>CM037880.1:30840210-32251467 GCA_021292165.1 Shinisaurus crocodilurus | reverse complement strand
CCAGGGGACACCATGGCAGGCCCAAGTCACCTCTCCCTCCTGCCATGATACCAAGCTGTTTTTGCTTCAACCATTTTGTTGGAGATCGTGAAAGGCAG
Organism: Shinisaurus crocodilurus; assembly: GCA_021292165.1. Classification (NCBI taxonomy): domain Eukaryota; kingdom Metazoa; phylum Chordata; class Lepidosauria; order Squamata; family Shinisauridae; genus Shinisaurus; species Shinisaurus crocodilurus. The sequence goes on along the minus strand of CM037880.1, from coordinate 32,251,369 downwards.
CTTGACAGCTAACTTTTGCGATCCCCCTTTAGACCACCACTGACAGCCCCTTCAAAGTGCCTGAGCGGCACTTTGGAGAGGCTGTCAGTGGCTGTCAGAACCCTTTTTTATTATTATGTTTTGTGCAAAAATATTTGCACAAATAGGTACTTGCATATTATTATTATTATTATTATATATTATTATTATTATTATTATTTAGCTGCACTTGCACAATGGCAGAGATTTCCTGCAAATCCCTGGAGTTGTGCAAGTCCAGCCAATTTTTCCTTTTTGTAAAAAATGAATGTACCAATTAGCACAATTTTTTGTGTGCAAATAATTTTTTTTAAAAGGTTCTGACAACCATTGACAGCCCCTCGAAGGTGCCACTCAGGCACTTTGAAGGGACTGTCAGTGGCTGTCGATATGGGGGTTTCAAAAGGCAGCTGTCAAGTCGCCTTTCGCAATCTTGGGGGAAAAAAGAGGTTAAACTGCAAAAAAGTCATAGGCAACTGAAAATAGCTCTCAGTCATGGCAGGAAGTGGGGGAAGCCAGTGCCAGCCACCCCCAACTGCTTCTTGGGCACTTGTGGGGTGGATGGCACTGGTGGTGGCCAGTCAGACCAGTGACATCAGAGGCAGAGGTGCTAATACCAGCCCATGCCCCAACATCATGTCTGGGCTTGACTCTGAGTCTGTTGGCCAGGAGCCCTTAGAATCAGGGACCTCTAGCACCTGCAACTCCCAAGGAATCAGTCTCTTCTATGCAGTGCTTTTTTTCTGGAGAAAAAGGTACCGGAACTCTTGGATTACATTTCCTCGGGAGTAGATGGCGATTAAATTGTAATGCAGTTAATAGAAGAAAAGGTGCTGGAACTCAGTTCCGGTGAGTTCCACCAGAAAAAAAGCCCTGCTTCTATGTACCTCCATGCCTGTCCATCAATACAGGCAACAAATCTTCAGGGAATTGGCAGAAAGGAGGAGGAGGAATGCTAGGCTCCAGACCAGAAACTTTGCCTTTTAAAGCCTTCCACTCCTTGGAGAAGGGACAGGGCCTGGAAGGGGTGATCTGACCCTTCAGGGATAAAAGGTTTCAGCTCAGCTCTAGACTTCATGCAGTAAGTTGCTCACTTGGGGATCTCTGAGGTTCTGCAACTCTGGCCTGCCATACTGCCCCGTGCCCCATCATGCCCTGTGGGCTTCTGCTCAAGGTCGGGACAGAGCACACATTGTGCTGTTGTTGGTAGTGCTTCAGTATGCCTTCTGCGACTTGGGAAAGGAGGGATACGTTTCAGGATGCCTCTCCTTTAACCTTTCAAAGCACTTGTAAATTGACAAGAGAGGAAGAATTGTGCTGTGGATTGTACTGCAAGAGCAGCCCTCCTCACTGGCTGCTGTGTTTCTCCCAGTCAGCCTCTCCACCTCCACCCTGCCTTGATGTGTAACAATGCAACTGCAATCAGTCCCAGCCATCATGATCAATGGTCATGCAGGCTGGGGATGATGGGAGTTATAGTCTAACACATCTGGAGGGCACCAGGAAGAGGCTTTTCTATGTGAACATGTTTATGTTTACAGTGACATCCTAAAATTAGCTAATAGAGGGGGAGGGGCATGCTTTTTGCAACTGATGAAAATGTTTGTGAAACTTGGCTCTGCCGTAATGCCTCTCTAAATCAGCTTTGCAAATAAGTCCTTAAAAGTTATTATTACACTTGCTCACACATACATATGTTAATAATTTGTGGCATAAGGAGGGGGAAACCCCACAAATTAACTTTTTGTAAGTTTTCCTGCACAGTTGCATAATCTTACCACAGTTGACAGGGTGAGTATACATTTTTGCAGATGTGTACTAAACAAAGAATTACTGCTGCATTATTGTCCTAGTTTACTACATCAATTGAATGGCACTTTGAAAAAACCATGAAAAGACAACTCAGGGAACAAACAATTAACTGAAATCTAATCAGTTTCAGAAATATTTGATATACAGACAATTCTGTTTCTTATTTTCATCCTATGGCCCCCTGACCTTTCCTGGGGTGGGGCATAGGATTATTCAGAGTCCCAGTTCCGAGGTCCTGTGAGCTGCCAGCTGCCTCCCCGGGTCGCAAATTGGCTTTGGAGAGGAGGGAAAGGGGCATGCCAGGGGGTGGGGAGGGAAGGAGGCTGGAGCCGATGGTTTACGCTGTATCCAAACGTCGCCCCAAGCTCCTTCCCTCTTCTCCAAAGAGATTCATCTAGACAGCTGAGAACAGCCATCTAGATGAAATGCAGGGTGTGAGGTGAGGCGGTGGCCGAGGTTGCCACCACCTTGCTCCATTTATTGGATGAACGTAAGCCTTGAATGTGGAGGCGTACATGCATCAAGGGCTGGGGTGATAGGATTGCATTCCCCCGGACTTAAAATTCAGTATGAACTGATAGCATTCTAGTATCAAGTACTTCTTATTGGCAATTGGAAAAATATTTCCAAAAAGAATAAATATACATTGTTACATTTGCATTATTACGAAGAGGCTGTCATGTGTTTGTACCATCTCTGTTATTATATATTATTGATATTACTGTTCTAAGCTATAAATGGCATTGTACAGGCAAATAAGAAAAGCCCTTGCCTGGAGCAGCTTACTTTCTAAATAAAGACTGTGCTTTTAAAGAGGATATTTTGACTGAAGCAATTATATAGTCTAGACCTGAAAGCAGACAAGCAAAGGTCATGCAAGTAATGAGAGAGCTACAGTTTATGAAATTTAAAAAGAACCTACTGCCCAGAAACAAGTGCATTTATGCCACTTTAAAAATATGAGTGCAAATTTCTGTTAAATCAATATATGTCCATTTAATGGACTTCCACCCAGTCCCAAATAGGTGATTATATACAGTAATACCTTGGATTGCAAGTAACTTGGTCTGAGAGCATTTTTCAAGACAAGCAAAATTTTTTAAATTTTTTTGACTTGATAAACGAGCAAGGTCTTGCAAGACAAGTAGTGTAGGGGTGTAACCGCTCAGCTCGAGCGGGCGTAGCGGGCTGAAATCGGCCCCACTCACGCCCGCCAGACTCGCTCTGATATAGGAGTGTTTTGGATTACAAGCACGGTTCTGGAACGAATTATGCTTGCAATCCAAGGTATTACCGTAACGGGTAAATCAACACTTTATTGGTTTCCTTCCAAAAAACTGAACTTATAATTTTGTTATGTATTGTGGCTGTGCTGTTTCTTTCTGGAATCCTGAGTCAGTGTAGTTGCATTTGGTACCAGGGTATAGATAGATCACTGTTTTATAAGCCTGGTGTGCTTTTGCAGACATTTCATTTAGAAGCTGTACATAATTCCAAATTCCAAATCTACATTCAGGCAATATTTTTATTAAGACAAACCAAAATGTCACAAAATAGTAAGCAAGCTTTCAAGTTCTCCAGAACGGAGAATTCCTTACTGCATGCTGTTTCAAGCTCATGACTATGCTTTGGTAACCTTAAGTTGCCTCTGGCTCTTCTTCAAATGTCACCTAGTAGTAGCCATTCCATCAGGCGAGCAGAGGGAAGAAAGGGAAGCAGGGCTATTCTGTCAGTGCTGCTGAGAGACCAGCTGCCTTTGGCTCTCCTTAATTGTCACCTAGCGGCAGCCATTCCATTGGACTCCCTGAACTATTTCCATCCCAGCTGGTCATCACAAGAACTTTAAGAACTGGCGCCTGATTCCCCCCCCTCCCTATCTCTTCTTCCTTTTGTGTGATGTCTTTTTGATTGAAAGCTTGCAGTCAGGGACTGTCTTTGTGTTTATCATCATCATCATCATCATCATCATCATCATCATCGATCTGTAAACCACTCTGGGAGCCTTTTCAGCCAAAGAGTGGAGTAAAATGCTTTAAATAATAATAATTTATTTCTGAAAGAAATTGATTCTTAACTTGGAAGCCTGCGCAAAGCCACTAGTATAAGTTGATGAAATGGAAGGCATCAAATGAATGCATTAACAATTCATATTAAAATCAAATTTCATTACTGATTATTTGGTTGCCTTGTTATGACTCTGTTGCAACATTTACTCTTTCCAATAATTTGCTTCTTCCTGTTATACCATCCAAATCAAGACTAGCTGGTGTGTTAACTAATCTGCCATCAAACTCCTTTCAGCCTCCTGCACACAACTTGCAAGAATAGGTCCAAACTGTATTTTCCAAAGAGATAAAGAACATTAGAGAGGCTGACAAACAGAACTACCAAAGACATGGGAGCAGACAGAAACACCAAAGAGGAAAGAGGTCTGCAGATCACAAGAAGCAGGAAGCCTATTACTAATGTTTATATCAATAAAGTTGCAGACTTATCTAATGTGGGGAGAAAATCCAACACTCTTATTCTTTTTCTACCTGGTCAAGCTCCAATATCTCAAGAACCTCTCCAAAAATAAAGTATTCAAGTGTAAAGTATTCAAGATTAGTGAGTTTGAATTAAAACTTTTAGACCATGGCTTGGCTTTGCAGTAAAGTAGACAGTATTCAGATTAGTCTCAAACTGTGTCTGGTGAAGTTCATGTTTACTGTTTGCAGCCACAGGTGTGGAAGGTATTCAGCCCCAATCTTTCACACTGTTGCTTTCATCCAAATCCCCTTCCAGCACTGCCTTCAAGGCAGTAGCTTATTTTAAGTAGAAGGATGGAGCAAGAAAGGTACATTCATCCCTATAGATTGTCACAACATTCTGTCCTACTGAGGCATTGTAAGATAAGACAAAAAAGGTTCTAACCCTTTTAAGGGTGTCTAAAATCAAATCAAAGGATGCCTGTGAGCTGGTGGTTTACTTTCATTAAAGTAGAACAATGGGCAAATGGAAGGAAAATGGAAGAGGTCCACAATATATCTACAATTTGTTTTAAAGTTCGAGACAGAGAACACAGTGAACCCGTGTGATGGATTGAGGCCTACACAGGATTGGGTTTGTTGAGGCCTACACAGGCTTGAGTTTGTTGAAGCCTGAAGGCCCAAACACTTGGATGGGAGGGGGAGTTTGAGAGTTTTAGTTCACCCAATAGAAGTTAAGAATTAGTTCTCCTGTGCAAGGTCACATGGTTATAACCTTCCATTCCTGGGAAGACTATATATGTGGGGTGTAGTCAGCTAGCAGTTAGTGTTAGTGCTGGGAGAGAGCTAGAAGCAGCAGCACAGAAACAGCAGAGAGAAGCAGAGAAAGAGAAAGAGAAACTGGCTGCATAGGATATAGGTAGTCTGAAGTTAACTAGAGAACATTGGATTGTTTGTTTGTTTGTTTTATTTTATTATACTTGCTTTTGGATTATAACCACTCTAAGTAAAAACCCTAATATTAATAGTAAAGTGTTGTTGTTTACCCTGGAGTTTGGAGTGGCTTATTCACCACATCTACAGCCTACACCCACGTTACTGGAAGCAGGCAAAGGACTTGATAACCTAGAGAGGGAGAGGCTTTGGGAAGAGGCAGAGATCTCCCAAAGGCAGATCAAGGGGTCCCTGCAGTAGCGGAACCTTGACAACCCGTAAGCCTGTGAAGAAATGAAGTTGTTGCATTTGCCTCTAGCCAACAATCCATCAGTGTAATAATAATAAAGATATACAGCTAATGCTGCATTAGCCTCCTGGCACAATCAAAATGCATGTATACGTACTGGTTTGGCTGACTGGTCATCACAGAGCTTGTTCTTCGCAGTTGGAAATCCTGGCTCTAATCCGTAGTTTCTCAGATGCTGCCACCAAGGGAAATAGGGAAAACCGGGGTATAGCAGCAAGGGAAGAGTTGGTGTGGTTATGGCGGCATTTCGCAGATGTGTAGGAATATAATCCTATGTATGTCTATTATTCAGAAGTAAGACCATTGCGTTCAATGGGAATTACTCCCAAGTAAGTATATGTCCCTTGTATTATACTGATAAAGAGGATGGAGATGATAAAGCAAAGTATGCAGTTATTTCAGCACTGAAGGCCAGAGCAGACACAGGGTGGGAAAAGTTGAATTTTACAATGTGTTTGTACATATGGTCTCAAACAACAGTAATTTACTTAGTGGTTAAGGGCTTCACTTCTGTGCTGTCGACACTGCAAGGACCGTGTGAGGTGTCCTATTGACTTGGCAATGCAGAAAAAGAAGCTAGGTGCTTGACTGCTGGAATACAATATTGCAGCTTAAGGCCATTGGTGAGAACATATTGCATGTAATTAACATTCTTCTGCTATTTCAAGAACACATTGCATACCAGTTACAGTCTGTGGACATAATGGCCTTTTTCTACAGTATTTTCAGTTTGAAATTGCAATCCACAAGGATGAAGAACCTGAGCCAGCCAATTAAAATCTTGCAGTCTGGACTCTTAATCATGAGAGATAAAAAACATGATGAAGTTGTACTTAATGAGGTCTCTGGAGTTATATTGTTGTGGTGTTGTCTTGGATGGAAACTGCTGCTGGTGTCATGTACTCCTGCATCCTTTTAAAAACAAAAATGTTAAAAATGCAAGAAGATATATGTAGGTATGCTAATTAATTTGTTTTATGCATATTCATGAATGCAGTCAGAAATAAAAATAAGAGGTTAAAAGGAGGAATATGGTGTTAAATTCATCTTCATTAAGAACATGCAAAATACCTTAATATAAAGATAAAATGCAAACTACAATAATTAAAATGACTGGGTAAATTTTTTTTAAAATTTATTTATTTTTGGACAGTCATCTAATGACTCGAAAAAAGACGTGGGTGACAGGCGAGCCTCTCTGGGCACCGCAGCCAAAAAAGCTCTCTCCTTAGTTGATATCCACTTCACCTCTGAAGGAGGAGATATTTGGAGAAGAGTACTGACAGATGTCGTTAAAGCACAGGCAGGCTGATAGAGGCATAGGCACTCCCCCAGGTACCTGGGAGCCAAGTCGTGTAGCGCTTCAAAGGACTTCCAGCATTTGGAATTGGGCTCAGAAGTGATCAGGCTGCCGGTGAAGCTGGCAGATGTATTCTGCACTAATGGAAAGTTCCAAACTGTTTTGAAGGCCAGCCCCATGTATAACACATTGCAGCAGTAGCCCATGTTGCAGTAACCCTGATAAGTTACCAGGCATGAATAACTGTGGCCAAACACATAGTTACAGGGTCACAATAGCAGCCAACTACTCTGACCTTTGCAAATGCCTTTATGCTTGTTTATAACCAATTCAGCAGTACTTCAAACTGATTTTTAAAAATTATTTTCTCCACTACATTTTAAAAGTCATTACTGTTTAAAACATGTTAAAACTTTAATCTGGATTTATTGTTAACTGCCTTGAGCACCATTTTTGGGCAGCAACATGGAATATAAATAAAATAAAAACTGAAATGTCTAAATGCAGTGCTCTAATTTTGCAGTAAGTGTCATTATAGGAACAATCCAGAAACACTGCATACTTCTTTTGCATTAGAGACAGCAGTATCAAGAGCAGGAGGTCTTGCTGTGTATTTCCAGGTGTCTATCTAATTTGAATCTTGATAGTCACAGCTAAGCTAAATTGTTCTACTAATGTGAATTTAGTAGACCTGGAATTATTCTTAATCCACTAATTAGAGCAGCTAAATTGGGAATCTTGGAGAGCCAGGAAGCTATAGTGGTTAGAGTGTTGGACTGGGACTCGGGAGACCTGGGTTCTAGTCAGCCTTGAAACTCACTGGATGACTGGGCCAGTTGCTGATTCAGCTTAACCTACCTCACAAGATTGTTGTGAGGCTAAAATGGAGAGGAGGAGGATCATGTATGCTGCCTTAAGCTCCTTGGAGGAAAAGTGGGATATAAATATAATAAAATAAATCTTGAGCAGTTCATAGACTTTGCTCAGGAAATGATTAGTCTTAAGATGAAAGCTGAATTGGAAGAGTAGTTGAACTGGAACTATATACAGTAATACCTTGGATTGCAAGTAACATGGTTTGAGAGCGTTTTGCAAGACAAGCAAATTTTTAAATATTTATTTATTTATTTTTTTACTTGATATACAAGCGACGTCTTGCAATACAAGTACTGTAGTACGGCTTAAATTAAAAATCTCTGTACAAATTTTTTTGGGGGGATTTCGTTTTGATATAAGAGTGTTTTGGATTACAAGCACGTTTCCGGAACGAATTATGCTCTCAATCCAAGGCATGACTGTATTACCAAGCCTTTTCCTGCACAAGCTTGTGTGCTCTCCCTCCCTTCCCCTCCTCTTTTACACACTTGAGGAGGAAATCGAAAGTATCCACTTCTAACTAAACACAGTTCTCTGTGATGTTTGAAGTAAAGACTTGTGGTTTGTTTAAACTATGGTTGGTGAGAACAACCTAGGATCAAACAGTGAGTGGGTTTGCGTGATTGGGGAAGGAAAATAAGCCACCATAGCTTATTTTTCTGCCCTGCATGTGCCAGTCATGCACTGCCGAATTACCATAACTACCCTGCCAGGCACTGTTTGTTGTGTCATCTGCACCTGCGAGGATGGGGGTCAGTTTACAAACAAGCCATGGGTTCCGCAGTGGTTTGTAACCCCACCACTGGGTTTGGATGACATGACAAACTGCGCCTGGTGAGCGTAATTGTGGTAATTCAGTGGCACACAACCACACACACAGGGCAGGAAAATAGCTACTGTGGCTTATTCCTTCCCCGATTGTGCAAACCTGGTCAATGTTTTCATATCCTGGCTTGTTCTCAAATCTTAGCTTAAACCAGGGGTAAGTGACGTGGTACCCTCCAGATGTTTTGGACTATCACCCTAGCCAGCATGCTCAATGGACAAGATTATGTGACTTGTAGTCCAAAGCATCTGGAGAGAATCAGGTTGCATACCCTGGTTTAAACAAAGCACTCTTTCCAAGTTCAGATATTACAGGGAAGTAACTTAAAAGGTAGAATTAAAATATATGGACGATGGCCTTCCGAAATAGAGCAAAAACTCACAAAGCCTAACATCCCTCCATTGCATTGGATTTCCCATGGTCTACAAATGCCAGCTCAAAGAAAAAGTTCTAACACATTTTTCAAAGGTTTGGGCTTTACATAGTATCTAGAGAAAGACCACAATTGTAGATACAAGAAGGAATACATCTATCAGTCACCATTACCATATAGTCAGAGCTGGAAGCAGCTTTGGCAGCATTCCCTTTCCATGCTGCCACCATAAATGTATACTGCCTCTCATCATGTTATTCCTCTGTGCAGTTTCCACACTAGCATGAGCTGCCATCAGGGATGTGAGCCATGCAGAAGAATCATGTGGTTACTGGCACAATCAGTTGCAGCAGCATGGAATAGCGATCACTTTTCTTGAGTCTTCCGTGGAATAAGATCTCTCTGAGGGCTAAAACTACACGGGGTGGCAGTCTTCAAATCTGGGATTGCCCCAGCTTGTCTAAAGTGGAATGAAGGGTGCAATTTAAAGTGCCAAAGTGGAGTGTGTGCAGGTGTGGGGTACTGAACCTTCCCTCCTGTTGCTTTTATTCTTAGTCCATCTTCAAATACACTTTTCCTTCAGCTGCACTCGGAAACTGGAAGTATGCTTTGCTTGGAATAAAGTGCCTGCAGGGAGAAAAAGCAGACAGAAAGGGGCTGAGTGGGGCTTACACATTTTGTGTTCCTTAAATAATCGGCATTAGGGCAAGGACATCCTCAATCTTTTTGAGCCTGCATGATCTTCCTCTTTTTCAGAATGCAGATTAGGTAACATATATGTTGTCAAAGAAAATGGCTAGTGGTTGCTCCTTTTATAAATACCTTTTGGTTATGATCAGAACCATACGTTTAGGATTGGTTTATTATTCTCACAGCATCTTGCTATCTAGACTGAACATGACATGAATATCAATATCTGTTGCTCAAGTTCAAATCTAACCCTTGGTACTATGCACTTGCCTATAGCTGCTAGAAAGGAAAACCTTTCCTTGAATGCTTAATATAGCATATAGAAGTGTCTGAAGTAATTTTAAAACACAGGCAAGCAAAATGTTTCTCATAACCATCATCTTACTGACAAAGAGTACTCATTTTTACAGATAAGCAGAACAAAGCAGTACTTTCACGTGAGCCATCATGACAGTTCCATTGGCCTGGTTCGGATGTTAAACTAAACTATATTATAGCATTATGCACATATTGTGCTCCGCCTCCGTTCTCCTCATCTGGTACTGCTGTGAGGAGGATATTGGCAGTTTAACTTCCATTTTAATTAACTGCAGTTTAGCATTGTATCTGAACCCAAAACTGTGGTTAAACTTAACTACAGTTGAAGTTGGATTGCTTCAGTAAACTATAGTAAAGACTAATTACACTTTGTCCTGGTTCAGAAAGAACGCTAATCTGCAGTTACTTAAAAATGGAAGCAAAAGCTTCTGATCTCCTGATTGCAGCTTAGAGAAGGGGAGAGTGGATGAGCCTGAGGCTTGTTCACATAACATTGAACCATAGTTCAGCATTACATCTGAACACAGCCATTAAGTTGCTTATGAGTTGCTTGTTGCATTTTGTCACATTCACTCCAGTTGTATCATCTGGATTCCCAGTTATCATCTGGACTCTTTTTACTAGTTTATTTAAATTTTAGTTTTTCCTCCAGTCAGAAGTATTTCTACTGGCCTTCTTGTAACCTGCCATGCATGACAAATGACTGATGCACTTTATCCAGCAAAGCACATTAGATTGGATCTGGATCTGCTGTTCCACAAATGGAAGGTGAGAGGAATGTAGTGGTGAGAGTGTTGGACTGGGACTCAGGAGATCCGGGTTCTAGTCCCCGCTCGGCCATGAAACTCACTGGGTGACTTTGGGCCAGTCACTGACTCTCAGCCTAACCTACCTCACAGGGTTGTTGTGAGGATAAAATGGAAAGGAGGAGGAGGAGGATTATGTAAGCCGCCTTGGGTTCCTTGCTGGAAAAAAGGTGGGGTATAAATATAATAAATAAATAAATAAATAAATTTCCAATTATGGAAGTGAGTTGAATCCATTGGAGGCTTTCACCCCACAAACTAGATGTTCCAACGGGCAGATGGTGTGTGTGTGTGATTTTCATCAATTTCCTCTCCCCTATGCAGTCCCCAACACTTCCTCCCACACTGTTTTTGAGAATTTCCAGCCCTCTGGAGCAGATTCTTTGGGGCATAGGGGGTTTCACTGAGAGTGAACTGGTGAAAACCACCTCCCCACTCCACTTGTGGTAGCATCAACTTTCCCAAGTTCTGCTCTCTGCTACTCTGGATCTAACCCATAATTTCTAAGGAAAATATATTGCAAAGAAGACCAACCCAAAGCCATATATGCCATTTATTTGAAAATAGAAAGGTACAGGCAGTACATGAAACTGAAGCTAATGGCAAGTTATAGCGCCTTCCTATGCATGCTTTCTCCCATATCTGATTTTTTAAAAATATCAAGTTCTTTCCATCCCAGATACAAAGAAATGTGCGAATTTGGTAGATTCTTACCAAAACTAACTGAAACTAACTTCTCACCCATCTGCACTGGCCAGATTCAATAGGCACAACTGCTCCCAGCATGGAGAAGACCATGTTGCTGCACGTGCCTGCCGTCTAGCTGCTAAAGATGAGGACCGTATTAGAAAAAAGAGGTGGCAGCCCCAATTCAGGCATGGTTGAATGAATGCACAGGGAGTCAAACCCAGACTTTTAAGAGCTAAACACTCAGAGCCCTGGGCCTGGATGGACACATTTCAGTTTTGATTTCTCTCACATTCAAATATTTTAATCCCAACTTCTTTCCATCCCGGATATGAAGAAATTTGTGAAGTTTGGTAAATTCTTGTCAAAACCAAACTGAAACTAAATTCTCACTCAACCCTATCTGATAATTTCTTTGTGACTTGGGTCTCACTAAGTTTCTTGTAAAGATGAAGTGAATAATCAGGTAGCGTTCCATTAAGTAAAAGTACATCTATGTCAGCCTTCCCCAACCTGATGCCTTCCAGATGTGTCAGACTACAACTCCCATCATTCCAAGCCAGCATGGCCATGCTAGCTGAGGAGGATGGGAGTTATAGTCCAACACATCTGGAGGGTAGCAGGTTGGGGAAACTTGCTGTATATATTTTAAATTAAGAAGGCATCAATTTTGGAGAGGAGATATGATTACTGATACAGAAAAATGTAGAGAGAGATAGATTATTGTTGTTTAATTCTGACTTTTCATATTTTTCTATTATAATATCGTATTACATATAAAAATATCAAAAGCAACAAATGACTGCAGCATAAGCTATTTGTAGACTAGAGCTCAATTCATCAGATGCATAAAGATGCATCTTCAGTTGTGATACATGTATACGTGTGTGCGTGTGCGTGCGTGCGCGTGTAATAAATAAATAAATGATGATGATGATGATGATGATGATGATGATGATGATGATGCCAAAAAAGTAATGAAATGCAAGAGGCAGTCTGTGACATTACATTGAAAAGCTTAAATATATTCAAGGATAGTGTCTACTCACAACAGCCGTAATTGATAATTACACAATCTTTTGATATACATTGTGTTACTGTGCTAATTTAATACTTGTAGTAGTGGGACAAAAAAGCCCAAACACCTACCCACCCCTCTGGAATACATTGTTATATACTAGTTTTCTTTGTCTGGCTAATAATTTGGTGTTATGGTAAAATGAAAAGCATGATTGTTTTTAAGTTTCAAACACAGGCTTTAATGCAGCAAGAATGACTGCTGGCCAGTATACAGATGTGCAGATCTTTGGAACCTAACTGTGAGTAAATACTTCAAATAGCGGAGGAGAATGAAACAAAAAAATAGCAATTCAGAATATAAAATAGACCACTTACAGTATTTTTCCATGTATAAGACTATACTTTTTCCTAAAATTGTTAGGCTAAAAATTGAGGGTCGTCTTATACACGGAAGTAAGCCAAGGAGAGAACCGCGCAGTTGCGAAACTGCCCAGTGGGGGGCGTCTTATACATGGGGGCATCTTATAGACAGAAAAATACGGTAACTGTTGAGAGTCCAGCTATTTTTTCCCCTTTTTATGTGCAAGTTGTTTAAAATATCTGGGTGAATAACAGATTCATCAATACCAGCAATTAAGGATCCTCATAATTACAAATATTCTTGTATATCATGTAGTACTGTCAGATGTTCAAATCAGGTGACAAACCTGGGGCACAATTCAGGTGAAGTTACGTAAGTTCTTTTAAGCCTCACCAGATCTCAAGGAAGTGTTAACATTTCATAAAATCCCTCTCCCTTGAAAATCAAGAGGACTTAAAAAGTGCTCAGCTTTGTCTTGATTGTGGTAGGCCTATAAGAATCACTCAGTATTTTTAAGAAGTTGCGGTCAAGTATCCCTTGAACTAAATACCCAATAAAGATACTCCTCTGCATCATTCTGAAAATATAAAAAGATACAGGAAAGTTTTTATGTTGCACTTTATTATTTCTATGGTTATATTTTTTATTATTGTATTTTGTTTTTTAATGCTGTATTTTTTTTTTCTTTGCTGCTGTGAGCTGCTCAGAGAAAATATGCTGATGGGTGGCCATAGAAATCCAATAATAATAATAATTTTTTTAATGATCTGTTTGAAAGATTTAAGAGAGGAGTGGGCAACTCGCAGCCCACAGATCGCATGTGACTCTCAGTCACTCACTATGTGGCCCACCAGCCTGGGGATGCCCCATCCGCTTTCCCCTGCAGCCTAGCTGATCAGCTGGGCTGCAGGGAAAAGACCGTTGTTCCAATGCTGGGGCAGTGATCCCAATCACCAACCACAAAGTGGAAGAGATCACTGTAGAGAAATCCTGATTGGGGTTGCTGGGGCAGGGGAAGAGGCTTTAGCCTCCCTCCACACACACCCCAGCACTCCACCCTCTCTGTGTGTGTCCATGTGCACACACATATGTGTGTGCACAAGTGTGGCCCCCTGACACTCCAACTGGCACCACATGCAGCCTTCAGGGCCGAAAAGATTTAAGAGGATAGTTATGCAGTCCTTAATCCATGTACAGATCCTCTGCACAACAATTAATAGGAGCCTGAGCTTATTTCTCAGGAAAATATCTATAAAGCAAGCATGCCATCTCCCCCAAGAATGGAAAATTTGCCACTGAAGGTTCCAAAATGCCAGCTGCAAAGCCTTAGTTCATTCCAATGGGAGCACAGCCTTTGAAATGCATGGAGGTTATGTTGAAGGAGTGCTTTTTAAGATTGGTTTCCAAGCTTGTCCTAACTATTCTTAGGGGACATTTGAATTATTTCAAGTATATTTTCAGGAAATGCTTTCTAAAAATACATATTAAGACCAAGGTTATGCTAATATTTAGGAAGAAACACTACATTTAATGGAAAGACCGTGATCTATAATTGTGGAAAGTGGCATTTCCTAATAAACAAATTATAAGTATTCAAGACTTCCTTTTAGGATTTGTTCCTGTTTCCATGCCCATCAGATAATTTCATTTTCTAAAATGACAATGACAGACTAAATAATTAAGATCTTGCATCTTTTAAAACAGGAACTGATTCAAAATGTATCAGATGATTTTGGTCTCATAATCAAATCCAGCCCTGAGCATTAAGCTATATATATATGAGGCATAATTCTGATACTAAATTTGAGTAAGTGGTGAAATAATTTTATGAGGAGCGTATGGAGCAGTCCCTCCACACACAGTGATACTGATAGCTGGAGAGGGTTTGGATGGTGTGTTGGTACTTCCAATGGTTCTGCCAGCAGCAGTTCTCTTGATGACAGAAAGCTCTGAAATGGGATGTTCTGAAGGAGGGTCAGAGTCAGCTTTAGGTCCAGATTGGTCTGATCCAGGCCAGTCAGGTATGACCAACCGGAGTGATCAACAGGAGATAAATTTGGAAAAAGCCTGTTCCATTGGGGGAAAATGGGGGTTCTGGATGAGGCAGTGACCTGGTTCGCACAATCAAATTAAACTTGTCTTAATCAGCAGTGCTTGCCAGCCACCATTTCCCTAATTACCTACCTGGGCATGGCTTGTTGTGTCATCCGAACATGGGAGGCATGGCTTGTCTGAGTGGGAGACAGCCCTTCAATAACCCTTGACCTGTTGTAGGATTATTTGAGAGTTGTTTCCCCCTCAAACAAGTCATACTACTCGGGTTCAGACAATGCAACAAGCTGCGCCTGGCTGGGTAATTAAGGAAATGGCAGTCAGCACGCAGCGCCACAAGCATGGTGGCTCATTTGATTAAGAGGTTCAGGACTTATTATAGCAATTCAAGATGGTCAGAGTTCAAGGGATTTTATAAATAGCCCCATTTAAAATCACAGTATCCCAACAGGACAAGCATGTATTTCCAGTCATGTTTCTGTGCAGCAGTACTGGTAGATGTTGTTCCTTTATACACAAGTTAACATACATTCCACATTATAGGTAGTAATATAGGGGAAACTGGTGTACAGGCAGTCCCCGAGTTAAGAACGTCCGACTTACAGACAACCCATACTTAAGAACGGACTTCAGGGTTCCCTGGCGCTACGTCGTTTACATAGAGTACATAGCGTAGTATACTATGCCATTTGCGTAATTTATGCAATTTGCCTAATTGCCTATTTTAACATATAACTTTGGTTGCTTTTTGCATTTCTATGGTTTTTATATAAGCTTACAATCCCTTCTACGATGGATTGTACAATTGAAGTACATATGTAAAAAAGGGGTAAAGGACTATTAAACAACAGTATTCACAGGATATAAATATTTCCCTTTTAAAGCCCAGCCTAGTGCATTGGTGTTTGTTTGCATTTGTGTGGTGGGTTTCTTATTTATATGTGAAGTTTGTGTGCCATCAGTGTTTTCTTTCCCTTGAAGAGGTAGCCATAGCTATGGTGTATAGCACATAGTTTGTAGGTAGGAGGCCCTTCGTCCAACATCTTGAACGAAGGAATTTATGATAGAAATGCTAGCAAAGATTAAACTGCCTGAAGGCCAGTAAATCTCCTTATAGATATTGGGTTGGATCCATTCTTAGTCATGCTTATTGTAACACTTGCACTGTTAGGTATCAAAAGGCACAGCACCTTGCACCTCCATCTCTAACAACAGGCATATTTGTAATTATCACTGAGGAAACACTAAGCATTTATATTTCAAAATTTCATAAATATACCAAACATCATAAATTAAGTTTAAGTTTGATTCAAAAAGTAAGTAGTGCATATATTTCAATTTGTCACAACATTTCTATTTCCATTTTCCCCTCCCCTCAAAAGCTGGGGTGGGGGGGGAAGGTGAGTTTTGCCTCATGGCTAAAACATTTCCAGAAATGTTACATCTCTATCCATAATTCTTATGTTTGCAGCTTACCCCTTCATAATCTTCACCGTCGTAAAGGTACATATCTTTGTCTATATAGTTTCTTATAGTTCTCTGTGTCCATACATTCCTGGAGATCTTTATTATTTTCTTAAAAGTTCACCATTGAATATAGTGAGACAAGTTAGTCATGACTAACATAAGTCCTATTGATCTCATTGGTCCACTCTAAGCATGACTAACTCTGGATCCAACCCATTAACAGGATGCAGCAAGCTATAGCTGTTTATCCTGAATTTCTAGTCTTTTTGATGTTAGACATCATAATGCTTTGTATATAGAAGGCCCCAGGATCAGTTCCCCATGTTCAATTTGTGACATCTCCAGGAAGAGCTGGAAAAACTCCTGTCTGAAACCATGGAGAGCTGCTGCCAGTTGGTGTTGACAATACTGGGCTAGATGGACCAAAGGACTGATTCACTATAAGGCAGCATCCTATGCTCCTATGACTACTTGGGAAACTTGGCTATATGATGAGCTTTCTTCCATCATGGAAGAAAGGCAGGATATAAAAGTAATAATAAAAATGTATCTCAAAGGTTCCCTGCTTGAGACAGCAATTAGAAGACATGTTGAAGCAGGGAAATAGAAATAATAGTTTTTTTAGGAAGCAGAGTTGAATATTGGATTTGTGGATTAGGCTAGTTTATGTAAAGGAAAACTACAAATTAAGCACTCTATAGTAAAAGATTTACTAAGGTGTTTTTTTTGGCTTGATCATAAACAGCATATAACAGAGAGCAAAAAACAGAGCAGAGCATACATAGCCAGACATAGCCAGAGAGAGATCCAATCGTACAATCATAACATGCTTATATACAAAATGTACAAGACCTTCATATTGCAAGCGGTTAAACACACCTGCATGTAATTGAACACATCACCAGTCTCCACTAATCTACGTATGTGTCCTTGAGAACACAATAGAAAAAACGTTAACTGGCACACAGAGCTGCTACTTCCTTGGACACTTAACTGCACCTGTCTCCAAGGCTAGCTTTCTGCCTCAAAGGCAATCTTGAATATGAAAATATTCTGACACTTTTTTTTTGTTTAGTTAGAAAGCTTTTATACTTCATGGCATTTGTTTTTGTAGAAAACTATTTTTAGTTTAGAAACTATTTTTAGGAACTTTTGTTTGGGCAGAGCTTTTGTAAATATATTTGTTAGATTTTTTTTTAGATGGACAATATATTAAATTAATTATTATTATTTTTTATGTGATTTTGTACATTGCTATATTTTATTGCATTGTGTTTGGTGAGTGACTTTAGACTTTTAGATTTTGTTAATGAAATGCATGAAGTATTGTTATGACACAATAGAAAAAACAAACTGGCACACAGAGCTACTACGTCCTTGGACACTTAACTGCACCTGTCTCCAAGGCTAGCTTTCTGACTCAAAAGCAATCTTGAATATAAAAATATTCTAACAAGACAGACAGTGGAAATTCATCAATTGATGACTGGTGTAATGAATTTCTAAATTGCTACAGCACACTGACTGCAGTTGACTCTACAGACACCAGAGGTTTTGCTCTTGGCATGCGGGGCTGCCTGAGTGATTAAAAATGCATAAAGTAATAAAAGGAGGAAATAAAGCAGTGGGAAGGAGCTGTTCAACAGCTGTCATGGCCTGTGTTCTCTGATGGAAGCTATTCTTTTAAAGTTGCACCAACATGTCATATTCAGTAGGTGTTGATACAGAGATACTAATAAAAAGGAGGAATGCATTTATGCAAAGCATATTTTTAGACAGATTTTTAAGTCTTGCAATTGGGCATTTCTGTCACTAGGGGAAGCACAATAAGTAACACAGCAGTGTTCAAAGCAAAGCTAGCACTGCACAGGAGGGGAAAGAATCCAAAGAAAGATTGAAGAAGCAGGAGCTTATGTCTAGCATTGCTCTGGCTGATAAGATGGAAAGTATCTATTTCTGGAGTTGAACTTCCCAGTGACAAAGAGAAATGCCATTCAATCTGTAGCAGATAAAAGACAGCAAGATGTACAACAGGAAAAGCCTAGGGACGTGTCACCTCCTTAGATAAAGTAACACAGGCACAGCAGCTGAACAACCTCTGTTTATTTCAGCAGGGCTTATGCAGAAACAGCAGTAGCAATACTTCAATAAATACTAAATTGGATAGAATATTGTTTCATCTACTGAAAAGAGCAAAGGACAAATATTTACATAAAAGGAATCCCTCTGCTAGGCACCGAAGTGAAAGTTACACAGTTGACATTCTTTACTGAAACACACATTAAGCCTTAGACGTTAAATCTGATTATTATATATCATTGCATTTTAGGAAAGCTATCAAAATAAAAAGCCAGCTGAGATAAATTGAATGCATCAGATTTATTAACAAAAATATGTTTACAGTGCAATCCTATGCATGTCTACTCAGAAGTAAATCCCATTGAGTTCAATGGGACTTGCTCCCAGGTAAGTTTGTATAGGATTGCAGTCTCCATCTATTAATGTTGACAACAATGTCTGTGGTGTCCTTCTCTGTTGGTTTTCCTACTGACAACTTATACAAAATTATTAATAATATGCACAATTATGTAGTTATTGCCCAATACTCAATACCAGGATTTTCTGCTAATCCAGCTGCAAGATTCAAGGGATTATTGTGTTTTGTGATGAATTGTACAAATATTGCGCAGGATCCAGTCAAAGTCAAGCACTTTTAAGTCCCATTGATTCTTTGGAATAATTTAGCAAAGGGCTTGCTGGAAACATTTTCCTGCCTGAGGTGAAGGAAAAGATGGTTCCCATCCCATTCCATGAACAAAAGCCAACTGGAGGGCAGTTGAATGAATC
Organism: Shinisaurus crocodilurus; assembly: GCA_021292165.1. Classification (NCBI taxonomy): domain Eukaryota; kingdom Metazoa; phylum Chordata; class Lepidosauria; order Squamata; family Shinisauridae; genus Shinisaurus; species Shinisaurus crocodilurus. Next base: position 32,232,205 of record CM037880.1, on the reverse strand, counting down.
TTACTTCAACTTTGGCGATGAAGCACCATACTCCACTGAGCTTGCAACCAGTAGGTTAGCATAGGTGGTGCAGGATTATATAAGAAATTCATTTAGATGCACACCTTTATCCACTACATATACTTGGCAATAAGTCCCATTGATTTTAATGGGACTTCCTTCCAAGTAAACAAAGTTAGGGTACAACTGAATTTTATTTTTATTTTTTAATTGTCAAAGACCCCTGAATCTTTATTCACAGATACTATAGTATCACCTTTATAGTATCACCTTCACCTTTACGACAGTGAAGATTATGAAGGGGTAAGCTGTGAACATAAGGTTATGGGTAGAGATGTAACATTTCTGGAAATGTTTTAGCCATGAGGCAAAACTCACAACAACAACAACCCCCAGCTTTTGAGGTGAGGGGGAAATGGAAATAGAAATGTTGTGACAAATTGAAATATGTGCAATACTTACTTTTTGAATCAAACTTAAACTGAGTTTATAATGTTTGGTATATTTATGAAATTTTGAAATATAAATGCTTACTGTTTCCTCAGTGATAATGAGGAATGAGGAGTTATATGTTCAGTCATATATTCCTTGCCGCAACTTATTTGTGCATAGTGACTGCACCAAAATAAATGTGTGCAGATAAGAGAAATGAAATGGACTAACACTTTGCTATTTCTGTTGGGTGTCCAGCATTCTTGCTGTTTTTCAAGTACAGCCCTACAGTTATAGCCAATCAGTGCAGGGCTAGACATGCAATTAGCATGGGACTTTGCATACCCAACCCCTGCCTTTAAACTGTCCACTTCTACTTATAGAAGTGGATTAAGATAACACATCTCTGTGGCTGCCTTTCCTTGTTCCTGGATTTTTTTTTTTTTTTTTACTGGTGCAGCTTGCCAAATAATCATTTCCTTAACTGCCTACAGCAAGAGGTTTTGTTTTTGTGTCGGAGAGCAATATTTAAAGACCATTTTGAGCGTGGGAAAGAAGTGCTGGACCTCTCTATCCCAGCTGTAGAAAATGTATTGCTAAGTTGGTGAACTTTTAAGAAAATAATAAAGATCTCCAGGAATGTATGGACACAGAGAACTATAAGAAACTATAGACAAAGATATGTACCTTTACGACGGTGAAGATTATGAAGGGGTAAGCTGCAAACATAAGGATTATGGATAGAGATGTAACATTTCTGGAAATGTTTTAGCCATGAGGCAAAACTCACCTTCCCCCCCCCACCCCAGCTTTTGAGGGGAGGGGAAAATGGAAATAGAAATGTTGTGACAAATTGAAATATGTGCACTACTTACTTTTTGAATCAAACTTAAACTTAGTTTATGATGTTTGGTATATTTATGAAATTTTGAAATATAAATGCTTAGTGTTTCCTCAGTGATAATTACAAATCTGCCTGTTGTTAGAGATGGAGGTGCAAGGTGCTGTGCCTTTTGATACCTAACAGTGCAAGTCTATGCATATCTATTCAGAAGTAAATCCCACAGAATGCAATGGTACTTATTCATAGGTAACTCGGTATAGGATTGCAGCATAAATATGTCTTAGTTTTTACTAGTTGGAGAAATTGGGAGGAAATAAAATAAAGAAGAGAAACTATAAGTGTTGCAGTAAACACCAGAAGGATTTTATAATCTTTGCCTAGAAACTGTATGTAGACTGGCATTATAATGTAGAACAGAACACATATTTATAGAGACATGTTTAGAAAATAAGCATCCTTATCATCTTATTAAAAAGTAATACATTTAGCTGTTCAGTTAAACTTTATAATAACACTGAACTTTTTAATAGTACATTACATGTCACTGAAGGCAAAATTAGCTCCTCTGAACCAATATTTATTAATATGATTTAGATGCTATTCCATCATAGTAAAAATATATCTTGATAATATAAAACGATGTTATTTCTCTAATCATTATCAGAATCCGTAGCTCCTGATTCTATGCTTCAGAAAATGGATTGTTTGTGAAATAATCTTCTCAGCTATTTCACGTGTTAGTTTGCTCCTCAAGTGTATGGGTGTATTTTCAAACAAGTATTAGTTTATTTCACTTGCTGCAGAAGATTAAGAAATTTGAGCAAGTGAAAAACAAGTCAAAGGCTGTGTTGTGCAAAGACCTTACCCCCATAGTGCAGGACAAATATACTTTGCAATCTCCCATACTGCACTGCTGCACAAAATACCTGAATCTATATTCAGGTATAGAATATAGCTGCAAGATTTTGAAAGGACTTTTTTGTTGCAAAAAATGTTGCAACATTTTGAAAGGACTTTTCCAACATCAAGTCAGTAGTGTGTTACTTGTTTAGTAATCCAGTCAAACACAGTAGCAATGCTCTCAATGCTTCCCTGATAGAAGGAGTGGTTCCCAGAACCTTGAAAGAACCAATAGTTATATCTTTTTGAAGAAACCATCTCTGGATCCCTCCGTATTGGACAACTACTGGCAAGTTTCTGATTTACTATTCATGGGCAAAGTGCTTAAATCTGCAATGGCAATCCAATTCCTGGTTTTTCTGTATGGTGCTGGTTTTCTGGATCCATCTCAGTCTGGTTTCCATTCCACATTTGGAATGGAAGTGGCCTTGGTTGTCCTAGGAAACAATCTACTCCAAGAACTGGGCAGGGGAAATTATTCTGCAGGACCTTTAATCAGCTTTCTATACCAGAAACCCAGATCTTCTGGAGATCTGTGTTAGGACTGAGAGGCACTATTTTGCAGTGGTTCCAGTCCTTCATGGGGGATAGGTTTCAGAAGATGTTGCTGGGGGACTACTGTTTACATCATGACATTTGGCTTCGTAAGATTCCACCTTGTCCACTGAGCTGTTCAGCCTCTACATCAGCGTTCCCCAATCTGGTGCCCTCCAGATGTTTTGGACTTCAACTCCCATCTGCCCCAGACAGCATGGTCAGGAATGCTGGGAGTAGTAGTCCAAAACATCTGGAGGGCACCAGATCATCTGGAGGGGAAGGCTGCTCTAAATGTAGTGCTCTACATGAAACTTCTGGGGAGGGTCATAGAATCATAGTAGAGTTGGAAGGGGCCTATAAGGCTATCAAGTCCAACCCCCCACTCAATGCAGGAACCCAGTCAAAGCATCCCTGTCAGATGGCTGTCCAGCTGCACCTTGAATGCCTCCAGTGTGGGAGAACCCACTGCCTCCCTAGGTAGTTGGTTCCATTGGCGTATTGCTCTAACAGGACATTTTTCCTGATGTCCAGGCGGAATCTGACTTCCTGTAACTTGAGCCCATTATTCCGTGTCCTGCAATCTGGGATTATCGAGAAGAGATCCTGGCCCAAGTACTTGAAAGGTGTGACAACCTTTCAAGTACTTGAAGAGTACTTGAAAGTACTCTTTCAAGTACGTCTTCTCTTCTGAAGACTAAACATGCCCAGTTCTTTCACATGCCCGGTTCTTTCAGTCTCTCCTCACAGGGCTTTGTTTCCAGTCCCCTAATCAACTTTGTTGCCCTCCTCTGAACTCTTTCCAGTTTGTCAATATCCTTCTTAAAGTGTGGTGCCCAGAACTGGATGCAGTACTCAAGATCAGGCCTAACCAGTGCTGAGTAGAGGGGAACTAGTACTTCCCATGATTTGGAAGCTATACTTCTATTAATGCAGCCCAAAATAGCATTTGCCTTTTTTGCAGCCACATCACATTGCTGGCTCATATTCAGTTTGTGATCTACAACAATTCCAAGATCCTTCTCACTTGTAGTATTGTTGAGCCATGTATCCCCCGTCCTTGGATTGTGGTGCCGCCAGTATGCTGTTGATACCAAACTATATCTCTCATTTTCAACAACTTCCTTGGAGGCGATGAAGGTCCTGAATTGGTGTTTGAAATCAGTGATGGACTGGATGTGGACAAACCAGCTAAGGTTTAATCCAGACCAGATAGAAAGGCTCTTGGTTAGTAGGACTCCCCATCCTGGAATACGGTTACAACCGGCCTTGGATGGGATGGCGCTCTTGCTGAAGTGTGAGGTTCACAGTTTGCATGTACTACTGGGCTCAGCCTTACTTTTGGAAGAACAGGTGACAGATGGATTCCAGAGAGCCTTTGACTGTTGCACCAGCTGTGCCTTTTCCTAGAGGTGGAGGACCATGCCAGGGTCACACATGCCTTAGTTACATTGTGGTGGGACTACTGTAATACATTCTATGTGGGGATGCCTTTGAAGAGAGATTAGAATCAGAAATGACCGTAGAGTTGTGACCAAGGCTAGTTATTCGGATCATTAATATATCAATTGCACTGTCCTCTGGTCCCTTTGAAAGCCTAATTCAAAGCTCAGTTCAAAGGCGATGATCATTACCTTTAGAGCTTAAAATTATTTAGGAACAGGATACCTGAAGGATTGCCTCTTTCCACAAGGCCTTTCCAGCCACTCAGGTCATCAGGGGAGGATCCTCTCTGCATCCTGCTACCAGTGATGTGGGGCAGAAAATTTTCCAATTCCTTATTTTTCCATGGAAATTTTCCATTTCATAAATACGTTAGTAAAAATGAATGTATGCCAATTGCAAACACAATATTAGGCAAGCTTGGCAGTTTCAAAGTTGTAATTTTTTCCAGGTGATTATCCCTAGCAATTATGTAAGATAATACATATACGTCATTGAAATACATACATGTCTCAGTGTGACATGGAACCAATCAATAGTGACGGCGAAACTGAAGGTGCCCCAGCAACCTTAGTGTAAGAGTTGAACTCTGTTGAAATAGATGAGTGGTTGTCAGCATATCATGCACCATTCTTTGGATTGCTAAAATTAAGTAAGCCAAAAGATTCAGTACCTTGGTTCCCCTCCCCTTAAATTTAAACCATGTAAGGCCCCAATCCTAGGGCTGCTAGACGCTGTCTAGACCACCATAGGAAAAGTTGGAGTCCCAGCTCTGACCTCCGAAAAGTGCTCTGAGGTTGGAGCTGGGACTTCTGAGTTTGGAGTGCCCTTCCTCTGCCCTCGCAGCTGGCATGGAAAGAACAGTGCTGGCTGCCACTCCGAGGATGCAAGAGTGACCTTGGAAACAGCAATTTGGGGACGGAGGGGAGAAGCAAGGGCACCACCATGCTATGAGGAATCCTGGCGGTGCCTCGGCCTCCTCTCCTTGAAAGCTGGGGGGAAACATTTAGATGGCTGAAATTAGCCATCTAAGTGTTTTGGAGGGCAAGAGAAGTGTGGAGGTAATCCTTGACTCTGCGCTTCTCCCGCCCTCCATAGGTTGCCCATAATCCTCTGCGTTTGGAGGGTTATGGGCAGCCATATTGGATTACACTATTAAGGAAGTACATGTTATTGTAATTACATTAGAAGTATTCCAATAAAAAATATCTACATAATACACTATTTAAATCACATTAAATGTGCTTTAATCCCCCCCCCCTCAAATATTTCAGGTGAAATACTTGTGATGTATCAGGACAAAATTTTTTACCATCGAATACTTTTTGCCTTGATGTTTATTACAGGTAAAATAAGGGAACGATCCTATGGCCCCTAGACATTGTCTGAGGGGCCATAGCATAGTTCAGACAGTGCTCTGAACTCAGAGCTGGGAATCAGAGTTCCACCCCTCCCCCCACACACAGGCAGCACGGAAAGAATGACCTCAGAGCAGTTAAAGGGGGCATTTCAGGGGGTGGGGCGGGTAGGAGACTGGAAAGGCCAGGATGCAAGGTATCCTGAAACTGCTCCGGCCGCCTTCCCTACCCCTCCAAAAAGCCCCAGCAAGACCACTGAAAATAGCCCTCTAGCAAAAATGCAGAGCAAGAGGAGTGGGAAGGTGAAGATTGCCTCTGCTGCTTCTCCCCCTCTGCATTCAATGATGAGCGTTCAGAAGCTTACACTTATTATCTCCATATGATTGCACCCTAAACATGCTAGATTAGATCTCCCTAGTGCATCCAGAAATTTTCCAATGCAAACTAACAATGTTCCTATACAGATGATCTTAATTTGCATTGGGAAATTTTCTGATTCAAACTGAAAATGTTCTGATGCATTTCCCCCCCAGAAAACCCTCATCACTGCCCACTACCAGAGATTACCAGAGGCAGGATATGCAGGAGAGAGCCTTTTCCATAGTAGCACTCAGATTTTGGAAATCTGTACTAGGGAGATCTGCTTTCCCACCTTGCTAATGACCTTTTGTCACCAATTTCAAGAAGTATTCAGGATCCACTGAATTTCTGTTTTGACGCGACCACCAAAATTTATGTTTTTATGCTATCTTAGTATGTCATAGTCATACTGTAAAGGTAGTCTGCTGTATTAATTTGTTAGTTGTAAGTGGTTTTTGGCATTGTTTTGTAATGTAAAGACAGGCTATAAAATGCTGAATAATGATGATGATGATGATGATGATGATGATGATAAATAATAATAATTTCAACACTAGAAATATCTTTGCAGTAGAAAGTAGTTCAAACAATACTTTAGTGTGTAAAAGAATTGCACACTTTCTGGTGGAAAAGTTGTTTTCCAATTTTCAAGCCATGGAGAACCCTTTTTGTATTATTTTTCTGAACTTTTCCTTTTATTTTTGTCTACATACCGTATTGTTCCGAGTGTAGGCCACACTTCCCCCCCCTAAAGCAAGTCTTTAAACTAGGGGTGTGGCCTACAATTGGGATGTTGCAAAAAACACACACAACCCAATAAAAATACCGGGGGGAAAGTGCGGCCTATACTCGGAACAATATGATATTTTAATACGGTATATTTTAATTCTTATTGTAACAAGCAGCCTTGTTCAACAGATGACCCCCCTCTCACTCACTCCCCCCCACAATCAGTCCCCCTTTCTCTCACATTCTCAAACACACACTCACCCGCCCTCACATCCACACACAGACCCCCCCCAAACTAGCTCACACCCGCCCCGCACTCACACACAGGCGGAGCCTGCTGCCTTTGCAGGCAAGGCGCCAGAATGAATCCTCCGCTTCCCTGCCCGAGCTCACCTCAGCTGGCGAGGAGGAGCGAGGCTGTCCCCCGGCGGCTCCGGCAGCCTCCTGCGCTTCAGGCAGAGTTTGCTGCTGCCGCCGCCAGCTGACTCTTCGCTGGCCATGATAGCCCAGTGCGGGCAGCTGAGGGTGGGGAGGAGGGTCGCCGCCACCGCCTCAGGAAGCAAGCGGGAAAGGCCTTCTAGGGCGCGTGTGCTTGCCCCGGGGCCCAGCTGCCGGCGGTGGCACCAGCGACGGCACCAGCACGGCGGGCTCGAGCAGTGCGAAAACTGCTCCGCGCCGCTCAGAAAATCGAAAAATTAATCAGAAAATTTAAAAATAGCACCAAACTTTAAGGGTGCGGCTTATAATCAGGAGCGGCCTATACTCGGAACAATACGGTATTTCTTGTTTGGGGTTGGGGTATGGAAACTGAGTGCGTTTCAGAGACCATGAATTCCCCATTGAGGAAAATATTTTCATACGATTATCCCACACAAGCAATTATTTCTGAGTCACACTGTACAACAAAGTGGCAGAGAAATTAGGGGTTTTCTTTTAAGTTCAAATGTGCTGTTAATTACAATTACAGTAAAAGTTTAATTATGAATTCTGGTAGTGTAGATTATAGATACAATGATATAAATTCAAATAATATAGTCGTACTGAAAGTGTCAGTGTAAGTAGTAACAATTTGTTTATACCATAAGTCATAACAAACCTGCTAATTATGAAAAGAATGAAACAATAAAAAACCCAGCAATTTATCATTATATGTATGGAAAAGAAGTTTTCATGTACACATGCTGCCATAGAAGCAAAAGAAGTTGCCAATAATGTGTCCGTTGGCAGAAGTTCAATTTTCCAGGACCAATGAAAATGCCTATAAGTGCTCCAGATATTTATGTCTCACATCCTTATAGACAGAGCAGCTCAGCAAGTAATGGCTCAGCAATTATCTTCAGATATAACCTTCCCACACACACAGTGGGAATATTTAGTTATAAGGAATATTTCTAAACTAACTTTCCAATTGATAAAACTATTTGAGGATGGTAGATCTTTAAAAAGAAATTTAGAAAGATCTGTTAAATATTGTTTATTCTGTTTACATTTTCAAATGGGGTCCAAATTTGAATGCACCAGAAAACCTTACACTGTTTTTAAACATAACTTTACGTCAGTGGTTCTCAACCGTTTTTTGCCCCATGCACCCTTTTCACCATATGTCAGAATGTCATTCCCCCCTTTCCAAGATTGTCTGACTTAATCCGTGCCATACAATAAGGTGTGATGTCCTGTAGATTATGTACAATCTGTAGAATTGTAATTTGTAGAAAGATCAGTATTCCAACAGTTTGAGTCTGTGGTCCCAGTTCCCCCTCTGAAACCCTAAAATTCCCCCCCTGGGGGGAATTCCCCCCTGGTTGAGAACCCCTGCTTTCGATGCTTCTGATGTCATACTGAGAGAAACTGTGCAACTGTATAAACTTTTCAGTATTCTGGAGCCAAGTAGCACCTTACAGGTGGCTAGTAGAGGTCTACTCCTAGAGGCAGAGTTGAAACAGTTCCTCTACTCCCATCAAGGTGATTGTGACACCCACCACTGCCCCCACCTTTGTGGTAACACTTAGTAGCATGCTTATTGGTTTATTATTTATTTATTAATTATATTTATACCCCACCTTTTTTCCTGCCAGGAACCCAAGGCGGCTTACATAATCCTCCTTCTCCTCGCCATTTTATCCTCACAACAATCCTGTGAGGTAGGTTAGGCTGAGAGTCAGTTACTGGCCGAAAATCACCACCTTAATCTTTCTTTTACACAGCTCCCTTGCTCAAGCCACGGGCCATCATACTCAGGCTCCGCACCCAGGTCACTATCTTCCCCTCAGGTCTTCTGCTTGCCTCCCACCTGGGATTCATGGAAGACTCTCAGCCTATTACACTCAGGCTCTCCTTCCCAATCCCTCCAAGAAAAACCAGCAGTTCCCTGGGGACACTCCTCTCATCACAAGCCTTTGGCCCCAACAGCCTCAGACTAACCGGGGTAATGACCTGAATACAGTTATTTCTGTTGCTGCCACCTTCTTTCTCCACTGAGATTGCTCCCCAAAGATGTGGGTGTTCCTTCCCTTAGTTACCAAGGTCTAACAGTAAAACAAAATAAGTTTATTTCTACAGATGAAAACAAATGATACATTCAAGTGCTTGCCTATGTTGCAACAGTTACAATATTTCAACTCCAGGCTGAGGTAATTTTTCTACACAGAGTTCCCTTCCAGCCTCTGCTACCGATTCTGATTCTGTCACTAGGTGTTTTCCATTTCCACCCGCAATCCAGAATGAATGTTAAACTGCCTTTCACAGCTCTCTGCCCCTTGCCAACATTCCGAGCACTGTAATTGTCTCTGGACTTGCAGGGAGGGAGAGGCAGAACCCCAGCTGTCCGTCACAGTGATCTTCATCAGATAATTGAAAATACAGTCATGCCTTAGATTGAGAGCATAATTCGTTCTGGAAACGTGCTTGTAATCCAAAACACGCTTATATCAAAACGAAATCCCCCCAAAAAAAATTTGTACAGAGATTTTTAATTTAAGCTGTACTACGGTACTTGTATTGCAAGACGTCGCTTGTATATCAAGTTAAAAAAAATTAAATAAATATTTAAAAATTTGCTTGTCTTGCAAAACGCTCTCAAACCAAGTTACTTGCAATCCAAGGTATTGTACAGGAATACACTCCTATTGTCGTGGATAGCATCTCTGTTTCCAAGCAAAAGAACACAGTAGGACTGCTCCTGGGATCACTGACAAAGGTTTTTTTAAAAATTTTATTTATTATATTTATACCCCGTGTGTGTGTGTGTGTGTGTGTGTGTGTGTGTGTGTGTGTGCACTTCTTCTTCTTCTTCTTCTTCTTCTTCTTCTTCTTCTTCTTCTTCTTCATCATCATCATCATCATCATCATCATCATCATCTTTAGGTGCCAGTATGCAAAGCCAAGGTTCTGTAGAATCTAAATTGATAGAAACTTTGTTTTTATAATGCATTTATTGAAAACCTTATGAAAATACACCACTGATCATTCTTTTTTCAATTTATTTTTTTATTGTGAATTTCACTGAAACAAACAAAATCTAAAGAGAAAAGAAAAGAAAAGGAATCCATATAACTACATGAATTTAAATGTATCAATTATACATAAGCTTCAACAAAAACAGACCAAATATCCATATATTTGTCCATGAGAGAGTGGCATCTGTATGTCATCCACTCAAATATTGAAAGTGTTGTTACGTCTTCAATCTATTGCATTATAGGAGGTGAGCTTATATTTTTCTAGTGTTGTAGCTGTCAAAAGGGTGTGGAAAATCCATTTGCGTTGACCATGCTTTAACTTCCAAGGAACAGGTAGATAATTTAAAAGAACATGTATATCCGAAAATATTAAAGAGTATTCCAGTACAAAGTTTATCCATATTATAACTTCCTCCCAAAAAGAGGCAACTACTAGACATTGCTAAAACATATGATTTAAAGAAGCATTAGCAGTGTTACACCTCCAGCAGTTAGCCAACTCAGACAAACCTTTATTAATGAGACATTGTAGTGTCCAATAAAAGTGAAACAAAAGTTTTTGTTGAATAAGACGTAACCTACAGTCCATTGAAACTTCAGATAGACGCTAAAGCAGCAATCCATTGCTTAGACTGAATAGGACATTCCAATTCCCTGTTTCATTCCTGCCTTAGACCCTGTGTATCATATTTGTTCACTAATAATAAATATATATAAACATGGATTGTGAGTTGATATAACTGAACAGCCTCAATAAATGTTTCTAATAGGGAGGAGAAGCTGCAGGGCCAACCCTAGATTCTAACAAAAGTTGCACTTGCAAGTATTGCCATTCAACCTTAGCAGGCAAATCATATTAGGCACACAAATCAGAAATGACAGAAACTCATCATCATCCCCTACTAATTGATCCAAAGTAAAAATCACTGATCATTCTTGGGGTAGTAAATTACTGTGTCTACCCAGATCTTTGCTAATAATCTTCCAAAATGAAACACTGTATTTTCATTTAGCTAATTCAGTCAATACAACCCTACTGGAAGGAATATTTCTTTGCCAAAGTCTCCTAGTATCCATTAATTCAGAATCCATCTCGAGAGAGGTAGTAATAAAATTATCCCTTGCCACTGGCATCTCAAAATTGACTTTGCTGAATTGATGATCACGAAGACCAAAGTTAAGAACTTCAAAATAATTAAAGTTATTTAGTATTGAATTAGGGATAACTATAATCAACCACAGTAGTACTGTTCCACAATATAAAGTTCAAACCAGGAATCGCACATCCAGTTGATAATTTTTTTAAAAAACTGAAACAACAGCAAGATTTTAAAATATTTTGGCATAAATAATCACAAATGAAAGTATGCTACAATACCATTTATAAATTGTGCCAGAACCGATCAGGAATACACCAGAAACAAGCCTCAGATCAGCACCTGTGCTGACCAACAACCAGTCAAGCTGCATTAATAAACATCATGGCTTGTTTCATCTCATCCTTTGCATAGATATCAGGCTTCAATTGATTAATCAACATCACCTTCGGGCAGTGCAATCTTATGAGGGTGCCTGCAACTCTCTGAACCCGGGGGATTGCAGGCATCCTATGCAGGGTGAGAGGAGCGCAGAGGATAGGATATCCTCTGTGCTCCCCTCACCATGAAAAACATATAGACTGCCAATTTTGGCCATCTAGATGTTTCCCCCTCCTCCCAAGGAGGAGAGGCTGAAGCACCACCTGGATTCTTCATAAGACGGTGGCGCCTCACCCCTCCCCGCCCCCAGGAACACGCCCCCCAAGGGAGAACCAAGTACAGTCTTCTGTGCTTGGTTTTGCTCTGGTGAGGAAAGAACTGCGCTGGCACTGAGGTGAGGGGTCGCTCCAAGGTGCTGCAAGCTCAGAAAGGATTTCTGAGGTCGCAGTACCATCTATGCCCTTCCTATGTCCCTCCAGACAAGGCTGGAGGGACATAGAATTGCACCCTTAATCTTTCCCCTTTGGAGGCACCATTCAACTGCCAGCAGAGAGATCTTAAGTGGGGCTGGTTTACCAGCATATTTCTCCCTCATATGAAAAGACTACTGTCTAGCACGTGGTTCATCATGCTGAATATCAGCCAGGTGCCCCTTATATCATTTCAGGAGAGGTCTTTCAGTTTTCACCAGTGAAAAAGAAATTACATTCTAAACACTCAGTTTTGTAAATAACGCCCTTAATTGCACAGACCTCCTTCAACACACATTGAACATTTCCATGTCCAGCATTGTTATCATACAACCAAGACTTCACAAGATGTTGTCTTAATGTTACCAAAGCAGTGCAAACAACATTAGCCTTGATAGTACAATGATGAGATGAAACAAGCCATGATGAGATGAAACAAGCCATTCTTCTTCGTGGTCTCTGTGCATCACACATATGGGCTCTGCGCGTGCGCGGAGGCCGCTTCAGGAAGGTTCTATAGCTGAGGCAAATTTTGGGCGGGAACCCCTCCCCCCTGCGTCTCCCTTGCGTGGGTTCCCGCTCTCTCCCTCAGTTCCTCTTCGACCGCCATCGCGTGTGGCTGTTTCTTCGAGAGGTTCTTCGATTCTTCATTGAATCCACCTAAAACTGAGTATTCTTTACATCTTCCCCCCGTTTTTTCGTCGTGGGATCTTTCAATTCTGATTATGGCTCCGAAAGCCCCCTTCCGCAAATGCGTAAGGTGTGGGACGAAGCTTCCTCCGGCCGACGGACACTCGCTGTGCCTCGCCTGCCTTGGCGAAGGCCATAATGTGGACGCTTGCCACCATTGCCAAGCGTTCACTAAACAAGCAAGGAAGCACAGGGCGGACAAACTGACGGCCATTCTATACAAAAAGGCCCTCCAACCGCCCGCGGAAAAGCCTATCCTTTCGGCTAGGCCTAGTACGCCTCCGTTGCACACGGTCTCCTCAGCGGACGCTCAGGAGGCCTACATGGCGGCGATGATATCGAAGAGCAAAGCTAAGAAAGCTCGTCGAGAGAAGGAGGAGAAAAGGAAGAGCAAGGAGCGAAAAGATAAGGCAAGGAGATTGGCAAAGAAATTGGCTTCATCTCTCTCGGGATCGAGATCGACGGTAGCCCCGGATCCGACGGACGTCGTGACCGCTGAACGCCCAGCTGGGCTGCAATCTCCTCCCGCACGGGTTCCCTCGGGCTCAAGGGACCCTCCTCCTTGCTCATCTCCAAGAGTCCCCTCGGGATCGAGGGAGACTGGACTGAAATCGCCTCCTCCACGGTTTTCCTCGGGCTCGAGGGACCCACCTCAACGCTCTTCGCCGAAAGCCCCCTCGGGATCGAGGGAGGCTGCCCGCACCTCTGTATCAGAAGGCGAGATACCGGACTCACCTTTGGAACCGAGACCTACGGCCGCTGCATTGGAACCGACTACGGCTCTCCCAGCTCTGGCCTCACCAGTTCGTGCGATACGGGCTCGTACTCCACGAACTCGATCTAGCTCCCTCGAGATCGAGGAGGTGCTGATCACCCGGGACCGGGCATCCTCGAGGTCATCCGATTCCCGTAGAACCCGGGACCCCCGAAGATACAGGGAAAGGTCCCAGGATTCGAGAGACTCAAGGGATTCGAGATACTCCAGGGCATCGCACTATAGTTATCACCGAAGGCGCTCCCCTGTGTCTGATTACAGGTACCAGACCAGGGTGTACCGTTCCAGAGAGAGGTCCCCAATTAGGAGACGCTCTCCGAGAAGGGATGAAAGACGTCCTCATCCCAGACAAGAGGGGATGCGTGCCGACCTCAGAACGTCCCCTTCAGCCCGCGCTCTGGCCCTCCCTTCTCAGGTAGAAGAGAGAGAAGTGGAAGAGAGGGACGATCGCCTAGCTACAGTCTCGATGGTGTCGAAGTCCCGATCTCGCAGGTCTTCGACTCCGCGGTCTCCCATGACAGACTCGGACTCGATTATCTCGTTGTCCCCATCGTCCACATCTCCGGACCAGGTCATCTCTACTCAAGCTGGTGTGTCCCCCTCAGAGGATATGGGCACCTTCCAGGACCAGGTCCTAAGGATGGCTCAAGCCCTCGGGCTTGAGACTGCGGCTGAAGAGAAAAAGCAAGTGGATCCTCTCTTCGACGCGGTCTCCAAATCCTCTTCGGGCCCGACTCTGCTCCCTATCACCCCGACGATGCTGGAGACGGTGCAGGGATCGTGGAACTCACCTTCCACAGCTCCCCCTGCGGCAAAGCGTCTGGACGCACTGTACAAGATTAGGCCGGACACGGCTAAGTTTCTCTTCTCCCATCCCACGCCAAACTCGATGATAGTCGAATCAGCACAGTCGAGATCGGGGAAACAGCATTCCACTCCGTCCGACCCCGAAGGAAAAAGGTTAGACAACTTCGGACGAAGAGTCTACACCTCGAGCGCCCTGGGGATCCGGGTTGCCGGGTACCAAGCCACGATGGCTCGATACCAACTCTTCCTTTGGGAAAAGATGAGTGGACTGATTGACTACCTCCCGGACGAGAAGAGAGACTTAGCCAGAGTCTTCCAGGCCGAGGCAACGAACACCTCCAGACAACAAATCCATACTGCCAGACACCAGGGGGACTGCCATGGGAGATCCCTAGTCAGTGCAGTCGCGCTCCGCCGCCATGCCTGGCTAAGGTCCTCCACTCTGACCACAGAAGCCAAGGCCAAGATCGAAAATCTGCCCTTCGATGGAGTCGGCCTATTTAACGATAAGACAGACGACTCCCTCGACGCGGTCCAGAAAGCACGAGTGAATGCGAGGAAGATGGGCCTGCTCCCTCAAGCATCTTCCAAAACATTCAGACGCCGCAGGTGGGCTCCGTATCCACAACCAGTGGCTCCGGGCCAACAGGGTCAACAGCTCCAGCAGTGGCAGGATAGTCGTTCTCGTCCACAGCAGCCCCGGGCACCGAGCCGTCAGTTCCAGCAGCAACGGTACCGGGGCTCCCGTAAAGGAGGCGACTTTCAAAGACGTCAGGTTTGACGCGACCCAAGGCACGACCGATTTCTCTCCGACCCTCCCGGCTCGTCCTCAGTTCGGAACCTGACTATCCCTCTTCCTACCATCATGGAAGAAAATTACCACCGATCGCTGGGTTCTGGACATTATCCGGCATGGGTACAGGATCGAGTTCGATTCTCTCCCGCCCTTTCTTGGCATCCGCACCACGCAGCCATCCCAGACGCTGCGGGAGGAGGTCGCTTCTTTGCTACTCAAGGGTGCCATCGAGATGGTTCCCCTCCACCTGGCACAGGACGGCCTTTACTCCAGGTATTTCACGGTGTCAAAGAAAGATGGAGGGCTCCGCCCGATCCTGGATCTACGATCAGTGAACTTCTACATTCTACCCAAGAAGTTCAGGATGGTCACTCTCCAATCGATCTTGCCCCTCCTTCGCAAAGACGACTGGTTTGCTTCCATCGATCTCCAGGATGCCTACTTTCACATAGGGATCCATCGAGACAGCCAAAAATACCTGAGGTTCAAGATCGGATCCGAAGCTTACCAATTCAAGGTGCTTCCATTCGGACTTTCGACGGCACCGAGAGTGTTTACCAAGTGTATGACGGTAGTCTGCGCTGCCCTACGGACCCAGGGGGTGACTCTTTATCCCTACCTAGACGACTGGCTCATCGTTGCTCCATCTGCTCGGGAGCTTCGGAGCGCCCTCCTTCTGACTACAGACACTTTGTCCACTCTCGGCCTCTGCCTCAACGACAAGAAGTCCACTCTATTCCCAACTCAACAGATTCAATTCATCGGAGCTTTATTAGATGCCACGGTCGGTCGTGCCTTTTTGCCAGAAGACAGAACTCTAAAAATTCTTACCCTCGCCTCAAAACTGCAAAAGGCGATGTCATGCACAGCCTACTCGATCCAACGCCTCCTCGGTCTCATGGCCTCGTCCATTCCAGTTGTTCCTCTCGCTCGACTTCGTATGCGCCAGCTCCAAAACTGGTTCATAAGGTCGTTCGATTCCGAGAGGAATGCACACCGAACGAAACTAACTATTCCGTCCAGCATAAAACAGTCTCTCCGCTGGTGGATGATCCGCTCCAACTTGACGAAAGGGCTGCCCTTCCAACCCGCCCCTCCCTCGCTTACGCTCACGACGGACGCTTCTCTCCTGGGCTGGGGAGCGCACTGCGGGAGCCATACAGTGCAAGGACAGTGGAGCCCACGAGACCGAGAGAGACACATCAACGTTCTAGAACTCAAAGCTGTTTGGAACTCGATGAAATCCCTCGAACACATGCTCGTTGCAAGACACCTACAAGTAGTTACGGACAATACTACGGTTGTGGCCTACTTGAACAAGGAGGGTGGCACCCGCTCGTTGCGACTGACAAACCTAACTCTCCGTATGTTCGACTGGATGATCCCTCGTCGTATTTCGGTGAGGGCCATCCACATTGCAGGGAAAGACAACACACTGGCGGACGCACTGAGCAGGTTGTCACTAGACTCCCACGAGTGGCAACTCGACACTCGAATTCGACAGTCACTGTTCCACCAGTGGGGAACCCCAACAGTGGATCTCTTCGCCACCTCAACCAATACAGCCTGTCACAATTTCTGCAGCAGAGCAGGACACGACGTTGCGTCGATCGGGGACGCATTCCAGATAACTTGGTCCGGGACTCTGTTCTACATATTCCCACCAATTCCGTTGCTAGCCAAAGTAATTTCGAAAATCCAATCCGAGGGCACGAACTGCATCCTAGTGACTCCGTGGTGGCCGAGGCAAGCATGGTTCGCACCACTTCTACGACTCTCCAGGGGACAGTATCGTTATCTACCGGACACATTAACGATACTCTCTCAAGCTCGAGGCACGCTGTTACACCCGAATCCGTCCATCTTGAAGCCTGATTAGTTCTAGGCAGGGATGGGGACTCAGACTCCAGGACTCGACTCGTGAGTCGGACTGAGTCCCCCCTCTGACTCAAGTCAGACTTGAGTCCCAATATTTTTAATGGGACTCGAGACTCGACTCGGGACTTGGGACCAAGGACTCGTGTTCCAAAATCGTGTTCCTCAAATGCAACATGGATAGGTTTTAGGAAGTACAGCAAGTTTATTTTTTAAAATCATTTTCCTAAAATGCAACCTTTCAGACATTTTGGGTTTGGCTGCCTCTGCCTGCCTGTTTGGGGTTCCCTGCCTCCTCTGCCTGCCTGGTCTCTTCTTAACCAGTTCCACAGTTTGAATTGTCCAAGACAAAGGCCTCTTCCTGCCTGCTTTGGGGTTCCCTGCCTCCTCTGCCTGCCTGGTTATTTTGGGTTTGTCTACCTGGTCTGTTCTTGCCAAAATCAGTTGCAGAGTTTTGAAATAAAAAGGCACACTTGTGCCTAGAATTTATTTAAACCACACATCTGAAATAGTCTTATTTTGTTGGGAAAAACCCCCATTGATTTTAATAGGGACTCGTGGAGTCAGCTTTGGGAGTGACTTGTGACGTGAGTCACCATTTTGGACCAAGGACTTGGACTCGAGACTCGGGTCCAAAGACTCGTGACTCGACTCGTGACTCGAAACCAAGGACTCTTCAACATCCCTGGTTCTAGGTCAGTTTAAAAGTGGTATTGTAGCACACTCTCATGTATAACTGAAGCTGGCGTTTTATGCCAAAATGTTTCACATTTTAAAATTTGTTTATTAAATTCTTTTAAAATTTATAAATTGGATTCATGATTGATCATACCAGAACTTTTGCACCTCTTGGGCTTTGGTTACATTGGCTTGAACTAGTTTACAGAGTGTATCAAGGGTTTGTCTAAGTTTTAACACATAATCCACCACTGAGGTTTTGTTTTCTACGAGTTTACCTTCCCAGTTTTCCCTCAGGAGATCAAGAGGGCCTCTCACTCTTCTGCCATACAACAGCTCAAAAGGTGAGAATCCCGTTGATTCCTGTGGAACTTCCCTGTAGGCAAAAAGTAGGTGTTGCAGTTTGTCATCCCAGTCATTTGGGTGTGTGTTCACATAAGCTCTAATCATTCCTTTGAGTGTGGCGTTAAATCTTTCCACCAGTCCATTGCATTGGGGGTGATAAGGTGTGGTTTTCAAGTGTTTTACCCCGCAACACTTCCACAGGCACTCCATTATCTCGGAGAGGAAATTTGACCCACAATCTGTTAAGATTTCAGAGGGAAATCCAGTTCTGCAAAATATAGTTAGCAATGCCTCAGCTACAGATGGAGCATCTATAGAGGCTAGTGCTACAGCTTCTGGGTATCTTGTGGCAAAATCCACCACTGTGAGGATGTACTTTTTTCCCTTGCGGGTGGGTTTAGTGAAAGGTCCTACAATATCCATGCCCACCCTAAAGAAAGCTTCTCCTATAATAGGCAGAGGCTGCAAAGGGGCTTTACTGTGATGCCCTGCCTTCCCCACACGCTGACAGGTTTCACAAGACCTGCAGTACTCTGCTACTTGCTTAGCAATTCCAGGCCAAAAGAAGTTTGCCATGAGCCTTTGTTTAGTCTTGTTTTTCCCCAAGTGCCCTGCGCATGGCACATCATGGGCTAGTTCTAGCAACCTTAGCTGGAATTGGTTAGGTACTACCAGTTGCTTTAGTGGTTCCCAGGTTAACTCTTGGGTTTTTGGCAACCACAGCCTATACAGCAATCCTTTCTCCCAAATAATCTGC
This sequence comes from Shinisaurus crocodilurus, assembly GCA_021292165.1. Taxonomy (NCBI): domain Eukaryota; kingdom Metazoa; phylum Chordata; class Lepidosauria; order Squamata; family Shinisauridae; genus Shinisaurus; species Shinisaurus crocodilurus. Next base: position 32,213,476 of record CM037880.1, on the reverse strand, counting down.
TCCCTTCTTTCCTCAGAGAAGGGTCTCTCTTGAGGGAGAGCAACTCTTTTCAGAGGCTCCAAACTAGGATCACTGAGGACTCCCTGCTTGAATTCCTCTACTCCTCTTAAATCAGGAAAAGGGGTCTCTAGTGCCTTCTCCTCTACAGAACCACCTGCCTCGGTTGTTTCACTGGCTTTCAGGTCTACCGGTTGCATGGAGGCTTGTTCTGTTGTTTCGGTTTGGGGAGGGTCTGGGGTTGGTTTTGGACCTTCCGGAATCACTGTGGGTTGTACCTCTAGTACCTTTTCTTTTACCCCATCAGCTTTTACCTGGTCCTGTCTTGAAAGTTCCTCCCTTTCCTTTTGCTTGCGGGTTACCACACATATTTGAGCTTCTGGTCCCATTATATCCTTTCCCACAATGATAGGGGCAAATTGAGTTGGAGGTTCCATCACCCCAACTTCATACAGACCCCTCCATCCCCTCCATTCTATGGATAACCTTGCTACTGGGATTTCAAAGGAGGGACCATTCACTCCCTGGATCTCAATAGACATTCCTGGTACCAAATCTTCAGGTGTCACCAAATCTGCTCGGATCACAGAAACATCAGCTCCAGAATCCAACATTGCCATAATGGTCTTATCCTTTACATAAACAGGTTCTTTAAACTGATTATTAACCTCTTCCCTGTTGGTGATCACAAATCCGCAATTATAAGGTTTTTTTATGCTTGCTACACCTTGTGGCCTTGTTTGTTCGGGTTTAGGACTACCTAGGTTAGCTGGTGTTATTGCTTGTAACTTGGGGCAGCTACTCCTGATGTGGCCTGTCTGACCACACGAATAGCAGGCACGGTCTCTGGGGTGAGAAGGATCAAAAGGAGGTTTTTTTATCTCCTTTTTACTTGGGGCTTCCCATTTCCCCCCCTTCTTCTCAGACTCAATCCTGGGGCCTAACCCTTCCCGGTTTTCAATCAATTTGTCAGCCATTTCTGCAGCTTGGTTTACAGTTTCAGGATCTTTATCCTTAACCTTCAGTTTTATTTCTCTAGGCAACCGAAAATAAAACTGATCCAGAGCCATAAGCTCTAGCACCTTTTCCCTGTTGTCAGCTTTTGCTCCATCCACCCATTTTAATAGCAGGTTTTTAATTTTTGTTGCAAACTCTACCATAGATTTACCAGGTTGAGGAGTTAACCCTCTGAACTTTTTCCTAAAGTGCTCAGGGCCTAACCTGAACCTGAACACAGTTTCTTTGAATTGAGCATAGGAAACAGCCTCCCCCTCTGGCATGCTATTATAAATCTCTGCCAGCTCCCCTTTGATTAAATTAGGCACAAACTTCATGTAATCACCCTCCTGCAATCCCCACTTCTGTGCTGCCCTTTCAAAAGTGGTCAGGAACACTTGTGGGTCTTCTCCTGGGGTGTATGCTGTGAAGTCCTTCTGGGTAACTCTGACAGGCTGCTCCTGTTTCAATTGCATCATCCTTTCCTCGTGTCTGCGTTGTTCTTCCTGGGCTTTAAGCTGTTCCTGCTGCAGACGAAGCCTCTCCCACTCTAACCGGGTCTCTTCTTCCTTCTGCTTTGCCACTAGCCGCAGTTCCTGTTCACGGAGCTCCCATTCTTTTGTTTGGGGTCCTGCTACACTAGGGCTAGAGGATGCAGCTCCTCCTATTGCTGCCTGGGAGATCAGCATAACTTTCAGTTCTTCTGCTGTTTTCTCCTCCCATGGCAAATTGTCCTTTTTACACTGCTCAATCAGGGCAGTTTTGTTCATAGAGAGGTATTGGCTCATTTTACTAGCCTCACTGGGTCCCTATTCCTCAGTCCTGAAGTTAAAACATACACTGCTTTTGCCAGCTCTATTAGTAAAAAAAACCCAATTACTGTTTGGAGTGCTTAATCTCACTGTTCAGGATCGCTCCGCTGCCACCATCTGTCAAGGTTCCGCTACTACAAGGGACCCCTTGATCTGCCCTTTGGAAGATCTCTGCCTCTTCTCAAAGTCCCTCCCGTTCCAGGAGATCAAATCCTTTGCCTGCTTCCAGTAACGTGGGTGTAGGCTTTAGGCGTGGTGAATAAGTCACTCCAAACTCTCCGGGTAAACAACAACACTTTACTAATAATATTAGGGTATTTACTTAATAGAGTGGTTATAATTCAAAAGCAAGTATGATAAAATAAAACAAACAAACAATCCAAGGTTCTCTAGTTTAACTTCAGACTACCTATCTCCTATGCAGCCAGTCTCTCTCTCTCTGCTTCTCTCTCTGCTGTTTCTCTGCTTCTGCAGTCAGGCTCCCACTGCTGCTAGCTGACCAACTCCCACACATATATAGCCTTCCCAGGAATGGAAGGTTATAATCATGTGACTTTGAATAGGAGATCTAATTCTTAACTTCTATTGGGTAAACTAAAACTCTCAAACTCCCCCTCCCATCCTGGAGTGTTTGGGCCTTCAGGCTTCAACAAACTGAAGCCTGTGTAGGCCTCAACAAACCCAATCCTGTGTAGGCCTCAATCCCTCACAGTAATGCATATCACATATATATCAGTTTATTTGAATATAAAGTTCCCATCATTGTCTTTGAAACCTTTTCCATGTAGTATTGTATAATTCAACTCCACAAGAGCTTCAGTAATTTTGCCCCGCTATATTAGGTTTGCAGTCTCTTTACTTTATTGGCTCAGAAAAAAATGAATTATTGTCATATTTGTCTATTGGACAAGCCATGACCATTGCATACTTCTCAGTATTGCTGTTGAAATTGCCCAATAAAATTATGATTGAGTCAAGATTTAACTGAAGATGTCACTTCAGGGATCTAAATATTTGTAAGACCTACATTTTCCAGAGAATATTGTAAAAGCTGTATATAAGCCACAATTCTGTTCACAGTGCTTATGTATAAATTCCAATTAAATAAATTAGGGCGCGCACACAAAATTAGAGCATCAGAGCTTTATAGATGTTATGATTGTAATGGCATTGGTTTAAAGCAGGGGTTGGCGACAAACAGGCTACATGTGGGGAGGGGGCTGGCCTTTTTTTTCACGGGGCCCCTGCCATCAAAAAAGTGGTGGTTCTAAACTGAAATTTGGCAGTGTAACAGCAGAAAAGTCCCTTTCCACCCTTGTTTTTTTTAAAAAAACTAAGCAAAAAAAGCAACAGTTTAATGCCAAAATCCAGCGGTGTGGCAGCAAAAAAAGGGTTGGCCCATTTTTGCTGCTGTGCTGCTGAATTTTGGCAACAAATGTTTGGGTGTGGGGACAGCCCCTAGTGGGTTCTGGGGGAGGAATTGGCCCCCGGACCCCCAGAAATTGTCCACTATGCTTTAAACTATGAAAATGCTTAACAACATATTAGTGGAAATATTTCACTTTCTAAAGTTGCTAGATATGCTTTGGTATGTTAAAGGAACAATAGTTACAGTATTTTTCCATGTATAAGACTATACTTTTTCCTAAAATTGTTAGACTAAAAATTGAGGGTCGTCTTATGCACGGAAGTAAGCCGAAGAGAGAACCGTGCAGTTGCGAAACTGCCCATTGGGGGCATCTTATACATGGGGGCGTCTTATACACGGAAAAATACGATATATACCAAGCAAGTCATATTTCCCCTGGTGGGACTCAAGCTCACATCTCCATTGCTCAAACTCATGCCTTATGCCTTTCTTCCTTCCGTTCCGTTTTCTTGCTTGGGAAAAGACACTGTTCCTCCTTCAGTGGATCTGGAAAGCTTATCCCAGGTAGGCTGTGTGTGCCCTCTACAGATGTTCTCCCAAGGGAGCTGTTTGAGTGCTACATTGTATGGTTTCTCCTCCTTTCCCTTGTCTTGTGATCAAAAATACTACTTGTCAGCAAATAACGTCTGTGTATAGGGATGCCTATGGCTCTTGGTTTCTGGTGGTTTCCTATCTTGCCACAGTGGCTGATACTGTGGATTCCACTGTGCATCATTATAACTGGCAGGTTGTGTGTTGTGTGGGGGGATTGGTGGAGGTATGTAATATGGGCATCTCCCTGTCAGAATGAGTGGATTGGCTCCTTCTTTGTCCAGCTAACGTCTGGGCATCTCTGTAACATCTCCAAAATTTTGCTATTTCATCTCCAGGTCATTGCCACACTGATGGGCATGACAATGCCACAGTGGTGTTCCATGGATGCTGCAGGTGTGGCTGCTCTTGTTGCTCACCTGTTATCTGAGGCATCTATAGATTTAGGATTTTTAAAAATACACTTGTACAGTGAAGATTAATTTAAACTAAATCATGAGAGGGTCCTGTCAAGCTTGCAAAGCTGAACCATACCAATGTGTTTGACAAGCATCTAGCATCAGGCAAGATCACAGCTGATGCACACCATGCTATATGTTAATTAGGCCTCTAAAGACACTATTGAATCCCCCAAGCTACGCATCTCTTCCTTCAGATGTAGTACGACTCCATTCAGAACTAGTTGAATACCATTTTCTCTGAACTAGAGAACCATGACCTCAATCTTGTCAGGATAATGCTACAGTTTATTGACCCTCACCTCCATCTTGTCAGGATAATGCTACAGTTTATTCATTCTATTAATGAATCCATCACTTGAGAACTTCTACAACTTCCCCTGACTCAGATGATACGGAGAAGAAGAGCTTGGTGTCATTAGTGTAGTGGTGACACATCACCCCAGATCCTGAGCTGATCTCTCACAGCAGTTTGATATAAATATTAAAAAGCATAGGGGAGAAAATTGAACTGTGGGACTCAGTAACAGAACTACCAAGGGCCCAAGTTAAGGTTATGCAGTGCAGCCGACTGGAAATGACCCTGCAAACAGGAGCACAGCTACTGAAACAACATGCCACCAACCCCCAACTCACACAGTCAATACAGAAAGATAACATGGTCAAGAGGTGCTGAGAGATCTAGGAGAATCAAGAAGGTATTGCTCCCCTGTCTCTCTCCTAACAGAGGTCATCCATCAGGGCAGTAAGGGCTATTTCTGTGCCAAAACCAGGTCTGGGGCACAACCAAGGCCTTTACTTTGGCCCCCAAGTGTGCCTTGACTGAACACTGCTGAATTTCCCCCTGCCTGTACTCCCTCTACTCTCTCCCCAAAGACCCTCATATAGATTGCTCTTTTCCTGCCACTTCTAGGGAGAGGATTGCTGGGTGTGTGTGTGTGCGTGTATGTGTATACAAGCATATGGTCCCCAACCTCCAAGCATCACAATGTGACCCCCGACCTCCAAGCATCACTCAGGGCCGAAAAGTTGTATACCCCTGCTCTAGATACTTTTTTTTTCTTTTAGAGGGCCTGGAGTTGGATTTCTACCACCTGTTCAATAAGAGCCCATTACATAGTAGGATCTACTGCAGCTGACTTCACCTTTTACATCACTAGAGGCACAGTCCTATGCAAGTTTAGACAGAAAAAAAGGCCTACAACGCCCAGCATGCCCCAGCAGGGCACGCTGGGAGTTGCAGGCCTTTTTTCTGTCTAAACTTGCATAGGACTGTGCCCTAGGCAAGGTAATCCACTGCTGTTTAGTCTTTATACTTAAAATATAGAGCAATAAGCAGATGTTTGGATTGTTTGTTCTAAAGCTCCCAAGTATTTTTAAGTATTTTAAAATTATTATTAAAGTGCTTTGTTGCCAATGAAGTCCAAAGCACTGGACAGTAATTCCATAGGACATTAAGTTTCAAAGAAATACAAGTTCAGGGTTAGTTTTATCATTTCCTTACTATGAAGTATTTGTTGCCAGTACACAAACCACTAAGACTTTTTGATTAATAAGCTTTAAAACTGTGTTCATTCTAAATCCCTTAGGGTGCAAACCTGTGGCTGCTGGACAGAGTCTAGAGATGGCCATAGGATTATTCAGAGTCCCAGCTCCAACCTCGGAAACTCGCTCCAAGGTTGGAGGTGGGACTACAAACCCAGAGCGCCCTCCCTCTGCCCTCGCAGCTGGCACGGAAAGAACCATGCCAACTGCAGCTCCAAGGTAATAAGAGCAACCTCAGAGACAGAGTTTTGGGGGTGGAGAGGGGAGGAGACAGGCTCCACCAGCATATGCAGTATCCTGGTGGCGCTTCAGCCTCCTCTCCTCATACTCTGGGGCAAAACACTTAGACAGACAGAATCATCTGTCCAAGGGCTGGTTCGCACGACCCAGGCTGCAGGCGGGGGAGGCACCATGAGGCGATCTGCGGGGTCCGGCGGGGCGCTGCAGACGACCTGTGCCCCACGTGCGGGGGCAGACCCCGGTGGAGCCAGCAGTCCCCGCACCGCAGTGCAGGCCTCCCAGCGCTAGGGGGCGGGGCCCAGGATGCCCAGAGGGGCCGTTTGCCCCTACAGGATGGAGCAGCGGCAGCTGTGGCCACTCTGGGCTGCCGCCTCTGTGCAGCCCCCGCGGGACGGCCGCCCGCTGTTCGCACGGCAGGGTGGCCACACGCGCTAGGGGCTTACCCCTCTACCGACCATGGTCACTTTGCATGTGTCCCGCATGCGGCTGTCCCGCGGGGGCACCCCCGGTCAGCGTTCGCACGACACGGGAACCGCGTGGGACTTCTGCTACCCCGCGTTTCCCGTGTTGTGTGAACACGCCCCAAGTGTTTTACAGGGTGGGAGGAGTGTGGAGGCGACCTTCGCCGCCATGCTCCTTCCACCCTTAAAGGATGCCCGTAATCCTCCGAGGTCGGAAGGTCATGGGCAGTCTCACTGGATTACACTGATAATCATTTACAGTAATACCTTGGATTGCTAGTATAATTCGTTCCGGAACCGTGCTTGTAATCCAAAACACCCTTATATCAAAGCGAGTCTCTTGCGAGCATAAGCAGGGCCCATTTCGACCCGCTACACCTGCTCGAGGCGAGCGGTTACATCCCTACACTTGTCTTGCAAGACCTTGCTCGTTTATCAAGTCAAAATTTTTTTAAAATTTTTGCTTGTCTTGCAAAACGCTCTCAGACCAAGTTACTTGCAATCCAAGGTATTACTGTATTTTACTGTATTTAGTTTAATCCATGCATTTAAGTTCATACATTCAAAATGAGAAAATCATAAGAATGTTCATACCTAAATTATAAAACTTAAATAAAGCATAAATAAAGCGTAGGATATTTTTATTTTTTATTTTTGTCAAAAAGCTGCATAATATAGCAATGACACTGATGACTTTGGGACAGGTATCCAAAACATTGGATTGTATCCTATGGACGTCACCGGCTGACGGAATAGCATCCATAGGTGGGACGTATTCCACTTCCCCTTTATAGTCTCCTTCCATGCCCCCAAATCTGCTCCAGGGGGTTGGGGGACCCTCCTGAGCAGATCAGGGGCTGCAGGGGAGGAAGACGAGAAGGGAAATTTCAGTTGCATGGATGTCCACACAATGTTGGATTTTAATCCATTCTCTCCTTCACCATTTTTATGGAGCACTTTCCAAATTAAGTAGAAATCCTTAGACTCAGATTCCCCCCTTCCTCATTATATATTTCTAAAACTGAAGTCAGGGCTACGGTAATTGTAAATAATTAGGTCAAGCAATCCTGGCTTTGCAAAAAAAATATTGACAAACTTTGTCCATAATAAGAAGTTTGGGGAGTGGGAGGTTTCTGGAGGCAGCACAGAACAATGCCAAACATGTTTTTAAAAGACACACATACACACACACACCAAAGTAGAACTAATGAAAGTAAATTGTGTTGTAGATATATAATGCATAATATTGATGTTTTGTTTGATCTGCCAAAATCTTAAAATGGAAATACTGTATAGCATACTAAAGGGTCTGATTTATGCATTAGTCACCTGTTTTCTAAAACAGTTTTTAATAATCAAAATGAGCAAAACCATGTAACAATATATATAGGTATAGTGTGATTGCATTGTGTTTTTTTGACACCCTATACCTTTTGCTTCACCAATTAGGACAGTGACTAGACTGTCCATAATTTGCCATGTTAAAACATGACAAACCTAAAAGAACAGGTCTGTAGTTGGAAGATGTTTCTTGAGCCAGCACGCCTGTTGGATATGGAGGTGGCGTTGATGCCAAAGGGTACTTTTTTTCAGCTTTAGTTAGTATGCCGGCTACAAACTTACCTGATGTAAGAGTGCCTTGCCACAGTCATTCATGCCCTGGTTAACTCCAGGTTAGACTACCATAACCTGCTGTACACTTTAAAAATGTAAATGCTGTTACTAAGCATTAACTGAAGCAAGATGATCAGAACATATCACACCCAATTTGTTTGATTTATACTTCTTTTTGGTTGTGGCACCCACCCTTATGGAATGCACTCCCCGTTGAGATTTGCCAAGCCCCAGCACTATATGCTGTTAGATGTTTGGCCAAAACTTCGTTGTTTAGCCTTTTCTCTCCTCTTTATGAATATGTTAGGGCTGTTTTCCTTTTTGTTTGCCTTCACTTTGGTTCTTTTGGACTTTAAGAGTTGCTTTTTTTTGTTGATCTTGGAATTTTTTTGTTTTGTTTTTATTATGTTGACATTTTCAAATAAATGTGTTAGTCTTTAAGGTGCCACAAGACTCTTTTGTTTTTTTCTGCATCACACCAACATGGTTACCACTCTGGAAACTGTATCTTCTGATGGTTTCTTATAGCCCCATCTTACGTGCGTGCCCTGTAACCCTTCAAATTTGGAGGATTACAGGCATCCTAATGAAGGCGGGAGGAGCGCGGTGGATAGGATTCCTGCCGTGCTCTCCTTGTCCTCAAAATCATTTAGATGGCCGATTTCAGCCATCTAAATGCTTTTCCTCTTCTTGCGAGGAGGAAAGGCTGAGGCACCGCCTGGATTAGGCAGACGGTGGCGGTGCCTCGCCTTGCCTCGCCCCTCCACTCCCCACCCTGGTTCCCAGCTGGTGTGGAAAGAACCGCGCTGGCTGTGAGGTGGGGGGAGGGCGCTTCACGGGCAGACTCCTCACTGTGACCTCAGAAAGGATTTCCGAGGTTGCATGGGGGGGGGGTCTGACCTATCGTATGGTCCCCCAGGCAAGGTCAGAAGGTCATGGGATTGTGCCCTTAATGCATGCTATGGATTTGTATTTATTGTATGTAGATGTTATTGTTGCTTGAGTTTTCCTTTGAAAAATAAGTGGGATATATGATTTTTAGATAAATCAATAAATAACTGAAACCTAGTTTCACAAATGAAACTGCTGCTGAGGATGGTGGTGGAAAGCCGGAGAAAGTGGCCTTGGTGCCCACATTACTTTTACAGTGTTCTCTTCTGCACCCTTCTGTGAAGAGAGCATATTTTATTTGTGACTAAATGTTTGTGCATGAGATAAATGAGTTATGAAAAAAATTGTGTGTAGGTGTGAGAGCATACCTGGGTATGCATTTTGGATGTACTTTTCTGCCCAGTTTCCATTCAGCAGTAAGGCACCAATAGCAAAAGTTGTCCCCATGCTGTCCTAATGCCAAGTTCAGGACTGCCATACTGTTTGCAGTGTTCTGAGAATCAAGACATCTTTACCCTCTCATGCTAAGTTGGTGTGATTAAAATCATCCCCTGCTGTTTTGATCAGCACTGCAATCTGATCAAAGACATTTTAATTGATTGATCATATGTATTTTAGTCACTGGATTGCTTAATCTATTGATTACATTTGCAGTTATTTTTATATGGATAAAAAGTATTCTGAAGCAAGGAGCAACTTTGTTTTTAGACGTTGCCTGCTACATGTGTTATTGCAGGCAACATCTTAGAAGAGGTATTCCTCCTGCATGTCAGAGAAGGGAGACTGCCTCTTTTAAGATGGTGCTTGCTTACAAGAAGTTGCATTAGAAATAATTGTTTTTAAAAACCTGCAGTCTGATTATCCCAAGAATAAAAAACCTAGGGTTTCATTATCCCAAGAATGAAAAAGCATTTCAACTCTTCACACGATCTCAGAGACATCTGGCCTTATTCCAGCTCTGCAGTGTACTAAAGACAATTTTGCTGCTGTGGATGGTGGCTCCAGTGTCAGTGGGGTGTTGTATCCACACCGGGTTTCAGTCTGAACTTTAAAGGCCTATCCATGCAGGTGAACCTATTATGGGGGTATGGTTCAGCACCATGGATAGCTCCTTAAAAGTTCAGACTAAAATCCAGAGTGGATACACCACCCCACTGACATTGGAGCCACCAGCCTCCATCGCAGCATTGTGTACAACTTGGGCTTGTTCTCAGGATGAAATTAAGATTCCTGGTTGCATATTCTCCAAAGATGTGCAAAGCATTGCATGGTGTGGTCCTATTTCTGCAGAGATCTGCAGAGATCTACAAGACTGAGACTTCTCTGAAGTATCTGCAGGTCACTAATATATAACCGGTCACTAACAGTGATGCAAAATTCTGTTGATATTGTTTAATTCAAATTGAACTGATATTTGCCTGATTTACCAAGAACGTACCACTGTTTGCTGAGGTGCCTACAAACAAAACAAAACAAAACAAAACAAAACAAAACAAAACAAAAAAACCAACTTCCAAAGACAGATATGAACAATAAAACTTACAGCTTCAAATAATTTTTGTCTGGAAGCCAATATATTAAACAATATTCATGAAATGATTTGTACCCTAAAAGGAAATACGTCATTAGCCTGATCAACTTGTAATTGTCAGGATTTCCATCCCCTACATTGGGAAAAACTGGTTTCTATTTGTGCAAGATTAGTTTTGTAATTTACTTTCTATATTTAGTAAAGTACACAATAAACTGTACTGAGCTGTGATTATCTCTCCATAATATCTGTATCACTAGAAATAGAAAATAGAATTCAATATAATCAGAAACAATGAACTTGAGACAATATCTGTAAGTCAGACAAATCACATTCCACCATTATAACCAGAAATTAGGGGGACAGTAGATTCTATGGCTTAGAACAGGGCTCTCCAACTTTGGGTTCCCAGATGTTGCTGGACTACAGCTCCCAGAATCCCTTGCCATTAGCCATGCTGGCTGGGTATGCTGGGAGCTGTAGGCCAGCAACATCTGGGGACCCAAGGTTGGAGTGTCCTGGCTTAGAAAATGGCTGAGTAGATTGATCTGAAACTTGGTAGTGTGGGAGAGGTAGAAAGGGTAAGAAGTAGCTTATTTATAGGAGTTTAAAATTTGACGAGTGAGCTCCAGCAGTTTGACAGGCAATTTCAGTTTTTTCCCCATAGGCTTTGCTGGGGTTAAATTTATTGGCTGATTTCTCTGTTTGTACTGCATCTTTTGGGAAACCATTTGTTGTGTAGATTCAGGGGGAAGGTCTAGTATGTGTTTTACCCTAGTAGTAGTATAAGGTGTTTGTAGTTTTTCTTAAAAATGTGTTTCCACGCCCTGCCCTCCCCATCCATTTTATCCTACCGGAGTGTTGGCCAGGAGGGAGTGGTATAGAATGGGCGTGAGTTTGGCTGGTTACCAGGGAGATGGGAGAGAATGTTGTGTAGAGTAGGAAGGCCAAATTTATCTACTATAGCTAAAACAGAAGTTCTCTGCAAAAATCTGAATTGCCTCCAAGAAAGGTGAACTTAAAAAAAGTAAAAATAAAGGGCAGATATGAACTCTATTCGTATTCTTGAGAAAAGTCAAGAAATGCACAGTTTTTGAGACAGAACCTACATTATAATAGGGTTTGACCACCCCTCACCAGGACACATTGTCATGATACCTCCACATTCAATGTCTGTATATAACTTGAAGAAAGCTGAATTATGGAACTCCCTGCTACAAGGAAATCACTGTGGCAAAGAATTTAGCAATTTTCAAACATGTATTAGATATTTAGATATCAGTATAAAGTTACTTTGAGGAAAGCTGAATTATCCCTGCTACTAGGAAAAATAGGAGCTGCAGTGATAATTCAACTTTAGTAAACAAATAGGTTTATTTATGCTGCTGTTATTATACTGCAGGGGTGGGGAACCAAACTGTGGGCCTTTTTAAAGTAAAAGCTAAACGCGAACACATTCTGAGTCTTTCCCAGAATTTTCCCTGACACAGCCACTCTCTAGGACTGTATATAGAATGATATTTCTTTACTGAAATTCTAGAACTTCTTGTTTGAAAGACAGAGAGTACTGTGCCTTCCTATGAGATATGGTCTCTTAAAGACTACATGTCCTTAGTTCATGCTGGCATTTTCTGTGCATTTGCAAGGTCCCTTCCAATTCTATGATTCTATTTGGATGGTCTTGGTTGCCAGTTGGGTACTTGTAACATGGAATGGTAGCTTCGGTTGCATAATAGCTTCTGCTGCATATACTCCATGTGTCTATTCCAGTGAACAGATAAATCTGGGACTTAGGTTCCCCACTCTGCCTCTGACAACCATCCAGCTCCAAAGTATTAGTGTATCTGGAACTGGCCACAGCATATGATACTATACCATATCCATATTGCCTAAATAACTAGTCTTTTAAGGTCATGGCCATTAAGAGCTGTAATTTCCCAGCATTTTGGAGCTGGAGTGAACATGAAAACAAGATGTTAAACTGAAATGGTTTCATTAATTGAATAAATATATTGTCTAATACAGTCATGCCTTGGATTGAGAGCATAATTCGTTCCGGAAATGTGCTTGTAATCCAAAACACTCTTATATCAACACGAAATCCCCCCAAAAAAATTTGTACAGAGATTTTTAACTTAAGCCGTACTACAGTACTTGTATTGCAAGACGTCGCTTGCATATCAAGTAAAAAAAAATTAAATAAATATTTAAAAATTTGCTTGTCTTGCAAAATGCTCTCAAACCAAGTTACTTGCAATCCAAGGTATTACTGTAGTCTGAGCCTATATTCTGCAGGACAGAGGAAGGAACAGGTAGAATCCAACATAAGGTTCCTAGCATTGGCAAAAGACCTTTGCTTTGGCACTGAGACCTGCCTTCCCTGAGTACAGGTGTAGCAACCACCATCAGCACTGCTGCACAAACACTGCTTTCAAGCCCCTGTGCAGACCTTCTCACAGCACCCAAAATGCTTTCAAAGTAGTCTGACTCTCCAATGTCATTACAGAACTGCATGTCTCTGTTGTACAGTGGAGTTTAGCAAGCAAGGAAGAACTGCATGGCTCTGTCACAATTGGCTAGGATAGGATGTCTTTTTAGCTAAAGCAACATGAGACACCGCTGTGTTGCAGCATCTGAACTGCACTATAAGAAAAATAATAAGTCAACAAACTGCTGTACTTGTTGCTATGTAACTTAACTTGTGGGGGGAGTGTTCAGAAAGAATACAGAAATTGTTGTATGGGTTTGGGACCATCTAACAAAGCTGCTAAGAATACCTATAGACTATTAAAAAGAAACCCATTGAAGTCAGTGGGAAGGAAATTCCTTGCAGCAGGTCTGGGGACAGTGTAAAGTTGTGCCATGAACAGGGATATGGATGTGTTGAATGGTTATATGTACAGAATAAATGTTCTCCTGTCCTGTGATGCCCATGTCCTGCCCACAACTCTTCCTGTTTTAGCTGTCCACTGATGGCAGTATTGGCTCTAGGATTTTGAGGGCCCTTGGGCAAGGTGCCCTCAATGGGCCCCCTCCCTCAGTGCATGTACCTTCTCACCACCATTATCACCCACCAGTATTGTTCCTCATCCTCTTTCTCATCATTGCTAGCAGCTCCTCACTTGACAGGCAGAGAGCCAGTGAGCAAGTAGGCAGTGGCATCTGTTGCTCCTTCTCACCACCACCATTGTCTGAGTCAGATAGAGAGGCAGGTGAGCTAGCAATGCTTGCAGTGATGAAGAGAAGGAGCAAATCCAGGGGGCTCTTATCAGTGGGCCCCTGCTGGGATATGGACCATCGACAGGTGCCTGAACATGCCTGCAGCAGCCCTGACCGGCAGGGATTTTCCATCCCTCTCCTACTCATCATGCTTGATGATGAACCTTTAGTTCAGCCTTGCTCAACCTGGTGCCCTCCAATGTTTTGAACGTCAACTCACACCAGCCCCAGCCAGCATGTCCAATGGGAGTTGTCCAAAATGTCTGGAGGGCACCAGGTTGGGGGAAGGCTGCTTTAGCTGCTGTCAATATTTATGAGAGCCCAGTGTTAATTACTTTTTAAAAATCCGTTAGCATATGTCCTTCAGTATGAATATTATGATGATTTTATGTGTTCCCAACGTTTTATCTATGAAAACAATACTTCTAGTTATTATTTGGGCAGAATGCAGTAACATTCATTGAATGTAGGGTTTATCTTTGCAGTATAGTTCCAACTCACTGTTTTTTTTAAATGTGATGCATAGCCTACATTCTCAGAGATAGAAATGCAGTTTGTGACAGATATATGACAAAATATAAAGTACAATACCAGCTATTTCAGCTTTCCAGAGAGCTTGCTGTTTTCCAGCTGTTTACCCTTGAGATGTAAAATGGTAATTTGACATAGACTAGCAACACAGTGTGATGTGAGCATCTGCGTAAAAGGCTGTGTATATGGAGCATGCCCAGTGATGTGAAAAGCCTCTTACCCCACCCCCAACACACCGAGCTCTGAAGAGATGAAATGAACTTACACTTGCAAATGTTACATTTTGCATAGGATTTGTAAAAGGTTCTTTTCTAAGCACTGTATTTAATCAGTAAAAAACAACAAGAGCAACGAGGCAGTTAAAAAATACGAGCGACAAAGGCAGTGTGTGTGTGTGTGTGTGTGTGTGTATGCTGATGATTACATCAGAGTAGCATCTCTTACAATATACTTGGTCTGGAATCCTCCCCCCCCCCCTTGAATTAATGAAACATCTTTGCTTTTTGGTGCCATGGGAAAATTAAGAATTACACTAGAACAGAGAAACTGAGGACTTGCAAAGCTGAGGAAAGAGCTTGCAGCAGAGCATGGATAGGGAAAGAGCGGTGATTCTGCGGTGTTCGGTGTGCACATGTTTTATGAGAATCAGTGCTGGGCTCTGCAGCTGCGGACAATAACTAAGCTGTCTGGCTAATGAAGGCCACCTGGATCAGGCTTCTGAAAAGAGCCAAAGGAGGACGGTTGAAGAATTCTGATATCTGTGTAAGCTTTAAATTTCAATTTGCTGGCATATTTTGCTGTGCAGGTGGGGTGGTGGAAGGACTGCTTGCATTCATTCTGTTTGAATTAGCAGGTTTTCATTCTTTTGATTGCAACCGGGGATGGGTGTGTGTGGAATCAAAGCTATATGTTGTTTACATAGTTATTCTGGCGTTGTGACCAGTGGTTGGTCACTGTGCTTGACTCCAGACATGTTCTGGCAGCTGCAATATGATTTGTGGTCATTTCTGTGTTTTTGCTGAAGGGCTGAGATAGATTTGAGCCATATTCTTTTTTTTTCTGATGGGGAAAGAGTGTCAGGTGAAGAGGTGCTCTGCAATCAAGAAGGAATTTGCAGTTTAAAGCTGAGGCTATAGTCCTTGTCAGGAGTAAGGATTGTTTTACCAACTCTGTATTTGCCTGTAGTGAGACTCAAATGGCCTTATTTGAGGCTTTCCTTATCTAAAGCTATCCTTGAAACAACTGTATGTCCTTCAGCCCTGCACTGCACCATTGGTGTTACTCAACAGAAACTAGCTCTGCATAGCAAAAGGAATATACCGATCAGAATGAGGAGGAAACAGCAAGCATAGAGCTGGAAAAAGAACCAAATGCTGGTTCTCAGAATGGCTTCAGGATCAAAACAATTTACATGCTCATTATTTTTCTCATTGATGCTATTGGGAACTACAGGGTTGGTTGGTTTTTTAATTTAACAAGGATTTATATCAAAGCACTGAAAAGGAAGACAACAGAAGTATTCTGAGCTTTTATGATAAATGCATTTAAAAAAAGCAACGTCATTTTCTTTATTTCTAATATTTTATCTTCCTCTTGTCCAGGGTTCGGCGGACTCCTACACCAGCCGTCCATCTGATTCAGATGTATCTCTTGAGGAAGACAGAGAGGCAGTGCGGAGAGAGGCAGAGCGACAGGCCCAGACACAGCTGGAAAAAGCAAAGGTAAAGTGCTTCTTCACAGTCTGGATTCATGGAAATGTTGTTTCTAGTAGAACCTGGTGTCTGCTGAATTTTCAATGGCATATTTTCTTATGTATGAGAAAAATATGGCACAAAACTATTTATTCTGTTGTACTCTGACTCCTGTGGTACTCTGACAAAGTAAGTACGGTAGCTTTGGGAATATAGCTTGAGTTCTCCTAAGGATTTTTCTTCAAGAGTATTTTCTTCAGGAGTACTGTATTAAAAACACACACCTAGTGGACTGTTATTCCATAGAATATATAGACCTATCCCAGAATCTTTTATTATATTGAACATGGAATCCCAGTTACTTTCCCCACATATTAAGATTTCTATTATTCTAAGTTGGTGATTTTGGATTGTGAGTATAACTCTACAGTGCCGAAGACATGTATGATAATATTCTTGATAAAGTGATATTATTAAAAAGAGTTGCAGCTCCTCATTCATGCTGTTGTTATTTGATCCCTTGTATTCACTTGTTCCCCTTTTTATATATCTTAGTATAATATTTCTTGGTATAATATTTCCAATGTAATTTGGATAATTTATCAGATTTATCTATGACTTTAGCTTCTATATTAAGAATGTAGTACTTCACATATATATTATTTAGTCTCCTTCTTACCTGACACAGTTTCTTAAAACAACTTTTCTCTCCCAAGTATTCCATGTACTCTTTCATCCTATTTCCTCTTTCTCTTCAATATGTGTATATTTTTATTTTAAAACTATATATCCCACCTAATTTCAGAAATTGTACCATGGCTTACCACTAAGCCTAGAGCAAAAAACTATTATTAGAAACATAGAATATATATTAAAAACAGCACCCAAATAAAGAATCTAAAGGGTCATACTAACAAGTAATTCAATTCTTCCACACTAAAAACTCCTTAAAGAGAAGGCTTTGCACATTTTTTCCTGAACAATTACAGTGTATGTTTAGATATGTTTGTCTACCCTTACCTTTTCCTTCTATCAGTTGTATATTTTCAGGTTTAGTATATTAATGGAAGTTATGGGGTAGTGGATACCCTTTGGTCCAGGAATAAAATGGTTGAATCGTTGGCATAGTTGCCAGATTCACTTTTTAAAAACTAAGATACACTGGAGCAGTGGTAACTTTTTTGTGGAGTTTTGTGGAACACTGGATTACTGAAATGAAATTTGCTCATACCATGTGACATTCTTCAGTGATGAGCTATTTTTGATAACTTTATTTCCTGGTTATAACCAGCTTCTTGAAGGCCTATATACCTTTTCAAAAATCACAAGAACCAGGTGTAATTTTGAGGTGTAATTTCAGGCTGACAATATGGATAAGTTGCTTGGGGAGCTGAGGCCAACCACTTGGTCATTAGACCCATATCCATCCTGGCTGATTAAAATTGCCAGAGGGGGACTGGCCACATGGGTAATTGAGGTTGTAAATACCTCCCTAGAGGAGAGCTGTGTTCCTAATATATAGAAGTAGGCAGTGGTGAGACTTCTACTTAAAAAGCCAACACTTTATCCCTACAAACTTGAATAATTATAATCCAGTCTCAGGTTTGCCTTTTTTGAGTAAGGTGTTAGAGTGCTCCAGGCATTCTTGGAGGAAACTTATTAAGATCCTTTTCAGTCTGGATTCAGCCCTTGTTTTGGGACTGAAACAGCCTTGGCCATCTTGGTGGATAACCTTTGCTGGTAGCTTGACAGGGGAAGTGCATCCTTGTTGGTTCTGCTTGACCTCTCAGTAGCTTTCAGTACCATTGAACATGGTTTCCTTCTGGGATGTCTGGCTGGCATGGAGCTAGGAGGTACCATGCTGTGGGGGCTTTATTTCTATATAGTTGGGCATTCCCAGAAGGTGGTGCTGGTGGATTATGGCTCAGTCACTTGGCCATTCTATTCTTTCCCCCATGTGATTAATATCAACATGAAACAACTGGGAAAGGTCGTCTAGGGTTTAGGTGTCAGTAATATGCTGATGACACTCAACTCTATTTTTTAACTACAGTAATACCTTGGATTGCAAGTAACTTGGTTTGAGAGCGTTTTGCAAGACAAGCAAATTTTTAAATATTTATTTTATTTTGTTTTACTTGATATACAAGCGACGCCTTGCAATACAAGTAATGTAGTACGGCTTAAATTAAAAATCTCTGTACAATTTTTTTGGGGGGGATTTTGTTTTGATATAAGAGTGTTTTGGATTACAAGCACATTTCCAGAACGAATTATGCTCTCAATCCAAGGCATGACTGTAATGCCAAGGAGACTGTGAAAGTCCTGAATCAGTGTCTGAGTGCAGTTATGGATTGGATGTGGGCTAACAAGCTGAAAATTAATCCAGAAAAGACAGAAGTACTGATGGTCAGTATATTAGCTGATTCAGGAATGGAAATACAACATATGTGGATGGAGTTTTGCTCCAAAAGACAAGGTTCGCAGCTTAGGGTTGCTCCTGGACCCAGCATTGTACCTGGGTATCTGGGTATACTGTTGCTAGGAGTGCTTTTGTCCAGCTTTGGTTGGTGTGCCAGTTATGTCCCTTAAGGGAGAAGGCGAATCTGGACACAGTTACACATGCCTTATTCACACCTAGATTAGATTACTGTGATGCTCTCTATGTGGGGCTGCCTTTAACTGGTGTCCAAAAATGGCAGCTAGTGCAAAATGTAGCATGACCAGAATGCTTTCTGATGTTCACTATTTGACTCACATTATACTGATCCTGTTCCATCTGCACAAGAGCTGATTATTACCTTTAGAGCCTTAAACAGCTTGATGTCAGGTTATCTGAAGGGCTGCCACCTCCCACATGGATTTGCCTGTCAGTTGCAGTCATCATTAGAAGCCCTGCTCTGTGTCCTGCTATCCAGGGAGGCATGCTTGGCGGTGACACAAGACAGAGCTTTTCAGTGGCAGAGCCCCTGATGTGGAACTCTCTCCTGAGGGAAGTTTGGCCCTTTCTTTGATGGTTTTTAGGCTGGAAGCCAAGACATTTTAATTCCGCCAAGCTTTTAATGGTTTCTAAATGGTTTGTTAATCCCTTTCTTTTGGTGCTGTTTTTTTTTAAAGTGATTGTCTTAACATTTTTATAGCTCTCCGTTTTATTGTATTAAGATATATGTTTATAGTTGTAAAGCATTTGGGGGGCTCTTTTGAGGGTCAAGAGGTGGTATATAAACATTTTTATAATGAAATTAATTTAAAATTCAGATAGTCTGGTACAATCTCCTGAGCGGTCTCTTTTTAAGGTTTCCTGCTGAATTTGTTAACAGAAGGAATACAGTTGTGCTCTCAGCTACCCTGCTCTTGGTTTAGTTCTAAAACTTGGAGGTAGAAAGCTGCTAAAGAGCTTTACACAGCAGCACAGGGGGGGTCAGTAACTCTCACATCTTCCCATCATAACCATCCTGAGATGTAACTAAGGCATCTGAATTGGCAGAGGTTGATAAACATACAAATTTATGACTGTTTCTCCAATCTCTTTTGACTTGCATGATGCAAGTCAATTACTCATATTCTTAATAAAATATCAGTAAAATTAAACTTTCAAAGAAAAGATTTCAGATAATATGAACTTGCAGAAAAATCTGAGTAGCATTAGAGCACTTACTGCTAAGCTGATGCATCTCTTACTGATGAGTAAATCTATGTGAGTGTTGCTATGGGAATTTGGCTTAGCGATGCAGACTTGAATCCATGGACAGCCCTTATGTAATATTCATGACCTCTAGCAAAGCTGCCATAGGGAGTTTACAGAGGAACTGCCAGCAGACCGTGACTTTTTAAAACTGTATTTCCGTGCATCAAAACATTGTTCTCACTTCAGCTGGTTGAAGAATAAACTCCAAGTCTGACATTGTCTCTGACTGTGAGACAACTTGTAAACAGCCGAAGTAGGAAGGCATTGGCAGTGTCAAGCTGCTACAACAATGGTGTTTCAGTGCTACATAATGTTAATGATTTAAATCATTTGTGCATTAATGAGAGTAATAGCTGGACACCAGAAAATCCATTTACTTTAACTAAATCAATGATAAACATTTTTGCTGAAAAGAAAATGCACTGGCTGGTATAAATGTTTTGACCATTCTTTGCCATTTTAAAATATTTTCAAGCAGACATAGGAAAAATGTATACAAAGTGCTGTGAAAATTACAACTATATTGTTCTTTCTACTTACAGAAGACTTGTTTGCTTCCACAGCTAATAATATATTTAGCTTACCATTACGTTACTGATGTGCATGCTGTGGCTCCAATTACTGTTTGCTTTTTTGTTTTAGCACCAGTGATGTATCCCCATCCTAACCTATGCTGACCTTTATGTATTGTATTTGAATGTTTACCCTCTCTCTTTTTTCACTATATGTGCTGTCTGTCAGGATCAAAATACTGCAGCTGATTATATTTTCTTTTATAATACTGTGCATGAAAATAGTGTTCCTCATTAATGTGATGTCATTTATTTTTGGTTTGTTTATTTATTTATTATATTTTTGAATTGCCCACCTGGCCAGTCATCCGGCCACTCTGAGCGATGTACAGTCCAATAAAATGCATGAAAAAACAGAGTGTAAAACACAATTAAAAAACAGTACAAAACTTAAAAATCCTAACCCACCCTATATTCCCACCTGAAAAGCCATGTTATTAATGCACGGCGGAAGCTAATCAAGGAAGGGGCATGGCGAATGTCACTGGGGAGAGAGTTCCATAAATTGGGGGCTGCCACAGAAAAGGCCCCCCTCCCAGTCCCCCCTCCCAGTCCCCCCTCCCAGTCCCCCCTCCCAGTCCCCCCTCCCAGTCCCCACTCCCAGTCCCCACTCCCAGTCCCCACTCCCAGTCCCCACTCCCAGTCCCCACCAGCCTGGTTTCTCTGGCTGATGGGACAGGGAGAAGGCTGTCCATGGCAGATCTTGTTGAGTGGCCTACTTGATGTTGCTGGAGGCGCTCCTTGAGATAAACTGGACCGGAGCCGTATAGGGTTTTAAAGGTCAACGCCAACACCTTGAATTCGGCTCGGCAGACAACTGGTAGCCAGTGCAACTCTTTGAGCACCGGAGTGATGTGATCACGCTGGCGGCAGCCTTTAACTGGATGAGCTGCTGCATTCTGTACCAGCTGCAACTTCCGAACCATCTTCCAGGGTAACCCCACGTAGAGCACATTACAGTAGTCTAGGTGAGAGATCAAGGCATGAACCACTGATGGGAGCAGATGATTAGGAAGGTAGGGGTGCAACTGCCGCATCAAATGGAGCTGATACAGCGCCGCCCGGCTCACAGCTGACACCTGAGCCTCCATGGACAGCTGGGAGTCTAGAATGACTCCCAAGCTGCGGACCTGGTCCTTCAGGGGTAGATGTATCCCATTCAGCACCAGGTCAACATCCCCTAACCTTCCCCTGTCTCTGACCAGAAGTACCTCGGTCTTGTCGGGGTTCAGTTTCAGCATGTTCCTTCCCATCCAGCCACACACTGCCTCCAGGCACTTGGACAGGGTTTCAACAGCCAACCTTGGTGAGGACTTGAAGGAGAGGTAGAGCTGCGTGTCATCCGCATATTTCCTGGTTATAACCAGCTTCTTGAAGGCCTATATACCTTTTCAAAAATCACAAGAACCAGGTGTAATTTTGAGGTGTAATTTCACCCCAAGCCTCTTGATGATAGCTCCCAGTGGCTTTAGGTAAATGTTAAATAACATCGGGAAGAGGATGGAACCCTGCGGCACCCCACAAGTGAGCGGTCAAGGGTCTGAAGCCTCCTCCCCAAGAACTACCCTCTGGTATCTTCCAGAGAGGAAGGACTGGAACCACTGCAATACAGTGCCTCCCATGCCCAACCCCTCTAGGCGGTCCAGGAGGATACCGTGGTCAACGGTATCAAAAGCCGCTGAGAGATCGAGGAGGACTAGAAAATAGCATTTGCCCCTATCCAGAGCCCTCCTCATATCATCCACCAAGGCGACCAAGGCCGTTTCCGTCCCATGTCCAGGCCTGAAGCCCGACTGGCATGGATCTAAATAATCGGCTTCATCCAAATGTGCCTTCAACTGAGCCCCCACCACTCGCTCGATCACCTTGCCCAGAAATGGCAAATTGGAGACTGGGCGAAAGTTGTTCAAATCTTGGGGATCTAAGGAGGGCTTCTTTAGAAGCGGTCTTATTACTGCCTCCTTAAGGGCTGATGGCATCACTCCCTCCTCGAGGGAGGCATTCACTACCACCCTGATCTCCCCACTCAGTTTCTCCCTGCAGCTCATAACAAGCCAGGACGGGCAAGGATCAAACAAGCAGGTGGTCAGCTTAACAGATGAAAGCACCTTGTCCACTTTGCCTGAAGGAAGAAGCTGGAACCGATTCCACAAAACTGGACTGCCACTGGCCTCCTCCCACTGTGGACCCACTGTGTCCACGATGCACGGAATCCCACTCCTAATCCGATCGATTTTATCTGCAAAGTGCTTTGCTAAAGCCTCACAGGAGGCTTTAGACTATTCCATCGGATCCGGAGCAACTGGATCGACCAGGCTCCGGACCACTTGGAACAGTCTCCTGGGGCAGCACTCTGCAGACGCGATGGAGGCAGCATAGAAATTCTTCTTTGCTGCCTTCACCGCCACCTGGTAGGCTGAAGATGCAGCTCTGACTTGTGTCCAATCGTCTTCAGAGTGGGATTTACGCCATCAGTGCTGTAGCCTTCTCACCTCCCACTTCAGAGCTCGCAGCGATGGAGTAAACCAAGGTGCTGTGCAAGCTCTGTTCAGGTGAAGAGGGCGCTTCGGGGCAACTCGGTCTAATGCCCTGGTGATTGCAGCATTCCAGTCATCCACCAGGGTCTCGACCGAGCTACCGTTTGCGTGCTCCAGTTCCCCAAACGCATTCAGGAATCAATCCGGATCCATAAGACGCCTGGGGCGGACCATCCTAATAGGTCCTTCACCCCTGCAGAGGGGTTGTGGCACCAAGAAATCTAGCCCTACCAGAAAGTGATCTGACCATGACAAGGGGGTGGTGTATATACCCCCGATTTCCAGATAATTTCCTCCCTCTCCGGAAACTAAAACAAAGTCCAGTGCATGACCGGCTACATGGGTAGGTCCAGTTGATACAGGATACAGCTCCCTGGAAGCCATGGTCTCCATGAAGTCCCGAGGTGCCCCCATGATGGCAGCCCCTGAATGCACGTTGAAGTCCCCCAGCACCAATAGCCTGGGGGACCACACACACACACATCAGAGACCACCTCTAGCACCTCGGGCAGGGAGTCTGACATGCAGTGGGGTGGACGGTACACAAGCAGAATCCCCAGACTGCCCTTTGGACCCAACCTCCAGTACCTACACTCAATAAACTTAGTCTCCCGGAGAGGGAGTCTGGTAAGGACCAAGGACTCCTGGTAGATAACAGCCACTCCCCCTCCCCATCCTCCAGTCCTCAGTTGCTGGGCATACGTAAACCCAGGTGGACACAAGGCCCCAAGAGTTGGAGCAGCAGCCCTGTCCAGCAAGGTTTCCATAATACATGCCAGGTCCGCACCCTCATCCAGGATTAAGTCATGGATTAAAGAAGTTTTTTGGGTAACAGACCTGGCATTACACAACAGCAAACGCAAGGCAGAGGAAGGAGACACGCATCCCCCAGTTATCCCTTGGCTCTGAGCAGGCCCAGAACAAGGGATAGACATTAAGCAACTATCCCTTGTTCCCCTTACTCGGCGTGGCCTGCCCCTAGTGCTCTGCCAGCGCCTGGCGCTCAACATTGGTATACTTTGCCCCCCAGAACTCCCCCCACTATCTCCATTAGATAAACACATGCCCCCTTGATTCCACTGATCAGGTGGGAACCCACCCCCACCCCTCCCGTGCCCTAACAATCAGGGGTAAGCCCCCGCCCTCGTGCCTCCCCCAAAGGGGCAACCCCCTTTGGCGTCATCCCCTTCGGAGACGTTGTTGCTGGGGCGTCACTGCCCCGCTCCGGGCCAGCAGATAAAGGCCTGCGGAGTGTCATGCAAGCCAGGTGGCAGGTGCTACCAATCAGCAGGCCCTGGGTGTGTGTGTTGCCCATGGACCTGAAACTTGGATTTAACCATCAAACTGGGTGAGTTACAAAGTTCCATGTTGCCTTTTCCTAATGTTTCATGTCTCTTTTCCTTAACTTTTTTTTTAAATTAAAAGCATCTTGGAAAGTTACCATCAGGAAAAGCAGAGCAGGGGTGGGGGAGTCTGCTAAAAATGCCCCCAGCTGTTTTCCTACCTGTGGGCATGAAAGTATATTTTCCTTGTGGGGAGAAAAGCAACTGGAGGGGTACTTCTGGCAGACAAGCAGCAGGATGGGAAAGTGTAATGCAGATCTCCTTGTTCTCAACTCTTTCACGCCTGACTGCAGTCTTCCAAGGTAGTTTTCACTTTTAAAAAAATGCAAGTTTGGCCCTAAATTCGTTTAGTCCTCAATTCACCTGTAGATTGAGCTGTACAACAGTGTACATGTAGACTTGCCACCTAACCTATCAAAACAAGTAGGATGTCAAGGACATACTTGTGATCACAGTATAATCCTAGGTATTGTTCCGTCTTTAAATTATTTTACTTATAGCAGATGCAGGCTACCACCTGGGAAAGGGTGTCTGAGAAAGACTGGCTAAATTTCTCTGCAATTTGAGTTTCAGAAAAAACCTTTTTCTCACTGTTTGTACACATTGTTGCTCAAAGACCCCTGTGATGAAGGAATTTCATTCTCTGGTCACATAACTTTGATGCACTGTGTCATCTGTTGTAAACCATTAAAAAAATAGTTTACTACTACTACAACTAGTAGTAGCGGCAACAACAACAATGAGTAAGGATGATGTCATACATCTGATGAAATCTCTAATCCATGGATGTTTATACCAGAATTAAGCTGTTAGTCGGTTCCACAAGATTCTTTCGTTTTTATGTTATTAGTCTTAAATCAATCCTGGATAATCATGAATGTGTCTGAAGTGTGGATGGGTGCCTGTAAAGCCGAGAAGATACCAACTTATAAAGAAGAAGAAGCATGAACACCTCACTCAAATGTTTGTGTGGATGTATTTGTTCATAGCAACACTGTCACAACATGCTTTGTTACGTTGCAACACAGGCAGTAATTCACCTAGAGCAATATTTTATAGGCAGGCAAAAGGTCTATTGCAGTGTTCTTCACTGCAAGGCCCGAGGCCACTGACAGCTCCCAATCCCAATCACCTCAAGGGCAGTTGTCTGCCTCTCTCTCTCTCTCTCTCTCTCTCTCTCTCTCTCTCTCTCTCTCTCTCTCTCTCTCATTCTCATTTACTTACAGTATTCACTTTTTGCAGTAGGTGCTCACTCTTAGCAGCAGCTCCCTAGCTTTGCCTTGTTGTTTGCTTTAGTGGTGGGGCCAGCTCTTGTGATCTGGGCCACCCATATGGCTTCAAGGGTGGGGATCAGGAGACCTACTGCTCAATTGTAAGGTAGCGGGGGGGGGAGAGGAGAAGAGAGGAGGAATCAGACAATCAGTTGTGGGGGGGGGAGCCCAAGAGGCAAAGAGCAATATGATTGGCTAGCTGTAGTGATGTACTGTGCAGGCCCCCATGCAGCCTCAGAGGCGGTGCCAGGAGCCAAAATGGCTCCTGCTTGAAAAATAGTGAAGATCACTGGTCTATTGCATCTGCGAATTGGAAGGACTTGCCCTTCCATCACAGCAGCTGGGTGTTGATGTCTGGGTCTCTACTACTTTAACAAGAAGAGGGTCTTCATCTGAGTTTGACAAGCAGCCAGGTCTTGTATTCCAAATATTAGCATAAAATTGTAAATGAACAGATGAGGTGCAAATAATGTATGGAAAGCTATAATTAAATGCTAAATTTGTTGCTTTGTCATCTTGTCATTCTCAGTCTATGAATGAAGAATCCATGTCCCCTGCCTGTTGCTGGCAGTTTTGCCAGAGACTTTATCATAGTTTTACACTATATACACTATGCCTTACTTCCTATGGGTATAATGAAAACAGGACATGCTTAACTCTCAACGATGTTGCTCACATGAAATACATAAACAGTGCAACCCTATGCATAGATTTCATTCAGAAGTCCTATTGAGTTCAATGGTACTTATTCCCAGGTAAGTGTGTATAGATTGCAGCCTTGTCTGGGAGTGAGGCCCATGGAACATAATGGGGCTTACTTCTGAGTAGACCTGTATAGGACTGTACTGTAACAGTTTCAGAATAGTAACCATTAAGGCACTTTGACAGAAAATCATAGCCGTTTTTATTATGTGCATTTTTCTCTCTAGGTTCTTGCTCAGTTGGAGATAGAAGGCTTTCTTGTCCTCATTACAGAGTCTTAATTTTTAAGCCTATATCTTGCAGATCTTAATAATTAGTCACAGCAGAAGTGGCAACCTAAGTATTGTTTCTTATTATAATGCATATAATAGTTCACTGAAGTACAAGGTTGGTTTGCCACCGACTTCAGTAATCCTATTATTTAATCTTCACAAATTCAATAAATTAAATATAAAGAAACCAATTCTATTCACATACTTATCTTGGATGCATTTTATATTAACTTTATTTATTTATTTATTTATTTATATGACGTATACCCTCCTCCATCAGTGCCAGTTGGCATTCCCAGGGCAACTTACAAGCAAATAAAAACAGCAATTCAAAAACCCACACCTTAAAAGATAATAATAGTACAGCAACACCGCGCAAAAAAACTTTGAGTAAAAATAGAAATTTACAGCAACTTAAAAGGGCTTAAAGAGTTCCGAAGATTTTAAAATCCTAGGAAAATAGAAACATTTTGCCTGGTACTGAAATGACAATAAAGTAGGTGACAAGTGAGTCTCTTGAGGGAGGGAATGCCACAGGCAGGATGCCACCACCAAAAAGGGCTCACTCCATGTGTGTCACCCACCTTATTTCAGACAGTGGGGGCCACCCAGAGAAGAGCTCAAATGAAGATCTTAGTACATAGGTGTATTGGTATAAGAGAAGATGATGTGACAGTTACCTGGGTTGCAAGCTGTGTAAGGCTTTCAAGGTAAGCATCAGCAGTTTGAATTAAGCCCAGAAGCAGAAAAGAAATGGTTTCAGAACAGGTGTGATATGATCCTATCTTCTAGTCCCAGTTAGCAATCTAGCAGCTAGTTGCAGCTTCCAGACTGTCTTCAAAAGGCAACTTCACATTACTGTAATTCAACATGGAAGTTGTCAGAGTATAGATAACTTAGATTAAGCAATAATTGGCCATGCTTGGATGATTGTATCTTGGCTTATTAAGCCAAGATATGCATGAGACTTTTCCCTATGCATGCAGCTTGTTGATTCCTCTTTTTGCACAAACTGTGATTAAACCAGGAAATCTTTATTAAAACCAGGAAACTATGCTTACCAGTTTTGGAACAAGCCAGGATATTAAACTATGGTTTTTAATTGGTTTAATATCCTGGCTTATTCCAAAGCTGGTAAGCATAGTTTCCTGGTTCAGATGAAATAGAAAACTATTGATAATTAGAGACTTCCTGGCTTAATTGTAGCTTGTGTGAAGGAAGGAGCGAAGGGGCTGTGTGGGCGCATATGTTGGCTTAATAATAAGCAGAGATATGATAGTTGAAACTGGGCCAATGTGTGTACATTTTCTGAAAGTATGATTTAATTTGGAAAGTTAATTTAAGCTGTCTTGATCATAGCAAACTGAATTACTGCTGTTTGAGAGTAATGCAAATGAAGTCTGTCATAACTGTGTCAATACATGCCTTGCATTTCACTTATACTTAGTGGCTCATTAGAATACATTTACCTGGAGTTTTCTTTGCTTTATTTCTGACTGTCCCAAAATGCATAAAAATGAAAATGCTCTTGTATGTGTGTGTAACATTATGAGTCCTATTATGAAAGTGCATCATAATTACATTTTAAATACATTTGTCATAATTTTTTAAATTTCCAATACCCCTCACTTAAACCTTTTCATTAAAAGGATAAGATAAGTTGACTTTTCCCATATATTCAGAATTGGCCAAAAATGTGACTTTGGATTTGCTTGCTTGCATGTGGCTCTTAGGGCTCAATCCTATGGGTTGAGTCCTCGATGCTTGTAAGTCCCCAAACTTGGAGGCTATGAGCATCCTATGCAGGGCAGGAGGAGTGGCAGAGATGATCTTCACCTCCCCGTCCTCACACGCTGCCTTTTCGCTAGACTGGCCTTTTTGCCCATCTAATGAAAGCGCTTCAGAGGGGGAGGGAAGGAGGCTGGAGAGGCCCCAGGATAGCTCATATCCTGGCCTCTCCAGTCTCCTCCCCTCCCACTGCAACACTCCCTTTTACTCCTCTCCGAGGTTGTGCTCCTGACAAGCGCACAATACGAGTCAGGAACGCACAATAAATGCCTTGTGTAGAAATGCTCACTGTTAGTGAAATTAGATCACCTGAAATATCTGCATGCAATTGTTCTATGTCTATCTGCATCTTGATAACTTGTGTGCACTGTGTACTTTGCAGTGCAGATTCTGTATCTGTGACACATTTCAACAGAAAAGATTGACTAGGTGATACTGCTTAAAAGTCTTTACTAGCGAGTGATAAGCCCACCTCAGCCCCGCCCCATCTGAAATATGTAGATTGTACAGGGTGGCTGTAACCCCAGCCAATCCGTGATATATGTATATTAACTATATTACAACATTGTTGTGAGCTACTATCTCTCAGCTCCCGCCTCCTCTGTCAGCAAATATGTGAATGTTTAACAATGTTGAAAGACACTCAGACTCAGCTGTCTTCACAACCACACCACCCTTGCAAAATGAGATTAATATTAGACTGTATGACAAGGTTATCATAAGACACTCTCTCTGCTCCCCCCCCCCCCACACACACAGTGTGGAGGAAATAACATTGGACTGTATTTCAGGCTTATTGTCTCTCCATCCCCTCATACAGAAGAGGGACATAACATTGTTCAGACTCCCAAATCCCACCCTTCCCAACTGCAGTATGAGAACAACAGTTACGTTATCCCGTCCCACTGCCAGCTCAGGATGTTTTTGCAGGGCAATTTTAAAACTCTGTATTTTTAAAATTCTCCACCCAAAAAGACCTGAATTTTTTAAAAAACACAATATTCTGTTTTTGCTTCTTCTGGGTGGTGGGAAATGGAGGGAGAGATGCTACTGTTGTAATAAAGTCCTAAATTTTCCCATTGTCTCATATGAGCAGCTGCCATTGTTACTATTCTAATGAGAGTACAACATGGTGTCAAAACAACAACCCAGAAAAATTAGTCCGCAGGCAAAAGTGTATAGTTTTATTGCTAATTAGCCACTGTTTGTTACTGTATTGTTTTATTGTTATATTTTGGTGGCAATTACATTGTATGTTCCCCACTTTGAAAGCCGGGTAAAAAGCAGTATATAAATTTGTGTAATATAAATATAAATAAATAAACGTCTTGACTGTCTTGAAGGGCAGCCTCACATAGAATGTGTTACAGTAATCTAACTTGGAGGTGACTAAGGCATGACGGGTTGAGGTCAAGTCTTGTTTCTATAGCAGGGCTCTCCAACCGTGGGTCCCCCAGATGTTGCTGGACTACAGCTCCCAGAATCCCTTGCCATTAGCCATGCTGGCTGGGTATACTGGGAGCTGTAGGCCAGCAACATCTGGGGACCCAAGGCTGGAGAGCCCTGTTCTATAGAAAAGGATGCAATTGGCATATAAGACAAAGTTAGTAAAAGGCACTCCTGACCACTGCCACCACCTATGCATTCAGGATCAGGGCCAGATCCAGGAATATTCCCAAACGGTTGACCTGCTGCCTTAGGAGAGTACAAACCCAGAAGTGGTGGTAAACCTAGTCCTAGCTCACCAGAATCTCAAACCAGCAATACTTCTGTTTTGTCTGGATTAAGTTTCGCATGACAAGATCAAGGGAGCTTAGAAGGAGAAGGAAATAGTAGCAGAAATTTGATCAAGGTAGGAGGTCCTCCAAATCACAGCCCAGGTTGATAGGGGGCTACAGAAGGAGCAGATGGCAGACTGGCAGTGGATGTTGGACTTAAAAGCAAGAGCTGGAAGTAATGATAGGAGGTAATAGTGACATGGCATAGGACTGTTGGAGAAGAAGCAGTAATGGTAGCTGTGGGGGGAGAATGTGAAAGTGTGGTGGCTCTGGCTCCCTGCCAAATGAAATTTTTGTAAGTAATTGTTGAGGTTTAAGTTTGCAGTAAGGATGTATTTGTTATGTTGATTTTTTAGGGTGTGCAGTGATAGCAGAAATAGATCTCTGTGTTTGTGTGTGTATGAGCATGGGTTATCAGGCCTGTGGCTTACGCCGGCTCAGCTTGTCTGAGCGTGGAAAGCTAAGCAGGGTCAAGCCAGGTTATTACTTGGATGGGAGACTCCTCCTCTAGTTTCCTGCATTGAGCAGGGGGTTGGACTCGATAGCCTTGTAGGCTGCTTCTAACTATATCAGTGATGGCTAACCTTTTTGAGCCCGAGTGCCCAAACTGCAACACAAAACCAACTTATTTATTTCAAAGTGCCACCACTGCAATTAAACCTGAATACCGAGGTTTTAGTTTTAGAAAAACAACTCATACAGTTGTCCGAACTAACATCTTTTGTCTTAAAAGAAAAACACAATATCAGAGCTTTCAATGATACAAACAGTTTTTTGTTGGGGAAAAAAATCAACTCAAAAAATTATTATAGTACTACAGTAATACCTTGGATTGCAAGTAACTTGGTTTGAGAGTGTTTTGCAAGACAAGCAAATTTTTAAATATTTATTTAATATTTTTTTACTTGATATACAAGTGACGTCTTGCAATACAAGTACTGTAGTACGGCTTAAATTAAAAATCTCTGTACAAATTTTTTGGGGGGGATTTCATTTTGATATAGGAGTGTTTTGGATTACAAGCACGTTTCCAGAACGAATTATGCTCTCAATCCAAGGCATGACTGTACATTGTACACATAGCCTGAAGGGAATTTATACAAGCTTTTTAAATAATTAGGCACATGTATTTTTGGATAAGGGATTCTCAACTTCTAATATGATTATATGCCAGACTGAAATTGTGTGGGGCAAGCTTTACCCCAGGTCCTTTCCCTGCTTCTACAGGTGTCGGGTTAGTAAAAGTAAAAGTCAACCTGTATTAGGATGAGCAAGATAAACAAGAAAACTAAACATGCTGAACACATTTTAAACACTTTATGTCTTGGACTGCAAACACTGCATTAGGTAAAAGTTTGCATTGGGCATGCTTTTGCACAATTAATGTGATTTTTGCTATTGCATGCATGCTGATAATTTGTCAAACCTTGGCTCATACTCCGTTAGTTTGAGACCAACACATGCAGCACTCAGGTCAACTGTTAGGGCTTTACATCCAAGCCATGCTCTGTGCATCATTCTTCAAAATCTTTTAAATGTGATAACAATGTAGAAAAGAATTCTGTAACAGGAATTCTAGAATAAAATCATTCTGTTCCACACTGTGAGAAAGAACAAAATCATTAGTGTTTTGCAGAAGGGGACAGTCTTTTCGCGATCTGGTGACCAATGGCTTGAGTGCCCACAGAGAGGTCCCTTTGTGCCAGCTGTGGCACCCGTGCCATAGGTTCTCCATCACTGAACTATATGATCTATGAAATCTATAGGTCAAGTCTCAGAACTATTTCACAAGTTTGTTTTAGAGTAGCTTTCAGGAATACGTCATTTGTTTTTACTAGGTTTCTTCTGAATGAAAAATGCAAATTGTGCCTCATGTGAGCACCCCTTCTGATGATACAACCCAGAGAACAAAAACTGAGATTGACATTAGACCTAAATCCACATTATAGTATCACACAGGCTTCTGAGCCTAAGGAAATCCATGCCTGCTTATATATATAGCATTCCCTGAAGGTATTTTTAAAAGATGTTCCACTGACCAACATCTAGTCTATGACAGCATAGAGTAGAATAGATATATTAATTCATCCATGAAGCTTGATAGTAGGCAATACTATATATAACAGTATACAGTCATGCCTTGGATTGAGAGCATAAGTCGTTCCGGAAACGTGCTTGTAATCCAAAACACTCTTATATCAAAACGAAATCCCCCCCAAAAAATTTGTACAGAGATTTTTAATTTAAGCCGTACTATAGTACTTGTATTGCAAGACGTCACTTGTATATCAAGTAAAAAAAATTTAAGTAAATATTTAAAAATTTGCTTGTCACCCGCTCTCAAACCAAGTTACTTGCAATCCAAGATATTACTGTATCAAGAATCATATTGTACAGTACCTTAGCCTTTTCTTTTTTTTTTAAAGGCATTTTATGGTGCATGTTTTTGCTATATGACAGTAGTCATGTATTGTGAGAGCCAACACTAGAGTACCTTTGGGGTTAGACTACAATGAATTTACATACAAATTGTGCAGGTTCAATTCAAAGCCAAGACATTTTGGTCTGGATTAAAATGTTTTGTTTTGAGATTGATTGCAAGAGCAGAAAAATGCAAAATGCTTTGGCCATCCAAAGAAGGGTGCGTGCGTGTTTTATTTAATTTAATCCTTTTTTCTTATTGTTTTGTAGAATCCTTGAGTTTTTAGCAGCTTTTTATCAGAGTAAAAAAAATTCCTTTGAAAATCGGTTTAACTAACCCTTTAGTTGGTAGGTGCTTGTAACTTTTATTTTGTTTGTAAAGTTAATATCAAATTTACCTTGCTTGTAAAAAAATAATATTGTCATTTTCACATATGTAAAAGCAATACAATATGCTTCGCCATGCAAAAAATAAGCTGACGACAAGTTAATCACAGTAATACGGTATATTCTTAAATATACAATTGGATTTCCTTCTGGTGAATACACATTTAAAAATACATTATGCAACTTTTCATGCAGTCCTGGGTTTTGTTACTATCTTCAGTTTACTTTGAAGTTGAAACTCAATGCTTTTTTAAAATTAGCATTGCTATTGCATCTCATTTTTAAAATTAAAAATAAAGACTGACAATTTTCTGCTTCCTTGAATCTGTTGCCTACTTAATTTTTCTTTCTGCTTTCAAGCTTTATGTGATTCCTTAGTAAACAAACTAAAAAGACCCCACAAATGATATTGCTAAACAAAAATGTCCCAATGTCTTACCTTTGAGAAAAATGCTGAGGGTAAAAACATAATCCTTTGTCATTTTTCAAGAACAGAATTTGTTGCTTTGCTTCAATATTGCATAGTTAGTTTTAGCCATTCTTGTAATATGAAGTGCCAGAGAAGACAAAGAAAGAATGGAATATTTTTTAATAAACAATATTAATAAAAATACTGCAAAGGTGAAAGTTAGTTTAATGTTTGAATTGAGAAATTAATGGAAATTACCTAAATTGAAATGAGTGTTATTTGTTACAAGCCCTCTCCTTGCTTTTCCCTACAAAAGTTACTATTTTCTGGCATAATGACCAACATGGCTAACAAGAAGCGCCCGTAAGCATCTCTGTATCTTTCCACTGTGGATCAGTGCAGAAGTCACACTACTAATCTCTTACCCATGGTTATGAAATTGGGACACAGTCTTTGGCTCAATTTGTTTATTTCTGTATTTCTTCTTCGTGGTCTCTGTGCATCACACATATGGGCTCTATGCCTGCGCTGAGACTGTTCGGAAAGTTCTAAAGCTGAGGTAGACTGGGCGGGAGCCCCTCCCCCTCACGCGTGCTCCTCAGCGCGGCTCCTGCCCGCTCCCTCAGTTCCTCTTCGGCCACCTTTGTGGCTAGTCATTTTTGGAGGTTCTTCTTTCTGCGACTCGGCTGAGTAGCTAATTATCCTATTTTCAATAACTTTCTCCTTGTGAACCAATTTAATCTATATCTTCCTCTTTTCATACCAAAAACAAAACAAAAACCTTTCTCTTTCTCCTTTCTCTTTTCTGTCGTTCTCTCCTCCCTGGGAGAATGGCGTTGAGGGCGCCGTTCAGAAAATGCATCCGCTGTGGGGCTAAATAACCCCCAGCTGATGGCCACTCATTGTGCCTGCTGGGTTTGGGACAGGGGCATGTAGTGGAAACTTGCCACCATTGCCAAGCTTTCACCAGGCCAACGATAAAGCAACGAGTGCTGAAATTGAAAACGGCTCTCTGGTAACAAATGCTTTCAGCAGTTGATCCTTCAATGCCGCATGCTACAACAACCAATGCCTGCGCTGAGACTGTTCGGAAAGTTCTAAAACTAAGGTAGACTGGGCGGGAGCCCCTCCCCCTCACGTGTGTTCCTTATCATGGCTCCCGCCTTCTCCTTCAGTTCTTCTTCGACCACCTATTGCGGCCCTATGAACCAAGAGATATATACTGGTGGTATTATCATTTGCTGTACAATAACACTACACATTATCTACTATATAAATGTGAAAGTTTGTCCATACAGGCGTTTGCATGCATCGCATAGGCTCCTACACGGTTGGACGGATCCGCCCCAAACTTGGCACGCATACTGTCCATCACCCAAGGACAAAGACTGGTGGGTTCAAATCTCCCAAAAAGCTCTTGCTGTGCCTGTACGGCCCAAGATAGATGAGAGCCAATGGTGTCGCTTGGAATGTTTGCAGGGGCCATTCAGGAGCGGTTATGCAAATCACTCCAACGACATATAGAATGTATGTATGAACTGCCACCACAGGGGCCCAATCAGGAGCGGATATGCAAATCTCTCCTTCGTCAAAACAGAATGATCATATGAACTGCAGCTGGGGCCTACACGGGGGGGGGAGGAGCTGGGATTTCATTGTTGGGTAGTCCCGGGGGGGGGGAGCAGGGATTACATTGTGTAGTCCCGGCGGGGGAGCAGGGATTTCACTGTTGTGTAGTCCCGGGGGGTGGGGAGCAGGGATTACATTATGTAGTCCCGGGGGACCTTTCCTATGGAGGGATTCAAAACAGCAGACAGCTACCTTAAGGAATTTCGAACAAATAGTGCCTATAGGAAAATAACGACCCGTGCAACGCCGGGTAAAAAAAGCTAGTCATCTATAAATGACATGAACTGGAGCAATAGACCCAGTCTCCACTGGCAGGTCCATGAAAATCAATAATTACACCAAGCGGTGATGGATGGGTGGGTTGTGTGATTGCACAGATGACCACTCAAAGCACTACAGTTACAGGTAAGCAACCTGTCCTTCTTCGTGGTCTCTGTGCATCACAGAGCAGTACAGCAGTAAAGCAAATACTTAAAGAACTACTGTTGTAAGAGAATAAATTTTGTGATATTGTTCTTTCATTTTTTTATCCCACCCTTCCAGGGCCAACCCTACCATGAGCCACGGCTCATACGGTGGATGGCTCAAACGGTGGATTGAGAGGGTGGCAGATCACACCCCTCTCCCACCACCCACAGGGCTGTCTGTCACTGACACCCTACATCTATGCCCCGTTGTAGCAGTAGCAGCTGCTGCTAGCACACATCCACCAGCCAGTATATATGGATTCCAGCTATGTGAGATAGGTTGGGCTGAGAGATAGCAACCAGCCCAATGTCACTCAATGAGCTTCATGGCTAAGTGATGATATAAGTGAGTGCTGCATTTTCTCGAATGAAACATAGAGTGTTCGAGGATCGGGATATCTGTAAGGAGACCAAAACACTGGTTTATGAAGCCATTGTATTACCAACTTTATTGTATGCCTGCGAAACATGGACTATCTATAAACGTCACCTCCAACTCCTTGAAAGATTTCATCAACGTTGCCTCTGGAAAATCCTGCGAATTACTTGGGAAGATAGGCGAACAAATGTCAGTGTACTGGAAGAAGCAAAGACTACTAGCATTGAAAAAATGATCCTTCAACGCCAACTTCAATGGACCGGTCATGTTGTTTGAATGCCTGACTGCTGTCTCCCAAAGCAGTTACTTTATTCCCAACTCAAGGATGGAAAGCGGAATATCGGTGGTCAGTATAAGAGGTTTAAAGATGTTCTTAAGGCTAATCTTAAAAAATGCAATATAAACATTGAAAACTGGGAAGCTCTGGCCCATGAACGATCTAAATGGAGGTTGGCCTTTCACAAAGGTTCCATGGACTTTGAAGAAGCCCGAGTGCAAGGTGAAAGGGAAAAACGTGCTAAGCGAAAAGCACGTCAAACGAATCCTTTACGGGACCATCTTCCATCTGGTAACCTGTGTCCTCACTGTGGGAAGTTGTGTGGATCTAGAATTGGCCTCCACAGTCACTTACGGACCCATTGCTAGAGCCTACACAATTTTTTAGAATTTCCTCCTTTATAATTTTCTTTTTGTAATTTTATCCTGGAAGACAATCTTACTCGTTCACGAGTGATCTCCTACTACTACTACTGGTTTATGTATATTAAACCTTTATATCTCTTCTAAGATTAATCTGCCTATGTTATACCTGCTTCTTGTATGAACTTATATTTGTTTTGTTCCAAGATTTATGCAGATAATTATATAATCCACTTTATTTATGGCTTGGCTATCGAAACTTTTTTTTAACCTGTTTCATAGCTAAAGTTTAAGTTGCCTTTCACCCTTAGACATTTCATTCTGTGATGAGTGTATGCAAGTATTAAAGTTTCTTTAAAATCTATTATGACAGTAGCTATAACACCCTTTATTCCTCATCTCTCTTTTTAT
Source organism: Shinisaurus crocodilurus (assembly GCA_021292165.1). Lineage (NCBI taxonomy): Eukaryota > Metazoa > Chordata > Lepidosauria > Squamata > Shinisauridae > Shinisaurus > Shinisaurus crocodilurus. The sequence continues at coordinate 32,176,837 of CM037880.1, read as the reverse complement.
TTGGTGCATTTGATATTTCTATTGGGATTATTTTATTTGGTGAGTTTAAATGTTTTATTTATTTATTTATTTATTTATTATATTTTTGAATCGCCCATCTGGCCAGTCATCCGGCCACTCTGAGCGATGTACAGTCCAATAAAATACAAGAAGAAAAAAAAACAGAGTGTAAAACACAATTAAAAACAGTACAAAACTTAAAAATCCTAACCTATCCCATATTCCCGCCTGAAAAGCCATGTTTTTAATGCACGGCGGAAGCTAATCAAGGAAGGGGCATGGCGGAGGTCACTGGGGAGAGAGTTCCATGGTTTCTCTGGCTGATGGGACAAGGAGAAGGCCGTCCGTGGCAGATCTTGTTGAGCAGCCTACTTGATGTTGTTATAACTTGTTACTTTATTTGTATTTATTGTTAGCTGGCTTGAGCACTAATTTTAGTGGGAAAGATACACACACACACACACACACGGTTTTTATTCCTCAAAATGTGTCCTGTAGGAATGTAGGAAGCTGCCATATACCAAGGAGGGGCCGTGGCTCAGTGGCAGAACCCATGCTTGGCATGCAGAAGGTCCCAGGTTCGATCCCTGGCATCTCCAGGTAGGGCTAGGAAGGAATCCTGCCTGAAACCCCAGAGAACTGCTGCTAGTCAGTGTTAACAATACTAGGCTAGATGAACCAAGGGTCTGACTCAGTATAAGGCAGCTTCCTATGTTCCAAGTCAGACAGTTGAACCTTCTAAGTCAGCATTGTTTGCACTAGGAGTAGGCAACCAGACACTTTAGATCAGGGGTCCCCAGCCTTTTTGGACTGTGGGCACATTTGGGAATTGGAGAAACTGCTGTGGGCACCACCACAAAATGGCTGCCATGGTGGATGTGGCTAGTCGCATAATGGCTGCTGTGGGGGCCTGGCTAGTCAAAAGTGAGCTAAAGAGGTGGCAATGGGGGAGAGAAATAGCAAGGCTACAGGCTAGAAAGGGAGAGAAAGAAGACTGCCCTAACATGTTCCAAGGTTTTTCGTAAAACATTTTTTTAAGGGGGCAGGGAAAGAAGAGTTTCGTGAGCGCCATTGGAGGACCCCATGGACCCCTGCTTAAGACTACAAGCCACAGACAGCATGGCAATGGTCAGGAATTATTGGAGTTGTCGTTCAAAACATCTGGAGGGCACCAGATTGTCTACCCCTGGTCTACAGTGACTGGCAGTGGCTCTCCAGAGTTTCAGGAAGGAGTCTTCCCCAGGCCTACCTAGAGATGCCAGGGATTTAACGTGTGACTTTCTGGAAAGTACCATATTTTTCGCTCCATAACCCGCACTTCCCCCCCCCCCCAATAGGGGGAAATGTCTGTGCGTGTTACGGAGTGAATATTGTAAAAAATAAGTTTTTTTTAACGTAGTACCTCCTTCTGCGCGCCTCCAACCGGTCCGGGGAAGAGCAGAGGGCTCCTGGGCAGAGCGGGGCAAGCCCCCGCCTTTCAGCTGATTCGGCTGCGGTTGCCCCCCGCCCAGCAGCAGGGACCTCCGGAGCCCACCGGCTGGCGGAAGAGAGGAGGACTCCTACGTGGAGCGGGCCGCCGCCGCGCTGCCACTGCCGCACTGGCAGCAAAGGGAGCAGAGCTGGCCCTGCACCTGCCCGCCGGCGTCCCTGCCGCCAGAGCCGCCCGGCCGTGCGGAGCGGGACAAGGCCATCCGCGATTTGCACATGATTTTTTTCCCCCTGTTTTCTTCTTCTAAAATCTAAGTGTGTGTTATGGCCAGGTGCGGGTTATGGAGCGAAAAATACGGTATGTGTTCTGCTATGGAGCTACAGCCGTTTGCTGTAGAAGGTACATTGTTTGTTGTATAATTTGTATGTTTGTGTATTTTGTAGCTTATATGTTAAAATGTAAATAATTTTTTTAAAAAAGAAGGTACATTGTTTGATGCCAGTTCTAGCTAGCAGCATCCATCAGTTTTAATTTACTGTGGGAAGTAATGCCTGTTTGTGACCCTTAGCTATATCTGATTGCCTGAGTGCTTTCAGTGGTGCTAGGATGGTAGGGAAAGGGGCATTATGGTTAAACTGCAGTGAAATGGCTTTAAAATTAACATCTTGCAATTAGCAGTGGAAGATAGAATGGCTGGGATAGAATGACTTATGTTGGCACATAATTGCTAGCAATGATACAAATTAGGCAAGCAATCATACAAAGTATTTAAATGACTCCAGTATTATAAATTGTGAATTGGCACTTTGAAAGACAGATCAGGTGGCTATTCATTTTAGAAGCTTTAAAATGAATATTAATTGGACCTCTTGGTACCTGGCTACCAAACCTATGCACCATATATTTGTGAGAGATTATAAATTAATGGACATATTTCTAAACTCAAGTGTTAGTCATTCACCAAGCTGCCATTGTGAAGACTTTACAGAATAGCAATAATTGCTCTTACCTGTTGTTATTGTGTTAATGTTTCCACTCTCCCTAGTTAAAAAAAGAAAGAAAAAACCCAAATGTGCTATAACACATTAAAGACTAGCTGATTTATCCTACATTTGTCCTTAGAATATATTTTTAAAAATTGAAAAGTGTTCATTCTGATAATCAGAAGACAGAACTTTTAATATTGAAATGGATTTTCTTAACAACAAAAACATGCTGACATTACCACTGGACACGAGCGACTATCCTGAATTATCTGCATTACTAGGCATAAGATTCTTTGCCCTTTGAAGATTTAAAAAACAAAACAAAACTCATACAGCAATTTACATGTCTCAGTTATTAGTTTTGTAACAAACAGAAACACACTCTCACCTTTCTTGTAAGGTACAGGAGCCTGGGAGGTGCCTTGCATGTTATTTACTTATAGGTAACTGCCACCACCACATTATCCACTCTAGGTCTGAACACGTGGAATTCAAGCCCACAGTATGCACTTAAGAAGAGTGACCGTTTCACAGACTTCTGTTAAACTCTCCTTAAAAGCTGGTTGCATGGGCACATGGCTAGGCATAGGAGTGAGACAGATCCTGTGATTTAGCGAAACATTTAATCAGCTCCAGAATTCTAATTTGCCTTTTTTTAAAAGGGTCCCAAGGTAAGGGAGGAAGAGTAAATAGCAGCTGCATAAAAGAAAATAAAGCCTTTTCACCTCTTTTCTCTGCTGGAGATGGGAGGTTATTAGCAGGGAAGGGATTCCTTAAAGGAACAGAAGAGGGAAAGCTTGGTTTTGTGACATATCTCCTCTTTACAAGACACAAGACCTTATCTGAACATTTGAGCATGGAGTAGCTCCTCCCCCTTGTCCCATTCACTTTCCTCCCCCTGTCCCCGCTTCCAGTTCTGTAACCTGACTGTGTTCCACCGCTTGCATTATTCCTCTTTTCTCCCTTCCACCACCATTGTCTCTGCATTGTTTGGTCACCTTCTGTACCCCATTCCATGGCCATGTGACTATTGTAACATTCAGTAATACTGCTGTATGCTGGAGCTGTGCAGTTGGGGATCTGCAACCGTCCAGGATGTGTCCAAGGGCTGGAAACAAATCTTTCCATTGGTGCCAGTGGGAGGTTTTTCCTAAGCTTTGCTGCCATGTAAGGGAGGAGGGGAATTTCCAGGGGGATCACAGTTGGGGAGGGTAAACCCTCCCTTACTGTGCACTTTGCCCCCCCCCCGTCCCCCCTCCACATGGCAATCAAGCTTAGAAAAAAACCTTCCATTAATGCCAATGGAAAGATTGGGCCCCGACTCTTTTAAGTGCCTAGCAATGCCTCTGGTGCTCTGACAGTTGCAGGGAAAGTGAAGAAGGGTGGTCTGACCCTCCCTTCCAGCTCTGGCACCTGGTGTGCATAGGCCTGATAGGCCTTTGGAAGTATAATTTCGCCAAGGACTACTGACTTGTTTTAATCATTTTTAAAGTGTGGCTCTGGTTTCCAAAAACTGCTTGTGCTGCTTTACTGAGACCTATGTCAGAAGGATTCTTAGAGAATTGTTAGTTAATAAGTTTATTAAAGGTTTTGCATTTTCATCTTTTTAATTATTGTATTGCTGAAATGAGGCTGTGAAGTAACAAAACTAACAATGATTTGTAATTTGTGGGGCCCAGTGCAAGATAGGAGAGAGAGATGCAGTAAAGTATTCCAGACAACTTGAAATCTGGGTTCTATGCCAGGATGAGGCATTACCTGAGGATTAGCTGGGGAAACTGTATGGCACTGACAATTAGCTGGGGAAACTGTATGGCATGTACTTCATGGATGGTAGGGTAAACTAGGAAACTGTGGTGACTATAGTTGTGCTTATTGAAGTAGAGTGGCTTCAGAGAGTGCTGGAAGATACGCATACAAGCTGGGGTGAACTAATGAAGAACAAAGAATCAGCAACTTTAAAAAGAGGGTTGCTGTAACCAATTTTTCATTCTTTTCCCCATACACTCTGTGAGATCATAGACACCAATAATACATTCATGAGACAAACATTATTGGGCAGACTGTTTAGGCTTTTTTTAAAAAAAAATTTTTAATTTTTATTTCCATTTTTATTATCACTACTGCACCTCTGGACTGATTCATTTGGCTGCTTTTGTCGTATTGTATTGTATTATATTGTGTTGGTATTTTTATATTAATGATACTTTTGGTTTTAAGATGATTGTTTTGATTTTGTTTGTTTTTTCTTGTAAACTGCCCAGGGAGCCTTTTGGCTGATGGGCAGTGTAGAAATGTATTAAATAAATAAATAAATAAATAATGCATGGTTCCCTTCTGATTATTGGCTCTTTGGCAAGAACTAGAATCAATCTAGTTTGAGACATCAGAGGAGTAAGGGTAGAACTGGGTTGGACACACTGTTGCATCTCACCTCCTTAAGGCCATCTATGTGAGTGGACAGTATACTTGGACTGCTCATGAAATATCTACTTTCATTTTTATATGGGAGTTTTATTTTGGAGCAAAGTAAGGCATAGTTAGTTACTTCTAACTACAAGCTACTTCAGCCTAGTCCACACATCTGACTGGGATCAATGAAATCAGGGAAGTATCCAAAGGAGAATCATAGAATCATAGAAAAGTAGAGTTGGAAAGGGCCTACAAGGCCATCGAGTCCAGCCCCCTGCTCAGTGCAGGAATCCAGGTCAAAACATCCCTGACAGATGGCCGTCCAGCTGCCATCCAGAGAAACTGTTGTAGTAATGGGTGACTTCAGTTACCCTCACATAGACTGGATAAACGCATGTTCCTGTCATAAAGAGGTAAGATGTCTATTTATTTATTTATTTATTTATTACATTTATACCCCACCTTTTTTCCTGCAAGGAACTCAGGGCGGCTTACATAATTCTCCTCCTCCTCCTCTCCATTTTATCCTCACAACAACCCTGTGAGGTAGGTTAGGCTGAGAGTCAGTGACTGGCCCAAAGTCACCCAGTGAGTTTCATGGCCGAGTGGGGACTAGAACCCAGATCTCCTGAGTCCCAGTCCAACACTCCCACCACTACGCCAGCACGGTCCAAGTCCAAGTCAGGTTTGTTGTAATTAGCGACCAGCCATTATACAATACAGCACGATCCTATGAGGCTGCCCATAACCCTCCAAACCCAGAGGATTCCGGGCATCCTATCAAGGACAGAAGAAGCGCAGCGGCGAAGGTTGCCTCTGCACTTCTCCTGCCCTGGAAAAGACGTAGACAGACAATTTTGGCCATCTAAGTCTTTTGTGCCTGCTCATGAGGAGGTGCAAAACTCTTTTTTAAAAAGAAGATAAAAACAGGAGTCCCCTATCAAAATGAAACCCCCGAACATCCCTTAAAAACCAGACAGAATACAAAATACATTTTGTACAGAATACACACCTAGTGTGTAGATGATCATAATGGATTCTTTTACTTTTGTGTAAATGTATGGGGCCCCAATCTGGATCAGGATCAACCTTCCCATCCAGCCATTTTTTCCCTTTAAATTGACCCCCTGCCTTCATGATGTCAGTGGGGTTTTCTTTCTTTCTTAAGCCCTTGCACATCCAGGATCAGAGCCCCATGCACTGACAACCAAGTAAAAGAAAATGTTATGATCACCTACATGTTACATATTAAATGTAGCACATAGTTTAGCCATCACATACCTCCTTAGATAGGGAAAGGAAGAGCTTCATCAATGTTATTTGAGAGCCAGTCTTTTAAATTACAGTATTTGTGTTCATTTTTGTGACACAGAATCCTAGTTCTGTGTCACAAAAATTACACAATCCTAGTTCATTTTTGTGACACAGTTGGAAAAACAGTTTAACACAAACAAGTTGTATGGGAAACATAACAATACTAGGAATTCTTATTGAGCCTGCCTCAATTGACCAGGCTTAGTAGTAGTGCTAGTTTAACAAATGTTCAACCAGACCTGCCCATTTAATTATACAAATATTAAACATGCTGTCCTAACCTTTAAAAGGGGAAATACTGTGTGTATTTTTCAAATGATGCTGCATATGCGTAAGAATTCATAAGCCTTGTAACAATGACATTTAAACTCTTAGTTTTGTATTCATACTACTCTAAAGTGTTTATACAGTACTTATTTAACAAATTAGACAGTACAGACATTTTAACAAGCACCATGATAACAAGTGGCGAGATTACAAAGGACAAATTCATTCTAAAAATATGTGCTGGCAAATGTGAAAACATAGCTTTTAAAAATGTAATTATTTTTCTTTTTTTATATTCATAATTGGTACGCTCACAATTTTCTTGCTCGGCGCTAACAGTGAGGTGGCGGAATTTGAGTAAAAAATTGAGGTCAGTGAAATACTTGCTTATTTTAAGTGCATGATTCAGCTTGTTCAAGGAAACACATATCCTATATGTGTAATGTATTCAATTTTTCACAAATAGAACTAACATAGAGAATGAACATTAGTACCCATATGCTACAGGTTTGAGGGGTATTTGCTCATACCCGGGGGAAAACAGAATACTGCTCATATCAACAAAATATGTTCAATCACACTTTGACCATGCATGCAGAAAAGGCCCCTAGTTTGCCACTCAAGTGTCCTGTCTTGCTGACAAAGAAATAATGTGGCTTACGCTGGCTCAGCTTGTCTGAGTGTGGAAAGCTAAGCAGGGTCAGGCCTGGTTATTACTTGGATGGGAGACCCCTCCTCTAGTTTCCTGCATTGAGCAGGGGGTTGGACTCGATAGCCTTGTAGGCTCCTTCCAACTCTATGATCTATGAAATCTATGAAATCTATGAAAATCAAGATATTATATCTACATTCTGAGACAAGAACAGTGATTTGTTAGCATCCAGAAACTGGAATACACCATGCCATAACAGAATTAAAATCCATATATATGGGGGGAAGACTACCAGCCCTGAAAATGGTAAGATGTTTAATATGGTGATGTCTGAATTGTGCAGTGTTCTCTTCTTGAGGATGACTGAAGTAACTATGCCAAAGCTACCACTGCAAATGGATTTAGGAAGGCACTCTTAAGTTAGATGGAGAGAGCAATCCTATGGTCCCTGGGTAAGCGTCCCAGGGACCATAGGATAGTTTGGATTCCCCTTCCAACGCTGGAGATAGTGTTCCGACCTTGGAAGGGGGAGTTGGAGATCCATCCCGCCCCACTCTCTCACAGTTGGTGCGGAGAGAACAAGCTGCCTCTCCGAGGTTGAAAATTCCAGTGGGCGGGGAGTGGGGAGACCAGGGAGGCTAGGACACAATTTATCTTGAGCTTCCTCCAGCCTCCTTCCCTCCCCCTCTGAAGTACTCTCACTAGACGAGCTGAAAAGCCCGCCTAGCAAAAAAGCTAAGAAGCAAGGGCAGGGAGGCAAAGATTACCTCTGCTGCTCCTCCTGACATGCCGGCTTCAGCCCGGCAGGACATAGGAATCTCGGAAGCACCCACATTTGGATAATTAAAACTGCAATCATATGCACGCTTACTTGGCAGTAAGTTATGCAATGGAATTTAAATAAGTTAACCTGAGCTTTATGAGTGAAACAAGGAGTCCATAATAAAAATCTCTTTGAAAAGAAATGGGGTTGATTCAATACTGGAATGCAAAACAAGATACAGGGAAATCCATTTCCATTGTTGTTAGGGTGGTCACCTATGCATTGTCAAAAAAGAGAACTAAAGAGGACAGAGATTTGCATTAAATTTGCATATGCTGATTTATATATGTAAGATGCAAGTTTAGAAATAATTACTATCGTGAATAGAAATGCAATACTACACCTCATCATAGTGAGGAAGATAGTACGTAACGTGTGCCTACTCTGTCTGCTGTTCAGGTTGTGCAGTCAGTATCAAAGCCCCTGTTCTCCCTTCTTCTGGTTCTTTATCTTTCTACTGAAAGTCCTTCAAATAGAGGACTGTCCTCTGTAAAGTAGGACACGTGGCCACCCTAGTTTTTGTAGATGCTATATGGTTTTGCATTGAGGGTTGCTTGTTTTTGTTTTTCTCCTCTGTATTCTCTTTTTCATTCATTCATTCATTCATTTTATACCACCCAATAGCCGAAGCTCTCTGGGCAGTGTACAACAATCAGTTAAAAAGTACAATAAAGTACAATTAAATATAAACAATAAAAACATTATAAAAATTTAAAACCAATTTTAACAATATCACAAAAACTAAAAACAAGTTAATAAAACACGACCTCTAAAAGAATTTACCACCCCACCATATACCATTTAGTTATTAAAAGCCTCAATGTGGAGGGCCAGTGGCGGATCTACATTTTTGGGGCCCTGAAGCTTCAACTGTTATGGGGGGCCCTTTGCAACCTACATTTTTGGGGCCCTGAAGCTTCAACTGTTATGGGGGGCCCTTTGCAACCAGCAACGAGGTCTGGGTAACCACTGTTATCTTCTTCAGTGGGGTTGTTCCATGACAGATGATCACCACATTTTTTAAAAAAATTAACCACTACAGCTCAGATTTTGATTAAAATTGCTGTACTGGATTATCTCACATGTCAAAGTCACTGGTGTGAATAAAAATTTCCTATGCCTTATAGTTTTCGAGTTACGTGTGTGTGTGTGTGAAAATTAGGGAAATGTTATATACATGCATGATGCATCATAGAATGATGAAATAAAACAGAACTTTCCCCGGCACCGGCGACTCTTGCTCCAGAGTAAGCATGCATGTGATTGGTTTTCAACTTAAAGAGTGTCACTAAAGCCACTGGGAGTTACTTCTGAGGAAACATGAACAGGATCGGGCTGCAAGGCTGCAGTCCTATGAATGTTTCATTGGGAGGAAGTCACACTGAACTTGGTAGGAATTACTTCTGAGTATGCATCTGACCGGGATGTAAATGTGCCGAGTAGTGGTGGAAGATGCAAAAGAGGACCGAGCTAAACACTGTGTGGTAGGGAAAGGGAATTTCAGCAGCTGTAGCATGTCATGCAAGCTGAGCTGCACCTGCTTAAATTCCCTCCTCTATGAAACTGTTAAAGGTGCAAGAGCCTTGTCCTCTTATGCATTTGGCCATCGTAATACTATGTTCCTTTCTGCTGACTCTTGTGTAAGACTTGAATATAAATACTCCTCTCCATTAGTCCCATCACATTCCTGGCTCTGAGAATTTTCTTCCACCCAACATAGACTTTTAAAGGTGCAATCCTATGCAAGTTTAGACAGAAAAAAAGGCCTACAACTCCCATCATGCTCCAGCCAGCCAACCTTTTTTTCTGTCTAAACTTGCATAGGATTGCACCCTAAATGTCATGGATGAGACTGTGAGCAACAGTGCATGCACTCACAGAAGAAAAATGCAGTTGTGTTCTAGCTGTATTCACTACGTGCACAAATTAGAACCACATACCACTGTACAATTTTAAAATTTCCTGTAAAAAGACCTGCCAATTAGGCACAGGAAGCTCTGTCCTCCAACATCTCACTGCCATTCCCATGCCAGGGGTGTAGACTCTCAGTTTCCCAGGGGGGCATGGGACTAAAGTTTACGCCCCTTGTGAAAAGGACCAAAGCTGGTCCTTTGCGTGGGTTCGGACACCAAGGGGTTAACCGGAGCTGAGTTAGCCCTTTATACGCGGCTCGCGGCACTTAGGCAGAAACTGCGACCAATTTTAATGCTGGGACAGTGAAAGAAGCAGTTTCATGAATGGAGGCTACTACACTGTTTATAGGTAAACAGAGTTTAATTGAGTGTATCAAAACATACACAGGAACAGTACGCACACACGCGCCTTCAATTTACAGCAGCTTAGAGTGAGTAATAGCAGCAGTACATACAAAGGTTACCTGGAATGACCCCGATTCCTCGAAAGCCACGTATGCTAGCGACCAGGCGATTTCAGCTAGTTTCACCGGGAGCTCCCCGGGGCTGGATCCTGAGGTTGGACCGAAGCCCTGGACCTCCACACAGCTTGCTGCCCATGACCAACAACTTTTCCCGCCACAGGCCCCCTTCCTTATACCCTCCTCTTGGCTCCCTCCTCCCTCCTGCGCCCCCTCCCCTCATGATTGGCTGAAGCGAGTCAGGAATAACCTGTTTCTCTGGGTGCTTAGGGGTGCTCAAGAGTTCAGTAATACCTTGGATTGCAAGTACCTTGGTTTGAGAGCGTTTTGCAAGACAAGCAAATTTTTAAATATTTATTCAATTTTTTTTTACTTGATATACAAGCGACGTCTTGCAATACAAGTACTGTAGTATGGCTTAAATTAAAAATCTCTGTACAAATTTTTTTGGGGGATTTCGTTTTGATATAAGAGTGTTTTGGATTACAAGCATGTTTCCGGAACGAATTATGCTCTCAATCCAAGGCGTGACTGTACTTGCCACCCTTTGAGACTACCAGGCACCTTGGTGCCCCTCTTGTTGTTTGGGGATGCTTCACAGCTCATTTGGCTGCCAGGGAAGGGGAAGTTGCCAGGGGGCATGCAGATGTGTCCCATTGTGAGTCTCCTTGCAGGAAACAAGTGCGGTAAACAAGGTGAAAGGTGGATACCTGAGCTGCTGCTGCAAGTGGGGTGTGCGTGTACCTGACCTGGCTTTCTCTTAACACCCCTGTTCTCCCCCTTCCCTACACAATTTCTTCCACCACCACCACCACCCCTCTCTCTCTTAAACACGAAAAAGTCTAACAGTTATAGATCAAGATGGTAAGATGACACCTCTGTGTTCAGAAACTAGTGTGTGCGGGGGGGGGGGAGTATTAAGGACAAAGATTGTCGGAAGGCTATTGCTTGCGGGCTTCCCAAAAAGTAGCTGCTCTCTGTTGGAAACAGTGCTTTTTTCCATGGGGCAGGGAGCTCCATGGGGACCGCAGGGCAACCGTCACCCGCCCCCACTTCCTAGCCAGCCAGCCAGCCAGCCAGCCAGCCTCCCTCCCTCCCCCACCGTCCTCCTCACCAGTATGTTGGTGTTCGTGCTCAAATAGAGGTGGGGCTTGTGCCTCTTCAGGCATGGTGCACTTCATCACAGCAGCACCACCAGTGCCAGTGACGCAATTTTCCCACTCGCAGCCCTGGTAAGCTGAGCCTATGTACATCCCCGCCGCCCCCGTAGTTTACGCCCCTTTGTGTACGTGTGCCGCAGGCAGCCTCCACACCCCATGCAGGATTTCTCCAGGGCCGGCCCCCTCCGGAGCAGGTAGACACCCTGAGCAGCTGCTGCTGCCTTGGCCACCCACAGCTAAAGTCACTTCTGACTGGGGGCCCTCTGGGATTAGGGCCCCTGAAGCTTACGCTTCAGTAGTTTCATGGTAGATCCGCCCCTGTAGAGGGCAGTCTTAACCTGGCACCGAAAAGAGTAGAGTTGGCGCCAAGCGGGCCTCAGTGGGTGCTTGTTTCACAGTTGGGGGGCTACCACAGAAAAGGTACTCCCCCTTGTTGCTGCCCTTCAAGCCTCCCTCAGAGGTGGCAGTCGGAGGAAGGCTCCAGATGTCGAACATAGTGTCCAGGTAGATTGTGGTTGGGAGAGGCATTCTATCAAGTATTGTGGTCCCAAGCCATGAAGGACTTTATAAGTTAAGAGCAGCACCTTGAATCGGGCTCGGAAGCATACAGGCAGTTAGTGCCAGAACAGGTGCCAGAACAGGTGCTATATGTTCAGACCTTTTGGTCCCGGTGATTAGTCTGGCAGCCGCGTTTTGCACAAGCTGCAGCTTCTGAACAGTCTTCAAGGGCAGCCCCATGTAGAGTACATTGCAGTAATCTAACTTTGAGATTACTAGAGCATGGATTACTGAAACCAGGCTATCTCTGTCCAGATAAGGGCGTGGCTGGACCACCAGCCAAAACTGATAGAAGGCACTCCATGCCACTGAGGCAACCTGAGCCTCAAGTGACAAAGATGGCTCAAGGACAATCCCCTAGCTGCTCCTTCAAGGAGAGTGCAACCCCATCCAGAAGAGGTTGAACACCCTCCATCCGGTCAGAGGAATCACCCACTAACAGCATCTCAGTCTTGTCTGGATTGAGCCTCTGTTAGCTCTCATCCAGTCCATTGTCACAGCCAGGCACCGGTTCAGCACATCCACAGCCTCACCTGCTGAGGATGAAAAGGAGAAATAGAGGTGCGTGTCATCAGCGTACTGATGGCAACACACTCCAAAACTCCAGATGACCCCACTCAGTGGTTTCATGTAGATGTTGAATAGCATGGGGGATAAGACTGACCCCTGTGGAACCCCATACTGGAGAGTCCAAAGGGCCAAGCAGTATTCCCCAAGCATCACCTTCTGGAGCCGACCATCCAGGTAGGAGCGGAACTACTGCAGTGCAGTGCCCCCCACTCCCAACTCAGACAGCCACCCCAGAAGGATACCATGGTTGATGGTATTGAAAGCCGCCAAGAGATCTAGGAGTACCAACAGGGTCACACTCCCCCTGTCTCTCTCCTGACATAGCTCATCATACAGGGCGACCAAAGCTGTTTCCATGTCAAAACCAGGCCTGAACCCTGACTGAAATGGATCCAGATAATCAGTCTCATCCAAGAGTGCCTGATCCAGATAATCAATCTCATCTTTTGTCACTTTGTCTGTAGAGTATACGGCAACTTAAAGTAAAAATGTAAATAAATAAATAAAAGATTTTGCAACCAAGTGAACCAGCTGGTAGGGATAACTCAGTCTTCTTTTGTATTTTTTTTAAAAAAAATGAAGAGTGAAAGAATTTAGAGTTATAGGGATTTAGGATAATTACAGAGTGTTTGGTGTATTTAAAAAAAACTCAGTCTTCTTTTGTTATTTGTATAGTACGCTTTAATTCACCATCATGGCTCATTAGCAGTTTTATGGAAAGCAGCACCACTGAGAATAACTTAATTTAAACCATTATGGTACCATAGGCAAGCTGAAGAGAAACCCCAAATCTAATTTACTTTCCCTAGAAATTACAATTCCATAAATATGAATGTCAAAACATTTGGCAGCCAGATCGCATAACATGTTTTCTTAATTGTTGATCACTTGTTTGCTAGATGCAACAAGAATGTAGAGAAATTTATAAAAATGTAAAATCTTACATTTAATGTGCTTGCATTATGCTTTGTTTAATATTTCTTATACATGGTTAAACAACAATGAAAAATACCCCTCCTCCAAATTTTGCTTTCCTTGTACCCTTCCTGTTAGATATCAGAAGCAGCCTATGCTGCTGGACATGGGATACTGGATGAGTTGATTAGGATGATGTGCTAAGAACATTTTCTTGAGATGGCATGAAGGTATTTTATTTAATAGATTTTTAGTTCACCTTTTAGGGTGTCTATTCTCACAAGGCAGTTCACAGAATGATCAGTAGCAAATAACAATGTACTAAAATTTCAGATTATTAAAACAGTAAAACAATAAGTAGCAGACAAAATAACCATTAAAACACAGCAAGATAAAATTATCAAAATGCAGACTGGAACAAGAAGGTTTTAAGGCTCTCCTAAAAGGTCAGCAAAGAAGGGCCCATACATATTTCCCTAGGGAGGGTATTCCAGAGATGTGGGGCTACCAAAGAAAATACCCACTCTCTGGTTCTCACCAAACAAAAAGCTCTCGCCAGTGGTTCAGAGAGCAGGGCCTCAAATGCCAATCTCAGATGGTCCTTCAGATAACTTGGTCCTAAACTAAGGCTTTAAATGTTAGTATCAGCATCTTACATTGGGCCTGGAAATGAATAGGCAGCCAATGTAACTGGTATAGAATATGTATAAAATGACTCAAACTCCTAGGTCCTACATGTGCTCTTGCTGTCATGTCCTGCACCAACTGAAGTTGCTTGTCCATCTTTAAGGACAGCCTGAGGTAGAGAGCATTACAGTAAACTGGATGTAACCAGGACTTTTCTGTCACTTTATAATCTAGATTATTACACTTTATATTCATCTTCTGTATTTGACCCGAGTAGGATGGCCACTTATGCATTATCAAAAAAGAGGAAATCCATCACCAAAAACGGGGGGAGGGGAGCAAATCTGCATATGCTAATTTATGCATATAGAGGTGGAAAATAGAAACAATTATAATTTAAATACAAATCCAATACATCTCACCATAGTAGATTTCAAGAAAGAAAGAAGTACTTCACATTATTGATACTTAATTTATGGGATTAACTATTACAACATGTAGTGATGGTCACTGCCTTAGATGGTTTAAAAGGGGAACAAATCATTTAATTGAAGGTAGGTCTATCAATAGACACTAGCCACGCTAAATGGCTGCTCCATGTTCAAAGACAAAGAATACCAGTTGCTGGGTGTCAGACCACTGGGTGAATGTTGCCTTCATGCCCTTTTTGAAGGGAAGCCCAGAAGTATCTGGCTGGCCACCGGCTGAAACAGGATGCTGCACTAGTTAAACCCTGCACTGATCTAGCAGGGCTCTTTCTGTGTTCTTATCTCTCAATAGGAATACTCCTAGCCTAGGCCATTTGAAAGAGTTATAATTTATTTTTAGATCCTGAATCCAATATCTGTATGGAACTGCGTGAGCTGATTTTAATCAGTCAGAATAGATCTCTGTTTTGTTTCCATAGGCCAGTGATGGCAAACCTATGGCACGGGTGCCACAGCTGGCACGCAGAGACCTCTCTGTGGGCACTCGAGCCATTGGTCACCAGATCGCGAAAAGACTGTCCTCTTCTGAAAAACACTAATGATCTTGTTCTTTCTCACAGTGTGGAACAGAATGATTTTATTCTAGAATTCCTGTTACAGAATTCTTTTCTACATTGTTATCACATTTAAAAGATTTTGAAGAATGATGCACAGAGCATGGCTTGGATGTAAAGCCCTAACAGTTGACCTGAGTGCTGCATTTGTTGCTCTCAAACTAACAGAGTATGAGCCAAGGTTTGACAAATTATCAGTATGCATGCAATAGCAAAAATCATATTAATTGTGCAAAAGCATGCCCAATGCAAACTTTTACCTAATGCAGTGTTTGCAGTCCAAGACATCAAGTGTTTAAAATGTGTTAAGCACGTTTAGTTTTCTTATTTATCTTGCTCATCCTAATACAGGTTGACTTTTACTTTTACTAATCCGACACCTGTAGAAGCAGGGAAAGGACCCGGGGTAAAGCTTGCCGCATACAATTTCAGTCGGGCATATAATCATATTACAAGTTGAGAATCCCTTATCCAAAAATACATGTGCCTAATTATTTAAAAAGTTTGTATAAATTCCCTTCAGGCTATGTGTACAATGTAGTACTATAATAATTTTTTGAGTTGATTTTTTTTTCAACAAAAAACTGTATCATTGAAAGCTCTGTTATTGTGTTTTTCTTTTAAGACAAAAGATGTTAATTAGTTCGGACAACTGTATGAGTTGTTTTTCTAAAACTAAAACCTCAGTATTCAGGTTTAATTGCAGTGTTGGCACTTTGAAATAAATAAGCTGGTTTTGTGTTGCAGTTTGGGCACTCAGGCTCAAAAAGGTTTGCCATCACTGCCATAGGCACATTGTGCTTATAGGCAGGAATGCCTGACTTCTGATAACTGGTTACAGATAATAGTGTATACAATTTGGTAAATGTTTAATTCAGGAGAACTGATACATTTCCTATTGTAATTGGATCCACTTTCCTGATGGATTAGAGCTTTTGGAGCTAAACCAGAATCTTAGCAAGCTTTTAGAATGACTGTTTCAACAAAGCAGATAAACTTTTGAAGGCATGTTCAGGCGCTCTGATTGCTGGACACGCTACCTTGAATCAGTGCTTATAGCCATGTGTGCAAAATATCTGCTTTTGCAGTACTGTGCAAAAATGGTCTGTTTTCTGAATTGGCTTTATGAAAAGGCTTGACACTTTTTTTTGCATATACTGAGTCACTTTTCCAGCTTTTTCATATACATTATTTATAAGGAGAGCTGTGGAAACAACACATCTACAGTGGCTCCTATATTTAGGCTAACACTCTTCTTCAAAAGACTTTCAGAAAACTGCTTCTTTTGAAAGACTTCTCTTTTTCCCCTTTTGGTATGGGGGCATCAGCTGAAAGTCCCTAGCAGTTATTACACTGATACCAAGGGAGCTGCCAGAACATTTCTAGATCTACCGGTATACATCATTTTTAGACTGCTGATTATACATATCACAATCCTTTCCTTGCTGTGTTAGATAGGGCAGTCTCACCTTGAATATGAGTGAATGATGCACATAAGAAAAAGGAATAAAATTGACCATCTTCACAGAATTGTTGTGAAGATTAATGAAAAAAGAAGATGAAGTTATTACTTATTCTGGAGCCTTGGAAATGAGACAGGCTATAAATCCAAACATAATTTTTTAAAGATGTACAACAAAACAATCAACTCTTGTGACTCTCTTTCGGCAATATTAGTACAGTATTTCTTATCTGACTAAACCTCTATTGAACATCGACCCATGGTTGGCTCCCCATCTGAGTGAACCTTGGTCACTCAAATGGTCCCAGGGAATGGTCTGAAGGTACATGAGGCAGCCACCATGCTGAAGCTAAGCAGGTCTGGGTCTGGTCAGTGCTTGGAAGGGAGACCACCTGGGAACCGCATGTAGCCACCTTGAGTTCCACGATGGAAGAAAGGTGGGACAGAAATGTAATAAATAAATAAATAAACCTTGGGCAAAGTGCCTTCTGGTGGGCTCCCTCCTCTCTTGGTGGGCCCTTGCAGGCTAGCCTGGCATCAGTGGTGTGCCTCAGCAGTGCTCCAAGCAGCACTGATGACTGGGAGCTACACTTCAATTTCCCACAATGCCCCAGAGTGATGATATGCTGCAGACGTTATGAGAAATTTAAATGGCAGCTAGACCCAGATGCTTGGTGCTGCTCAGAGCGCTGGGGCAGACCCCCCCTTTTTTTGGTGGGGAGTAGTGCTTTGAGGTCTGAGCAGCTGACCAGAGTTTCTCTGCCTCGTACTTCTGAGCAGAGGGTTGGGCTGTATCAGCCTTCCCCAAGGTGGTACCTCCAGATGAGTTGGACTACAACTCCCATAATTCCCAGCCATAATTACCATAATGGCCAGTCAAACACATCTGGAAGGCAACAGCTTGAGAAAGACTGGGCTAGAGGGACCTACAAAGCCATCTCCAGCTCTTTGATTCTGTGATAAATATAAACTGATGGCCTTTGACAGGATTGCTTTCTTAAATTAATATTGGGCCAGATCCTGACTTTCTGGATTTCTTTCCAGTCCTTTGTAATATATACCTAATCACAGTGTCTCTTAAGCTACTCCACTTCCTGCTAAAATGCATCATGTGTGATGTCCATTTTAGAAAGATGGCCATCTACTGAAATTTAAGGCCATTTCATATATTCTACTGGAGGTGTGGTTGCCATGGAGAAAACAATCTGTGCACATAGCAAACAACAATCTTTTTAGTGTACTCATTGTAGTCAAGAGTATATGAACCTGTCCAGGCCCTAAGATCGGCCACGGAGGCCACATGCCTGCTGGTAAGATCAATTAGCTTGGGAGGCACAAGAGATTAGGCCTTTACCGTAGTGGCCCCATCCTTTCCAATGCTCTACCACAGAATGTTCACATGCTCAATTCCTGATTGTTTTTAAACGAGCCTTTAAGATCTGGATGTTCTAGCCTGCTTTTAAGTTAATGAATGCCAATTTTTATTTTATAAGTTTTACTGTTATTTAAAAGGTGTTATGCTGTTCTTTTAGTTGTATTTTATAATTTATTGTTTTAAAATGTTACCTTTTAAACCGCTTTGTGGAGGCTTTACCTCAAACAATATATGGGGAAAATATCAACACTCTTTCTCTCATTTTGCTCTACAGACAAAACCTGTTGCATTTGCAGTCCGGACAAATGTTAGCTACAGTGCAGCCCATGATGATGATGTACCAGTCCCAGGCATGGCCATCTCATTTGAAGCAAAGGATTTCCTACATGTTAAAGAAGTAAGATAGCTCATTCTGCAATTGTAGCAGCAATTGTCTGACTTATCATCCTTAATTAAAGTCTGTTGCTTTATATACCCTGGATGCAATCCATCAAGCCTTTAAGTATAGAAGAGGTGGTATATCAGCATCCAAGGTTTTCCTTTCTCATATTTGTTCTAAAATTGCCTCTCTCTTGCCCCCCCCCCTCACTAAATTACAATCTGCAGGGGAATTTAAGATGTGGTTTGTGGCTTCTGTATTCGTGGGACAACTGAAACAAAAATGAGGTTGAGAATGTATGTCCACAGATGATGTCTGGTGCATGTGTTGCGGGGTCTCAGTGAATGCATCCCATTCCCATTTAAATGCTGTAATGCCTTCACCCTCGGTAGTTAAAGATGCAGTGGATTGTTTTTGTTTTGTTTCTTCTCTTCCTGACGGTAATTTAAAATGCCACATAATTGGTTCTGTAAAGCTTATGGTTGATGACTGAGCTGCTGTACATTCTGTTCTCCTGTAGTTTACCTTGACAGAGGTAAATCCTATATATTGTCAGCATAAAGTGATTGAAATGGCTGAGCTGTACATGTTAAAACATCTGGATACTCTTATAGACTAACTAGATTTTTACTCAAATGGATAATAACCATTTAAAGCAGATAATTCGTATTCCATGAAAGGATGCTTCAGTGGTAAAATGAAACCTGAAAAGGGTAGCAAAAAAAATAAGAGTATTAATCCATTCTGCATTTGTGTGTGTGTAATGGTGAACAGGGGGTATAAAAAACTGTTACCTTTTCTGTAATCTGTTCTAGTGTTAAATAAGCAGTAACTTGCATTGCTTTTTAGTAAATAAATTTAACATACTTATGAAATAAATACTCATTGAATTGAATTTATTTGTCTGTGGCACAAAGGCCATTACAAAATACAATACAATATAAAATATAGTAATGTGGAATACAAAAGACCAATAAAAATGAACTAAACAGTGAGACACATTTACAAAAGGACTATAACAAATAATCTTCTTTACAATCCACTGCAGACATCTTTAAAAAATTACAACAAATTTTCTGTGTTGCTATTGCAAAGGTAGTGTTCTTGTTTGTGATGGAATTACTATAATCTGCAAACAAGTCACAGATAATGTCGGCTGGAGGCCATCCAGCTCTTATTTTCAAAAGATCCCCCAGAAAGCGAGCCCCCTGGGTTCCTTATACAGGGGACAATGTAACAGGTAATGCACTACATCCTCTACTGTAGAGGATGCCACAAATGCCAGTGCCACAAATACACAACCGCTGTGCATAGTGGATCCCTTTATACTTCCCCTCCACATATGCTGAGAGCATTGTTTGAAAATGAAAGGCAGTAAACACCTTTCTAAGGGTAACAAAAGTAAACTCCTGAAGGTACTGTTGAAAGTATTGTCCTCACTTTAAAAGGCTGAAACATGGTGAAATATTTGAAATTGGCTGGCACATACATTTTCACGACAATCTACCTCAAAAATTATGTGTGTGATGAACCGTTTATGCTTATGAACTAAGATAGTTTGAGCCTCTCCAAAAATACCTGTGACAATGTTAGCCAAGAATGGCTTTGGCAAGTTGCTCGACAAATCATTTGTTTTGCTAGGCTTCCTTCCTTGGCATTCAGCAATCTTTTACCATACAAAATAGATGCCTTAAGGATTCTTGCCTTAGATGGGAGTCCAACTTCCAGTCTCGGCAAGGAGGAAGGAATCCCTGAAGGAAGTGCCAACAGCTCCTACAGGAACCCATTCTGAATGGTCTCAACTGCCCCCTATCTCGGCCCTATATAGGTGTTGAGGGAATACCTTGGTTGTATACATTTTCATTGTAGGACATACCAAGGGCCCCCCTTTAAGCTGCCCAAACATTAGAATTACCTTTGCTGTTCTCCAAACTGAGAGTCTTACTGCCTCTGTATGAGATTGCCAACTGCTCCTGGAGGAGAAGTGCATCCCCAAGTATTTTGAAGTTGCAACATTGCTCATCTATGCGCGCCATTTGTGAATGCACTTCCTCCTTGAAAAAGCTATTACCTTCATTTTAGAATAATTCATAACCAAATTCTCAAAGCTACAGACCTTGCCTAGCTTGTTTAGAAGTCTCCTTAGACATACTTGGGTGGTGGATAGAAGTGTCATCTCATCAGCTTATGACATCTGAATCTTTCTGTTTCCAATTGATGGGGAGAAACAATCCATAGATCTTAAAATCACATACTAGGTTATTCATATAAAAGTTGAGCATGAAGAGAACCAGTAAGCAGTCCTCTTCTAGTGTTAACCTTATCAGAGAGGGATCCTGACAAACCGATACATACTCTTGGGGCAGTATAGGAATAAAGTTTCCGGTTCAGAAACAACAAACGCTTGTCTATATTAGTGTGTGACAGTTTCCCCCACAAACCATCTCTGTCCACAAATAGAGATCCACAAATAGATCTCTATCTATTAAATCAAATACTGAAGTAAAGTCCACAAACGCCACATGCAAACCTCTTCCCAACCTGTTCAGACTTTTCTGAATCAAATGGGTAAGCACGAACCATTCATCGATTGTGCTTTTCCCACGTTGAAATCCGGCTTGTTCTTCAACTAACGTATAATTTTCCTCTCCCCAAGCTTCAAGCTTATTCAACAAAAACCTTCTATAAACTTTAAATATATAGTCATAAGGGAATAATTTAAATAGAAATTGTGAATTCTATGTATATAAGTCTTTTTTGGAACATTAATAAAGCACCATATATTTTATGTAATGATTTCTATGTAACGCATATGAAACAAAAAGTGATATGCAGTGTCAGATAAATACCAGAATATGAGTAATAATGCTGCCACATGACATCATTCATCATGCATAAATTTGAACAGGGGGTTGTAAATAAGTAGCTTACAGCATTTCATTTGGTTGCAAAAGGCCTAAAAGGTACTACAAGTTTGCTGATAGGCCTTTGAATTCAGTCTACAGAGAAACAAATTTAATCTAGAGATTTCCCAAACAATACAGTATTTGTGCATTGTCTGTAGTTAACCCCTCTAACACACTAAATCCTAAGGCTTCCTCCACCAGCAAACAAATGTGTAGGAATGCAGCACCAGTGTTGTGGGGTGCCAGCTTTATGGGCAGACGCACCAGTGCAAATGTTCAAGACTGGGGTATGTCGAGATGAAATTTTCAGTTATACTAGCTGTACTGGGGTTTAAATCAAGTTACTTGATTAAGACTTATTTTTTATTAAATAAACTTTCATCTAATTTAAACAGAATTTTGAGCTTCTTTCTAAGATGGTCAAGCTAGGGAGTTAGAGGAGAACTTCCCTAAAACTTGCAAGAGCTGATGTCTATACAGATATAAGCAGGCATTTGCAATAAAGTGTGAACTCAGGCAAAACTCAGGTTATTTTGTATGGGGCTAACAACATGCAAGAGCAGCAGGCATATATATGTGTGTGAACACAGGTTGCAATCAAATTTGTCAGAAGTAGGGGAGGGGATTTTCTTTGGAGAAGCAGTGGACAGGAAGGGGTGCCAAACCTTTCCACTGCCTGCCAGTTTTGCCCACAACCCTCTTCCCTCAGCTACTTTCCTTCCAGTGAGACTCCAAGACTATTGGGAGAAATGCAGTGGAGGAGGCATTGTCAGGGAGAAATTGCAGCACTTACTTCCAACCAGCTCTGTTCTATTTACAATCACCCACCCCTACTTTATGCAATTTGATACAACCTGCATTCTAACGTGGGTGGGACTCCTCATGTGTAGTTAACCCAAAATTATTTCGTAAGATGACTTGCACTAAGTCAGCCTGTTTCAGTTTGTGGTTGTTCACATTTTGGCTAACTGTAAGAAAATACAGTGCACAAGCCAGCCAAAATTAAGAATGCTTAAGTCCCATTGCACATGTTTAAATGGAATTTAAAAGCATTTAAGGGAGCAATCCTATGGCTCCTAGACAGTGTCTGAGGGGCCATAGGATACTTCAGATTCCCAGATCTGAGGTCAGAGACAGTGCTCCAACCATGGAGGGGGAGAATCTGCAATCCTTCCCCCTCCCCCTTACAGCTGGTGTGGAAAGAACCGCACTGGCTGCCTCCCCGAGGTCAGGAGCGCAACTTTGGAGAGGGGAAAAAGGGGGTGTTTCGGTGGGCGGGGAAGAGACTGGAGAGGCCACGATACGAGCTGTGCTGGGGCCTCTCCAGCCTCCTTCCCTCCCACTCCAAAACACGTTCGCTAGATGGGCAAAAAAGCCAGTCTAGTGAAAATGCAGGGCAGGAGGACAGGGAGGCAAAGATTGTGTCTGCTGCTCCTCCCACCCTGCATAGGATGAGCGTAAGCCTCTGAGTTTGGGGGCTTACGATCATCACAATAGGATCGCACCCTAATTTTGGCTGGATAGTAGCCATATTTCGTTTGGCACCTAAAAGTCATACAGGTATATCAATGTTAGTTTGAAATAGCATTGTTAGGTTGCAGCCTCAAGATGCACACCATATCTTCCTAAATTTCCTGATGTAGCAGGGAGGAGGCAGCCAGTCCACAACTTCTCTTATCCATTCCTTCCTCAATTCTGTTGTCTGTTCCCCTTCTCCCCCTCACCCGCTCTGTGGCATACCTGGAATCTTTTCATTACAGCAGGTAGGAGTGATAGGTCAGACAGCAGCACTATAGGGGTGAATGGGGGAAGAATAGATAGAAAAAGCCTTGCTTGTTATATTGCCTGCTTTCTTGGGGAATTTAAAGGAACAATGCAGTTTTCTGGATTATAACCAGCAAACCCTAGCTTTCAGACTCAACCACACTCATTTTGGTTAAGGGCCAAATTATGAAATAATTTGTAAATGTCAAACCACCTTCCATGTACATGCACACATACCTATAATAGTGATGTTCACTCTGATATTTTATATAGATGTTTAATTCAAAGGCTCAAAAACAATTCTCTTTAAGTATTTTACAATGCCTGGATATGTAGCTTAAATTACTATGGGTTGGATCCAGGATCTGGCTTATGTGGACAGAAGGGTAGGTGCCTCCCCATGATTTTCAGGGATCCCCCCCTTCTCCCCTGCACCACAGCTTACCTCATTCAGCATGGTCCTCTGACCCTCCATATAGCATTTTCATGGGGCTGGAGGGGCTGCTACAAGGAAGAATTCGTAAGACCATCCATCAGTCTCATGAGGTAACAACTACCTGACAATATTCTACCATACTGTATATGTTTAGGTTTTAAATATTTTTAATGGTAGTATGCTTTTGATTTATGTATTCTATTTTAAAGATCATCCTGTGTTTTAAATAGTTTGTGAAATGATGAGGATGATATTATTTTATTACGGAATACCCAAATTGTTCTGCTGTTATAATTTATAATTACCGTTTTAATAACTCTTTTAACAATAACTGTTCTAAAAACTGTTTTTTAATGTAATAGTCATTGTTTTAATACCAATTTTTATTTTATTTTTTTAACAATTGTTTAAATACTTGTTTTTATGTATTAAGGGTCTGTGGACTAAATAAATTTATTTGATTGATTGACAACCCCCGAGCAGTGGTTGCATCTTCAAAATGGCAGCAGCACGGACCCTGCATACATTGCAGCCTCACCGTGGGTTAAATTGCCACAGCCCCTATATAAATAAAGGTGCAATCCTATACACATTCGTCTGGGAGTAAGTTCCACTGAACTCAGTGAGCCTTACCTCTGAGTAGACATGTATAGGATTGCACTGTACATTATATACATTATAGCACTAGCATAATACTGTGATACATAAGGATGGGAAAAATATATACTTCTGACATTATAATACATGCATCTGGTTTTTTCTTTAGAAATTTAATAATGACTGGTGGATAGGACGTTTGGTAAAAGAAGGTTGTGAAATTGGATTCATACCAAGTCCAGTCAAATTAGAAAACATGAGGCTGCAGCATGAACAAAAGGCAAAGCAAGGAAAATTTTACTCCAGGTAATAAAAGAAAAATAGTTCTTGTGATATTCTTATCTGTGGCAAGATGTTATGGTATATAGCATAGATTAATTTGTCTTATGCTAATGATCAGATAACTTTTTCAAATGCCATTGAATTAAGATAGCTGTTGCAAGTAAATATTTTTTAATTACATGATTTCATTAGTAGGAAAACAGTGAAAATCCTGGGAATGTTAAGTCCTGTTCATGCATTACTTGTGTTTAGGGCATGCACAAGGTGAGAAAGGAGCAGAAGTGCAGCCATCTACAAAGGATGGCTTTTCATTAAGTGCTGCCATCTACAAAGGAGCCCCTATGCGTGACATGAGGAGCTGCTCATGCGTCAGGTTGCAATTGCTTGGAGCTCCTATGCCTGCGCAACTTATGCACAGGGGTTCCTTTGCAGACAACCATGGTCAATGTGTAAATGTCAGAGAGTGGGGCTAGCTCAGGAATGCAGAGGTGGGACCAGGAGCATAGCCCCTCTCCTTTACCACATGAGTGCCCTACTCACAAGTAACCAGTGGATAGGATTTTATTCCCTATCTAAACTATTGTTCCACTCTTACTTCACCATTTCCCTTTTTAGTTTAATGCTGTTGATCATGCTCTAATAGTATTTATGGTATTAATCATATTATCATTAATGTCAAAATTATGTTTAGCATGTTTAAAATCATATGTAAAAACTTTATTAGTACTGGCACAGTAATACTGTGGCATAATGTTAGAACTGAGATGAGTAGAGTGTAGTCCTACTTTCTGTTTTAATAGTCATTTAAAAGAGACTGTTTAGGCAAAGCTTTGACCCCAGGATTGTACTCTGGAGGGAGAGACTGGGAACTTGCTTCAGGCTTACATGAACCCTCCCCTGCTCCTCACAGAGGGTGGGAGATACCCATTTTCAAATAAACACAGGCTCTTTTTAGTTCAGTTGTTCAGACTCCCTGCTGTTGGGCGAGTGGGGAGTGAGGGCAGAAGTCAGTGCTTAAGCCAGTGTGGCATAGTGGTTAGAGTGTTGGACTGGGACTCGGGAGATCCGGGTTCTAGTCCCCGCTCGGCCATGAAACTCACTGGGTGACTTTGGGCCAGTCACTGACTCTCAGCCTAACCTACCTCACAGGGTTGTTGTGAGGATAAAATGGAGAGGAGGAGGAGGATTATGTAAGCCGCCTTGGGTTCCTTGCAGGAAAAAAGGCGGGGTATAAATAAAATAAAATAAATAAATAAATAAAATAAGGGCGCAATCCTATGCAAGTTTAGACAGAAAAAAAGACCTAAAACTCCCAGCATGCCCCATCCAGTTGTAGGCCTTTTTCCTGTCCAAACTTGCATAGGATTGCATCTTAAGCTAGGTGAAAGGTGAAAGATTTATAGAATCTGAAGAGAGGCCAAGGCCTCCAGATCTCTCTTCAGCTACAATCCTGGGAATGAAGTACAGTCATGCCTTGGATTGAGAGCATAATTCGTTCCAGAAATGTGCTTGTAATCCAAAACACTCTTATATCAAACGAAATCCCCCCAAAAAAAATTCGTACAGAGATTTTTAATTTAAGCCGTACTACAGTACTTGTATTGCAAGACGTCGCTTGTATATCAAGTAAAAAAAAATTAAATAAATATTTAAAAAATTGCTTGTCTTGCAAAACGCTCTCAAACCAAGTTACTTGCAATCCAAGGTATTATTGTACTGTCTGAACAGGTCCTTTCAATTTGCATTTCCCCCCACAAATGTAGAAACTAAGTCATTGATTTGTTTGTGAGCACTGTTCTCTTTTCCGTAGTACTGACAGGAGCTGCTATTTGCTGTTTCTGTTCTTTCAAAAGGCAATAGGATCTTCAAACTTTAGTCATCTTTTTGAAATTTGACATTATTTCACTTATTGCCAGTTCAAAATATTAGCTGCTGGTGATGAGAAGAGGGAAGCTTTCAAAGCACTGTAAAGACTATACCTCTTGCTCTTGTAAATTGCCTGACCTTTTTATTTCTAAAAAAAATTATCCGAACTTGATGAGAGGCGGCTGATGACAGAAGTGGATTTTTTCTTTTTATTTTTTTAGCAGTTCTGTAGGCGCCACTATCACCAGTGCCAGCCACAGCCCTTCCTCATGGTCTCTGTGCAGTCCCACAGATGAGTTCTAAGCACACTCACCAAGCTGTCTTATGACCTTGCATGTTCAAGCAGTAGTCTTTTCTTTTGGCGAGAGGAACTGAAAACAGCATGTCCTTTATCTGGACCAAGCTTTGGGTGTTCTGAAACTCCTGTCATTCCAAATTGTCCTACAGCTTGCACTGAGGGTTATCACACCTCTCCTCCTTATATTTGGAACCAAGCACATTATATTAGAATAGCCTCCCTCAATCTAGTGCCTTCCAGATGTGTTGGACTGAAATCTCTAAATTCCCAGCCAGTGTGGCTGTTGGGCACTCGGTTCAGGGAGGCTGTATTAGAACTATCTCTCTGATTGATGATCTGATGATGTAGAGCTGAGTAGGGCAGTCCTCTCCAGTCTCTTCCTCTGAGGAAATAAGCACTCTCCACTGACTACATCAGCTTTCCAGTCACTCATATGTGTCACTGCCCAGAGATTATGAAGAAAAACAAACATATTGCTTATCTACAATTGATGATCTTTGGATGGTCAACTGTGCTGTCACACTACCGTACCCACCCACCCCTTCACCGCTGCAGGTATCTCTCACTTAACACTGTATATTCTTTCACTGTCATCTTTTTTTAAGGTATCATAAAAAAAATTGTTATGCAAAAGGATACAAAATAAATGTTACTGAATAATTCTCTATCAAGTGAGATATCACTACAACGTAAATTCCAATATGCAGTAAATAATCCCATTTGCTATATTTAACATTTGTTGTCTGCCATTCCTCCTATGAATAAAATCTTGGATCTTCCCCCACCCCTCCCAGCTGCTGAGGTATGGTCTGCATCACCTCCTGTTTCCAAAGTTGCAACAGTGGCCTTGGAAAAGGTTAAGGAGGGTGGAAAGGGGGTGTGCCGGTAGATGAGAAGTAGAGGCATGGATCCACAATATCCAGAAGCCTCTCTGTCACCCGTGCCTGTCCACTGGAAGTTAGGGCGGAGAGCTCGAAACAACGAAATTGGAGGGACATGGTGCCATTTTCATCCTGCTATGCCTGCCTCTTGCTGGCAGGGTTTTGGATATGCAGAGAGAGAACTCCATCCTGAGAGTTCTCTGCCTAACAACACTGCAATCCATGTGATTGTGCTCATAACAAAGATAGTATAATAGATTCATATATCCTTTATCAATTTTACTCTGATATGTCTATGACTAGATCTCTTTCCCAGCATGTCTTAGATTTATGCATTTTATACAGAAATTGCATAATATATTCTAATTCTTTGCCCAAATTCCTTTTGATTCCTCATTTTGACAATATCTCCCAAGTAGTTAAATTTCTTAATGAGGAAGAAGGGCCCAATTTATAGAAAAGAAAATTTCTGATTTGTAAATATTGAAATCAGAGGGGATTCCAACCACCAGTTTCATAGCAATCATAAAAGAGACAGAACAGGAAAGTAGTACTCTCCCCTCAAAGCATGCACAGCAAGGTAAAGTTATCCTCTCAGCTAGCCTGCTAGTTCAGGCTCTAGAACAGGGGTGGGCACCTTGTGGCCCTCCAGATGTTGCTGGACTGCAACTCCCATCATCCCTCACCATTGGCTATGCTGGCTAGGCCTGATAGGAGTTGCAGTCCACTAACATATGGAGAGCCACACATTGCCCACCCCTGCTCTAGAAGATTCCAAAGAATTCTTGATGTAGATATAGAACCCACATGCCTGAATGCACAGATGACCACTAGAAAAAATCAATTTCAGGTAAGCAACTTGTTTTTATAATTATCGTTCATTTAAAGCAGTTATATATATGTAAAACAAAGGCCATATTAAAGGCTGAACCACTAGAAAATTAGATAGTCTTGTACAATCTCCAGTTTTGAATTTGTCTTATGATTTCTGTAAGGTATAAGAACCTGCATTCAGTCAAGGAAAATTCCCTTGTTCTCTGTTGGCTCTGATGCAAGGAAATGGATGAGGTAGTAAGAAGAGTGTATATTTATTTATTTTACTCTAGTAAGTCAGGAGGAAATTCATCATCCAGTTTGGGTGACGTGGTACCTAGTTCCAGAAAGTCTACACCTCCATCATCTGGTAAGTGGGTCATTGCTCTTTTTTCATAATTACTGCCTTCCTGCATCTTTCAGTTTTCACTGAAGTGACAAATCCCCGTTTCCATGAGGTAACAAACCATCTGCCTTTAAATTTTTTTAAAAAAATTCAGTTCATTAACAGGTTCATGCTACAAATAATTTTAGTAAGAATTAGTATATGCTGGGAATGAGGAGTAGGACAAATCTAACATGTTTGTGTAAGAGCAAGGGTGGGCACGCCTCCTCCACAACCTCCCCTCCCCTGGAGCCTCAACCTTGCCCACGCTGCTGAATATGCTGCTGAAATTCAGTGTCAAAAAAGCGGGGGGGGGGGAGTTTCCCTTTAAAGTCATAGAAATTCATGGTGTTTTAAAAAAAATATGTTTTATTGAATTTTTCCAATCATACAACTAATAATGGGGGGGGGGGAATACAACATAAACATTGTGCTTCCCCCACCTCTTGGGACCAAGTTATATTTCTCCCCCAAAATATTTATATATAAGTGTAACATATTATTCTATATTCCAAAAATGTAACAAATCTTGACAAGGTTTGTTCCCCTTCCCCTTCACCAACACATAATCCAAAAATTTACCTCAAATGTTAACAAAAGTATCTTTCTCCAATTGTCCTTTTTGACACTTAATATTACAAGTTAATTTATCATTTAGCACGATATCCCATATCTCTTTATACCATTCAGTAATTGAAAAGACATGTTGGTTATCTTTCGCCATATTTTGTTAAGATATCTGTGTTTTTGAGTAAGAAGTGTTAACTAAGAAAAGAAGAAAGATTAAAAATTTCCTGTGAGATCTATGAAGAATCTCAGAGGAAGCTGTGCATGACTTTTCAAATTTATAATTACAATATATCAATAATATTTATATAGCAGGTTGAGAATATTGCTAGCTCTACACTTGTAGCTCTACACTTCTTTTCTTAGGGTTGTGGCTGTTATTTTTAAATCAATTTTATAAATTCTAACTTTATGAAATTATTTTTATCAAATCCAATTTTATAAAATCAGTCAAGGTTAGTGTGAGGGATTGAGGCCTACACAGGATTGGGTTTGTTGAGGCCTACACAGGCTTCAGTTTGTTGAAGCCTGAAGGCCCAAACACTTGGATGGGAGGGGGAGTTTGAGAGTTTTAAGTTACCCAATAGAAGTTAAGAATTAGATATCCTATTCAAGGTCACATGATTATAACCTTCCATTCCTGGGAAGGCTATATATGTGGGGTGTGGTCAGCTAGCAGTTAGTGCTGAAAGAGAGCTGGAAGCAGAAGCAGAGAAACAGAAGAGAGAGAAGCAGAGAGAGAGAGAAAGGGAAACTGGCTGCATAGGAAATAGGTAGTCTGAAGTTAACTAGAGAACATTGGATTGTTTGTTTGTTTTATTTTATCATACTTGCTTTTGGATTATAACCACTCTATTAAGTAAAAACCCTAATATTATAAGTAAAGTGCTGTTGTTTACCCTGGAGTTTGGAGTGACTTATTCACCACGCCTAAAGCCTTCACCCACGTTACTGGAGGAAGCAGGCAAAGGACTGGATCTCCTAGAGAGGGAGAGTCTTTGGGAAGAGGCAGAGATCTTCCAAAGGGCAGATCAAGGGGTCCCTGCAGTAGCGGAACCTTGACAGTTAGTTTTCAAGGATTTTCAGCTGCACTTATTAATGATGTACGTTTCCTCATTAGCACATAAAAAGAGCCCTGCAGGATCAGACCAAGGGCCTATCTTGTCCAGTATTCTGTTCCCACAGTGGCCAACCAGATGCCTATGGGAAGCCCACAAGTGGGACATGAGCTAAACAGTACTCTTCCAATCTATTCCCCAGAAACTGCTGTTTAGAGACATACTGCTTCTGATACTGGAGGCAGAACCAGCGCCAGATTCTCCTGGACCCCGGGCATAGTGCTGTCTGCTGCCACCAAAGACTCCCACCCATCCACCGCAGCTCCTTGTCCACCTGCCCACCCACCACCATCAAAGCCCCCCCCACCTGCTGCCATCCTGGAGCACACACACACCGCAGCCCCTCATCCACTTGCCTGCCTGCCGCAGCCAAAGCCACCACCAGCCCATCTGCTGCCGCCGCCACCAAACATCTGCCCATCGCAGCCCCTCGTCCAGCTACCCACTCACCACAGCTGAAGCCCCCTGCTCCCACCCACCACCACTGCAGCATGTTAGCCATCACAGACTGATGCCACCTCTCAGCCAACTACCCCTGCCACAGCCTCTCACCCACTGGCCCCTGGGAAGCTCTGGCCCATGAACGATCTAAATGGAGGTTGGCCTTTCACAAAGGTTCCATGGACTTTGAAGAAGCCCGAGTGCAAGGTGAAAGGGAGAAACGTGCTAAGCGAAAAGCACGTCAAACGAATCCTTTACAGGACCATCTTCTATCTGGTAACCTGTGTCCTCACTGTGGGAAGCTGTGTGGATCTAGAATTGGCCTCCACAGTCACTTACGGACCCATCGCTAGAGTCTACACAATTTTTTAGAATTTCCTCCTTTTATAATTTTCTTTTTGTAATTTTATCCTGGAAGACAATCTTACTCAGTCAAGAGTGATCGCCTACTACTACTACCCACCCACCCTTTTTTAACCTGGTTGAGCAGGGTGGCAGCTTCAGTTCCTCCTGCTGCTCTGGCTAGCCCTGCTGGCAAAGTATGCAGCACCCACCACTGCACGCAATTTTAAAAGGTTGTTTTGTTTTTTACTTAAGTTTTGAGTAGCAGCGATCTGAACCAATCAGATGCTACCTTTGCGGGGGACTCAGACAATAAATGCACAGGAGGGATGTAAAGACCACCCTGTGCCCTCATTGGCTTTGTCCACCCTGCCCACCCCCCAAAGGTAGTGTCTGCTTGGTTCAGATCGCAGCAACTCAAAATTATTTTAAAATGGGGTGATGCAGGGCTCACTGGGTGGGGGAGGAGGAAGAGGAGGAGGGTGGTGACAGGCCGTTCCAAACCCCTGGGCCTTTGGCAGCTGCCCACCAATGCTGACCTCTGGGGTAATATATAGCCCTTGTGACTAGTAGCCATGGATAGCCTTATCTTCCATTAATTTGTCTAATCCCTTTTTAAAGCCATCCAAGTTGGTAGCTGTCACAACCAACTCTTAAACTCTGCTTAAAAGAAATCAGTATATTTTAGAAGCAGGAGGAAAGGCATGTTTATTTAGCAAAATAAGTACACTGTGTTGGTGTGTTTTATTTTATTTGGTAAAGGTTATAAGGAAGAATAAGCCTAATGAGCAGCTGGTGTGGAAGAGTCTTTGATAGGGTAGTATCCTATTGTGACTGTGTGCTCGTGGGAGTGACTGCTTGTGCAACAGGGCTTTCGTGCTTCTAAAAATAACTTGAAATGAGCAGAAGGGAGCTCCACTGACCTGTCCCAATCTGG
The DNA here is from genome assembly GCA_021292165.1 of Shinisaurus crocodilurus. Taxonomy (NCBI): domain Eukaryota; kingdom Metazoa; phylum Chordata; class Lepidosauria; order Squamata; family Shinisauridae; genus Shinisaurus; species Shinisaurus crocodilurus. The sequence goes on along the minus strand of CM037880.1, from coordinate 32,144,859 downwards.
AAACAAGCATTTCCACTCTTTTGGGGGGTAAATTGTAGAAGCATGAAAGCCCTGTTTCGTGAACAATTGCTCCTGTGAGTACAATGGAATTAGCAGAGGCAGAGCGACCCCATTGGAGACTGCCCACAATTTACTATTTTTGTATTATTCAAAAACAAAAGTAATGGCAAATAAAAATACCTACTTATAAATAATTTCTTAACAACAATCCCACATGGTGGAATCAGCCAACCATTTTGAGGAAATGATTGGAGGTATTGAAGCTTGGTCAACTAGTTGTTCTAACAGCTGGGCACATTATTCACACATGATGAGACTGTGGGCACCCATATTTCATAAATTCATTTGCAAAAGTTGTTTCCAAAATTTGATCTTAAAAGTGTGTTTGTGCTATAATCCCTCTTGAAAAATGTTGTTATATATAATATTTAATAGTCTTTCATGATAGTGCCATGTTTTCCCTCAATATTAATAAAACATGATGGAGAAGTTTCCTTAATTTTGGAAGGCTATGGTCTTATACAGCCAGATTTGTAGGGAAGTTGGGGGAAAGTGTGTGTAGCCAGATCTTGAAAGTTTTTACTACAGCCAGTTACCCAGTAGAATGGGCTAGCCTCTTTCCTGCTTAAAATGGGCTTTCCTATTCAGCTAGATGATGATTGGTTGCAGTGAAAACTTTCAAAACACATCCACCTGCACATATGTTTGTCTAGAATGGCAGCCAAAGCTTTTAAAGAGCTAAACAATGCTCATAAAACTCTGCAAAACATGAGAAGTAAATAACACATCCTGCTATTCACTCTTACAGCCGGTTTAGTGTTAGTATGGTCTCCTATGAGTTACGAGGACCAGCCACAGCAAGCACTGGGCTCACATGCTACCCTGTCCTCTCTGCTCCAGCACAGCCACAAGGAGATCAGGAGTTTCTGTTTCAGATTAACCGTAAAGTGTGGTTAATTTTAACTAAGTTTATTGGAAAGCATTGTTTGGCTTGTTTCCACTAACCATTGTTAAGATTAACCACTATTTGTCAGGTTCAAACAGCATGACAAGCAACAGTTAATAAAAAATGGAAGGAAGAGCTTCTAAACTTCTCCTCATGGCTGTACCAGAGGATTACACAGTGCAAGAGCCAAAGGCTCACCTAGGTTCATTCTTGTAAAATTAAACTATGGATTAGTGTGATGTGTAAACCAATTATTTGTACTAATCTTTGGTCCTTCTAAGAAGGATTTCATTGGGCACAATCTGGAGAGTTGTGATGGGCCATTGCGATCATCAGTATAAATGGGCATGCTTATAACTTAACTTTTAACATGGTTAGCGGGGATTTGATAGATTCTGCTACAAACAACATGCTTCTATTTTCATTCTCTTTTGCATTCTGGAAGCTGATTCTGAACTGATGATTTCAATTTATATCCCACTTTTCTACAGATAGCATCCAAGGCAAATAACCACAATAAAACAGTTCTTTAAAAACTCTATAATAATACGATAAAGTTGTATTAAAACCAATCAGTGATAAAACACCCAACACTGGCCATGTTAAAACATGTTAAGATGAACCGTATTTCTTTTTTAAAATATCAAGTGAGCTTGACAGGCCAAAGTCCTGTCTAAATAAAAGTTTGTAGCTGACACTGGAAGGACATCAGAGAGAACCTAGATGAATCTCCTTAGTATCGGAGTTCTAAAACTTGGGCACAGACACACACAAAAATGTTCTGCCTGCCAAACTTGCTTCAGATATTGGTGGGACTGGGAATAGGATCTCTGGAAGATCTGAAGAATCAGACAGACTTGTGGTTGCATTGTAGGCTTGTAGTAGCATTACTACAACATTCTCAATCACTAAATGTAGAGCTCTACTGCTAATGTTACTATCAATAGTAATGAGTGGAGGTACTCAAGCACCAATGGTGCACTAGGTACTTTACAAGTATGACACAGTTTTAAGTGCAGAGAGCTCAAAATAAAAAATCTTATTTATTTGTGTTGTATATTTTAATTGCTTGGGAGTGAAGAGCATTTGTAATGCTTTCATTTTCATCCTAACTCTAGCTCTTCCTACCCAACCCCATATTTTAGCAAAGCCTTTTTCAGTTAACATTTGTGCGTTCCACAATGACTCGAATGGGCTTTGCTTGCTCCTCCTCCTCTTCCCTTAAAATATCCATAACTTACAAGTGTGAAATTTTATATAATATGAATAAATCCTCTGTTTATTGTACACTTTTACACAAATAAAGGCAATTGGTGTCAATTCAACTGGAACTCTAGATATTATATTATATTATATTTATTATATTTATACCCCGCCTTTTTTCCTGCAAGGAACCCAAGGCGGCTTACAGAATCCTCCTCCTCTCCATTTTATCCTCACAACAACCCTGTGAGGTAGGTTAGGCTGAGAGTCCGTGACTGGCCCAAAGTCACCCAGTGAGTTTCATGGCCAAGCGGGGACTAGAACCCGGATCTCCTGAGTCCCACTCCAACACTCTCACCACTACACCACACTGGCTCTTTCCTAGATACCTGTAGATAGGTTTCTCTGGAAATAATTAAAAACTACAACTATATAAAACACATCTGGTTTCCTACAGTGTTGAAATGATCAAACACTTAATTTTATTGCATTTAAAATTTGCTGCATATGGTATAGTAAAATTTTCACAAGATGTGAATTTTTATGTATAAAATCATTATCTGGAATAGTGATATACATCTCTTCCCTAAGAGGACCCAAGGAGAACAGTTGCCGGTTACCTACCATTGGTTCTAAGCCTGACCCAGAAGTCAACCACCCTATGATTAATTGCCCTTGACCATTGCTGGCAGTATGATGCATTCATACGGTTTCCATGGCCCATTAGTGGGTTTTACAACAACAAAATGCTATAGACCCCAAGGCAGAGCTCTGTGCTACCTCAGGATAAGTATACACAATATACATTCCTCTTTGAGTTTAATCAATCTATGTGCCACTGGGATGAGGACATTTCTTAGGGCCCAGCCTATGCCACTAGTTTTGAGAGGTTGATTGTGGATTCAGTATGTTGATATAAATCTCCAGTCATTCTTTAAAGTGTATGTCCCAGTATAACAGAGGATACATTTGTGTTTGTGAGTTATAACTAACTGAACAAAAATTACATATAATGTATAACTTGTATGTAATTCTGAATTAGCACCAACTGCCTTAATTTAAGTTAAATTATTATTTTTTAAAAAAATCCTGGTGTGTTGTACCTTTTACAATTTCCCCCTTTTGTTTTTATTATGTTTGATATTCCTCATGGACGTCTGACCTGGAATACTGTTGCTTTATGTTTCTTTTAACCTTTCTCTCCTCTCCCTGCCATCTGATAATTTTACATTGTTTATCTACATATAGCTATAGACATAGATGCCACTGGTTTAGATGCAGAAGAAATTGATATTCCAGCAAACCATCGCTCCCCCAAACCCAGTGCAAACAGTGTCACATCACCCCACTCCAAAGAGAAAAGAATGCCCTTCTTTAAGAAGGTAACACCTACTTCCAAGCTGCCATCTGTACACCTGCTCACCTGCACTGCGTCACATTTTGAGTCCTGTTGACTGTCTGCGTCCTTTGACAAGCCAATAACGTGCATGCTTTTGTTATTCTTTGTTTCTTTTCCATGCTGCTGTAGCTAAGCAGAAGCAGAAATCGGTAAGTTTACGCTGACACGAACTGTGTTTATTCTGCCACTGGCATCATTAGCATCATCACCTACAGTTTATATAATCCAGTCATTTTAGACCAAAGGAACTAACTTATCAGACTGCTAGCTGATCCAATAGAGTGAAAACAAGCAGACTAGGCCCTGTGAGTGACTCAGTCAAACATTGCTTATGGTACTTTTCCTTTTTGATGGAATAATAGGCTGCCAAGGGAATTTCTTTAAACATCCACAGAAGTAAAACTTTGACAAGACCAGATAATGCACCTCTCTAGTGCATGCTTATTCTTTGTCATTTCTCCAGATTTTTTAACTTGTAATTCAGTCTTATAATTATACTTCATTTTTGTTAACTCTAAACAAATACTCATCTTGTTCTTTAAAAAGAACTTTCAATTTTTAATTTAGTCAGTATTAAACTTCTAATCCACTAGGTGCAAAATCTGCAGATGAGCAAGACCAGTGGAAAACTGCAGACTTGTTTTGGCGGTCTACTGTGAGTTTTTCCTATTGTCATATATAAATTATTTCCCATTGTTCTTGCCTTCTCCTCCAGCAGTCAGACTGTAGCATCTTGCCTATTAGAAAACAGAACTGGTGGCTCCCTTCCTAGTCAAAGCTGCTTCATAGGGAGGCTGACAAATGTGGTGTATTGTCATGCTCTTTTCACCCCTTATCTGGGAACTACAAGATGCTCCTAAAAACCTACATTATTCATATCCCTATTTTTCTTTTTACAAAAGTATTCTCAATTTTTAAATAAATTTAGATGAACACCTACATAGATAGCTTCATATACACATAATCTTCCAGGGACCATTGTTTTGCCAGTGTGGTCTATGCTCAATGACATATCAAATTCCCTATCTTCATGACCGTCCAGTCTTCTCCAAACCACCTTCAATTCTTTTGCATTAAAAAAATTCCCTTGCTTGCCGCCATTATCTTCCTTTATCAATACCATAGTTAATTTGTCCACTACTTTACCGAGTGATAGTAAATAAAACTAGTAGCCTTGTTTTTTGTGGAAAGACTGGGTATAAATCCAACCAATAAATAGCTTTAGAATTCATCATTACTGTGAACTCATGTATATTTTCTCTTGGATTCAGCTCTTTCTTTTTACTGGGCTAAGCCTTTGTTAGTAACAAAGGACCATTTCTGAGTGCAGCACCTGTTAATTAGTTTTAATTTTTCATCCTTTCACTTTTATAAGACAGAATTCTCAAAATCTCAGCAAAATTGCCAGGTGCAGTGGTAATTCTTGTCATGTGTTGACATTTGCTCACCATAATCTGGATGGACACTCTAATTAATTCACTGTAACAGTCAAAGCATAGCCATCTGATGGAAAAATCCCCTTCACTAGCACTGTGGAATGAATTTGAAACAGTATATAGAGGTGAAAGGCTCTTGTAGCCCATTTCAGTCCCTTAACATATTGCCGCTGACAGCATAGTTAATTAGAGCTGGGAAAAGCTGAAGGCTGGCATACAATTGATTTTAACAAGTACCAGTATTCCATCAAATAAGGTAATTTCTGTACCTACCCTAATTTTCAAGGGTTATGATTAGTGCAAGGCTTTTGTAGATAAACACAGTAAGACATGGATAATTACAGCAGGGCACTGATCTGCTAAATATAAGAGGGTCCTAACATAGTTCTTATGGGCTGCTACAGGATTGCATGCATCAGGTTATTTATATTCATAGCAACAATAATTCTAAGAGTGTATCTTCATAATTACACAACAGACCTATAGGCTTTGCTTCTAAGCAGTAAGTGAGATCTGGCACTTAAGTTACATGCTTTTGATGCCTTGGGCACTCACTGTTCATCATTCTTCTTACATTATCAATTATGTGATGAATTTACATGTAAACAAAAACAAACCCTGACACCAGTGTGTGTTTCATGTTTTAGACTGCTGCTTCCGTGGCATTTTGTGCTGTTGCTGTATTAATGTTTGTCTCTGTTTTCTTTTGTTTGTATTCTACTTTATTGCTTTTATTGTGGTTACATTCTCGGGACATGTTGAGTACTGAATTAATGAACAATGACAACATTCTGTGATGTTGACTGATGTATTTATACTATGTAGGCCCTTGAAAAATAGATCTGGCAAACCTACTTTTAAGCTTTTTCCAGGTTGGTGATTTTGAATTTGAAACATTTTGCCCTCTGCAAACAAACAAAACTTAAACAATGTTTTAAAATAAGCCACTTTTTGTGGTCTTGGTAATATCTGTTTTTTTTAATAAAAAAAAAATCCACTTTTTTTTACCATATTTGTATATAATTGTATGACACATTTTACACATTGAATGGTCAATTATCCATTCATAAATTTTGCATGATACATCAAGCAAGTAATTTATGAAACAGCATGCATTACCATGATACACTTCTGATTCCTAGAGTCTTCTAGAGAGGAAGGATGGCCCATTCTGGGTTCTGTTTATATGGCATTTAGCAATTGCTAACATAATTATATTTGTGAATTCACATGCCAGTTGTGCTAATATAGAGATTTGAAAATATGGGTATGAATGAAAAACTGTCAAGCAAGCAATAAGAATTCAAAATAGTGTCATTATGGTTTAATAAACCATATATTTATATTAATAAAAGGATGAAGGCTGGTAATTCTTCCCTTTTGTTTGCCTGTTGTCCCTACCTCTTGAATGATATTATTAGATTTTACAACTGCTTTAACTGTATTTTCTGGATATCAGAAGCTGATGGCAATAGAACTCTGTAGATTCACTCACGACTCTGTCAGAGTGGCAGCCGTCTTGCAATTACCTGGAGTAAATTGTTGGCGTTCCTGAACAATGTTTCCATTTCAGAATATAATTTAAACTGGTTATGCAAATGAGGTTGGAGGGATGCAGTTACAAAATATTCTCCCAAATATCAATAATATCCTTTTGGTACTTTCAGAGTATTTTGGGGGAGGTGTCTAGAAAAAAAAATGCATCTCAGAATTCCCCTTTGGTGACACCATTGAGAATTCCATTAGATAAATATATGTGAAGAATTAGACTTTATGTAGAAACCAGATGTTGAGAGCGTTTTTTCTCTTTATCAGACAGAGCACATCCCTCCGTATGATGTAGTGCCTTCTATGCGACCAGTAGTCTTAGTGGGGCCTTCCTTAAAGGGATATGAGGTAAAAATAATAATTAAAAAAGTCCTTATGAACATCTTTGATTTTGTTCAAAACCATGTTGCTTTTTTCTATGTGGAACTATGGGAGAAAAGAGGAGAATCATGTATTGTCTGTTAATTACATTTATATCCTGCCTTTCCTCCAACAATCTCAATGTGGTGTACATGGGCTCTCCTCCTTTAACCTCACAACAATCCTGTGAGATAGGTTGGATGGAGAGAAAGTGGTCCCACGCCACCCAGTGAACTGTGTGGCTAAGCAGGGATCTGAACCTGATTTCATAGATTTCATAGATCATAGAGTTGGAAGGAGCCTACAAAGCTATCAAGTCCAACCCCCTGCTCAATGAAATAAACTAGAGGAGTGGTCTCCCATCCAAGTAATAACCAGGCTTGACCCTGCTTAGCTTTCCACACTCAGACAAGCTGAGCCAGCGTAAGCCACAGGCCTGTATCTCCCGAGTCCTAGTCCAGTACTATAACTGCTATACCGCAACCACTTGAAATAATTATTTTTCTTTTCTAATTGAAATTAGAATTAGCTAACAATATTTTGATAATGCCAAAGTGCATAAAATTATATATGGCTTCCCCAGATCCATAACTAGGAATCATTTTATTCCTTTTAAGAGTTAAAATAGTAATTAACAAATCTCATATTACATCAATTTGTACAAAAAGTGTGAATATTTTTCTTCTTTACTTTCAGGTGACAGACATGATGCAAAAAGCATTATTTGATTTTTTAAAACATAGGTTTGAAGGGCGGTAAGTATTTAAGGATCTAGACTAACTTAAATATTTTTAGGGTGCAATCCTATGCATGTTTAGACAGTAAAAAGTCTGGCTGGGGAATTATGGGAGTTGTAGGACTTTTTTCTGTCTAAACATGCATAGGATTGTGCCCTTAAAGTCATATATCTAAATCTGAATGAAATTCATATTGTCCTTCCTTTCACAATTTTGCCTGAAGCATATTTCTCCCAGGTTACAAATTAAGGATTAAAAACAACAGAGTCTTGTGGCACCTTAAAGGCTAACACATTTATAAGTGTTTGTGAACACTGTGCACTTCATCAAATGCAGTTAAGGATTGTGGCTACTTGCAATTTTCTGAATCTGCTGTTTGTATTCCAAAGGAAGCTCCCATTGTCAGATAGCAACTTTGGAGAGGCTATTTTTGTTGGGACCATGGTGAGGAAAGAAATAATTTAACCCCATGAATAGCTTGAGACTACTCAAGCTTCTTCACAATCTCTATTTACATGACGAGAACATGCACATTAATTGCCTACACACAATTAACTTCATGACTAGTTTGGCTCTTTGTGTATGAGAAAAAGAATTGAGAGAGGTATTCACATAAGAAGGGGATAAAACTTGTAGACAAAGTAGTAACGGAACTGCTTGATAGTATTTTAAAATGAGCTAAATATGGTTTCAATTAATAAGCCTGTGGGCAGGGACTGTCTTGTTAATTGATTATATGTAAGCTGTTCTGGCCTGGGAGCCTTTTTGTCTGAGGAGCGGCATAAAAATGTTTCAAATAAATAAATAATAAAATGGATACAGATTTCTCTTTCTTTCTCATGATACTAGAACCCTAGTTTATTCAGTGAAGGTGAATGGTAGGAGATTCAAGATAGACAAAAGGAAGTATTTCTTTACACAGTGGAATTCACTACCACAAGTTGTAATAATGGCCACCAGTTTGGATGGATTTAAAAGGGGATTGGATGAATTTATGGAGGATAAGGCTACCAATGGCTACTAGTCAAGATGGCTATATATTACCTCCAGTGACAGAGGGGTATGCTTCTCAATACCAGTTACTGGAGAGCAACAACAGGAGAGGGCAGTTACCCTCTTGCCCTGCTTGTGGACTTCCCATAGGCATCAGATTGACTACTGTGGGAAACAGGATGCTGGACTACATAGATGTTTGGTCTGATCCAGCAGGGCTCTTCTTATGTTAATTCTTGTAAACCCATAATCTATCTAGCCCGCCCACCTCCCCACCCCTAAAAAAAAAATCCAAAAAGGGAATTAAGAAATAGTGTGATCAGCTTTATTTTATGCTCTGGAAGAATGTGACCTCTGTTCAACCACTTAAACTGCTATACACACTAACCTGGGAGTAAGTTTCCTTGAACATCTGAGCAGACATGTATAGGCTTGCACTGTCCATTGCCTTCGCTCTCCTTTGAGTTCTTCCAAGTTTGTTGGTATCCTTCTTGAAATATGCTAACTGAGGTCACAATCAAAAGAGTCCCTTTATGTCTATGTAAAGTCCCCTCATACATTCAACTTGCTTCTCAAATGTGATAGAATTTGTCTCTTTTCCTGTTGTCTGCAAATATTGCATAAATATTTTCTTAAGCTTTTATGTAAGCAATTTAGCCAAAAATATTGGTCACCCCTGAACCCCTACTTGCCACTAGACATGGATGGATTGATTATGACTCTTCAGGAATCACTTTACCTATTTTTAAAATTGACTTTTCAGATTTTTTTGTGTGATTCCTAATAGTTAAAACAACAAAAGGAAATAAAACAATTAAAACCAGCATAACAAAACTAACAAAGAAGCAGTAAAACAGTTTTTAAAAACATTGTAACAGTGCAATCCTATGGTCGCTAGACAGCATCTAGACGGGCATAGGATTTTTCAGAGACCCAGCTACAAGGTTGGAAAATTGCTCCAACCTCGTACCTGCTCTCCACGCTTGGAGCGCCCACCCCCAACTTGCAGCCGGCGTGGAATGAGCCCTGCTGGCTGCATCTCTCAGGTCATAAGAGCGACTTCAGAGATGCAGTTTATGGGGCAAGGAGTGGGGAGGAGACAGGTGCTGCCAAGAGACAGCCTCCTTCCCTCCCTCTCCAAAGCACCTCAGCTAGACAGCCGAAATCGGCTGAGTTGCAGAGCGGGAGGAGTGTGGAGGTGACCTTTGCCTCCACGCTCCTCCCACCCTCCATAGGATGCCCATAACCCTCCATGTTTAGAGGGCTACTGGCATCCCAATTGTATTGCACCCTTAGTCAGTTAAACATTAAAAGCTTTGGCAAACAGAAAGGACTTGGCCTAGTGACTAAATCTTAATCAACCAGGCGCCAGATGAGCATTCAGGGAAGGGCATTCCAGAGTTGGAAAGCCATCATGGAAAAGACTCTTTCCCCAATCACCTCCTGCCTAATCTCCAACTTTGGGGGCACTTGGAGAACTGATCTTGGGGGTCTCAGGTACTGATCTTAATAAACAAGCAGGTTCATGTAGGAGTGGTTGGTCCTTTCCACTAATTGCAGGTCTATCTTACATAGACACTTCTAATCATTTATCCAGTGGCAAAGATATATGGTATCTGCTAAAGTTTATTCACCTGAAACCAAACTCCCACACTTCTCTACAACCTTGATGTAGAGAACGGAATGGTGGTAAAGGCTTCCATTTGCTCACCTGTCCTTGCATTCACTTTGCTACAGTCCCAAAGTCTGAAGTACACAATACTTTATAGTCTGCTTCAGGTAATATTGAGAGCTTTCATTAAGTGCTTATGAATTTTTCATCATCTAGCCTCATGCCTGCTATGGTCTTGTGATCAACTACTATGATAGAATTGTATTATCTAGTTTTAATTGTGTGCTGTATACTGAAAAAGCAAAAGAGGATAACTACTATTTTTTAAATACAGAGGATAATGGCAATTTACTGTGGGCTGAGTCCTACTTTCAAATGGTGAGCTAAAAGGGTCCTCAAATCTCTGTTAAGTTATCTGCTGTATATTTCTTGCAAAGAGTTTCACTACCATCATTTCCACCAGCACCAAAAATGCCTAAAATAGTACACATATCCTAGTATTCTAGAAGGATGACAAATCTCTTCTCCCATAGGTCTTTTTATTTTATTTATTTTATTTATTATATTTATTAATCGCCCATCTGGCCGGTTACCTGGCCACCCTTGTCACCTGGCCAAAGGTCTTGTCTGTTTATTCTAGCTACATGATTTTTCTAGTAACTGTTCTTGCTAGAACTCACTTGATTATGATCAAGACAAAGCAATATTATATATTTCCTATACAAAGATATACTATTGCTGCTGCTGCTTTTATAGCACATAAACCATACTTGGCACTGTATAAAAAGTTAAAAGAACAACACAATAAATTAACTTGCACTATCAAATGTCAAAAAGGACAATTGGCGAAAAACACTTTTGTGAGCATTTGGGGTAAATTTTTGGATTATGTGTTGGTGAGGGGGAAGGGGAACGAACCTTGTCAAGATTTGGTATATTTTTGGAACAGAGAATAATATTTGATATATTTTGGGAAATATAAGCATGGTCCCTAGAGGGTGGGGGGTGCACAATATTAATGTTGTATTGTTGTTGTTGTTGTTGTTGTTGTTAGTATTAGTATTATTATTATTAATAATAATAATAATAATAATAATTATTATTATTATTATTATTATTATTATTATTATTATCATTATTTGTCATTACTTTGTTTGGATGAAAAAAAACTTAATAAAAATTTATTTTTTTAAAAAAAGAACAACACAAAGCAGTCCTCTGTCCAGCCAGCTCCGTCAAACCGCCCTCCCACACACACACACACACACACACACACACACACATTGGAAGCCACCAAACACATTCTGAATTGAGCCCAAAGTTCTCTAGACTACTCACATGCGGGGGGTGTGTCTGTTAGGCCCTAAGAAATATTGTTTCTATGGGTTCCTGACCCCCTTGATGTTGCCTAAGATGTAACAGAGGCCCTTGGTGTGTGCTTTCCTCACAACGGGATAAGGTAAACTTGGTAAAGGGAATGGGTGGTGAGGGGGTTCTTATGGGGTGGTGGTTTATGGAGCCATTTGGGCCCTGTTACAACTTGCACTTGCAGTGATGTCAACAAAATGAGCATGAGCAAAAACAATACATTGTTTTTATAGCTCTCTCCTCACCCAAGCCCATTGCACATCAAGTTGAGAGATATGGACTTGCCCAAGACAAGTCGCAAAATTTGAGAGGTGGCCTCAAAAAAATCAAAGAAGAGGCATAGGGTAATATCCAGTGGTCACCGCTGGATACTGCCCAGAGTCTCAGACTGGTATTCAGAAATAATAATTTAAAAATCATTACATATATGCTCAGTGTGTTTCAGATATTATGTTCTTTAGGGACAAAAGAGTCTCAGTCTTTCTTATTCTGACAGCAACAGGTAAAACAGTTCACCTGAAGGATGAGTGGAACACTGAATGCATTTGCTACTGATGTCTGATTCTTTTGCTATTCATGTATTTTCATCTCCCAGATTTCTGAACAATGAATCATGACACTCCTCCTCTCCCTCCTTTTTTTGTTCAGTATATCAATCACACGGGTCACAGCAGACATCTCGCTTGCCAAACGCTCAGTATTAAACAATCCCAGCAAGCATGCGATAATAGAACGATCCAATACAAGGTCAAGTTTAGGTAAGTATATGAAGTGTTAACGCTTCAAATTGTTGCTAACTACAACAATTGTTGCACTCCAAAGCTTTAAAACTGTTTGTTTTCTTTTTATAAAAAGGGGATTATTCACTGTAACTCTACATACAGCACCAGCATGTTGGTTCTGAGCACTAGACAGTTAAGGGTGCAATCCTATGCATGTATAGACAAAAAAAAGTCCTACAGCTCCCAGTATTCCCCATCTAGCCATGCTGTAGGACTTTTTTCTGTCTAAACATGCATAGGATTGCACCTTTAATTACATATAGACACTAGTTTAGGCACTGGCACTCCTTTTTGAACTTAATTTTGCTGTATCCATTGATCTTACTGAGATAACACGTTATTCCCAACTCAAGGATGGAAAGCGGAATATCGGTGGTCAATATAAGAGGTTTAAAGATGTTCATAAGGCTAATATAAAAAAATGCAATATAAACATCGAAAACTGGGAAGCTCTGGCCCATGATGGCCTTTCACAAAGGTTCCATGGACTTTGAAGAAGCCCGAGTGCAAGGTGAAAGGGAGAAACGTGCTAAGCGAAAAGCACGTCAAACAAATCCTTTACAGGACCATCTTCCATCTGGTAACCTGTGTCCTCACTGTGGGAAGCTGTGTGGATCTAGAATTGGCCTCCACAGTCACTTACGGACCCATCGCTAGAGTCTACACAATCCTCTTTAGAATTTCCTCCTTTTATCCTGGAAGACCATCTTACTCAGTCACGAGTGATCGCCTGATGATGATCTAAAATTATGTGCATATTTCAAAATAGAAAGTTTTTCAAGATAATTCTTAAAATAAGTGCTGGTCAGATGACTTCTGTCGCTGAATAATGTCACTCCTTAAAAAAGAATGAACAAGTTTAAAAGAAAGAATTCATGATGTTACAGAAGTTGTCCCAATATCCACCTGTTACAAATTATTGTACACCAACATCTTTCATAAGTACATCTCATCAACCTATTAGTATGGGAAGGAGAAAGTACTTTTTCTAGAATTGCTTTGGGAATCTTTCTTGTGAGGTATGAGGATATGTGTGATCAAATTAGTCTTATTCAATAACTATTTATTTTCATATTTAAATATCTACAACTAGGCAGCAGTTTGCGTACTCTTTTAATGTAGCAAAGACCACATTTCAGTATTGGCATCAGTTTTGATGGTGTCTTTCTTGAACACAATAGAACACCTTGATTGTCATCTGTGAAGCTGTGATCATGCAATATAGGCAGGTAGTTAATTTCCCAAAATACGGCACATGCACTTCATAATGATATCAAACTAGTTTGGTTTAAAACTTCCTAGTAAACCTGCATCATTCAGCCAGGAATACAAAAAAGACTATTGACTATCCCTTGTGATTAGTATATTACAATTCTGGAACAGAACAGGGCCCATCATTGTTCCAGAGGCTGAGAATTGTTGAACATAATTGCTAACATAAATTTATTCTGTTCATGTGAGTTAAGTTTTAGCACATTTTGGGCATATATCTAATAACTTCCCAAACCCCAAGTTTTAATGAAATGTGTCATTTAAGCAGGTGCAGGGTCTAGAGCAAAGATTAACCATTAACTGAGTACACGTGGGCCTGGTGAACAGTTCTGCAGCAAATATTATAGCTGTTTATATACATAATTGCTTAGCATGATATAACTAATACCTCTTTGCTTACAGTGATAATCTTTATAATGATAATCTACTCTTGCCACTATACAGCTGTGATATTTCATTTTTCCTACTGGTTTTCTCTTCTTATTCTGTTGTGGTTGCTTTGCTTGTCCTTCTGAACTCTACACGGTAGACAACCACTGATCCTCTTGTTAGTCCCATTAATTAGTAGTTTTACAGTCACCCACCTTCCAGTGTGCACTGTGTTCAAACGACCATCTTCTAAAAGTTGCAGTTTACTCAATCAAAAGATGTGGCCATTTTTCATCCGTTTATTTTGTTATTTATTTGGTACACTTATATCCTGCATTTCTTCCGTCATGGAACTCATGAGATTTTGAGGTGGTTTCCCATCCAGGGACTGGCCAGACCCAGACCTGCTTAGCTTCAGTAAAGTGACTCCATCATATGCCCTTAGACCATGGTCTGCGACCATGGTCATTCTCTTATACTCAAAAAAGAACTATTTCAGGTTCACTTCAAGTAATTAGAGGCTCAAGGGTTGTTTCTAATGAATATTTATGGGCATAAAACTTTACCAACTATGCTGTACATGCTGTGTTCATGACACAAAATACCAGCTATGTTAACGCAGGCTAGCTGTTGTTTCCCAGCTCATGATCTACTTTTGATGTGTTGCTGAATAAATTGCCATGCTTGTTCTATATCTTTCTTACATTGAGTGCAAATATGCTAGAGACCAACTAGGTCTTAAAACATTTTTTGGAAGTATATTCCTTCGAGAAATGAGGCTTTACTCAGAACACATGATTACAACTCAGTAGCCATATATGTGTCTTTGTGTGTCTTTGTGTGTACATGAGATCTGTATGAACTACTGTACCAAATCTATGGCTTTTGCTTCATTTCTTCATCAGTCTCAGGAACCCAACCCTTTTTCTTGTTTGTTCCCATGCATGTTATATTTCTAGCTGCTCTTGTAAACCTTATCTCATTCTGTATGCTTTGGACAAGAACCTGATTGTCTTGGGTTTTTCCATTCTTTGCTTCATTAATGCCCTCCCTTTCCAGATGTTTTGGGTATGTATATATGGTTGCTAATTATTTTTCCTTTTGTGTGTGTGTTCAGTATGTATTGTACCTCACAAAACCACTATCTGTATCTGATAGCAGGTTTTGTAATGGTAACAAACAACATTGGTGTAGTTTGTACTGAATTCTCTATTCTAGAAGATGTTAGCTATTTTCAGTGTTAGAAATCAGGTTGCAATTGGCATGAAAATACTTGAGAATTAGATTTTTTAAAAAAGTATATGCCTAAATTGTGTACCCAAAATCTGTGCTGCATTGGCTCAAAATAGTAAATGTGCATGTACAAAACCCAGATTTATGTAGCTGTTTGTGACCACAGTTCCCCATTGTATAATAGGGCTATTTATGCAGACATTTTTGCATGTGTGTATAGAGGTACTTTGCTTTGAAAATGTTGCCTTAGAAGCTGTATTTAACTGTTTTGTTGCTGTATGTATCACGTAGGTTGCATTATAAAAAGCACCCTCTAAATGTTTGAAGCACCTGTGTATTTTAATGAAAGTGCAATTGATGGGTATTCAGAACTCATCCAACATCCCTTTTTTTCTACCAAAAGATATGCTTACAAACCAGATTAATTGCACAGTGGTAGCTCTTAATAGCATCACAAATCTATCACTGTAGGTAATTAACACCTCTATTACTTCTTTTAAAATATTGTGTCCATCGGTTTACAGCCATTTTGGTAGTAAACTATGCTGCTGCATTGTACAAAGAACTTGATTTTCAGCCTGATTAGGACAGGAATCTAACAACAGTTCATGGACCTAATACACCCCTGATCATGATTATACCATTCCTGGGATCAGAACTGGTGCTCTACACATACCTATACAATGATAACAAAGGCTTGCACCTGCACCCATCCTAATTCTAAAAGTTGCTTCATAGTTCACTCCCCCCCCAAAAAAATCATACTCAAGGAGAAAATAGTTATGAGGCAGTGAGCTGCTTTGCACATAGTGCTAACCCATGGTTTATTTAACCCATGGTTAATTCATGGTTTGTTGCCCTACCCATGGTTTGTCTGGCAGTTGAATAAACTGTGGTTTGTTTTCTCAATCCCTGGGTTGTTTTGTTTCCACCCTCCTTTGCCCACTCCCTCCCTGTATCCTAAATGCCTTTGCGGTGCTGTAATACCAGCATGTAGTACTGGCATATAGGCTGGTTTTTTTTACCACTCTTGCCTGCCTCCTTCATAGCCTGGCAAAAGAACCCATGAACAACCCCCGGTTCTGGGTTCACACATGACAAACCATGGTTTAAACAACCTAGAGTTCACAACCCAACAACAAACCATGGGTTCTCTTTCTGGATTGTTTGTGGTTAACAAACCATGGTTTGTTAGTGCAGCTGGATTTGCACATCATGACAACCCAGAATTCCAGCAACCCATGGGTTCAATAAACCATGGGTTAGTGTTGTTTGCGAACCAGGTCTATGAATCAGCAATGCTTTTCATTCTATTTTTAAGAGGCTATAGTTTCTTTCTTATATCCTTAGAATTAGATTACTCTCTTGGAAGAGATCAATAAAGCTCTAGGCAAACTAGACTAGAGCTGAGCCAAGATATCCTCTTAGAACTTTTTAGCTCAAACATCGGGGTTCAGGGGTGGGAAGGTTTTTCACCACTGCATGCTTCGTGGCCCTGATAATTACTGTATCCCCAGCTGCGGGTGGGTTCCTTTTTTTTTTTTACCCAGAAGACTCCCAGGATGAGGATAAAAATCATTGCACTCTGATTTGGGTTCAGAATGTAGCATTGTGATGAAGTCAAATCAAAGTAAGGGCAATGCTTTCTGCCCTTAACCTGGAGTCTTCTGGGTAAAAAAAAAAAAAGGCATCCACCTGCAATCTGTAGCGTGATCGCCATGAGTAAGTTTACGCCGTACTTTGTGCCTGTTTGCATCCTCCTAAAATTACCAAATGTACCCCCATTTCATAGCCTGTGAACAGAATAGTAAAGTTGGGGGGCATTTCACTAGGCAAATTTCCTGCATGGGAGTTATTTCTTTATAGGAAATGTAACAGAGCCTAAAGTGATATGTAACAGTGTTCTTTTATTGCACTAATTTGTCCCAAGACAGTTTGGTCTTCTGAGAATCTCTCTCCTCCTTTCTCAATGAGGTTGTGGCATTTTCTCATTTGAACATTACTAAATAGCTTCCTGGTCTGGGAAGAACTTCATGTAATTGCCTGTCAGGTCTTCTCGTTGTCAGGAACACTCTTTGATATCTTTGTCAAAGTAGTTGGACTATGGCCATGTCAGAAATATTTGATTCCTTGTGTTTTAAAATATGCTTGGAGAAAATGTCCTGTCATGCCACAGAAGTATCATGTATTGACATCTTTTTGCTTCTTATTCTGGCTGTAAAGCTAAGATGACTCCTGTCAGTCACAGGGATCATTTTGTTCTCTGGAACATATGACCTTTACTGCCAAGTTGGCAGCTTTCTTGGGATACATAAATTATTTTCTCTTACAACAGTGGTCCTATTTGAATTTCATGAGTTCTATGTGAAATCTTTTGGTGAAATTATTAAAGAATAGACATGTGCAGTGTACAATGGCCTTGTATATCCTTCAAGGCCTGTGGCTCATGCTGGCTCAGCTTGTCTGAGTGTGGAAAGCTAAGCAGGGTCAGGCCTGGTTATTACTTGGATGGGAGACCCCTCCTCTAGTTTCCTGCATTGAGCAGGGGGTTGGACTCGATAGCCTTGTAGGCTCCTTCCAACTCTATTAAAATCTAGTATCTTGAAAGATAGATGCCATATTAGATTTTTTTTTTTTAAAGTACCGGTAGCATGTTAATATTGTTGCAAAACAAAAAAACACTACAAAGGCAGAATCCAATGGGGCACTTACGCCCCTACTGATTCTCTTCTGCCCTGTCCAATTCCCTTCTGGAAGCAGTGGGTCCCACCAATTCCATCCTACAAGTGGGACCCACTGCTTACACAAAGGAAATTTAGCGCTTCCTAGAGGAAGCCTCGAAACGAGCAGAAACGCTCATTTCTGGAAGGAGGCAGGTTAGTGGAGCTCCCTTATGTGTTTTCACTCATTTTGAGTTGCCCCAGAAGTGCTAAATCTCCACTGTACAAGTGGTAGGAGCTGTTTGCTCAGTGGAATTGGCAGAGAGTAAGAGAATCAGCGGGGGCATAAGCACCCCATTGGATTCTGCGGCAATCTAGCAAGGGAGATTCCCATGCATTAGGGTTATGGAGATCTGTATCCACAGGCAAAGTACTAATCTAGGCCTGATTAGCTAAGTATGCTGATGTGGTTAGCAATGTGCATCCAGAACCATGACCTGGGGTGCTTCCAGATGGAGGCCTCCTTTCACTACCAGTTAGAAGGCATTGTGCAGCACTTCTGTCTTTTTCTCCTTAACCAATTTTCTGTGATAAGAAAACAGATAGGAAAACATGGGATTACATGTAGAATAGATGACGTCTGGAACCCTCTGTAAAACTCTATGAATGAGGCAGGGTGATGGCACCATAAAAGCCTTGTCTGGAAGCACCCTTGGGCACAACACAAGCAACCAGAGCTGGACTGGGGCCAGAGCATTTAGTGCTTTCACACCGAAAGAACACCTGTGACCAATATCTAAAAATCTGTTTCTAGCCAAGATGGATAGATATTTCCTATGTGATATTTTGATATTTCTTAAATAATTATTTTTTTCTGGTATCGTGTCTGTGCTGTTCATGAAATTCAACAATATCTGTCTTGCACACTCTGGTTTTTTCTTTGTAATTTTTTGACAATTTTCTGCTTCACAAAAAGTTCATAAATATTTTTGTATAGTCCCCTTTACAAATATAGGCACAATCCAATCAAGTTAAGCATTTTAGGTAGCAATCCTACCTACTCTTACTTCTGAGTAAGGCCTACTGAACCCAGTGGGACAAGTCTGAGTAGACATCCATAAAATTGAGCTGCTAATCCCATTGATTTCAGTTGGAATTTTGCACTTAATTTTCCCATTGGAAATCATAGGGTTTGATCCAGATTTAGTCAAACTTTGAGTAGACCTATTGAAATCTTTTGGATTTTACTTAGTCATGCCTAACTAATGTCCCATTGATTTCAATGGGTCTATTCTAAGTATGTCTAAATCTGAATCCAAGTCATAAGATGTAAAAGTGCTCAACTTTGGCTGGATCATGCTGTAATTTGCCATGAAAATGTACAGCAAATTGTCAGAATTTTCTGTCTAACCTACTGCATGTGAGATTTTTAGTGACTTCCTAAATATCATTTAAAAAATGCATTGTAATAGTAAATGATAAAAGAATAATGCTGTTGAAAACATGCAAAACATAATTGCTTGAAGTATATTAATAATACTAGCACTCTGATGCCAAAGCATATGTGCTAGTATATCAGCTAGATTTGCCAGAGAGATCTTTCCTGACCCTTCAGTAGTTCTGCATCATGAAGGGAACTAAACCGTTGAATTTGAGATAAAACAGGGTAGAAATATTTTAAATATATGGCCCATATTTCAACTGCTGCCTCCAGGAATAAAGAGATGGAGCCCTTTTCAACCTCCCATTATTTAACGCCCCCATAAAGAGCAGCTGATGGGGCCCTTCTGTCAGCTCTTGACAGTGCTTTGAAAAGGTTTCCTGCTAACCGTCCAGTTGCATTATATTATATACATACAGTTAGATATACATATAGATAAGAATATGACTGGCTATGGCACCACTCTTAAAGAACTACAGTTGTAAGTTGCCTCCTTAAGGCGCAGCATTATATATAAGGAGAGAGCTACTTTTCTATTGAATTTCTATTGCTGTCTGAGGCAAGGTAGGAAGCACTGCGAAGAAATTTTGTTTATAATGTTTTTATTAAGTGTATTTATATTGTATTTTATTGTATTTTTATTGATTGTTGTAAACCGCCCAGACAGCTTCGGCTATTGGGCCTGATAGAAGAAGAAATAATAAATACATACATACATACATACATAAATACATAAATAAAATAATAATAATAATAATCATCATCTGATTCATCTTTCCATTGGCACGCTCAAGTCAGCCAACACAGTGACCATTGCAAAAACAGTTACAATTATCCGGTACAAAATCATAGGAAACCTAAGAATCGTCATGTGGAAGATGACTGTTGATGAAAACGTGGATGCTGGATTTGGCCGTTCCTTTGGCTACTGTCTGTTAAATATCTTTTAGTGGCAGCAACAATTAGGGAAAAGAGTGGTTGTGATTTTGTCCCTCTCCCTCTGCTTTGACAGTGGTCTACCATAGCAGCAGCAGTGATGAAAAGTGGGCCTTGGGGAGCACAGTATGCAGTTCAGTCAGATGACACTCAAGTTATACTTGGCTTCCCGAGTGCTAGTAGTTATGCTGGATCAGGCTGCTCATCTGCCTCTCAGGCCAGAGGCTATAATTCTGAAACTCTGCTCACCTGTATACATGCAGATCTCATGACTGGTATAAAAGTGGCCATAACCTGTTAGCAGTATAGGCTCCTCTGCTAGTGGCAAAGATGAAAGTACTGCATTTAGACAACATAAATCACTGGAACCATAATCATACTTTTAAAAAGTTTATTCTACTTAAAATGTCTGTGTGTGAAAAGCCCAAGTTTTCTTCTGTTATGGATGCTAAACATGTTGCTGTGTCATTTCTTAATTTGTTACAAAATGAATTGTTCTTTAACACAGTCATAACTGGAGTCTCTTTACTTTTTTACAGCTGAAGTTCAGAGTGAAATTGAACGAATATTTGAATTAGCAAGGACATTACAGCTGGTAGTACTTGATGCCGACACTATTAATCATCCAGCTCAACTTAGTAAAACCTCTCTGGCTCCCATTATAGTGTATGTAAAGATTTCTTCTCCCAAGGTAAATATTTTCAGCTGTTAGTTTAATGTTTGGCCACACTTTTGTTTTTAGTTCTGTGCTGTGGTATGAAGTCGCACTGACTTTAACTCCCTTGCCTGTAAATATTGATGGATTGCCAGTTTGAACTACGGTGTGTAGGAAAATATCATCAATGAATGGATGGTTTCCAATGAACTGTACACATAGTTTCTATACATAGGTTGGCCCTGTCTTTCTGATGAAGCCTGAAGGAAGAGTAGTCTACAGTGCACAGGGGAAAAAATGGGATAGATACCTGAAATTGTGGAACAATTGGAAGCTTACATATTATTTATTTATAATTTATTTATTTATTATATTTATACCCCACCTTTTTTCCTGCAAGGAACCCAAGGCGGCTTACAGAATCCTCATCCTCCTCTCCATTTTATCCTCACAACAACCCTGTGAGGTAGGTTAGGCTGAGAGTCCGTGACTGGCCCAAAGTCACCCAAGTGAGTTTCATGGCTGAGCGAGGAATAGAACCCGGATCTCCCGAGTCCCAGTCCAACACTTTCACCACTACGCCACACTGGCTCTTTTAGTGGAGATGACTTCACAAAGTCCAGTAAAGAGACTTCCCAGGAGTTCAAGAGGGAAAAATTCCCCTTCTGAATGCACAAAATAAACACATTGCAAAGAATTAAAACAGAGGACATTGGGGCAATGCTGCAGGGTGCTGGTCCACTGAGACCTGCCCTGTAGTTAATCAATGTGCCCCTGTTTTAAGCTACCTCTTCAGAAGGCTCTTCTTTGGGTATCTGTGCATGCAGTCTCTTTTCACATGGTTCAAAGATTATTTATTTTCTCATTCCTTCATATTTTAACTTCAGTCTTCTTTTCCACAGGTTTTACAGAGGTTGATAAAATCCCGAGGCAAATCTCAGGCTAAGCACCTTAATGTTCAAATGGTAGCAGCTGATAAACTAGCTCAATGCCCTCCAGTGAGTTATTCTTAATATATACTGGTGGAAATGCATAATTGTAACTCGTCCCATGTTTTACTGACCAAAACCTAACTGAACATAAATATGTGCAGCAATTTCTAGCCACAAGGGCAGAAGAATTTGGTAAACAGGAAAAGGTACCAGGAGAATTTCTGTAATTCTTCTAGTCTCTGCACGTGCACAGCCCTGTTCTAAAAGCAGTAATCACAACAATCAACTCAACTCATAAGGAAGCATCAGCAGAGGGGGATTCAGTCAAGCTTACTTCTGTCCCCTCCCAATTGGTGCAGTTACTGCTCTTAGAAAAAGGATCCGTGCATGCAGCCTGGCCAGCTGGATTAAGGGAAAGAACTGTGTGTGCACCTCTTTGCACGGATACCACTGTATAACTCTTAAATAATCTCCCCCTCTGAAAATGCCTCAGTATTGGGAGTCCCACAACTTTCTTTTGCACCCTCCTTCCTTGATTTTTTGTTGTAAACATGGTGTTGTGTTGTTTTTCCTGGAGTAGTACACTTTAGCGTTATATGGCCAAGCATTTTCTGCTTTTAAATGTTGAATGCAATGAACATGGTGTATTTCCAGCTCTTTTGGTTGGTTATCAGGTTTGCTGGTTGGGGCATACTGGGAGTTGTAGGCCTTTTTTTCCTGTCTAAACATGCATAGGATTGCACCCTTAGTTTGTGAGTTTTTGCTCTTTGGTGCTTTGGTTGTTCTGACTAAAATATCCCATTTACAGGAAATGTTTGATGTGATTCTGGATGAGAACCAGCTTGAAGATGCTTGCGAGCACCTGGCTGACTATTTGGAAGCTTATTGGAAGGCCACACATCCTGCTAGCAGCAATCCCCCTAGTCAGCTTCTCACTCGCACGCTGGCCACTGCCACTCTTCCTATCAACCCAGGCCCAAATGTTAATTTACAGGTACAGGTGCTTCTTATTTTAAAGGCTTTCCTGCAAGAGCCACTGCTGTGCACATGCACTGTGGTGGCCGTTGGTGTTACAAATGGGTTGTATCCATCCAGTGTTGTTCTAATTTAAGTCCCATTCCTTTCAGTGGGTTTATACTATAAAAACATTGCAGGTCTTCCCTTAGCTTTCAGATCCCATGCAAATGGAAGGTCATATAAAACAATTCCATTAATGCTGAAGCCTAAAGTAGGGGCCCCCACCCCAATAACTGAAAAGAATGGATCTCAAAATGTGGTGCCACTTTGCATAGAAATTGCATGGAAACATGCATGGAATTGCAAGAGTCACCGTGGTCAAATTGAAGCCTAAAGCCAAGTGGTCACAAACCCAGTTCTGCATCTACCAAGCTAGACTTAATAACTCTTTGAAGAGTTATGCTATCTACAAGGTTAAGGATATATGTTTTTCTTAAAAATTGTGAATGTAGAAAATGTCAAAACAGTTCTTGCCTTAAATTAACTCTAGTTTTAATAATAAAATGCAGACTGGATACCTAGGGTTGGATCCAGGATCTGGCTTCCATGAGGGGAAGGGTTTTGCTTGTGGAATATCCCTCTGCCCAATTTTTGGGGATTCCCCACCCCTCTCACCACAGAGGGTCTCCTGATTCTCTAGGTAGCATTTTCAAGGGGGGCTGGAGGGGCTGCTGTGAGAAGGAGGGGGAGGGGATCCCCTTCTATCAGCACAGTTGATCCAGAGTAAATCTGGATCCAACCCCTGAATATTAGTATCTTTTTAACAGTAACCAAAACTTTTAAGTGGTTTTGTTGGTGGGAGCTGTAAAAGACTGATATAACTGCACCCCTAAGCTAATCACAATTGTTCATTTTTCAGTGATTTCAAAACATTGTGCCGATGAAGATTAGGTTTGATTATGCTTGGTAATTTTCACTTCCGTTTTCAGTCACCAGTAATGTGCTAGGAAATTAAATGATAATTTCACTGTGTCTGTTTTTGGCGAAGTTCAATCTTTCGAAATAGATAATTTGTACAGTCAAAACAATCTCTTACCAATAACTAGAATGCCGATTAATTGCCTTGAAAAACAGTGCAGCAGTGATATTATTGGTGTTATAATACAAGTGCTGTCACGTTTGAATCTTTGATAAATCTTTATTTTAAGGACAAAAGTCTGTTTTTAAAATGGAAAATCCTTTTATTTGCCTTCATTCTATTGTTTGCTCTTGATCTTTTTCCTCTGATGTATGTTCTCAAAAGTTTCTCAGGTTTATTTGGTGCCTGACTCACCCACCTCATTGCCAGTTCTGCTCTTTACTTTCTATGTGGGGTGTCTGTGCTGCGAAATGGGCCTAATCAGCATGTTCTAAAAGTGACTATGATCACCCAAGCTCAGGGCCTATCAGAAAATAAATTGAGGCTGACTTTGTTTTCTTTTTGGAATGAAGGTTCACTTGTATTATAAAGCAGTATCTTCACTTGTATTATAAAGCAGTATCTACATAGTAAAAGTTGAACTCTTAAATTCCTAGATTAGACCAAGGTTGCTAGCCATAGGTTGTTGCCTTCAAACCACTTACTCTGAATAGCATTGTGAAAGTCAGTGAGCCTGCTCAAGAGTAATAGGTTTAAGGACCGTGACATTACCGCATTTTCTGTTCAACATTTGCCAGTGTGAAATTACAGTTCTGTTGTATTGATCAGGGCTCTCAAGGAGATCAGAGGAATGAACAATCGGCCCCTGAACGAACTGGTTCCCAAGGGGAAGAAGAAGCACGGGCTGAGCCCACCAGGAAATCCCAACACCGCTCTTCTTCTTCAAGTCATCACCATAACCATCGTAGTGGAACTAGCCGTGGCCTGTCTAGGCAAGAAACTTTTGACTCAGAAACACAAGACAGCAGAGATTCGGCATACATAGAGCCAAAAGAGGACTACTCACATGAACACTATGATTCTCATAGAGATCACAGTCACAGGGACGAGTCCCATGGGAGCGGTGATCACAGACATCGAGAATCAAGGCATCGCTCAAAGGAAAGGGACCGAGAGCAGGACCATAATGAAGGCAACAAGCAGCGGAGCCGTCATAAATCGAGGGACCAGTATTGTGACAGGGATGGGGAAGTGATATCTAAAAAACGCAACGATACAGCGGAATGGAAGAGGGATGTGTATATCCACCAGTAACATTTGCCTCCAGCAGTTCTGTGTTTCTTTTGAAGTTGTGTATGACAAAGCCCCTTTAAAAAAAAACACAAATCTAGGTTTTTCATTGCAGAACATGTGGTATCCTGTATGCTGATTTTGTATTGCTGTTGCTTTCATGGCAATAGCATGAAATAGAATATTCATTTTTATTAGTGCTATAACACACTGGCATAGTACAACTGCAAAGTTCCTCATGTTGTACCGTGCTTTTTTTTCTTTTTTCCCCCAAAGCTGTTTTTGGTAGTTGCCACTTGAACAATATCTGTTGCCATCAAGGTGTTGTTAGTGTTTTCAGACAAAATACAGTTGATGTTTAATAACTTCCCATGTTTTTCAGCAAGCCAAAATCAGCACATCCAAAACTGAAGCTCTCATCTGTTCTGATTTTTTAAACTGTAGGCACCTGATTTGCATATTGATTTAAGAACCTCTTCTGTTGCTTGTACCTCTAGTGGACTACATTTGGGGACAGAATTCAGTCTTGCCTTACACACTGGGGATCATAAAGTCAAAATCTCTTTTCTATGTACTGGTACTGTGTACTGTATAGGCAGTTTATAAATGTTATTTCTGCAAACACCTTCTTACATAAGATTGACCACACCGTTTTAGAGTCCTAATGCCAAGTCAGCAGATTTGCTTTTGAATTACTGGCAACTGAAACTAGCCTCATTCAGGAAATTTGTTAACAGTGTTCACTCTAGACACACTTTCTTGTACTTAGTGTAAATAGGAATGAATACTTTAGATAAAAGGTTGGATTGTCCTTGCAAACGTATCATTTTTGCATTTTAAACCTATGGCAAAAATAATGTGACACTCTAACTGGTCATGCTCTGCACAGTACACACTAATTGCAGTGGGCACACAGATATCATTTTCCTTGTCAACTTGATAGGCCACATTTGACATGGTGTATGAGTGTGTGTGCTTGTGTGTAAAATATATTTAAATACATGACAGGCGTGGTTGCTAAGGGTACCCAAGAGATTCTAAAGGTGAATCCATGTTATGGATCAGCCATAATTTGCACATTTAACTGCTCAGGCATGAGATATGTTCACATATGTAGTACAGTTTCAGAGGAAGACACCCATGGAAGACTATGAGGCTATATCTATGAAAAGGGACTGCCACACTTTCAGTACACCAATTTATAGAAGCAGAATACAATGCTTCCACTTCAAAGGTCATGCTGCTCATGTAAGTAGGCAACTCATCTGAGCAGCTAAATGTGGCAGTTAGCGCCAAACTCATCGGTCAGCCTTGAGAATATAGGTTATTCCAGAACCCAGTAAGTTTCTTCCTTCTGTCTATAATTCTAAAGGTCCAAATTGCAGGCAAGCAACATGAGGAAGTTTACGGCTACGGGTAACTAGGAAAGCATCAATCTGCTGGCTCTTTGTTGAGGATCCAGGAAAGTTAAAAACACAGGCAAATGTGACTGTGAGTGTTTCACTGGAGATGTAAAATCTTTTTGTGTTTTAGAGTATTTGTTTTAGTAAGAAAAGTTTACACCGCTTGTGGAGAGTTATTTTGTTGGAAAATAAATTTTTGTAGCTTCTCCACTTTTTCTATATGTAACACTCTATCCTGGTAAACCTGTGCCTCTGCTTTTCATCTCTTGGGTTTAGCTGTCAGTAGTTGCTAACAGGTTATTGTAATTATCAAACTGTCAGAAACAAACAAGATTCCAAAAGGAATTTCAGGTCTGCACTATACAACAAGTACTTGTACTAAATGCAAGTTAATACAGCATATTATTCACTTGCATGGCCCAGGCTAGACCAATTTCTGCCTAACATTCCTTCTAGAATCAGTGACTCAGCATCTTTATCATATAGCAAGTACCACAGAAAAAAAATGAAGGAGAACAGAATTATATTAATCTCAGAACACTTAAAATATATATATGAAAGGAGATTTTCTGGAAAAGAAGTCCTCTGGGGTTCGTATCTAAATTCATGGGCTTAGAAATCACATTCGTACCTCTTGACGATTCCTTCCAACATAAATATGCAAGACGTTGAGATTTTGATTTCCGTTAATTTCAGAAATCTAGATTGGTCTAAAATGTAGCATATCACCATAACTTAATGCAGGTAGATGCTCCACATTACATTACTAAATTAACCATGTGCAGAGTATGTTAGCATGTTAAAGTCTCGGTGCTTCAGAAGAAATTAATATTTGACATCACCATTCTCTTTAATAGCAAACGGGTTGTTGTGTGCCTATCACTTTGGAAGCAAAACAAGACCACCCAAAAATAAGGTAGGGGTTTCCATTCTTGGAGGACTTTCTTGGTACATAGTAGTATATAAGTTTGTAAATGAAAATATAAACAAGTACTTTTTCACATGGTACATATTTAAACTATGGCATTTGCTGTAAGACATAGTGATGGCCACCAACTTAGTATAAAAGGCGATTAGACAAATCTGTGGAGTATAAAGCATATTACCTCCAGTATACCTGTTGCTGAGTTCCCTAGAGGCATCTGCTTTACCACTGTGGGAATAGAATGCTGGACTTTATAGGCCTTTGGTCTGATCCAGCAGAGCTGTTGTTAAAAATATATATTTTTAAAAACCCACGATGCCTGATGAGGAAGTTTGGAATCGTCTGTTTTAAAAAAAATAAACTGGAAGAGGGGTGAAGGAGGAATTAGCCTGCTCAAGCCAGTACAGGCCTGTGGCTCACGCTGACTCAGCTTGTCTGAGCATGGAAAGCTAAGCAGGGGCCGGCGCCTTCCAACTCTTATGATCTATGAATCTATAAGCCCCTAAACTCTTCATAGTAGGCATCTGTGGTGGGGGTGGGGGGAAGAAGATAGGGATGTGTTTCTAGGTTAAAAAATTTCCCATCCTGGCACTACACAGGGATGTTTCCAGAAAAACGAAAGGAAGGACATCTTTTCCCTTTTGCACAACCTGGAACCCTGCCCTCTATATGGCTACAAAGTTCTCACAATTGAGCGCTTCAGCGTTACAGCTTACAGGGACATGGGAAACTGCTTTATATGAAGTCAGTTATACTATTTATTTATTTATTTATTATATTTATACCCCGCCTTTTTTCCTGCAAGGAACCCAAGGTGGCTTACATAATCCTCCTCCCCCTCCCCATTTTATCCTCACAACAACCCTGTGAGGTAGGTTAGGCTGAGAGTCCGTGACTGGCCCCAGTGAGTTTCATGGCCGAGCGGGGACTAGAACCCGGATCTCCCGAGTCCCAGTCCAACACTCTAACCACTACGCCACACTGGCTCTCTTTGTCCATTTACCCCAGTATTGTCTACCTTGTTCAGCAGCAGTTCTCCAGGAACCGAAGCAGAGGTTTTTCAAATTAGCTGCTACCTTTTAGCACATCAGGAGAAAGGTGGGGGTGGGGGAGTAGGAGAAAAGGTGTTCTTTTCCCCTCCTCTTGAAACTCACCCTCCTCAAAAAGGCCTCAATAGGACTACAGAGTTCCTGTTCCAGGTTGACTGGAGCCCTGAAAAAGAGCACTCCTATTAGGGATATACTGTATTGGTTTGTAGGTTCCACTTGTTCCCTCTATTAATAATTCGATAGTCCTGCGCACATCAGTTTGAAGGTGACCTCATGGCTATGCTTGCCTTGATCTTGTGAGCCACCTCTTGCTTCTCCCCGCCCCAAAGCCCAGAAACATACCAACCTGTAGCAGGGGAAGGTGGTGACTGAACCACGTGCTTCCAGCACACTGGGAAGTGTCTTATCCCCTGCAGGAAGAGATGCTCAGAGAGTGTCCTGGAAGTGCTGCCCCTTCCCTGTTATACACACACACACACGCGCGCGCGCAAAGGTACATTTCCAGGCCTCAGGGCAGGGGAAGGAAGAGGCAGGGCAGGCAGCTGACTGAGCAATTGGAACACTCACAAAAGGCCATTCTCTTTCAAAGCAAGCAATGAGATGCTCATGCATCCCAACCTTGAAGGACTCTTTTAAGTTGTAGAGGCCCTAACAACTTCAAGTATCCTGGATGGAGTCATGAAATTAGGGTCTGTTGACTGGGGAGGACTTCCCCTAACCCTAATTTCTCTCCCGAACTCTCCCATATACTATAGGAAGAGAGGATGAAGTCTATAGCCTCCTTCCTCGCAGCTCATTTTCATGACTGGATGAGAATATGCCTACACACTGTCCCCAAGCCTCAGAGGTCAGTGTTGTAGCACAATTACACTATAGTGCTAGATTGCTGAGGTTTAGGGCTAGGGGAGAAGGAAGCTACTGATCTAGCTTCAGCACTCAGTAGACACTTGATGGTGCACTGGGACAAGAGGCAATATTCCCTCCCATCTATGATCCTTCATGGACTCCCTTTCCACTATTTTTTTTCTTGCTATAACTCTTTCTACGTTTCCTCCCCAACTATGGAGTCTACTCTCAGCATTCTCTGTCTGGCATTTAATTCCTATTCTCTGTCTCTGTAGGATTTGTCCTACTTCAAGTTTATCTTTGAAACTGTTTGGCGGAATTTCAAATTCTTCAGCAGCTATAAATGGAAACTTTACAGTAAACATCCATATAAAGATATGACTAAATTTATGATTATATTGTCTTAATCCTAGAAACTCAATGGGTTGGATCTGAACTAAGTTAGTTGCAGTTATCCCATTGAATTAAATGGGAAAACTTAATGATGACTATTGATTTTAATGGGAAATAAATGCCAACACAGGGTTGGATCCAGGATCTGCCTTCTTTGAGAGGACTGGGTCTTCCATGAGAGGAAGGGCTCTGCTCACAGAAGGTACCTCCACCCAGTTTTTGGGGATTCTCCCTCCTACATTCAGCAGGGGCTCCTGAGTCTCTGTGTTGCATTTTTAGGGGGCTAGAGGGGCTGCTGTGAGAAAGGGGGAGAAGTCCACATCCATCAGTGCTGTTGAGTCAGTGTAAATCTGGATCCAGCCCACAATGTTGATTGGTTTATTCCTGGTATGCAGCATCATTACTGACATCAGAAAAATGATGAATTCTAGCTCAGGACAGAAGGTGGGTGTCTATCATATCTTGATTAGTTACAGAGCAATCCTACTTGGAGCAACAATTACAGAGCAATCCTCCCCTATACATTGGGGATACCTGAAGGCAGACAAACCAACTTAGCCAAAGTTTTCCAGGCATGTGCCAGCAAGGAGAAAGAGCGGGAGGAGTGGCATTTACCCACTTTTCCTTCCTTTCTTGGTTTTTCTCTTCTTGGAACCATTTCTCGCCCATTGAAACCAATGGGAGGGAAATTCTGTATTCCAGCTCCAGTGCCAGCATACATTTTCCTGTGTCTAGGGACTGGGAGAGCTTTGGATCCTGATCTGCCCCCCTGTTGCCTCTACCAACATTGAAGCTCCAGCATTGGAAGGGCAAGAGCTGCAGATGTTTCTGCAGGGGCTGAGTGATTTGAGGTGAGATCTCCCCCACTGCCCTTAGAAGGCAAGATCCAAAGTACCCTTTGACCCCTGGGATGCCCACCCAGGGTTCATACGATTGCAGACTTAATTAATAACCCTATTTGTAAAATATTTCCCCCACCCCATTACTCCAGAAAGCAGGCTGGCCTTGTACTTTTTGCAAGGTGATGGCACCATTTTCTATTATGAAGCTACTCACCAAGAACTTGACACTCAGACAGGATATAACGGGGTTTTAAATAATCCAATAAATATATAAAAGGCTCCTATGGAGACAGTGGTTTGAACATGCAATTTACTTTACTTACAGCATAGTAAAATGCCTATTGCCCTAATAATCAGGATTTGTGCTGGATGTTAAATGCAAACATAGGAAAATGTCTTGCCCTAAGAAGATTAAGAACATACACAGAGAAAAGATGAAGGATTTACATATGAATAAGAGCGTGTTGACTGGTAATGTTGATAATAAATTAAGATCTAACGCAGAGTTTGTTCTTAAGGAATCCGAATATGAATGGTTTCTGCATAGTCAGAGAAATCCCTAGGTATGCACAGGTATATAAGTTTGTACAATGAAATAAAAAGAATTGGGGAGTGGGGACAGCCAAAAATGTATCCAGGCTGTAACTCATCTCATTGTTTGGAGAGGAAATTTCACACTGACCTGGTTGTTTAAACAAGCAGGAACAAATGTGTGTGCTGGGTCCCAGCTGCTTGCCTGCTTCTAGTGTGCTAAACAGGGTTTTTGGGTTATAACTCTGGGCTGTTTCTCCCTCAACAACCCCAGAATTCCTGGTTCAGACATCACAGAAAACCCAGGGATGGGGCATACCTGGGTGGTTTAGTGCACCGGAAGTAGGTGAGTGGTCAGGAGCCAGCACACTTGCTTGCTCCAAACCACCCATGGTTAACAAACCATGAGTTGTCTCATCATGCGAACTGGGTCATTGCATGTGAAAGACAGGAACAGCTCTCTGTACTACATTTTACCCCTGGGGGGGGTGCATGATGGAACCTACTGCTGCCTATTCACAGCTCTGCTAATAGTCAGGATTTATGAGCAGCTGTCACCTCTACACTAGTGGGGAGGGGGGGGGTGTCCTAAAGGAACCAGAAATTAGGCAGACTGTGAATCTAGTAATTAAGTCAAGGTTGAGGGGAGATGAGCCATGGAATGTTGAAACTATCAGTTGCAGGGGAAGGAGGAAAATAGAGGAAAGCAAGGAAACCAGCTGTTTGAGCATTTTGTACAGGGGTAGGGAACCTCCCTGTAAGGGTCACATGCCAGTGGTGGGTGGGATCTTGGAGGAGAGGTTGTGGGCCAGATCTGAAGGTGCCATGGATGGGCTGGATACAGTTGTCTGTCCTCTTAACAGGTGATATTATCCTAGAGGTAGGTGTTAGGGTCATCTGTGTGCTCTGCTCCCCCACCCCCTAAGCTATATAACAATAAAGTATGCCTTTACTACTATATAGTGCAGTGGGAAAAGTTTCCGGAGGATGTGAAAGAGGAAAAAAGTGTCCTCTGCAAGCACCAAAAGGTGCTACAACTAGGTTCCTGTTCCAGGCTTGCTAGAATCCTGGACAGGAGTATTCTTGTCAGGAACTTGAGGTACACATTGTGTTGCATATCCCCACTTCTACAGAATTCTTTATCAACAGGTTCACCTCCTAAGCCAGGGCTGTCAAAATACAAGACCTGGGAGGAGTTCCCCTAGTGGCACTCCTACCAGGCTCTACGCAAATTATTTAGGAAACTGAAGCCCCTAGTAAGGAAAAAGGAGGTGCCTCAATGACAGCCTCTCCCACTGCCATTCCCTTTAAATTAATAACACTGAGTGTGAAGAGTGCAATGCAGTGAAGTGCAATGGAGCACACTAGAACAGAGGGTGGAATCTAAAACATCCTCCCAGTGTTACCCATTGTGGCAAT
The DNA here is from genome assembly GCA_021292165.1 of Shinisaurus crocodilurus. Lineage (NCBI taxonomy): Eukaryota > Metazoa > Chordata > Lepidosauria > Squamata > Shinisauridae > Shinisaurus > Shinisaurus crocodilurus. The sequence continues at coordinate 32,112,403 of CM037880.1, read as the reverse complement.
ATGGGAATAACAATGGCTTACAAGGCAGGGCTAGTACACTTCTTGGAGAACTGAACAAACTATGAAGATGATAATAAAAACATGGACAGTATCAGGGTAATTAAAATTACATATCCTAATGGGTTAATGTTAAAATATAAGCAGTGCAATACTATACATTAGCCTTCCCAATCAGGCATCTGCCAGATGTTTTGTACTACAACTCCCAATATCCCTGACCATTGGCCATACTGGCTGGGGCTGATCTGATCTGAAATCTAAAACATCTGGTGGGTGCCAGATTATGAAAAACTGCCATACATGTCTACTCAGAAGTAAGATCCACTGGGTTCAATGGGGCTTACTCCCAGGTAGGTGGGTATAGGATTTCAGGCTGAGATAATACATGTAAAGTGCTTTCAAAAACTTGAAGTGCCATCTAAATGCGAACTATTAAAGAGCCACAGTTAATAAATCTACCACTCCCCCACCAAGGTTCATGTAATTCAATTTCCTTTTTTAAAAAACCACAAGCCATACAGAAGTGACAATGTTCATAGGTGGGCTTTCCCCTTAACTCAGTTCTAGAATTGTGTGCAGTGGGAATACACCAGCCTGATATTCAGGTGATCAGTAAACATCTTGCTGACTCACTCACATTCAGGCCTTCAGACTGTTTAATGGAGGTTATAATATTCTCTACACTAAAATAAGCAACTAAACATAAGTTGAATTAGATTTTCTAGAAAAATTTGAAGCATTCTCTGGCAAAAATTAATCATGCCGAAGTCCTACTGAGGTTAAGGGGATTTAAGTTAGAGCTGAAACAGACAAGGGGTTCCAAATGATTATTTGTTGCTCAGCCTTACCCATTATTTGGTTGGATCCAGACCAGCCTGAAATTAAATAGCCCAGCAACAGATACATTACACAGGGCTTTTGCTCATGTTTCATCTGTATGTCATGACTATCTTTTTTCCTTCTGTTGCTTTCAGTGAATCTTAGTTGTGACAGGTTTTTTTGCTGGATTGTGCTCAAAATCTACTCTTTAAATTGTTAAAATATTCTCAAAAGGCAAGTTTAAATATTTATAATTGAATTTATAATAAAATGCAGAGGTTTTGTGCCTGTTAAATTCCAGTGATAATGTTAGCAAGTTATCTACAGCATAAAGCTGTGAAATACAGCCTTCTCTGACCTTGGTCTCCCATCTGAATCAGGTTTGTCTTTCCAGAGAGCAGTTCTAAACAGTGCAATGAAATTATGGAATAAAAGGTAGTACTAAATCTGATTCATGCAAGCTCTCTACTTCAAGGTTATTTTCTGCTTTGACTGTTTCAGAATCCTCCTTGTTTCTTGGCCTCCACCACCTTAGCCCCCTCTATCAGCAGAAGTATTTACATCAGTGCTGGTGTTGGGTATTAGTTAGCCTCTCGGTTCTTGAAATGCAATGGAACTTCCTAACCTATAAACCTCAAACAACACAGGGCAATAAAGGGGCACCTAGGATTGTAAAGGGTAAAAAAAAGGGGGGAGAGATATAAAAAGCAACAGGAATACTAAGATTCTGAGTTGCCACCCCTTCTAGCACACCAGATGATAATGCAACAGATGATAGCGGCATTGGTCTTGCTCCCTCGGCTCTAGCACTACTTTGGCTCTGTCCCAGAATGAAATATAGCACAGCTGATCTTGAAACACACACATTTGCATTTCCTAGGAAGAGAGATACAAGCAAAATAGGATTAGGCTTTGCAGGATATCAGCTAGAAGACTCTCACATGGATTAATAATAAAAAGCAACAAGATACCCAGTCTCACTTTAAACTGTTTTCTATTAAATGATGCTGTTTAATAATACAGAATTGTTTTTCAAAAGCAACAATTTGAGAGTTCAGTAAACAAGACTTTATGAAACATAACAATTTTTTTCATTACTGATTTTGTGTGAAGTATAATATACTTGAAAGCAGACTTCTTATCGTACATGACTGCAAATTTTTAAAAACTAAATCATCTGGACAAACTGAAGAACAAGCACGTTTCTAGAATCAGTGAACTACTGCTAATAGAAAACCAAACAGAGCCTTCCAAATTGAAACTGCCCCTTCCCTCAGACTCGTTTCTCCAACCTGTGGATCTCTCCCAAGGGAAACAGCTGGCAGATTTTACTGCTGCTATAGCAACTGTGTCGTCAGTCTGTTGGCTTGGCAACATTGCAGCAGCATGAGGTACAGTTCAGAATACTCCAAATGTTAACAGGAAAGAGTATTTTTTAATGTTGTGCTCCTAAATGATTTTCACTGCACCTTTATGAATTTTGCAATAAAAAATCCTATACAGTCCTTATTTGCCAGGCTTATCAAATCTTCATATTTCAAATCTTGCAATGAATTAAAATCCATTCCCTGCAAAATTGCTTCTGATGGATCAAACCTCTGCAGCCATTTCAACTGCTCAGGTGACAACCCAGCTCCCATCATGCCTTCTCCTCCGACATGGGGCTCCTTTTAGAGAGGAAAATAAGTGGTTTTAATTGCTCTGCAGTTCATTATTTATTTAACTGAAAATAAAAGCTGTATTCACAAGGGCCAGCACTCCAAGCCTACCACTGTAGAGACGAATTTAAAATATTTTTACTACAGAAAACTGTCCTTGAGTTTGCCTTGCTGCTTCCCTTAGATTGGATATTTTTTTAGAAAGGTGACAGGGGACAACATGATACAGAAGGGGGGGAAGCCTGCTCATGTGTCATTACCAGTAACACTAATATAATTGACAGGGCCGGCGCTACCACTAGGCAAACTAGGCGGCTGCCTAGGGCGCGTGGCTGAAGAGGGCGCAGAAACGCTGCGCTCCTTCCGGCTGACTCTTCCTCGCTGCTGGCGCGCTCCTGCCCCGCCTGGCCGCCTTACCGACAAAGGCACCACCAGGTCAGTGCGGTGGGATTGTGGGCGCCGGGCGGGCTCGGGGTCGTGCTCGGCTCTCTGGTTTATAAGCTCCCCCACCCTACCGGCGGGAAAAGTTTCGTTGCAGACTTTCCCGCTGTAGTCCATTTTTTCCTCTCGAATTTTAAAGTGTAACTCGGTTGTCTGCGTGCCTGAGTTTGGAAGTCACACAGCCTTGCATCGCCACAATTCCCCTGCTTTTCAATGGGGATTTTTTTGCAGCAGCAGCCTTGGTTCCCTTCCGCACTGTGTGATGCGACATCTGGCTATTGTGACCTCTGGCTCCACCCACCTGTGGATTAGCCTGCTTTTAATTTGCCTTGCCCGCACCGTCAGCCTCAAAAGGCACTCACCGCCTCTGAGTGGAAAGTAGCAGGAAACAGCCTAGATTTGAGAGTCCCAAGGAGAAGAGCCAGGAGGAAACCGGGGTGAGGGTGGGCAAAAAAGAGTGCGCTGCTTCGGCGCCTGGAGCTAGGCCGGGTCAGGAGCGCACGTGGCAGCGGCGACCGGTCCGAAAATGCTGCGCGGCCGGCTTGGCAGCGGGGAAAGCGGCTGCCGGAGGAGGCGGGTGGGCGGGGCGCTGGGCAAGCAGGCATTTCCCGGCTGCTTTGCTCCAGAGCCCCCCCCAGCACGAGAGGGGGGGCGCTAAATATAACTTTGCCTAGGGCGCCAAACTGCCCTGCACCGGTCCTGATAATTGACACTAACAAAACAGTTGTACAGTAATACCTTGGATTGCAAGTAACTTGGTTTGAGAGCGTTTTGCAAGACAAGCAAATTTTTAAATATTTATTTTAAAAAAATTGACTTGATAAACAAGTGACATCTTGCAACACAAGTACTATAGTACGGCTTAAATTAAAAATCTCTGTACAATTTTTTGGGGGGGGGGGATTTCGTTGGATTACAAGCACGTTTCCGGAATGAATTATGCTCTCAATCCAAGGCATGACTGTATGTTTTCCGTTAAAAATCTGTTCATATACAATTTATGCTTGGGTGCCTTGTTGTGTCAGCAAAGCAGAGATGGAAGACTGAACATAGATGCTCAGCTGTTATAGTACTAGAGGAAGAGGGAGGGGGACATTATTATGTTATTTTGCTACCTAAAAAGGATGGGCTTTTCCAGGACTTCTGGGCAAGTAAATCCCCATATTAGCTGACAAGAAAGCACTGAGACTCAGGCTGCAATCTTGTAGACACTTACATGGGAGTAGATTTCATTGAATCCTGTGGGTCTTACCTCTAAGGAGACATGTATAAGATTGTACTGTAAGAGTAGATGGAACTGCCCCTCCATTTGATAGAGCAAGGGGGAGACAAGGTAAGGGTATTACTTACCCCCTGCTCCACATAGCTGTCATTCCCCCAAAACATGGAAGATAGACAGGAATGGTCCCTTGACCATTCTGCCTTCTCCCAGTCAAAGATGGAAATGGTCTAGGTATAACTGGGGTTGGCCATGTGCGGTTTCTGTTCTGGGTTCCCAGGAGTTTGGGCAGTGAAACTGCTAATAGCAAGAGGTATTAAGCAATGTTATTGAGCAATATTAAGAGCATTCTGTCCCTTCCCTTTCCTGCATCTGACACATTGTACAAATGAAATATATACAAACAGAGTGGATTTCTGCATAATTAGGCAGATCCAAATTGCAAAATAGTTTTATTTTCTTTCAGATTTGGGGATCTTGTAAATGGCAGTCCTGATTTATGCCTGCTCCCTATACATCTCTGTTTCCCTCAGGGAAATGCAGTAAGACACTTAATGCTGTTAAAGGTTTAACCGAAGAAAGCCTGGCACACAACACAGGTCAGTTCACAAAGTGCCTGGCAGCATCACTGCTCCTGTCTAGGGAAGGCATTCTACCACTTTAGTAGTTTATGCCATGGGATTTCAAATGCAACATACCACAACCATAACAGTGGATTCAGCATAGTCTGCAGGCATGCAATAAGATAAGCATGATTACAAAAATTATACAAAACTCACTATCAAATTAGAGTCTGTCTCAGCCATTTAATCCTGCAAGATTAAAACCTAATCCCTTTAGCCACTCTGTCAGTGAAGGTCTGGGAGAAGCAAAGTGTAACTAATTAAACTCCTCACAGTCACACAATTATCTGATACATTTGGAACATAACTTTTCACAGCTTCATGTCATATTTCTGCCATGGTAAATATCTGATGGCATTGGACAGAAACATTTATACTGGTTAATAATTCCCAAACTGCTGCTAACCCACAAAGCATCAGCACTTCCCTGTACAGGGAAGGGCAATGGAGTCATGATGAAAGCTCATCGACACAGATGTTTCTCCAGCCCGCTCTCCCTGCAGGATCAGCAGGCCATCCAGACTCAGATAAGTCAACACAGGCATATTGTGCATCCATCTGCTACTCCCAGTGCCCTTTATATGGGGCAAACAGGCACTCAGTGACAGGAAAGTTTAGCAGGCCCTTCGGAGGCAGAGTTACAGCTACTTGAACTTCTTAGAGCTTGCAAGACTCGGGTCTGTACTCCATTTCACCAGGTGGAGGACATACAGCTGAGGTGCAATATGTATGCACTATGATCAGGGGATCTGTCAAACTTTGCCCAGTGAGGCAGCTTTCAAAATAGCAAATACCTCCTGTGAAGGACCGCCGCCAGTCCTTTCCTGCAAGAACGGGAGTTCCGCTGCTCTTTTTGACAGCTCAGAGCTCCCGCTTGCGATCCCCGGTTCAGTTCGGGTCGTGAACACTGGAATTTAGCACTGCGTCAGAGCAAAACTACGCTTCAGTAGAAAATGAAAGCAAGTTTATTGAATAGTAAACAAGTACACATTGGAAAGGGAGATAAGAGAAGTGAAATTGACAAGAGGAAATACCTTGTTACACACAGCCAGAACTACAAAATAACAACAGAGAGTCTATGCTATTCTAGGCTCACACCAAAGAACCTACCTTAGTCTAAAACTAGTAACTGAACGAACTCACAGAACTTTACCTAGGTGCTCCGCTTGGGGGTTGGAGGTCCAGGCTGGCCTGAGTCGACATCCCGCTCCGTGCTCCTTTACACCTTGCTTCCAACAACCCCCAGCAGTCTTGGCTGTTACTTTTACACCCTTTCTTCCCCCCCTCTTGATCCCCCGACCCCTCCCCTCACTGACAGGGTGAACTGGTCTGGTCAGGCAGGAGGGGTTCCGGAGGTTCCGGGGCCACCGTGACTATGGCCCATCAAAGGTGCTCGGAAGGGCGATTGAGGGTGCTTGGCAGACCATTGAGAGTACTCGAGGAAGACCATCAACATGTAAATGTGCCGCAGACTGGGCTCTTCTGCCCCGGGTGGGGATTATGTAGGTGGAATGTGGGGCAAAGTGTATGTTCTATTAGGCTTTCTCTCCACACCTTTTAATAGAAATTCTAACCTCTCTTTGATGGGATCCTAGAAATCAGTCTCAGCAAAGAGAGAGTGCTGGAAATACAGAAATAGAGACAAGCAATGCCTCTTTCTTTCCTGTGATAGCATGGAAGGCTAAAGTTTGGAGAGAGCTCTCCCATAATGTCTCTGCTTCACTGATCTGATGGGCTGTAAGCTCTGGAGAACTTCTCTGACCTTCCTGTTCCTATTAAGTATGTGTGCACACATTGGACTGGGACTCAGGAGATCCAGGTTCTAGTCCCCACTCGGCCATGAAACTCACTGAGTGACTTTGGGCCAGTCACTGACTCTCAGCCTAACCTACCTCACGGGGTTGTTCTGAGGATAAAAATGGAGAGGAGGATTATGTAAGCCGCCTTGGGTTCTTCTTCGTGGTCTCTGTGCATCACACACATATGGGTTCTCTGCGCTTGCGCTGAGATCGTTCGGGAAATTTCTATAGCTGAGGTGGATTGGGCGGGAGCCCCTCCCCCTGCGCGTGTCCCTTAGCGTGGCTCCCGCCCATCTCCTCAGTTCCTCTTCGACCGCCATTGCATCTAGTCGTCGGATTCTTTCTCTCTCTTCGGAGTCGTTTTCAGCTGAGTTGTTCTTCTTCCTCACTAACCTTTTCCTCATAATCGCTTCTGTTCTTGATTCTCTTTTCAATCTAACTTCTTTAAATATATATATATATATACAAAAAAATCCTTACTACATCCCTATCTCTCCCCCGTTCTTATCCAACTATCGTCTAAACTACTTCTAAACTATTCTAATTATGCCTCTGAAGGCAGCTTTTAGAAAATGCCAGCGGTGTGGAACAAAAATCCCACCCGCTGATAAGCACTGCTGTGCTTGCTTTGCCTAGGGCAAGGCCATAAAATGGAGACCTGACAGGACTGCCAGGCCTTTACAAAGCAGGCCCGAAAACATCACCAGACTAAGCTGCGAGCTCTCCTGTGGGAGCAGTCTCTGTCAGCCAAAGGGCCTACTCCGGAGGAGAAACCTGGGGGATCCCAGCCGGCCCAAAAGCCAAAGAAAGAAACTTCGGCGGCAAAGAAATTGGCAAAAAAAGGCCCATAACGACAAGGCGGAATGCCTGAAAAAGAAAATGGCAGAAAAAACCGGTGAAGACACTGGGCCATCGGATTCGACCATTATGAAGGTCTCAGAGCATACTGCTCTATTAATATCGGCTGTGACTGGGGCTCAAGATCGAGCTACGGGACCGACTGCCCGCCAGTCTTCTCCGGCCTCGACGACGTCTCCTCGAGGCCGAGAGTCGGGTTCGAAAACCCCGCTAAAACAGCCACCAGCTGTAGCCACCTGTCGGAGGGAGAACTTGTGGCTTCACCACCGTTGGAGCGACCTTGTTCGGGCTCGAGAGGTCCTCCACCACAGCTATCACCGAGAGAGGGGCGAGAGGGACACCACCAATCACGGTCTCCTCGATACAGGAGCCGGGGCTCACCACCTAGAGCGTCCACCTCGAGGCCTGCCTACTCTAGACGACAAGAAGATAGGTCCTGGTCGGGCTCATACTACTCAGAGTCGAGATCGAGGAGCTACTGATCCCGATCCCGATCCCGCAGTTCACCAGACCGGAGAAGGGAGGACTACTATTATTCTCGCCGACATCGACGCTCACTCTCTCGGGATCGATATTATACCCGCAGATACAGGACACCTACACCAAGACGGGATACGGCTGTGTCCCGGGCGCCCGTCGAGGCCGTCGCACAACCAACTGCCTCGACCTCGACCACCCAAACAGTTCTCGCCCCTGCGGTTGCGGTCCGCTCCTCGTCGGGTTCGGCATATGTATCGGACTCGGACTCCATGGCCTCCTCCTCCCATTCCACTTCCCCAGATGCACAAGTGGAATCTAAAGAAGCAATCTCCCCGTCTGAAGATATGGGCAGCTTCGCTGAACATGTCAGCCGGATGGTGACAGCCCTGGGAGTTGAGGCAAAAACTGCGAAAGGGAGAGCTAAAGACGATATTTATGCGATCCTAAAGACCACCCAGTCCAACCATTTGCTCCTTCCTTTCTTGCCGACTTTGCTGGAGACGGTGCAAGAAACCTGGAAGACCCCAGCCTCTACTAAACCAACAGCTAAGAGACTGGAGTCGATGTACAGGATCCAGGAGGAAGGGGCGAAATTCCTGTTTTCCCATCCGACCCCGAACTCGCTCATAGTAAAATCTGCGCAGTCTCGTGGGGGAAAACAGCATACCACGCCGGCGGATAAAGAGGGCAAGACGCTAGACTCTTACGGCCGTAGGATCTACTCCTCGTCTTCCCTCGGACTGAAGGTATCTAACTATGAGGCGTTGCTAGCTAGATACCAGATGTTCATCACAGAGAAGCTGGGAGACCTCTGTGATTATTTGCCGGACGACAAAAGAGACCTGGCGGCGCAATACATCAAAGAAGCAACCAGCATCGGTGCTTTACAGATGAACACTGCCCGCCACCAGGTCGATAGCCACGCTAGGTCAATGATCGGATCCGTGGCTCTGAGGAGGCAGGCCTGGCTTCGCTCTACCAACTTGACTCCCGATGATAGAGCGAAGATCGAAGACCTACCATTTGACGGAGAGGGGTTGTTCAACGCCACCACAGACTACTCCCTCGACTCTGCTCAAAAGGCCCTGGCGACGGCCAAAAAGATGGGGCTCGTCCGTCAACCCCCATCACAACAATTCAGGCCAAGGCGATGGTCTCGGTTTCCATACCCTTCGTCGCACTACCAACCATCTGGGCAGTATCGGGGTGGAAACCGTCGGCCTCAGGCTCCACAGCCGCAGGCACCACAGCGTTCCTATCCTCAGCAACGCTCCAGGGGCCCGAGGAGAGGGGGCGACTTCACTCGACGGCGTCTTTGACTCCTTCGCCAGCCCTACCGAATTATCTCCGCCACTCCGACCAGCTCTAGACACCACTCTTCCAATCGCCTTGTCTCCACCACCTCAGGCACCTCTCTTCGGTTCTCGACTGCACCAACACCTTCGGTCCTGGAGGACCATCACGACGGATCGATGGGTGTTAAGCATCATCGAACACAGCTACAGGATCGAGTTCAGAGTCCTCCCCCCCTTTCTCGGGATCAAGACCACCCGTCCAACTTGGGTGCTCCTAGAAGAGGTGTCAAACCTCCTCCAAAAAGGGGCAATACAGCCGGTTCCCGCAGAACAATTCGAGGACGGCCTGTACTCCAGGTACTTCATCGTGAAGAAGAAGGGAGGAGGACTCAGACCGATCCTGGACCTTCGAACCGTGAATCTTTTTATTCCACCGAAAAGATTTCGCATGGTCACACTCCAATCGATCCTTCCCCTACTTCGAAGGAACGATTGGTTTGCATCCATCGACCTCAAAGATGCGTACTTCCACATTGCTATCCACAAAGACACCCCGAAATACCTTCGGTTCCGAGTGGGAGACGACACCTTCCAGTTTGTAGTTCTTCCATTCGGACTTTCCACCGCACCGAGGGTATTCACGAAGTGTATGGCAGTGGTTTGTGCGAGTCTACGGGCAAGAGGCATCACCGTCTTCCCATATCTGGACGATTGGCTGCTAGTGGCTCCATCAAAGAGGGAGCTTCAACACACACTGGGAGAAACCCTTCACCTCCTGGACGAGTTGGGACTCTGTCTGAACGTAGAGAAATCGGTCCTTCAACCAGTAAAGGAGATACAATACATCGCCGCAAGACTAAGCGCGTTCGATGGTCGGGCATACCTACCAGACGACAGAGTGCGAAATGTACTTACCCTCGCGAAAAAGGTTTCCAGACGGCCAATATGCTCTGCCCACATGGTTCAACGACTACTGGGGCATATGGCATCGACGATTGCGGTCGTACGATATGCGAGACTTCGCATGCAACCCCTTCAAACCTGGTTTATCAGAAAATTCAAACCAGAGAAGGACAAACTGTCCATCCACTTAAACCAGGGGTCTTCAAACTAAGGCCCACGGGCCACATCCGGCCCACCTTGCCTTTTTATCCGGCTCGCCAGCCGATTGGCGGAACCAGACTTTTTAAAAACTCTTTTGCTTCAAGTGCCAATTCTTTTAATTCTTTTCCATAATATGGAAAAATTAGTGGTGGTGTTTTACCTCTTATGTATGAGCTGATGTAGCTAAGTCAGATTTCTAATGTTTCAAAAATGCTACTTTGGATTGAAGCAGAGTATGCTCATTTGTGTGATGGCAAAAACAAAAGTATATTCATGTTAGGCATGAAACAATTGTGCAACTATATATGTAAATACCACCAGCCCTGCCAAGAGTATTCATTAATATTCCCTCTTCTTCCCTCCCCATTCCTTTTTCCTTGTGTGTCGTGTCTTTTTAGATTGTAAGCCTGCGGGCAGGGACTGTCTTCTTAATTGCTGTAAACCGGCCCAGAGAGCTTCGGCTATTGGGCGGTATAAAAATGAAATAAATAAATAAATAAAATAACTTTCCATTTAAGGGGGAAAAAATTCACCCCTATCAAGTAAAAAAAAAGGACCCGGGTCCTTTTTTTTCACTTGATCCATTCGTTCATATTTTTTTCAAACTATAGTCCGGCCCCCCAACAGTCTGCGGGACAATGAACTGGCCCCCTGTTTAAAAAGTTTGAGGACCCCTGACTTAAACCTTCCTCGAACCGTAAGAGAGTCCTTGAGGTGGTGGCAACAGGAGTTGAATTTGAACGCGGGCATACTGTTCCATCCTCCGGTACCGAACCGCATATTAACGACGGACGCTTCGTTGCTGGGATGGGGGGCCCACTCAGACGATCACGTCGTGCAAGGCATATGGACGGCGGCACAGGCAACCAGACACATCAATTGGCTGGAGCTGATGGCCGTTTGGAAGGCGCTACAAGCTTTGGAGCAATTCCTCTTGGACTGCCACATCCAGGTCGTAACCGACAATACCACGGTAGTCGCTTACATAAACAAACAAGGCGGCATGAGATCGAGATGCCTCACAGAACTGACCCTGCAACTCTACGAATGGGCTCTACCTCGAAGAATGTCCTTTGTAGCAATTCATATCGCAGGGAAGTCCAATGTGCTGGCAGACACCTTGAGCCGTGTGTCGATGCAATCACACGAATAGGCGCTGGACAGGAAGATAGCCAGTTCACTGTTCCAATGCTGGGGTCGTCCTGCAATAGACTTATTCGCCACCAGCGAGAACACGATGTGCCCCATGTTCTGCAGCAGGGCGGCCTCGGACCCGAATTCGATCACCGACGCCTTCCTGATGGACTGGAACAGCGATTTTTATTATCTATTCCCCCCAATCCCACTGCTTACACGTGTGATCGCCAAAATATCTCAAGACAAAACCAACTGCATCCTAATATGCCCGCGGTGGCAGCGTCAACCTTGGTTTGCACACCTGATCAGCCTTTCGCAGGGAGATTATCTCCCATTACCATTACAAGACAATCTATTAACGCAACACAAAGGCAAAGTGTTTCATCCCAATCTGCATTCTCTAAACCTAATGGCCTGGAGAATCAGATAGCAACAGATACAGACCTCTCCGATGCTGTGAAGGAGGTCCTATTGGCAGCACGAAAGCCTTCCACAAGACTCTCCTATGCCAGGAAATGGGCAGCTTTCATTAATTTTGTATCGCCCTTAGGCAAAGATCCAATTACTTGCTCGATCTCGACCGTTCTCGATTTCCTCCATTCACTAATGATCCGTGGCCTTAAATTTTCGTCAATCAAAGTATATCTGGCAGCTCTGACAGCATACAGAACTGCTTCGACGGGGACATCTTTGTTTGTGCATCCGTTAATTAAGCAATTTTTGAAAGGTCTTAAGAATCTACGACCTCCGGTCTGCAACATGGTCCCAGGTTGGGACCTACCCTTGGTCTTGAAAGCTCGGACAAAACCGCCATTCGAGCCCATGGCGAAAGCAGACTTACGACTGGTGTCGTTCAAAACGTTATTCTTGATAGCAATTACATCGGCAAGAAGAATAAGTGAGCTACATGCTCTTCGAGTGGATCCCCCTTACACAATTTTCCATAAAGACAAAGTCGTCCTAAGACCTGATATAGGTTTCCTACCGAAAATGGTGTCAGAATTTCATCTGGGACAGGACATTATTCTCCCAACTTTCTTTCCGTCCCCTTTGTCACTGGTCGAGAGATCGATGCACAGCCTCGATGTCCGTCGGGCTCTGCTGTTCTACAAAGCCCGCACGGAATCGGTGAGAAAAACTAATCAACTTTTTGTGTGCTACGGCCCCCCGAAATCGGGCCATCCTATATCCAAACAAAGACTGTCCTCTTGGATAGTGGACACTATCGAGCTTGCCTATCAGTTGGCTGGACGCATTTTGCCAGGATCTGTGAGGGCCCATTTTACCAGGGCTCTCTCGACCTCGACAGCTTTCAGGAGAGGCATTCCCTTACTGGACTTATGCAGGGCGGCGACCTGGTCTACCCCCTCTACTTTCATCCAGCATTACCGCCTCGACGTTCGAGCCAGGGAGCAGAATGCATTCGGCAGGGCGGTTCTCTCTTCAATCACCATCTGACTACCGACACCGACCCATCTCCGGTAAGTCAGCTTGCTAATCTACCCATATGTGTGTGATGCACAGAGACCACGAAGAAGGACAGGTTGCTTACCTGTAACTGTAGTTCTTCGAGTGGTCATCTGTGCATTCACACAACCCACCCTCCTTCCCCACTCGGTGTCTTCATCGAATTCGATGGATACCAAAAAGGAAGTGGGATGGGAGGCTCTTTAATTTATTCCACTCGATATCGAAGTATGTACCGAGTTCATATCTTTTTTCTGGTATCAAGACGTATGCAATGTCATCCTCGGTCCCGACGGTCACAATAGGCGGTCTCAGGGAACTGAGGAGATGGGCGGGAGCCGTGCTAAGGGACACGCGCAGGGGGAGGGGCTCCCGCCCAATCCACCTCAGCTATAGAAATTTCCCGAATGATCTCAGCGCAAGCGCAGAGAACCCATATGTGTGTGAATGCACAGATGACCACTCGAAGAACTACAGTTACAGGTAAGCAACCCGTCCTTCCTTGCAGGAAAAAAGGCAGGGTATAAATATAATCTATCTATCTATCTATATATGCATTCAGAGGCCTGTGGCTCATGCTGGCTCAGCTTGTCTGAGCATGGAAAGCCAAGCAGGGTGAAGCCTGGTTATTACTTGGATGATGGGAGACCCCTCCTCTAGTTTCCTGCATTGAGCAGGGGGTTGGACTCGATAGCCTTGTAGGCTCCTTCCAACTCTATGATCTATGAAATCTATGAAATCTTGACAGGGTGCAAGGTTTCTGAAACTTGCCATTAAATCAAGGCTGCAAAGCCTCTGAATGATTTGTTACTGCCTGCACCCGGAATTTGCAATAGTCTTGTAAAACCTAATCTGCCATGTTGGTACATGTAGGCTAATTATAAGAAGAAAACAAAAGGCAATGCATTAAGGTATCCCAAATGGTCTCCCAAATGACAGACTATGGGCCTGTTCACACGTCACGGCAGCAGATCGTGGGTTAATTAACCCACAATTTGTGGGGACGTACAGAGCATGCACCAGTGGAAGCTTTTTAAAAGCCTAAATGCAGCATGTTGGATGGGGGTGAAATCGGGAGAAGGGTAATCGGGAGATTTTAAGCTGTTGATGGGAGATAAAATATTTTCACATCTAGAGGTGGGGAGAGGGGCAGGCGCTGGTGGAAAATCTTGCTGGCCAGGTGGGGTCCTCCTGTGGGCCCTATCCGGTCCATGGCCAGAGGTTCCCCATCGCTGATCGAGACCCTATTACTAATACTAGAAAGCCCTCACAAATCGCTGTTGTTTCTAAGATTGCAGCCAGGCGATTTTTTATATATATATATATATATATATATATATATATATATTCAGTAGCCAGGCACCTAGCAACATACGGGACTGGTTCACATATTAATGCAAAATCACAGTTTAGTACTATACGCATGAACTAAAACAAGTCCAAGCAAAGCCTTGGGCTCATACACTCCCTCGTTCTTCTGCTGCACAGCTAGAGAAGGAGTTCTGCAATGTTTAGTTTGTTTTTAAAGAATCCAGTCTTAAAATTAGGTACAAACAAGAGATTGGGACTTAAAACCACTCTGGTCAGTTTGTAAACAAGCCAACATCAAACCATGGGTTAGCTTACTTTTTCAAGTAATCAGAACTTTAGAACTTAAAACCATGATCTTTGGTTGTATGTAACACTAAACCAGGATTCTTTGAAAGTAAAAATAAACACTGCAGAAGTTCTTCTCCCAGCTGTGCAGAAGAAGGAGAGGGGAGGGGAAGCATTCGACCCAAGGCTTTGCATAGGCTCGTTGTGGTTCATGCACATAGCACTAAAACTTGGTTTAGCATTACATGTGAACCAGCTCACCAGTGCCTCTGATGCTCTTCTCAGCCACCTTTCTGCCATGTATAGTCTACAGATTAAAGATGTGAGCCAACATTTAAATATTATTACAAAGATCCCCCCACCCCCCCCACACCAAGCAAAATCAAGTTACATGAAAGCAAAAGAACTTAAAGAGTTATGGTACGGTTCGTATTGTTACTGATTGGATAAAAGGAAATAATGAAAAACATTTCTTTATCAAATCTCAATACTTGCTGCTGCTAAAAACGGCAATAATTACGGTAGGTGGTGATGCTGAAAGTGATCTGCAGAACTATTCTTTCCCTCTTTTTCCACAGGGGGTTCTTCAACTGTCAGAAAGCATGTAATTGAGTATGCAAGTAAGAAACCTATGTATGTTGGGTTGTGAATTTTAAAAAAGTGAAGTATGTTCTTACCTGTAACTGAAGCTGGAGGCATGGGAAAGTCTCCAGTGCCCAAGCAACTTGCTCCTCATTTTCGGAAAGCGTAATTGTACAGGTACTGTATACCAGGATGCCCCCTGGCTTTAGCAGCTGCACTGCCTAAAGACACAATACACTTTCACTTTTTAGAATACCATCAGCATTTCATAAGGAAAAAAAAACTTTTTAAAACACAGACTAGTTCCAATGTTTTCTCTGTACAGGGGAGCTATACAGTCTATATTCATTGCACATATTTAGGCAAGACTAAGGACTACTTCTTATGATATGGCCACCATGCATACGTTGTTTGAAACTGCCTTTGTGTGGGGAGCCCTTGGTGTGTATCAGCTTCCCACGTGGATTGTGGCCACTGTGCTACCTCACCCCAGCCCCCACATTCTGTAGCCAAAATTCCTGGTAACAGTCTCTGGTGGAGTGGAGACAAATCACAAAGCAAGGGCCAGTACATATGAATGTTTGTTTGATAATAATTAAGATCTTACACCTTTTTGATATTTTAAATTCCCTGGACACATTATCTTCTAGCAGATACTTTCAGAAGGTGAACCAATAGTTCCCTAGTTGCTTCTCCTTTAGAAAAAGCAGAATGCATATACTCAAACTGACCTTTAAGCAAACATCTGAAGGGCTCTAGGACAAGACTGAAACTTTCTCCCTTCCTTTCGGCTCAGCAGATTCCAATACACAGGGGAACACAGCTGAATAAATCATGATTGTTGATGTTCCCAGCCTCCATCTGAGCACAGCAGTGAGATTAAAGATTTCTGGGACAAGGCAAAGAGGGCACCAGGCCATCTTCCCACTGGATCTACTAATGGTCTCTTTAACAGAAATTGATTCTTCTTATTTGTGCTGGTGTAAGAACGTGATGTTCTGACTGTAGCCAGGTTATGCTTTCAGTGGCTTTGAAGTTTTAACAAATGTATTGTTTTATTGGGGGCGGGGGGGGGGTCTATGCAGTTTTAAGTAGTACCATGCCCAAGGCCTACAGGTGGGGCAGGCTGGCAATCCAAATAAGTAAGTAACAGGTCCAGACATCTGATTATATACTGAAGAGAACTAGACTACCTTCTATTTTAAAAGGGCATGGGGAAAGGTTTGTAGGAGAAAATAGTTTCAAATCAAGTAGATATTTACCATTTGACGTGAATGCCTAATTCTAACAAGATTTATTTATTTTTGAATTGTCCTGCCTTCCAACTTTAAAACATTTATTCACTTTGCAGCATGGTCTGCCTCCATGCTACCACAGGCTGCTACCAGGAATGTTCAGTTTACAAAAACGTGCTGTTGTTTTTTTAGACAGAGCTAGATTTAGTGCAACCACACCTCAACACCAGTGTTGCTATTTGCCAGGTAACAATAACGCTCATCTTGACCTCTACCAGTCAAACTTTTGCAAGAGTTGTGAACTGGGTGTACTGGAGAAAGGATGACCAATTTATCCTGCTGCCAACTGATAAAATGTGAATAGCTTCTGTGAATTGTGAGAGCTGGACTGACCCGGGTTCAAAAGCTTACCTAGCCAGTGACCCTCAGTCCCAGTCACGCAGACGGAAGGAGGAGATAACAGCAGTTAATAAAGATTAAAGAGTTTATTTGTAAGACCCAGTTACATGGGATTAAGGTAAGCAATGCATCTCTTACTCATTACATGATTGCAGATTCAAATCCAAGACCCCAGTGGTAAGGCTGAGATGGAGTGAAGTGACTGACTTGAAGTAGAAGTCCAGAACAAGTGAGAGAGTGGGAGAGAGTGGTCACTGTGTCAATAGGTGTCTGTCCTTATACCCCTAGACCCTGTACCTATAAATAGGATATTACTCACCAGTTGTATAACCTCTTCATCACAACATGTTTACTGCAAACCTGTCCCAAGGCTGCTGACTCATAAACCTTGAGACTATGTCTGGTGACTGAAGACCTTGTGTACTTCACCTCAAGAGATATCCTCCATGTCAGGTGACAATCTTCGTTCTGCCCACTATGCAAAACCTAACATCCCCCTGCTCTTTGCATATGTTGCAGAACGTGGTATTTAACTAATACAACAGCAACGGTTTTGTTGACACTGATGCTGTTCCTTCATCTATGAATGATAAAAAAAACTTTGCAGGAATGACTTTACCTGCCAGAAATTTGAACCACCATCAAATCACTTCTGATGTATCCCTTTGCATGACACAGTTTTATTTGCAAACCCAAAACTTTGTGTATTGCTATCTGCCTGCAGCACAGCAATCCTGGCTTTGGTTTCCTGAAAAAGCTGTAATAGGTTTTTCACATCAATCCCAGCATCATTTAAACATTTTTTACAATTTAAACTATTTAAACACATGCAATAACTATTCAAGCTTTACAATAGCATAATAGCACAATACATAATACAATGCATTCAGTTCAGCTTCAGTTGAACTCTAACTTTTAGATGATTATTTCTTACAAAATCAATCAAAGTATGGTTATAAAAATAACAAACCTCAGGTGTATTCTCGTTGTTCTTACTATCACAACCACAACTGGCATTTCTGTGAATCTGTAAGCCACCTGTGCTCTGACTTAGTCTGAAGTGTGATGTTCCCTCCAGATGACACACAACTCCTTTTCAGAGCTCTCCAAGCATGTCCTGTTGGTCTAACAGCTTGCCTATCACACTGACAGCAATATCTGGCCTTGTTGCTTGCATACTGAAGCTCAACAGCCCAATGCTTCTGTGTAGCATTCAAACTGCTTTTCCATCAGCATGTGCTTGAAAATCCTCAATTATTGGAGTCTCTCACTGAGCCAACTTCTCCAAATTCTCAATGACATCCATGATTTTCTCTGGTTTGTTGCCCCCTTGGTTTCTCCCTCAACTTCTATTTGCAGATAGACAGTTGACCACCACCAAGCAGTTTCAATTCAAAATGAAATTCCAAACCCTGGATCAATTTATCATATTGCATTTATCTGTCCAGAAAAAACAATAGATCATCCATCTAACAAAGTACATACAGTCTATGTTCCTGTTCTTCCTGTTTAATAAACAAACATTGATCTGCCTCTCTGTGCAAATCCCAATTCAGCAATGTTTGAGCTCAAACAGAATTCCAGCCTCCAGCTGATTCTAGCTTTTCCTACAGAAATTCTCAGACAGTTTTCCTAAGACTTCCTCTCATTTAAAATGCTTATGTTCCAATATTTCCAACTGTGAAATATTCATACATCTCTCCACATTCATAACCATCAGTCTGTTTCCAAATCAAATTGTTGTTGCACTCATCTTATGATTATCCAGCCCATTTTACTTAGCAAAATCACAAGCAACCAATCTTGCTTTTTTACACACTTAACCTTTTTTCCAATCTGGTTAGTTTTCATTTAAAAATTCTATCTGGTAACAATGAGTTCCATGGACTGCTGTTTCTTTCACCAGCTTCCATGTTTTGTTCTTTATCCAAAGAATTCAACTCAGCTGGCATAGCCTGCAGCTATGGTTCAGCTTCCTTAACAGATAATTTTTCACCTCTTTGAAATTTTGAGTTTTTTAATGGCTTTCCTGCAAATTCATCCTGATATCTCACAGGTTGTTTGACTCACCTGTTCCTTACCTCATCAGTTATCAGGTTCCTGTTCCAATGAACTTGCACCAATGATGAACAATCATTTGTTTAGCCTTCATTCTCTCAACCAAATGTGTATCAGAGTTGTCAAATTTACCTGACTGCCTTTCAGCAAATGCTTTTCTATTCTGACTCTGAGCTTGATGCATCCCCTGCATTAACAGAATTGTTTTGAAAAAATGTTACCTTTTCATTCAGCATTATACTCAACACTTCTAGATAATCTCACTATTCAAGTGTTATTCATGTTTTAGCAAAAATCCATGTAAGCCTCCCTTACAGATTTCTTCTAACTTTGAGGTGTATGTACCTACATATCAGATCCAAGATCCTGAAATGTTTCTCCAGAAGATTCTCCTATACACAACTTTCCATAAGATGTACAGTTCAATACAGAACTAAAACTTCTATCATGTACATAATCAAAACATTTAAGAGCTTCTACCCAAACCTCATTAACCAAATTAGCATCACCTCTTCTGTTTGTTTATTCTTCCACACAATCCATGTGTTCAATATCACATCCTGTTAGAAATGCATCAAAGTATGCACTTAATTGAACTTCCCCCCTTATCTCAAAAGAAATAGGTAACATGGGTAATATGCTTGTTTCTCACCCAAGCACAAAACACCTTGACTCTGTTCAATATTCCAGCTTTCTATCTAACATGTACACAACCTGTACTTCATGTATTGATCAATTAACATCATGAAATAACGTGCCTCTCCTCTAAAAACCATCAGAGTACCCACAAGATCACCAACAACAAATTGAATGATTTGTCAGCTTGCCTTCCAGTTTACCTGTTGAAGCTAGCATCCATTGTATATGTGCACAAAATTACCTTTCATGTGAAAATTACAATTTTCCAAATGCTTTCCCCAACACAGTTTGCATTTACTTTCACAGGCCTGTGAATCTAAATGATCAAACATCATGTGATATGCATGCATGTACATGTCATACATATAAGCATTTAGCTTTTTATAGTTGCATCAGTACAACTTTCCATTTCTTTATTACATCATTACAGTATGATAAAAGAAATAAACCATCTCTTAGCTTTGCCATATAAACATACCTACTAATTATTCAGTAGTTTACATTTTGCTACAGAGAAATCCACAATATACTCAAGTCAGCATTCATATATACATTCAGTACACTTCCTGACATTTCCAGAGCATATATTACACTTTCTTGATTCCAAGTGATTCAAACTTTCAAGAAATACAGTTCCAAAAACATGACTTTTAAACTCCTGACCATTTGCATAGTCCTCTTCCTGCTTATTTATGTCCAACACAGAAAGCTTCATTTTAACAAGCCATCGTTTCTGTTCACAACCAAAATAATGTCCATTTTGTTATGTCCTGGGTTAAAACAAAGTTTTCCTGCTTTAAGCACCCCTGCTGATTTCAAACTCCTTTCTTCTGTGATCCCACATGAAGAAAATTGAAGAACAGCTTTCCATTTGAAGCACAGCTTTCTCTGTTCAAAAACGCTGTTTCTTCCCTGCTGTTTTAAAACCACGCCTCCGCTGGTTTGATACAGCCTTCCGTGTAGTATCAAGTTTCCCAAGATACGTTCCAGTCACACGTGACTTTGCTGCGACACACGCTCCAGACGCTTTATCCACGTCAGACGTTATCCACGTCGTCTGTAACCCAAGCTGTTTGTTGACACAATGCAAAAGATAGCTGATCCTCTGCTGAGCGAAGAAGCAAACTGTAAAAGAAATATGATCCTCCTGCTTTAGTCTCGATGAGTAGACACAGAGCCTCCTGGAGAAATTTCCTTGCCCGATACAGCTCCTTGACAATCACTCCAGCAAGCTGTGGAAAACGAAATCCTTGTGTCCAGCGTTGTTCACAGTTCAGTAGCCTCGGATCTGCCAAGCCTGGCACCTCCATTCCAGCTGCTTCCAAAACGAAAAATCCTTCATCTCTCTGTCTCTGCATTCTTCTGCAGTTGTGCTGCATTCCAAGCCGCTGTTATCAGCATCCAGCTCTAGCAACATTGCCTTCCCAGTTGTTTACATTCCAAACCGTTTACAAATGTAAACAAATCCTTTAACCATATAACTGCCGATCTCCTGCGTACTGCGTCTCTGGGCTTATCTGCCCCACCTGTAATCTAGGTGCCATCTCTGGGTTATCTGTGCACGTAATCTGGGCCCATAACCTGATGTGAGAGCTGGACTGACCCGGGTTCAAAAGCTTACCTAGCCAGTGACCCTCAGTCCCAGTCACGCAGACGGAAGGAGGAGATAACAGCAGTTAATAAAGATTAAAGAGTTTATTTGTAAGACCCAGTTACATGGGATTAAGGTAAGCAATGCATCTCTTACTCATTACAGGATTGCAGATTCAAATCCAAGACCCCAGTGGTAAGGCTGAGATGAAGTGACTGACTTGAAGTAGAAGTCCAGAACAAGTGAGAGAGTGGGAGAGAGTGGTCACTGTGTCAATAAGTGTCTGTCTTTATACCCCTAGACCCTGTACCTATAAATAGGATATTACTCACCAGTTGTATAACCTCTTCATCACAACATGTTTACTGCAAACCTGTCCCAAGGCTGCTGACTCATAAACCTTGAGACTATGTCTGGTGACTGAAGACCTTGTGTACTTCACCTCAAGAGACATCCTCTATGTCAGGTGACAATCTTCGTTCTGCCCACTATGCAAAACCTAACATGAATTTCCCCTCTGTCCCTTGACTGATAGACAAGAATGGGAACCAATGTCAATTTCTGAAATTTTTGCAGGGGGATTACTTGGACCTTGCAAATGTGGATGCCTACAGAAATGTAGAGGTCTTGCGTGAGGAGTCAGTAATGCATGTAAGAATTCTCTACTACCACTACGTAAGAGCAACAGCTATGACCTGATGAAGCAAGCTGCTGTTCACTATCTTTTCAAGGTAATGCTACATCTCTGCAACTTTCTGTAGCAGATTTTACTATTAATACATACCACTCTAAAGAGTTTGCGCTGCAAGGGCTGATAAGAAGTCACTTCCTTTAAAGACCAGGAATAAGCCATATTTGGTCTCTGCCCCATCCCACTACAAGGAGCATCAAGAAGTATTCGATCAAATGATTCTGGTAAGAATGGAGGTCCTTCTACAAAGAGACACATCACAATTTCAAAAACTATAGCCAACTTATTTTGCATATTTATCTTAGTTATTGTTTGAAAATTTCACAATACAATTCATTTAAATGTCATGGGCCTGGTGTCAGCTTAATGTAGTTAAATTGGTACAGTCTGCAAATCCAGTCATGCTGATCTTGGTTTCAAATTTGTTATATTAGTTTAATAACTGTTGACAACTTGGCATTATGTTTGGACAAAGAAAGCAAAATGTGTTTTGCCTCCCATTCTATTCCTGAAAAATTTCAAGTGGAAATATATCATGTGTCCCATTTTGGTACTGTCCACATGGATGCCAATTTCTTCAAATCTTTACTGCTCATGTCAAGTCAAGACTTAATTGTGTACTGAAGCCTATACCAGACATGACAACTACCACCTCAATTGCACTTATGAAAGATGCACCAAATACCAGCCATTTATATATTATATATTTGTAGAAGGGAAAAAACATGTTAATGAAACACTGGAGGGTTTGCTGTGCAAGCAAACCCACTACCTCAGTCATGTACCAAACTATAACAAGTAAAGAAAAAGAAAAAAGACAGTGGGCTAGTTTGGACACAATACTAAACCACAGTTTAATATTACAAGAGTGGGCTTAGCTTTCCCACCTCCCTCCACCTGCGCTCGCACATTTCCCCCTTGTCCTATGAGGCCATGAGGAGTTTGGAATCTTTCACTAACATTTTTTATTAATCGTGGTTTGCTGTGTTGGCTGAATTCAGATAAACTGTGGTTAATATTTGCTATGGTTAGTGAAAACAAGCCAACTACAAATCACAGTATATGAAGCTGGTTTGTTTCTACTAACCATAGTTCAAGTTTAGCCAAGGTTTAGGGTTTGGATATGTTAAACAGTGCCCTGGTTTGCATGATCGTGGCAACCCACCATGACTTATTTATTTAAGCCATGGTGGGTTGGGGTGTGTGCCAGGTGCACTTTGGAATTTTCAAGGTGCAGTGGGCGGTCGCCATGGCTGATCGTGTTGTGTGAACCCATCGAGGGTGGGTTGTTGCCATGGGTAACAAACCACCTACAGCCCATGGGCTGTTTTAGGGTTGTGGGTGGTTTGTTAACCACTCACCACCACGTGAATATTCCAAAGGACGCCCGGCACACACAACCCACTGTGGCTTAAATAAGTCATGGTGGGCTGCTGCAATTGTGAAAACTGGCCCAGTGATTGATCTAAAACAGAAATGGAAGCTTTCAATCTCCTCATGGCAATGCTGAAGAAGGGAGGGAGGAGCATTCAAGTCCAGGGGGAGGCTAGGCTTGTCCTCATAATGCTAAACCATGGTTGTAACCAGTGAGAGACCTTTTTGAAAAAGATATCTATGTATTTATTATATGGTAATATATTTTGGGGAACAATTTTAAGGCTACGGTCCTTACTTTTTAATAAATATGCATAGGACTGCATTGCAAGAAATAGGCCCAGTTTGCACGTAACACTAAACAACTGTTTAGCATTACATGCATAAGCCTTCAGTTTGCAGATTCCCTTCTCCCCTCCAGCACAATTGCAAGGAAGATATCAAATGCATCTGCTTCCATTTTCAGCAAACATTTGTTTGCAGTTAGGTCTGAGCTGGGAACTGTGGTTAACTATGGTTTATTCAAACAAGACAGGATCTTTAACCACACTTTGTCTGGCTTTTGACATAATGATAAACCGCAGTTAGATGAAAATGGAAGTGGATGCTTCTGATCTCTTCCTTGTGGCTGTGCTAGAAGAGGGGAGGAGAGGGGGTAGAGTATGAGCCTGAGGCTCAAGCATGTATTGTTAAACTATGGTTAAGCATTACATGCAAACACAGCCACAGAAGGATAGCTTATTGGTTTGCATGCATATCATTGAGGAACTGATCATCTAAGACATCTAGACAATAAAAAGAATACAGTAATACCTTGGATTGTAAGTAACTTGGTCTGAGAGCGTTTTGCAAGACAAGCAAATTTTTTAAAATAAATTTTGACTTGATAAACAAGCGACGTCTTGCAATACAAGTAGTCATAGGGATGTAACCGCTTGCCTCGAGCGGGCGTAGCAGGCCAAAATCGGCCCCGCTCATGCCCGCCAGCGACTTGCTTTGATATAAGAGTGTTTTGGATTACAAGCACGGTTCCGGAACAAATTATGCTTGCAATCCAAGGTATTACTGTATAATACTGAAGCTTATAAAACATGTTTCAAGGTTTCAGGGATTTGTAAATAAACCTTAAATATTAACAAAGATCCAGATCCTAATTGCTTATGGTAAAGTGTAGTAAAATCACAGCATGGGCCTAAGGACTTCAGTACAAATACTGGTCCTCGCTCTCAGGAAAACACAACCACAAAATAAGCACCAAGAAAATTTGTATTACCTTGTCCATCCTCTCTCTTGCTAACAGCAAGTGCCTTAGTACCATCATAACAAAATGCTTTAATACAATTCAACTTCAGTAATACAGCATTTTGCTTAATCTTTTTCACTTTGTCTGCTATTTTGTCCAGGGCTATCACTTCCCCCTGAAAAATATATTGGAAGTCAAAAGGTATGAATGACATAACTGATGTGGAATTGCTACAATTTTTGGGTAACTGATTCTTTAGTACACAGTCAAATGTATACACATAATTTCAAATAATACCCAGGGTGCAATCCACCATGTGCTAGAGCTGTGAAGTAAGTAATTTGATATGCTATCAGTTCAACATGTTTATTTCCCTTGACAAGGTGCTTGGGCCTATGGATGTCAAAACAGTGGGAGGATTTCTGAAATAAATGTGCAAAATCAACCATGATTCCTGCCATCCTTCTTATATAGTTGATTCAGTTCCCTCTGCCACATCCTAATGTGATTGTTGTACCACTTCCTGCCCTCTATGGAACTGAGGAGGCCATGTGAGAAAGGAAATCCTAACAGTTGGGAAGTTTTATTTTTCCTTGACTAAGGGTTGCTTGAAGAGGCTGTACACATCTCTTTCACCGTATTACCAGAGTCACTATGCCGCTCGGCATTTCTTAAGCAATGCTCTGCTTGACCAGATAATATTATGTTACATTCAATCCAGCATTCCTTGCAAAACAGAAATTACAAATGCAGACGTCTTTATACATGGTAAATGTGTGTTCCATGTGAAAGCTACAACAAGAAGCCAGGTTCTTAGTCCCTTCCAAGTCCATAATCTCTGTGTAGGAACCCATTCTGTGGTTGTCTTAAAATTAACCACCTCTCAAGGTATCTTTTAAACACAAATTGCTAACTAAAGTCTTTATGGGATGTGCTAACTTAGCAAGAATATGTCCATTAAAGTAAAGCAAATAGATAGAAACACCACCACCATGCATAAAGACTTTACCATCAAGTAAGTGACTGCTTCTTGTGACATTTCATGGCTCCACCTCATGAATGATTTATATGTTGGCAATTTCCCCATACTAGTAGACTGAACACTTCAGTAAGCAACACAATATTGTGTCAAGGAGGCTGTCACCTATCACAAATTGTGTGGCTCTTCTGTATACACATGGATAGCCACAACTAAGTCTTTCTGCTAATGTATGGACCACAACTGGAAGCAGAATGTGCTACAGTCCACTTGATCTAAGTTACCTAATATTTTATGTACAACCCCTTTTCAACAGAAATACAATTTAACTAAATGCATGTTATGCTATCTCCAATTGCTAAAATTGATACTTTTTTGTTCTATATATACCCCAGTTACTTGAACAGTTCTTTGCAGGATGAAATGCCTCATCACATAGCAAATTTATTAGTGCTCTTGCCTTACTTTCCTTCTAAGACAATCAGCCAAACAAAAGAAGCATTTTAGTAGATTAGTAAGAAATGGAGCTGAAAGGTATACAAAAAGCCCCCTCTAAATTTGAATGTGGCAATGCTAAATTCTGCAACAATACAACAAATGAACTTCACAGCTCAAATTCTGAACTTCCCATGAACTGAAAAATTGAACACTTCAATAAGCATGATATGGTAAGCAATAAGCAAGGAGGCCTCTTTGAGGACTTTTTAACTAAGAACTGGTGCCTAAGTTTTGCATTCTTTCTCCTCCCTCCCAATCCCTTTTCTTTGTGTGTCATGTTTTTTAGATTGTGAGCCTGAGGGCAGGGACTGTCTTATTATTAATCTTTGTAAGCCACTCTGGGAGCCTCTTCTGGCTGAAGAGCGGGGTATAAATGCAATAAATAAATAAATAAATAATATTTGAAAGGCAGAAAGCAAGCTCTTTGGCCACTGCATTACAGGTCATCTACTCTTCCTGGTTCCCTGCATCTCAAAGGAGCTCTCTATTGTGTCATGGTTTGGTGAACAGGTCCATAATGGGGATGTCAAAATGTACCAATTTCAGGACACTGCAGTCTGCAGGAGAGATCCTTTGAATTGGAGATTCATGTGGGACCTTCTGCATGCAAAACCATCAAATGATGACTGGGAATAAGAAAAATAAATTGCTGCAAGTTACTCATATGTTGCCATTTGCAAATGGGGGAAAGGGGGTTGGATTCTCTCTAGGAATAGCAGCCCCTGGAGCATCAAAAGGAGAACTGGATTTAAACTTCCTTGAACATTTAACTTGTAGATACAGAAAAGATTATAACTTCTTTACCCTAGTTATATCAACAGAAAGTTATGTTCATGAAGATACCTCCTCTATGTCTCGGCAAACAAACCCTCCAAAATATAAGGTCATTTCAATTAGATTTCTTGGGGAGGAGGGATTTGCACAAGAAAAGCTGACCATCTGGTGACTGCAAAATCAAGGTGCTGAACAAGGGTCCCTGAGCAATGAGGAACACAGGGTGAACCCCAGCCTTTTGGTCCAGAATCTGTAGCGTACACTGGACATTGAAGAGAGATGCGACTTGCCCAGCCTTAAACAGTAAATGAATAAAGGAACTGCACGTCCTTCATTTCCTTGGATTTGTCTCATTTCTAGGTGGGTGTGATGAGCAAAAGCAAAAAGCAAAAGCCCCCTTCTAGCCATTGCAACTGGGTGGGTCTATTCTGGCCAGAGAAACTATCTACCCTGAGAGCCTTTCTTAAGGATTGAAATTAATAAAAAAAATCCTGAACCCCAAAGTTAAGATAGCAAAGAGGATAGCCCAACTGTAAGAAGGAGAGGTAACTGGCAGAGGAAAAAAACTGAGAAAAATGGAGAAGGGAAAAGGGTGCATTTTCCAAGATGGGAAGGCTAGGTGCCTTTAGGAGTCGCTCTTCATTTCCAGTGTAGACCCTAGAACGGTGTCCTCCTTTTGCAGCAGAAACTGCCCCTTGAAACTGGATCCTGCCAATTTCAAAAAGGAAAGGCACAAACCTCTGGGTTACTCTGTTCAATTTAATAGCTCAGAAGTCACAGAACATTGCAGATCCTAAAGCACTCATGATTAAACCATTATTTAAAGTTATTGAAGATGACTGAACTTTCACAATGGCATTGTGGCCAAATACTTTGATTTAAATTGCATTGGTTTTACACCATAAAAAGTACTGAAGTTTAAGTGAATTTTAAAGGGTTCTGTATTATAGTCTTCCTTGCAAGACTATTCTACCTGTTTGTTTTTCAAATAACATGTCCACTGAAATCATATCTATTTGTTCTAAACAAGTAACCCAGAAAGATCTATGTTTGCTTTGGCACTCCTACTGTACTGTGAAGTCAGTCAGTAAAAAAACATGTTCAAATATTAATGGTATGCTACTTTGAGTTATCTCTGGATCTCAGCAAATGAGTGAAACAAGCCACACTAATGAAACACAGGTCAAAC
Organism: Shinisaurus crocodilurus; assembly: GCA_021292165.1. Classification (NCBI taxonomy): domain Eukaryota; kingdom Metazoa; phylum Chordata; class Lepidosauria; order Squamata; family Shinisauridae; genus Shinisaurus; species Shinisaurus crocodilurus. Next base: position 32,084,655 of record CM037880.1, on the reverse strand, counting down.
TTTCCTCACTGAAACAGAAAATGCTCAGGGACTTCACTTACCTCATCACACATTAATGTTGCAAGATGAGTTGTTTTCCCCCCAGGAGCAGCACACATGTCCAAAATTCTTTGTCCTGGTTGAGGATTCAAAACATAGCTCACAACTGCAGAAGGCAAATTCTAGCAAAGGAAGAAAAGAAGTCTTTAAGAACCTACTTTTATTTCAGAAATGATAAACACAGACATATTTTGCTTGAATCTAATTCTATTATTTGTTTCTTCCAATAAGAACCTAAATAATGCATGCTCCGGTGTATGCATTCTAATTTCGTAAGCAACGATCACAAAATTCATGGTATTTGGTTGACTAAGACAGCAATCCTATGGTCCCTGGGCAAACGTCCAGGGACCATAGGTTGGATTCCCCCTCCAAGATCAGAGACATCACTCTGACCTTGGAAGAGGGAGTCGGCAATCCAACCCCCACCCCTGACCCCTTGCAGCTGGCATGGAGAGAACCTGCCTCTCCAAGGTAGGGAACTCAACCTCAGACAGGGGGGAGAGGGGGCATTCCAGCGGGTGGGGAGGGGAGGGGGCTGGAGAGGCCAAGATACGAGTTATCCTGAGCCTCCTCCAGCCTCCTTCCCTTCCTCTCCGATGCACCTTTACTAGACAGGGTAAAAAGCCGGTCTATCAAAATGTGCAGGGTGGGAGGAAAGGGAAGCAAAGATAGCCTCCGCTGCTCCTCTCACTCTGCATTGGATGATCGGATGCTTCCAAGTTCAGGGGCTTCCAATGACCAAGGGCACAATCAATAGGACTGTGCCCTAAAGCAGCTATAAATATTAGAAAGGAAAACCTATTTTGACAGAAAAAGCCATTCCTTAGAAGTCAACACCTTATAATTAATCAAACTGATGGAGGCCCCAATCCTGATGGCGGCTGCAATCTTAAACACACTTACTAGGGCAGGGCTCTCCAACCTTGGGTCCCCAGATGTTGACGGCTTACAGCTCCCAGCATACCCAGCAAGCATGGCTAATGGCAAGGGATTCTGGGAGCTGTAGTCCAGCAACATCTGAGGACCCAAGGTTGGAGAGCCCTGTACTAGGGAATAAGCCGCACTGAATGCAATGGGACTTCCTTCTGAGTAAATCTGCCTAGGATTGCATTGTCAGTTAAGGGTGCAAGCCTATGCACGATTAGACAGAAAAAAAGTCTTACACCTCCTGGCATGGCTGGATGAGGAATGCTGGGAGTTGTAGCACTTTTTGCGCCCTAATAAAGAACATGAACACTAAGCATACATTTGTTAAGTATTTCAGTGTTCTGACTAAACATTGCAATGTTCTGGTTGGAGTACTGCAATTTCAAAATAAGGAGCTTGATTCTAGTATTAGGAAATTATTCCATCAACATTGGAAACTGTCTACTCTATTTTAACATCAGTTGTGATGTTGAGGTCCCCCAGGCTGTTGGTCCTGGGAGATGTTAACGTCCACGCTGAGGGCGCCCTATCTGGGGTGGCTCAGGATTTCATGGACTCCATGATGACCATGGGACTGTCCCAGCATGTCATCGGCCCAACACATGTAGCAGGGCACACTCTAGATCTGGTTTTTTCAGCTGGGCATGGGAATAGTGATCTGAAGGTGGGGGACTTTGAATCAGTGACTTTTCCCCTCTGCAAGGGTGGGGGACCTATTAAGATGGTCCACTTGTGGAGGCTAATGGATCCGGATCGTTCCCAGAGCGCCTTCGGGGGGGTTCCGGCTGATATGGCGGTCCTGGTGAATCCCTGGTTGATCTCTGGAATAGAGAGATGACCCAGGCAGTTGACATGATCGCTCCTGAGTGCCCTTTCTGTAGTAGAGCTCATACGGCTCTGTGATACACCCAGAAGCTGAGACAAAATAGGAGACGGCATCAGTGCAGATGGAGAAAAACTCTTAGTGGATGCAATCGAACCCTGGTTTGTGCCTACAATTGGATATATTTAGGGGCAGTGAGGGCAGCAAAGAAACAACATTTCACTGCCTCTATCCAATCTTCTATTTGCCACCGAGTGGAGCTTTTTAGAGTCGTCCGGGGCCTATTATATACTGGCCCCAAGGACATTCTGGACCACTCTGAGGCTTGCTGCGATATGTTTGCTAGGCACTTTCAGGAAAAAAATATCTTGCATCTGCCGGGACTTGCAATGTTAGGGCAGTGGAATCAGGTGAGGTTCCTAGAGCACAGTCTGGTCAGATTTTCTTGGATGAGTTTCAGTTGGTACAGCTTGAGGACATTGACAAGGTGCTTGGAGAGGTCCATGCAACTACATCCACACTGGATCCTTGCCCCTCTTGGCTCATAAAAATTAGCAGGGAGGGAACAGCCGGCTGGGCCAGGGAGGTGATCAATGCCTCCTTACGAGAGGGAGTGGTCCCATGCCACTTGAAAGAAGCGGTGGTGAGGCTGCTCATGAAGAAACCCTCCCTAGACTTGGAAGATCTTAATAACTTTAGGCCAGTAGCGATTGTTCCTTTCCTGGGCAAGGTCCTAGAGTGGGTGGTGGCCAACCAGCTCCAGGTGCTCTTGGATGAGACTGATTATCTGGATCCATTTCAGTCAGGGTTCAGGCCTGGTTTTGACATGGAAACAGCTTTGGTCGCCCTGTATGATGAGCTATGTCAGGAGAGAGACAGGGGGAGTGTGACCCTGTTGATACTCCTGGATCTCTCGGCAGCTTTCGATACCATCGACCATGGTATCCTTCTGGGGTGGCTGTCTGGAGTTGGGAGTTGGGGGTACTGCATTGCAGTGGTTCCGCTCCTACTTGGATGGACGGCTCCAGAAAGTGGTGCTAGGGGAATAGTGCTTGGCCCCGTGGACTCTCCAGTATGGGGTTCCTCAGGGGTCGGTCTTATTCCCCAGTGCTTTTCAACATATATATGAAACGGCTGAGTGGGGTCATCTGGAGTTTTGGAGTGTGTTGCTATCAGTACGCTGATGACACGCAGCTCTATTTCTCCTTTTCATCTTCAGCAGGTGAGGCTGTGGATGTGCTAAACCGGTGCCTGACTGAGACAATGGACTGGATGAGGGCTAACAAACTGAAGCTCAGTCCAGACAAGACTGAGATGCTGTTAGTGGGTGGTTCCTCTGACTGGATGGAGGGAGTTCAACCTGTTCTGGATGGGGTTGCACTCTCCTTGAAGGAGCAAGTCCGTAGCTCCTTGAACCATCTTTGTCACTTGAGGCTCAACTGGCTACGCCCCTATCTGGACAGGGATAGCCTGATTTCAGTAAGCTACACTCTAGTAATCACAAAGCTAGACTACTGTAATGCACTGTACGTGGGGCTGCCCTTGAAGAATGTTCAGAAGCTTCAGCTTGTGCAAAATGCAGCAGCCAGGACTTATTAGTGGGACCAGAAGGACCGAACACATAACACCATTTCTGGCATGCTTGCACTGGCATGCTTCCGAGCCTGATTAAAGGTGCTGGTCTTAACCTTTAAAGCCCTACACAGCTTGGGACCACAATACTTGATGGAACGCCTCTCCCAACCACAATCTACCCAGACACTACACTCAACATCTGGGGCCTTCCTCCAATTGCTGCCTCCAAGGGAGGCTTGGAGGGCGGCAACAAGGGGGAGGGCCTTCTCTGTGGTAGCTCCCCAACTCTGGAACAAGCTCCCACCGAGGCCTGCCTGCTGCCAACTCTACAATCCTTTCAGCGCCAGGTTAAGACTGCCCTCTATGTTGAGGCTTTTAACAACTGTAAATAGTGCATGGTCAGGTGGTTATTTTTCATCTTTTTTTACAGGTCACGTTGCATTAACTTGTTTTAGCTATTTGTGTCATTTTAAATTTGGTTTTAAATTTTATATACTGTTTTTATTGTGTATATTTTATATTGTATTGCTGTGTTTTTCATTGATTGCTGTAAAGTGCCCAGAGAGCTTCGGCTGTTGGGCAGTATATAAATCATCATCATCATCATCATCATCATCATCATCAACAACAACATTACTTTAAAATGCATATTATGTATTACTACATTATATTATCTTTCAGGATAGATAAATTTCAAAAGCAGAATTGCTTCCTTGAACAAATGGAATGCAGACAACACTATTACATTTCACAGAAATGGAAACCCAGCACAGTCCTAACCTAGCATGTCAGATATAAAAAATACTTCTAATCAGATGATAAACACATTTGGAAAATCCTGATTTTGATGGATATATTCCCAAACTGTGGTTTACTCACAAGTAAGCCCCACTGTGTTCAGTGGGGCTTAGTTCCAGGAAAAAGGATTGTGGCCTTAATGTTCAGGAAACCATAGTCAGTTTTAATACAACCTACCTGTAAAAATAGGTAACTGGATAACATGTTGTCAAATGAAGGACTACGGTAAATTGGCTCTATCATTTTTATTCCCATCCCTCTGAAAGGCACAACACACACTGGTAAGAATAAATTATCTATCTGCAGTTCTAGACCTATATTACATAAATAAAAGATGTAACATTTCAATGGGACTGCCATATAATACGAGTCTGATTTTACTTTCAGGAGCATTAACTAGGAGGGGGAAATGCAAGTATTAATCCATATATACTATGAACTCAGCTTAACCTTTATGTTGAATAGTCTTAACAAATATTTGTTTGTGTTTTGGTTAATGCAAGACAAATCAGTAAAGTATTTTCTACTTTAAAAAACATCTAAAGCTTTGTTTCTCTGAATATATGGCTTGAACTTAAGGTTTAGTTGCCTGCCTGGCTTGTATGATATGTGGATTAGTTGCTATCTGATTAGACTAGAGCATACACTGTGAAAAGTGCTTACACAAATATGCAAGATTCCAAAATCTCTGGGGCAAAGTTCTTGTGTGGTTTCCAAAACTTTAGTTTCCATTTTATTAATGAATAAATAAAATGTGTCCTATACTGATTTTATAACAGTTATAGCAGGCCTGCACAACTAGGACCCATAAGCCAATTGCAGCCTAATTCCTGACATTTGCAGCCCTCTGAGGAAAATCCAAATATACATTTTTTACAGCACATTTCTACCTCTTTGTGGGAACATCTAAGCTCCCATTCTTATGTTACACTCGCATTGTCTAATGGAATTCCTTCCTGAGCCACCAAGATGACATGAAAAACTTTGAGCTGGGATAAGTCAACACTGCAACTGCTAACCACACCAAAACTGTTGTGCTGTGCCAGGCACCCATGGGCGCCATTTTTGCAAGGTACCTGTGGGCACCTGGCTTGTTGTAGCTTATTGTGTTGTGTGAACCAAGACAGCAAAGGTTGTCAGAGGGTTAGACAACCCTCAAATAACCCTAAAACAAGCCATGGGATATTTGAGGGTTGTCTAACCCTCAAAGAGCCCCTGCTGCCTGGGCTTACATGATGTGACAAGCCACGGCAAGGCGGGCACCCATAGGCACCATGCAAAAATGATGATCTTGGGCGACCAGCGCTATGGTACAGCCCCTATAGGTAAATTAACCCATGGTAGGCTGTTGTGCTGTGCAAATCAGGTCTGCATTATTTTCTCTCCCTGGATCCAGAAGCCTGTGATGGAGCAGACACCAATTTTCCAGTCTGTTGAAGCCAATCAACCATGCTGCACAGCCTATTTAAATTGCTGGGAGAGTGAAAGCCTTGTGTGTTGTTGTCACCGAATTTAGTGAGGACTAGAAATGGGAAAGGGGACAGAAACAGAGAAAGAAAAAAGGGGGACTGAGAGATGGGTGTACAGGAAAATGGATGGGAAAAGAGGAGTAACAGAGCTGGCAGTGGCAGTCAGTTGCCTATGGAGAGTACACAAGGAGGGTATCAGCACAAAAGTACCCTCCAGCTCATATCCCCCAATAACTCATATTCAGATACTTTCTCCATAACCAAGGGTGGCAACCAAGATGGCTGACGCCAACTCCTTAACAGCATAATTGGTTAAACTGTGTGGCTTGAAGGGCAAGTATATGCCTTTATGGAGTTGGCATCAGCAATCTTGACTGCCACCTTTGGTTTTAGGATCAACTCTAAAGTGTATCACTTAGGTATACACATATTTGGATTTAGAAGGTCAAAACACATAAAAAACACACAACCAAACAAATTTCCCACAAAAAGCCTTAAAACTTGGGAAACCTCCCTGACTAAGGGTATTCAGTCAGAAACTTAGTCTGACTCTAAGCTGTGAGCATTCTCTTCTGAATTTTCAGAGAAGTATCAAAAGAAGTCTTTACCGGTGTCACAAGATAGTTTTAAAAATTGAACTAGTTTTCTAACAAAATAATAGTAATTAGATGTAGTTTCTCAATCTTTATTATAAATTTCTGACTTACTTCAATGGGCCATTAGAATTAAAAATGTCATTGCGGCTCAATTCAGAAATCCCATTTCCAATGAAAACTTTGGTCCCCAGAAATTCTTTGGCTCCTCTTTTACATTTCCCTTCAATATCAGAGTACACTGAAACCACATCACCAGCTTTCATAACTAGGGGAAAAAAGAAAGAGCATTTAAGATTATATTTTATTTGGCACAAGAACACTGATCCAATCACAGGGGACTTCTGCTAGGCCACATACTTGAGCCCCATGTATTTACAAGAATTGGTTCAGGTCAAGACTAGTTCTGGAACAACTTCAATAATGGCTATTCCAGATGCACACTTGGCAGCTTTTTCTGTGACTTTTAAAAAGATATATTCTATACTTAAAAGATAAAGTCTAGCCCCGGACTCTCCAACCTTGGGTCCCCAGATGTTGCTGGACTACAGCTCCCAGAATCCCTTGCCATTAGCCATGCTGGCTAGGTATGCTGGGAGCTGTAGGCCAGCAACATCTGGGGACCCAAGGTTGGAGAGCCCTGGTCTAGTCTAAAAGAAATGTTAATATCCAAATTACTAAAACTGAGAGACTACAGGGTCTGAGGTATGGAAGAAAAAGATGTAGCTGTATTTCTGGCTTGTTGAAGATGGGGTAGGCAACTGGATCTAGACTAGAACTGGATCAAAGTGAAATTATTGTTGTGTAGCTGCAAGGAGACCAGAAGCTTCTGAACAGGCATTAAAAAGCCCACCTGGAAAGTGGCATAAGAACAATATGATAGGGTCTTTTTTGAGGAGCCTCATGAAAAATTGGTGCAGCACTACTTAAAAGGGATAGCAGCTGTCACCTACAAAGTATTATTTTTCTTTGATCCTAGAGGAAGATCAGGAGAAAAACTTACATTTTGAAGCAGATATAATTCCAGGAGCATAGACATGTGCTCCTCGAAGCACTGCACTACCACACTGTGCGCCAACAATAACTTGATTTGTCAACTTTTCTAGATCTTTTCTGAAGTGGAAAAAATTGTGTTTAATTAAGGAAAGTCTAATAACACAATCAGGAAAAAATGTTAATGTAACCCCTACTGCTGTTATCAGCTGCCTCCACCTCTCCCACCACAGCTACTGTTTCCACTGCACACACCTTTTGCTTCTACTTTCTTTCCTCTGTATTACCTTTGTGGACATTACCTTTTCTAAGCAAACAGAGTGCACTTCTACAATAGCTGTGCTCAAAAGCTATACATTTTAAATCTAAAAGTGGGTTTCAAAAATGAAGGGCCTTTAACACACACCCTGCGCCCACAGTAGAGAGGTCAATTTGATTGATAATAGAAGTTAATCACATATCTTTTCTCTGCTTATAGTAAACTGATTGTCTTCTAGGATCATTAGAGCTCTCCAGTATTTAATAACTATAATTTTTATTCCACCATTGATCAATGGGATCAATAAGAGTTCACACATTGAGAGAGTTCACACACATAATGCTGAATGGTGCTCCCATCCTTCTCTCTCCCTTCTCCAGTGAAACTGCAAGGAGACCAGAAGCTTCTGAACCCTAAACTGTGATTAATCTTAACTATGGTTTGTTCAAACAAGCCAACTCTGTAAGCCATGGCTTGCCATTGGCTTGTTTGAACAAACCATAGTTACATTTAACCACAGTTTGCTGGGTTTGAATGACACAACAAGCTGTGATTACTCAAACAGAAGTGGAAACTTTGAAGTCCTCAGAAATATGCCAGCGGAGGAGGGAGAGCATGCAAACCCAAGGCTCACTGCAGTTCATCCTCTTAACACTAACCTTGGTTTAGCATTAATATATGAACCTTCTCTATCCATTTTACAATGACTAAAAGGTCTATTCTAAATATTTTCTCTAGTGTATCCTATGTGTTTTTGAAACTCAGGATTAGTCTACAATCCATTGGAGCTACACAACATAAAATATATATTCTGTAATATTAAAACTCTAAAAAACACCAACCTGGGCCCAGTAACAGGAATAAGTAAGATGTCAGGAAGTTGTGGATGCTGAAGAACTGGAACACTTAGACTTGAATATTGCTATAAGTTAAAAAAAAGAATATATTTCCTAGTCATTTTAAAATGAAAAGTACTGTGCTCAACAGCATTAAAGCTGTTTTGTTCGTCATCATTAATATTTTCAGTTGACAGAAGTGTTTATGTTCAGAATACATTAGAGATTCTGCAACATAGCCATAGTCCTAATGAATTAAGACATGTTTATAATGGCTACAATGAAAGCCAATGATAAACTTCATTTCAGAATTAAAGGATGACACTCAAATCACTGCCATTTTTCTTGAGTAACTGACCTTAGAAGGATATCACCAACCCATTCACTTACATTATTAGCGATTGCAAAAAAGAAAAAGTACGCCACTTTACATCTTCATTTAGAGATGCACTTAGTGACTGACAGAGAAACTGCTCAAACACAGAGAAAAAGAAATAGGAGAGTCCTTTATGGACTGTACTAGTGCAGATTGCATATGAGGGGAATCATGTTCACATTTTTTTAATTTGTTACTTCCCAGTGTGAAAAGCTCCCTTCGCACTAAAAGCTAGCATGCCAAGAAAAGCTTTACCATAGACTCCTTCCTAATGTATCCCTGCTCCTGCCAAAAATCATTTCACAAAACATCAGGTGTTTATTTGTAGAGAGATACAGTAAATAAGCAGAAAAGTTGTGATGGCATTTCAGAACGATCTGCTACACCGATCTAATAATATGGAGTTAATTTTCTCTGGAAAACAAAGAAGAAGGTAGCCCTTTAAAAAAAGAGAACAAGAGTTGCCAAGTGATAATGTTTCAGGCTGTAGAGCAATCCTAGCCCCCAGTCCTGGTGGGGATTAGGATTGGGCAGACATGCCCTCCACCTTCCTAGAAACTCCATTACTCCTGCGTACAGATCTGCAGGGATAAATCTGACAACAGTGATGCTCCCGATAGCAGTAGGCCCCAAAACAAGAGCAAGGCAGAGGCAGCTTTGTATCCAGAGACCATCTGCTTCCCCAAAATCGGCTATGCCAGCTGCAGCTGGTGTAGCTAGTTCAATTGGGGGTGGCATGGAGGGGGTTAAAAAAAACCCTGCTAAAGCAGTCCCTCCCCCCACAAACAAGTCCTGCCCTGGCCAGCATGAACCAGTAGGGTTTTGGAAGTAGTGGCCAATCCACCACTTCGCCCACCCCTCCATAATCAGGATTACACTCTCTCTTTATATTTTTTAATTAATACTTTTTTGGGAGTGCTCTCTTAGTTATAACAGACTTCACCAGCAGCAGAGTATTTATTACTCAATATTTTCAGATAGAAACTCATACAAATCCTCCCATGATGCCTCTAAAAACAAAAAGTAGCACTTTCAGGTAATGTTATAGCTATTAAAAATTGCATATGATATACTTATTGCCTATTTTGTGCTATTTATTTTATTTCTACCACCATTCTAATTGTATGTATTTGTTATTTTATTTGCATCACATTCGATTTACAGTGGAATCTTATCCATGTCTACTCAGAAGTAGGTCCCATTGAGCTCAATGGGATTTACTCCCAGGTATGTGTGGATAGTGCAGCCTTAGACTGCAATCCTATGCATACTTACCTGACAGTAAATCCCATTTAACTCAATGGACTTACTTCTGAGTAGACATGGATAGGATCACTCAATTAATGGGTTAACTAATTGATGGATAGATGGACAACCAAGGAAGAGACACTGTACACACCTTATGGATCTCTTCACAAAGCAGGTTCCTTACATGTTCCACAGATGCCAAGTGAGTGTTCACTCGAACAGTTGTGAAAGCTGGCGGATGAGATAAATTATTTAACAGAGATTCAAATTTCTGTTCAGCTTCCAATGGACCCATAGCAGTTATGAGCTTAAAATAAAAGCAAAGAAAATACATTAGATCAGCAATATTAGCATGCTATGCTATTACCCTAGAATATTGTTGATGCAAAACAGTTAAACCAGAATACTTGAAACTCAAATGGGGTTAAATTGGTTTAAATCAAAGTACTTGCATATGGAGAAATCAATGAAAATCAACTGAAATCAACTGCAATCCTATGCATACTTACCAAGATGTACGTAAATTTGTTTAGGATTAGTTGTAATTCAGAATCAATTGAAGTACCTTGTCTTAACCAACTAATGAGCTACAGCCTAAATGGGCAAAAATTTAATGGCTGGGGATTAAGCAAGATTGATTTTAGTAGTAGATTTTAAATTGCCATATTTCATATTGTATAATTTGTAAAATTGTTACCAAAGATGGGCTTCTGTGGATGGGGTAAATTATAACACTGATTTCTTTATTAATATCTTTGGCACAAAAGTGTTTTAACTCAAACATAGAAAATATGAAGGAAAGTTTGCCTCATTACATTTTGAGAAATAAAATGACAGATCTTATCATCAGTGGAGCTACTTTAGCTGGCACTAAGTGTATTGTTGGTGGCAGGCATCATGCACATATATTTGTGTACCTTTTTCCAAACATCTCATTCCTTAGATTAGCTTTGCACATTCACTTTGCATGTAGTACCTACATTTTAATTTAATTTATTTCTTCTGAACATATCTATCCCATCCTTCAACAAGTTCTCAGGGTGGATTAAATAATCAGGAAAAAGTAAATTAAAATACATAGAATGATACATATTAACAATAAAGGGGACAATTCTATGCATGTTTACACAGAATGCTGGCTGGGGAACATTTAGAGTACATTGGAGGAGTACTTTTTTCTGTCTAAATGTGCATAGGATTGCACCCAAAAAAGTATTTAAACAGCATAAAATAGTGAAGATAAAACCAATTTAGAAGCTAAAACAAAGCATGTGGTTTTTCTTATTATGGAGAGAGGTGCATGTTCCAATCATGGTATTATCAGAGCATACTAATGCACCAGAAAAGGTAGTTTGATAGCACAATCCTCTACATGTCTACTCAGTTTACTCACTGAGTTCTGTTAGACTTACTCCCAGGTAAATTATACAGCATTGCAATCTGACAACTATAATCGAAAATGGAAAGTTCACATTTTGTATTTCTTTATTAATTAATCAATGTGTACAGCACTTTACCTCATCATTTTTAAATGTTGCCCTCAGATAACCTTCAACCTCTGGCCTCAGTAAGATTTTGGGGAAAATAGCCATAGTCCTTCCTGTCATCAATTCTTTCTGAAAAACATTTGTAATAAACAATACATTTATTTCATCAAATACTTTTGAAATGCACAATTCATAACCAAAGAAGATCAGCTTACAAATTTTTAATATATTTTTTTCTCCTACATTGCCAGTGAATATGGATATATCATGAAGACAAATGAAATGTTTTAAGGCAAGGCATTAATTGATATTGTTCCTTTATCAATTTTCACATTCAGCGAGATACAGTACTAGCATTCCCAAATTGTGTGAAGATGGCTTAAACCAGGGGTGGGCAGCCTCAGGCCTGAGGGCCAAACCCAGCCCTCCAGGATCTCAATCTATCCCTCCTGGTACCCCAGATCACCCCCTTTCCCTTCCCCCCACCCCCTTTCTCTTCTCCCCCAACCACCGACCATTTGGCTGTTTCTCGGCTTTTGTGCAGTGTGTTCCCCATTTTAATGGGTTCAAATGCCTCTCCTAAGGCTTAGTTATTGGCAGTAAGAGCTTTAAGCTAACATATGCTGGTATTTTTGGCCCTGCCACTGTTTTCCTTGGTTCCACTCCTTTTGCCTTCAGCCCCAACCACCACGGAAATTTCACAAAAGCTTCTCTGAAATATAATTCAGCCTCTCTAGGCTGTAAAAGATTCAACACCCCTGGTTTAAACTTTACAGTAATAAGCTGGATTTCATTTGCTGCATGATGCATCTGGTCATATTATACAGGATGCCATGTGATATAATGTAATTATTGTTTAAAGGGTAATTTAATATCCTCAATGAGGATATATGATGCTAAAGCTGCAATCCTATACCCAGTTACCTGGAAATAAGCCTTTCTGATATGTATAGGATGTGAGAGCTGGACTGACCCGGGTTCAAAAGCTTACCTAGCCAGTGACCCTCAGTCCCAGTCACGCAGACGGGAGGAGGAGATAACAGCAGTTAATAAAGATTAAAGAGTTTATTTGTAAGACCCAATTACATGGGATTAAGGCAAGCAACACATCTCTTACTCACTACATGATTGCAGATTCAAATCCAAGACCCCAGTGGCAAGGCTGAGATGAAGTGAAGTGACTGACTCAGGACCGGTGCAGGGCAGTTTGGCGCCCTAGGCTACATTATATTTAGCGCCCCCCCTCGTGCCGTGGGGGGGCTCCGGAAAGCAGCCCTGCTCTGCAACCTCCACCGGACCCCCCCCCGCACGCTGCCGCCCCCCCACCTACCTTCCCAGTCTGACGCCTCCTCCGAAAAGGGACCCCCACGCTCTGTTTTTGGCCGGGGGCAACCAGAGCAACAGGGCTGTTTAAGCCCTGTTGCCCTGGTACTTCCCGCCAAAACAGAGCGCGGACGGGGCTCCGGAAACAGCACGGAGAAGGTAGGTGTCGGGGGGGAGGCGGCGCGGAGGAGAGTTGAAGCGAAGCGAGGGGGGGAGGTGGCGCGGGGGGGAGGTGGCGCGGGGGGGAGGTGGCGCAGAGGCGAAGCAAGGCAAGGTGGGGGGAGGCGGCGCGGGGGGGGAGGCGGCGCAGAGGCGAAGCGAGGCGAGGTGGGAGGCGGCGCGGAGGAGAGGCAAGGTGGGGGGGAGGCGCCCAGGCTCGGCCCCACCACTACTCCGGGCGCACTTACCTGGCTTTCTCGGAGAGGAGGGCGGGCGGGCAGGGCAGGAGCGCGCCGGCAGCGAAGAGGAGCACAGCGTTCTGCGCCCTCTTCCGCTACGCGCCCTAGGCAACCGCCTAGTTGGCCTAGCGGTAGCGCCGGCCCTGGACTGACTTGAAGTAGAAGTCCAGAACAAGTGAGAGAGTGGGAGAGAGTGGTCACTGTGTCAATAAGTGTCTGTCTTTATACCCCTAGACCCTGTACCTATAAATAGGATATTACTCACCAGTTGTATAACCTCTTCATCACAACATGTTTACTGCAAACCTGTCCCAAGGCTGCTGACTCATAAACCTTGAGACTATGTCTGGTGACTGAAGACCTTGTGTACTTCACCTCAAGAGACATCCTCCATGTCAGGTGACAATCTCATTCTGCCCACCATGCAAAACCTAACATCCCCCTGCTCTTTGCATATGTTGCAGAACGTGGTTATTTACCTAGTACAACAGCAACAGTTTTGTTGACACTGATGCTGTTCTTTCATCTATGGACTTTGATAAAAAAAACTTTGCGGGAATGACTTTACCTGCCAGATATTTGAACCAGCATCAAATCACTTCTGATGTATCCCTCATGACACAGTTTTATTTGCAAACCCAAAACTTTGTGTATTGCTATCTGCCTGCAGCATAGCAATCCTGCCTTTGCAGGATTTTCCTGAAAAAACTGTAATAGGTTTTTCACATCAATCCCAGCATCATTTAAACATTTTTAACAATTTAAACTATTTGAACAAATGCAATAACTATTCAAGCTTTACAATAGCATAATAGCACAATACATAATACAATGCATTCAGTTCAGCTTCAGTTGAACTCTAACTTTTAGATTATTGTTTCTTGCAAAATCAATCAAAGTATGATTATAAAAATAACAAACCTCAGGTGTATTTTCGTTGTTCTTACTATCACAACCACAACTGGCATTTCTGTGAATCTGTAAGCCACCTGTGCTCTGAGCTGTAACATAGTCTGAAGTGTGATGTTCCCTCCAGATGACACACAACTCCTTTTCCAGAGCTCTCCAAGCATGTCCTGTTGGTCTAACAGCCTGCCTATTACACTGACAGCAATATCTGGCCTTGGTGCTTACATAATGAAGTTCAATTGCCCAGTGCTTCTGTGTAGCATTTTCAAACTGCTTTTCCATCAGCATGTGCTTGAAAATCCTCAATTATTTGGAGTCTCGCACTGAGTTAACAATCTCCAAATTCTCAATCACATCCATGATTTTCCTGTTTGTTGCAGTAGATACTGCCCTCTTGGTTCTCCCTCAACCTCTATTTTCAGATAGACAGTTGATCACCAAGCAGCTTCAATTCAAAATGAAATTCCAAACCCTGGATCAATTATATCATATTGCTTCTATCTGTCCAGAAAAAACAATAGATCATCCATCTAACAAAGTACATACAGTCTATGTCCCTGTTCCTCCTGTTTAACAACAAACAAACATTGATCTGCCTCTCTGTGCAAATCTCAATCCAGCAATGTTTGAGTTCAAAACAAAATTCCAGCCTCCAGGTGATTCTAGCTTTTCCTACAGAAATTCTCAGACAGTTTTCCTAAGACTTCCTCTCATTTAAAATGCTTATGTTCCAATATTTCCAACTGTGAAATATTCATACATCTCTCCACATTCTTAAACATCAGTCTAACTGTTTCCAAAGCAAATTGTTGTTGCACTCATCTCATGATTATCCAGCCCCTTTTTACTTGGCAAAATCACAAGCAACCAATCTTGCTATTTGACACACATAACCTTTTCCCAATCTGGTTAGTTTTCACCTAAAAATCTATCTGGTAACAATGAGTTCCATGGACTGCTTTGTTCCCAGCTTCCATGTTTGTTCTTTATCCAAAGAATTCAACTCAGCTTGCATATTTATTTATTTATTTATTTGTTATATTTATCAATCGCCCATCTGGCCGGTCACCCAGCCACCCTGGGCGATGTACAATTAAAATAGCCTGAAGCTATGGTTTAGCTTCCTTAACAGACAATTTTTCACCTCTTTGAAATTTTGAGTTTCAAATGGCTCTTCCTGCAAATTCATCCTGATATCTCACAGGTTGTTTAACTCACCTGTTCCTTTATCTCATCAGTTATCAGGTTCCTGTTCCAATGAACTTGCATCAATGATGAACAATCATTTGTTTAGCCTCCTCTAAACCAAATGTGTATCAGAGTTGGTTTTGAAAAATCTCACCTTTTTTCATTCAACATTATACTTAACACTTCTAGATAATCTCACTATCCAAGTGTTATTCATGTTTTAGAAAAATTCCATGTAAGCTTCTCTTACAGATTTCTTCTAACTTTTGAGGTTTATGTACCTACATATCAGATCCAAGATCCTGAAATGTTTCTCCAGAAGATTCTTCTATACACAACTTCCCATAAGGTGTACAGTTCAACACAGAACTAAAACTTCTATCATGTACATAATCAAAACATTTAAGAGCTTCTACCCAAACCTCATTAGCCAAATTAGCATCACCTCTTCTGAGTGTTTGTTTACTCTTCCACACAATCCATGTGTTCAATATCACATCCTGTTAGAAATGCATCAAAATACACTGAATTGAACTTCACCCATATCTCAAAAGAAATAGGTAACATGGGTAATATGCTTGTTTCCCACCCAAGCACAAAACACCTTGACTCTGTTCAATACTCCAGCTTTCTATCTAACATGTACACAACCTTGTACTTCGTGTATTGATCAATTAACATCATGAAATAACGTGCCTCTCCTCTAAAAACCATCAGAGTACCCACAAGATCACCAACAACAAATTTAAATGATATGAACTGGTTTTTCAGCTTGCCTTCCAGTTTACCTGTTGAAGCTAGCATCCCTTGTATATGTGCACAAAATTACCTTTCATGTGAAAATTACAATTTTCCAAATGCTTTCCCCATCATACTGCTTGCATTTTCTTTCACTGCCTGTGAATCTAAATGATCAAACATCATGTGATATGCATGCATGTACATGTCATACATATAAGCATTTAGCTTTTTATAGTTGCATCAGTACAACTTTCCATTTCTTTATTACATCATTACAGTATGATAAAAGAAATAAACCATCTCTTAGCTTTGCCATATAAACATACCTACTAATTATTCAGTAGTTTACATTTTGCTACAGAGAAATCCACAATATACTCAAGTCAGCATTCATATATACATTCAGTACACTTCCTGACATTTCCAGAGCATATATTACACTTTCTTGATTCCAAGTGATTCAAACTTTCAAGAAATACAGTTCCAAAAACATGACTTTTAAACTCCTGACCATTTGCATAGTCCTCTTCCTGCTTATTTATGTCCAACACAGAAAGCTTCATTTTAACAAGCCATCGTTTCTGTTCACAACCAAAATAATGTCCATTTTGTTATGTCCTGGGTTAAAACAAAGTTTTCCTGCTTTAAGCACCCCTGCTGATTTCAAACTCCTTTCTTCTGTGATCCCACATGAAGAAAATTGAAGAACAGCTTTCCATTTGAAGCACAGCTTTCTCTGTTCAAAAACGCTGTTTCTTCCCTGCTGTTTTAAAACCACGCCTCCGCTGGTTTGATACAGCCTTCCGTGTAGTATCAAGTTTCCCAAGATACGTTCCAGTCACACGTGACTTTGCTGCGACACACGCTCCAGACGCTTTATCCACGTCAGACGTTATCCACGTCGTCTGTAACCCAAGCTGTTTGTTGACACAATGCAAAAGATAGCTGATCCTCTGCTGAGCGAAGAAGCAAACTGTAAAAGAAATATGATCCTCCTGCTGTAGTCTCGATGAGTAGACACAGAGCCTCCTGGAGAAATTTCCTTGCCCGATACAGCTCCTTGACAATCACTCCAGCAAGCTGTGGAAAACGAAATCCTTGTGTCAGCGTTGTTCATTGTTCAGTAGCCTCGGATCTGCCAAGCCTGGCACCTCCGTTCCAGCTTCTTCCAAAACGAAAAATCCTTCGTCTCTCTTCCTCTGCATTCTTCAGTTGTGCTGCATTCCAAGCCGCTGTTATCAGCATCCAGCTCTAGCAACATCACCTTCCCGGTTGTTTACACTCCAAACCGTCTTACATTTGTAAACAATCTCTTAACCTCATAACTGCCGATCTCCTGCATCCCTGGATTATCTAAGACTGGCAGTCGAAACTACTCAGGAAGCCAGACTGGTCCAGAAGCAGCCAGTTGCTAATCCCTAGCTTAGAAGCTGTATTTTGTGTGGGAACCATGTTCCATGATGGATGGATTAAGAATAGCAGTTGATAGAAGTGAATGTTCTAAATAAATGTAGACTGCTTTGTTGTAAAAATAAATATAGTGGGCCCTTTAAAATATTATCTTTAGAACTGATAAAGGTTTCAAACCATGTAATACGGTAGGGCAAACCTATCCTTTAGCAGGCTTTAGCCAATATCCAGCTTACTTTCTAGGATGGAAAAAGCAACAGAAATCCCAATCAGCATCAAGAAAGGTCTGACATTCCTTGTGATCAATTACATGGTATCATTTAGTAAGATGCGAGGCTTTATTTTCAAAAGCTCTAAGTTTTTTAATTAGTTGTGCAGCTCAATCCTATGCATGCTTACTCAAAAGTCCTACTTTGTTCTATGGGACTTAATTTCATATTTCAATGAACTCTTACTCTACTAAGGACTGCAGTCTTATTTACCTTTGTTTTTGACCATTTTGATCCATATGTACTAGCTGATTTGATTTAGTTCCTTATCTAAAGGCATACAGGCAGTCCCCGGATTATGAACGAGATCCGTTCCTAAGTCTGTCTTTAAGTCGAAACAGAAGCCGCACAATGTTTTCAAAGTGTTACAAAGTATAGTGTGTGTGCGCATTCGTAAGTACGAACCATTGTATTTAACTCAGATTTTTATATATATGGTGGTCCATTCTTAAGTATGAGTTGTCCGTAAGTCGGAACGTTCTTAACCCGGGGACTGCCTGTATTTCTTGGGAAGGTTTCCACCGTTTAAAGCCACGTTTTGAGGAATTTACTGGCCCAAGATGTGTGCTGATTGCAACTCGCTTAGAGGGCTTTAAAAGGGAATTTAGCCTCCATGAATTTGTCTATCAGTGTCATAATTACTTGGATTGAGAGCATAATTCGTTCCGGAAACGTGCTTGTAATCCAAAACACTCTTATATCAAAACGACATTCCCCCAAAAAAATTTGTAGAGATTTTTAATTTAAGCCGTACTACAGTACTTGTATTGCAAGACGTCGCTTGTATATCAAGTAAAAAAAAATTAAATAAATATTTAAAAATTTGCTTGTCTTGCAAAACGCTCTCAAACCAAGTTACTTGCAATCCAAGGTATTACTGTATATACAATCTTCAGGTACAGAGGCAGTATGTGTTTCAGTACCAGTTGCTGGGGAGCAACAATGACAGAATGCTATTGACTTCAGTTCCCCCGCGGGAGGTGTGTGTGTGATGTTCTTGGGGTCAGAGAGGGGAGTTGTGAGGCTCCGCTGGATTCCTAGGCCTCCAACCCTCACAGTTCAAGCCCTGGTCCTCACCCAGCTCCAGCATTTTAACATTATTTGTTACATGTCCCGCCCTTCCTCCAAGAAGCATATAGCCCTTCCCCTCGTTTTATCTTCACAACAGGCTCGCGAGGTAGACGGCGCGCGAGAGTGTGACCGGTCCAAGATCAGCCAGGGTAGTTCCACAGCCCGGGGGGGGGGATTCCAAGAAGGGGGGGATTCGAACCCACGTCTCCCCTCCTCAGCCCTTATACGGCACTCTCCTTTCCCCATCGCTGCAGGTCATGTTTTGTTGTTTTGCGAAACGGCGTGACTATTACAACCCAAATTAAAACGGCGGGCATCCTTGTAGTAAGTCAAATACAGCTCGCCATGACGCCGCCTCTGTTCTCCTCACACCTCTTTCCAGCTAAGGAAAAGAAACGGGGGTGGCCATTTTTTATTTATTTTTTATTTTAAGTGGCTCTCCTAGCGCCTCAAGCACGTAGCGAGGCGAAAAGCGGCGCCCGCCCTCGACTCCCTCAGGCTGGGCGCCATCTGCTGCCAGGCGGGGCGGGAAACGGCTGCCTGGGAACAGGCGCGCTCGCCTCCCCGCGGCGAGGCCCAGCCAATGGCATCGCCCCCTCCTGCTCCGCCGAGCGCCCCGCTCCCCAACCCAGCGCCAGCCAGTGCTCTGCCCGGTCCCTACCTTCCGCCTTCCCCCTCCGAGCCAGCCAATTCGGCCTCATCCGGCGAAGGGAGAGGCAGGAAACCCGCCCGTGGCCCGGCCCGGCCCCGCCTCGCTTCGCTTGTGTTGGCCTCTCTACGTTACGGGGCTTTTCAGAGCCCGCAAGAGTACGTGCGCCCGGCTCCCATCAATGGCAGGGACCCGCAGCGGGATTCTAGGTCTTTACTCGGGAGTAAGTCACATTGAGGTCGGTGGAGCTTACTCCCAAGTAAGTGTGCCTCGGATAGCACCCTGGGTCTTCTCTTCGAGGGCACCTGTGAGGGAGGCGGGGCTGGCGGCGGTCACCGAGCTTTGTAATTACTCATTTTTTATTTTCGAACGTCACCTGTCGCAAAAGCGGTGCGAGTTTCTGTGAAAACAGGAAATATAGTTTTCGAATGGGAGGTTGCGATTTACAGAGACATGATTGCGGGGAGACACGGTCATAGAGTTGTACAGAATTAGGGAGGCATTTTTCTCCCACTCTCATAATACTAGAACCCAGTGGGGTCATCCCATGAAGCTGATTGGTGGGAGATTCAGGACAGATAAAAAGAAGCCCTTCACACAGCACCTCGTTAAACTATGGAATTCACTTCCACAAGATCGTAGTGATGGCGGCCACCAGTTTGGAGGGCTTTAAAAGGGGATTGGACAAATTCATGGAGAAGGCTATCAATGGCTACTAGTCCTGATGGTTGTATGCGACCTCCAGTATCTGGAGAACTCAGCTTGCTCAGTATTTTGTGACATTTTAGTTCAGTCTTCCCAAACTTGGTGCCTCCAGATGTGTTCAACAGCAACTCCCATAATTCCCAGTTAGTATGATGGGTGTTGCAGTCCAACAAATCTGGAGGGCGCCAGGTTAGGGAAGGTTATTGGGCGGTATAAAAATGTATTAAATAAATAAACAAATAAAGGTACTGTGAACGGGCCAGAATGCTTTGGCCATTGCACGATATAGAAATGTAATAAATACAGGTCTACTGTGGCTTTAGAATATTATTATTATTGTTGTATGATCACGATCACCTACATATTTTCTATAAAACAACAGAGCCTTGTGGCACCTTAAAGACTTAACACATTTATTATACCATAAGCTTTCATGGACACTGTCCACTTTCTTAGATGGATCTGAGGAAGTGGACAGCACTCACTAAAGCTTATGGCATAATGAATGTGTTCGCTTTTAACGTGCCAAAAGACCCTTTGCAGTTTTTCCTGCAGAGACAGACTAGCAGACGAACACGAACCCCCCCCTGAAAATATTTTCTATAGAATCAAATGCACTAACTGCCAACCGCAGGCGGGGCGGGGCGTTTACGGGCACAATTACACCCATAGAGATAGAAAAGCTGCAGAGTGACACAGGCTGAACTCTAGGCGTCGCTCTAGCGGGTAGAGTCTATCCTTGGCATCTCTAGTGATACTCCTATATACTTTGCATTAGTAGTTATAATGAATAAACGATTTTAGGAAAAGCCACAATGAAGACTGCGCTACTCTGAAACTTGTTGTTATTATCTAACAGAGAAACTTGCTCTCCAGTAGACGCCCCCTGGAAGCAGGATGGCTCCACCCTCGCAGTCTCTCACAGCGAGAGAGGAAGACGATGCTAGCGGCTGGGCCCTGCCTTAATCCTTCCCCAGTGGAGGAGGCACAGTCTTCAATGAAAATATAACACTTCCCGGTTGAGAAACGCCCCCCCCCACCACGATTTATTTATTTACAGCATTTTTACCCCGCTCTTCAGCCAAAAAAGGCTCCCAGAGTGGCTTACAACGATTAATATTAGACAGTCCCTGCCCTCAGGCTTACAATCTAAAAGACATGACACAAAAGGAAATGGGATAGGGAAGAAGGAGGGAGAAAGCAAAACTCAGGCACCACTTTTACAAGGTTCGTATAGTTTGCAGCACAATCCAGATGCCCCGCATATAGCGGCGTTCGAACGGAAGCAGGAAGTGAGGGTTGTGTCTGTCAACCAGTCTCTAGAGGAGGGGGAGGACCCTTTCCGGTTTTGACCTTGTGTCAGCGGGGTGCGTCAGCGTTAGTCACGGAACATACGTCTTGCGTACGGCCGGACGTAGTGACGTGAGGTGGCCGGGGAAGGCCGGAAGGATGGGCAGGGCTCTGCTTGCTGCCGGTGTGGCTGAAAGCAGCGGCCGGAGGAGGAGTCGAGCTGGTTTTGGTCCCGCCCACTTTACCCGCCTGGGGTAAGAAAGAAAGAAGGGAAAGACCATTCTTCGTTAGGAGCGGAGATCGGCTCCGTTGCTGCGCGGTTCGGGATGGGCCTCATATTTGCCAAGCTGTGGAGCTTTTTCTGTAACCAGGGTGAGTGGAACGGGAAGGAGGCAGTGCTTCTAGTGGTAGTAGTAGCAGCAGTAACGCTGCACTACTATTAGGTCCCCTGCTAGTCCGTGGGGACTGCTCAGACATTTGCGTGGGAAGGATTCGTTGGGGCTTCCTTCGAGTTTAACAGGGTTGCGGGGAGAGCAGTGAAATGGTAGGAGGAGGGAGAATTGTGGATGGAAGGTACTACTTGGCTTTTACAAAAACTAAGGTCTTGGAGGAGGGTTACAAGCAGGGCTCGTCTTGAGTTGAGAAATTGGGTAGGTGGGGTATTTATTTCCCTGTTTTCATTTATGTGGTTTTTGTTTTGTAGAAGGGCATGTTTCACCCCACCACCTATTTTATCCTCGCAACAACCCTGTGGGGTAAGCTAGGCTGAAAAAGAGTGGCCGGCCACTGGTCACCCAGTAGAGTTCTCTAATGGCGTGGAGATTTGGAACGGTCTCTTCCCCCAGTCCTGGTCTTGATACTCTGGAGGAGTGGGGAAAGGTCACTGAACTGGCGAGACTGGTTTTTCTGTGTGAGGTGGTCGTTTTTATGATGAGGAGGAGTGGTATAGTCCTTCACGGGCTATAGCAGGAGAGGAGAGCTGGTAGGCTGAGAAAGGAAGAAATGGTGAAAAGTTGATGGAGTTAAGTGGTGCATTAGGGCAAACAAGGTTGCTTGTTGCTGGTATGATTATCGGCCTGTATATAAGAGGTGTTTAACAAACAAGCCTGCAGAGAATGTAAGGGGGTAGGGAGGAAGTAGGGGATGAGAAGAATGATCTGCAGGGAGACTACAAAGTCCTTTGGTCTGGGATTATAGGATGCTACCTGCCAACTTTTCTTAGTCGAACTTGTAATGAACCTGTTGCTTGGAGTGTGGTGAAAAGCTAGTTCAAGCAGTAGGGGGGTGGGTGGGTTAAGGGGTGTTTTTTCTGTGGTGGTTCCAAAATGGGAAAATCACTCTTCTCTATAATAAAATGATTTAAGGAAATAATGGGACTTAGTTGAAATGTTTTCATATCTAAATTGGGCACATTATTCTCTGTGTTTGTGTGTATCTAATCTTCTGCCTGAAATTAGTGGAACTAATGTTTAAGTGTATATGCAGGATTTGGAAAAACACCCTGTTAAATGCAAGCATACTGCATTTGCACGGAAGATTTATTTTGCAAGCTGATGGTTTTTCCTCTTCTCTAGACAAATTTGCAACACTGCCGTGCTTTTCTTGGATTTTAAAAGCTTTGCTTGTGAGACAAATACGTCAGTATTATTCCAAGATGTGTTGTACATTGCTGTTCTAAAATGTATCCATTTTAAAACTTAGCTAAGCAAGGCAGCATAGTACCTGCCTTGCAAGCATGCTTTCATTTTCCTAAATTCTGTAATCTAAAACAACATATCAGAGGTATGCATAATGAAACCGTCAGCCATTCTGATTAGACCCTCAGTTGTACAGATAAGGGAGGGGGGAATTGCCATGCAAAGTTGTCTTAGTGTATTCCTTTTTAATGGAATATCTGGTAACCTTTGGTGAGGCATGATCAATCATTCCACTAACTTGAAGTTTCTGCACAAAGAATCCACCCAAGCAGATACTATTTTGATGAATATCTTGGTGGTGATTCTCATGTTAAGTTCCTGAGCTAAATACTCCAAAAATGCTTTCATGTGGCAAGGGCTCCATGCAACAGCTGTCATGCCAGACCTGTTCACTAAGTGGATTGCCTGTACCTTATGGAAAAACTCTCCCGCACTAGCTGTCGGCCACGGATGTATGACATTGGTGTAGGAATTCCATTGCATTAGTTGCTTTCTCACATAAGAGCTGTTGCTTGGATTTGCCACCACATAGAAGCATTCAACCGCTTCCATATGTGGGTCTAATGTGAGAATAAACCCTAAGATATTGACAAAACCAATGTCTGCTTGTAGTGATTTTGTGGTACAATAGCTTCAAGGTAGTTAAAATACTGGTCGCATGTCGGGAAAGGTGAAATGGTGGTAGTGATAGGATAACTTTGCAGTGATGGCTCATGTGATATATTTTGCATTAGTAAGTTCACAAACCTTTGAATGAATTTGGGAGAAGGGGGAGCTTACACCGGTTAATAGACCCCACCATTGGATTATCTTGGTCATGGGCTGCTGACATTTAGTTAGGTGGGATTTCAAGGAGCTGGGTCCCCACAATGTGTTTGCCTTGGGTGATAGTAAGCAGATAAGCTTCAAGGAAATTCATCTTTGCTTTGTTGGTGTTGGAAAATGGGTATAAAGGGAATAGTGGCTTTTAAAAAATAAGTGTTCTCTTTTTCTATTCTGAACGTATCTTCCAGCCTTTGGGGCAGGGGGATTCTTGGCAAATTTGGAGTAGCAAGAATGGTGGGGAGGGGAAGTCTATGGTAGACCAGAAAAAGCTTTGGAAAAGAAATGGGTTCTTAGAGGGGTGGGTAGAGGAGCTTGTTTTATCAGGTAGTTTAAGGGAAAAGTTTAGGTATCTTTCTGTCAGTTAAGCTACACCACTAACAAAAACTAGAGTATATAATTGTATTGGAATTGCAGATTACTGTACTGATAAGTGTAAGGTGACCTCACATTTACAGCTGCTCACAACTGTTTACTTTTATATATTGTAGAACACAAAGTGATAATTGTGGGACTTGACAATGCTGGAAAGACCACCATTCTGTACCAGTTGTAAGTATTTTAACTGGATACCCTTAGTCATTGGGTTATGAGCCGATCATACTTGAATGCTTGGGTCAGGATTTACAAATATTGGGAGAAAAAGGACAACCTATCCATAACTGGAAAATATTTTTAATTCCCCAGGGTCAAATTTTTTGGTATCTTCACTGCCTGGAAGCTTGAAATTGTGTTTTTCAGACTTGAGCCTATGGAAGAAGCTTTCAGTTTCTATATTCTTCCAGACTTCCTCTAACTCTTTGTGTTTATGAACAATCACATTTAATCAATCGTTGATAGTCCAGCTATTGGTGGAATGTCTTATTGCTGACCTATTCTATTTTACCTACTTGGCTTAGGGTATAATGCTGACATACATAATATTCCTTGAGAGGATTACTTCACTATGTTGCAATAGCATTTATAACTGTCAGAAGCTGTGGTTGTAAAAACCACAGGCAGGTAATTGATTAAAATACTCACTTTCTGCAAGAAGACAGAGAAATAAACTGAAACCAGAAAGACTATGTTGGTGGAATTGTGCTGGTTTGTTTTTAAATAGTTCTAATCTGTCACATTTGGAACGCTTTGCATTATCTAATTTTAAGGGTGCATGATAAGCTGATGACAGGATTCCATATGCAATTTCTCAGTAGAGCCCTTCTTAAAAGGCCAGTTAAACTATGGAATTCACTAGCACAAAGATTCATTGATGGCCACCCACTTGGATGGCTTTAAAGGGGATCAGATGAGTTCATGGACAATAGGAATATCAATGGCTACTAGTCATGATGGCTGTATATTACCTCCAGTATCAGAGGCAGCAGGCCTCTGTGTACCAATTTTTGGGGAACATGGGTAGGACTGTGCTATTGCACTCATGTCCTACTTGTGGGATTCCCACAGGCAGCTGGCTGGCCACTGTGTGAACAGAACGCTGGACTAGATAGACCTTTGTTCTGATCCAGCATGGCTCTAAATTTCTTAGGACATTTTATGCTGCTAAATGTCTCCATGTGATCGCATCCATGGGTACAAAATTAGGGCTGTTAACAGTAGGAGGGGTAACGTCTGCAGTGGGGTGCCTTCTCTACTTGTGTAGGCTCCCTGTGAAATTTGGAGCCCTGGTTTTTCAGGGGTCTAAATTGCATGGGGAGCCTACATGGGTAGAATCGGATCCCTGCTGCAGATGTTCTCCCAACATGTGGAGGGCTGTGGAGATGGGTGCTGAAGACGTGACAGAGGGAGCGCTTGGAGCCATTGGGCTCATCCTTGCTCTGCCCCTCACACTACTGTAATTGCTGTGGTTGGTGAACTTCTGAATAGGGTGAGTGTGAGCTGGTAGCCCTCTCTCAGATAGCACCTTTTCCATAGCCATGATCATGGAGATGGCTGTTAGCTCACTGCCTTTATGTCCCAGGTCATACGAACTTTCCTGAACAGTTATGAACCTGCACCTGTGATCATGTGGAAGAACTTAGTGAAGACCACCCAAAAGCTTATTTTATATATATATATAACACGTTCTTTCCTGTACAGTCTTATTGGATACTCTAATTTCAATCCAGAAGGCAGACGTTAGCATATGATAACACATTTGTGTAGAACTGATGATAGCTGCATTTCAGGTCTTGCTAAGTATACCACTTTTCTTCCCCCTTTAGCCTAATGAACGAGGTGGTTCACACTTCTCCCACTATAGGAAGTAATGTTGAAGAAATAGTAGTAAAAAACACTCATTTCCTCATGTGGGATATTGGAGGGCAGGAGTCCTTACGGTCATCCTGGAATACCTATTATTCAAATACGGAGGTATGTTGATTTTCTTCCTAACTCAGGCAGCTCAAGCTGTTGGGGCTGAGTTGACAAATGTGTGTTGGCAATTGCATGAGGATCCTCTCAAGGATAAACTAGAACCAAGTTACCCCTTTGGCCAATATGGCCTGCAGTACTTAAGAGGGAAAGATTCAAGAGGGAAGGAGCAGAGGAGAAAGCAATAGAAAATTGCTTTGTTTTTAAGCCGCTGAAAGGCTTTTCAGGTCTTGGAAGGTGACATCTTCTCTTTTTGCCCCACCATAAGAATGAACTCTTGATATTTACCTCTGATCAATTTGAATGGTAGGGATACAAAGGGAAGCATTCTTCCCAGGCGCTTGTGTGGACACCACTCTTGCAGCTGTTGTAATTTTGTTTCACAATTTCCTTGCCCTCTACTGCCTCAAAAAAAGAGTCAGACATTCAAGGGTGTTGAGTAGAGGCATTTTGTTTAACACGAATGTAGCATTTTATAAAAGCATCAGAAAGAGTTCTGTGGCACCTGAAAGAGGAACACACTTTGTTGTTGTGGCAACAGACTAACCCATAAATTGTATCATTTTGAATTCCCCGGCCTGCATAGAAATATATCTTTTTAGCTCTTGGGCCAATTTTCCTTTTTTCCACAGTTTATTATCCTTGTAGTTGACAGCATTGATCGAGAGAGACTGTCCCTCACAAAAGAAGAACTCTACAGAATGTTGGCACATGAGGTACTTTGGATTGTACTCCTCTATATTCTATATGTATTCGAAGAATGTAGACTTTGGCTTGGATCCAAAGTGTTGCATACATAGAAAGCAATCCTGCTAGTGCAGGGCAAAGCTCTGATTTTCACCACATCCCATGCTGTTCTGGAGGGTTCGTCATGCAGCTTTGTGGGAAGTGCAGTGGGCTGCAGCCTGTGTGTGTGTGATCATCAGATATCGGGGTGCTGGGGCTGCCTTGTGCTAGTGGAAGTACTTTCTGCTGTTGCAACAGCACCTTTGTATCCAAGTTGTTTTTTAAAACACAAACACATTAGCGTGGTGGCTTCAGGGTGCAATCCTATGAGTGTTGAGACAGAAAAAAGTCCTACAACTCCCAACATTCCCCAGCCAGCATAGGATTGTGCCCTAAATCATAGGATTGTGCCCTAAATCTTTTTTTTTCCTGTTTCCTGTGTCTATGTACATTCAAATGGATTCTGTTCTCAAATCTTAGTTAAGCTGGAATCTTGCTTGTTCTAACTATGATAAGTGTAAAGGGTGGTGATGGGAGTTGATGGTTCAGAAGAGAGGGTGTAGGGGAACAAAAATGCAATCCATGCTTAGGCAGAGGTCGAGTTACAAGTGCAGCAGCCTGAAACAGTCTAAACACATTTTGGGCGCAGTCCTTTCAAGATGGTCATCCAGTGCAGAGCGGGAGGCGTGACAGAGGCGATCTTCACCTCCCTGCTCCTCCGGCTCTGCATTTTTGCTAGACGCCATCACTAGACAGCCAAAAAGAGCCATCTCAGAGGGGGAGGGAAGGAGGCTGGAGTGGCTCCAGGATACTTTGTATCCTGGCTGCCCCAGTCTCCTTCCCTCCCCCCAAAATGCCCCCTTTAACCCCTCTCCAAGGTCCGACTTTGGAGAGCAGCCAGTGGGGTTCTTTCCCTGCCGGCTGTTGGGGAGGGGGATCGGAGCTCGAAATCCCAGCTCTGAGGTCTGAGCACTGTCTCTGAACTTGGAGCTGGGAATTTGAACTATCCTATGTGTCCCCCCCCCCCCCAGGCAATGTATAGGGGCCATAGGATCGTTTTCTCCAACTACTGAAATGCGCCCTTTTAGTAAATAAAGCGGTATATACATGTTAATAATGAATACATCATTATATATAACAAATATATATATAGTATTTGTAATATTTAGGTTTATGTAGCTGTTAAGACCTTAATAACACAAGCTTTCTAAATATATTTAATTGACAGGATTTGCGGAAAGCTGCAGTTCTCATCTTTGCAAACAAGCAAGATATGAAAGGTTGTATGACGGCTGCCGAAATTTCCAAGTACCTCACCCTTAGTTCCATAAAGGATCACCCATGGCACATTCAGTCCTGTTGTGCACTAACAGGAGAAGGGTAGGTATTAGTAATATTAAATGAAATGTCCAGTTAGAGAGAAATTGGCAACATTTTATTCCTCTGTCCATGTTAAACATTGTGCGCTCATGGTAGTGCTTCCTAATTTCAAGGTTGCATTGTTAATGCCATCTGCTCTGATAAGGAGCTATGTACTTTAAAATGAAAATGGTCCCTGGCTATGAGATTTATAGACATGAAGCTGTATTGTTGTAGGATTAAAATGCCATCATTTCCCCTAAAACTTAAAGCATAAGGAAATATGTATGCTACTGAGTTAGTCAAATCTTAAAATAATTACAAGTATTCCATTAAGCCGTTTCGAAGTAAAGCATTGAGTAGAACATTCTAAATCACTTAATCAAATAGTTTGATTCAAATATTTTGGCTACTGGAAAAATTTTGGAGATATATGCAGCACATAAAACTACTATGGCATACTTTAAAAATGTATTTACTAGACAGAAGTCACACATGTTAAATCAGATGCCAGCTGATTTAGGGCTTTGGAAAACATTTTGATTCATTTTTATTTGGGGGGGGGGGGAACCCTTCCCAACGCTTTGGCTACAGATGTGACTTGTTCAAATGAGCTTGTGTGTGCATGTTTTTAAAGCAGCATGACAAGCAGTTCTTATTTTACATACACTGTTCTGTCCAATGATAGCAGAATTCCACAAGTGAAGATTTTCCATACAACAGGGGTTGTTAACTTAGTCTGTACCTCCTTTGTCAATGTGCAAACCTCCCTATCTAATTAGTAAATCTCTCCAGTAAGCCACCTTCAAACTGAGAGTGCAGTATCTTCTTTTTAATTTGAGCTGTTGTTTGTATCGCTGTGGTCTGGTTTACACAAGAATCAGAATGAGGTGGTAAAATCCTAAAGTGGTAGAATAGGTAATAGGTAATATTCTTGAATGTGCCGCCTAAAATAAATAAATAAATAAATAACCCCCTGGAAATAGAAACTATCCCAGCAAGAACATACTGGCCCAGAACATTTATCTCTGACATTACAGTATAGTTTTTTTACTTGCAGACTTCTCATGCAGTGTAGCATTCAAGAACATCACCCTGCTGCCTGCAGTGCTACATTCCACTCTTGCCATCCCAGGTTTTTAAACAGGCCTATGTGGAGTAATTCCTGTTGGTCTGGGAATAGTAACAAGTCTCTTGTGATTATATGTGCTTCTCAGTTTTTTGGAATGAACAAGAGATCAGATGTTGCTATCCCTGAATATTGAAAAAAAATATATCCTTAATTTTAAGATGGACTTAAAAAGAATGGCACATAAGAAAGTTTGGGGATCATGCAGTCTTGTCCCTTCTTTACATTAAAAAAAAATGCTGTCATGCTTTTCAACTTTTACTCATAAGAATGAGGACTAGAAACATTTTTTAAGAAGGAAAAACAGTAATAAGTACTCATTAGGCTGTCTCCACATCTGCCTAACAGCTTGTCGGTAGTTGCCTACCCTGAACTGATAGTGTGTCTTAATAATATTGTTCTGTGTCAGTGCTGTGTCATCCTCTGTATATGAATGTTTGGGAGTAAAATAATTTTGGGGAAGAAATCCTTCATCTACAATTACTGCTTGAATTTGAACCTGGCTGGGGCAGTTTTGGGGGTGGTGGTGTATGTATTCTGGAAACTTCTGAATTCTCATATAGCAGTTAAATACAGTGGCTTGGATCCTAACTTCTGTTCCAGGAACTTTCTTGAACCCCTCCACAAAAAGGGAGACTGGCCCTAATTGTGGACCCCCTTGTGCGAACAGAAGTGACTTCCACTTCTGTAATAGCTTCTTTGGATCAAAGCCAATATTATGATGGACTCTAATACCATTCTTGCACAATGTGGCATAGCTTTTTAAATCCCTCCCTTTCTTTTCACCCTATTCATTTGTTTTCTTTCTTCTCTCTCTCTCTCATATACAGTAATGCCTTGGATTACGAGCATAATTCGTTCCAGAACCATGCTTGTAATCAAAAACACTCGTATATCAAAGCGAGTTTCCCCATAAGAAATAATGGAAACTCAGATGATTCGTTCCACAACCATTTAATCACTGCTTTGCCGGCTCTCTGGCAGGGAGCCCCATGGAGGGAGCCGGCAAAGCAGTGATTAAATGGTTGTGGAACGAATTCCCGGGAGCCGGCGCAGCAGCGCGAGGCGCCCACAGAGTGAGCGGCCGCGTCTCCACGGGGCTCCCTGCCAGTTCTGTTCCGCTTGCTCTGTGGGCGCCTCGCGCTGCCGCGCCAGCTCCCAAGCAGGGAGCTGGCACGGCAGCGCGAGGCGCCCGCAGCGCGAGCGGCTGCGCCGCACCTCCACGGGGCTCCCTGCCAGGAGACACTGCTTTGCCGGCTCGCTGGTAGGGAGCCCCGTGGAGGCGCAGCGCGGCGGCTCGGTCTGCGGGCGCCTTGTGCTGTCGCGCGAGCTCCCTGGCAGGGAGCCGGCACAGCGGTGCGATGTGCCTGCAGACGAGCGGCTGCACCGCGCCTCCACGCGGCTCCCTGCCAGGGAGCCGGCAAAGCACTGCGTGGAGCCACCCGGGAGCCGGCACAGCAGGGTGAGGCGCTGCTGCCTGAGTGACCGAGCGAGCAGCACCTTGCCCTGCTGCGCTGGTTCCCAAGCGGTTCCACGCAGCAGGGTGAGGCGCCGAACGAATGGGTAACCCAGTGTGCTCATTTTTTAATTTTTTTAATAAATTTTATTTATATTTTTGTAAAAGAACACACATACAAAAAAAACCCATAAACCTACAAATCATACACTACAAGTGCACCCGTCACCCCGGGGCCAAAACCAATTCTATCCACATAATCCATTATTAATCTATATTCCAAAAATATATCATATCATGACATGGCTTACTCCCTTTCCCCTTTACTAAAACATAATCTAAAAATGACCCCCATATTTCCTTAAAATTATTTTTCTTTAATTGTCCCCTTTTACATTTAATACTACATGTTAGTTTATCATTTAAAGCAATATCCCAAACCTGTTTATACCAATCTATTATTAAATACTGATGTTGGACTTTCCAATTCCTTGCTATCAATAATCTCCCTGCCGCTAATAAACTTACAATTAGTTCCTTTTTCTCTTGTGAGCACAGAAGTTTCTCCGTTATTGATAACAATGCTAATTTTGGACAGACCTCCACATTAATACCAATAATTTCTGAAATTTCTCCAAAAATTTTATTCCAAAAATCCAATACGCTTTTACAACTCCACCACATATGACCATAAGTACCAAGTTCCTGGCATCCTCTCCAACACAATGGAGCACAATTACTATCTATTTTGTTTAATCTTACTGGAGTCAAATACCATCTCCAAACAGTTTTTAAAAAATTCTCTTTTATCCTTACTGACATATTTCTTAATATACGTCTGCCCCAAATATTTCTCCACCCCGCATTCGATATCTCCTCAAATTCCATTTCCCACATCATCTTAAAGTTGTCTTTTTTCACTTCAATCCTCTGCATCATTTTATATATCTCCTTAGTTAACCCTCTAGAAGAAACATTCCCTTCTATAAGTTCTCTAGACAACACTTTCTTTTCAAATCCAGTAAACTCCCTCTCATGCTCGTTTTTCTTCTTCCATTTCTTAGTCCACTGATCTAATTGCATTAAATTTAACCACGAAATTCTATCTGGCCCAATCATTTCCAATATTTGTTGTCTCAATTTTTCCCATCCAATCCATTAATTTGATAACCTTATTTTCCCTATATATTGCCTCCCAATGCTGTGCATTTTCTGGAAAGTCCTCCATTGCTACAACTGGAGTTAACGGTGATATCCCTGGTATAAAGATCTGTCTGTTACTATTCCAAATCCCTACCATATTTTTCAGAAAGGGATTTTCTATTCTTTTTACACTAGTAATACTTTTTTTTGAAAATAAAAATTTTTCCATCCCAATTTCTATTTCCTGCGTTTCTATTTCTAACCACAAAATATTCTTCCTAACTAAAATATCCATAATAAACCTTAACTGATTAGCTATATAATACCACTTGATATTAGGAAGGCCAAGCCCCCCTTCTTTTTGGGATTTATACCATTTACTCTTAGTAATCCTCGCCTTTTCCCCCCCATTACAAAAATTATTGATTATTGCTTGCCATTCCCTAATTTCCTTCTCTGGTAAACAACTTGGTATCATTCTAAATAAAAAATTTATCTTTGGTAATATCTTCATTTTTATCAAAGCTATTCTACCAAACCATGAAAGTCCAGTTTTTTTTATATTCCTCTATCTTTTTTTTTACCTCATTCTTTAACTTTCTAAAATTTTGTTCTACTATTTTTTCCAGCTCTTTTAAAATATCTATACCAGTGTGCTCATTTTGCAAGACCTCGTTCGTTTATCGAGTCAAAATTTTTGGGTCGTCTTGCAAAACGCTCACACACCGGGTTACTCGCAATCCAAAGTATTACGGTAACACCATAATAGGCAAATTATCAGATGACAAAGCAATAATTGTGAATGGTTAATATGTAGGTTTAATTCATGGAGGAGAAGGCTATCCATGGCTACTAGTCCTGATGGCTATATGCTACCTCCAGTATCAGAGGCAGTATGCCTATGTACACCAGTCGCTGGGGAACATGGGTGTAAAGGTGCTGTTGCACTCGTGGCCATCTTGTAGGTTTCCCACGGCCAGCTGCTTGGCTATTGTGTAAACAGAATGCTGGACTAGATGGACCTTGGTCTAATCCAGCATGGATTGTCTTATGTAAGACACAATTTAACACATGTCATCCCCTCAAAAAACCTTTCAATAAACAACCAAAACCAAACAAGAAGCCCCAGTGTGACCTAGCCACCACTGTACCATAAACTTCAGTATACCTCATATCATTCCCAGAAAGCTTTCAGAAAAGCCTCGAAAGTAGTTTTTCTTTTTACCAATATACAAAGACAATGTCTTTTTAAAAAACAAAACAAATGTTACTTTTCAGCAATATGTTCCAGTTTATTTGCTTACCGTGGGGATAGTGGTTTTATGCCATGAATGTTTATTGGGTTTTCTCTCCCCTCCCCACTTCAGATTGTGTCAAGGTCTGGAATGGATGACGTCTCGAATCGGAGTAAGCTAACTTTTCTGGATAGAAAATGACACTTATCCTATGGACATACTCCATTGTGGTACACTTCGCTACTCAGGTAGCAACATACTGAACTTCAAACTTCTGAAACCTCCACAAGCAACACTTGAATCAAGTGCAGCTGAAACTTAAAAGTATTTTTTAACCTTTTTAAGATGCACTAATCTTGGATGGATGAAGAAGTGGGAACGATCTGAAAGTTTGTTCTCCTCACTACATAAGCTAAGGGACTGCCTTGTAACAAAACTTACCATTGAAAAAGCTCCTTGTTACTGCTTATAGTAATAACCTGTAACATTGGTCGGTTTCCTTCCTTTTGTGTGTCTACGCTACAACAATTAGCTTTAAGAATCCCAAGAGTGTGGATATTAAAGCCAACATATTTCCAGATGATGGAAGTTCAAATATTGATATACACTACAGGAGTTCTCTAAAGCGGAAACAGTTATTTATCTTCTGCCGTTGCCTTTCTATTTATGTAACTGTCATTGTATTTCTGCCTTGGCAAACATACACCATTTTTAAAACTTCATTTGACTGCTAAATGTTTTATATATTGGGTTTACCTGAAAATACCATTTTGTGTGTGTGAAATAACAGTGAAATGTGCTTCATGTTGCCAAGGAGAACTAGTTGACTGCACTGTGTTTTAACAATGCAAGTTTAGTAAGAAAATTATTCAAATATATATGGGGGTATATTTTCCACAAGAACGTTGATAACATTATGTGAAAGCCAAACTCATCTGGATATTGTGCTATCAGCCAATGAGGTTCTACAGTCTGATTCTGAATCAGTGCAAGACAAAAATCAGTTCTTGGAAGTATGTATGTGTGTAATATAAACTTTAACAAGTGAGGCCTAATTATTTCTTCATTGGGAAAAACCAGAGCAAAAGCTGTTCTTGAAAATAACTGCGTTCTATTGCAAATTGGTCTAACTTTTCAATAGAACGCTGGACTCGTTCTACAAATTATAGGCATTTCACCCCAAAATGCACTGTAAAATTTTCAGTAACAGTATTCTGTAGTGTTTTCAGAGCACCTGGTTGTCTTATCTTTTACATCATTGATGGATTTCCTGTCTTAAGGGGATGCTGGTACTGTATGTGGTCTGACACCTAGCATTGCATAAATGGCCTAAAATAGGGATGAACAGAAGGTAGATCTCCAGGTATTTGGGACCTCCAACTCCTAGAATCCCCTGCCCTGTGGTCAATGGTCAGGAATGCTGGGAGTTGAAGTCCGAAACACCAGAGATCTACTTTTTCTGCACCCCTGCTTTTAAAACACAAAAAACCTCTTGTTTGGCACTTCAGGAAAGTGCTGATTACAACTCTAGGGCAGTTACAGACCACCTGTTCGCTGTCCTTTGTGGCTTAAGTTATGAAAAAAGTGTGTTGCAATTGGAGCTGAGCTGAATTTTCATGTGGTTAACTCTTTTTGGTGAAAGGCACTTTTTTCTCTCTCAAAGAGGGTTTTTCTGTTAGAAAACATCTTTCACTATGAAATTAGAGCCCCTCCCCTTCTCTTTCATTTTCAAAGAAGTGGACTTTTTTTTGCCCATTGACCTCTCCCTGTGATAGCCAAAGCTGGGGCCCCCTTTGGGCAAGGGAGTAAACTTTCAGGAAGTGTCCTTCCCTCTCCTTTTGCTCAGTCCTAGCTCATTATTGCCCATCATGGAAGGTTAAGGCTGCAATCCTGTACATACTTGCCTACAAATAAGCCCTTTCCAACTCTATGGGACTTACTTCCCAGTAGGTAAGCATAGGTTGCACTGTAAGAGAGCTTGCATCAGTGCATGGTCTTTTCATAAATGAGAATCAACATGCAATGAGTCAAGTCCTTTGACATTGCCTGGGCTCGCATGATCACCGCAGTGGGTTTAACCCATGGTGGGCTGTGGTGCTCACCAATCACTGTGTTGAATATTCAGCTCCTGGTGGGGGCTTGCCATGGTTTGTCATGTCCAAACTTGGGTAGCAGGGGCTATTTGAAGGTTAAGCAGCCCTGCAACAGACCAAGTGTTGTTTAACCCTCAGACAATCCCTGCTGCCTGGGTTCGGAAGACATGGCAAACACCCCCCTCCCCCGCATGGGGATAAAATATTCAAAAGGGCCACCAGCACATGCCATAGCCTGCCATGGCTTAAATAAGCCATGTTGGGCTGTGGTGATCGTGCAAACTGGCCTATTTCAAATACTGTCATATATTCCTATAAAAGCATACACTGCTAAAGTCCATGTGTTAAAATAGTTAGGGAACTGACCTTTGTTGGGTTGAGCTTCAGTTGGAGCACAGAAATCTGCCTTATACCAGCTTGGATGATGTGTCCTCTTAGCTCAGTCTTACTTCCTCTGACCCGCTGCAGCTCTCCAGAGTCTTGGGCGGAGATCTCTCTTGCCACCTGCTCCCTGAGCCTTTTTAAACTGGAGATGCCAAGGGTTGCACCTGGGGTTGTCTTCATGCAAAGCATGTGCTATACTATTCATCTGTGACCCCTCCCAAAGTACATCTGCATATCTGCCAAAATACCTTGAAAACCTATTTTTGATCCTAGTGCCTCAGCAGTCCTTTGTCACTTTTACAAATTCTACGTGGAAGTTTGTGCTAAATTGGAAGAGAGGTTTTTTAATACTTGGCAGTATGTCTGCCAAGAATACCATATTTGCAGTAAAGTAGGCCATTCTCTTCTTGGCCCTACCATCGCCAACTTGGCTCTGTTCAAGATCTTCACAGTAACTGTGAATTTGCCATTAGATTTTTCTAAAGGGGAAAGCATTCAGTGTTTAAGCTGTAGCTCTTACCATGCCACAGGCTCTTCAAACTCTTGGCCCATTTTGGTCAAGATAATATTGTTTTGTCATTTGATCACTCACATGGTAATAAGCTTTACCAGACTATTTGCTTTTTATATTAAACGATCAGCATGATACTGCATTGTAATTATTTTGTTGAGATGAATTAAAGTGCTTGGCTGTGTAAAGCAAGATTTGCCTTCTTGTGCTGTTACAAAAACTGTTGGCAATGCAATATTAATTGTAGAGGGGGCAAGAAGAGGAGGGGGGTTGCTGTGCCAATAAGGATTGCTCCCACTGGTGTAAGCATGTGTATTCAATCTTGTGTGCTCATGTAAAGTGGTTCTCTGGATTGTAATCCTGGTGTCTCATTTCTCAAATGGAGACATATCGCAGTCTGGATATTTCTGTAGTGAACAATTGTTTCAATTCAAAAAACACACAGAGCCAGCATTGAGTTACTGTCTAGCAAGAATGTTCTTTCTTGTAATGGAAATAACCCATAGTGCTTAATTATCAAAGCTGCTCTTTAGCAGACAAGCTTTGGTAGAAATGATGTTGGTACCAGTGATCTTATAAATTGGACCCATACCACTTTTTCCATGACCACTTGTCAAATACTTTTTGGAACACATCAGAATATATTTCTGGACTGAAAAAGGAACCATGTATTTTCCTCCTGAAGGAGTATGGCCTTTCATTTTAAACTATCTGCATTTTCCAGAGGGATATAATATGATTGGGAGATGGGGAATAAAAAGTAAAGATGAAGACCTGCTACAGCAAAAATGTGTGGTAGCAGTCTTTGAGCATCAAAATTAACATCTGCAGCATGAAACTGATACTTCCTTCCCCCCCCCCTCCTATATTTATTCCTCAAGCCATGCTGCTGAGAGAGAAAAGCCTCTAGTACCTATTTTTTGGTCCTTCAGAAGATAAATTCTGTAAAACATGTTGAGGCTTACAGTAGCTTTGTGTAACACTTCAACAACATGGCAATAATCTCTTTCATTCTGTCAAGAGCATGAATTTACCAGCTCTGGAATCACTAGTGGACTGTCAGTGTAGTCCTATACATGTCTACCCAGAAGTAAGTCCCACTGAGTTCAATAAAACTTACTCCAGCATGTGTGTAGGATTGCAGCCATGGGTCTCTCAACTGGTGGTGAAATGAAATTTTGTGCTGTATTTCATATTGTGCTCTACACTGAGGTTATCTCAAAGATGAAAAACATGTTATCTGTGAAGTGACCTGTAATAGTACGTATTCAAGCACTCGTTTCCCCTGATGTTAATGGAAGTGAAACGGCGAGGTTGTTCTCACAGTGTGTGTCATCTTTGTATCTGTGCACCATCATACTCTTTCTTAAGCTTATATATAGGTCTTGGGCAATTCTACATCGCATGTTTCTCCCATCTTGAAGATTGCCATGGCAAAGAATTGTGGGAAAGCTTTTATTTTAATCCAATGTAGGATTTACCCATTATGTAAACATCTATCCCAGTGTTCTCCACAGATGTTTTTGGCCTACAACTCCCAGCATGCCCCAGCCAGCATAGCTGGCTGGGGCATGCTGGGCGTTGTAGGCCAAAAACATCTGGGGACCCAAGGTTGGGGAACACTGATCTAGCCCATGGAGGATGTTTCTTGCCCTGGCATCTGTGAGAAGAATGAAAAAGTTCATTAAAAAAAAAAAGATCCCACAATATTTAAATACAAGTACACAACAAAACTAATGAGAGCAAAATGAATAACGGGTAGTGTGATCCAATGTGGCTGCCCATAACCCTCCGAACTTAGAGGATTATGGGCATCCTATCGAGGACGGAAGGATAGGATTTTCTCACCCTACAAAATACTTGATAGCCAATATCGGCTGACTAAATGTTTTTCCCTGGCTGGTGAGAGGAGGCTGCGGCACCGCCAGGATCCCTCGTAACACAACAGTGCATCGCTCCTCCCCGCCCCCAAAATGCCATTTCCAAGGTTGCTTTTGCAACCTAGGAGTGGCAGCGGCTGGAAGGGTGCTCCGAAGTCGGGAGTCCCAGCCCTGACCTTGGAGTGCTTTTCCGAGGTCTGAACTGGGACTCCGACTTTTCTGTGGCCTTCTAGGAAGTATCCAGCGGCCATAGGATTGTGCCCTAACAAACTTGGGTAAGAAAGCATATAACAAATATGAATTATGTCATAGCCCCAAAATCTTGAGGTTGGCTATAGCACAATTTCTATCGTATGTCAGGTAAGTGTATTTTTCCAAAAGAATAAACAAGTTGATGGCGGATAAATCAACACTGCTGCTTTGTTGATGTAGAAAGTGAAGGGAAATCATATTTCAAAGGAGGTTTGTGTGACAGGGCAGTGATGAGATGAAATGCAACTCCAGGCATTTATATGTGTTTGCTTTGATCCTGCCCTCTGCATGGAAACAAATAAGACTTCGGGGAAACATGGCTTCGAATCAAAAATTGCAGAGAAGTAAAACCTGCTGGGAAAGATATGGTTATACAGCACCGAGACTCAATTGCTCTCTAATAGAGGTTAGGTTTCTTACCACTGATAGAAAAACAAGGGTGTAGAACAGAATAAACCACAAAAGGTACAGCCTTATATAGTGGGACTTGCATAATCTCATAAATTCTATTCTGAACTTAAAAAACCCAAAACAAAACCCTTATTCACAAAGAATAAGGCAAATAAGGGTGTAGTCCCATGTGTGCTTAGGCAGAAAAATGTCCTACAACTCCCAGCGTTCCCCAGCCAGCATGGACTTCTTTTCTGTCTAAACACGCATAGGTAGTGGAGGCTGGTGGTTCCCGTGTCGGTGGGGTGGTGTATCCACTTCGGGTCGCAGTCTGAACTTTTATGGAGCTATCCATGGTGCTGAACCCATTCGGGGGATAGGGGATAAGGTTCAGCACCATGGATAAAGTTCAGACTAAATCCCAGAGTGGATACACCACCCCACTGACACTGGAGCCACTGACAATTGCACCCCAAGCCAAGTAAGAGCACAGTGGCTTTAATACTAGGGAACAACCAGAACCATTTTTTCCGGAGTGTGCTAGCTACAGAAGGAATGGGTTGACAACACTGGAGGGGATGCATTTCATTTGGTTGCCCTTTGAGTATTTACACTGCTTGATGAGCTTGTATTTAAGGGAGATTATGCAATACAGCTTTCCTGTGAACATTATATTCTAATCTGTACACACCTGAATACTACACTCAACTCTGCTGCAAGCTAGGCCCACATAGACAGGAATCTTACCAGTATGCTGTCATACTCGCTATACACAGGCAACTAGTTGTCCATCAAGGCTACAGCCTGTACACATTGCCTTCCATATGGACACATCTGTATACGTACTAGGTGAGAATTAATTTGTCAACCTGCAGAAAGTGAGGGGCCAAGGTTAGCATACATTTTCCATTTTTCTAGAAATGATGGAAGAGATCAAGGGGGGGGGAGCCACAAACCTTTTTCCAAATGATGGAAGTCATAGAGGAAAGTTAGAAGGCAGAACATTTTGAAGACTTAAGGCTATGGAAGGCTGTAATAGATGATGTGAAATCAGAAGGGCACCTTAAGACTAGGGTGCAATTATTTTGTGCAGCTTCTGGAATTTATTTTCCAGACCTGCTTTACTTCCTATTGAGAACATGAATTACACTGTGCCCCTATAGCAAATGTTACACCTAGCTTCAGCTGCCACTGTAGACATTGCTGGAGATGCTACCGGTAAGGGATGGGGAATGTGTGACCCTCCGGATGTTGTCAGATTGCAACTCCCATCATCCCCTCACTATTGGCTATGCTCGCTAGTGTGTTGGGAGTTGCAGTCCCAACATCTGGAGGGCCACAAGTTGCCCACTCCTGCTATAGAGGGTTATAAAGAATTCCCCATGTAGATGCAGTACCCAATGCCTGAGTGCACAGATGAGCACTAGATCATATCAATTACAGGTAGGCAACTTGCTTTTTATAATCAATCATTTAAAACTTTTATATACATGTGACAATAAAGGCCACATTAAAGGCTGAAGCACTAGGAAATTAGA
Organism: Shinisaurus crocodilurus; assembly: GCA_021292165.1. Taxonomy (NCBI): domain Eukaryota; kingdom Metazoa; phylum Chordata; class Lepidosauria; order Squamata; family Shinisauridae; genus Shinisaurus; species Shinisaurus crocodilurus. The sequence continues at coordinate 32,044,309 of CM037880.1, read as the reverse complement.
TGGTCTGGTGCAATTCCCATTTTCAAATTCTTCATATGGTTTCTGTAAAGTACAAGAACCTGCATTCAGCCAAGGAAACTTCTGTTGTTCTCTGCTGGCATTGATGCAAGTAAATAGATGGCCTCCCAACAAGCTTTGAAGAATTTAATTGCCTTTGACAAAGAGGAATCTCTTGAAATGTGACACACAAATATTTCGGGAATTAAACCTTGCAGCTGACTGTTTTGCTTTTGTTTGGCTTTCAAGGCTGTCTTTTTGATCCCCCTACTGTTTTTTGTTGTTGACTTGTTGTTGTTGCTGCTGATGGAAGTTGCAGTCCAACAACATCTGAAAGGCCACACGTTCCCCATCCCTTCTTTTGGCTTAATCCTATAGTGGCTTACCTAGGAGTAAGCCTCATTGAACTTGATGGGGCTTACTTCTGAGTTACCAACATTAGGAATATGACAAGGGCTAAATCCAACTGCCCATTGTTTGTCATGCGTATGTCAGGCATTTTCTTTTAATGCTTTTTTGTAAAAATGTTTTCTTTTACTGATATCATGGCTAAGTAGTGGTGTGATGACATCCTGTTCACTATATAATTGGGTGAAACAGTGAGTAGTCCAAGAAGTGGGAGGATCCAGGGCATAGAAGCTAGTGCCAAAGAAGAAACAGGTGGGGGAGAAATGGCAGGAAACGTTATGAGCAAAGGATGAGTATGCACATACTGGAGAAACTCCCACCCCTACAAATTGCTAGTTCCAAGAGAAAAAGCTAAAGTTGTGAGTATTCAGCACCACCCCAGCTAAAAACTTGATCTGACAGTACTGAAGCACTAATATGAACAAGAACTAAGAGGCACTTGGGGTTTTTTTGTGGGTTTTTTTTTTAATTTTTACTATATTTACAAGTGTGACCTGCAACAAGATGTTGTAATGTGTTGTGCTCCTGTTCAGGGTGCCAGCTAGCCATATTCTTTTCCAGGATATTCCATCCCGTCCCATTTCCCCTCTCCCAGTTTTGTTCTCCTCATCCCGGACCCAACAGACAGCTGGTGTTTTATGGCCACTGAGCACATTGAGTACACGCTGGGCTGTTTAGGCTTTTACCGTCCCTTCGGGTATTTTCCTAAAGTGATGTGTGTGTGCACGTACTTTTGCAAACCGTGCAGTTGCCCCAAGCCTGCTGAATCTGATACCGCTCCTCCTTGTGCATAGATCGCGCTGTTTTGGCTACATAAGGACTGGCACTTGGAGAATGAGTTTGCGACTAGTAAATAGGACATCCCGCTTTGATATGAGGATCTGCAAAGCCACATGACATTGTAGTGTCCTTGTTAGAAGCCACAAAACAGAATCAAAACAACCACATGCAAAACTAACATCAGCAACATCCTCCGCCCCTCTCTCTCTGACTTGGTTTGCACGTCATGGCCAATTCCTAGGTTGTTTAAGCCAGGAATCGGCAGGGGCGCACCAGAGCAAGCATGCTACTTCCCACCCACTGACCACTTCCACTTTCAATTAACAGCCCAGGAATACCCTGCTCACAGATTCTCTTGTGATCAGGGCCGGTGCTACCATTAGGTCAACTAGGCAGCTGCCTAGGGCGCAGGGCTAAAGGGGACACCAGAAATAGGGAGGGAGGGCTCAAGTGGGAAGGGGGGGCGCTCAATATCTGATCTTGCCTAGGGCACCAAACTGCACCAAACTGCCTTGCACCGGCCCTGCTTGTGATGTCCAAACCTGGAAACTCTGGGTTGTTCATGGGTTAAGCAACCCAGAGTTAACCCAGCAACAGACCACGGGCACCACCAACAAGACGCATGATGCGACGCGTGCAAGGTGAGCCCATTATTCAGTGGTAGAGCCCATGGTTTGCATCTAGGGGGAAACAGATTCAATCCCTGGCATCTCCAGCTAAAGGGACCAGGTAGGCAGTCTAACCTGGTATGAAGCAGCTACCCATGTTCCTGTTCTCTTTTCATCAGTTTAATATCAAAACTAAAGTTGTTCTGAGTGAGAAGGCCTTGCCTTGTGGCAGGGATTTGAATGAGAAGATCTTCAGCTTCCTTACATGTCACCAATTCTATGTTGTCAATATGTCTTTCATGATCACTGCTTCTTGTTTTATAGTCCCGAGTTATGCCGAAGAATTGCTTCTTCCATACTTTAACGTTGTTTCCTGAGTGTGTATGGTATAGCCTGCAACATCAGCTGTGACCTCTAGGTGGCAGTAAAGGACTAAGTTATGCAGTATTAGCTCTGCTCTAGCGCTAATATCAAGGGGAGAACAATTTCCTTCACCTTTGCTGAAGAATTAGAAAATGTCAGTGAGCAAAACTGCAATTTAAAGGGGAAGCAGTGACTAGAATTTGGGAGTGCCTGCTCTTTAATGGTTTTAATTTAACACAATTTATAACCTAGTTTCTTTCTCCTAAGGGGGAATTCAAAATGGCTTATAATATACAACTGGGACTCACAATATATTGCAACACACAATTCAATAAATGTAGTTTCCGAGCTCTCCTAAATGGAACTTAAAAGTGATTAAACTTGGGCAGGATTGTGTTGTATTTTTTAAATGGAGGAGGAGAAGTTAAAGGGTGCCTTGTTCTACAGGAAGGGGGGTGAGAATCAAAACAGGAGTGTAACAGAAATCAGTTCAAGGTGAGATTTCTCTGTGTGTCCTTTTTTTGAGGGCTGAGGAAAGAAACTTTAATATACAGCAGTCGGGAACCTGTGACCGTCTGTTCCTCCACTTATTGCTTTGCCAAATGTTATGCACTGGACCTCTAAGCTAATACCAGAATTGGCAGGCTAATTCTACATTCCTCATATATATTTCTCATAGGTCCACGTAGACTAGTATAAATAAAAGGGCTGCCTGTCTTGTAATATGCCTTTAAAAAAAAATAAAAATGTAGGCTTCCCTCTCTTTCTACAGTGGGCATTTCTCTGGATTTATTGGAAGAAATATGGGCTCCAGGTTGTATTTTTTTCAGCTATGGGCAGCGTAATCCAATGTGGATTCCCATAACCCTCCAAACTTGGAGGATTACGGGCATCCAATGGAAAGCAGGAAGAGCACGGAGAGAAGGGTTGCCTCTGTGCTTCCCTCACCCTCCAAAACACTTAGATGGCCGATTTTGGCCATCTAAGTGTTTTACCCCTGCTTGTGAGGAGGAGGGGCTGAAGCACGGCCTGGATTCCTCGTAGGATGGTGGTACCGATCTCCTCCCCGCCCCGCCCCCCTGGAACGCCCCCACCATGCCAGCTCTGAACACAGTCTTCTGTCTTCAGAGCAGCAGCTAGCACGGAAGGAACCGCAATGGTGCAAGGGCGGAGGAAGGGTGCTCCGAAGTTGGAGTCCCAGCTGTGACCTCGGAGGACTTTTTAAGGTCCGAGCTGGGACTTTGACTTTTCCTATGGCTGGCCAGACAGTGTCTAGCGGCCATAGGATTGCACCCTTAGGGCACAATCCTATGCATGTTTAGACAGAAAAAGAGTCCCACAATTCCCAGCATTCCCCAGCCAGCCATGCTGGCAGGGGGATGCTGGGAGTTGTAGGCCTTTTTTTCTGTCTAAACATGCATAGGATCGTGGTGTGCCCTTAGTGCATACAATCAGGCAGTATACACAGGCACCTACTGAAGAGAGATGAATATTCAGTGGGTAAGATATCTCAAGAATAACTTTTAACAAGGCCAGTGACTTCACATATGTATGATTAGAATTCTGGATAAGGGCATGAAAATTATTGCTGAGATAGGAGTGGAAATGCTGACATTTTTAACCAATTACTAAGAAATGAATGGCCTGAATGGCACTAACTCTGATAGGGCAATGAGGCTAACATCCATTAATTATCTCCCTAATTTCCATTGCAATTTGTAGAACACATTTTCCTTTACAGGTCTAGACATTGCATTAGTCCTATACGGTACCCTTCTGCTGGTGCCAAACCCTGCTAATTTATCATTAATCAGTACAGTACTTGCCAATAGTGTTTACACTTGTACAGCTGTAATATGTTTTCTCGGTGCTTCAGAAAGCCAATTCAGTGGGTGGAACAGTGTTTTGTGTAAAACAGGAGATATTGCCCTGATGAAACTGAGGTAGCGGGGGGGGGGGGCATTATTACGAAAGAAAACACTTTCTGTATGGACCTGCAGCTTCCTTCATGTACATTTCCACTGGTAAACTTACAGCACAATCCTATCATGTCTACTCAAAAGTAAGTCACATTGAGTTCCATCATGGCGCTTACTCCCAGGTAAGCAAGTAGAGGATTGCAGCCTTAGTGCCTCTTCACGTTGGTTTGCAGATGAACTCACTTCTCCGGGCGCTGTGGTTTCCTGGGGTTTATTTACGGGTAACTATGGTTTCCCCCTGTCCTGTGTTCGCTTCCATTGAACATGTGAGTTGCCACCAGTCACCTGGTTGAACCCTGGTGCATAAAAAGCACAGTGGGCACCGTCTGTTTCTGCTCACGCACACACGGGCAGCCCCATGCAATGCGGCTGCCCGTAACCTTCCGAACTCGGCATCCAATGGAAGGCAGGAGGAAGAGTGCAGTGGCTAGGCTTGCCTGTGCTCCCCTTGCCCTTCAAAACATGCAGATGGCTGATTTCGGCCATCTAAATGTTTCCCCCCTCCTTGTGAGGAGGAGAGGCAGAGTCGCCGCCTGGGTGCCTTGGAGGACGGTGGTGCCGTGCTCCTCCCCGCCCCCCGGAATGCTCCCCCCCACACCAGTTCCGAAGATGGTCTTCCATCTTCAGATCCCAGCCAGCGGGAAAAGAACCGCCCTGGCAGCGAGCGCAGGGGGGGAGGGCACTCTGCAGGCAGAGTCCCCACTGTGACCTCAGAAGGCATAAATTTTGAGGTCACAGTGGGGACTCCAACCTATCCTATGCCCCCCCCCCCAGACAAGGTCGGGTGGCCATAGGATTGCACACACAGAGGAAGGAATTTACTATACATTCTTTATCGAATGGGCATAAAAGCACGATGCCTGTTATGAGTGGGGTTGGGAGAAAAAGATGAACTTTTGACCAGTACTAAAGTGGAAAAAATCAGCATAAACTGATTTGTAATTCATCTAATGACCTTTAATCCACTGCAGTTGCCCGACATTTTCTGTCAAAGCAGTTCTAATTGTGTAGGCATGAAAAGGGGGCTGGGGCTGGAGAAAAAAATGCAGGTTATCCCTTGGGATGGATGGGAGAAGCAAATAGTTCACAAGTGACACATATAGCTGCTCTTGGGGCTTAGCCACAAAGGAGGGTAGAATCATAGAATCATAGAAAATTAGAGTTGGAAGGGGCCTACAAGGCCATCGAGTCCAACCCCCTGCTCAATGCAGGAATCCAGGTCAAAGCATCCCTGACAGATGTCTGTCTGTCCAGCTGCACCTTGAATGCCTCCAGAGTGGGAGAGCCCACCACCTCCCTAGGTAGTTGGTTCCATTGTCTTATTGCTCTGACAGTCAGTAATTTTTTCCTGATGTTTAGGTGGAATCTAGGTTCCTGTAAGTTGAGCCCATTATTCCGTGTCTTGCAAACTGGGATGATCGAGAAGAGATCCTGGCCCTCCTCTGTGTGGCATCCCTTCAAGTACTGGAAGAGTGCGATCATATCTCCCCTCAGTCTCCTCTTCTGAAGGCTAAACATGCCCAGTTCTTTCAGTCTCTCCTCATAGGGCCTTGTTTCCAGTCCCTTTATCATCCTTGTTGCCCTCCTCTGAACCCTTTCCAGTTAGTCTACATCCTTCTTAAAGTGTGGTGCCTACCTTGACTCTGCTGAAGGTGTTGGCTCCCTGCTTATGGTTATCTGAGCACATGCAGGTTCTATAACAGACAAGACAAGACTGCACTTTTAGCTTGCCTCTGCTATTTCACAATTAGGGTTGTTTGTGGTGGCATGTGCAACCCCCAAAGCAATGACTGGTGATGCCCGCATGTGATCTGCTGGCCATTGGTGTGGAGTGAGTGAGCTCAGCAGTTTCAGGTGGAATCCCAGCAGCCAGCATGTGCGCCCACGGGCAAGATGAACCTGCTGATAGGGATACCTTTTTTTTTTTTGCATTCAGAAATCATGAGCTGGTCTGAGCGAAAGGAGAACGTTCGCGAACAGACTCGCGTGAGCTGAACAAGGCGAGTTCGCGTTTGTTGAACGGCTCACCAAAAATTCTCACACAACACAACCCTATAAAAAAGTTTTTGCGTTCGCGAATGGCGCGCCGAACATAGCTAAAAGGAGAACGATCGCGAACAGACCCGCGTGAGCTGAACAAGGCGAGTTCGCGTTTGCTGAACGGCTCACCAAAAATTCTCCGATCCTTTCTCAATGTGGGCTGGAGAAGAGATAATATTTGATACTAAGGAGAGTAGCCGTAAGGCACAAACCAATGAGGCTGCCCGTAACCCTCCAAACTGGGAGGATTACTGGCATCCTATGCAGGGTGAGGAGTGCAGAGGCAAAGGTCACCTCTGTGTTCCTCCCACCCTGCAATGCAGCTAGACGGCCAATTTTGGCCATCTAACTGTGGCGCTTTGGAGCAGGAGCGAAGGAGGCTGAGGCGCCGTCAGGATATGTCATATCTTGGCGGGGCGGCGGTCTCTTCCCTTCCCACTCCCTGGAATGCCTCTTAACTCACTTCTCCGAGGTCGCTCTTCCAACCTTGGAGATGCAGCCGGCACAGTTCTTTCCGCACCGGCGAGGGGAGGGGAGGCGCTCCGAGCACGGATCCCCAGCTTCGTCGTAGCTGGAAATCCAAATGAGGCTATGGCCCTCTAGATCAGTGTTCTCCAACCTTGGGTCCCCAGATGTTTTTGGCCTACAACTCCCAGCATGCCCCAGCCAGCTATGCTGGCTGGGGCATGCTGGGAGTTGTAGGCCAAAAACATCTGGGGACCCAAGGTTGGAGAACACTGATCTAGATGCTCTGTTAGAGCCTTATTTGGATTACTGTGCACTCCTGGTCACAACATTTCTAGAGTGTTGTTCACAGCATCTCCACTTCAAAGGATCAGGCAGCAGGTGGTGGGGAAAGACCTCTTCCAGATATCCTGGAGGGCCCCCTACCAGTCAGCATAGACAGCACTGGGCCAGCCGGACAAACGGACTCACATGGAATAGGACGGCCTCCTGTGTTCCATTTTCAATTTGTCTTTCTGATCCAGGTATTCTAAAAGTCTCCATGTGGAGTGGAGCTTCCGCGTGGGCACAGCTGTGTGGAGGAAGTGACCTCTGACCCATTGCTACGTATTTACAGTTGTCACTTTCCACCAGGGTTATTCATTTGGAAATGGTAGCCCCATATTATTTTTTTTTAAAAAAAACTAAACGAAAACACACCATCGTACTCACATGGATTGCTGCCAGAAAGTGGTGACTGCCAATGGGCTGATTCCAGACTTAGGGTGCAATCCTATGCATGTTTAGACAGAAAAAAGTCCTACAATGCCCAGCATGCCCCAGCCAGCCATGTTGGCTGGGGTATGCTGGAAGTTGTAGGACTCTTTTCTGTCTACACATGCATAGGATCGTGCCCTTCGTCGTACTTAGAGAATCCTTGAAATCAATGGGAGTTACCGGTAAGTTAGTTCTGACTAACTCATCCCATTGATTTCAAGGGGGGCTACTCTATGCATAATTAAGTCTGGATCCAACCCAGTATGATTCGCTGGGTCAGACATTACCTCCTCTACATCAGCAGTGGCGGGCAACTTGTGGCCCTCCAGAATGTTCTGGCCTACAACTCTCAGCAGCAGCCCTAGCCAGCACCGATGGCGGGTTATAGTGGGAGTTGTAGGCCAAAACATCTGGAGGGCCACGAATTGCCCACCCCTGCTCTACATGGTTGCATGCATAGGAAGTGTGCACCATGTGGAGGGTTCTAGATCTAGAGTGTCTGAACCAGGTCCAAAAGTAATGAGAGCAACAGTGACAAGACACAAGAGCAATAAGATTACAGTTGGAGGACTGAAAAAGAGTCGACGCCCCTTCCTTGCGCTCTTTGCTTTGTCATCTCTTGCCATTCATGTATGACTTCTTCCTATTCCAGCCTCACTTTTTATTTCTCTATTTATCTCCTTGCCACTGTGTTTCTCTTCTCCCTGACCCTGTCTCCTCCATCACCACCCCTTCTACACTTGGCTTCACTCCCACTCTAGAATCCACAATTGTTCTCTCAAATTAAAGCAATTATCTTGTGCAGCAGAACTGGAGGATGAGAACAGAAAGTGTGATGGATGACCAGTGTTTCCTTCAAGGGGCTAGAAGTTAGACAGTAGGTCCCCCCCCCACACACACACACCTTGAATATAAAAATAGCCGAACAACAGGATTTCAATGGATAACATTCTCTTCTGGCTTTGCAAAAGGCAGAGCATTTCAAACCAGGGACTGTATTCTGTCCTCAACTAGAAAACATATGTATGGAATTGTTCATTATCAGCAAAGCAGCTATGCAAGAAAAACACAATATAAATGTAAATAAAGATCCATAATTCTTTATATATTTCCCCTTTTTCATAACCTAGAGAAAGCAATTCTCTATTTAAGTATTTTTTTAAATCTCTTCTTCAACATGTCTCTTCCTCCTCTTAGAAGCAAATTGCTTCAAAAACACCCATACCCACTCCTGCCCAATCCCCGAAAGCACGATAAAAATGTTTTAGTCCTACACATGTTGTGATCTTATGGGAAGTTGCTTCTAAATTACTGTTGTCCTTTTCTTTGCCCCTTTTCCTGTGGAGTTCCTGATAAGGGAATATCTCTGAAAGTGTCTAACATAAAGTTTCCATACTGGGAAAGGGCTGCTATTTAATAGTGGTAAGTAGAGAGAAAATATGCCTCTATGAGATGCTGGGGAAAAGATGACTGCACACAGCACTGACACTTTCTTTATCAGTGGTTCTGCACTTCAGGGTCAGCCCCCTGTGGGGCATGCAGTATACCTGGAAGCAGCAGCACACACACACAAAGTCCCAGAAAGGGTTAGAATCCTGAGGCTGGTGGAACTTGGGGTTTAATATAGAAGTAAACAAAGATAAGGTAATAACTGCTTCTTTAGAGAAACAGTACATTTAAAAACAAGTATAACCAGTAAAACATATTGATAACATCAACATTCTATGTAGTTGAAGATCTTAACATGTAAATACAGTTCAAATAAACAATAACATATTTGTTTTAACGTGTAAATCAATCCCCTTGTCTATCTCTCAAGTCTATTGCCTAGAACCCTGCTACTGACTGTGAGAAAAGGGGATAAGGCTTTAATAAGACATTTTATAATGGCAGTGGAAATTTAAGGGATAAAGAACTAAGGTATATCTCTGAAATATTTGATGAAGAAGGATTGGTGAGCAGTGTCTTCCACGTCTGGGGACAGTTTCAGTGGGACTTAAGAAACCCAGTGTCACACATTTCATATTTCCAAAGATCTCTTTCACATGGAATTCGTTGGAAGCCTACATAGATGTAGAAAAAAGCAATGTCACCATTTGCCCAAGTTAGGGTGGCCACTTGTTGTGAATTGTCAAAAAAGAGGACATGCCTCACCAAAACAGAGGACACCTACTTGCATAAAATTTGCATATGCTACTCTATATGTGTAGATGCAAATTTAGAAATAATTTTAATTTAAAAGGAAATACAATACATCTCACCATAGTGTGGAAGACCAGGTGACCTGTGTGTGTTGCTTAGTCTGCCTGACCTCCAGAGGCAGGGAGTTCCACAGAAATGGAGCTGCCACACTGAAGGCCCTTCTCCTGGTGGACTCCAATCAGGCCAAAGGTCCATGAGGAACCACCAGAAGCATGTCATCTGATGACCTCAGCGACCGTGCAGGTTGGTATGGGAGGAGGCGCTCTCGCAGGTGACCTGGTCCCAAGTTTTTTGGGGCTGTGTACACAAGTACCAGAACCTTAAACCTGACCCAGTAGCAAATAGGTAGCCAGTGCAGTTCCTTCAGCAAAGGAGTTGCATGCTGAAAAGGGGCAGCTCCCGACAATAGCCAAGCTGCTGCATTCTGCACTATTTTGTAATTTTAAAAACCAAGCTCATTTGTGCTGGGTATATATTAGATAGTAATGAAACTGAATGATTTGTAAATTGACTAACTTTACTTGAAACCTCCCACTGCCATTCTAAGTTTGATACAAGAGACTTCCGTTTACAATTTGAAAAAGAACCATGATATAGATACTGGAGTTGTTGTTGTTGTTTTCAAATAAGAGGCACCATGTGCTCTTGTTAGAAAAAAATGTGCAGTGTTTGTTGTAGAATCGGTTTCTGTTGTCTCTTCAGACAAACACAGTAGTCCCATTTGGGCATTCCGATTCTGTGTAGCGTAAACATGAAAGGACGGGGAGCATGCTAGCCTAGCCCCCTCCCTTCACCGCTCTTATCGCCCTGAACTCGTGGAGAACGACTTTCCGAAGAGGCTCCCCATGCAACCGGGAATGCTGGCAAACCAGCATTCTCAATCGCAGGGAGAGCCTCCACAGATACAGGAGGCTCCCCTCTTCAGAAAGTCACCCTCCACGTCGTGTAGAGGGCGACAAACGCAATGAGAGAGGTGCTGGGGCTGGCACACTCCCTCGCCATGTGTGTTTACTCCACACAGCATTAGAATGCCTGAGTAGGGCTAGGATAAAAGAGCAGGCAAAGGGAACATCGGGGCCTGCTCCAGTTGGGCTGTCCTCCTGCCCCGGGGCTAACTGACATGAATGGCCCTTTGGGAAAGAGGAATTAACCAAGGAGACAGGAGCAGGCAGAGGCAACATCAGGGCCTGCTCCAGTTGGACTGCCCCCCCTGGAGATGAGAGGGAAAGCAGGGCCACAGGGAAGCCATTGTTTTTGTGAATTGTTGCAAACCGCCCAGAGAGCTTTGGCTATTGGGCAGTATATACATGAAATTAATAAATAAATAGATATAAGAAAGAAAGATGGAATGTGGGAAATAGTAGCCCCCCAGAACTCATTGCTTTAATAATACCCCCTAACTGAAATTAAGGCTGCAGTCCTAAACACACTAGGGATTAGGCCCCAATGAACACAGTAGGACTTACTTCTGAGTAGATTTCATATTATAGAGTTGGAAGTAGCCTACAAGGCTATCGAGTCCAATCCCTTGCTCAGTGCAGGAAACTAGAGGAGGGGTCTCCCACCCAAGTAATAACCAGGCCTGACCCTGCTTAGCTTTCCACACTTAGACAAGCTGAGCCAGCGTGAGCCACATGATTCTGCTGTAAATGAGCACAGCACTGGCTTGCAGTTCCATGTCCTACAAGCTTTGCTGAGGGTTTCCTCTCTTTTTCTGAATTAATTCCTCCAAATATTTGTTGTTGTTTTTGCTTTCTACCCTCTGACTTCTTGTACCGATATGAGTTATATGTACCGTGATCTTTAATAATTCAAGACAATAGCCTTCTTATTAATTCAATTACTGCTGTAATCATTTTACCCAGTCAGTGATAAAGTAAATAGATGCCACTGATTTCCTCAAAGCCTCCAAAAATGGTGCACTTATCATAATGATTAACCAAATGTAGTCCTCCCCGCCCCGCTGCAATAAGATAATAAATTCTGCATGCTACTGAGCCAAGATCTTTCTTCTGCAAGCTCTCTTGTCCCTGCTGTACAATGATCAGCAATCAGTTGAATCTTGCTAATGCTGCAGCCTGTAGAAGAATGGGCCAAAACTGATACGAAGGAGGTGGGCTTCTTTGTTTAAACCCTGGTCTGCCTCAGTTATATAAAAACCAGTAACTGAGCCTTAGGAGAGGCATTCCAGCCTTTTAGAATTGAGAAAAAAACACACCAAAGCCAGGAAACCACCAATCGGTGGTTGGAGGGAAGGGGGTGGAGCCAGGAGAAGGGGCGTGGCTGACTGGGGAGTCCCGGGTGGCTAGATTGGGACCCTGGGAGGTCCCAATCTGCACCCCTGCTTTAAAGCACTTGGGTGAGGGAAATCGAGTCTTCCTCCTACCTGCTGTTTACCTCCCTGTGACTTCACTTCCTTCTAGCCAAGCTCACTTCCGGTACTGGGTTCAGTTCTGTGCTTGTTGTGGCACATCAGCTAGCCGCAAACCTAGGATAGGATCAGCCTTTTAGACCAACATACATAGGGTTGGATCCAGACTAAATTAGTTGAACTTAGTCCCCATTGAAATCAATGGGAATTTAGTCATGCCTAACTTGTCCTATTGATTTCCATGGGACCTAAGTGCAATCTATGTAGCCTGGATCAGGCTCATTAAATAATAAGTGATATTAAGTAATATTATTAACAGTGGAGGCTGGTGACTCCAAGGTCAGTGGGGCAGTGCATCCAACTCCCGGTTGTAGTCTGAACTTTTGAGGAGCAATCCATGGTTCTGAACCTGTCTTGGGGCTAGGGTTCAGCACCACGGATAGCTCCTTTAAAGTTCAGACTAAAACCCAGAGTGATTACACTGGCCCACTGACCTTGGAGCCACCAGCCTCCACCGATCGTTAAATAATAATTCCTTGTTCCAGTATATCTATATATCTATATCTAGCTAGCCGAGCTCCCTCCCGCTCTGTTTTTAGATGCCATTTCTAGGCAGTGCTATTTCAGCATGCCTTTGACTTGGGTGGTAGCTCCTTACTGGCTGGTCATCTTCTGTAGTTCTGCTGATTCTGCTGCTACATTTAATTTTTGTTTTAACTGACTGGTGCTGTTTTATGGAATGTTGATGTATTTTAATTCTAATTGTAGGTTTTTACAATTGATTGCAGGCTTGTTGTTAGCTGTTACAATAAACACATTGTAGAAATACTTTGCTGCCCTTAAAGATCCTTTCAGCATATCTCAGTGAACTCAGTATTCAGACTGGTGCATTAGACGTGGCAGCCGAATGAGGTGGTAAGAACTTTCAAGTGTGGAGTGGACTGTACCATTTCAGACTACGGATGGGGGAACTGGTTTTGAACATTCCCTCATGTAGAAACAATTCCTTCCAAGTAAAAATGGCACATTAGGTGGAGACATTCTAGCCCAGCTCATTCTGTTGTGCTAGTTTTCTATCCACGGGACATTTTTCACATACAGGAACATTCCAAAATGTTACACACACACACACACACCCAGCAGTCCATATTCCTCCTCAAAACTCTACCACCTTGTCCCACCTCATTTATGTAGTAAAACCCCAGGGATGCTTACGTGTTGTGTAGGTGTTAGCAGTACACCAGACCTCAGTCACCTAGTAGATATATATTCCATTATTAAGGACAATAGAACATGCTGTTATAATATTCCTTCCATCCTTCCTTTCTTTCTTTTACCTCCCCAGATTTTTTGTTTGTTTGTTTTCTTCTAACATGGGTCAAATTTCCTCTAGGACAGTGTCTTCAAATTGTGTTATGGAGTACCCTGCATTTCTCAGAAGCTAATCATTGGTAGGGTGGCTATGTGTCGTCTTTTACAGAGGACAGTCCTCTATCTGAAAGTGTCCCCTATTTGAAGGGCTATCCAGTCCATGTCTGGTTTCAAGATAGAGAACCATCAGAAGGAAGAGCTGGGCCTTGAAGTTGCCCATCAACAGCACTTAGACAGGCCTGTGGCTTACACTGGCTCAGCTTGTCTGAGTGTGGAAAGCTAAGCAGGGTCAGGCCTGGTTATTACTTGGATGGCAGACCCCTCCTCTAGTCTCCTGCATTGAGCAGGGGGTTGGACTCGATAGCCTTGTAGGCTCCTTCCAACTCTATGATCTATGAAATTCTATGAAATCTATGAAATTCTAGACAGCAGATTGAGAAAGGCACATGGGTCACCGTCTTCCCCACTATGATGAGATGCATTGTGTTTCTATTTAAATTATAATAATAATAATGTCTAAATCTGCACTTATACATAAAAGTAGCATATGCAAATTTTATCCAAATACGTATCCTCTTTGTCCTCTTTTTTGGTGACGCATTTCCTCTTCTTCTTTTTTGCGATTCATAAGTAGCCATTGCCGTAATCAGGGATTCATTAGTGATCAGTCTTGGCAGTTTAGCTTTCTTGAAAGAGAACTCGCACACTGTCACTGGTCTTCCCCTCCAAGGCGCTGGGGAAGTATTCTCACAGTGAAGCTCAGCAGGCCCGGTCAACATCCTGCAGAAGCACCCAAAACACTTCCAGTCCTCTGGGGTTCCATGACAGGCATGCAGGAGTTTCCTCAGAAGACGATCAATATTGGAAGTGGTCCCTAAAGCTACAAAATTGGACATACTACTGCACTAGTAATAGCTACATCAGGGGAGGTGGGAACTTTTTTCTGTCGAGGGCTGCATTCCTTATTATTTATTTATTTATTTATTTACAGCATTTTTACCCCTGCTCTTCAGCCAAAAAAGGCTCCCAGAGTGGCTTACAAAAGTTAATCATAAGACAGTCCGTGCCCTCAGGCTTGCAATCTAAAAAACATGACACAAAAGGAAAAGCGACTGGGACGGAGGGGGGGGAAGAAGCAAAACTCAGGCACCAGTTCTTAGTTACATGGTTCTTCTTATAGATGTTTTTTTTTTTTTTTCCTGGCAGGGAAGGGCAGAAGAAGCTCTCCGCAGCTGTTCCTTCTTTGGCCAATGTGCGAGGACTAGGTTGTGCTCCCCCTTGCCATGATGTTTATCTTGGGAGGCAGGGGTGCAGCCTCCCAGTGGCCCATGGCTCTCTGGATGATGGATGAGGCCAGGGAACTGTCAGTTGGAGCTGTGTGTTCCTTCCTGGCAAGGAGGGGTGAAGTGAGCTCCCTGCAGCTGCTCCCTCTCCGGCTGATGTATGGGGTCAGGCTGGTCTCCCCCTTGCCGTGATGTTAATCCTGGGGAGCATGGGGTGCAGCCTCCCAGTGGTCTTTGCCTTTTCTGGCCAATGGATGAGGCCAGAGTCTGCCACCCCAGGGAACATTCCTTCAGGGGTAATCGATCGGGGTTCGCATGCTGGTGGTGGGTGGGACCAGAACCATTAGGTGCCCTGTTTTCTCTCTTTCTGCCACCCCTTTCTCTCTCCCTCTCTCTTCCTGCCCAGTGGGCTGCTAGGAGAGGGGCAGATTGCTCTTACCAGGATTGCTTGCTTCTTAATGGCTTTTGAAATTAGGCTGATGGCTGCCCACACCCGTGCTCTGCACTGAATGGATCCAAGTAATCTGTAAAATCCATAGCCTGTGGGGAAATGAAGCAAAGTAAAGGTGCAATCCAATGCATGTTTAGACAGGAAAAAAAGTCCTACAACTTCCCAGCATGCTGGGAATTGTAGGACTGTTTTCTGTCTAAACATGCACTGGATTGCACCTTAAGTAAAGTACAGCAAATGTTTCCTTGCAGAGTATGCTTCACTTTCTTCATGAATGCAAACTCTTCCAGAGTGGTATGATAGAAGTACAGTAGTTCACTTTAAAAGTAGTGAATTAAATGCAGTTTCTGCATTTAAACTGCCTACATCTACATTATTTGGGGGAGGGGGAGAGAAAGTATTGCAGAAGAATTTGCAATCTGAATGAACATTTAAGATAGCAATAATTCTGCACACAGACAGCAAGGGAACTTTAGACAAAGCACTCCTAAATTAGGCCAGTGTATGTGTTTTGTTCCAAAGGAGCGAAGCAATAAAATCCTTGAAGTAAGCAGTACCGTAGGGTAATTGACTGTATCTGCAAGTTAAATGTTCCAAGAAAGAGACACAAAGGTATTTCTAGTTGACAAGGTCAGTTATCACCTGCCTGGATCCCATTTGGTGAGCAATTCTGTTCATGTGAGGAACTTTTATCCCAAAATTACAAGCAAGACTTGAGGATTTTTGAATACCTCACCATGCCTAAAAACATACCACTGTAACAAGCTTTTATGTTATGCAGACCAATGTCATTAATTCCATCTCTATAAATACTTTCCGCCCATCATTTATTTATTTATTTATTCATTAGATTTGTATATTGCCCAACTAGCAAATGCCCTCAGACTGGTTTACAGTCATAAAACCAAACAACAAAGTAACCAAATAAATCAGAATAATACAACACTACAAGTATCAAAATAATACAATATGAAACATTAATAACAATAAAAATATTTAACTGTGCAAGCTGAACTCGGAGGATTGCAGGCATCCAATGGAGGGTGGAAGGAGCACGGAGGTGAAGGTCGCCTCCGTGCTCCTCGCGCCCTGCAAAAGACTTAGACAGGTCGATTTCAGCCATCTAAATCTTTTGCCCGGGCTCATGAGGAGGGGAGGCTGAGCCGCCACCAGGATACATTGTATGCTGGCGGAGCCTTGCGCCTCCCCTACCCACCCCCTGGAATGCCCACAGAACTCCTGTCTCTGAGGTTGGTCTTACGACCTCGGAGCTGCAGCCAGCACAGTTCTTTCCATGCCGGCTGCAAGGGTGGAGGAACGGCGTTCTGAAGTTGGGAGTCCCAGCTCTGACCTCGGAGCACGTTGGGACTCCGACTTCTCCTATGGCCATCTAGACTCGGTCTAGTGGTCATAGGATTGTGCCTTAAAAGCACTGAGGAGCCAGCAGTAAAATTAATAAAGCATCAGATTAAAGGTTAAATACCTGCTTAAAGGGTAAGGTCTTAACCTGGCATCTAAATGTATACAGTGAAGACGCCAGGAGGATCTCCCTGGGAAGGGCATTCCACAGATGGGGGGGGCACTACAGAGAAGGCTCTGTCTCTGCTAGCCACTGATTGCACCATTGTGGGTGGCGGCACCCACAGAAGAGCCACTGAAGATGATCTCAGCAATCTGGCAGGAACACATTTGGATTACCATAGGATAGGATCTTAATTACTTACACCCGGACCCAGTGGTGCTACGACTTAGTTGCATGTGCTCAGACTCAGACTATTTCTAAAAAAATATTTTATCAGGGTTGGCAAACAGTGTTATTGCTAGAAGGATCCTATGAAGGATCATTTGAGCCGTCTGAAATGTTCCCAAATGGCTCCATTTTCAGCCCCACTGTTGGAAGAGCACCACTGTGGGGGCAGCCATGGCAGTGGAAAGCTCTGCCCCTGTCCAGAGCGGACCTCCAGCAGTGGAATTTCCACTCCGCCAGCAGAAAGGGAGGTCTGCAGCATCCAATGGCCCTTGGCCAGCGGTGCAGGGAGCCGAGGACTCCTCTGAGTCCTCTCTAAGAGAATTTCCCCAGTTCTAGTACACTGCACAGACTGAGGGAGAGCAGGATTATTCCTCCAGCCCTGCTGAAAGGCCTCCCTCATGAAATCTCCTCATCCCTCCACTGTCACTGCCATCAGCCATTCCAGCAGGCTGCAACAGAAGGAGCTGAGAGGGAGCACAGGGCCATTCCACCAGCCCTGCTGAAGACAACTTAATGTTTCCCTCTTCCCTCCCCATCCCTTTTTCCCTGCGTGCCATTTCTTTTTAGATTTTAAACCTGCAGGCAAGGACCATCTTGTTCAACTGATCATACAGAAGCCACTTCATGATCCTTTTTGGCTGAGGAGCAGGGTAAAAAATACTATAAATCAACAAAGAATAAGTAAGATTAATCCTGAGGTTGGCACATGGGCCGTCTGCTTTAGTGTCCAATGAATGAACATGCACCCCCTCAGCTGAGTATTGGTAAATCACCACGCAAAAAAATATCTTGATACAATCATCTCAAGATTGTTCCCCCCCCCCCCCAGCCCCGGCGTTTTATCAATGCGCAGATGAACGCTGCAGTGCTCTGTACATCCATAAGTGAAAAACAAAATGAAACACAGAACAATGAAGGATTCCTGAGACACTGGGAATAAGATAAGGGAAATAAAAACTCCAAAATATAGGGATATATTTGGATGAGGATAATTTCAGAAACATCCCATGAGTCTGATGTATTTATTTATATCCTACATTTCCTCCAAGTGGCATTGATAGATAAGGAGGGACAAAGGTTTTTTTTTGGGGGGGGGGTCAAGCCTGGCGAGTTCGCTGGACTTCTACCCTCGAACGAAATCCTCACACATGGAAAATAGAGTAGTCAAAATAGGGCATATAAATAAGGGAGGGAATGATCCTATGGCCCGTAGACATTGCCTGAGGGGCCATAGGGTAGTTTGGATTCCCAGCTCCAAGGCTGGAGACAGCGCTCTGACCTTGGATCTGGGAATCGGAGCTCCATTCACCCTCCCCACCCCTTGCAGCTGGCACAGAAAGAACCCTGCCAGCTGCTCTCCAGCTGGCAATCCCGCAATCACACATTCTGGCACTCTGGCACTGGAGACTCCAAATCAGTGAGATCCTTTTATCAGTGAGATCCTTTTATTACCGCAAATCCCACGGCATAATATAGGCTCTTGAAATTGTTCCACATCAAGGGAGGGGACCGGAACATCTCTTAGGGACCAATTTCCTCATCATCCCACACCAAGGAAGGGACTGGAGCCAATTCCTGTTGCTCTTCAGACAAGGGAAGGATCGGAGCCAATTCCAGGTGCTCCTACAACAAGGGAAGGGATCCTAGAAACAGGCCTGACTTACCTATATGTCCTTATAGAGAGCTGAGCCAACTTTGCCACTGAGTTGGAACCTCCAGGGTGCTGTGAGTCTTGGCCTTAGGATCTGAGCAACTCCTAGCTGCTCCTCTGACAGGGGAATGATCTGAGCCCTATTGCTCATGAGACAAGGGAAGGGATTCTAGAAGAGGACCTGAACCAGCATGCACACCTCCACAGAGGTCAAGACCAACCCTGCCACTTGTGTTGGCCCCTCTGGGTACTGTGCATCCAGGCCTCTTGACAATCAGGGTCCAAAACAAGATCAGACTTGAGTCCAAAGTACTTCCCCACATGCAGAGATTCCAACGTCAAACGCTCCTAGCCTTGGGATCTCTACACCACATGGGTCAAGGCATAGGAATGTCAAGGAATTAGCCCCAAGCCAGCCAGGCTCTGGACTCCTTGACGAAGACACATCCATAGCCACAAGAATGCACAGTCTATGAAAAGTATGACAGTTGCAGCTGGACGGGGGAGACAACTCGACTCCTGCCTACTTTCCCCTGGGCACTCTGACAGTGATGAGCTCACCCTGGTCTTGACATTCCACAGACTGACTAGGCCCCAAACCCTTGCAAACTGCTGCTTACCAGTTTCTGGCTATGAACTAGAAGGCCCACCGTATTACTGACACTGAACCCCCACATTGGGAAAGCAACCTTGGAGAGGTGGGAAAGGAGGCATTTTAGGGGGCAGGGAGGAGACTGGGGTGGTCAGGTTACAAGGTATCCTGATGCCATTCCAGCCTCCTTCCCACCCCGCCACCCCTGCTGTGAAATGCCATTGCTAGATGCCCAAAAATGGCCATCTAGGGGAAATGCAGAGTGGGAGGAGCAGGGAGGCGAAGATCGCCTCCACATCTCCTCCCGCTCTGCATTGGATGAGCATGAGCCTCGGAGGCTCACGCTCCTCTCAGTAGGATTGCGCCCTTAATGCCATTTGAAGAGCACACACAATTCCTGTCATTTCGATTAATGGTTCTTTATTTAAATCAGAAGGGTCAAACCTCTTTCAATCTAACAGCCAAATTCAATTTCAGGGAAACTCTTGAGGGCCAAATTCCAGTGGTGGGTGGGATCGAGGGCAAAAGGGGCAGAGCTCCCAAATAGCACATCTTAGCGCAAAGCTCTTACTGCTAGAAACTGAGCCTTAGGAGAGGCATTTCAAACTTATGGGAATGGGGGGAAAGATGTGCAAAAGCCGCCCGGGAGACCTCCAAATGGTGCTTGGGTTAAAGGGGGTGGGGTCAGGGGAAGGGGACATAGACTGCTGAGGAAACCTGGAGGGCTGGATTTGGCCCCCTGGAGGGCTGGATTTGGCCCACAGGCCTGAGGCTCGATACCCCTGATTTAAACCTTTTGTTGATTCCTATCGTTACTGATTTGTATTGGGTCTTTTTACTTACACTTCAGCCAACAAAACTCTGGGAGCTTTGTTGGCTGAAGGGTAGGTGAAAAAAAATATAGTTTAACAGCTTAACAGAGAGAGCAGTTGGGTTGGGGAGATTCCGTGGCAATGCAATTGCACAACCTAAAGGCCGTATTCATTGATTACATTTCTGTACTCCCCAATAGATAAAGCTCTCTGGGTGGTTCACAGGATGATAAAACATAATGCAAAACCGTTAACATTCAGGAATTCAAACCAGTTTAAAAAACAGATAATTTATAAAACTATCAGGACCTGACAGAACAACTTAAATGCCCACCGTCATATGCTTTCAAATGGCTGGGAGTAGAGGAAAGTCTTAACCTGGTGCCGAAAAGATGACAACATTGGTGCCAGACTGACCTCCTTGGGGAGAGCACTTCATATTCAGGGGGCCACCACCACTGAGAAGGCCCTCTCACTTGTTGGCTTCCTCTAAACCTCACTTGGAGGAGGCACTCAGAGGAAGGCCGCAGATGTTGATTGTAGTGCTCCCCCCACTCCTTTTCTTTTCTCCTTGTGTTTCTATCCCCCCCCCCGCCCGCTGCCATCCCATTGACTGCAATGGAAGAGGATTAACTACACCAGCTCCAGGACTGGCATCATTTTGGGACCTGTCTGGGGGCTTATCAGGGGAATGACGAGGCTCAGGACCTGTGGATCCATGGCTACCTGGACATGTCCCTGGAATGCCCTGTTTTGGCCACCACTGCTCACAAAGCACTGCCAGGGGGACAGCGACAGAAGTGTAACTTTCTGCTGCTGCACGGGGACAACCTCTGGCAGCGAATGTGCCACCCTCCCAGCGGAGCAGCATATCCGCAACACCAGCAGTGTAGCAGAGACAGGGCTCCCAGGGTCAAAGCGCAGGGACTTTTTGATTTGCAGGGACGATGGCCTCATCTTCCGCCCTCCTCAGGCGTCCTCGTTCCCTCTGAACTTTGCTGCAGTTCTCACAGTAGCTCAGGGGGGAAATAGCTTTTCTCAGCAATAATATATTGTTGCGAGCTATCCCATAATGCAAAGTATTTTGGGATGGCTTGGTCCTGAATGAGCAATTAAGACCCATTAGTTTTTACAAAAGATGGAAATGAAAACTGCTAGAACTGCTTATATATATATATATATATATATATATGGATCAACGCCAGCTGCCTGCATTTTTTGGGCTCTCCCTGGGGGCGTGGTTATGGGGACTGTCATGATGAGTGCCTGCCCTTCGAAATGTACCACCATGCCACTGCCCTACCATCCACTGACCTCTACGCTGCCCTCCCGGGGAGCATTGGATTGCTTCCTAAATAAACAATCCCGGTATTAATGGCCGTGGACAATCATGTTGGTGTGAATGCAGCGTTAGTATCAAGGAAGTGTTGTTGGATATCCAAAGCGGGTTTCTTCTGACCACTAAAGGGCCTAATGATCTAAGAGAAGTAGATGTCGCTATTTTTAAGTGCTCCTGAGTGCTGTAATCATCGCTTACACAGAATACTATAATTCCTGACCCATAACCCAGATGTTTTATTTTTTAATAAGTTCAATTAATTTTTCAATTATCCGGGATGAGCGAAAAGAGGTGGATGGAAGCGGGGTTGGGGAGAGGGATGAGAAATAAGCTACTTTCAGAGAGATGGAGAGCACTGTCACTTTTTAATTGGCACCGGCTTCCTGTGAGGCAAAAGCTGCCTCAGAGACATTTTTTAAAGAGTGTGTCTTAGCCTTTGTACCGGAAAGATGTTGTCAGGAAGATAATTATAACAAATATACAGATAACTCCTAGATGCTTTTAGACTAAAGAACCATAATGAAACATGGCTAAACGAATGGTCTCTCTGCTGATCTACCTTGCTGTTTCTAGCAGGTGGCAAAGGCCTCTGGCAGTAAGGACATGGGGAATTAAAATAAGAAAATATTGTAATAATTATGGAGGCCAGCAGTAAATGACCAAGACATTAATTATCTACAAGATTTCAAAGATTCAAGAGGCAGCAAATTAGAATTCCTCAAACTGCTTACTAGAGTACTTTTGTTATAAAGTTTGCATATTATGTGTTATTGTGCATTTCTGAATCCTTCCCTGGAGGCTGCACCTCCCACCAAATTATTATTTTTTTTTGAGTGTCTGGAGCAGCTAGAATAATGGTGTCTGGAGCAGGTGCCAAAAGGGCAACAATTAGCTTGTTTGTAGTAGCCACAGAGCACTAAAAGGGTCAAAGGATTTCAAAATGGCCATTCTGGACACCATTTTGCTTAATCCCCCCCCCTTTGGGGCCTTTTTTTTTTTTTTTTACTATTTTGGGGGTGGAGCAGGGGCTGCATGCAGCATGCATCCCATAGGCTGCACGCCCACCCTGGGTGTCTAGGATTGCCAGGTGTGTATTTTTAATGTCCTTAGGTGGCTTTGCAATAGCAGAAAGTACTTCAGCTCTTGCAAGGCAAGGCACATGATTTCCACCAATCCCCGCTACTTACTGCAGCCCTCTGATTCATATCCCATTCTGTTCAGGAGAGTCCCCTAACCTTTGGGAGCACCTTTTCAGGGGAGGCAGGCAGCTTAAGTGGAGAGGAGGTTCAGGGAAATTTGGCTGGCCCACCTTACACTAGTGGAAGTGTTTTTGCAAAAGCAAAGCGAGTGGTGGGCAATCCCACGGTGACCTGACCCGCCACCGGCTTGGCAGATGCCGCCACTGCACCCACCAAGCTGGGCTGAAAGCGGACATGTGCCGAGCTGCTCGACGGACTTCTGGGTTCCCAGAGGGCCACTTTCTACATAGAAAATACCATAAGATACATTCAAAGAGGCCGCAATTTGCGCAAGTTACGCAAACTGCAGCTGCTTTTGGCGCATCTTACAGCATTTTCTATGTAAAAAGCGGCCCACCGGGAACCCAGAAGTCGCTTCCCTGGTTCAACTTGGGAGAACGCAAGTCGAGCCGGGGAGGCAGGTAAGTGGGATGGAGTTCGGGGGGTTGAGCCCAGCCAGTTCGCTGGATTTCCACCCCCCGAACGAACTCCTCACACATCCCTTAATTGGATACAGCCCTTTACCTGTATTATATGTCTTTCTCCCTGAGACCAGTGATAGTTCAAGTCTATGCTTGTTCTTTTGCAATCTGGCCCTTGTAATAATCATTGTATAAATGTGGGAGGTATTACCTTAGTAGCAGATACAGAGATAAATCCAATGTCAAGTCATCCTCATCCTCATCCGATCCCTCCCTTGTCCTCTGAGGAGGTTTCAGAGTTAAGAGCTCAGGAAGATTCGGACGTGGAAAGATATCACGAGGCTTCCACTTTCCCAGGACCCTAGTTCTCCAGAAGGATCCCAGGGGTTAGCTCTGCTGCGTCTAGAGGAGATTACCTTGTGATCTTTGGTCTCTGAGGACTCCAGGCATGGGGACATTTGCATGTCACATTTGTCACAGCCACTCTCATGTCTTTGCAGGTTGTGGTTAAAATGGGCCAGGGCCCTTTAAGAGACAAAGCCTCAGTCAGTGTAGAGGCAGAACCAACCAGCCTAAAGGCAGGCAAATTCCTACGTAAGGTTCAGTCTTGATTTGCTCCATGTTGGAACAACAGACAGGCAACAGAGAGCTAGTGTATTGTCAGTCAGTCAGTCAAGCGATCACTCGTGACCGAGTACGATTGTCTTCCAGGATAAAATAATAATAATTAAAAAAAATTACAAAAAGGAGATTTTAAAAGGAGGAAAATTCTAAAGAAAATTGTGTAGACTCTAGCGATGGGTCCGTAAGTGACTGTGGAGGCCAATTCTAGATCCACACAGCTTCCCACAGTGAGGACACAGGTTACCAGATGGAAGATGGTCCTGTAAAGGATTCGTTTGACGTGCTTTTCGCTTAGCATGTTTCTCCCTTTCACCTTGCACCCGGGCTTCTTCAAAGTCCATAGAACCTTTGTGAAAGGCCAACCTCCAGTTAGATCGTTCATGGGCCAGAGCTTCCCAGTTTTTGATGTTTATATTGCATTTTTTTAGATTAGCCTTAAGAACATCTTTAAACTTCTTATATTGACCACCGATATTCCGCTTTCCATCCTTGAGTTGGGAATAAAGTAACTGCTTTGGGAGATGGCAGTCAGGCATTTGAACAACAACATGACTGGTCCACTGAAGTTGGCGTTGAAGGATCATTTTTTTCAATGCTAGTAGTCTTTGCTTCTTCCAGTACACTGACATTTGTTCGCCTATCTTCCCAAGTAATTCGCAGGATTTTCCAGAGGCAACGTTGATGAAATCTTTCAGGGAGTTGGAGGTGACGTTTATAGATAGTCCATGTTTCGCAGGCATACAATAAAGTTGGTAATACAATGGCTTCATAAACCAGTGTTTTGGTCTTCTTACAAATATCCCGATCCTCGAACACTCTATGTTTCATTCGAGAAAACGCGGCACTTGCGGAGCTCAGACGTTGCTGGATTTCACTGTCGATGTTAGCTGTAACATCGACAGTTGTATTGTAGCAGTTACAGTATTGGATCGAGACTCAGGGGATCCGGTTTCTAGCCCCCACTCAGCCATGAAGCTCACTGTGTGACTTTTGGCTAGTCACTGACTCTCAGTCTAACCTACCTCACAGGGTTGTTGTGAGGATAAAATGGAGAAGAGGAGGACCATGTAAGCCTCCTTGGATTCTTTGCAAGAGGAAAGAAGGCGGGATATAAATGTAATAATTAAAATAAAACAAAAGCAAAAACCCTGTCTGGCTTCCAGCCCTAGCACCACTTGGAGCTTTCTGTGGTGCTGAAGTCTCCCATCTTGCTTCCCTAAGAGACCTTACCTGACATGACCTAACCTGACCCTTGCTAAAGATCGGATCATGGCAGAACCCTGCAACCAGGCTACATCACGGAGCATCATCAGAACCCACAGCCTGAGATGGTACATGTCGTATGAGTGAGCTTCTGCTCATGCAATGGGAGTTCCCCTTGCTCTCCTTCCCTTTTCAGTCCCCGTGCCCCCCATCTGTGCTCTGGAGGGTCCCCTATCCCTCCAGAGCAAATTTGAGGGGTGCATGGGGGGCTGCAGGAGGTGGGGAAGAGGAAATCCATTCCACCAGCAGTTTCCCATTCCACTAGCAGATATCCTGTGTTGGATACAACCCACAGTATGCCCCCCCCCATGCTCATGGATAACACAGTAGAGGTTGACCCTATGAAACTTATGTTAAAATTCAAGCATCTGGGTAGTACTGTCACTATCAGTTTCAGTTTCTCATCTGTAAAATAGGGGTGATCATAGCTACACAGCTTTACAGGGCAGAGATTAATGAATTGATTACTCTAGGATTGGGTTGGGGTGGGGACCTGCATCTCCAGGGACACATGCAGGCCTCAGCTCCATTCCTTGGTGTCCTTTGCAAACTTTGTCCACATTGGCTCTGCCCTTGCCCACCTTTGACTCTTGCCCTACCCACTGCTAGGCTTGGACAGGAAATAGTTTCCCCACACCCCTGCTCTATGCAGTAATAGCTCTTGGGGAGGGAAAGCACACTGATGGTCTAACAAAGTCTGGTGAGCCCCTTGTCACCAAGTCACTTCAGCCCTGAGGATCTAGGAAAGAGAACTGGTACGCAGGCAGATGGCTGCCACTGGAAATATAGGCTGAAATCCAGCAAAAGTTAAGTCATGTTTCTTTCCTAGAGAAATTAAGGGGACTTATATTAATGTATCCCATTAATTTTAATACAATTTAAGCATGACTAGCTTTCTCTGGATTGGGCTACTCCGTGTCACATAAAGCATGGAACTGTAGCATTCCATTTTCTTTAAGTTAAATGACACTCAAATGCCATTCCCCTTGCATAGTAATAAAGCTCCATAGACAAGATCTTAAAAGTTCAGAGCTCAGTTTGGGTTTTAATTCAAAATGCTAGAGACTTGGGATCACTGCAGCCCAGGTAATCTTAATTTTTTAAAGACATGGAGTGAACTTGCTGAACTGTTTTCCACTGCCATGTCATGTTAGAGATTTTATGTCCAATTCTGTCATGTTCTAATCAGTGGTTGCTGGCAAAGGGGGAAAAGATCATGATAAAAGCAACAGATAAAAGGATATTTTCTTTTTCTTCTCCCTGGGCTGTTAAATTAGTTGCTCTCAGCAAGAGAATATTTAATGTCTCCATTAAATATTCTAGTTTTCAAGAAAATTTTCTAGAATATTTTCTTGAAATCTAGTTGAATATCTAGTTGAAATAAGCTGCTTGATTGCTTCTGAAGGAGTAACAGAACCAGCAACATCAAGTAGGCCGCTCAACAAGATCTGCCACGGACGACCTTCTTCCTGTCCCATCAGCCAGAGAAACCAGGCTGGTGGGGACTCGGAGGAGGACCTTTTCTGTGGCAGCCCCCAATTTATGGAACTCTCTCCCCAGTGACCTCTGCCATGCCCCTTCCTTGATTAGCTTCCGCCAGGCATTAAAAACATGGCTTTTCAGGCGGGAATATGGGGTGGGTTAGGATTTTTAAGTTTTGTACTGTTTTTAATTGTGTTTTATACTGTGTGTGTGTGTGTGTGTTCCCCCCCCCCCCATGTATTTTATTGGACTGTACATCGCTCAGAGTGGCCGGATGTCTGGCCAGATGGGCGATTCATAAATATAATAAATAAATAAATAAATAAAATAAATAAAGAACAGATTTGAGTCTGCTGGAATTTTGAAAATTACACGTTACAATCTTTTTTTAATGGCTCTGCTCATCAGCTGCTAATAACTCACCCTGGTAACAAGGCTGCAAAATTGTTTGCTTCACTGTGAGGTACACAACCAGAAGTATGGATACATACCAATACTTTTCAAACACTAAGGTAATGATGATACAAATATTACAGCATTCATTACATGTTAGCAACCATGGGCTTATATAAAACCTTCTCTTTACCAAGTCTTGAAAGTGGCTTTTAAAACAATTTATTCTTATTTTTAACAGTGCAATCCTGTGCCTGTCTACTCAGATGGAAGTCCCATTAAGTTCAGTAGGGCTTCCTTTCTTTCAGGTAAGTGGGTAATGGGATTGCAGCTTTAATGGTAACTGTTTATACCTCTTGCTTTGGGTTCCTGCACTACTGAAATGATTGAATTATATGACTAAACTCAAA
The DNA here is from genome assembly GCA_021292165.1 of Shinisaurus crocodilurus. Classification (NCBI taxonomy): domain Eukaryota; kingdom Metazoa; phylum Chordata; class Lepidosauria; order Squamata; family Shinisauridae; genus Shinisaurus; species Shinisaurus crocodilurus. The sequence continues at coordinate 32,017,259 of CM037880.1, read as the reverse complement.
GAGTTTTCTATATCCCGTGATTTCACAATTGAACTTTAGTAGTGTGGTATTTGTATTGGAAACAGAATACAGCACCCTGGAATCTCTGTTTTAAATTAAAAACAGACAACCAAGTTTTAAGTCCTTATAGATGCACAGATGAGCTCAAAAACATCTGATGAGTGCCCCCATCTATTAGGAAGTGCATCTTCAGTGCTTTGTATGCTTCTTGACATTCCTCATGAAAGCAGAATCAATTATGCAAATGAACCAAAATGCAAATGTGTTTAATATGTATAATTCTGCTCACATAATACATTAGCTCTCATTAGCACAGTATGTTCAGTTACGTTGATGCTGGATATGGATTTTTCTTTGTTCCAGGATATTTTTCACAGTTCCAAATATGATAACCACCTGAGTTGCAAGATCTTTGCTGTTATTTATGTTTGCCATGAGACTATTTAAACTATTCATCTTATTGCTCAGCTAAATAGTGGAAGTCTTTGAAATTACTACAATTATACATGCAATCTTCTTCTTCAGGCTCTAATTGTCTTTCCTGCTTAGAGTCAGTTAACAAAATCCCTCAGACCACAAGACTTTTGTTAATAAATGAGAGTTGCCTTTTTTAGTGGCAACGAATTGGCTTTTAATTTTTATTCTGTTACTTTATGAAGAGGCTGATAGATATTTCAATTGTTCATACTTCTTGTGTCCCTAATTAAAAGAAGGACAGATGTAGTAGTAAGAATAGTAAATCTTCAAGTACAGCAGAGGTTTACTTATAAGTTTCAGAGAGGTGCCCAAGAATTCAAATCAGTGGGCAGCAGTTGCCACCACCTGCCACCGGCCACTGTTGCCACCACCTGCCACCCGCCTGTCACTGACCACCCACTGCCTCCGCTCGCCTGCTCCGCTTCTCCCTCCATGTTTTGGACCACTCCCAGCATTCCTGAACAATGGGCATGCTGGCTGGGGCTGATGGGAGTTGAAGTCCAGAACATCCGGAGGGCACCAGGTTGGAGAAGGCTGGTATAGGGTCTGGAAGTAATGCTAAATTGTGTTTAACCGAAAATGGAAGTGGAAGTGGAAGATTCTGAACATATAAGGTTCAAGCTCATTGAGGTTCTCCAAATTCTTCCTCGAAGCTTGTTTTGGCTTCTTTGCATTCCTGAATGTGAGCATCTCCCCCCGACCCCAATCGGGGAAAAAAGCACACATTTTTAAAAGTGTGCAATTTTTGCCGATTGAAAAATACATGCATTTTTTCAAAATAATAGATGTGCATTTCCGCCCCCCAGGCTAAAGTGTGAAAATGCAGGCTTGGGGGGGGGGATTTGCACAAGTGCAAATGTGCATTTTTGGAAATGTGGAAATTTCCTGAGAAACTTCCTGATGGTTCGCATGATTTGTGAACAGGAACAAAATTCTCACACATCCCTACGGCGGCGGGAGTGACTTTCTGATCTCCTTGCAGCTGCACTGGAGGAGAAGAGGGAAGGGGGAACACTCAAGCCTGAGGATCCCACAGAGTCATTCTTGCGCAGGCTCATTCTCATAATGCTAAACTACGGTCTAGCGTTACACAGGAATGCACTCAGTCTGTTAGCATTCATTCGTAGGCTTGAGAGGTAAGGAGAGCAGGGAGCTGTACACTGTGGTTTTGGAAGAAGCACTGCTTGTCAAATCTCGGGCACTTCTGCTACCAGCAGATGGCATTTCTTGTTCTAATGCAGTGTTCTCCAACCTTGGGTCCCCAGATGTTTTTGGCCTACAACTCCCAGCATGCCCCAGCCAGCGGAGCTGGCTGGGGCATGCTGGGAGTTGTAGGCCGAAAACATCTGGGGACCCAAGGTTGGAGAACACTGTTCTAATGGAAACTGGGTGCAGACTCTATTTCCATGTACAGTATGTACACGTTCTCCTTAGCATGCTGCAAGAACAAGAAGCACTGCCACCAAAGGTGTACGTGAGTGCACATTTGGCTGGCAGAATAAGCTCTTATTCCTTTGAATCCTGAATAAAGATGCCTCAAACAATCATGTTAGGTTCTGAGAATCAGCACATCCAAGCATCTAACATAAAAAATACATGTGAGCATCCCCTTTGGAGATCAAATGGGATCCTGGACACATCTAAAACCTACAAGCCATTACCACACGGAAGACCAAGAGAACAGAGGGACATAGTAGAGTCAACACAGAAGCTGAGCAAGGCCCTGTCCAACATGTATTAATCTTTTGAGAAGTGAGGAAAGGATGCAGAACGTGACCTGCTTTGTTAATAATATTTGCCTTGGTGAAGCAGAAGAAACTGGGATTTACTGTAAGGCATTGGCCAGGGCCAACACGACCTTTAGGTAGAGTGAGGTGGCCACCTCAAGCAGCTGATTCTGAACATCATGTATGTGCAGCAAATAGTTATTTAATTTATTGTTGTTGTATTTTTACTGTCAGGAAGGGGGAGAGATGCTTGTGGGAGTTTTCACCTCAGTGCCAAAATAACTTGACTGGCCTTCGGTACTATACATCTTGACTGGCAGGGGTGGGGGTGGGGTGGAGTTTGCTGCTCTACCTCAGGCCGCAAAATGACAACATTGGACAATATTAATAATAATTGACTTAGTGACTTGTCTTATATAGTCACATTTGATATTCTATATATCTGTATCTTTTATTTTGTAAAATAAGATATTTGCCTTGGTGAAGCACAGGAGATAGGGCAGTGTTCTCCAGCCTTGGGTCCCCAGATGTTTTTGGCCTATAACTCCCAGCATGCCCCAGCCAGCATAGCTGGCTGGGGCATGTTGGGAGTTGTAGGCCAAAAACATCTGGGGACCCAATATTGGAGAAACCTGAGATAGGGCTTCATTGTAGATTCTGTCTAACACAAAGCTAACACATGGATCTGACAACGTTAACACTTATTATAAGTATTTATTTATGGTTTTGCTTAGGGAATCCTTAGTAGTATGTCTTGCCAGAGCTAAACAAACATTACACATAGTTGCTTTGGTAAGAGGGAAAATCTCTGTCTACTGGCTTTCCCCCATTGCCTCCATCAATGACTACATCACTTTTTAACACCCTCTATAAAAATATATGTTCGTATAAAAAGAATGGCATATTCAATTACTGAACAACTCAATCATTGTCACTTTTAATTGAGAGTGGCTAGAGTTGTCCTAGGAGTGACACTGGTATGTTGGACATGTTGAAACATGGAGAAATTATGAAAGAGAGAAAAGTCCCTGAAATTGAATGAGTGTTACACAAAGAAGAAGAAAAAACTTCAGGGAAGTTTACTGGTATATGAAAATAGAACAGAAGACCCATATACAAGCTACAGGCAAAGCAAAAAGTGCTCAGATATTTTCCTTAAAACTTGAGCACTAAGGAAGAGAATAAGAAACATTGGATTACATCCAGATTTAGCAAAAACAACAAAGTGACTTGTGGCACCTTAAAGACTAACACATTTATTTATTTTGGCATAAGCTTTCATGGACACTGTCTGATGAATCACTGTCTGATGAAGTGGGCTGTGTCCAGGAAAGCTTATGCTAGAATAAATATGTTTGTTCGTCTTTAAGGTGCCACTGCAACAGACTAACACAGCAACCCCTCTGGAAATTATCCAGATTTAGGCACATGCAACTGGGCTGGTGGAAGTGGGTTTTCTCACCCCTTCCTCTCCGTGCCAGCCCCTTCCACCCCCTGAAAATGCTATCCAGAGGTTCAGGGGCTCCTGCTAAATGGATTAGACTGTGGTGTGGAGAAAGAGAACAGAGGCACCTTGACACACAGCGCATAGTTAAACTATGGAATCCACTTCCACAAGACGTAGTGAGGGCCACCAAACTGGACGGCTTTATAAGGGGATTAGACAAATCCATGTAGGATAAGGCTATCAGTGGCTACTAGTCCTGATGGTTATATGCTACCTCCAGGATCAGAGGCAGTATGCCTATGTACACCAGTTGCGGGGAACATGGACTGTCGCACACATGTCCTGCTTGTGTGGGTTTCCTGTGGGCAGCTGTTTGGCTGCTGTGTGTCTGTGTGAACAGAATGCTGAACTAGATAGTCTGATCCAGCATGGCTCTTATGTTCTTACGTTCTGTAAACAGAGCTCCACTCACAGAAGGTGCCTCTGCCCAATTTTTCAGGATCCCACCTTTTCCTCAGCCCCCTGCACCACAGCCTACCCCATTCAGCAGCCCTCCCAACCCTTTGTGTAATATTTTCTAGGGGCTGGAGGGGCTATCATGCAGAAGAGAGGGTGGGGAAGTCCACTTCTGTGAGCCCAGTTGCATGCAGCAAAATCTGTCCAACCCACAAAAAAGAAATGCTTTAACCTTTGGCCTCTGCAGAATTTTGTCTGAATTAAATAAATCACCTTCTGAAGCTGCTATGTGCAGGACTGGCCCCAGACATTTTGCTTTCTGAGGCAATGGTGCCCGTGCCCTGCCAAGTTAATAGTGCCTAAGGCCAATCAAGTTATTTTGAAACCTGACGCATCATATCCGACAAACCCCTTCCCCTTGTTGCCATGAAAAATACAGTCATAATAAATTATGGGTGCAGTCCTATGCATGTTCAGACAGAAAAAAGTCCTACAACTCCCAGCATTCAACAGTGAGTCATGCTGGCTAGGGAATGCTGGGAGTTGTGGGAGTTCTTTTCTGTCTAAACATGCATAGCATTGCTGCCTTAAATAATGAACAATTTGCTGCCCTTTCTTGATCTTGGTCTGGACGACAGTCCTTCAAATAGAGGCTTCCTTCAAATAAAGGACTGCCATCTGACAGCCCTTTAAATAGAGGACTGCCATCTGTAAAGTAGGAAACATGGCTGTCCTATTGGAATTTGGCCAGTTTTATGACCCCAAAGAGGAATTTGATAAATAACACTACAGCTGTTGTCTTGTCTTAGCCTTCTTAGGCCTCTACGAGAAATCAGACACTTCTAGATTTTCCATGTGTTCTCCTTTACAGAGGACATTTGAAGGCATTCCTCTATTTCAGTGTTCTCCAACCTAGGGTCCCCAGATGTTTTTGGCCTACAACTCCCAGCATGCCCCAGCCAGTGTAGCTGGCTGGGGCATGCTGGGAGTTGTAGGCCAAAAACATCTGGGGACCAAGGTTGGAGAACACCGCTCTATTTGAAGGGCTGTCTGGTCAGTCAGTCAGTCAGTTTATTATGGTCGCAGAGCAGCAGGAGGCTGCTGTCTGGTCCAAGTCTGGTTGAAAGATAAAGAGCCATAAGAAGGGAGAACAGGGTCCTTGAAGTTGCCCATCAGTAGTCAGTACCTGAATAGCAGACTGAGCGGGCATACTACAGATCACTTGGTCACAGTCTTCCCGGTACTGGTGAGATGTATTTAAATTATAGTAATTAATACTAAATTAGCTTCTCTACATATGCATCAGCATATGTAGATTTTATGCAAATCAGTGCCTACATTTGGGGCAATGCATAAGTGGCCATCTATCCTTCAAATAGAGGAGTGACCTATATAAAGTAGGACACATGGCCACCCTACAGATTGTGTCCAGAAGGAGAAGGCATGCAAATGGGCAGTGGTGACAACGGCAAGGAAGGCCCCATTCAGGGCCTACTGAGGGCCCCTTGCCCAGCAGCTCCCCCAACTCTGGAGCCAACACTATGGAGTGCTCTACCAGCACTTAGAAAGGCACCAAAACAGAATTGCATGTGAATAAGCCCTGAACTATCCATAATGGTAAATTATAGTTGAAACAAAAATATTGCGGAAATATTAATGAGCCACGGTAGCAATCTCATTTAATTTCTCTGATCTAAAGTACTTCTGTTCTGCTTAAATGTGCACATTCTCTCCTGAAAGAAAACACTATTGCCAAATTCCAAACTATCACACAAGCTAAACTTGTTTTTCAGAACTCAACTGCTCTGCAATGTCTTTGGCCTTTAAAAGGGAAATTTATTTGCTACAGCCTATAAAACCATGGCTTTACTACTTTGCTGCAATATTTAATTGCATTACTGTTGAACAGAGCCTCAGGAATGTGTACATCAAATCCCACTATTAAATCTGACATTCCTAATCTATAAAATATATACCCGCAGTTCCAGTGTGTCATTTATGATATCTTCTTTATGCTGTAAATACACACAACAAAATATTTATAGAACTTTAAATGTATATATGTATGGGACAAGTTGTAAGACGTGGTGGGGGAACTCCCCAGACCCCCATGGTGAACCACTCATTTGTGGGTCTCCCTGCAAACAAGGGTGGTACTTTATGACCTGCACTGGTCTTACCAAACCTGGTGCCCTCCAGATGTTTTGGACTTCAACGCCTGTCAGTCATATCCAGCATGGCCAATGGTCAGGTATGCTGGGAGCTGTAGTCCAAAACATCTGGAAGGCAGCCATGGGGGGTAAGGCTGACCTATACACAGTGGTGCAGTTAGGGCTGGTCCTCTGCACCAAAGTCCAGGGGCTTCCAGCCCCCCCGCCCCACCCCCATGACAGCCCAGAGAGCAGCAGATGAAATGGGCAGTGATAAAAAGACCTGATGTCAGCACCTGGGCTGACCCACTGCAGCATCCTTATTTAAAAAAAAAAAAGCCAACAATATGTAATAGTAAGAGGGTGGCCAGCTCAGTAATGTATATTATATTGTTAGACTTGCAGGTGATCATCTTTTCTGACTTTGCAGTTGTTCTGCTTTTAAAGATTACTGTTTCTCTAAAGTACGTGGATCCACTTACATTTATTTCCATTGTGTCCATTGTTGTCCAACATTTGCTTGACATCTGTTATAACATCTGTTATAACTTCATCCTGTTATAACAGATTTTTAAGATTTACATTCGCTGCTCCAGATAGTCACTTTTGAAAGTCTCTTTCATTTTTCTAAAACCCCCCCCCACACACACACATTTGTCATACTTAATCTTCCTACTGTCAAAACTAGGCCAGGCTTTGGTAATGGGTTTGTCAGTCTTCATCTCTCCACTGAGTATAGTTTTCTCTTCTCTCACCCCCCGCATCATTGACTCATCATGCCATCTGCCTTTTCCTCTCTTGTATATTATCAGCCGCAGAACTCCTTGGCTCATTCTTCCTTTTCAAGCAATCATTTTGAATTTAATTATTAAACGGAAGAGTTGGCAGATCTGTTAGTTTATCCTGGGATAAGAAGATGTCCCTTAAAAGAATAACAACAACATTTGATCAGGTAGTTATCAGATACAAAGGCAGTTGTATATCAGAGACTGTATGAATGTTCTGAGATGCTAGGACAGAAGTGTCCACTTCGTTTGGCAACAGTGCCATGATATGTCAAGTCCACAGTATGATTGTGAATGGTGCCATCCTAGTGTACATTCTGCAAACATACATCCCACCATACCTAGGGGTGATTTGTCCTCTAGTCTACTACTGAGCCACAGAACAGAAAGCAGCACAATGCAGAAAAGGCAGGCAGAAGTACAAGCCTGACTTTTATGCCATTGGCTACTCCTCTCCAGCTGTGCCATAGACCCCCTGTTTGGTGCCACGTCTGGCATCCAGCAGAAGGTTGGCCATTAATTGGCTGGAAGTTCTCAGTGATCAATAGATGGAGAAGCATACATTAATACAAAATGAAAACAGAAGAACATAAGAAGAACTGTGCTGGATCAGACTGAAGGCCGATCTAGTCCAGCATCCTGTTCCTGCAGTGGCCAACCAGATGTCCCAATAAGCTCCTACTCATGTTCCCCAGCTACCAGCATAAAGAGGCAGAGCACGTCTTTACATATAGCCATCATGAATAGTGGTCACTGATAGCCCTATCCTCCATGAATTTGTCTAATCCCCTTTTAAAGCTGTCCAAGTTGGCCACCGAGTGAAGGGAATGAATCTGGTGGCTTTCCTCACTCATAGGCTGACCATTATAGAAATTAAGGGTGGGATCCTAATGGTCATGTGTGTGTGGTCTTCTGCTTCTGATAATCTTCCACAACCTTAATCAAGGTAGTCCAGTATACAGAACTGATTAACTTTTGTTAGTGACTGTTAAGCTCAAAATAGAACTTCCCTGGAAGTCTGCCTTAAACTGCACAGTGAACTAATGGTATTACGAGTTTCAGTTTGGTGAGTTGCTCTGGTGGGTTAAATCACATCAGATTTGTATCATTAAAGGATCAAAGAGGATCAATATCAAAGAGCATATTTCAAAATGTACCATGGTATCCTTTTATTTTCTTTCTAAATGGTCATAGAGTTGAGCAAATTCCCATCACTCCTTTTGGAAAGATGTTCTTGGATGACTCTAACATGTTTTCAGCGTGATGCATCATAGATATGCTCACAACCTTTCTTTATTCCCTCATTTGATCATTATTAATTTTATTTGTCCATATATCTGTTTTATAAATTGATTATAAGAGTTTCTATTTATTGTCACTTTTCAAGTGTATAAATCAAACATTTTTAGAAGCACCTATCAAACCCATCTCCCCACCTACTCCCCAAAGGGTTTTCGGTTTTTGTTGATGCGTAAGCTGACCTGGGAGCCATTTTCAGCTGAAGAGCAGGGTAAGAATACTTTCCTATGCATGTTTAGACAAAAAAAGAAGTCTTTTTCTGTCTAAACTAGGGATATGGGTAATCCGAGTTTTTGCGTGCGCGTTCCTCGGCCTCACCCATTTTTCGCGGGGGTGTTCCCGATCACCCCGCCCACTCGTCCGCGATTCCCGGACCTGGAAGTGACATGATGGGGATCCCATCGCGTCACTTCTGGGTCCCTGGCGCTGTGTTTTTAACGTAGATACCAGGGTAAACTACCTAAAAATGGCCACGAATGGCAAATCGCGGGCATTTTAGGTGGGTTGCCCTGGTATTTACATTAAAAATGCAGTGCCGGGGACCCGGAAGTGATGCGACGGGATCCCCGTTGCGTCACTTCAGGGTCCCGGAGAATTGTGGGGTGCGTCGAGCAGTGGAAGGTTGGTCACACGGGGGTTCGGGGGGGTTGAGCTCCACGATTTTGTGGAGCTTCCCCCCCCTCAAACTTCACATACATCCCTAGTCTAAACATGTATAGGATTGTACCGTTAGGGCACAACAGCTGCTAGGCAGATTCTAGACAGCCATAGGAAAGGTTGGAGTCCCAGCTGCAAGCTCAGAAACGTGCTCCAAGGTCAGAACTGCAACTCCAAAGTAATTGTTGAAAGTAATTGGATTTCATTTTGATATAAGAGTGTTTTGGATTACAAGCACGCTTCCGGAACGAATTATGCTCTCAATCCAAGGCATGACTGTATTCTAGTGTTAACTGACTTAACTGATGCTTGCTAGGGTTTAGCCAGGAGGATTGACCTGTGTGTTTTCCTTACCTCAAAGGATTGAATGAGTAACATTTAAGAAACTACACTTCTGGAACCATCAAGCTTTAGTAACTGAGTAACCATATGTTACTGTTATCTATATTTTAAAAACATCTACATACAAGTCCTGCGTGTGTGTGTGTGTGTGTGTGTGTGTAGGAAGTTTGCTGCTGCTATTGCACTCTGCTATCATGTGTGTGTGTGTGTGTGTGGGATGATTTCTATTTTAGAAATGTAAGTCCAAAGCCCCCCTTCGGTTCATGGAAGTAGGTGTAATACATTTTTGGATCCAAATATGGTCTATTTCCAGGCACAATTCAAAATGCTAATTACTAGCAACAATAAAGCCTTAAACAGCTTGGCAGTGGCAACTTGAAGGAACAATTGAAATATGTTTCATTCAAAAGTTACTGGAGATGTATGACAACCACCAGCTCAAGTCCCTTGCCCTTTTTGTGTCTCTCGTAGTATATAATAATCAGAATTATACTGTCTCTGAACATGTCCCAGTTAGCTATCATGGCTAAATGATTAATTCCCCCCCTTCTTCCCTCTCCATTCCTTTTTCCTTGTGTGTCGTGTCTTTTTAAATTGTAAGCCTGCGGGCAGGGACTGTCTTGTTTAATTGATTATATCTGTAAACCGCTCTGCGAGACTTTTTGGCTGAGGAGCGGCATAAAAATATTTCAAATACATAAATAAATAAGATAGATAGATAGATAGATAGATAGATGCTAATAGGGCTATCCTCCATGACATTAAAAACCCATATTATCCAGCCAGCATTCTCACCACATCTTGTATATTCCATATATTAGTAAAGCTTTTTTTTTAAAAAAATAAATGGTTAAATTATTCAAACAATGCAAATGTTTAAAAGCATCTTCATAAAGTGCATATTATAATAATTCATTGCAGAAGGATGTTGTGATGGGTAATAGCATAAGTAGCACCAGAGAACCAAAGGCCACTGGGAGGCTGCATGCACCCCCTGCCTCCAAAGATAAACATCATGGCAAGGGGGAGACCATCCTGGCCCAATACATCAGCCAGAAAGGGAGCAGCCTCAGGGAGCTTGTTTTTCCCTTCCCTGCCAAAAAGAACACTTAGTACTTTGAAACTAAGAACAAGTGTCTGAGTTTGGCTTTCCCCCCCTCCTCCCTCCCAATCTCTTTTTCCTTTTGTGTTATGTCTTTTAGATTGTAAGCCTCAGAGTAGGGACTCTTATTTTTAACCTTTGTAAGCTTTTGTGGCTGAAGAGTAGGGTAAAAGTATTGTAAATAAGCAAATAAATAATCTTTTTTAAAAGGATTATATACACTCATCAAGGACAGGCTATTTATGCAGGTTAGTTCTTATTGGCCACGATAACAAGTATGAAGATTATGTTACACATACGGTACATATTTATATGTATTAGATGCTGATTTTGATAGCTGTTACTATCTTGACTTTCTTATGATCTTACCTAGGGTGTCTGGTAAGGTTACACTCTGCTGGGCTAGCTGCAACTATTGTCCAATTCATTCATTCATTTCATTCATTCATTTCATTTCTATACCGCCCAATAGCCAAAGCTCTCTGGGCGGTTCACAACAATTCATAAGAACATGGACCACAAATACAATAAAAACAGCATAATTTTTTCCCCCAATATACAAAATGTAAAAACAATTTAACAGCTAAAAACAATCTCAGCACAGACCTGTTAAAAACAGCTGACATAAATGCCGCATCATGCCATTAAATACCCTTAAATGCTGTTGTCACTGAAACAATATAAAGTGGAAGGAAGTTAGGGGGAAGTCTTGGGCAATGTGATCATGTGGTCCCAGATCACCCAGGTCTACCTTTGTAAATTAAAGCTAACTGGCTTATCACGGCAGACCCCTGGCAGCAGTGAATGTATACAAATTCCTTAAGCCAGCTTCCCCAACCTGGCACCCCTCAGACGTGTTGGACTACAATTCCCACCCACCACCCATGGGAATTCATATGTTCTTCATTTGCAACAGTCACTTGTGCTGTGCATGTGTAGTGTGAGCTACTGCGTCCAGTTCAAGGTGTCAGTACCTATGTACAGTCCTTAACAGCACCATCCAATGTGTTGTTTGTAATGTAATGTTTCCAATGTAATGGAAGGTGCCCATTACCTTCCAAACCTGGAGGATTACAGGCATCCAATTGAGGATGGAAGGAGCGCAGAGGCAAAGGTAGCTTCCACACTCCTCCCATCCTGCAAAACACTTTACACGGCTGATTTCGGCCATCTATGTATTTTGCCCCTGCTCACGAGGAAGGGCTGCTGAGGCCCTGCCAGGATACATTGTATCCCGGCGGAGCCTCGCTCTTCCTCTCCCTGCCCCCCAGAACCAGGGATGGGGACTCGGACTCGAGGACTCGACTCGTGAGTCGGACTGAGTCCCCCCTCTGACTCAAGTCGGACTCGAGTCCCAATGTTTTTAATGGGATTCGAGACTCGACTCAGGACTCGAGACCAAGGACTCGTCAACATCCCTGCTTGATGCCACCTGCAGGTGCTGTCTGGACCTAGTTGCAGTAACAATCCAAGTTTATTTTTTAAAATCATTTTACTAATGTAACCTTTCAGACATTTTGGGTTTGGCTGCCTCTGCCTGCCTGTTTGGGGTTCCCTGACTCCTCTGCCTGCCTGGTCTCTTCTTAACCAGTTCCACAGTTTGAATTGTCCAAGACAAAGGCCTCTGCCTGCATGTTTTGGGGTTCCCTGCCTGGTTATTTTGGGTTTGTCTGCCTGGTCTGTTCTTGTCAAAATCAGTGGCAGAGTTTTGAGATAAAAAGGCACACTTGTGCCTAGAATTTATTTAAGCCACACATCTGAAGTAGCCTTATTTTGTTGGGGAAAACCCCCATTGATTTTAATAGGGACTCGTGGAGTCAGCTTTGGGAGGGGCTCGTGACTCGTGACTCGTGAGTCACCATTTTGGACCAAGGACTTGGACTTGGACTCGAGACTCGGGTCCAAAGACTCGTGACTCGACTCGTGACTCGAGACCAAGGACTCTTCAACATCCCTGCCCAGAACGCCCACCCAGCGCTGGCTCCGAACTCAGTCTTCCAGCTTTGGAGCTGCAGCCGGCGCGGAAAGAACCATGCTGGCCGCGAAGGGCGGAGGGAGGGCGCTCTGAAGTCAGAGTTCCAGCTCTTACCTCAGAACACGTTTCCACGGTGGGCGCTGGAACTCCAAGCCTTTCCTATGGCCATCTAGGCAGGATCTAGCTGCCATAGGATTGCACCCTAAATGACTTAGGACTCAAGAGAACCTTCCCAGTACCAACCAAACCCTGCTTTAAGATCAGCTTGTGACCCCACTAGTGGGCACTGTCTGTGGTGCAGTGACCTGAGATAGGGCCTTCTTGGTGGCAGCACCCCAATTGTGGAATCCCTCTCTGGGTAGGTGTGGTTGGCCCCCATGTTGCTGAGTTTTAGACAACAACTAAAAATATATTTGTTCTCCTGGGCTTTTGAGATGTTCTGGGACCTTACTGATTTAAGGTTGTGTGTGTTGTGTTATGTTCTTTGTTTGGTTTTATAGTTGATTTTTTAAAAATTATGTATAAATGATGTACTATTTTTTTTATTATGTTGTGTACACCCTTGGGAGGAATAGCAGCACAAAAATGATGAGGATGAAGAAGAAGAAGATGATGATGATGATGATGATGATGATGATGATGATGTTGATGAATCATGTAATTAGCTTGACAGGGCTGCAAATGACAAAGACAAAGTTTCTTGAAGACACTTGGGGCTGACAAGGAAGCGGATGGGAAGTTGAAAAATGTCAAGGGGAGGAAAGAGAGAGCCTTATTCATAGATCCATAGATCATAGAGTTGGAAGGGGCCTAGAAGGCCATCGAGTCCAACCCCCTGCTCAATGCAGGAAACTAGAGGAGGGGTCTCCCATCCAAGTAATAACCAGGCCTGACCCTGCTTAGCTTTCCGCAGCCAGCATGAGCCACAGGCCTGTATGCCACCTGTATGCCACAGGCCTTCTCCCACCTGGGCTGAATGGATTATTTTTATGACATGTGGTGAGTAGTTCAGTTTTGCAGGCCAAATCAGATGAGGAAATGTAACCTGGTTGATCAGGCTTTCAATATCTGGCTTTGGGCAAGTAAATATTCATGACCTATGTATAAAATGGAAAATTACCTACTACTACATGGACCTGCTGTAAGGATAAATGCCGTAAGGTTTATTGTAGATTGACATTTCCTTGGGGATTGTGATTGTGGGAATAAATCTTAAAGCATTCATGAGTTAATATATGTTTGTAATAAAGTTTTATTTATTTAATTTGTTTGATTTGTACCCTGCTTTTCTACCAAGAAAAGTGGCACACAAGGCGGCAATTTAGATACTGTCCATAATAACCTCAAGAGCAGAAGATGAGTCTGGCTAAGAAAACAGCATAATTAACAACCCACTTAATGGTAAGGATGACTATAACTCTCCAGAAGAATATGCTGTAAAACCTGAAATGCTTAGAAAGCATTTCCAGAAGAAAATGAATATATGTTGTTGTTCGGTTGCTAAAAATCGATAAGCGTTAGCAGCTGGCTTCCTTTTGGAAATGCAATAAAACGTTTTATTTACTATAAGCAAATGAACGACAAGGGCCATAATTTAAGACAATGATCCATATGGAGTTTATGAAGCTAAATATTTGTGTGACTTGATTCTGCATTAGTTGTACTTGGTGTCTTATCCTAAATGTTTTGACTCTGAGATAAACCCACTAAGTTCAGTGATTCTTACTTCCTAGTAGGTGTTCTTCATAGAGCAGCCTTAAATATATATTCTGCCTATAACCAAAATCCTGCTTCTCAAGGATATTTTCATAGCTAATAGTAAAATTTTACACAGGCAGCATAATGCAATCATGAAACGCCAGGGATGTTGAAGAGTCCTTGGTTTCGAGTCACGAGTCAAGTCACGAGTCTTTGGACCCGAGTCTCGAGTCCGAGTCCTTGGTCCAAAATGGTGACTCACGAGTCCCGAGTCACTCCCAAAGCTGACTCCACGAGTCCCTATTAAAATCAATGGGGGTTTTTTCCCAACAAAATAAGGCTATTTCAGATGTGTGGCTTAAATAAATTCTAGGCACAAGTGTGCCTTTTTATTTCAAAACTCTGCAACTGATTTTGGCAAGAACAGACCAGGCAGACAAACCCAAAATAACCAGGCAGGCAGAGGAGGCAGGGAACCCCAAAGCAGGCAGGCAGAAGCAGCCAAACCCAAAATGTCTGAAAGGTTGCATTTTAGGAAAATGATTTTAAAAAATAAACTTGCTGTACTTCCTAAAACCTATCCATGTTGCATTTGAGGAACACGATTTTGGAACATGAGTCCTTGGTCTCAAGTCCCGAGTCGAGTCTCGAGTCCCATTAAAAATATTGGGACTCGAGTCTGACTCGAGTCAGAGGGGGGACTCAGTCCGACTCACGAGTCGAGTCCTGGAGTCCGAGTCCCCATCCCTGTGAAACACTATTGTGCTTTGTGGTGGATCTCACAGCTATCATGGTTAGGATCCAAACCTTGCTGGGCTCATAGAGATGGGTGAGAATTTTGTTTGGTTCATTTTTTTGGTAAGAACTTATCAAAATTTGCAAATTTCTCCATAAAACGAATGGAAACAACTTGAGATTAAAAAATTCAAGAGTTGGATTCATATTTACACTGGATCAACTGCGCTGGCAGAAGTGGACTTCCTTATCCCCTTCTTCCCATGGCAGCCCCTCCAGCTCCCTGAAAAAGCTGCACAGCACAGACGCCTGGTTCATATGACATGACAACCCATTGTGGGTAATAGCCACGGTGCATTGTCATGCTGTCTAAATTTAGACCGCTTCCCACAGAGTGACTTTTGGGGGGGGGGCATCAAGCCACCCTGACAACCCATGGCTTGTTCTAGGGGTTGTTTGAGCCATGATGAGTTATTGTGTTATCCGATCCTGGGAGAACAATTTCATCTTGGCTTATGGGAATCTGCTAGTGAGTCGCCCGGCAAGAGCAGCAAAAAACCCTGCTGCTCTTTATGATTTCACCCTCGCTGCCATGAGTGATAGCCCCTCCACTGATGCCCAAGCGGCACTTTTGAGTGACCATCCTTTGTTCACCACCCCTTAAAAAAAATATTGGTCCCAGAAAATAATTAAAAAATACGACCACAATTGCGCATTTTTGAGGCTCCACATTTTTTTTAAAAAAAAGTGGCGAATGAAAAGGGGTAATGATTGGAGTAGGGAGGGGAAGACAAGATGGGTTCTGTCTGCCACGAAGGACACTGGGATACTGGTCGGAGGACTGACAGGGAAGTGGGGGGGAGAACAAGCCATGGTGAGGCCGATCATCTGTCAGGCACACCATGGGTTGTTCTGCAAACAACCCACACTGCGTAGCTCATTCGCAGGGTGGCTCATCATGTTGTGTGAGCCCAGCCAGAGAGTCAGGAGACCCTCCTGAATGGAGTGAGATGTGGAGTGTGGGGAAAAACCCAAATCAGGCAGAGGGATCCTTCTGTGAACGGAGCCCTTCCTCTCGTGAAAGGACCATTGAGATTCAAAAAACCTGAATGTGAGAAAAAGCGAAATTGAGAGATTTGTCCTTCTCATCATACAAGGGCTTATGCTAGTCCAGTTCAATTGTTGGCTTTCTCCCCCCCACCCCCTTTTAAGAGCTTGTCCCCATGTTGCATCACAGACCACTTTTGAAACTCGCCTAAATCTCAAAAGTATCTTGCTATGTGGCTGGGCGCTGCTGTTTGAAGAAAAGAAGCCCAAAATCCCCTTGAGGTCATAAAACTAGCTTTATGGTTCTTTCGATTGTGGCCAGTATTATTCTGTTAATATTGCAGCACCCTTTATTGCATTCAGAAGAGGAATATCTATAATCTGTTTAAAAGCTTCTTTCTTTCTCAGTCCTTTTGTGATTAGAATAAACACCCACCCTCTCTTGAATCAACTCTCATGGAGCATTATAACCCTATCCATTTAGAGCCGCACAGAATCTAGTAAATACACGCTTATCTGTCTAAATGAAGCTATATATACAATGCTTGCATAAATGATTTGTTAGTGAGTTTCACTTTGAATCAGTGTAATTAGATGTTTGGGTTTTAACAAAATAAATTTAGCCCAGAGTACCAGAGTTTTCTTTAACTGGAGTTGTTAAGAACTCATCAGAAAGGTTCAATCAATCAAAACAGAAGCAAGCTAAGCTGTTATCTCTCAAATTGTTTTTGTAGATAAAAGCATTGAAAGACCAAGAAGCTGCTTTATTCCATGAAATCCCCAAAAGTCTTTCATTAATGCCTCTGTTTTAAATTAAAGAAGCCTAATAAACTATGCAACAACAAAAAAAATCCTTCTGGAGAGAACATTAATGACATCCATGGATGTGACTATATTTCTTTAGGTCATCCTTCCCCAACCTGGTACCCTGGAGAAGTGTTGGACTACAGCTCCCATCAGTCTGTGGCCATGCTGTCTGGAAACGATGGCAGTGGCAGTCCAACACATCTGGAGGGCGACAGGTTGGGTGCGACTGCTTTAGGTGATGCCATAAGACTCTTCCAATGTCCTGCTTTGCATTTTTAAAATTATATCTGTGTTCCTGGCATATCCCATACAATAATCTCCCAAGATTCTGTATCACAAGAGCAAATCTGTGATAGTGAGATTCTACCCCCCCCCCCCAATAGGGTCACAGCTAACAATGGGTTGGGTGCAGAATTTGCCTCCTGCAAATGGGAGGATTCCTACCATCTGAGCAAGGCTTCTGACCCAGTGTGGCACATTTCCACTGGCAGAAGAAGGTAGAAGGTGGTTTTCACTGATTCTCCCCTCTTCCAGCCGGCCCCTGTCGTCGTCCCCCCCCCACAAATTTACTCAGAGGGTTGTAGGGGGGGCGGGGGGCTTCTGGAAGAGTGTGGAGTTGGATAAAATCACCTCCCCCCTTCTCACCAGATGGAGCTTCCTGAACAGGACTGCTCAAGGAATAATTCTGCTGCCAGGAGCAAACACTGGACCCAGCACAATAAAAGTATCCCTGGTAGTGTGCAAAAGCAACCCTTCTTTAATAAAGAGCTGAAAGAGTTTGAAGAACACACCCGTTACATTCATAGGGATGTAAACTACCTAAAGCTGCAGTCCTGACCACACTTATCTGTGAGTGAGCCCCACTGACTGCAGTGGGACTTAATTCCAAGTAGCCATGCAGAGGAGTGTGTTCTGCAACTGTCAGCTGCTTGCTTCAAATACTGTGGCATTGATGTAGGATGTCTTACTTTAAAACATTATTACAGAGAATATGAACAGTGCTGAAAAGGTGGTGTCTCATGGGCAGAGAGGAAAAAAGGCATACTGGTTGCTGTTGAACAATCTAACTAATTCTAAGTTTTCTCAGGTAACAGAAAAAGCCAAGTAAGTAGCAACAGAAACAGCAAAGTGAAAATCTTAGAAACACCTTCTTTTCTGCTCTAAATTTTGTTATTTTAAGGGCTTTTTTAAAGGGCTGGTCCGCGACGGGACCAGCGTGGGCGGCTCGCCATTGAGAGGCAAGCCACCGCTGGAGCCAGGTAAGCCCGCGTAAGCCCCGCATGGATGTGAGCGTGGCCGATTTCAGCCCGCTACGCCCACGCGAGGCTAATGCGTACATCCCTACAGCCAAATTCAATAGGTGCAGCTATTCAAGGCGTGAAGAGGACCATATTGTATCTGCCTGCTGTATAGCTGTTAAAGATGAAGATCCTGCGGCCCTGGAGATGCTGTCAGATAAAAAAAAAGGGGCCTCTGGAAGGAAGGTTCGGTAACGTTTGTTAGCTTGTTGTAAAATGCTTATTGGTGTTATGACAAATTTCTTTATGTTTAGAACAAAATATGAAACTGTAAGCAGTCCAGGACATTGGATGAATTAATTTTGTTTAAAGTAACATTGAGGAAGTATCCCTGAGGAAGACAACGAAACGGGAATACAAACTGGTTTCTGTAGGACTATAACATCAAGGTGACAACGACTACATATAACCTGGTGGTCTGTTAACCATTTGTAAGAAGAAAAAAGAAAAAAGAAAAAACAACGGTGGTTATAGGAAGGACTTTATCCTGGATAGCCAGGACTTTTGAAAAAATTGAAATAATTGTTTTGAAAAAATTGAAATAATTGTTTTGAAAAAATTGAAATAATTGTTTTGTTTTGAAAAAAATTGAAATAATTGTTTTGAAAAAAATTGAAATAATTGTTTTGAAAAAATTGAAAAAATGTTTTGAAAAAATTGAAATAATTGTTTTGAAAAAATTGAAATAATTGAAGGAATTGAAAAAATTGAAATATATACATTGTATTCAATGTTTATTTGTAATGAATAGAAATTTGTAAAGGAATTATTTTGATCACGGTGGCCTTGGCTTTTTGTAACTATAGTAATTGCCGTGATCCTCCTTTGTTTTCACAGATAAAAAACAGGTGGCAACCCTAATTAAGCACTAACATGATTGAATATACAGGGATTCGAACCCAGACATTTAAAAGCAAAGCACTCAAAGCCCTGGGCCCAAATGGACAAAGCTTTCAGCTTTGCTTTCTCCTACTTTTTTGTTTATTTTTATTTTTTAAAAAATTCAAGTTCTTTTTGTCCCAACTATGGAGAACTTTGCAAATTTTGGTAAATTCATTTTAAAACTGAACTGAAACGAAATTCTCACCCATCCTGTCCACCATTCTCAAGGGTACGGTAGGCCTCCAAACATACACAGTTCCCTACTCTGAACTTAGCCTCCATTCTAAGTGAAGATGGGCGCAATCCAATGGGGATGCATGTAGCCCTCCAAACTCCGAGGATTATGGACATCCTATGCAGGGTGGGAGGAGCACAGAAGTGAAGGTTGCCTCTGAGCTCCTCCCACTCCGCAAAGCAGCTAGGCAGCCAGTTTCTTTTTTCCCCCTTTTTTTAAAATATATTTTTTTATTTAAATTTTTTTCCGAACAATATATAAAATACAAATACATAACATACATAAAAAGAAAAGGAAAAATAATAATTAATAACATATAAACTACAAAATACATAAACATCCAAATTATACTACAAATAACCAAAAACTTAAACAAACAACTACCTATACAAATACAAAAAAAGAGAAAAAACACATATACTAAACCCCCACCCACACATATAATGTTTCCCCCCCTTTAGCCGGGACCCATCTTCCGAGCTCCTCCTGCTCTGCAAAGCAGCTAGGCAGCCAGTTTCATCTATCAAATTGTGGTGCTTCTGAGGGGGAGGGAAGGAGGCTGAGGTGCAGCCAGGATATGTCATATCCTGGCAGCACTGGTCTATTCCCCTCCCCGCCCCCTGTATGCCCCCTAAAGGTTGCTTTTCCGACCTCAGAGAAGCAGCCGGTGCAGTTCTTTCCATGATGGCTGCGAGGGGGGAGAGAATACAAGCGCAGATCCCCAGACCCGAGGTCGGAGCTCTTTTCTTACCTCGGATCTGGGAATCTGAAAAATCCTATGACCCTCTAGATGCTTCTAGGGGGCCATAGGATTGATCTGGATGTTGATCTGCACCCTTTATTCAAATTTCTGAGCTCTGTTGCCCGACTGTCCTCTTTTTAAGTCTGTTTGAATTGTTGGGCAGATGTTGCTAATAAAGCAATTCTCTTTTAGGAGTTAGGGGGCATACAGGGGGCGGGGAGGGGAATAGACCGGTGCTGCCAGGATATGACGTATCCTGGTGGTGCCTCGGCCTCCTTCCCCCCCCTCCTCCGAAGCACCACAATTAGATAGATGAAATTGGCTGCCTAGCTGCTTTGCAGAGCAGGAGGAGCTCGGAAGAGACCTTCGCTTCCACGCTTTATTTGCAGCAGGACTAGCATGTGTCAGACTACGGCTTAACTGCTGCTGTGACATAAATTTCAATATACCTACCTACCTACCTACCTACCTAACTGTGATTGCAAAAAACAGATTGTCTCCCACCCACACCCTAATTGATTGCATTCATCTGAGGCTTGATAACATGTCTATTAGAGAGTAAAATGATAAAATATTGTTGTGGCTTCTGGACTGAGTGGGAAATCTGAACTCTCTGCACCTGCTGAAGAGCATCAGAAAATCCATGCTTGTTCAGGCCAAAGTTCCATTTAGCCTAGCAGCCTGTTTCCCATAGTGGCCAAGCTGATGCCGCAGCAAAGTCCACAACCATGGACTTTCAGCAAGAGGTGGGACCTGCATGAAAGGCTGAAGTGTAGGGCGCTGCTGTTCAGGATTCCAACCAATCCATTCCATTTCCCCCATTCTGTTTCCTACCCCAATGATTGGTGTCATAAATCCATCCAGTTCCAAGATAAGCTGTAGTCATTATCACAGTCCGAGGGTCGAAGCCAAAATATACCATTCCTCAATAGAGCAAACGTAAACCAGTTTGGGATCAGGCAAAGTCGTGGTCAAGGTCGTTCCGAGGATCAAAGGTACAGAAGTCTGAGGTCGGGAATGTCACGAGCGTCTGGCTGTAGCTGTATTGGCAAACAATTGCTTCCAGCCTCTGAGTGTGTTTGGGACCTGCCTTTTGAGCAGGCGCTGATTAGTAAGGCTGCCCAACTGGGTCAGGCTGCATGTAGCCTGGCCCCACCCCAAACACACTCCAGCACAGCTGGTCTCTGTCTGACCTACTGGAGGCACAACTGGGTTCACAGAACATGATAAGCCATGGTGGCTTATAAGCCATGTTTGTTTCAGAGTGACTTGTCGTGTTGTCTGAACCCAGCCAGAGTGGCTTGTGCGTGGTTAACAAACCATGCTGTTGGATTCAGACAACGTGACAAGTCACTCTGAAACGAACATGGCTTATAAGTCACCATGGCTTATCATGTTGTAAATCAGTAAACATTCCATGGGCACTGAGCACATTCAGTCCTCATTGGCTGTTTTGGGGGGTTCCACATTTAGGATGTTTTCCCTAAATATTTTTTAAGCTTTTGCAAATGTGGGAGTTCCCCCAAGCCTTCTGGTTTCTCCCTCTCATGCTTGAGTGGTTTCAAACATAGGCAATGGCACTGTGCCTGGAAATTGACCTCCCCAAGTGGCTTCATGTAGAAGTTAAAGAGCAAAGGAGATAAAATGGAGCTCTGAGGTGTCCCATTGTCATTGGCCAAAGGGCTGAGCAATAATTCCCTAGCACACCTGGAAACATTCCACAAAATAGGACTGGAACCATCACAAAATGGTGCCACCAAGTCCCATATTAGCCAAATGTCCCAGAACGAAACCACACCATTGATAGTATCAAGTGATGCTGAGAGATCCAACAGATCCTACTCCCCCATCTAGTTCCCAGCATATGTCTTCCACCAAGGCTGCCTTCAGTTCAAAAGCCAGGCCTGAATGCAGATTGGAAAGAATCCAAATAATCAGCTTCATCCAAGAAATCCAGAATTGAGTTGCCACCACCTGTTTTAAGACTTTACTCAAAAAAGAAAGATCAGAGACTGTCTCATAATTATCTAGGATGGTGGAATCCAATGACAGTTTCTTCAGTAACGGTCTTACAGCTGCCTCTTGTAGAGGCATTGGAACACAACACTTCTTTAAAGAAGCATTTGCAATCTTCAGCACCCAACAGAAGGCTGGTTCTGTTGGGTGGTGAAGATCTGGCAGGTTCTGCCAGCAAGGATGGACATGGGTCCAATAAGCAAGTGGTTGGCCTCAACCCTCCAAGTAACATGTCCACATCCTCGGGTTGAACAAGAAGAAACTCATCCATCAAAACTGGATAATCAGTTGCTTCAATGACCACTGCAGAACCTGCTCTCAATATAGAGTCCAAGCTGAACTGGATGTGAGTGATTTTACTAGCAAACTCATCATTCAATTCATTTATGCCACTTCTTGTCTGTTTGGAATTGGGTGGTGTCATGTTTTAGTTGATTTCTGTCTTATTTAAAGGAAGTATATGTATTTTGGATGCTCATTCAATGAAAAAGCACAGGATATATTTTGGATGTTCATTTAATGGCAATGTGTGAGATATAACATTTTAAATACAAATATAAACCTGTCTTGTTTTATCCAAACATCCAACAGACCTAAGTAAACTATGTTGAAACTGTGACCATCTGTCTAAAATTTAGAGTCTAAATCAAGCTCTGTCAAAAAAGTGCAACAGGATGGATCATTTGCTCTGACTGTAAATATGGACTATCTTCAATACAATCAGTAAAGGTGTGCCAGAGTTGAACTGTAATAACCAACACGTCTTTTGTTGCACAGTGTTTATATTAATGATTTGGGGTGTAAGCTTCAGAGCAGATGGCCACTGAAATAGATAAAAGGAGAAATACCTTTAAATAAATAAATAAATCCAAACCTGTGTTTAAAAAGAAGGAATGTTTATATCTTCAAACCTGAAAGTACTAAAAATAATTAGAAGGCCCTTTTTAGGTGATGGAGCTGAGCCACCAGATGGAGCTGAGCCACCAGGTGGAGTATTCACCCTGTATTTTATGTAGTCTGGTATCTGAAATGCACGTTAGTGTTTCTATCAATAGCATAAAAGAATTAGGCTTCAAGAGATCAGTGAACAAAATATGAACACCATTTGTATAAAGCGA
This sequence comes from Shinisaurus crocodilurus, assembly GCA_021292165.1. Classification (NCBI taxonomy): domain Eukaryota; kingdom Metazoa; phylum Chordata; class Lepidosauria; order Squamata; family Shinisauridae; genus Shinisaurus; species Shinisaurus crocodilurus. The sequence goes on along the minus strand of CM037880.1, from coordinate 31,994,264 downwards.
ATAATCATGGAGATGACGGCCTCCTCTACTTTTGTTTTAATGTGAGGCTGGACTAGATTAGCATCTCAGACAGCATTGGCTTTAGATGGGTCCAGCCTCTTAATTTCTCACTGTTCTGCTTTATTTGTTTAAGGCTGCAGTCCTATCCACTCTTATAAGGGAGTATGTCCTACTAAGCTCAGTTAAAATTACTCCTAGTTCTGAATAAATGTGCATAGGACAAGCTGCAAACCTGCGTCCATTTTAGAGCAGGGGTGGGCAACTTGTGGCCCTTCAGATGTTTTGGTCTACAACCTCCATCAGCCCAAGCCACCATAGCCAATGGTGGGGGATGATGGGAGTTCCAAGCCAAAACATCTGGTGGCCCACAAGTTGCCCACCCCTGTTTTAGAACAAGAACCACTGAGCACAACAGCAGGACTTACTGCTGACTAAACATGTTTAGGACAGTGCTATTACTTTGACAGAGTGCTGTGAAGTGCCAACACCATAGGCCACGGATGGGCAGAAGGTAGATCAGGATCTACTGGTAGATGTCTGGGTGATTTGCAGTAGATCACCAAAGATTTCTGACTTCCAGACATTGAACAATATCTGGCAACAATATTTCCGCTCAGATTAAGCTGTTGAAACCAAGAAAGTTTGAGGGGAAAGGAGGAATGGTTTTTTGTGTGTAAGGACTGTGAGCTCAGTTTTGGCACTGAAAACAAATTCCTGGACTGAGATATATTTGGAGGAGCCCCATTCCTTCAATTCCCCTCTTTCTGAGCCACTATTTTGTACATGGCTCCAGCTGGTAAATCTTGGTGTTCTAGGGGGGAAAAAAACCCCAAGCAGATCATGTAAGCTTGAAGTTTGCCCACCCCTGCCTATGGCTGAATCTGCAAATATGTGAACATTCTTGGCATATTATGCACAATACAAACACAATCTGTCCATGCAAACAGGGGCAATTATGGATGTAATCATTGTGTCCATGTCTTCACCAAATGAGGAGCTGTCCAATCCCATCCCATTCCTCTACAAAGATGTACATTTTGTCCTATTCACCGTGTAGCAGAGCCATGGGGAAGACTCACTGTTGTTCTGTCTATATGTCTGAAATATTAAAAGAGATAAGGGGAGGTTGGGCTGAACTGCCGACAGCTGCAAGAGATACTTGGCGGTAGATGAGAGAAATGCCTAATAATATAAACAAGCCATAGTGGAAATTTTAGTGGATGGAGCCCATACCCAAGAAGATGATGATGCTATGAATTTATACTGTCTGCTTTAGAAATATTATTGTAAATTTGCAACAGCTGACTAGGAAGTCATTTTTGAGCTTTAAAAATGTAGTCTTTATGGGTATTTACTGGCCAAATGAACTAGATGAAACCATGAAATGACAGCGTGAGACAAATGAAGCATCAATTTACAAATTCCAATTGGACAGGCCATGTGCTGCCAAGCGGCATTTGATGTGAAATGAATCAAGGCAGGTGAAACAAAACAGATCAAAGGGTAATTCTCCAGGGGACTAAATGCAAAACATGTGCTTCATTCAACATTATACAATTTCTACTTGCAAACCTTCTTTTATAATTTGTGCAATTACAAGTTAGTACTAAATACTAACTAAATACTACTAAACAGTGCTTTTTTTCTGGAGAAAAAGGTACCAGGAACTCTTGGATTACATTTCCTGGAGTAGGATGGCGAATTAAATTGATAATGCAATTAATAGAAGAAAAGGTGCTGGAACTCAGTTCCTGTGAGTTCCACCAGAAAAAAAGCCCTGCTACTAAATACTTTTTTGAAAAGGAGGAAGAGGACCTTAATGAAGGATTTAAAAACACATATGTTCATTAATTTCATTGGGTTAGATCAATGCTCCAAAGTAATCCAATGCATATGGATAAAAGGCATGTTCATAACATGGAATCTCTAGAACAGTGTTCTCCAACCTTGGGTCCCCAGATGTTTTTGGCCTACAACTCCCAGCATGCCCCAGCCAGCTATGCTAGCTGGGGCATGCTGGGAGTTGTAGGCCAAAAACGTCTGGGGACCCAAGGTTGGAGAACACTGCTCTAGAAGGAGCTGATGACTTGAGGCAAGTGCACTTATAAGTTATGTGAATGTACAATATACCAAACAGATGCCTGTAAGTTAACATGGTGCAGACATGGCTTCAAATTCATGTACCTTGGTTACTTCAGTTTTGAATCACAAGCTCTCTTTGTTGGGACATGTAACACAACAACAGCTGTGCCACAAGTGTTTTCATTTGGAAAGGTACAGGGTGGCTAGAATAACAAGCTTATTTAGACTAGAACTGTTATTCTCTTTCTCATGGGAAAAGTGGGCTGGACAGAAATATGAACTGATCACATGGTTTGTACTTTCTGATGACGTGTTATGATTGTTAAGTTTCGTTTCCTGTAACTTGAGAGAAAGGGATTGCTTTCTGTATGCATTCTGTTCCTGTCTTCTCTCTGACTTGTAGCAATCATGTAATGATGTGTGCTTGCCAGGACTGGCTATGCACTGGATTATGCTATGCAATGTAGTTTGTATTAACTCTGATATAGGTGAATAAACAGATAGAAAGAAGTCCTGAGTAATGGATTCTATTGGAGTTGAAATCCTAACTACAGTGATGCTGGAAAGGCTGTAACCCGAGACGCTTGGAATGTGCTGCGCGCAGGGGAGACAGTGTATCTCTGTGGAGACAGAGACAGAAGCTGCTCTTTCCAACTAACACTCTGCTGGATCCACGTAGGCAGACGGGCCTACAGAGTGGATTATGAATCATATGGCTGGAGTAATTTTTACAGCCATAACACTCTTCCTATGAGTGCTTTGTAGAAGTGATAGCCATTAAGGAGAGACTTTTTACCCCAACATTTCAAATTGAGTGAGCATATTACTACTTTACCCACGGTAAGCTTTTATGCTCATGGATATTGCACTAGGCGCTTCATATTTGGTAGAAGCAAGGGTCTGAGAGTTGAGAAATACATAATCCACTATATACCATAGTATGAGGCCGAACAGGGTTAGTGTAACCAAAGTTATCTATGTGGATCATGAGCCACTAAAGCTTTTTCTCCTGCTCATTATCATTGAAACACATTTCTGAGGAATGTGTTTTAAAACAGGGGTCCTCAAACTTTTTAATCAGGGGGCCAGTTCATTGTCCCTCAGGACTGTTGGGGGGCCAGATTATAGTTTGAAAAAAATATGAACGAATGGATCAAGTAAAAAAAAAGGATCAGGGTCCTTTTTTTTTACTTGATTAAATGGAAAGTTATTAAATTAATAATAAATTAATTATAAATTAATTTCCTGTCTAAAATTGAAATACATTATATTTTAAAAAGGTATAGAAAGGCTTGATTTGCCCACTGCACATATCTTATTTGTAGTGCAAAAAAACAGGAAAAACTGTTGGAATCCGGTGCTGGGGGAAAAACAGAGTTCAAAAACAATGTTCCCCAGCAGCAGCAGATGTATCAGCGGTGTTACAGTGGCGTTAGTGGCTGAGGCTAGTCCAGAAAGTAAAACAAAACACAAGCCAGTTTACTTAGCAAAAAATTTACTAAAACTAAGACTTGAAAAATAAAATACAGGAACAAAGCATACACAGAGTGCTAGATACAAAACTTACAGAGAACAGTACGTTAGACACAAAAATGAATGACTGTCTAAACATACACAACTTTCTCCTACAAACCAAATGCTTACTCATAACTCCAAACTCCCAAACAAGAACACACACTCATTGTTAACCTTTTATACATTATGTACAGGCACACCCATTGTATGAGGTAATGCCACCTGCATACAATTTACGGCTCCCAGCTCAAGCGACCTTGGAGCCACCTAGAAAAAACCGTATCTGGGGCAAAGGGGAATTAGCTCATAGCTTGACCTTGAACAGGACTCCTGTTACCAAGGCAGACTTTCTTGCCCGAAGGCAAAACCAGAATATTCAACTCCATATTCTGACAAAAACAATACAAGGATCACAGCCTTAAAAGTACAAACCCATTCCCTGGGATAGGTCAGGAAGACCTGGTACCCAGAGAACAAAGTGAGAGCCAGTGTGGCATAGTGGTTAGTTATAGTGTTTGACTGGGACTCGGGAGATCCGGGTTCTAGTCCCTACTCAGCCATGAAGCTCACTGGGTGACTTTGGGCCAGTTACTGACTCTCAGCCTAACCTACCTCACAGGGTTGTTGTTGTGAGGATAAAACAGTGGTGAGGAGGAGGAGGAGGAGGAGGAGGAGGATTATGTGAACCGCCTTGAGTTCCATGCAGGAAAGAAGGCAGGATACATGTATAATAAATAAATAAAGAGCTGCCCTCACCCCCTGGGTCCTAGCCACATACTCGCCTCTTGCTCGGCCTCAGTTTCCCACGTCTGTAAAATGGAACTAGCACAAAATTCATAACGAGAAACACAAGTCTCAGGGCTGCTGCAAGGATGAACCAACCATTCGGAAAAAACTAGAGATGCCCAGAGGCATCTGATGATGAAGGATCCCATCCAGGAAAACAGATCCCATTCAGGGGCAATGGAGGTCCAGGGAACATCTGGGCTGAGTCGGTGGTGGCCAGCTGGGCTGAGGCCCAGGATGCACGCCAGCCTCCAAGCAGGGCTGCTCCTCGGGTGAGGTCAGAGTCAGCTGCGCCCCACACAGCTATGAGTGCTGGTCATAGCCAGCACTCGCAAGCTCCAGCCAAGCCAACCGGCGCTGGAGGAGAGCTCCCTCGGGCGCTCGGCTGGCTGTGGAATGGCGAAGGACCTGGAAGGGGACATCGCCCACCTGTCAGGCAGGGCGGTCCATGGGAGTCCCCCCAGCTGCAGGGAAGGAGGAAAGCCCTGGGGAGGGGAGGCAAGGTTGCATCAGGCAGCCCCCCCCCTTGGTGGCTGGGAGTTGCAGTCAAACACATCTGGAGGGCACCAGCTTGGGAAAGGCTGCTTTATATCAGGGTGGCAAGGCTTAAGCATCCTCTAGTCCAGTGTTCTCCAACCGTGGGTCTGCCCCTCCTCCCCTTCCCCCCCCCAGGAGATGCAGGGCGGCGGGCGGGCAGGCAGCCTGTGCCCCGCCGCCAGTTCAGCTGCCCCCCTTCCCCCCACAGGAGATGCAGGGTGGCGAGCGGGCGGGTGGCCCGCGCCTCGCCGCCAGCTCAGCCTCCCCTTACCCCGCAGGCAGGCAGGCAGGCAGGCAGACAGGCGGGGTGTCCGTGCCCCGCCGCCAGTTCAGTCGCCCCTCCTCCCCTTCCCCCCCGTAGAAGATGCAGGTCGGCGAGCGGGCAGGTGGCCCGCACCCCGCCACCGGCTCAGCCTCCCCTCCCTTACCCCGCAGGGAGGGGGACGGGTGCCCTGCCGCCGGCTCAGCCGCCCCTCCTCCCCTTCCCTCGCAAGGAGTCTCACCGGGCCGGATGAAAAGACCCGGCGGGCCGGATGTGTCCTGCAGGCCGTAGTTTGAGGACCCGTTTTAAAACATATATATATGTATGTACACCAGTGTTTCTCAACCTTGGGTCCCCAGATGTTTTTGGCCTACAACTCCCAGCATGCCCCCCAGCATAGCTGGCTGGGGCATGCTGGGAGTTGTAGGCCAAAAACATCTGGGGACCCAAGGTTGAGAAACACTGATGTACACACACACACACACACATCCTCCCCCCTTCTAGTTATTTGAAAACTACTTTTGAAACATGACTTTATAAAGACATAAAAAGAAGGGGTTGGATCCAGATTTCTGCAGGATCAACTGAGCTGGTGGAAGTGGACTTCTCCACCCCCTCAAAATGCTACACCAGTGTTCTCCAACCGTGGGTCCCCAGATGTTTTTGGCTACAACTCCCAGCATGCCCCAGCCAGCTATGCGAGGGTCATTAGGGAAATTACCTTGTTAACCATGCTGCAATCGTGCAAACCAGGTCACTGAGTCAGGAGGACACCCTGCTGAACGAAGTGAGCTGTGATGCGGGGAGGTGAGAGGGGAGATCTCCAAAAATCAGATGGAAGGGCTTTCCTCAAGAGGAGTCTTTCTTCTTGAGGAAGGCAAATCCTGGATCCAACCTAAGAGAAATTCCCACTTTAACAGATTTTACAGAGAGCCCCTTGATTGTATGGGATGCTTTTGTATGCCTTATATTTGTTGCCACTGCTGGAGGGAGGGGGGGGAGAAATATAGCCTCATCTCCAAACCAGCATAGATCATGATCTTGTTCCCCTCCGTGCATTTTTATGTAGGGAGGGGGAATAGAAGGTTCCCGACGTTTCTCATGCCAGGTATGCTGCCTGCACCGTATGTTTATCACGCCAACATTAATTTAGGTTTGTCCTGTTAGTAATTCAGTCCAATATGTCTGTCCTGACAGAAATGAAATGAGTTTGTCCTAATAGATTCCTCTGTGTTCACAGCCAAACAGCCAGCCAGCTTTTCCTGCCAAGACCTTAGCTGTTTTATTTTAGTGCCTGGGCAGGAAAATTTGCCTTTGGCTTTATATTTGGTTTGTGAGAAATACAGTGCTTGTGTGGGTTCCCTCTCATCATTGATTTAAGATGAAGAAGGGACTTGCTAGAAATCATTCATGCTCACTATGTTCCTGTTCCTGTAAGTCTTTCCTGCCAGCTTACATATAACATTGTATCTCAAGGAGGACCTGAACTGCAAAAGCAAGATTTTAAAAGATGCTTTTCCACCCACTTAAAACTGCTTCAGGGCTTGTTGACATTACTTTCCATGATAATATCAAAAACAGTCAGCTTGCTGGGGATTTCATATGTCCTCCTATACCCTTAAGGATGTCTTGTGTGTGCTGGTGACTATGTAAATGAGCCAAGGCTGCGAGTAAGTTATTAATCATGGATTTATATCTATTATGCAATTGGAAGCTATATTTTATTGCCGCAGAAAAATCCCTCAGCCTGCAGTTGTTTGGGAAGATTTATTACACGTTTAAAGGGGCTTTTTTTTTGCCCCCCCCCCCCATCACACAGAGAGGCTCTCAGCTCAAGAAGCCATGCTTAGCACATCAACTAGCACTTAGCCAAACTGGGGTAAAAATTAAGGAGCTGGGGGTGGGCAAAATGGGGATGGATGAAAGAAAAATGCAGTAATTTTGCTGCGGGCAGGAGAAATTCTGTTAAGGTTCATAGATTTCATAGATCATAGAGTTGGAAGGAGCCTACAAGGCTATCATGGGCCAGGGGTTTACCTGGAGAAGCAGCAGTGACTTCCCTCCCACTTCTTTCTTAAAAATAATTTCACCATCATGGGGGCCAAAAGAGACTTCACTTTGAATCAGCAATCTGGATCGTATGGAGAGCCCCCACAGATAGAGAAGGCTCCCCTTTTCACAAAGTTGCCCTCCATGTGTAGAGGGCGATGAGAGAAATGCCAGAGGGAGGCGGGGCTAGTGCGCTCCTTCTCCTCGCAAGTTTACTGTGCTTGAATGAAGAATGCCTGCATAGGGCTATAGAAGCTCAAGCCAAGGTTTCGGTTGCAAACTAGGGTTTGGTGTGTGATATCCAATTTGAGCCAATGGCTGGGTTCACACAATGGGTTCGCATGTGCCGGGTGTGTGCTGCATGATTTGCCTAATTACCCTCGTGGCTCATGGCTTGCCGTGTCGTCCAAACCTGGTGAGGTACACAGTGGGGGTGGCTTTGAAACCACCCCAGAACTCATGGCTTATTGTAGGGTTCTCTGGGGTGTTTTCAAAGCCACCCCCACTGTGCACCTCACCAGGTTTGGATGACACGGCAAGCCATGCACCATGAGCGTAATTAGGCAAATTGCATGGCATGTGCCCGGCACATGCAGGGGCAGAGAAAAGAAGCCATCGTGTCTTCTTTTCCTGATGATCATGTGAACCCAGCCAATGTCTGGGTTCAGACAACAAGAAAATCCACACACAAGGGTTGAGCATGGGTTGAGTGTGGGTTGTTGTTGAAACATGGTTTATTAATGTGAGAGCCAGTGTGGCGTAGTGGTGAGAGTGTTGGGCTGGGACTCAGGAGATCCGGGTTCTAGTCCCTGCTCGGCCATGAAACTGACTGGGTGACTGGGCCAGTCACTGACTCTCAACCTAACCTACCTCACAGGGTTGTTGTGAGGATAAAATGGAGAGGAGGAGGAGGATTATGTAAGCCGCCTTGGGTTCCTTGCAAGAAAAAAGGCGGGGTAGAAATATAATAAATAAATAAATAAATAAATAATAAATATTGTGTTGCCTGAACCTTATCAGGCTAAGAAACCATGACTTGTTAACCACAAACAACCCATGAAGATAATCCATGGTTTGTTGCTGGGTTGTTCATGATTAACAAATCATGGTTTGTTATCATGGCTGGGTTCAGACAACATGATAAGCCACGTTTCAGTCACAACCCATGGATCAATGACAACTGACACTCAACCCATACTCAACACTTGAGTGCAGGTAATCGTGTTGTCTGAACCAAGCCAATATGTAAAGATTTGATTGTGTTCTCATTCCCCCCCCACACCCCACCCCACCAGTTCCACTCACAGAAGGAATTGCCATTTTTATTGGATGCTGTGAATTAGGCTGGTACCACAGTTCTGAACGTGTTTTAGACTTTTAGTTGAACTCCCAAGCAAATATATCTATGATTGTAGGTTTGGACATGTAGCATGTGTCCAGGGAAATGGATGACAAGGATCTGCAAGGGCCAGACTAGAAGTGATATGGGCGACCTATGAACAGGATCTCTCGTAGCTTTTAAAGCTATTAACAGTAATGGCAAAGAACCTGATTTGGATTCCCGTAAATGTTACCCTGTTGGACACACAGCAGCCTTAATCGAGAAAATAGCACAGATTAAACCCGCTCCCTCAGCTCTGTGGTCCCAATTCAAATTGGGTTGCCCAGTGGCTGAGCTGTCCCTACCATTAGGCAGAGTGAGGTGGTTGCCTCAAGCACCAGATGCTGGGTGGCTGGGGAGCAGCAGTGAGGAGGACAGACCTGTGTGTGCCCTGTGGCCTGGCCTGCACCCGTGAAGCTGGCCTGCTGCCCTCAGGTGTGGCGAAGGACACTGTCCCATCTCCAGCACTGAAGTAAAATGCAAATGCTTGTCTGGTCAGCTTCAGTAATGTGAAAAGAAGGGCACCATCATCTGGTCCTTCACCCCAGATAACAAAAATGCCTTGGGCCAGCCCTGCTCAGTAACTAGCTATTGACATTTTTAAAAAAAACCTGTGGGAGGCACGAATCTCCCAGGTCACTGTTTGTCTGACCTTGTTGCTATCCATTCTGGAAAGCTGGGTGCTGCTTTGATTTAGAAATGAATGCATCATCAAGCTCCTGCACTGAACAGATGAGTCCATTCAAGAGCCATGTGCCTTGACACTTCCATGATGATGATGATGATGATGATGATGATGATAGGGCAGAGAGCTGCTGTTGAATCTTCTCATATTTATAATAGTAATCAAGACAATGGGCAAGATTGATGGACAGCCTCTGAAAGAGCTGGGCAGCAGCGATGGGGGGGGAAGGGGGGGAAGCTCCTGGAGAAAAAGGAAAAGGAGATATGGAAGAGGGGTAAAAGGGAAGTGCAGCAACAGAGTTGTCCATGGAATACTGCTCAAAAAGGTAGAGCCGGCTGGGGCATGCTGGGAGTTGTAGGCCAAAAACATCTGGGGACCCAAGGTTGGAGAACACTGAGGCAGAGAGAACCCACCCGGTGCTAGCTCTACGGAATCATTTCCAGGCAGATGATAACAGCAAGGAAATGCTGCCCCAGGGACCTAGTAGCAGGGAGACTTCAACACCTCACTGGATATTCTGGTGGGTTTGTGCCCAGAAGGCAGGCCACACATCTGAGAGTTTGGTATGACCAAGAGAAGTTCTAAATTGCCTATGATCATGGGTGCTCCTGTCAATGTTAACCAGTCCCACTAAAACAAGATGAAGAGTGTGCAAGGAACGGTAAAAATTCAGGGGTCTTTGCAGAATCAAGATCATTGATGCAATGTATCGACTTCTCCAGGCCACTCTGATCACAGCTGCAACATGTAATGTCCAAAGCATCTTCCTTAGTTTTAGAGTTAAAATTGTGACCCTTCACCCTTGCTCTGATTGCTTCTTGTTTAATGCATTGTGCCTATGTCTATTTATTTATTATTTATTTATTATATTTATACCCCGCCTTTTTTCCTGCAAGGAACCCAAGGCGGCTGACATAATCCTCCTCTCCATTTTATCCTCACAACAACCCTGTGAGGTAGGCTAGGCTGAGAGTCAGTGACTGGGCCAAAGTCACCCAGTGAGTTTCGTGGCCGAGCGGGGACTAGAACCCGGATCTCTCGACTCCCAGTCCAACACTCTCACCACTACACCACTACACCACTATGTTGAGAGGGAGAGGTAGAAAGCCAGGAAATGGCTACTGACTAATATATCATATCTGCAGAACCCCTTGATATTGCCAGCAAAATGTCATGGCAAATAAAAAATGAATATGAAATAAACCATTTCAATAGTGTGGAATAACTGTGCCACCATAATATTCTATTCTGGCTCCTGACACAAAAGGCTTCTTCTTTCTCAGGCATCAAAACACATTCACTTAATTTTTTTTCCAGGGGTGGGGGACCATTCTGATAGTCATTTTAATCAAGTGGAGACAGAAGACAGAGGTCCACTCAACCAGCAACTGATAATAATTCTGATTTCAAGGAAGAGCGTTGATCCGTATCAATACATTCACTCTGCAAAGCAGCATGATTAAAGTGGCTTATTTTATTTTATTTTATTTTTAAAAGGGAAAACTTTAATCAAAGTGATTTTCTTTTGTCAGTAAAATATATATTGTATTGCCTCAAGCAGTAGCTCTGACAAAATGTTTCCCTCTTAGATAAGATTTGATGTATGAGGAATATAAAAAGCATCTTGGGTTGCGGTTTCTTTTGTTTTATTAACAGGAAAGAAAAATGCATAAATTCTTAATAAAGTTGAGGCTCACTTGAAACTTCACATTTTGGTTTAGTATCAAATATCCACTTTGGGTGCAATCCTATGCATGTTTAGACAGAAAAAAAAAAAAAGTCCTGCAACTCCCCGCTTGGCTGCCTGGGGAATGCTGGGAGTTGTAGGACGTTTTTCTGTCTAAACATGCATAGGATTTGTGCCTTTAAAAGCTGAACCCAAACCATCATTAGATAGAAAATTGTCTGCAGATCAACCCGAGTCAGTATCACATATCAGCTACATGTCTAGCCCACTGAGTCTAGACCAGTGTTCTCCAACCTTGGGTCCCCAGATGTTTTTGGCCTACAACTCCCAGTATGCCCCAGCCAGCTGTCTAGACATTGTCTTTGTCTCCATTGTAATGGTGATGTGTTGTTCAAGGAATGGAGTAAACCACAGAGACATTTTTTTATTACCCCTGGCCCCTGCATGTTTAGGAATGCCCATTTCTTCTTAGCTGGAGGGATTATTATTCCCCAGCCCCGGGTTAAAAGTACTGAATTGGTTGCTTAGAGGCTAATCTTGGGAACAGCAAATAAATGCATGTAAAAACAGATGGCATTAATTTAATCTAGAATGATATTGATAGAGACCAGCGCTGGGGCTCAGTGTAGCGCCATTCTTCCCATGATAAAGTACTGGATTCTTAGTCAAAACAAATGTTGTTCTTAAAGATGGAAATAGCACTTCCCATCCTTTTATTTGAAAAGTAGAGGCATATAGAGGGATGAGGGATGGGTGGGGGAAAACAATTTTATGCTGCACAGTTGAGTTCCTCCTGCTTGGTTGAGATACACGTGTTTGCAGCGGTTTGGTTAACTTTGGCCAGCTTTCTCTTACCCCTTGCTCTCCTTCGCGTACAGCACGTCGGAAAAGTCTCATATATTCTAACCACAAATATAAATATCAAGCTATATAGACAGACACTAATTTCATTCATCCTCCCAGGTCTTTGAACGTATTATTTGGGGTTTTCTGGAAAACTCTCAGAACCTGTAATAAAATGCTGTTTATTCTGCAAAGTAACAGATAACCATCAGGGCACACTGAACACACTTTATGGGCAAAATACCAGCACAAATGCATTTCTAAAGTGAAGTGTTCCATAAAGCTTATTTCCCCCTTTAAAGCGTCTATAAAAATGCTACCCTCTTATTCAGCATATTTTCTCTCGCTCTGTAGCATAAAGTCAGAGGAGGCTGGAGACAAAGCCTAACCCATTTTGTACGGGCAGAAGGAACTGGAGCAACCTTCCCTAACCTGGTGCTTTCCAGATGTTTTGAACTGCAGCTCCTGGCCATAGACCATGCTGGCTGGGCCTGATGGGCATTGGAGTCCAAGACATCTGGAAGGCACCAGGATGGGGAGGGCTGAACTGGAGAATGTAATTTAATGGTACTACTGGTAGTAACCTATACACTACCAATGGTCAAGCATTACTTCAGATCCCACGTTGAGTACACAATAGGTTGGTGTTAGGAGCAGAAGATGAGCTTTTTGACCATGGATGGGTAAGGATGCATAGTCTTCTAGAACAACCACTATAGGCTTTGAAATAGAAATTCAAGCCAACGTAATTATTTTTATCCAGATACTGCCATTCTGTTTCACTTACGGTAAGTACTCCATCTATATGCAGAAACTTTTCATTCACAGAGCAGAGGCATCTTGTGGGATTTACAGACCTGTAATTGTACATAAACTTGTGGAAACCATTTAAACATTAATGAAGCAAGATTAATACTATGAATATAATATGATACAACATCCTTGCACTTAACCAAATGGTTTCCCAGACTGGGTTTCACCTCTGGAAAAAAAACCCCCTTCAACCTTATATTTGTCACTTTCCACAGTCTGAACATAAGGCATTGGGATATAAACATGAAACGGATCAGTAATAGTTTATGTGATGCTCTTCAGAACTACATGGTAGTGTTTCCTTCTTGGGTAAAACTAAGATAACTGTCCTAGGTTAGCATGATTTTATCTTTTACTATTGCTGTTACAACGACTTATTAACAGCCCAATTCTATGCATGTTTGCCCAGAAGTAAGTCCCATTGGTTTCAGTGGGGTTAGCTCTAAAGCAGTGTTTCTCAGACTGTAGGCTGGTGACCACCAGTGGTTCTCAGCCCACTTTCAGTTGGGCCTCTGTGCTGCAACCCACCCAGTATCTCCAGCAGGAAGGGGGGATGAAAGAAACTGGCGGTGTGGGACCATGCTAGATCAGACCAATGGTCCATCTAGTCCAGCATTCTGTTCACACAGTGGCCAACCAGCTGCCCACAGGAAAACCACAAGCAAGTTACAAGTTAAGTGTGGTAGGAGAAGGGAGGAAGAAATTACAAAAATGAATAAGAATACTTTGAGAGGCAAGTGGGGAGAGGAGGAAAACAGTATAAAATAAAAAGTCCTCCACTTAGAGCCTCTGCATCAGCAAATTCTGCCTGAATGGGGGAGTCTGAGTCATCATGATACCAGGGATGTTGAAGAGTCCTTGGTCTCGAGTCACGAGTCGAGTCACGAGTCTTTGGACCCGAGTCTCAAGTCCGAGTCCAAGTCCTTGGTCCAAAATGGTGACTCACGAGTCACGAGTCCTGAGTCACTCCCAAAACTGACTCCACGAGTCCCTATTAAAATCAATGGGGTTTCCCCCCAACAAAATAAGGCTACTTCAGATGTGTGGCTTAAATAAATTCTAGGCACAAGTGTGCCTTTTTATTTCAAAACTCTGCCACTGATTTTGGCAAGAACAGACCAGGCAGACAAACCCAAAATAACCAGGCAGGCAGAGGAGGCAGGGAACCCCAAACAGGCAGGCAGAGGCAGCCAAACCCAAAATGTCTGACCCTAACCCAAACCCCCCACAACAACACATCAATCAAAATAAATCTCAACACATCGTTGGGGCTGCGCTCCTGGTAGCTGTCCATAGTGGCCGAGCAGCGGCGTGCCTCGCTTCCATGCGCTCTTCACCGGTGATCGCGCTCCTTCTGGCACAGCCAGAAGACTCATCAACAGCCCAGGGATGTTGACGAGTCCTTGGTCTCGAGTCCCAAGTCAAGTCTCGAGTCCCATTAAAAATATTGGGACTCGAGTCCGAGTCGAGTCAGAGGGGGGACTCAGTCCGACTCACGAGTCGAGTCCTCGAGTCCAAGTCCCCATCCCTGCATGATACCTCCAGAGCCAATATCTGTACTTAACTTGAAGGAAGCTGAATCATGGAATTCCCTGCTACGAGGGAAACACAATGACAAATAATTTAGCAAGTTTCAAAGAGGCATTAGATGTCAATATAAAATTATGTCAGTAATTGCCAGCTGATAATGCCAAACTCTGCCTCCATCTGCCACCCTTTTTACTGGCTCCGCCCCTGTACTACCATTTGTGGCTCATGGGCCTCTGCTCTCTCAAGGGGGCCCTGAGGATAGAAAGTTGGAAAAACCCTGCTCTAAAGTAAGTTGCACAAGATTACAGTGATAGGGTTGGTTCCAGACTAAGTTAGTTGCAATTAATTCCCCTTGAAATCAATGAGACATAAGTCATGACTAACTTGTCCTAGTGACTGAACCCAAGTTCAAATAATTTACCGTAGTCTGTATCCAACACATATTTTTGTAATTTCTGTATATTAATTCCAATCTATCATACTATATGGTAGGGGAAAGGATTGAGAAATGGTCTAGATAGATATAGGACCTACTTTTATAATTACCGGTAAGTCAGATTGCAGGGGTGCATGTGGGGGAAGGGAAATCCATTCCATCAGCAGTTTCTGTTCCTCTGGCAGATGGTCAGCGCTGGATATAACCTAACATTTGCAAGATGAATTTGTATGATGGGGTCCTGTATAATTCTTTGGCAATTGGAGTGCTGATCTCTTACATCTGGGGTGGGGAACCTCAGGCCTGAGGGCTAAATCTGGCCCTCTAAGTTTCCCCAGATGGCTCCGTCCCTTTCCCCCCAACCACCAATCGTTTGGTGGTTTCCTGGCTTTTGTGCAGTTTCCCCCTCATTCTAAAAGGTTGAAATGCCTCTCCTAAAGCTTAGTTACTGATAGTAAAAGCTTTAAGATAAAATATGCTGGGGTGGGTTTTTTTGGTCCCACCCTGCTGTTTGCCTCGGCCCCATCTCCCTTTACCTTCAGTCCCACTGATCACTAGAATGAAGCCCCTGAGAGCTTTTCTGAAGCTAAATTTGGTCCTCAGACTGAAAGAGGTGCCCCACCCCCCTGTCTTACAGGCCAGCAAGCAGGCTGGCCAATGGTGCCTTGCAGTAGCTTGGAAGAGCTTTCTCTTTGCCTCTGCTTCCTGCCTCCCACCTTGTTTGTTTACCTACCTGTCTCCTGGATTCATAGTTAGAATCCTGTCCTGACTGTTGGTTGGCCTGAACTTCATCTTACCAAAAATCTGGGACAGTTCCCATACATTCATCCACAACCCTGTTGTTGTTGTTGTTGTTGTTGTTGTTGTTGTTGTTGTTATTATTGTTATTATTACAGTTGTATTAGGTGCATAATTCCCCCCTTTCCTTTCTCATCCTGTCCTTGGCATAATTCAAAATATATTTTTATAAGAGTTAAAACTCTGCAATGTTGGGTCAGGATGATGTAGGTATGCTTCTACTAATACAGGCAACCAGATGCAATGAAGTAGGGTAACTGTTACAACTCTTTAGGCAGCTTTCAGCTTGTGGTCCATAAACTGATAGCAAAACTTTAAGAAAAAGATTGAGTTGTATTTTGAGGGTAGAATGCTATACAAGAAATCCAAGCCCAAGAAGTGTCTGCTAATTTTTTTTTAGTTTGGATTAATGGAGTCTAAAATTGATTTAGTAAACTAGCTCTTTGATGGAGTGGAAACTAAAACTGGAGAGAGAAAGATACAGCTAACTGAAGAACATAAATTAATTCTTGAAGTGGGGTGTGAAGCTCACCAAGGGGTAGATTGCAGCTTTAATTGAAGAGGGATGTGTATATGTTTGTATGCAAGTACATCCCAGATACTCTTAGTGTGCTGTTTTAGCCTCTCCCACAATATGCATTCTTACTATTAATTTCAACAATTGTATTCAGACATGACTGGGCCACATGTGAGGTATGTAACCAAAAATTACATCTCTCGATCGGTACCATCTTATCCTACAACCATCCTACGTATAAAGGTGACTCTATGTATTATTTGCCATGTGTAAAAAATTAAATGGATCAAAGCTGAAAACATGTAGCCAGCCATTTCTTCCCTTTAACCTCTTTCACATACATGTACACACTCCACTTAACTTTGTGCTACCAATGGATATGTCATGATTATGACTTGATAGGCTTGCATCCAGCAACTCACCCATATTGCATCTAAGGAAATATGTTCTATGACAGCTGACTTGTAATAATAACTGGTTCACACAAACAACAAGTTGCTTGTTATTATAAGATAAATTTATGAATGTATGCATTGGTTCTTAGTCTCTTGGTCAGTCTATTGGAGGATAGGGCTCTTCCATAACTGGAAGCAAGATAGGACAAAGAGTTACACACAGCCACAGTCTCTTCTACTCTCCCAGACTCTGCTCTTCTGTCTCACATCTACCAGGAAAAAAAAGTGGGAAATGCCAGCATTCTCTGTCCACCCCCCTTTCCCTCTTTACATCTAAGGTAGGGATGGGGAATGTGTAGCTCTCCAGATGTTGTTGGACTGCAATTCCCATTATTCCTCATCACTGCTATGCTAGCTAGGCTGATGGGAATTGTAGTCCACCTACATCTGGAGGGTCACACATTCCCTACCTCTGCCCTAAAGGGTGTTTACACAACAAGTTTAAACTAATATCAACACCACTTAAGTGTCATGGCTCCCTCTCAGCTAAGATACGCTGCAAAGTTTTGGATGAAGAGAGCCATATATAGCTTCAGTTGTGAGCATGCTGTTGAAGCATACTCACCAAAGTTTAGAGGTGTGAATTTATTTATTTATTTGTTGTATTTCTGGATCGCCCATCTGGCCGGCAAACCGGCCACTCTGGGCGATGTACAACATGATAAAATACATTTAAAATACATGATATAAAACAGTATAAAACAGTATAACTTTTAAAATCTTAACCCACCCCATGTTCCCGCCTGAATAACCATGTTTTTAGTGAGCGGCAGAAGCTCAACAGAGAGGGGGCATGGTGGATGTCACTAGGGAGGGAGTTCCACAGTATGGGGGCCGCCACAGAAAAGGCCCTCTTCCTAGTCCCCACCAGTCTAGCTGCTCTGGCTGAAGGGACAAGGCGAAGGCCGTCTGTGGCAGATCTCGTTGAGCGGCCTACTTGGTGTTGCTGGAGATGCTCCTTGAGATAAACTGGACTGGAGCCGTATAGGGTTTTAAAGGTCAAAACCAACACCTTGAATTCGGCTCGGCAAGCAACTGGTAGCCAGTGCAGCTCCTTGAGCACTGGTGTGATGTGATCCCGCCGGCGGCTGCCTTTGACCAGGCGAGCCACCATGTTCTGTACCAGCTGTAGCTTCCGAACTGTCTTCAAGGGTAACCCCAAGTCAGTGGCGTAGCGTGGGTTGTCAGCACCCGGGGCAAGGCAAGTAATTTGCGCCCCCTAACCCGTGGATTTTAGCACTCGAGTCTCTTCCACTAGATTAGTTAAAGAAACCCTTACCCCCTAAGCACATGTATTGTTTGTATAATGCAGTGTATAACAAAGATGATTACTGTGATGTGGTTGTATAGAAGGCAAAGTCGACTGGGGAGCTGGTGGCCCACGTTCTTTTCCGCCATATGGTGTTTACTTTTAAAGGGGGGAAGTTGTGGTTATATCTTTGTAACCCAGATACCATGCTCTTTTGATGTAGAAGAGCAGCACCCTGGCTGCGATTTCTTTAATAATAATAATAATAATAATAATAATAATAATGAGCAAGGTTCCTAGTCACCCCTGTTGTCACCAGGGGCAGTGCTAGGTATCTCTGGGCTCAGGCCTACAACAACAAATGCACAAATTTGCATATGCTAATTTCCATATGCTCTGTGTGCGTCTTCAAAGGACCCTGTCTTTTAAGGACACCCTATTTGTAAAAGGGGATGTACGGACAGGGGAGAGGGGGGCATCTGAAAACCTCAGGCAGAAAGATTCAAGGTGTGACATAGTACATTATTTCAAAAGGACACTGGTTCTATACCTTCTGCAGCGCCATAAGACAGGAAGTTCAACAGGTGTAGCTTTCATCACTCCCACATGCCTGGAAAAAGCTTTCTATGCATAAAGCAGCAAAGGGTGACCCACCCACCCCGGCCTGGCATGCAGTAATGAGGAAATCTCTCCCCCGTTGAACTTCTGCCTGCAGCCATGCAGGTGCCAACGGCACAGGGGCCTCCGTCGCCCACAGAAGGAAGAGGGCGGCGGCGGCGACCCTCCCGGTGGCCCACAGCAGCCTCCGACTCACCATGACGGTGGCGATGATGGACAACAACGCAACGCGTTGTTGAACGCGTCGCTATAGGCCAGGAGCCTGTGCGAGGCCTGAGTGCCGCCGCCCAGCTCCCCCACAGCTCGCCTGCTCCGGTCAAGCGGCGTCGGGGTGGCGGCAGCAGCAGCGTCCCCGGCTTCAGCCATCCTCCTCCTGCTTCTCGGGCGGACATGTGCAGGGGAAGGAGAACGTGCTGTGCTGCGCTGCGCTGCGCTGCGCTGCGCTATCGCTTCTGCCGCTGCCCTCAAAGGAGGCGGTGTGGCCGCAACCGCCACTTCCCGGAGCCGGCTCCGCCTTGAGCCCGGACGGGCCCGCCCTGCTCCTGGCCTTCTCCTCGCGAGGAGGTGCTGCGGAGCTTCCGCAGCTGGAGCAAAACGGCGCAGGGGAAAAGGGAAGCGGCTTAGAGGCGCCGGTCACCAGCGCCACACGCCCCTTCCAGCGCTCCATGGCCCACGCGCCGCGCGCGGCTGCCCTCCGCCTGCCCGGCCCGCGACGCACCAGCCTCCTTCCTCGCCTCCCGCCCCGCCCGCACGCTCTCCAAGGCGCACGACCTGGCAGGCGCGGCGGCGGCGGCGGCGGCGGCGGCAGCAGCAGCGAGGGGGGGACGGCTGATCCGCCCCTTTCTCCAGGGGCAGCCGCCTCTCGGGGGGGGGGAGCAGGAGGAGGAAGAGCTGGGGCAGAGAGCTGCGAGCGCGCCCCCCCAGATGTTGCGCCCGGTGCGGCCGGCCCCCCCTGCACCCCCCATGCTACGCCTCTGCCCCAAGTAGAGCGCATTACAGTTGTCTAGGCGAGAGGAGACCAAGGCATGAACCACTGATGGGAGCAGGTGATTAAGAAGGTAAGATTTTAAAAGTTATATGGCGCAGCTGCCATATCAGATGGAGTTGATACAGCGCCGCCCGGCTCACAGCTGCCACCTGAGCCTCCATGGACAGCTGAATCATAGAATCATAGAATCATAGAAAAGTAGAGTTGGAAGGGGCCTACAAGGCCATTGAGTCCAACCCCCTGCTCAGTGCAGGAATCCAGGTCAAAGCATCCCTGACAGATGACTGTCCAGCTGCACCTTGAATGCCTCCAGAGTGGGAGAGCTCACCACCTCCCTAGGTAGTTGATTCCATTGTCTTATTGCTCTAACAGCAGGGCCGGTGCTACCATTAGGCCAACTAGGCAGCCGCCTAGGGCGCAGGGCTAAAGGGGGCGCCAGAAACGCCTTGGGAAAAAAATACAGCACTCTCAAGTGGGAAGGGGGGCGCTAAATATCTGATCTTGCCTAGGGCACCAAACTGCCTTGCACCGGTCCTGTCTAACAGTCAGGAAATTTTTCCTGATATTTAGGTGGAATCTGGGTTCCTGTAATTTGAGCCCATTATTCCGTGTCCTGCAAACTGGGATGATCGAGAAGAGATTCTGGCCCTCCTCTGTGTGACAACCCTTCAAGTACTGGAAGAGTGCTATCAAATCTCCCCTCAGTCTCCTCTTCTGAAGGCTAAACATGCCCAGTTCTTTCAGTCTCTCCTCATAGGGCCTTGTTTCCAGTCCCTTTATCATCCTTGTTGCCCTCCTCTGAACCCTCTCCAGTTTGTCTACGTCCGTCTAGAATGACCCCCAAGCTGCGGACCTGGTCCTTCAGGGGTAGATGTACCCCATTCAGCACCAGGTCAACATCCCCTAGCCTCCCCTTGTCCCGCACCAGAAGTACCTCGGTCTTGTCGGGGTTCAGCTTCAGCATGTTGAACAGTGAACAGTGTTCTTTGCTACAAATGGTCTAGAGAGCTCAACCAAAGAATTCCTAGCACCTTCCCAAAGCTACAGTTCTCTGGCATTTTGGGTAGAAGCAACTGTAGTTACATTGGTTCAGACTCATAGTACAGAAGCTTCCCAAATCTGAATCCTCCTCAGTTGTGATTCCTCACTGCCTTTCTCTCTCCCATGCTTATGGTTTGAAGTGGGAAGAAGGGAAAGGGCAGAGACTGGCAATGTCAAGAATTCGTGTCTTCTCTGGCTCTTTTCACATGTTCCCACCATGTATAGAGGAAACACATGGGGGTGAGTGGCCCTTTGCAGCTGCCCTTCTGAACGTGGATATGGGGGACATATGTCAGGAGCTTCTGGGGCTCAAACTGGGAGCTTTTGGGTTGGTGTGCAGCTGCCTCATGTACTGAGGCATGGAACTACTTGTTGTATCCTCTGTATAGGCAGTGTAGTATCCTTAGGCCCCAGGGCCATTTAACACTATTTTGGCACCTTTGGTATACAAGGTACAATTTTGGTGGCCCCACAACAACCACTGCTGTTGCCTGCCTGGGGATCGTTTAGCACCCTGGATCTCTTGGTGCACTAGGCAGCTGCCCACTTTGCCTCCACCTAGAAACAGCCCTGTTAGACCCTGGACTGACCCCACTTATCCAAGTTGGCTATTGGATCCTCCTGAACAGGAAGGAGTATAACAAGTCTACCTGTTGCAGGTAAGCCTTGCTTGAACAATAAGGTCTTCCTGAGCTCTGGTATGTTCCTATATCCTTCAGTGGTCCTTCAGTCCATACTTCTGGTTTGCTCCTTGATCCTGCCTTCTAGCTTGTCCCATGGCTCCTGGTTCCCAGCTCCTGATTTACCTCAGACTGCTGCCCATGGCTCAGCTCTGACAGAAGGCTTAGTAGGACCAGGGCACAATCACATCAGGAGTAGGGCCAGCAGGTGTGGCCCCCCACCATATATTTAGTCTACATATGGAGGAAACATGTGAAAAGGGCTTCTATTTCAATAAGAAGTGCAGGAAGAAAGAAATGGCGATATCCTACATCTTTCCCCAGGGGAGTAGAAAGAAGCGGCAGTCATTCCAAAAGGACCGAGAGCTGCCTGTGGTCCATGGTTAGTCCAAAATTTGGACTAACCATGGACTACAGGCAGCTCTCAGTCCATGTTGTTGTTGTTGTTGTTGTTGTTTTAGTATAAGTTGCTTGTATTTAGGGGCATTTTGACACCTGATACGTAAAGAAGTTTAATCCCACAACTTTGATGCAACAGTAAAAAGTGTGTGTGTGTATGTGTGTGTGTATAATCGGAACGTACATGCATGTTTTCTCGTCCGCTTTCTATTCTATATTAGCAACCTTCATGCATGCATGCATACAAAGAGTGTGCAAGGCCCAAAGGCATTTGTGGCATCACATGTGAAAATGTCCCTAACAGGATGGATACAGAATATTTTCTGGGCAACAATAATTTCCTGTCTTTCTGGGCGGCAGGTCCGAGTCCTCACCCTGTAACTCAAGACATGTTTGAGTACTGAAAATTGTGGTGGTGGCCATGGCATGAATGTGCAACATACTATACAGATGTACTTTTAGGGCCTTGCTGATATTTCACATACTAGAATGAGCACAGTTTAACTAATTACAATGAGGAAATCAATGAACAAGAATAGGTCTGTTTGTTAAATATTGAAATCCTTTGCATTTCCTTTCTCTGGTTTTTTTTCTTCTTCCTGAAGAATCTTAAAAGACTGTCATGGAAACATAAACTGTAATTTTGCCATCAGCAAAAAAAAAGGGGGGGGGAGCCTAATTTCTCAGCACAATGCAAATTCTTAAACAGATGCTCGTTAAAAATTGTATCCTTGAGCCATGTATAGATTTGTTATGCTATAGTTGTCATCATGATTCCTAAATAATTTGCAAAGCTGCATTAAAGATTACAGAAGTTATAATCCTAGAATTACAGAGCTAGATGATCCCAAAGTCTATTTTAGTCTTATTGCATGTGAGCATCATCCACCCATCAAAAGAAGTGCCTTTCAGGTAGCATGGCAGAGGCAGTGCGCTCCCTCCAGCATTTCAGGTCACAGAGCATTTATACTTTTGGACAGCTCACTGGTTCTACACACCAGGGGTCGTTTCCAAAGTCAGTCCTATGTAGATTAGACTAATTGAAATGAATGGGACTTAACTTAGTCATGACTACGGTAACTTAAGTCTCATTCATTTTAATGGGTTTACTGTACTTAGGACTAACATTAGATACTGCCCCAGGGTTGCTTTAGAAATTTTCATCTAAATATTCCTCAGATATTGAAGTTTCAAAATATCTGATCTTTGTTCTGAAGTGGAACTGATTGTATTATGAATCCTATTGTTCAGGTTTTTCACTTCATACAGAGCACTGTGCACAGTTTACTGCAGCTTTCAGTTCCTTCAAGTCATTCGCATCCCGTCTCCTCATATACATTACTGACATGCATGTACACATTACTTCCCCCCCCCATAATTTCGACATCATTGTATGCATGCTTGCATCAATTCTTTTTGTGTGTGTACAGGGGGAAGTGAAGAGTTGAGACACAAGATATGGTGTAAAATTAGGACCACATTGATTGAATAATCAAAGATCTGTGAAGGGAAGAAGTGCGGGTACTAACTAAACCAGCTATTGCCCAGTGAGGTGTTCCCAGGTGAAAACATCCAACCTCGTGGGGTGGTGCTGCAACTCTCCACCCCCCAGTTTTACACCACCATGGTGCTGGGAGGCCTTCCCACTGTCACCACCTCATGGGGCCGCAAAACACTGATGTGGCGTGGGCAAGGTGAGTCGGCCTCAAAGGCAATCCTTATCTCCCACAAACTGAGCTGCACAACCCAGCAACGGGGAGCCCTAAAAGGTGCCATTGGATGATCACTGAAGCTCTACCCCACTGCCTATTCCTGCACTTACCAGCCAAATGTGACCGAATTGAATTAAAACAATAGAAAATAAACCCAAAATAACAAACCCCAACCCTGGATCACAGTGTAGAGTAGGCGAAACATGCACATTGCCCCTTAAGCCAATCGAAGCAATGAGCCAAAATTTCTACTCGGCCCCCAAACGGGTGACCAGAGGAGCCTACACTGCTAACAGGGAGGGAGGGAGCCGCAAAAGAAAGAGGCCGAGGGTGGGGCTGGCCAGGTCTAATATTGACCCTGGCGCCCCGCCCTCCTTGGGCCTCATTGGAGGGTGAGATCACCCCATAGTGGTCTTACTCTCTTTCCCCCCACTCAAAATTCTCCCCACCCATAGCTACGCATGGTCGGGGGAAGTGAATTCTATGCGGTGTTACTGATGCACATGTATGTGTATTGATAAAAACATCTCTAGAAAGCAATCTTGATGCAAATGTACTATTCTGGTGTTTTATCAACGTACAGAAGTGCACAAGTGTATTTGTAAAATGCTGCACTGATGTGCATGCCCCAATTCCAGAATTAATTTTAGGGATTCATCTCATTAAATGAGAATTTAGGAGCAGTATAACTCAGGGTGGAATGTGAACCTACAGAATCATAAAGGAACAGAATTGGGGAAATCTAGTGTCCCACCTGCTGAGGGACTGTTCTTACAAGCAAGTCAATGGTCTTACATATTAGATGTGCATGCCAAAGACACAAATCCCTTTATTTTTATTTTTAAAAAGAAAAAGTATGTGACCATATTGATAACAATTCACAGTGTGTATGTCCCTGTGCCAAAAGGTTAGCACAAATAGTTTCATTGACTCAAATAAAGGAGCTAAGTCATACATTGTTTTAAATTGTTCTCTTTTCAAATTTCTATTTTGCAGTTGTTTTCATTTAATTGTATTAATTGTTGGTTTATTAAGTGTTTAATTGGTGTTTTATTGTTTTATTGTGAAATCATTTTAAATTGCACACTGCCTGAAACCCAAATAGGGTAAGGGCAGTACATACATGTTTTAAATAAATAAATAAATAAATATTGCATTTTTGATAACCTGCTCTGTGTACTCTATTAGCAGAAGACAGATTATCACTATAATAATGAACAGTACAGTCCTCCTATAGAAGCCTACTCAGAAGTAAGAGTGGGTAAAGGATTGTAGTCTAAGACTGCAGCCCTATACACACTTATCTGGGACTATGCCCCATTGAGTAGGATTCAATTGGATTCCATTGTAGCGAGCTAACTAACAAACCAAATATAGAAGGCATAATAACACAGAGCTATTAGCTGTTCTTATCTAGGAAAATGTCTTCCCCTTCCTAATGTGCCATTATGTCTGGCACTGAGCATCAACAGAATGATCTACCAAACCTTCCATATGGAAATGCTATTGGGGTGCACCTTTATGCAACCTCAGAGCCCCCCAATCTAGTTGAGCCCCCATTACAAACACAGAAGCGGTGCCATGGACTCACATCTTCATGCATGCGTGTGCAGGTAAAATGACTTAGTTTGGTTGTATATTGTAGAGTCCATTTAACGTTTCAAGGCTTACACATCCTCTAATGTGCTGCATTTTTCATTACATTTAACTTGATTGACAGAGGCTAGATAATTTGTTTTGTAATTAACATGGCTTTCTGCTTCTTTCCGATTAGCTTCTAGCAGGTAGATTTGGAGAATTCAGTTGGCGGTGACAATGTTTTGTTCTCCATGGTAACTAACTTCCCTCGGGATGCTTAATTGCATAATTGTCTGTTTTGTGGATGTCGCTGCTGCCTCAGATGCTAGCCTTGCATTCCCTGAAACAGAAGGACTGCTCTTAACAAGCTATACTGTAGAGGCAAAAACATAAGCGTCCCGGAAGAATAAAACGTGGAAGAGAACATAGAGGAGATAATGCAAAGTTCCTCCACTTTAATGGCACACAAACTTCCTTCTTATTCTCAACAGACACTATAGTGGGAGAGGCTGATTTCATGTGATGTTGCTAAACAGAATTATTAGGAAGTAAGTCTGATTGAGCTATTGAAGAAATATATTTATGCTATTAATGTATGAAGGAATGCAGTAGCTTGCCCTGTGCAGAAAGTGCTTGGTTTGCCCTCAGTTGCCTTTTCTAGCTTGAAGGGTTTCCTCCCTTGCTCTTCTTAGGGCCTGGCTTACTTGCTTGAGTCATTTGTTACAGTGACTATGTTTCAACGGTCATATCTTGGCTTATGAGCTACAGACAAGTCTTCTTTGCGCCTCAATTTGTGGCAGGAGCAAATGAACCAGGAAGTCTTCCCGTAACTACAGTTTCCCATTTCATCCTAATCCATAGATGACTAACCACTTCCGAACAAGCCAGGCTATTAATCCGCGAAGGGGCTGCATGCATGGATGCTGGATGGGGGCCATTTAACCTTTTTCCTCATCTAAATGCTCTTCCGAAGCTTCTGTTTGCCCTGCTTGAGAAAGACAACCCTACCAATGAAACAAGCAGTTGCTTTGGGGGGGGGGGATTTAGATCAGGAAAATGGCATGTGGACAGGATTAAGCCCCTTTCCCCTAGCATCATTGCTCAAATCAAATGTGCCCCCCTTCAGCTGCTTTTAGGTAAAAATCAATATGTTGGGAGATTGGATCTCGATCTCCTATGTCACATATAGGTTGGCCCTTAGGACTGGTTTGCACACCATCTGATTACTCAACACTTGTTAATCTGCAGCTGAATGTGTGAATTGACCCCTTTGAAAAGCATTGCGCCCGAGGGGTGTGAGGCAATGCATAAGTTCTTCCTATGGTGTCTGAGCTGGGTTGGCGCACTAGGTCTTTCACATGCATGCCCAGCACCATAGCATCTGCTTCTGTGTGGTGCTATCCCACTGTATGGGTGCATATGGACTGGGAAGGTTGGACTCTGAAGCAGCTCCCACATGCTGCTGCGCATGTGTGCAAAGAGCATTACATTTATCTGTGCAAACTATCCTTTAAATCCCCACCCCTTTTATCATCGTTAGGTAGGTACTCAAGCTAGCTGTCTGCTGCAAGGTAGATGACATTGCAGTGATCAAGTGAAGGACACGTATTTCTGAACCAGCTGCAGTGTTAGATTAGATACCAGTAATTACAAGCTTCCAGCTGCCCAGCAGAATATGTGTTCCAATGCTTTATGCACAGCTAACAATACCGAAGCATTCAACTGGCTTTTGGGAAGAAAATATTATTTTATGTATACGTATCCTGCCCTTCTTTAAGTTAGGGCACCATTTTAGTCTCACGACCCTGTAAGGTAGGCTTGATAGAACAAGTGTAACTTGCCCAAAACCACCCAGTGAGTTTCACAGCTGAGTGGGGTAACACTGGAGAGGCCACTTATGCATCACCCCAAAAAGAGGAAATGCATCACAAAAAAGGAGGACAGAAGAGAAAACAGATTTGTGTAAAATATGCGGATATGGAGGTACAGCTGTGTAGATATGTGTCTGTACACATACATTTGCATATGCTAATTTATATGCACATATGCAAATGTAGAATTACTATAACGTAAATAGAAATACAATACATCTCGCTGTAGTGGAGAAGACTGTGACCTGTGTGCCTGCTTAGTTTGGTGTCCAGGTGTTAGCTGTTGATGGGCAACTTCGTGGCCCCTCCTGCTCTTCCTTGCTCTGGTTCTTAATTTTTACGCTGGACCTGGACTGGACCACTCTTCAAATAAAGGACTGTAAAGCGGGACTGATCCACCCTAGAGAACACTCTAGCCATGAGACCTTACTGCAGCCTTCCGCAACGGGTGCCCTCGAAACTCTTTGGACTACAAATCCCATCATCCTTGGCATTTGGCCATTCTGGCTGTCCAAAATGACAACTTTCCCAAAGCCACCCAGTGGCTCCTGAAAACATCTTTATTTACAAGAAGCCTTCCTTGATTGACCAGCCACAGTTTTTATTGATGTTTTGTTTTGTTTTGTGTTAATAAACTTTTAATATAGTATTTTATTCATTTTATCTTTTTATTGTCCACTGCTGTGGAATCTGTTGAGATGTGGAGCAGTATATACATGTTGTAAATAAAATAATAAAAAATAACTGGTGGGCACCACATTAGGGAAGAATGCCATACTGGTTCCAGCGAATCTAACCCATACCATGGTGTTAACTATGTAGTCATTTAGTATTCTACTAAAATGGAAGGCAGGCATGTTACCGTAGTGAGGTCCTATTGATTTCAGTGAGACTATATCAATATAAATGGCTTTTGAACCACCCCTTAACTTTCCTAGGATTTATATAGTGATGGATATTATAGATATTCTCAGAGGTAATTTCCCTGCAATAGTCCATACAGACTGCGGATGAATTATTTCAGCTGCCATCTGTTTCCTGAAATCATAAAACAGAAGGGGTCTTGGTTAGTTGTAAACCACTCTGATATTTTTACTATAGCATTTCCTCTCAGTAATTACCTGGGCTCACTGAATTAGTATGTTCCTTTTATCCCCCTTCCCTTCCCACACAAAGCTCCTGGATGCATATCACTTGCATACATTGAATAATGGAATTTATTTCTCTAATTCTTCCAAGATGTAAGAAGTTTGTATGGTGATAGGAAAATGCACTTTTTAATCACATCCTTCTTTTACCAATTATATGTACAGATAAAGGTGACTGTATAGACAACTTGTTCTTTATCCTACTTATATGACCATAAAAAATTGCAATTTCAAACTGCAAAGGCCAATCTCAAGTTTGTATTAGGTTTCTTTTTTTGATGTGTCAGACAAGTCACACTAGTATCATAAAAGCAAACGACTGATTCTGGGCTTGAGGCATTTATTTTCTCCATAGCCCTCCAGATTTGCAAGTCCACCCTTGACTTTTTGGCTTTTTGTATATCTGAATTTAAAAAAAGAAAAGGGGCAGCTTTGTGAAACATTGTCCCATTTATTTAAAAGTGCCCCCCCCCCGAGTTAATGTTTCTAGGATTAGTGATAATATATTTCTTTTAAGAAGTCTTTAAGCAGATGAATTATTTCTGTTTGATTTCAACTACTGAATTTTTTCAGATCTAAGTCTGGAACAATTTCCCTGGCACTTACATTAGAAATGCCTAAAAACGTATTTTATCATTGAAAAGGTTGGAAATTTCATAGATCATAGAGTTGGAAGGAGCCTACAAGGCTATTGAGTAAACCCCCTGCTCAATGCAGGAAACTAGAGGAGGGGTCTCCCATCCAAGTAATAACCAGGCTTGACCTTGCTTAGCTTTCCATGCTCAGACAAGCTGAGCCAGTGTAAGCCACAGACCTGTATCTCTATTTCCTTGTAAAAAGGCTTTGACCATAGCAATCCTGTGGAGATGCGGGGAGGGGATCGGTGTAGTTGTTCTGCCACATCTACTGTAGGGTGGCCAGCATGGGAGCTGGGTGGCAGCTTTCTTTCCCTTCTTTTAACATTCCTCCCTTTCCATTGATTGCATTGGAACAGAATTTACTATGCTAGCTCCAGGTCTGGCATAGCCCTGGGCCCTGTTTCTGGGCCCACAGTTGGTGGAGCACCACACCACCACTAGCGGCAGAGCTTTCCTCCCACCATGCTGGGGAGGCTTCTGGTGATGGATGGCCATGACCTCCTCTGCAAGCAGGGAGGTCCACAGCATCCTATGGTTCCTCAGCTGTCCTCCAGGAACATAAGATTGCTCTCAGAATGGATAAAAATTTCCATCACGATATGAACAATTTGTTCCCGATTTGATAGAATCATCAGTCTAAGAAACACGGTGTTCACTCTAAATTGGCTGTGTCCTCAGTGATGTCAGCACATGGCCAAATTTGATTGGCTGAATTCTCACTAGCGAGGAGACTGAAGTCCTAGTCAAGAAAAACATGTCACCAAGCAGCAGCAGATAGGGGAAATAATAGCAACGAGCAGCTTTTCTTTTCCTTTTTTAAAGATGAGCATTAATATTTAAGAAGTTTTTCAGGAAATACAGTAATACCTTGGATTGCAAGTAACTTGGTTTGAGAGCGTTTTGCAAGACAAGCAAAATTTTAAATATTTATTTAATATTTTTTTACTTGATATACAAGCGACGTCTTGCAATACAAGTACTGTAGTACAGCTTAAATTAAAAATCTCTGTACAATTTTTTTTGGGGGGAAGTACTGTAGTACAGCTTAAATTAAAAATCTCTGTACAATTTTTTTGGGGGGGATTTCGTTTTGATATAAGAGTGTTTTGGATTACAAGCACGTTTCCGGAACGAATCATGCTCTCAATCCAAGGCATGACTGTATTCCCTCTTCCTGGTATCCTACTTTCAACCAAAAAAGTGAAATTGGAGAACTTTAAACACAACTGTAGTTAGCATGGTTCTTCGGCTGAAGACATTTCTGAGTCATAGATCCAGTTTTGATGTAAATTTTTTTTGCCTATTTGTATGTCTAATATACATGTATATAATATAAATATACATATACAGACCACAGCTTTGGTCGCCCTGTATGATGAGCTATGTCGGGAGAGAGACAGGGGGAGTGTGACCCTGTTGATACTCCTAGATCTCGCAGCGGCTTTCGATACCATCAACCATGGTATCCTTCTGGGGCGGCTGTCTGAGTTGGGAGTGGGGGGCACTGCACTGCAGTGGTTCCACTCCTTCTTGGATGTCCGGCTCCTGAAGGTGGTGCTTGGGAGATATTGTTCGGCCCCGTGGACTCTTCAGTATGGAGTTCCTCAGAGGTGGAACTCCCCTCCTTCTGCAGGGACGGACTAGCAGTGATCTCCCCTGAGGGCCCAGATCTCCTGATATGGGTGGCTCCTTGGCATTGCCTGTCTCTGGGAGCTCTAGCTCCTCCTCAGAGCATGAAAAATTGGTACAGCTATTGCCAGCATGGAGAGATCCAGTTTTGATGGATGCCTCTAACCACATGTGGATGTACCTAACTGTAGCTTATGACTAAATGGGTATACCTCTTTTGCTACCCCTTTGCTTTCCACAGTTTTGGAGGGACAATAACATTGGGCTAAGCTGTGTGGTCAGAGGCTACAGACAACTCCATTCCCATATGCCATACAATAAACTTTTCACCTTTGTCAAAATAATCTTTTAAAAATTGTGTTTGTTCAAGAACATAAGAAGAGCCCTGCTGGATCAGACCAAGGGTCCATCTAGTCCAGCATTCTGTTCACACAGTGGCCAGCCAGCTGCCCACAGGATCCCACAAGCAGGACATGAGTGCAACAGCAGCCTCCCATCCATGTTCCCCAGCAACTGGTGTACATAGGAATACTGCCTCAAGGACTAGTAGCTATTGATAACCTTCTCCTCCATGAATTTGTCCAATCCTCTTTTATAGCCATCCAAATTGGTGGCCATCACTACATCTTGTGGAAGTGAATTCCATAGTTTAACTATGCACTGTGTGAAGAAGTACTTGCTTTTATCTGTGCTGAATCTCCCACCAATCATGTCTC
This sequence comes from Shinisaurus crocodilurus, assembly GCA_021292165.1. Taxonomy (NCBI): domain Eukaryota; kingdom Metazoa; phylum Chordata; class Lepidosauria; order Squamata; family Shinisauridae; genus Shinisaurus; species Shinisaurus crocodilurus. The sequence continues at coordinate 31,963,621 of CM037880.1, read as the reverse complement.
GCTATCCACTTTCTCCACACCATGCATAATTTTGTACACCTGTACAGTGTCTCCCCTTACTTGCCTTTTTCCTAAGTTAAACTATCCCAGATGTTGTAACCTTTCCTCTCATTTGCTTCTCAAATGTTCATCCTGTCCTTCCTCAGAGGTTATGCCATTTTGTATTCATAATACTTTGTTGTTGGTTAGGCTAAGAGACAATGGGCAGTATCCAGTGCTGCCCAGGCACTATTGGGACCCACAACTAGCATAATGGGAAGCTATTGGTTGTGGAAGCAAATGGAAAGAGAGGAAACACTGGCTTTTGGAATAGGGCAGGTTAGTGGAGCTCTCAGAAGGAAGCTCTGCTGGCCTGTCCCATTCCACAAACAAGTGTTTACACTCATTTCTGGGATTGTTTTAGAAAGTGCTGGTTCCTGTTGAGCTAGTGGTAGGTCCCATGGGAGCAAGCAGACATGCAGCAGCAGTATTGGATACTGCCCTAACAGTGCAATCCTATGCATGTCTACTCAGAAGGAAACCCTATTGAGTTCAATTGGGTTTATTCTCAGGCAAGTGTATAGAGGATTTTTGCCTAAATATCTTGCCCAAGACCCCCCCAATGAATTTCATGTCTGAGTGGGGACATGAGTACAAGTCTCTCCAGCGGAAGTCCAATAACATGCCACTCTGTCTCTTAGGGCTAATTCACACGACCACATTTTGACTTGGATCCAAAGGTTTCCCTTCCGCCAACAAAAGGAGTTTCCTCTATTGGAGGAAGGCTCCTTCTACTGGAGGAAGGGAACTTTTGAATCCAAGTTCCAACTCATAATGTGGTAACTGTGGGGGAAGCATCAGCTCATGAAAACTCAAGCACATGCAAACTCAAGTCTAATTTGATGCCACATCTTGAACTTGGTAGGGCCTGACTCTTAAGGCTCAGCTGAACTGTTTTAAAAACTATGTTGCAAGTGGCATGTTGTTGCTGTTGTTTTTAAAAAAGCTTGGTCTTCTAGCTGAGTGTTAAATTGCCATCTCTGTCTTTTTAAATCTCTCTGGAAATTCTACACTGTTAAATCTGAAATGCCTCTCATCTTTAGTTCCTCGGCAGCAGATGGATTCACAGATGACCCATATTAATTTATGATTTAATATCTCCTGATATAGTATCATCGTATGCTATTGGGACTAGCTGCAGCAGTAAAATCCTTTGCTTGGAGCTAAGTGTCCTCAAAAGCAGGATCCGGATCAATGCCAATCTTTCAGTTAAGTATCAGTGGTGATTAATGGGGGAATTATTTGAAGAAATGCTTTAAATATTAAGTAAAATAGAAGCAGTGAAATTTTGTTTGGGAATTACTTTTACTCCACAGGAAAAAATGATTAATCTTACTTAAAAACAAACAAGCAGATTTTTAAAATCCCAATTTCATAGAGCAGTTTGTGGATTACTGACTATGACCAGGTACTTCTACTTATATATTCCACTGTCCTCTAATCATTTTTAAAGAACCGGCCTTGCCTTGTTGGCATAAAGAAGGTACTCAAAGAATGCATACTCTGTAAGAAATTAGGAAAAAAGCGTCCTACTGCATAGTGGAAATGACCTCATAATACTGTATGCATACAAGTAGCAGCATGCAGTGCAAAATAGATTTGTTTATTTGTTAAATGCTTTCACCATTCTTTACCATTTTGTCACACCAACTATAAATACACTTCTACTTCTGCCTGAATATAAATGAATCAAAACCCATGTTTACTTGTGCTGTCCATTATATGTTTGCAAGTGTGTTTTTCCCCTACGTCGTATCAACTCTTTCAACTAATGCTGTATATCTCTGCTTTTACACACGATGGCTTATTTATTTCCCAGCCTTGCCCTTCCATCGGAGATGTTACACATTAAAATGCAACATAGAGTAGGGTTTCCTTGTTTTAGAAACAGTATTGCAGTGATTTTAAAATTGCAGTTTAAAAATATGACTTAGAAGCTGCCTGTACAAAATGTCTGTTCTGTTCTACCTTTTACAGCTGCTCTCTCCACTAAGATCTGCAGTAGAACTCTCTACTGCTGAATTATTTACAATCCGAATAAATCAAGAGTCAAAAATTAACACCGACACTATTCCCACTGACATAATTGAAGATACTAACAGTTGCTATTCTGTCTATTGATGTTGGGACCTTGGAAAGCTGCCAAATAACTGTGGATAAAATCTTGTGATGTAATGTGTTCTCTTGTTTTGCTCTGGATACAGCTGTGAGGAAGAGAACGGAATTATTTGAATGCATGAAATGTGGCATTGTACAAGGTATTAATGTTGCCTCATTTAAAACATGGCACCCAGTTTTGGACAGAAAGAATTAATTCAAACCAGAACAAATGCACTGAAGTGAAGCTAGGATTTACCGAAGGAATATGGAACATGAGGAGCTATATCTGCAGCTTCTGTAGTGTATTATTCCAGCCAACCACACACAACTAGCAGTGGAACTAAAACATGTGGCCAACTCTGTTGCAGTTCAGGTGCATGCTGAAAACCTCAGCATTTATTGATTTAGGATGCCTGCCCTCATGATCTTTAAATCATGGCTTTCTGATTATATTGTATAGCTGATTGTTCTCAGAGCAACCTATGGTGCCTGGGAGAGCGTCCCACTCCCACTGACCATTTAATATGTAGGATTTCCCCCTCCGAGGCCATAGACGCTTCCACAACCTCAGGAGGGGAATCCGACATCGGGACATTCCTTCCCCCTCCCCTGCCCCTTGCAGCAGCCATGGAAAAGAAAACACTGCTGCGGCTGCTCCTCTGAGGTCACAACCACGATCTCAGAGGAGCACAGGGAGGCAGGATAGCGGGTGGGGAGGCGAGAGGCCAGGATCTGCAGGGTCTTACAGACTCTCTGCTACTATCCCGCCCACTGCCAGTAAGTCAGGTAGGCAGGCTCGGATGCCTGTCTAGCTAAAATTATGTGTGTGCGTTTTAAGGAGGAACAGGAGGTGAAACAGGAGGTGAAAAAGGAGCATAGGCCTGTGGCTCATGCTGGCTCAGCTTGTCGGAGTGTGGAAAGCTAAGCAGGGTCAGGCCTGGTTATTACTTGGATGGGAGACCCCACCTCTAGTCTCCTGCACTGAGCAGGGGGTTGGACTGGATGGCCTTGTAGGCCCCTTCCCCTTCCAACTCTATGATCTATGATTCTATTAAATCACCTACATCCTCCTCCTCCCACCCTGCCTGGCTCTTGCTGACAGGACATAGGATAGACTATAAGGCAGCTATCTCTGTTCCTGAATACTACACAGAATTAGATGAATGCAACTGCATTTCTTCTAATATTCCTTATTATTAAATTTCAACAAAAGAAAAGAAAGAAATGTGGCTACATAGATGTGAATATATCAGTTTCAATGCATACATATGAAGTATGTCTGTGTGTGCGTGTCTAGATAGATAGATAGATTTCTAAGAACTATACATAAACTATACATAAACAAAAGCAGACCAAATTTCCAAATAACTACCCGGTATCCATATTTAGGTGGTATCTATACACCACCCATTCAAATGTTGAAAGCCTTGTAAGGTCTTCCATCCATTGCATTATAGGAGATGAGCATTTATCCTTCCAATGTTGTAGTATCAGGCTTTTAGTTGTCAAATGGGTGCACAGAATCCATTTGTATTGACCACAATTTGCCCACTTAGATAAACCCTTATTAAATAAATAAATAAATAAATAAATGTTGTGGTGTCCAATAGACACGAAACAAAAGTTTTTGCTGAATGAGATACAACCTGAGATCCATAGATGCTTCAGATACAGATGGCATTGATTAGGCAAAATGGGACAATCCAGTTCCCTTCCCCTTTCTGGCTTAAGACCCTGTATATCATATTTATTCACCAATAGTAAGTATAATAATAAATATTTATAGACATGGACTGTAGGCTGATTTGCCTGATAGGCCTCAATAAGTACTTCCAATAGCGAGGGAGATGGCAAAGCTGTAAAAGCAGCAGGGCCAAACCTAGATATGAACAAATGTTGCAGTAGCCAGTATTGCCATTCAGCCGTAGCTGGCAAATCATATTTGGCATGCAAAATAGAGAATGATAGAAACTCATCATCAGCACCCACCAGTTGATCCAAGGTAAAAATGGCCTTATCTGTCCATGTCTGCCACAAAAACATTTTCTTACCGATTTGCGATCCCACTTGAAAAATGCATTTGAAAAAAATGCACACTGTGATATTCACATTTAAAAAAACAAAAACACATTTTCACATTTTAGTCAATGGAGGGAAAGTGTGCATTTTTGAAAAATATGCACAGAAATGCACAATTTTCCCATTTGAAATGCACCATTTTCCCGTTTGAACAAGCTGAAAAACCGGTTGAAAGCAAAAACAAGAGCAAACCAAAATGAGTTTCCAAGTGAGAATTTAGGTGAGCTTGAAAATGGTTGGTTTTCCATTCCCAAGTTAACACAAGGTGTGTTGAAAATAGTTTTGGCACCGTGAAGGCTCTAAGGCTGCAATCCTACTCTCAGTGGAGTAAGTCCCATTGAACTCAGTAAGTAAACTACTTCTGAGTAGGCATACATATGATTGTACTGTTCATTTCTAAGCCTTTTGGTACTGAAAAGTTTCCATATTTCAGCCAGATAAGTCAGCGCAAAGATGAAAAAGGAAAAATTACAAGTTGTGGCCATGACAAAACTGATATGTTTAATTGTATCCATCCAGATAGTTGACGGAAAGGATAGATGGATTAAGCTGGGAAACTTGATGAAGATGAGGGTGCCACTGCATGTCTGGAAAGTTTTTAATACAGTGAAAGCCTTAATAGCACTGAATCTTATTATATCAAATGCCCATGGCCCTTTGTCATTAAGGACTTGCCCGTCTAAATCCTATTGACAGGTTATTTTTTTATTTTTCATGTCAAAAAATACCTCTGGCATACAGTGATCCTCACTCCTTTTCAAATAAAAGAACACGATCTCAGTGAAATTACAAAATCTTTTGGCACAATCCTGCCCAGTCATGTGCATGCAGACATGCAGTAGGGTCTTGCGTCAGTTGCTGTGTGTACTGAAGGGACCCATCCAGGGGAGAGTTTACAGCCATAACGGCATAGTATTTATGGGCTTCATGTCATATGATGCCGTTGCCTCCTGGTTCTATTTGCTTGGCTTATATTTCGATTGCTGGAACGAGAAGGCCACTGTGCAGGCCACCTAAGAGCCCTTCTCTCAACTCACAAGCACCTAGGAAGCTGCCTTATACTGTGTCAGAGCCTTGGTCCACCTAGCCCAGTATTGTCAACACTGACCGTCAGCCGCTCTGCAGGATTTCAGGCAGGATTCTTTCCTAGCCCTGCCTGGAGATGCCGGGGATCGATCCTGGGACCTTCTGCATCCAAAGCAGGTGCTCTACCACTGTGCCACAGCCCCTCCCATCAAACTCCTGGGAATGAGAATGAATACACATTGAATGAATAGAGAACGAATACACATTGTTAAGTATTGCAACCGCCCCTGGTCCTCTTGTTGCAAAAATATGCTCAGAGTGCCTTTCCACAGAGAGCCAATACTCAAGAAAAAAAGAGAGGCAGCTGTACCAGAGTGAGGTTTTTCAAAGTTTTATTCTGCGCAGAAGATCCAACTCGAGAGGCTCACGCCACAAACAAGAATTGAACAAAAGGAACAAACATGGGGTTCGCCTTTTATAGCAGGGAATTATGGGAATACATCATACAAAGCACATTTGTGCAATTATGCTAACCAAGCGCTTTATCACCCCTCCCTCCTGCTGGATTTGATATGGGGCATTCTATGAGTTTGCTATCCTTGAAACTCCCTATCAATCCTTGCTAGGCTTCAAAGAAATTCTAATTGTTGCATTTTGGATTGGCAGCAGAAGAACACATCTGGGAGGGGGAGACGGCATGTAACATTACAAGGAACAAAGCAATCTTTCAGAGGCCATTTTTAATGGATGGGATCCAGAGAACCATGGACAGAATTCTGCTCATGCATTGGAGCTTCCATGCATTATTATTATTTTTTGCTGCCGCCCATTGCATCCTCTGACTGAAATGCTACTTCTGAAGGTCAAGATCCTCCACAATGCATGGGAGGCAGCAGTGGAAGCTGCAGCCAGATGGGGGAAACCGGAGACCCCACTTGTGCTCTCTGTTCACAAAAGGGGCTATCTGAATCCTACCCAATGCTTGTAATGAACCCTTCCATTTATTGCATGTAGGAATATATTTTACAAACATAGACAATCCTACTGAAATAGGCAACAAAAAGTTTTGCAGCTCCTCTCAGAATGCTGGCCCCCTCTGCAATCTGTTGGAGTTGCTGTTCTTCACTGCAGAGCCCAGGTGCTGCCACAGGACTAACAATTACTTTCTTTGTTTATTATTTCCACACAAGAGAGAGAGAGAGAGAGAGAGAGAGAGAGAGATGCCAGTGTTTGATTAGTGAACCCTCTGGAAGATGATTACTGATTTATTTTACCTCCAGGGGGAAATACCAATGTGTTCATTTTCACTGTGTTCATTCTTCACAACATTTTTTGGTTATACATGCAGCAAAAACTGATGAGCTAGGCATTTTTGAACCTGAGCACACACAAAAATGAAAGCCTTCCAGCTGCTCAAGTTGCAGATGTAACAAAAAGAATTAAAGGTAATTAAGGGCACAATCCTATCATGTTTAGACAGAAAACAACTCCCAGCATTCCGCAGCCAGCCATGCTGTAGGATTTCCTTCTGTCTAAACATGCACAGGATTGCGTCCTAAGCATCATGTCTGTACAGGGATTGAAGGGAAAGCTAGTGAGCATCCAGAATGATTTTGTGAGTCAACTCCCATTACTAAAGGAAGAAGAGAGGATAAGGAAGGAATGGTTGTGTGCGTTATTTAGTGATGTAGTGAAGCAGGGATGAGCAATATATTAACCTATTTCTGTTTTCAATGGGAAGTGAGCATGAAATGATGCAGATTATGTGCACCTTGTTCCAGTTCATATAAATGTGGTTAAGTGGACAGGGTGTTGGACTTTGAGGCTGGGAGACTGCGATTCAATTCCTGTCTTTCAATATGTAGCTTTGATCACAAGTAAGCCTTATTTCAACTATGTTTCCCCAAGAGTAATAATGACCTTCTGTCACCAGGATGTCTGAGGATAATTTATTTATTAAACAATTTTCTATCCTGCATTTCCAGTATAAAAGGCAGGTTGCATAAGATTTGGCATAGTGGTTAGAGTGTTGGACTAGGACTCGGGAGATCCGGGTTCTAGTCCCCACTCGGCCATGAAACTCACTGGGTGACTTTGGGCCCGTCACTGTCTCTCAGCCTAACCTACCTCACAGGGTTGTTGTGAGGATAAAATGGAGAGAAGGATGAGGATAATGTAAGCCGCCTTGGGTTCCTTGCAGGAAAAAAGGTGGGGTATAAATATAATAAATAAAAATAAATAAATAAAATTACAAAAAAACACACATATTAAAATAGAATTGAAACAGCCGTATTGGATGAAAAACAGCAGAATAAGACCAATAAAAATTGTTGTTAATTAAAAGCTCATGTGAATATCACCTAGCTCCTAATGATGTCAAGGAAGGTGCCAGGTGAATCTCCAAGGGGAAGGAATTCCAGAGACTGGGGGTGCCACCACAGGAAAAGCCCTTTCTCCAGTAGACACCTGCCTTTCTTCTGAAGGTCAAGGAAGCCTCTAAAGGTGATCTTAATTGCAAAGCGTGATAGTGTCACAATAATGGACCATAATCAAAATATGGATTAAAGTATCTTATTATACAGCACTTTGCCACTAAAGGTACTATAAAATTGTGATTACCCCAGAGCAATGCATGCTGTCCTTTCACAAAATATCCAACACAGGTAGCAGAGTGACTGGCAGGAGCAAACAGTGTGCATGCCATCTTGGAGAACAAGACTTTCAACATCTGTCTGTGAGAGAGGGAATTTCCCCTTCCCTCAATTCTAAGCTCTGCATGAAGATAATGTTTGTCTTCCAGAATATTGGCACACAATGCTTGCTGGGATAACTGCGCGCAGGGAGGGGGGAAAAAAAAAAGGCCTCATTACGACCTAATGAACACAAGGCAACTGGTCCTGTGCCCTTTTGTTATTTAAAGCTATATTCTGCTGGAGGGAACAGCCACCTGATAGAATCTAATTCATTAGGATTCTGTGTCACTGAAATCTTGTCTAGTGAAGTCTTTAAAGCCCTTTTAGTTTTATCCCCTAAAGACCATTTGGAATGTGACCCTGATGGCCTATGCTGTCTCCTTCAATCAGGCCCACCTTTTTTGTTATCTGCCACCTGTTGGGGGTCTGCCTAATGTCAATGTCATTATTTCTGGATCCCGAACATCATGGTATGGAAAACACCCTCCCCACCCTCTCTTACAAAGAGCAGAACAAAGTAATATTTGTCCAGTCTTCGAAGAGATTGTATTGCACTGTTGCACTGCATAAATATAAACATAATTATTAGTTTTATACAAAAAAGGACAGAAATCGAGTGCAACTTTTAAAATACAATATTAAAATGGAGGATTGCGGTAGCCAGGGATCCAGCATCACCCCTTTCTTGCCCTTACCCACAGAACCTGCCTCCTTGCAGCCCTAAAATTAGGTTGAGCCCTGAGAGTGTTAGAAAAATCCCCCCCCCACTGGCCTAACTTACCCATCTGCTTTTTGCCTACCCTAACCAGAGGCTTTGTGTGCTACAAAGATCATGATACCTGTGACATACTGTTTGAAGGCCAGAGTCTGTACTCAGGTGGCAAATTGTGCCAAGGGATTTAGGTCTAATTCACACTGTAGTGGTGTGGAAGCAGCTTCCCTGCGGTTTTTTCCACACACTGACTCAGTAACATCAGGGCAAGGCGGATGCGGCCAATAATGAATGCCTCTAGCCCAAGGCATTTGATAGCATATGATAAGGCTTTACAACAGGCCCTGGGATTTTTATTGTTGGTTGTTTAAAATTGTTTTTATATTTTTGTATGTTAATGGTTTTATATTATGCTATATTATATTGTATTTTAGGAGTTTGATCTTTGTAAACCTCTCAGAGAGCTTTGGCTATTGGGTGGCATAGATATGTACTTAATGTAATTATTCTTAATAGTTCTAGGGTTGTATTGATACCAACTTAAGAAAATATTTCACTTTGGTGTTTTGGTTCAATTCTACGATACATTGAAGTAAAAATAGGGTCTTCACATTATGAAAGTTTTTGCAACAAAAGTCTAAATCAAAATTCCTTCCTTTCTTTTCTTTTCTTTTCTTTTCTTTCTTTCTTTTTTGGTAAGTTCTGTCCTGATCAGTTTTGAAAAATAACAATTAAGGCTGAACTCTGACTCAATTCATTTTTAAAGTACAAATAGTTTGCTATTGGAAACAACCTCTGTCTCAATGATTCATTAAAGGTAACCACCCATATCTTAGTTCATCAAAAGTTCATTACCTTCCAATCTCCTAAAATGCTGAGTCAGAGGAATAGGGTAATGGAAAAAGCCCAGAAAGTAATTTATCCTAAAAGTGAGCGCACTTGTAAATGCTTTTCATAGGGGCTGCATTTCTCATTTTTTCTTATTACACCTGACAATTTGTCAACTTATGGAGAATACAAACCCATTTAGTTTTCATTCATTTTGCATTAAAACTTCTCAAATTTCTATTTTTGGGATTATAGGAACAACAGTGCTAGATTAGTGGGTTTTCCATTCCCCCCCTTTTAATTAATTAATTAATTATTTATTTATTTAATATATTTATTCTCCTCTTTAAGGAGATCCATTTGGGTGGTTCCAGTGTTTTCCATCTTCTGTGCCCTCTTTGGGAGGACTCAAGGCATTTGGAAGCATGTATTTCTGTTGGTTACTCTTGCAAGCAGGTCCTGAAATCAAAATCCTATTTTTTTTATTGATCATCATATAACTGTGCATATTGTTTTGTATGTTTATATTATCCATAAATATAAGATTTTGATTCCAGGGCCTGCTTGAAAGAGTACCCAACAGAAATACTCAATATTGTTTTACTTGAAAATCTCAATATTTACATCTAGTTTTAAAACTAGTAGTAAACCTATGTATAATATAAACGTGCATATTGTTTTGCCTGTTTTAATTCTATCCTTTTTATAGAGTTTGCATGTATGCACGCCTGCCAGGAATGCAGCAGAGGGCCTTCTTGGTAGTTGCTCCGACGCTCTGGAACTCCCTTCCCAGGGAGGCTAGAATTCTCTTCCTCCCATCACACCTTCTGTGGGGGGGGGAAGCTTTTGCGGTAAGGGGGAATGGAGGGTGAGACAAAGATGGGGCCATCTTCACCCTCCAATCAGTGGCAAATGGTTTGATGTCCACCCTCCAATCAGTTTACACAAGATGAGGAGCACTGGGGCAATATTTATGCCCAGTGCCTCCAAATCTCTGCCTCTTTCGTTTGCAGCTCCTCCCTCCCTCCTCTCCCGATAAGCAGTGTGGGCTCCTCCAGTCGCCGAGTAGGAATTTTGGCTCCCTGCCTCAATTGGCTCTGGGTAGGGTGTATGTTTCGCCTAGTCTACACTGTGGACTTGGGGAGGATTTTTTTGTTTTCGGTACGGGTCTGATTAATTGGTCACATTTGGCGGCAAGTGCGGAGATAGGCAGTGGGGTTAGGGTTTCGGTGAGCATCCCAATGGCACCTTTGAAAGTGATTGGCGTTAACCCGAGGCTCCCCATTGCTGATGTCGTGCGGCTCAGTCTGTGGGAGATGGGGCCACCCTTGGGGTCTTCCCTTCTCACCCACATCGGTTGTCTTGCGGCGCAGTGGAGCAGTGACACTGGGAAGATCCCCCAGCACCAAGTGGTGTGGAATTGGAGAGCGGCAAGTCACTGCACCACTGCTCTGGTTTGGGATGTTTTCGCCCTGATATGCTCCACTCGCCATTGGCTGGTTTTAGTTAACCCCACACTTCTCCCTTCGCAGATCTCTGATTAATAAATGTGGCCCTGATTTGAAGCCATATTTTATGTGTCTCGACTCTTCATTTCTCCGCTTACACTCGCAACGGCACCCTCCTTGGTATGTTTTCGAAGGCAGGCAAAAACTTTCTTGTTCCAGCAGGTCTTCGGGGAATAAAATTGGACCTATGAGAAAGCAATGGATTTGCACTGTTCATATAGTTATTGTTGTTTTAGCTTTGATATTTTATATAATTTTAATACTATTGCTGATTTAATTATATTTTTAACTTTTGCATTTCTCTATTTATATGTTTTAACTGTTCAAATTTTAATGTTATGAAGCTGCCTTGAGTCCCGGTATTGAGTCTGCCTTGAGTCCCGGTATTGGGGGAAAGGCAGGTTATAAATAAATATAATAAATCTGATGATGATGATGATGATGATGATGATGATATTAATGGTGGTGGGTTCTCCTTCACTGGAGGTAGTTAAGCAGGGGCTGGTTGGCCATCTGTCAGGGATGCTATGTTGTATCCTGCATTGAGCAGGTGGTTAGACTGGGTGACCTCTAAGATCCCTTCCAATTCTATGATTCCTTCTTTTTCGCTGTCTTGTTTTTCCTTTGGCTTTCATTAGACAATTGATTTGCTATTGGGCCAAAGGCTGTGTTGCTCCAGTGCTGTGCACAATGTCTAGCACACTGTTGGAACAATATAAATGTTTATTAGAAGTGAAAATAAATCTAAAGAAAGGTATTTCTTTTGTCATTGAAGGGTGAAACACTCAGTACCTGAGTCATCTTTAATACATAAAGTATTGAATGCTGTCCCATTATGGAAGCTGCTCAAATTTATCTGTTTCCCAAATTGCCTGAGTTATATCAAAGCTTATCCTCTGTGATCTCACTCACTTATGTGCTCAACAAGCCAAATTACTAATACATTCCCACCACCAATGGATAATCTGAAGCCTTGAGCGTGAGGGAGAAAAAGGAAAGCAGGTGGGGGCAATCATGGTAGACCAGGACAGTCCTGTTTTATTATCTCTGTAGTAGTGAGTGTTGGGAACTTCAGGGGCCCGGGACTTTTGGAAGTAAGAATCTGGTTCCACACAAAACTTAGGACAGGGGTCCCCAACCTTTTTGGACTCGCGGGCATATTTGGGAATTTGAGAAACTGCTGTGGGCACCACCACAAAATGTCTAATCAGTGGATCGCCACGTTGGCATCTACCTGTCATGTCTATGGATCTTGGGTTGTCTGTAAGTTGGACATTCTTAACTCAGGGACTGCCTGTAGTTTATTTTAGTGTTCCTTCCTTGCAGACAGCCACAGGCAGACTGGCCCTTGCCTTGCCAGTCTAGTATAAATCCTGGGGTGGATTATCTGAGCTTAATCCAGGGCATTCAGAAATCCTGGCCTGGCTCAAGGAATGGGCCTATCGCAAACACTACAGTGAGGAGCTGAAAGCGGTATGCAGCCACCACAGCTGAATGGTGGCTGAAATAGAGGGACAACTGGAGGACATTGTTTAGCAGACACAGTGGTAGCCTCCAGATGTTTTGGACTTCAGCCCCAGCCAGCATGGCCAATGGTCAGGAATACTGGGCGTTGCAGTCCAAAACATCTGGAAGGCACCAGGTTGGGGAAGGCTGATCTAACAGCTCCCAATGAGTGGGGGGAGACAAATGATATCATCAGCCCATACAGGGCACTGCTAGCCATCCTTCATAGGTGGTTCCTGCTTTGTGTATCCCTGTCCTGGACAAGCAATGCTGTTTGGTAATGGCAGGGCACCCTTGCCCGCAGGCAAGAATTGCTATCAGTCCCACCCGCATACATTGCTCCTGTAACTATCAGGTGGCAAATGTATATTGTTACAGTGTTGTTGCATTTCTATGACATGATTGTAAGCTACCTTGGGGGCCCTTTGGGGGGGGTCAAAGCTTATGTTTAGAAATAAGATCTACTGCATACTGGGGTAGAAATGTGTGCACCACAAGCTTTGATGAAGGCCAGAAGGAAGTGGGCCACATCCTTGCTAGGTTTTATCTGGCTTCACATTGCCAGTGGTTTTGCTGACCCACCTGTTGACTACTAGTCCACCATTTTGCAAATGGGGAGCTGGAGCTGGACATTAATACTTCCTGTTTTGCATAGGATGCCACCTTGGCTGCAGCTTGCACTATAGTGGTTCATAGGACAAATCATAGCTGTGACAAATCATATAAGGATAATCAGACAAGGCAGGAAGTTATATTCAGGACTATATCCTAGTGGTCAGGTCTGAACACTTCAGTGTTTTGTAGCTCTTAAATTGCATACACATAATTCATACCTATTGTGATAACAGAATTTAGAGATACCGGTAGTTCCTTCTGTTAGGTAGATAGGAAAAGCAGGAGGACCACTTACTGGAAACTGACCATAGCCAAACCAACTGCAGTAGCTACAGAAACTCTTCTCTCCCTGTAGTGATATATTGATATTTACTGAGTCCAGCGACAGAAATAGCACCTGGTTGCTATGACTTGTGCTGGTTTCACAGCTCTGGGTTCCCTTATTATCAAACATGTCTTGTCTTCACTTTCACACTTACCTTAGTTGTATTTCTGCACTATCTCCTTTCCACAAGGTCTCTGTATATGGGCAGTTTCTTGGCGTATGAGTTTAAACAGTGTTTGCTTACATTGATTGATTGTAATGTGGATCTAAAACCTATGATGACTAGAATTTTAAAATAGCTCTCTTCTGCATTCTCTCCTTCATGCGCTGAGTTCTCCTGTTCATCCACCATCCTATCTACTATCCTGCTTCAGGTATGAATAAGATATAAGGTGCAATGCAGAGAAAGTAAGGCATGTACAGGTCCCAAACATCATATTTAAGAGAGTGATGATGTCTTAAGTGATTTCAATGGGAGTTAAGTGCACTGTCTCTGAATTGTGCCTGTGTTTTCCAGTTTGTCATGAAATGAGTGGAAAATTGAATCAAATTTCATTTCTATGGCAAAGTGAAATGCATACAGATGCTGAACCAAAAGGTCTGTGGCCAGGATCTCCCCCCCCCCCCGCATATGATGTTAGCTCAGGAAACAATTGAAGGTTATTTAGGCATTCATGTTTAACACTAGCCAGGACTACAAATCCATGCACTTAATTTTATCGATTGCATTGCACCACTCCCCACCACCGCCCGAATCTGGCCATTCCCTTATCTGCTAAGACTGGAAAGCAAGGTTGCTGTGGCTCCATGGTTGCTCCTGCTTTTTATTTGCCCTTAGACCACAGCACTGCCAATCTTAAAAATTCCCGTTGCAATGAAGATTTTAACTAATGCTAATTAGTCAACTTCACTAGCATACTGAAAGAGGTAAAGTAGACTTTTCTCGATATGAAAGCTGTTGAGCCAATGCAATGTTATATATATATTGCACTGTCCTATTCACATGCTTCTTGACACTCTCAAAGAACTTTAAAGGGATAGAGAAACAGGACTTACCTTTGCAGAAGCCATGTTGATTCTTCTCCAGCATTTCTCATTCTTGATAATTTTATCTTTAATAACACTTTCAACTAATTGACCCAGAACAGATGTTAAGCTAACTAGCATATAATTTTCTGGATTGCCCCAGATCCCTTTTTAGAAGGTGTTACTTTGACTGCTTAGCAGTCCTCTGGTAGGGAGGCCGATCTTAGCAAGAAATTGTGTATCTTTGTTGAAAGCACAGTAGGTCCACATTTTTTTAGTTCAAGCTGTCAGGTGGATATCATTAAGACCTGGTTTTGTGTTACTTTTAAAATTGTGAATGAGGCCCAGAACCTTTGTCACCACTATTTGCCTCAGTTCTTCAGACTTCATTCCTGAAAAAAATCAGTAGAGGCACAGGTATCTGCTGTAAATATTCCTCAATGAAGACAAGATACAAAGAATGCATTTAGGTTTTCTGCAATTTCCTTATCTTCCTTTAGTACAACTTTAATTCCCTGTATGTTCAACAGTCCAACCATCTCCCTCACTGGTAACCAGTTTCTGATGTATTTAAAAAATGTTATTGTGGTTTTTAGTGATATGCTCCTCAAATTATTTTGTTGCATTCCTTATTGTCTGTTTGCATTTCTTTTGCTAAAGTTTACGTTCCTTCTTAGCTAGCCACATTTGGGAAAGACTTCCATTTTCTGAAGGAAGTTCTTTTGCTTCTAGCTTCCTTGATTCTGCTCATTAACTATGTCACTGCCCTTGATGGTACCTTTCAGACCAAGGGTCAAACCCACAACCTTGTTTTCTTGTTTTGTGCAAACAGCTAAATGGGATGGATTGGGAGAAATTGTCAGCTTATGAAATATAATCGTGCCCAAATACTTTTCAAACCATCCTTTTTTACTCTTACAATTCCCAAAATGGCTATAATATATCAAGCTATCTTGTTAGCGTCTGCTGTTTTTTGTCTGTGTGTGCAAGTCTTGCATTTTTGCTGACCTGAGTAATGCAGTAAAACTTCCAGAAATCCTATATAGAGTTTTCTAATTCAAAGGAAGATATAACATTCTTTTCATTTGTTCAGACACATAATTTGAGAATACAAAGATGTATTACGCAGCAAGTACTAAGCAGATTAGGCAGCAGCACCCCCAGTGTAGTGAGAATTTATAATTTAGAGACATTCTCTTATTTGAGACATTAGTCAACCCTCTCATACAAATTGGTAATTTGTAGCCATGGGGGAAAGCCATATGGGGATGTTGGAAGGTCTCAAACTGCTGTACATACTGTTGACTGACTTTACAGATTAAAACTGCGTTTTATGCCAGTCATAATTCTCTGTGTTATGTACATCTGCCCAAAATCATGACACCTGGGGTGCCCCAATGGAAAGGTCATCTGCTGTACCCAGAAGCAGCTATGCAAGTCCACACTCTCATGTTGCTTCCAGCATATTATTAACGTTCTCCAGAATCGTCTGAAATAGGAGCAAAGGAGATTCTGGGGCACCTTCTCATTTTACACAAGAGCAGCTTTGCCCTGCCTCACCATGTCTAGGGGGGCAAAATAACTCTTTAGTACCATTGCAAAGTACTCTTCCTGTACATTTCTAATGAAGAAAGCAGTTCTCTTGCTGTTCAAATTTTATTTACAGAGTACATTTGAATTCAACCCTTCAGCACCTGCATTCAAAAGAAAGCAAAGCAAATACCTTGCTGCCTGTAATTTACTCAAATAATTTAGCTGCTGTTACTGCATCCCCAACACAGTCATTCTGTTCTGCTATTTAAAGTTGCTTTGGAATATTTTAAAGGGATTTTCTTTTTCTGGTTTGGTATTAGACTGTGGACAATATTTTAATATTCAGTACTTAGGCACATCATTTGTGTACTGATAATGGGTCATTTTTTATATACTGTTGATTTGTAAATTTTTTTAATATTGTTGATTTGTAAGGGGGTACACATCGGGTTAGTTTGCATATCACACTAAGCCATCCTGAGAATAAGCCACCATGGGTTGGTTGTTGGCTTGCTATCCAGACAGATGATTGGCAGGTTTACATGATCACAGAGGGAAAATAAGCCACCGTGATCATGCGAACACAGTTGATTGGGTGCTCTGTGGCTTGCCATGGGTGTTGCATGATGCATTGTGCTAGCAAAAGCACACCACTGGATTTAAGTTCCTTTTCCCATGCAAAGATCTCTTGTACTAAGTCAGGAAAAGCCTTTCGACCCATGGGAGAGGCCTTCCAGTGGTGGAAGGGCACCTCTGGATCCAACCCAGTATGCAGATAGGTATTAATTGTACACTGGTCTGCCACCAGTGATAGCTCCCTGATGGGTGTATCACCTATTTGTCACATTCACCCTTCATATTTTTAGATGTTCATTTAAAGCATGGGCCTACATCTAAAAATGTCATTTGTAAAGTGGCTCTGGCAGCTTGGATTAAGCCATACTGGTATTTTCCTATAAGAAAAAATGTTTTATTTCTTCCAATTTTTATCCCAGCCTTCCTCCAACAAGCTCAGGACAGCCACACATTGGTCTGTGTGAACTGCAGCCCAGAGAGTTTCAGCTATTTGGCAGTACAGAAATATAATACATAAAAATAAAAATACATTCGCTCCCACCCATTTCATTCTCACAACAACAACACTACAAGGTAGGTTGAGCTGAGAGAGAGAGAGTGACTGGTCCAAAGCCATCCAGTAAGCTTTGTGGAAGAATGGGAATTTGAACCTGAGCCTCCCTGGTCCTGCTTTGTGAAGGATTGAGGCCTACACAGGCTTAAGTTTGTTGAAGCCTGAAGGCCCAAACACTTCCCTAGATTAGTTGAAGCCTGAGGGCCCAAACATTTCAGGATGGGAGGGGGAGTTTGAGAGTTTTAGTTCACCCAATAGAAGTTAAGAATTCGTTCTCCTGTTCAAAGTCACATGATTATAACCTTCCAATCCTGGGAAGGCTATATATGTGTGGGGTGTGGTCAGCTAGAGAGAGAGAGAGAGAGAGAGACTGACTGCAGAGGAGAGAGGTAGTCTGAAGTTAAGCTAGAGAACCTTGTATTATTTGTTTGTTTAATTTTATCATACTTGCTTTTGAATATAACTGCTCTATTAAGTAAATACCCTAATATAATAAGTAAAGTGTTGTTGTGTACCCTGAGAGTTTGGAATGACTTATTCACCACGTCTAAAGCCTACACCCATGCTACTGGAAACAGGCAAAGGATTTGATCTCCTGGAACGGGAGAAGCTTTGAGAAGAGGCAGAGATCTTCCAAAGGCAGGTTAAGGGGTCCCTGCCGTAGCGGAACCTTGACATGCTTACACAGCCGCCTTCTCTAACCCGATGGCCACCAAATGGGTTGGATCGAAACTCCCATCATTCTCAACCAGCATGGCCCTACTGGCTGGGCATGATGAGAGTTGCAGTCCAAGTCATCAGGGGGGCACCAGCTTGGGGAATTCTGCTCTGACAACTACACTTCACTGGCTCTCAAAATAGCCGTTTTTAGCCAAGGTAGCAGACCAACACAATATTTATTTTTTCCTAATGTTTTGCCAGCCTTATTTTGACATGATTAGGTTACCGTAGATTACAGAGGTTTTGATCTGCACTTTCATGCAATTTTCCTGTCATCATTATAACAGGGCAATGTTCTAATGTAGAAGCAGTACTTAATCCATGGTCATATCCCTCTGTGGTTGTTATTTGTGTGTCTGTCTTTGAAAAAAACGGTTCCTGGTGGGTTCCATACTGCCTGTGCTGCAGTCTAGCTGTACATCCAAGAATGCTTATAGAAAGCACAGAGTTTTAGGAGACCTGTGAGAAGAATAAATTCATTTCCCTTTAGGGTAGCTGCCTCCAATGTGGCAGAAAGCTTAAAACTTCTTACTTTTAAAAATCAGTGTCCTTACCTAGACAGAGATAATGTTTAGGGTATTTATAGAAGTACCAGAAACAGCAAGCCTGTAGCTAAAGGGAGGCAAAGGGGGAAATATTATTTCTCTCTACCATAGAAATCAGAGACTGATTCAAACTCTCCCAATCAGTTTTTATTTGATTTTGATTTTTTAAAAAATAAGCTGGTGCAAATATGTGTATTGGAGAACCGATGGTTATGGGTTTCCTATCAAATTTCTCTGAGCAGGGCTACCAATGTGGATTTGCCTGAGAAGCAATACCTGGCCAGCCCGTAGACTTGATAAAAGGGTGTTGGTAGCCTTGGTGTTCTTTGTGGAGAACTAAGATGGTCCAAGAAGGCTAGGTGATGGTCGGAAGAAATGACTCATCCGCATTCCTCCCCCTGCCGCTGCTCTGCTCTTGGCCAGGGGAAGCGGAACAAGCTAGGTCTCTGTGTGAGAGGAAAGAAAGTGGATTGAAGTTTGGAGACTAAGAAAGGCAGACACACAGAGAGATGAGTTTGGGCTCTGTAAGCATCTCAGGGTGCTTGCTATATCTGTAGAGATCCCTGATATGGGAGCAGTGGACTTGTCTGTCAGAGTGTGGTACCTTCACCTATGCTCAATCAGTATATTTGTAAATAAACACAAATATTACAAAATGGCGCAAACCTACAGTGACCTCTTTAAAAAAGGAACCAAATCTGGGTAAACGTTGCACCCCTGGAACCGCGCAGAGAAGTGGGGTGAGTGCAAAACTATCCCCCATCCTGCATATTTATGAAACCTAGATTTCCTTGCATTCCAGGGTCCAGCCAGACCCGGCCACAAAAGTGCCTCAGGCAAGGCAAATTTTGCATATGAAAGGCTTTTGTCTTACTAAATGTTTTCCCTAGGCTATTAGAATCAGAATAAGAATGGATTTCAGGTTTCAGCTACTTAAGGTAACTAAAGACTTAACCTTTCCTTAATCTAGGCAATCTGCATAAGAAAAGCACAGCCTTGACAGCCATCCATTTGCATTTGAAAAGGCTGAAGAAGCCTGAGGTACCCATGTCCCGTCGAGCCTCATGTGGCGTAGCGGACTGAAATCAGCCTGCTCACGCCCGCACGAGGCTCGTACAAGCCTACCTGATTCTGTTGGCGGCTCGCCTCTCCGCGGCTCGCCACCCGCACTGCCCACTCCGGTCCTGTCGTGTCACTTCCGGCACCGGAAATGATGCGACGGGACCCTGTGCAGGCACGCTGGACCCCATGCCACGTACTGCGCCTGCACAGGGTCCCGTCGCGTCATTTCCGGTGCCGGAAGTGATGCGACGGGACCAGCGAGAACAGCTCAAGCGGTGCAGAGAACTGCTCTGCGCCACTCCAGAAGATCGAGGCGGGCCCCCCCGCCGCCGTGGAGAGTCAAGGTGGCAGCGAGGCGGGGCCCCCAAAAGGTTCACGGAGGCCTGTAAACTGTAAATCAGCATAAAAACTTTCTCTCAATGGATTTCTTTTCTGTGTGAAGGAGGTTTTTGCTATTATTCTTGGCTATCAAAAGAGGCTAAGATGACCTCTGGATGACCTCTTTTTGTTCCCCGTAATTGTTTCAGTTGTTCAGGGTCCAAAAATTCCCCGTAAAATGTATTCTTATGCAGATTTTGTTCCCCAGGCATATTTGGTTTATAGAAAGAAAACCGTAAAAGGCAGGTGGCTGAAATCTGGAGATATTTTTTTACTAAACTGTTCTAGACAATGTCCTAAAAGCACTTACTGGTAGCTTTTCTTATGTCTAAGTTACACATCAAAATTTGAGCCTGGGGAAATAAAACACCCCGGTTAGCAGGATTATACATTTCTGGTTAGCTAAGTATTTGTTATATATTAGCAATCCAATATTTTCTAAAGAAAATAATTATTGGGTTTTCTGGAAAAAATAAACAAAGTGCTGCATTCATGCAGAGAAATGTAATTATCTAAATGTTTTGTGGTCTTCCATTTCTGTGCTAAAGAGGAAGATTATTGGAAATACTATTGCAAAGCTAACCAAAGTCCTTTAAATTTAATTTATTCATCTTCCAGATTAATATTCTTACCCAGTTTTGCCATATCAGGTGAAGAATATGTCCAGTGTAACCAAGAGGCTCATCCTCACTACAGGTTTGAGTATTTCCCTTTGACTGTGTGATTTCCATTCTGTCTGGATAGGCAGAGTAAGCTGGGACTTAGGCACCCAGGAAGAGAAATAAGCAAGCATACTGTGGCTGTCCATCATTAACATAACTCACTCCTCTGTGCTAGAGATCTGAGACCTCCTGAATATGCAGAGGCCTTACTCTCTGCCAAATTCATAATGCAGTCAAGTAATCTGGACACATCTACAGACTGGCCTATTTAGAGCCCTGAGGAGCAAAGCACCATGCATGAAGTACTGGGAAATCCACCGGTAAACACATTAGCACACACCGACATCCATCAAAGTTTGGACACACACCCAAATATATGCACACAACCACCTTTCTGCATTCTGTTCTTTTGTAGTAGGCACCCATGTCGAGAAAACCAAATTGTATCCTCATTACCTACACCCTTTTGCCCTTCTTTTGATCCTGGGGCAAGTCCGTCCCCAACAACCAAGGCTTTAAAAGGGAATTCTTTGCAGGTAAGAACTGAAGTCAGCTCACGATTAACAAGCAAGTTTGTTCTTCATCCCTAAAGTTCTTGTACGTTCTTTCTCGGAGGTTTTGCCTTGCTCAGCAAGAGCGCCTCACACTTGTCTCTTGCCACTACACTCTTATTTTTCTTTAAAGTTCTGTGCAATATGGAACTTAAACCTTTAAGGAGGGTGGGTTTTTTAACCTTTAAGTGGCCTAAAAGTTTTCAGATAAATAAACTTGCAAGGCCTACGGCCGTCTTTGGTTCCCCATCATGGCCTGGTGCCATCTCTCAGTAGGGTGTTGTTTGAGAGCTAGGGTGTCTAGCCCTCCCACAGTTTGAAAGGAAGAACTCACACAACCTGGGACTCTGCCCCCAAAATATGAACTATCAGGTCACACAGCAGCCTCCTCCTCTCCCCCTTAATAATGTTTGCGCTTCAGTCTTACTTCTTTTTCTAATTTCTCTCTCTCTCTGCCTTCACTAACTCTTAGCAAGCTACCTGTGTACCTGCAGGCCGGGTTTTCTTACATCCTAGTCCCTATCTCCAATCCTGTTAGGTCCTGCATGTGTCTATCTTGCTTCTATTTCCCTATTGGTTATCAGCCTCTCTTCCCCCATTCTCCCCAAACACTAGCACATTGCACCATCTCTCTCTCTCTCTCTCCTCTCCTTTCCCCCTCTGTCCCCAGCCCACTCTATAGAATTAACCAATTCGCTGCTGATCCTATTCATTTACTTTTATATTTCTGAGATAAACTGCATATTCGATTATTCTGCTTTTCCCCACCTGTAAACTGCATTCCCTGCTATAGCACGCTGTGACTTTTGGTTAAAGAGCCTTACATGTGTCGGTCAATAATACATGGGTATGAGTTCATACATGTATAGGTGAGAATATGTGGTAATACCAGAATCTTTAACAGTGCAATCCTATACATGCCTACTCAAAAATAAGTATCTTTGCATTTAAATGGGGCTTATTCCCAGGAAAATTGTTACAAGATAATTTGAGGATTAGGAGCACTGGGTGGGATGCTCCTCCCAGCACATGACTGCTGATATAGTCTGGTACGGGACCAGTGCAGAAAGTACAATCCTTCAACTTGCCATGCGAGTTGAGGCTATGATTTAGTAACGTCTTTCTCCTCTTCTGGTGAAGGCTGCGGAGGTGCCCTGACTTATGAGTTATACACTGTATGATATTCAGACGATGATCATAGGATTATAGAGTTGGAAGGGGCCTACAAGGCCATCGAGTCCAACCCCCTGCTCAATGCAGGAAACTAGAGGAGGGGTCTCCCATCCAAGTAATAACCAGGCCTGACCCTGCTGAGCTTTCCACGCTCAGACAAGCTGAGCCAGCGTGAGCCACAGGCCTGTATGAATAGGGGCTGTATCCACTGAGATCCATTTGTGTGCAAAAATAAATTCCGTCCTCCAGTGTTGCAGAAAAGGTTTTGTTTGTTGAGTAGCTGTGCACGACATTGGGCCTGGCGTGGCTCAAACAACTTAATTTTTTGAAAGGAATAGTCCTGGGATACTTTCTTTTCCGTAATCAGCCAGAGTTAGTTAATATAAATTGGTCCCACCGCTGCCAGTGCAGCATAGTTAGGCCAATGGAAAGAAGCATCTCTCATTTGCTAAATGTCACGCGCCTCCTCTGTGTGTTGTATATTAACTCCCAGGACCGGCATTTAGTGGCTTTCCTCTCGCGGAGCATCACTGGTCCTGCCAATTCATATTGAATCAATTCAAGTCGTAATGCAAGTTTTATTTGGCAGAGAGCAGGATGATGTGTGCTGGCCGGACATGGTGTATCGCACACTCAGTGATAGTCCAAACATTTCAGTCTTATTAGTGAGAGTTATGGGAGAATCCTGTTGGGCTGCCATTTTAATGACTAAGGCTGCCCACTGGAACATAGTGGGACTTACTTCTGGGGAAACATGCACAGGACTGGCCCACACAAGTAGCTCTCTACTGATAACATGGAAAAAAAATACTTGTTGGGTTGGATCCAGGTTTACTCTGCATCAACTGCGCTGATGGGAGTGGATATGCCCGCCCCGCCTGACCACAGCATCCCCTGATCCCTTGAAAGTGCAACACACAGAGTCAGGAGACCCTGCTGAATAGGATGATCTGGGGGGGGGGGGGGGAGTCCTGCAAAATTGGGCAAAATGACCTTCTGCAAACAATGCCCTTCTTTCACAGAAGGTAGATCCTGGATCCAAGCCACTGTTTTTAATTTCTATGGGCTGAAAAATGTGGAGAATCTTTATGTCATGACTCGTGAAATCTGTAATTCTTCTATACAATTTGTACACAAGTCATGGAAAGAAAGAAGGCCTCCTGTTTCTTTATGGCTATTACACTGCCATTAACATTTTCCAGAAAGATCTTCTCTCTCTCTTTTTATGCATCTGTTTACAAAATTGTTCTCTTTTTCTTTCCTATAATACCATTCCACAGGGTTGGAAGAAAATAAATTACTTAAAAAATAAGCATTCACAGACTTTGAAAGTTGAATGCACATGTAAAATAAATGTCAGGCCTCATTATATTTCCTTTTTTTTAAAAAAAAGAAAGATGTAGAGCAATAACTAGAGATTCATTTTTATGATAAAAGCTGTTCATTTCAAAATAAAACTGCCCACATTTCATAGCATTATCTAAAAAATAGCTCAAACAACTGAAAAGCTTGTTGTCCATGCTTTATAATAGGGATGGTGAAATGGTGAGCCTCCTCAGTTATTTTATCCAACCCTTAGTGGTTCTAGCAGATTTTAATCGAGTGATAAATATTTTGCCCAGTATTTCTCTTATAAGGAAAATACTCTTTTCAGGAATTGTGAATGAGACAGATTTCACATTTCAGTGATACATGCTTTTATTAACTACTGGATATGGCACCAGCTTTACTACGAAGCCTGACTGTTAATAAGAGGGTCAGTTGGTGTGACAAAATACATTGTCTGCTTAACCAGGTGATCCCTGAGAATACAGAATTTGGCCATTGACTTCACTTTTTGGGTGGGTCACTGCTAATGAAAACGCAGGAGGATACTCTTGTGTTGCCATAACTTGTATTTGTCATATACCCTGGTTCTTTTGAGGCCTTGTGTTACCCCAAGAAGGACTCAGATTCAGATGGGTCACAGGTCACCCCCCTTCAGGGTCAGCCCTTGGCACCCCCTTCTACACTGTCCTGGCTTGAGGACATGATTGTCAGATGCTGCCCCCTCCTCCTCCATAGACAGGCTAATCAGTTGTAGTTTGAGTTTCAGTCAATTAGTTTTTATTATGCAGAATTTACAGACAAGCAAACATGGCCTCAGGCTACAGACTAAAATCCCCATGCAAACAATGGAGACAAAGGCTCAAAGCCAACGTACCTTAATGCTAGTCCTCTAGTGGGTTTTCCAGGTTACAGCATCATAAACGAAAGACACAAAATTAGTCTGGAGGACTACAACCCTCCCTGTTCAAGCCAGACAGGCTACCAAGTCCTGCTCTCAGGGTGGGTCCTTCCATGTGGTGTCTCATCTCTGGTTGCCAATTGCTTAGAACGTCAAGTTACAGTACATTGCTCCTCCCTCTTCATTTGACACCTAACTCTTGGATCCCCGCTGCCTCCCCCTCACTAGAAGCCTGCATTCCCATGGTTTCAGAAGGGTCTCCTTGGTTATCACAGCTATTCTTACAGCCTTGACTCCTGGGCAGCCTCTTCCCCCTCCCCGCAGTCTGAATCAGATTAAAGTTCCCAGGTCTTGTTGAGGCACCTCTTCAGAGGTGCTGGGCCCAATTCCTACATTCATTATCTGACTGTGAGGAATGACTCCCATGCAGCTTCTCCTGTCCCTCAGCCATGCAGGAGCATGGGACTGCAGAAACAGACACCACACCGTTAGTCAGCATCTACCAGGGTTGGAGCAACTGAAAGACCAGGCTCTGCCAACACTCAGTTGACCACAGTCCTTTGCTGAGACAACAGCTCCTTATGAAAGAATACTCCAGTCAGCACTTCCTGCAGTGTGCGATCCAAGGTGCTGCTGTGACGCTTGCCAAGCCTGATGGGACCCAGAACAGACAGTGAGCGCTGTGTGACAGTCTGCTTCCCCTGGGCCACACACCTAGTCAGGACAATATTTAAGTAGGATAAGAAAGCAGTATACCACAGTAAAGTTTACTTTTGTAAGTCAAAAGCCAGTGTAGCATAGTGGTGAGAGCGTTGCACTGGGACTCGGGAGATCCGGGTTCTAGTCCCCGCTCGGCATGAAACTCACTGGGTGACTTTGGGCCAGTCACTGACTCTCAGCCTAACCTATCTCACAGGGTTGTTGTGAGGATAAAATGGAGAGGAGGAGGAGGAGGAGGATTATGTAAGCCGCCTTGGGTTCCTTGCAGGGAAAAAGGCGGGGTATAAATATAATAAATAAATAAATAAATAAATAAAACAATTAAAGAACAATTACTTTGGACCATTAGTAAGACAGTGCTAGCATAAAAGGGATGCAGATACAACGAGCAATTGTTTTTAGTGACATACCGGGGACCCGGGAGACCTGTACATGAAGGGGTAACTCAGTGGCAGAGGTGCAACCGAGCTAGATAGTGGTACTAGAAAATAACAGTTGAAGGACAGAAGGATTAAGAACTTAATGCAAATATATTACCATGTCTTGGCACACACAGTAGAGAGAGCCAAGATTGTTCTGGGAGAGGGGTTGCTTGGATTATGCCTTTTGCTTCATCAGGCTTTGAGAGGCCTGAGCAAGTTGTAGTTCAGGTTTGGGTAGCAGGACTTTGAGTGATCTGCCCTGCCCTGACTATACCAATGGTTCAAAGTAACAAATACAGAGAAATGCGGGGATCAAGGGAGAAGGGTAGGAAGGATAAATAAAGGTAACTAGAATAAGGTTATAGAAAGGCTGGAGAACAAGCTCCACACACTCGGTCCTCTTCCAGTAATCACTCTGGCAGAAATTGAGCCCGTGCAGAATTTGAACATGAAGACTGCAGTCTCACAGTTCTTGAATGAGGTTTCTCTGGGGATGACTCTTATAGAATCTGCTTGTCAAGGGGAGGGTATTCTTAAGAAATAAGACAATAGCTAAGAAGATCAGCACTTTGCCTCTCTAGCCAAGTTAAACAGAAAGGAAAAGATATGCAGATAAGGGTGTTCCTAACCTTGATGGCTCTTAATAACTGTAGCTTAGCAACAGAGGAAGAGGCACTCAAAGTTTGGTGGACTTCCCCTCGGGCACTCATGACAAAATGGCATTTGCATTTTCCAGAGATGCACCCTTTGTGACAGGGAAAATCCTAAATTAACTGATGAGTCATGCTGACTTCACTGGCGCCCTGCAGTGGAACCATCTTGCCCTTTGCTGCAGCTGCAACTGACATTGAGAGAAGATAGAAGAGTCCACTGGGCCCATCACATGATCCTGCCAGTTCTGCCTAGGCTAGCACTGGCAGCCCACAGGGTGGGGGTTGAGCCGGCAGGGAAATCTGGAGGGGGTGTGAGCCATGCAAGCTCACTTTATGTACATGACTCCTGAATTTCAATTTCATTATGGGAATTTCTAAAATTAATTCTGGAATTTGAGCCAGGCCAGTTTGCCCCAGCTTTCTGTTCCTTTGATCCATTTGAATCTTCTTTTCCACGTTACTAATGTTCACATATGCATTGATAAAACACTGCAAAAAAGCAATCTTGACAATTGGGTCAGATCCAGGTTTAGTCATACTTAGAATAGACCCATTGAAATCAATGGGAATTAACTTAGTCATGGCTAACTTAAGTCTCATGATTTCAATGAGTCTACTCTAAGTATGACTAAATCTGGGTCCCACCCATCATCTCTTTATTTATTTTGTTTATTTGTGTGTACAATGCTTCTATTACAGAACTCGACAAACTGCAAAAGCTGAACAAAATAGAACTAAAAAAATCTGAAATCACTAATTTTGGAAGGGAGATACTGTTTGTGAGAGTTTGAGGTTCGTAATTGAAGTCAGACCTCATAGACTGTTATCCAAATGAGTTTTTCCATTTATGACTCTTAAGACTGTGGAGGCTGCCTGCCTAACATGCTAGTATTCATACATGCAATAAAGCTGTACCAAACTCTCAAATTCCCTTTTCTACAAGATCCTTTTAAACATGCTCACACATACTCCGACACATTAGTAAAAAATAAAAATCCAAAAGGAATCTTGATACAACTGTATGTATGGCATTCCAGCAGGGTGTACAGAGGGAGATGAGAGGGGAAGCAGGCCCGTTGCACCAGCCCTGTTGAAAGACTAGTGTTTTCCTCTTCCTCCTCATCCCTTTTTCCTTGTGTATCTGCCACTCTGCCTTTGTGGGCATGCAGCCAACGAGGGCACTAGAGCAGGAAGTGCGTGGTCTTCTCTCTGCTTCGGTGCCTTCATTGGCTGAGCCCACCTTTGATTAGTGCGCTGCTAATCAAAATTGATAAAGCAGACAACAGTTGTCATTTAACATGGTACACATGCGGGCTGTTGCCTTCATCCACTGCAGCCTCGCCACTTTCCTTTAGTGGCACACCAGCACAGGAGGAGGAGCCACTGCTGCTGGTACACACAGCCACCTTCAGCCACTTGTCAGGCCCTCCCAGACAATGGGAGCCCAGATGTGTGCCCACAGTCCAGCCTCAGCTGTGCCTCTGAGCATACGTTGTGTGGGGAGACTCATCAAGGACTATTTGAAAACAACATCAAGCTGCAATGCACAACATACTTACTTCAAAGAAGCCCCATTGCCTTTAACACAAGAAATGCAAATAGAATGCATTGCAGATCTCCGCCAGAACAGTATGCTTTGGTTATCACCTGTCATTGATTTTCTGGGAGAAAATATTATGCTTGCATAGAATCCTCTTAAACTCAGTTAGAATTGATCTGCATTACAGCTCCCACTGAAAGAGAGGAATATGAGAAATGGATGTAACATTTTTTTGCTGTTGTGTATTTTTGTTATCTTGATAGGAATTAAGGTATTATTGGAACAGATTTTCACATGGGCTCTAAAGTATCATCTTGTAACACACATTAAGAACCAAGATATTATTTGAAAATCTACCTCATTATAAAAAAAATGATTGGCAGATATTTGTGGAATAATAATCGTGATGTACACACAAATCCCCCAATGATCTGATTTCAGGATTTGATTCTTGTATAATTAGAGCAGTTAACCAATTAAATAAATCATACTAAATCAGTCATATGTTTGATTGATTTCATTAATTGATTAAATCTGCATACATTTGCATCTGAAGGGAAAAGCATGTGTCCTTTGTTTTTAGCTGGTGCTCGCATGGCCTGCAGCACAGCAGGCACCATTTTAGAAAAGGCATTCTGTTCTGTGTGAGAGAAGTGGACTGCCTCGTCCAAGAAGACAGCACCTGTTTCCTGCACTTTTTATAAGTGCTTATATTAACAATAGTTAAACACTGAGTTCCCAAATTAGATGGAGACATCGTTTAAGTCCATCAAAAGTTTTTAAATCAATGCGCACTGTGATTCTGTGCCTCACACGGTACACTGCGTGTCCACTGCAGCAAGGCTAGTCGTGCAGAGAATGCACATTACAGTCATACCTTGGATTGCAAGTAACTTGGTTTGAGAGCGTTTTGCAAGACAAGCAAATTTTTAAATATTTATTTGATTTTTTTTTTACTTGATATACAAGCGACGTCTTGCAATACAAGTACTGTAGTACGGCTTAAATTAAAAATCTCTGTACAAATTGTTTTGGGGGATTTCGTTTTGATATAAGAGTGTTTTGGATTACAAGCACGTTTCCGGAACGAATTATGCTCTCAATCCAAGGCATGACTGTAATATGTTTTGATGGTTGAAAAATGCCATGCTGTCACCTAACCCAGTCCACACACACCCCAGTCTACACGCAGTGCACAACTAGGCATTTAGAAAGAGAGCGTTCGTTGCAACCTTATCCTGCATAAACTGTCATGGTTCTATAAGCAGGAGGCCTGCAAAAAGAAATGAGAGGTTCCATGGGGAAAGGTTCAAGTCCACCAATGGGAACAATGCCTCAGAATAGACCATTTCCATAACATTTAACACGGCATATTGTTCCGACTGCCATTTTGAAGGGTACAAAACTGTCTGTGAAATAACACTAGCTTTCATTATTCTGCATATTGTGCAAAAGCTTTGTTGCATCTCTTTGCCACCATTGTTCTCCCAACCTGATTTCCCCCCTGCAAGATGTATGAAATGCTTCTAACTGTGGTGTATGGAATGTTTCTAACTGCGGCAAGACAGTACAAACTATGGCTGGAAGTTCTTCTGTTGAAACTTTTTCTTCAAAAATGCTGAGAGAAGGCCGAAAGGGAGAAAATTCATGAATTTCCAGGGGTTGGGAAGAAATTCTGGATCATTTATGTGGACAAAGGGTGGGAGCAGCTTCCCCCCATTCTTACTTAAACATAGGACCTCATTTTGGTGGCCAGATGGGCACCATGTTCCACCACAACACCTCACTTGGAATGTGCTGTTGAAGTTTGTGGTGCTGGGAGATTTATAATCCGATCTGTGTGCTAACAGATGCCTGGAATTTTTCCACCCACAGACCTTAACAGATCTCACCCCCCTGCGCAGCATGCAGCGTGCAGAACCAGCCTTATCAGCCCAGCTTCCCTTGTTATGATACTTGCTTCCAGCTTCCCCGTTGCAGATTAATCCATGGAGTCAGGAAACACTCTGGAACACCACAGGTTCTAATACTACCTGTTTATTTACTTATCAAATAAAGTTCTACAGAGTATACATTTCCTAGTTACAGTCCATATGCAGAGTATAAATGCATAGCAAGCATTAAGTCCAGTGGAGTAAGTTGAGCTTCACTCCACCTCAGCAAAGATGTTACATTGTTGCAGGAACAAAGGAAAAAGAACAAGATGGAGAAGAAGAAAACCTTCCCCTTAAAATGGCTCCTGACTGAACAAGTTAGCACGTCATCAGAACAAACAAACCATGTGACTAGCTCGTTCCTTTCCCACAGTTCTGACTCTCGTGCCTGAGAATAGATCTTGTGGCCTAGACATAAGAAACCTGTTTACAGAGCCACACTGTACCTTCCATGTGTAAACAATTGTGCTGCAGCTGGTAAAGTGATACATATCACATCAAAAATGCTGAGAGAAGGGGAAAGGGAGAAAATTCATGAATTTCCAGGGGCTGGGAAGAAATTCAGGATCATTTATGTGGACAAAGGGTGGGAGCAGCTTCCCCCCGTTCTTACTTAAACATAGGACCTCCTTTTGGTGGCCAGATGGGCACCATGTTCCACCACAACAACTCACTTGGAATGTGCTACATCATGATGTAGCATGGTTCATGAGGTATTGTTGGCAGGAAAGGGCAGCCCACAGGGGCCAGTTGGAGCCACCATTTTTTGACCACAATTAATACATCCAGAGCAGGGCTCTCCAACCTTGGGTCCCCAGATGTTGCTGGACTACAGCTCCCAGAATCCCTTGCCATTAGCCATGCTGGCTGGGTATGCTGGGAGCTGTAGGTCAGTAACATCTGGGGACCCAAGGTTGGAGAGCCCTGCCCTAGAACAATGACACGTTATGATGCAGCATCATTCCAAGTGAGATATGGAGGAACCATGTGGCCACTGCACCACTGATAGAAGAACTACTGCTTGGGGGTTGCAATCAGACTTCATTTAAGCAAGCAACAACAACAAAAAGCTGCTACCACTGCTTACCCCACTTCCCAAAGTTTCCATAATTTCTCCCCCCAAAAGAAAATCACTAACTACCACCACCACATTCATTTCCTGCAAATGGAGCTGTGAAAGTGGAGGGGGCATTTTTGGCCCAGCACTAATTCAACCCCTCCCCCGCCCCATTCAAAAGTGATATTTACTAACACCACAAATGTTGTTTGGCTTTATTTGTTATGACAATGAAAATGTGAAGTTCTGCTTTGGATTCACCTCTACATAGATGCACATTGTAGAAAACCGCAGTCTCTGAAAGGTTGTTCATGAATGAGTCATTTTTAATCTAGCTGCTCAAAAGCAAACCCAGAGTAGTCCATAAATCTTCCTCACATTCAGTTATAAAAGAACATGGATTCTCCCCCTGTACATAAAGGGAAAACATTCATTAATCCACTTAGCTCTTGTATGAGGAGGTGGGCAGGGGAGGGGGGGGGATGATGCTTTACTAACTGAAAACATTTGATAGACAAAAGAAAGGCAAAACCCCCAGTAGTCATTAGCTGAAAGCATTCCAAAACCGATACATCATGACTTTGAATCTGTTACAGTTGTCTACACAGCCTTCTTTTGCTGGATTGGGTTAACTCAACTGAATTATATATATATATATATATATATATATATCCAGATGTTTGCAACCATGGCACATTTGTCCTTTACCTCTTGAATTGCTTCACGAGCATGGGCAGGAGACATAAGCCCTGTTCAGGCATTCAAGAGAATGGGTGAGGGCAGAGTGGGTACTCTGAGGGCCTTCTCAGTGGCTGCCCCAGCGCTCTGGAATTCCCTCCCCAGGGAGGCTAGCATCATGGCACCCTCCCTGGTAGGCTTCTGGAGGCAGGCAAAGACCTTCCTGTTTCGGAAGGCATTTGGGACTAGCCTGTGATGTGATGGAATGCTGTTTTTACTATGTTATGTATATTGTACGGTTTTTAACGCTATATATATATACATATATATATCATTTTTAATATTATTGATGATTTAATTCTATTTTTAACTTATGTATTTTTCTATTTTGTTTTAACTGTGTGAGTTTTAAAGGCTGTGAGCTGCCTTGGGTCCCAGTGTTGGGAGAAAGGTGGGATACAAATAAATATAATAATAATTATATTATTATTATTATTATTATTATTATTATTATTATTATTATTGGGCCTAAAGCTCCAGTATGCCTATATAATTATGGAAAAGGCCAGGAACTGCTGTGAACCTGAAAGCAAACTCACAAAAGGAAAAAGCCCTATGAGGCGAGAAGGAAAGAACTGGGCATGTTTAGCCTTCAGAAGACAAGACTGAGGGGAGATTCATAGATTCTAGAGTTGGAAGGGGCCTACAAGACCATTGAGTCCTACCCCTGCTCAATGCTAGAGGAGGGGTCTCACATACAAGTAATAACCAGGCCTGACCCTGCTTAGCTTTCCACATTCAGGCTGAGCCAGCATGAGCCACAGGCCTTGAAGGATAGGATAGAATAGGATATGATAGCACTCTTCAAGTACTTGAAAGGTTGTTACACAGAGGAGGGACAGGATCTCTTCTTGATCATCCTAGAATACAGGACACAGAATAATGGGCTCAAGTTACAGGAAGCCAGATTCTGCCTGGACATCAGGAAAAAATTCCTGACTGTTAGAGCAATACGCCAATG
The DNA here is from genome assembly GCA_021292165.1 of Shinisaurus crocodilurus. Classification (NCBI taxonomy): domain Eukaryota; kingdom Metazoa; phylum Chordata; class Lepidosauria; order Squamata; family Shinisauridae; genus Shinisaurus; species Shinisaurus crocodilurus. The sequence continues at coordinate 31,931,159 of CM037880.1, read as the reverse complement.
GAACCAACTACCTAGGGAGGTGGTGGGCTCTCCCACTCTAGAAACATTCAAGGTGCAGCTGGCCAGCCATCTGCCAGGGATGCTTTGACTTGGATTCCTGCATTGAGCAGGCGGTTGGACTTGATGGCCTTATAGGCCCCTTCCAACTCTACTATTCTATGATTCTATGAAAATAGTCATTTTGCAAACAAATTAAATGTATAATTTTCCATATATATACAAGGTATTACAAGGCTTATCTTTTGCTATATGTGAGTGTATGTAGTTTCTTTATATATATATATATATATATATATATATATATATTACATACACTCACATATAGCAAAAGATAAGCCTTGTAATACTGGGGTCACTCAGGAGGCTTCCCTTTCAGGAACTAAAGAACAGTCCACAAAAGCTGGAAGCCCTTCTTGTAAAGTACTGGACATGGGTGGGGTAGATGGAGCCTTATAGAACTACAGTTGGTTCCTTAAAGGGCACCCAAAAAAGTTAACATCAGAAACTTCACCAGTTTTCCTAAATTTCATAACATATAATAGGCAAACCAAAATAATCTCTCTCTCTCTCTCTCTCTCTCTCTCTCACACACACACACTCACACACACACACACACACAGTTGTTAGTTATTTGTTTTAATACATAACCAGCCAGTCCATCTCCTTATTCAAGCTGACTAGAGATTTAGTCTTTAAAGTGAAAATCCAATACAGTTCCCTCTGCAGGAGTTTGCAGTGCAGCTGTTGTCCTCAAGCTTCAACCTCAGTGATGCTCGCTTTTGGACATAATATGTCCATGTAAAAAAGTATAGTGGGAATGACAACAAGAAGAGCTATTAAAACCAGGATCTGAGAACATTAAAGCGGCATAAGAAACTGGAAGATGCAAGCCCCCTTGTCCAGCATTTTCTCTCAAATGTGGATGTAATATGAATGATTTGAAGTTCTACTGCTTGGAAAAGGTGAAGCTTGAGGACAACAGCTGCCCCGCAAACAATTTAGGAAAACTGATGAAGTTTCTGATAGGAGCTTTTTCTGGGTGGGTGCCCTTTAAGGAACCAACTGCAGCTCTATAAGGCTCCATCTACCCCACCTGTGTCTAATACTTTAAGAGGGATTCACAACCCAGCTTTTGTGGGTTGTGTTGGTTCCTGAAAGGGGAGCCTCCTGAGTGAGTATTACAAGGTTTATTTTGTGGTATATGTGAGTATGTAGTTTCATATATATATATATATATATATATATATGGAAAATTATGCATTTAATTTGTTTGCAAGATGACCATTTTCTTTTTGTGGACATGAGTATTATTTATTTATTTACAACATTTGTATACTGCTCCATATCTAGACAGATGCTGGAGTGGTGAACAATGGAAAGTTAAAACAGGTAAAAGAATAAAAACAATGCATTAAAAGCAGAATAACATTAAAACCGTTGCTGGTCATCAAGGAAGGCTTCCTGAAATAAAGGTGTCTTCAGCAGGCATCGAAAACAACAGTGTTGGAATCTGCCTGACTTCCAGAGGCAGGGAATTCCATATAAGTGGAGGTTCTTCTGGTGGACTCCAATCAGGCGATAGGTCCATCTGGAACCACCAGGAGAAGGAGATTCTCTACTGCTTATGAACAAAGGATTTTTCAGTCCGGAACTTTCTGCTACGGATGCAGTCCAAACTATAAGTTTTATAGATGGAAACCATGTTATTTTGTACCTCCTCGGTAATTGCTCGTAAGCAGGGACCTTAAGAAGACTTGTTCTGATGAAGTCACATATGACGAAACAGGCTTTACAATCCGGATTCCTGTATAACAGTCTGCTTATAGTAGTTTTATCTACTGTTATTACTTGCCAACATTGTTTGTCCTTCTTGTCTTTATCGTCAGCCTTGCTTTGATTTTGTTACCTGTTAATCATTACATTCAGATTTTTTTTCACTTCCCCTCTCTCATTTTGCCTTTGCTTATACTTTGTTTACTGTAGTTTTACTTATTGTTACTGACCTGCCTACTTTTTGTGTTATATTTTTCATCAATTGTTGATTGGCTGTGTTTGTTTATATTATACATTTTGGCACATGCTTGCAGCATTCTGGTGTCTTCATTATTAGTTGTTACTACTACGTACCATATCTCATGTTGATTATCACAGCATGTTTTTTCACTGTTAGTTATTTATATATATATTTGTTTATTCCTTGTCAGGGTCAGTCGACACATCTCTTTCTGAGGGCCTACCGTGATAATTTTCGATAATATATTTTCTTTCTGTGCAGTTGTGTGCTCCGTGGCACTTTTGTTTACATATTATCATTATCAACTGCAGCCTTCGCTGTTTTTGTGCTTTTGGACTCCAATCAGGCCATACGTCCATCTGGAACCACCAGGAGAAGTCCTCCGATGACCAGGCAGGTTGTTAAGAGAGAAGGCACTCTCTCAGGTATCCTAGTCCCAAGGTGTTTAGGGCTTTGTACATTAGTACCAGAGCTAGGGATGTGTGAGGAGTTTGTTCAGGAGGTGCAAATCTGGCGAACTGGCTGGGCTCGACACCCTGAACTCCATACCACTTACCTCCTTCCCAGGCTCGACTCGCATTCTCCCAAGTTGAGCCGGGGAAGTGACTTCTGGGTTCCCAGGGGGCCGCTTTTTACGTAGAAAATGCTGTAAGACATGCCAAAAGCAGCTGCAATTAGCGTAACTTACGCAAAGTGGCAGCTTTTAACATATCTTACGGCATTTTCTTTTGGCCTGGCTCAGTGGGCGCAGCAGCGGCGTCCACTGAGGCGGGTCAGGTCGCTGCAGGATCGCCCACCACTAACCAGGACTTTAAACCTGGACGGGTAGCGAATAGGCAGCCAGTGCAGGTCCCTCGGCAAAGGAGTTGCATTTATAACCAAACATAAGGACAGCTATAATTTAGCATTTGTTATTAGTATTATTAAATATGTATATTTATTAATATTTTAATATATCATTTAGCTTCATGTTAAGAAGTTGTGAATCTATTATTTAAAGTGGGGGGGGGCAAGGATTATATAGCACTTTATGAAGAAAATATTTCCCTTCTCTCAGTTTATTATCTCATTTGATTCCAGATAAAAGGTGTTGGATCTCATAATGAGGGAACTAGCTCTCATTTTTGCCAAGGCTGCTTAGACTTAATGCATAGGCTTCAAGCTTCACTGTACCTCTCAGTAATAAGCCCCTTTGTCACACTTTTCCCCCTAGTTGTTTGTGAAATGTAGAGAGGTGCTTTTGTGAAGTTCCTCATTCCACTGAGCCCAAGTGGCTGTGACATCATTAACCGAGCAGGCTGCATTTTATTACAGCTTGCTGGGTTATAGCTTTACCTTCATTTTAATATGTATGGTTTCGCTTTTTTGAACTTTTAGGACAATGAGAAAGGAAGGGTGGTATGAAAATATTATTGTGTCTAGTTTGGATAGGCTAAATTACCTTTTTGCTAGGTGTCTGCACACCGAATGTGTAAAGATGGTTCTTTCTATTTACATGGATGGCTAGAAGATTGTTTAAATTAGCATCGATGGCTTTTGATGGCTGGCAGCTGCTAGCTGTTGAACACTCACTCACTTGCACTCTGTGTGTGTGTGTGTGTGTGTGAGAGAGAGAGAGAGAGAGAGAGAGAGAGAGAGAGAGAGAGAGAGAGACCTAGCCCTAGAGAGAAACTGATGAGTGCTTTAAATGTAGCTGGTGAAGGAGAAACAATCAAATATGAGTTTTGCAGCTGGCTAGTAAGAATGAGCCTTGGGATGCGCCAAAAACATGCTATTTATTCTTTTCTACCATGGACTCCTGCAGTGCAGTAGGCAAAACAATAAGGGAAGAACAGCTGGTAAACATCACCGAAAACATCAAAGCAGTAAAGGGATTTTTTTTTTTAAAGGACCTCAGATATTAAAAGCCATTAAAGTCATGTAATGTCAGGGCAGCCATCATCTAATGTCTAAAAAGTAGGAACGAAGGTACGAAATACATGTGTTTAGGAGCTTCTCTGTTGAGGAACACAGGAAGCTGCCTTGAAGTGAGTCAAACCATTGGCCCCCCTAACTCAGTATTGTCCACAACAGGGGTGGTGAACCTCAGGCTTGCAGGCCAAAGCCAACCCGCCTGGCATCCCACCCCAATTGTCTGGGGTTCCCCGCATGGTCACACCCCCTTCCCCTGCCCCCACCCATTGATTGATGGCTGGTTTCCTGGCCCTTGCATAGTTCTCCCACGCCCCACCCCCAATTCTGAAAAGTTGGAATGTCTCTCCTAAGAGTTACTAGCAGTAAGAGCTTTGGGCTCAAATATGCTGGTATTTTGGGGATTGTACCCCCACTCCCTTTTGCATTTGGCCCCCCACACCACTAGAATATGGTCCCTGAGAGCTTTGCCAGAATTGATTTCGGTTATCATGCTGAAAGACATTCACCACCAGCAGGGTCAGGCCTGGTTATTACTTGGATGGGAGACCCCCTCCTCTAGTTTCCTGCTTTGAGCAGGGGGTTGGACTCGGTAGCCTTGTAGGCTCCTTCCAACTCTGTGATCTATGAAATCTATGGTCTACAGTGATTGGCAACAGGTCGTCAGGGTGTTTCAGACAGGGGCATTTCTCAGTCCTACCTGGAGATGCTTGGGATTGAACCTGGAACTTTTGCATGCAAAGCATGTGCTGTACCACTGGGCTATGACTATCCCCCACTTTGAGCACTACCATTGAAAAGGTCCTCTCTCTAGTAGCCACCCCCCTAACATCAGAGGGTGGAGGCATCCAGAGGGAGGCCTCTGAAGCAGATCTTAACTGGCAGGCAGGTTCAAACTGCTAGTGCCACTCATTCCATGCTGGTGTAATATGCCCCAGGCCAGTCAATAATATGGCTACCATATCCAGAATCATTTTAGAATGGTTTTGATCCATGCTAAATATTAGGATTTAAATGTGCACAATTTGTGCTGTTTCCTGCAGAACTAGAACCAGCCAGCCTACCTTCCTTCCTCACTCTCCCTGCTTTTCTTTCCCAAATGAATAACTTAATACTTGCTGGGTTAGCTTTCATGTACATCCATACCATTTAGTGCCTGACAGTATATCAAAGCTGCAAACATGACTGTTTACAAAGAAATTAACATCATCCCCATATTGTATGCAAATGATATATATAATGGATGTTATTTCCTCCTAGGCAAATTGCTTACTCTGCAGACACTCTTAATTACTTCCTCCATCTCAGTTTGACTTGCTGTTGAAAATATATTTGTTTTTTTATGGTGACATTTAGAGTCTTCTCTTTGCTTGGGTATCTGACTTTTTGTACATGTAGTTGGAAGATTACAAATCAAGTTAGCCCTTAAGAGTTAGCCATAACTCATACTTGAATTCTTAGCTCAGGGAGGGAAATAACACAGTTGAAAATATTCTTTAAACAGAAATGTTTGCATGCAAAGGGTGTTTTTAACATTATTCTTAACTGCCCCAGCTTCTTGGTTTACTCTTCTTGTAATTGTTTCTCTCAGTTGGGTGCAAGTCTATTGATGCTCTATATGTCAACTATTGTGAGCTTTGTTTGGAGTTCGGGGCCAGATTTCCCTCCCGCCCAGCCCTCTAGAGGCTGTATGACTGGAGGGGGCATGACCACAGCCTAATGTTGGTGGGTGTGGCCATGCCACTGGCCAGGTTTCACTGCGCATGGGCTTTCCCAGTCAGAGAAGACTTGCATCCAGTGAAGCAACTCCAGCCGAGGCACTGAGTGGATGGTCCACTGAGAGCCAGTGTGGTGTAGCGGTTAAATTGTTGGTGTATTGGTTACAGTGTTGGACTAGGACTTGGGAGACCCGGGTTCTAGTCCCCAGTCAGCCCTGAAGCTCACTGGGTGACTTTGGGCCAGGCACTGACTCTCCACCTAACCTACTTCACAGGGTTGTTGTGAGGATAAAATGGAGAGGAGGAGGACCATGTCTTGGGTTCCTTGGAGGAAAGGCAGGATATAAATGTAACAAATAAATAATAACCCGTTGATATACAGTATTGTCAACTGAAGAGCTGGGGGCTAAAAGTGTAGACTATTTTATAAAGTCTCCTTCATTATCTTTCCTGGCTTAAAATAATAATAAAAAAATAAGATGATGATGATGATGATGATGATGATGATGATAATAATAATGAATTTGCCGTCTAGTGAAAAATTAAGAAACCTCTAATTGCTCATTTGCTAATTTCATAATACATTTTCTCTATCATTTTGGAGTTTATCTTGTCAGGCAATATGATCATGCAACTCCTCTTCCTTTCAATATAGTGGAGACTAGTCCAGCATAATTGATTTGTGGATCAATTCTAATTATCAGTAGGAGGCAGAGCAGACAGCAGAAGCAATCACATTGGCAAAGCATCTTGTAAAACTCAGGAGACACTTCTTCATCTTCCCAAAGTTCTATTTATCTCATTTGTTTATACAGTAATACCTTGGATTGCAAGTAACTTGGTCTGAGAGCGTTTTGCAAGACAAGCAAAAATTTTTTTAAATTTTGACTTGATAAACAAGCACGGTCTTGCAAAACAACCGCTGCAGGGATGTAACCGCTCGCCTCGAGTGGGCGTAGCAGGCCGAAATTGGCCCCACTCACGCCCGCCAGAGACACGCTTTGATATAACAGTGTTTTGGATTACAAGCACGGTTCCAGAACGAATTATGCTTGCAATCCAAGGTATTACTGTATATATTAGTAAATTCTATAAGAATTAGAGCTTGCAGCTCAGTCCTATAGATCTGCTTTCAAAGTGGTAATATTCTCAGTGCAAACTGCTGTCATCGTAAGCACTTACCATTAAAAAAAAAAAGCCACACAAAGATTTGCTTCTATTTTTCTTTTAATTCTCGTTGCTATAAGGTTGGTAGAATTAGGGATAGGTGAATCTGTCAGCTTGCCTTTCTTCCACGTATATTTGCTGTTCTTAAGTAATCCCACTCAATCCATGGGGCTGGTTAGGCATGTTTAAAACGTGGCAGAACTGGCAGCTGCAACACATAGCTTAGTTACACCTAGATTGGATTATTACAATATGCTTTACATGGGGCTACCTTTGAAGACCCTTCAGAAACCTCAGTTGGTTCAGAATGCAGCTGCAAAGATGTTGCTGGGCACTCCCCTATTGGGATTATATTACAACTACCCTGCAACAACTGTGCTAGTTGCCAATTTGTTTCTGAGCAAAATTAAAAGTCTTGTTGATTACCTTTGAAGCTCTAAGTGGCTTGGGTCCAGAATACCTACGGGACCACCTCTACCTGTATCAGCTCGCCAGCTTCCTGATATCTGATAGAGTCCCTACCCTGCACCCTGCCCATGGTGGAAGCATGATTGGCTGGGATGAGAAAGAAGGCCTTCTCAGTGGCCATACTCAAATTGTGGAGCACCTTAAAGGGCCTTGAAGGTCAAAGCCAGCATTTTGTGTTGGGCCCAGAAACAGACTGAGGGCAGTGAAGATGATAGAGTACTGGCATACTATTTTCATAACATCCAGTCCCATCCCATGACACATCTAAGTTTCATAAGCAAAAGTCCCCTGCCCCTAAAGATCTTACAAGCTAAATTGGAAAAACAACAACATGAGGACAAGCAATGGAGACATGTTCAAACATGGAGATGTGTGCTTTATCTGGGAAAAGCTAAAGAAATCCCTACTGCTTTATTATAACTGCACTGTAGCATATTAATTTATGAAGGTGAAGCACCTTGAAAGTAAATATGACTTCAGTGATGGTAATAAAAGCTCCATTCATCATTAAGCTTGTCAGGCTGAAAATGTTATCAGCTCTCACCTAATAAGCAGTGATGGAAGAAATCGAGTGCAGCGCGCTGAGGAATGCACCTGTGCATTAGTTAGTGTTACACTGTAATACCACCACATTTGCATTATGACACCCACAGGAAGAAAATAAGTGTTGACTGATGCATCAAAGTAAAGGCATGGTCCCTCTGAGATGGATTTATTCATATGGCCAAAGAAGAGAATGCAGCAGGCATCAGAAGGAGAAATGAGATGGGCTGAGGAATGAAAAGAAAATGCTCTAGCTGCTGCTCTATTTTAAACATGCCTAACCAGCCCCATGGATTGAGTGGGATTACTTAAGAACAGCAAATATGTAAAGACCTAACACTTGCTTTAGTGGATCAGACAAGTGTCCATCATGCTGTTTTCAACAGCAGTCAGCCAGATGCCTCTAAAACAGCCTTCTCTAACCTGGTGCTCTCCAGATGTCTTGGACTGCAACTCCCATCAGCCCCAGAAATTCCCCTCAGCCCTAGTGGCCAGAGATAATGGGAATTAAAGTCCAAAATATCTGGAGGGCACCAGGTTGGGGGAAGGCTTCCCTAGAAACTCATGAGTAGGACATGAAGTAGATGGTCACCCCTTGTTTGTACACAGTGTCCAGCATTCAGAGATATGACAAACCAGCCCAGAGGCAGCCCTGTCAGATCTCAGACTAATTATTCAGAGAAAGAACTAGTGAGGGCTTAAAACTGTATAAGGCCAGCTAGGTATCTGTGTGGCTGTGTGTTTCTGTGTGTTTCTAAATGCAGGTTTAATCCCCATTCATATTGGAAGCACAGACACTCTGTCTGAAAAACAATGCTCTATTCCCAATGCACTTGGTCTTTCATTTCCAACTCATTTACTTCCCATATATAAATGTATTTGGTACTTCTATTACACACTGAATGATTTTCCAATTTAAGTCACACTCATTCATATTTTATGCATTGTCAGGGAAAAAAATGTCTTTACTGGTTTAAAGCTTAACGTTTATTGTCATAATTATATCTATCTCTTAATTCTACTTCATTTTGATGACGTTTGGTGTGTAGAGAGAATGATCGTGATGAAACTCACTTTCATTATGTTGTTGCACAGAATGACCTGAGGGTGAAAAGTTCTTGAGGAAGGAACGGATTTGTGTTTGCACACAAAAGGATTTCCGAGTTGGCATCGATATGGCCTATCTAATTTTCTCCATAAGACTGTAGGCAATCTATGCCATTAACATATGAAACTTTCAAATAGCACAAAAGTACACATTCTGAGCATCCTATGAATTCATTTTAGTCATGTTGTCTTAATAGAAATGCCATTGGCTCGGATCTAAAAGGCTACATTGCTAATTCCATATTACAAAATCCCAAGGGGACTTTGGCTTGGTGTTTCTTAAACAGCAACCCGCTGTGCCACATGTCAAACCACTTTTGAATCTGAGATGACTTCCAAAACAAGATTGTGATATGGCATGGGAATTTGCTGTTCAAAGAAGAAGAAAGGCCAAAAATCCCACTTGGTGTGCCCAAAGTAGCTCTTCGGATCTCAAGCCAATATGCTGAAAGAGCAAGCACTCTTTGGGAATAGAGCACTGTTTTCATGTTCTACATTCCAAAAGTCCAAGAGGATCTTTTTTGATCTGTTCTTTCCCTCCACTTGAGGTGGAAATATACTCTCTCCGTCATTCATGAAGAGAAGGTCAATAGTTTCTCACAGATGTGGGTTCAGATCCACCATTACAGATGGAGAAGTAAGACATTCTTCAGCAAGGAGTCCTCCAATCAGTTCTGCCTCACCACATGAAACACTGAACATTTTATTAGAAATTAGATGGGAACTGCAGAAGATGAGAAAAAAATAATTTTTTTAGTTCTGCCTTGGTGAAGGTTAACTAACTGCTTCATGGAGCCTGTTTTTAATTCCTTGATATGGTGGCTTTCCCATACAAAGACCTTATAAATTGATCATTTTTTGGTCCATACCACTATAGATCCTTTTCCAGATGCTGGATGCCTTTCCTTTATTGTTACATAACCTTATGAACCCGTAACCACATATTTATGAAGACAACAGGACTCTCCGTGATCTACTCTTCAATGTACGCTGAAGGATTAAAACCCTTTGGTGGGGAGAAGCAGGTTGTGATGGAATACCATGTAGCAAACTGACCTTGTATTATGCTGTGGAAGCTGGACCGGCATGCAAAAAATAACATAGCTAGATCTTTCACCATGTGTCTGTTGTAAATTTACAGTGCATTCTTATCTGTATCTACTCAGAAGTAAGTTCCATTGAGTTCAATGGGACTTATTCCCAGGTAAGTGAGTATAGGATTGCAGCCTTAGCCTATATTCCTGCTGGTCTATGACCATAATAAACTGACTTCGTAGGGATGGGGCCAAGCCTTGCGGCGGCTGGCGGCTCACTCCGAGCTCGGCCCTCTGCGGCGGCCCGATCCCACTCTTTAGAGCGGCGCGGAGCGTTCTCTGCGCAGGCGCGCTGGACCCCTGTGCCACGTACTGCATACTGCGCCTGCGCAGGGTCCCGTCGCATCATTTCCGGTGCCGGAAGTGACGTGACAGGACCGGCGAGGGCAGCTCGAGCAGTGCAGAGAACTGCTCCGTGCCACTCAGAAGATCGAGGCGGGGGGGGGCGCCGCCGGGGAGAGTCGAGGCAGCAGCGAGGCGGGCCCCCCAAAAGGTTCGGGGACACCACTAAAAGCATCCCTAACAGATGGCTGTCCAGCTGCATCTTGAATGCCTCCAGTGTAGGAGAATCCATGGCCTCCCTAGGTAATTGGTTCCATTGTCGTATTGCTCTAACAGTCAGGAAGTTTTTCCTGATGTTCAGCCAGAGTCTTGCTTCCTGTAGCTTGAGCCCATTATTCCATATACTGCACTCTAGGATGGTCGAGAAGAGATCCTGGTCCTCCTCTGTGTGGCAACCTTTCAAGTACTTGAAGAGTGCTATCATAACTCCCCTCAGTCTTCTCTTCTGAAGGCTAAACATGCCCAGTTCCTTCAGTCTCTCCCCATGGGGCATTGTTTCCGCCGGTCCCCTGATGATCTTTGTTGCCCTCCTCTGAACCTTTTCCAGTTTGTCTGCATCCTCCTTAAAGTGTGGTGCCCAGAACTAGATGCAGTAGATGGACCTTGGTCTGATCCAGCATGACTCTTCTTACGTTATGTTCTTAACCCCCATGCCAGGGTCCCAATCTGAATCAGGTCTCCAGTGCTGGGTATTTGTGAAAGAAAACTCTGCACACGTACAACAAATCACAGATTAATGTTATGTGTAGTTTGGCCCTTCTTCTGACAGTACATGATGTGACCTCATTGGCTGAAGCTTTCTCTGGGAGTGTTACTGATTACCTAAGGTTTCAACAGTGATAAGACTGTTGAATTGTATGACTTTGACCTCTTTGATGTGATATGCTTGTAGTTTCATTAAGCATACGATCAGTCGAGTGATGCATTAACTCAGCAGCGAGCTAATAAAAGAGAAGTGAGGGATAAGAGTGAGAATAGTAAAGACAGAATTTTAGCAACCAAATCAAACATGAAAAATGTCCACAAAAGATGTGAAAACCCATGTTACACCTCAAAACTCTTTCACTTCTGGATTGTAAGGTGTTGCTGCATTTAGTATTAGAGCTTTGTAGGTAACTGACAGATAAATACATGTGTACGTACACACACACACACACACACACACGATTTAACTGCAGTGGTTCTTGCTTGGAAATGTCCCAGTCACTCTCGATCTTTCTAAACTTCAAGCTCTTTTTTCTCTCTTAAAAGGTTGTTTCTGGTTGATCTTTGCCCTATTTCTTGTAGTCCCTTTCTCAGATTCAAACGGTGTTTTTCTGTTCTTCTAAGAAGTTCCAGTATCAAAACTGAAACTTCAGAATGCAGGTGTACTGTACTGTGTAAAGACACACACTTGTGGATATATAAATGAATTGTGAGGAGAGAGATAAGAGCAAAACAGCACAATGATGCTTCCAGGTGAGGCTTTTTTCCACCATTGCCTGCCTCTGCCTCATTCATCTCACAGCAGGTTCAGATGTTGTTGTCTTCCACTTGTATCCTTTCTGTGTTTTCCCACCACTTCTTCCATCTTTTTTTCTTACTGAGGAAAATCTGTTCAGGAGAAAAAAGACAGAATAGTTGTGCAATGCAGCTATGAGCCCTCTGTCTGGAAGCTCCCTATGTACACAGTAGAGGTACCAAGAAAGGAGATTTCATACCTGTACTGTACCTCCATATCTGCTTAGAGTTGTGGAAATACAGCTATCCGTAGGAATGTGGGGAAATCCGATTCTTTTGGGCGTGTGTGTGCGTGCGTCCATCAGACTTCCCCGTTTTTCACAGGGGTGTTCTCGATCACCACCCCGCTCATCCACGATTCCCAGACCCAGAAGTGACACAACGGGGATCTCGTTGCATCACTTCCAGGTCCCTGGCGCTGTGTTTTTAACGTAGATGCCAGGGTAAACTACCTAAAAACGGCCACAAATGGCAAGTCGCGGCCAGTTTTAGGTGGGTTGCCCCGGTATTTACGCTAGAAACGCAGCGCTAGGGACCTGGACGTGATGCAATGGGATCCCTGTCGCATCACTTCGGGGTCCCGGAGATTCGTGGGATGCGTCTAGCGGAGGTAGGTTGGTCACACAGGGGTTCGGGGGGGTCGCGGGCCTTCCCCCCCGAACTTCGAATACATCCCTACGAGCTATGTGAAATACTGGCCTGGTGTGTAAAGAGCTGTTGCTCAGCCGCAAAGCACATGCTTTGTATACAAATACATTACATCCGTGCTTCATCATCTCCAGTGGCTTCCATTCCATTTCAGGGCCCACTTCAAAGTGCTGCTTTTTACTTTTAGGGTCATTCAAGGCTTGGGACCAGGGTACTTGAAGGATCTCCTCTCCCCACATGTACCTTCAGAAGCCCATCTTTTAGAATCATAGAAGTAGAGTTGGAAGGGGCCTACAAGGCCATCGAGTCCAACCCCCTGCTCAATGCAAGAACCCAAGTCAAAGCATCCCTGACAGATGGCTGTGCAGCTGCATCTTGAATGCCTCCAGTATGGGAGAGCCCACCACCTCCCTAGACAGGGATGGGGACTCGGACTCCAGGACTCGACTCGTGAGTCGGACTGAGTCCCCCCTCTGACTCGAGTCAGACTCGAGTCCCAATATTTTTAATGGGACTCGAGACTCGACTCGGGACTCGAGACCAAGGACTCGTGTTCCAAAACCGTGTTCCTCAAATGCAACATGGATAGGTTTTAGGAAGTACAGCAAGTTTATTTTTTAAAATCATTTTCCTAAAATGCAACCTTTCAGACATTTTGGGTTTGGCTGCCTCTGCCTGCCTGTTTGGGGTTCCCAGCCTCCTCTGCCTGCCTGGTCTCTTCTTAACCAGTTCCACAGTTTGAATTGTCCAAGACAAAGGCCTCTGCCTGCCTGTTTTGGGGTTCCCTGCCTCCTCTGCCTGTCTGGTTATTTTGGGTTTGTCTGCCTGGTCTGTTCTTGCCAAAATCAGTTGCAGAGTTTTGAAATAAAAAGGCACACTTGTGCCTAGAATCTATTTAAGCCACACATCTGAAATAGCCTTATTTTGTTGGGGGAAAAAACCCATAGGGACTCATGGGAGTGACTCGTGACTCGTGAGTCACCATTTTGGACCAAGGACTCGGACTCGAGACTCAGGTCCAAAGACTCGTGACTCGACTCGTGACTCGAAACCAAGGACTCTTCAACATCCCTGTCCCTAGGTAGTTGGTTCCATTGGCGTATTGCTCTAACAGTCAGGAATTTTTTCTTGATGTCCAGGCAGAATCTGGCTTCCTGCAGCGTGAGCCCATTATTTCGTGTCCTGCAATCTGGGATTATCAAGAAGAGATCCTGGCCCTCCTCTTTGTGGCAACCTTTCAAGTACTTGAAGAGTGCTATCATATCTCCCCTCAGTCTTCTCGTTTGAAGGCAGAGGGGAGATATGACTCCAACTGATGAGGTGCAGCAGGTGAAAAGCTCTTTTCTTAGGGATGTAACCGAGAGTTTTGGGGGGGCTGAAAGCGGCCCACTCACCCCACCCCCCCACGACTCTTGCGACTTACCTTCCTGCCCATTTGATCCACGCTGCACCGGGGAAAGGAGCTTCAGTTCCACGGCACGTCAGTTCCGGTTCCCCTGGCGCTGCGTTTTTAGCATAAAAACCAGGGCAATCCAGCTTGAAACAGCCGTGATTTGCTATTCGTGGCCATAGTAAACTGGGTTGCCGTGGGTTTTATGCTAAAAACGCAGTGCCAGGGAACTGGAAGTGACGCGACGGGGAACCCGTCACGTCACTTCCGGTTCCCTGGTGCTGTGAGCGGCGAGAGCTGGTGGAGGGTACCCCGGAGCATCCCCCAAGCAGGTACGTACCTGCTTGGTTTACATTGCTACTTTTCAGTAGTGGCATCCCCAAAGAGGCTCGCAGAGCACCTACTTTGTTGCCATTTTGGTGCCAGGCCAAGGCCTTTAAATGTTTCCTTTAAACTCTGCTTTATTATCTGTTTCTTGAGTTTTATGTCAGATTATATTTTATATTTTATCATTTTTCGCATTTCTAACTTGTTTTATTTTATGCTGTAAGCCATCTTGAGAACATGTTTGTAATAAGGCAGTCTATAAATGCTGTAGATAAAATACCTAATAATACACAAAGAGTCCCAGGCTGAATCCCTGGCATCTCCAAGGAGGGATGGGAAAGGGTCCTGTCTGAAATCCTGGGGAACTGCTGCCAGCCAGGGTGGATAATACTTAGTTAGGTAGACTGGTGGTCTGACTTGGCATAAGGCGCGCCGCGCGCGCATGCGCACACACACACATACACACGATTTGTATAAGCTGCACAATTGTATATTATGGGCAGTATCCAATGTATTCTATTTTATTTATTTATTATATTTATACCCCACCTTTTTTCCTGCAAGAGACCCAAGGCGGCTTACATAATCCTCCTCCTCCTCCTCCTCCTCCTCCTCCTCTCCATTTTATCCTCACAACAACCCTGTGAGGTAGGTTAGGCTGAGAGTCAGTGACTGGCCCAAAGTCACACAGTGTGTTTCACGGCCGAGTGGGGACTAGAACCCGGATCTCCTGAGTCCCAGTCCAACACATACACCACTGTGCCACACTGGCTCTACCAGTGCTAAACTCATTTGCACTGGCGGTAATGACCACTAGTGCAATGGGAAACCAGCCTTTGCTGGTGCAACCCAGGAGGCTAGCTGGAACCGTTTCCAGAATGGGACAAGGCAGTGGAGCTCCCTTTTGGGAGCTCCCCCGACTTCTCCTATTCCAGAAATGGTAGTTCCAGCTAGGTTCCAGTTGTGCTAGCCAGCACTTGCTCCCCATAGCAGTAGGGGTACGTCCTGCTAGTGTAGTGTCAGCATTGGACACTGCCCTGTGTAAGAAATAAAACAGGTGTGTGTGTGTGTGTGTGTGGAGGAGGAATTAGTAGCGTCACTGACATAGTATAAATAAAACCTATGCTCCTGCTCTTGCTGTTGTTTTTGCAATTAAAAAAACGGCTCTCGTGCATGAGTGAGCAAAGAAATCCACACAGCTCTGTGACATTTACACCTCAGTACCTGTTAAATATAGCCAATGAATCTCCAAAAGCTGGAAATAGATTGTCGGCGTTTCCTATATTTTAAAGAGAAATACTCATTATTCTGCTGGAAAAGGTAATGAGTATTCACATGAATATTCTGCCGTGAAAAATTCACATGAAAAATTGCCTAGGGCACAGGAAAGAATGGAGAGCATTTGATATGTCTAACAAGGGATGGAAAAGGGATGAAGGAGAGCGACGAGGGGGCAAGGAAAAAAATGAAGCGTGTGCATCGTGTAGATTCTTCCAACCCACTCTCGTCTCTGCTTGTTGTGGCATATATCGTCATTTGGTTTGATCTTCTCTATAGAGCAGTGTTCTCCAACCTTGTTTTTGGCCTACAACTCCCAGCATGCCCCAGCCAGCTATATGTTCTGTATAGACAGAGTGGGCACAAATCTATTGGAATGTCTGTTAACTTAAAACCCATTGCAAGCAACGAGAGTGCTCAGCCATGGTCTCAAACAACATCAATTTCATTGGAGCTTGTGCTCCTTGTTTTGGTACATGGGCTACTGATGACCTTTGAAGGACCTTTCAAACTTGTAGCATTACAGTAATGCCGGGCGAAAGTTAGGCAAGGGAGGTGTGGAAATCAAGGAAGCATAAAAGAAGCGAGACCAAATAAAATCACCGCTACACACATGGGACATTATGCTATAGCTGCTGAAAAAATGAACATGAAACATAAACATAAAACAGTTGAAAGAGCTCAGTATGTTTAACCTGGAGAACAAAAGATTCAGGGAGACTTGAGAGTGAGCCCTTCAAAATATCTGAAGGGCTGTCACACAGAAGGTGGAGTAAATTTATTCTCTGTTGCTCCCAGTGCTTTTTTTCTGGAGAAAAAGGTACCGGAACTCTTGGATTACATTTCCTAGGGAGTAGATGGCGATTAAATTGTTATGCAATTAATAGAAGAAAAGGTGCTGGAACTCAGTTCCGGTGAGTTCCACCAGAAAAAAAGCCCTGGTTGCTCCAGAGGGCAGGACTAGAACCAATGAGTGGAAATTACAGCAAAGCATATTTGAACATTTGAGTAGATTTCTGTTGAACATTAGGAGAAACTTACTAATGGTTAGAGCTGCTTTAGGGAAGCAGTAGATACTCCTTTGCTAGAGGCATTTAAGTAGAGGCTGGGTAGCCATGCTTTAATTGCATTCAACAGGAGGTGGGGCTAGGTGACCTCTAAGGTGCCCTCCAACTCTATGATTCTAAGCTCAGTGTAGGAACTTGTCTTCTGTAAAAGTGTCATGCATGCTGATGGTGCTATGTAATTAAGGGCACAGTCCTATGCATGTTTAGACAGGAAAAAAAGTCCTAAAACTCCCAGCATTCCCCAGCCAGTCATACTGGCATGGGCATGCTGGGGGCAGGACCGGTGCAAGGCAGTTTGGTGCCCTAGGCAAGATCAGATATTTAGCGCCCCCCTTCCCACTTGAGAGCGCTGTATTTTTTTTCCAAGCCGTTTCTGGCACCCCCTTTAACCCTGCGCCCTAGGCGGCTGCCTAGTTGGCCTAATGGTAGCACCGGCCCTGGCTGGGGGTTGTAGGACCTTTTTTCTGTCTAAACATGCATAGGACTGTGCCCTAAATTAAACAGCTTCCCAGGACCCCCACATGGGAAGTCCTTCTTTATTGAACTTTCTGACCCTCTCTGAGAGACAGAAGAAACCTAAGCTCTGGTCATTCCCCATCTCGATTTCTCTGAGTCAGGCTTCCCTGGCTGGGGATGATGGGAGTTATAGTCCAACACACCTGGAGGGTGCCAAGTTGGGGAAGGCTCCTCTGAGCCAACTATCTTAACAAATGGGGTGAACAAAATCACAAAAAGGTCATATGGAAGTGTTTCAGAGATCAAGTCAGGTGGCCTGAGTATTCTTTTGGTGTTAGTTCTGTCAAATTCTTCTGGAATTTCTCCTCTGAATGGGAGTCACCCTTAGGTTGGGGCCTCTCTAGTATTTGCTGCTCCATTAGCTAAGGTGGGAAAAAACAGTTTAGAAAACCATTCACAATATAATTTGTAATTTCTAGAGAATGAGTGCAATCATTTTTACAAGGTTTGCCTGTATTCTGTATTTGCTAATCATATAGCAAACAAAGGTTATTGGTCCCTTTCCAAACTCACATTTCTCATCAGCTTGTTTGAAAAGTCTCAAATTTGTGTAATTTCCTGCCGTGTTCTTTCTTATCTTTGCCATAAATAAAGTCATCACTGGAATGCCAAAGGGTACCAGGCCACCATGACACAATATGGGATATTCTCTTTTTTGGAAGTCCTCTGAGGCTGATGATAGGCCAAAAAGAAGCTAACTGAAACAGTACCTTCAGAACTGAGTGGTGAAAGCAGTCAGTGGTCTAGATTTTTTGGCAAGCAGATTTGCCAAAAGCCAGCTGTAGTGTCGAGCTTCAAAAATAACTTGGCTTCAGTTAACTGAGTGAACGTTGATCAATTACTGGAAGCATATGTCTTTCTCTACAAATGCTTTTAAGTTAGACAACTTAAGGCACACAAATATGGATTGAGTTTTGATACAACAACCATTACGGCATACCAATCAGTAGGTTTGTCTAACTGGGAGATAACTCTCATTTTTCTCCATTCTGGTTAATACATTTTGCACTTGGCATTGGGACATGCCAGTATGGTGTTAGAACAAAAGGAATGGCGGATGGCAGCAGTTTTATTTCAAAATTTCCAGAGAGTTGCATAATCCTCTGAAAACCTGTGGGTATGATTCTGGCATCCTTCGTTTGTTCTG
This sequence comes from Shinisaurus crocodilurus, assembly GCA_021292165.1. NCBI lineage: Eukaryota > Metazoa > Chordata > Lepidosauria > Squamata > Shinisauridae > Shinisaurus > Shinisaurus crocodilurus. Next base: position 31,912,922 of record CM037880.1, on the reverse strand, counting down.
TAGGTACCTTCTAGTATCTCTGCTGGGTGTAGCTGATGTATTGTAAGCCCTGTTAAAAGCACTGTTAGTCCTTGTATCACATACATAATTTGATAAAGCCTTTTCTGCTCTCATTCCAGTGTACCTTTCTTTGAACTGGTCTCAAACTTTCAAAAACTTTCAGCTTCTCATACTCTTCTGTTTCTTTTTTAAAAGTTCCTGCCATGATATATGGTTGTTGAACCTCTTTCAGCCTGAAGGCCAAATTGAATTTCAGAGATGCTCTTGGGGGCCACATTCCAGTGGTGGGCGGGGCTGAAGGCAAAAGGGGTGGGGCCAAAATACCAGCATATTTTAGCTGAAAGCTTCTACTTCCAGTAAATAAGCCTTAGGAGAGACAGTTCAACCCTTTAGAACGGAGAAAAAAGCTGCGCAACAGCTGGGAAACCCCCAAATTACGGGTGGTCCAGGGGAAGAGGGCAGGGCCAGGAGACGAGGATGTGGCCATCTAGAGAATCCCAGAGGCCTGATTGGAATGCCAGAGGTTTGCACTTTTAGTCTGGTTGATGGTTTCATCTGCCACTTTCTTGTTTTCGTGTTTCTTGCATTTGTTTTATGCTGCAGACTGAAATCCAAAATGATGAAGAATGGTATTTAAAATGGTTTTTTTAAAAACAAACCAAAAACAAACCAAAATAGAACATGGGTCATTTTAAACAGGCACTTTGTACAGGAACGAGCAAAGAATGTGCCAGCTAATGCTGATGGAGAAAATACGGTTTACACTTGAATTCAACACATCTTAAAAAATAAAAAATAAAAAATAAATACAAATTGCATCCAAGCTCAATTTACTTGAAGATTTTACTCAACTTGATGAAGGTTCTTAATTTATGATATAGCAATTATGATATGGCATTTATGATATGGCATTACGATGATACGGCATCTTTAACAGCCCCATCCTATGTGGCTGCCCGTAACCCTCCGAACTTGGAGGATTATGGCCATCCAATTGAGTGTGGGAGGAGCACAGCAGATAGGATTGCTGCCGCGCTCCCCTCACCCCCAACAACATCTAGATGGTCAATTTTGGCTATCTGGATGTTTTACTCCTCCTTCCAAGGAGGAGAGGCTGCTGAGGCACCACCTGGATTCTACTGAAGCCGGCAGTGCCTTGCTCATCCACTCCCCACTCCCAGCAATGGTTCCCCACAGGGGAACCAAATGTGATCTTCTGTGTTTGGTTCCAGCTGGCATGGAAAGAATGGTGCCAGCTGGGGTGGGCAGGCGCTGCACTGCAACCTGAGAAGGGATCTCTGAAGTCGTAGCAGTGATTATGCCCCATCCTATGGTCAGAGGGCCAAGGTCAGAGGGCCATAGGATTGTGCCCTAACTGAAAAAAGTATTTTATTAATACAGTTTTCTAATGATCTTCTTTGAATATTCAAGGTAAGTTGTAAATGTTTGAGCTGTGGTGGTAGGTGATGATGATGATGATGATGATGATGATGATGATGATAATTGTTATTATAAAAAGATTACTAGTGAAATTTCTTTCTGCTCCTGCAATATCTCTTGCCCCAGTTTTCCTGCTTTCCCCTTCATTGGATTACTACGTAATTGGTATTATGATATTCACATCTTCTGAGAAGAACTATTTCAGTTTTTAATAATTCATGATAAATGCGGTTTTCCTTGCCCTGATGGATGACTGATCACTTACTTATTATATCTTCTGGTGCTTTATTTTCCAAAATAGAATTTTAATGGGCATTAAATCAATTAGGATGCATTTTGCTAATATTCTAGGTTAACTGTTAACAGACAGGTGCTGGTGGCTTTTCCTTAAAAATTCCTAGTTAACTTAAGGCACAATCCTATGCATGTTTAGAGAGAAAAATCTCCTACCACTCCCAGCAGTCCTCAGCCAGCCATGTTTTTTTAAAGTGCATGAAAATTCCTATGCATTTTTATGCACATTTTTCTGAATGCATTGCAGTTTTGTATGCAATTTTACTTAATACACATTTTTGCCAGCAATTTTCTTAATATAATTATTTTTACTATTAATATCATGAATATACACATTGTGTGGGCAATTGCCCCATTTTATACTCATTTTTTTGATTGGAGAACTCCATTGCAAAATTTGGAGAAATACAAATTTCGAAGGATAACTGGGTTTTGGTTGCATATTGGTTTGAAAGTATAAAATGAGGTAAGTTTGCATTAAAATGAGAATAAAATGGGGGAGTGAATTTCTCCCCCATTCCTAGTCCAGAAGTTGTTATCTTACACCTGGAAACCTTCCATGTTTCCCACCACTTCTTCCATCTCTTTTCTTACCACAGAAAATCCATTAAGGAGAAAAAGACAGAATAGCTTCACAATGCCTTCTCACTAGTAGCACAAGCAGCTCTTCATCTTGAAGCACTCTAAGAGTGAAGTTTTAAATCACTCCACTATTTCACTGGAGGATAAAATAGATTTATCAGCTCTCCAAAGATTCTATCTGCTGGTTTTTTAGGGGTTAAGAGAGTTCCCATTAAATTGTAGATGGGAGCTCCTACACTGCTATGCAGAATTGCTTTCTTTTTATCTTCATCTGTTATCATTAGCAGAGAAAAATTGAGTCAGTATTTCACAGTAATTCTCCAAGATTTGCTGCTATTGATTAATCTATGAAAGACTCCCCAATGCAGCAGCCATTTTCTCCAGGCAACAAAAGAAGTACACACAAAAGAAAAGTGTGCCCCTTCTTGCTGCCTTTCTCTGAGTAGGCTTGTGGGTTCAATTCATTGTTATATGTAGTACTGTGAACACAGAAATATTGCAAGTCTTTAATAACAGGAATAGGCTTTATTCAGCATAGCCCTCTGCAGCCTTAACTGCCATGCTCTGACTACTCTGACTACCAAAACCCAGAAGGGATAAACTAGACACATGCAAAGCAGAAAATTCTCCAGTAGCTACTTGTACACATTGACTGCATTTGGCTGTAGCATTAAGCCATAGTTTAGTGCTACATGAACAAGCCTCAGGCTTGTATGCTCCTCTCTCCTCTCTCCTCCTCCGGAGTGGCTGTGAGGGGATCAGAAGCATCTAGTTTCAGTTAAGCTAACCAGTTTGTTTTGTCTGAACTTGAATAGACTGTGGTTAGTTTTAACTATGGTTTCTCTGAACAAGCCAACATCAGATTGTGGTTTCTGATCCTGGCTTGTTCGGATAAATCAACACTAGACCATTTATTATTATTATTCTTATCAACATCCCTATAATTGCGGATGGTAGGTTTGGGTGGATTAAGAGTTTGTTGACGAGATACAGTTTGAACTGGGGTCTTCTGACTCACAGCTCATACTTAGTCAATAAACTACACACAATGTTTAATTTTTCATGCTGTATCACACCTCTTCCTATTGCTCCCTTTGTTTAACCAGATTATTTATAGTATTAAGCTGCCCTAAACTGTGACCATATGATGACCTTTGAAACCACCAAATACAATAGTGAATTTGAGAGCCCTTCAAACTTATTGAGCCTTTCATGGTTTCTCTATTGACACAGTGCTTATCCCTAAACCATCCTTTGGGTCCTGATATACCCTTACAGCACAATCTTATACATGTCTACTCAGAAGTAAGTGCCACTGAGTTCAATGTGGCTTACTCCCAGGGAATGTGTATAGTAGGAATGCAGCTTTAGTGAACCTCTTTTGCAGTACATTGTTGAATTAAATGCATTAAGATCGAAATGAATGCAATAGAAAATGCAAGTTTGGCCACAAATTGTTTCAACTAATGCTTTTTAGATGTTTAGATTAGACAAGATTACAGATCATTGACTGATTACAAATAATTGGCTGCACTTTGCTGAATGACAAGTTATTCAAAATATAGTTATACACCATTTTAGTGTATATCCACACTGCAGGCTACATCCATACACAATCACTATTCTTGGAGGGTTTTTTTTTTAAAAAAATTAGATATGTCAGTACATGCCTTTTTGAAATGTCAAAAATTTTATGAGATTTTTATAGAGATGATACGGTTTATTAATCGTATAGGTTAGGCATTTGTTTTATTTTTATTTTACTGTAAATCAGAGCTGACACTGCATAATAATACTTCCTCAGAATAATCCAACACAATAGGAAGATCGTATTAAATATTTTTATAAAGGTCCTTGAAATGGATTAAGATGATGGGAGGACGACACATTTTGGCTGTCAAACTAAAGCCATTTACTCTGCAGTAGTTTCACTAATATATAGATATAGTAAGGCTTATTTTTAAGTGTGTGTGGGGATAGCATTTCTGTACTAAAATCACAGGATATTTTATCTTTCACTGGCTAGAGAATTGTGATTCAGATGGGAATGGACATCTACTTAACACCACTTAATATGTAACCTGAAAGTTAAAGGAGATAAAAAGGGACGAGTTGATCTTTTCTTCATGGAAAAAAAAATTATAATCATGACGCTAAGCTCTTTGGTGAAATCGTTGTAAAATACAACTTTCTGCAGTAATTCAGACAAGGAAGGAGAAACCGCTGAAGAATTTGGAATTCTATTAAAAACAGTGAAATGTTGCAGGGTGCAGTGATCCTGTTCAGAGTTCCTGCCAGCTAGTGATGCCCTCTTCTAGGGTACTCTGTTACACCCCCACACACACACTTCTTTTTCCTCCCCTGCACAGAGATTCAGTATCCCATAGCCACTAAGCATGCTCAGTCTTCATTGGGTTGTTTTGTTTTGTGGGTTTTAATTTACCCTCTTAGTCTCCCCAGCCCCTAAAGACTTTTATACAAACCTTGGGATTCCTCTGAACGAACTCCTTTTTGGCACTCACCACCAGAGTTTGCTATAGCATATTCAGTACTTGGATAATACTATTAGCAAAGGTTTCTGAATCTTTATGATTTTCCTTTAGAAGATTATTCAGTATTATATGCACACAATTTATTTTACCAGATGTACTCACTGATTTTCAAAGGTGTTATTTCCTTTTATTGCTTGAAGTTAGGGGTTTTGTTTTGTGTTTTGCATAAGGCTCTGCTGCTGAAGAGATTGAATTCATTTCTAAAGTGAGAGGTAACAGTGTGGCGTAGTGGTTAAGAGTGTCGGACTGGGACTCAGGAGATGCAGGTTCTAGTCCTCGCTCGGCCATGAAACTCACTGGGTGACTTTGGGCCAGTCACTGACTCTCAGCCTAACCTACCTCACAGGATTGTTGTGAGGATAAAATGGAGAGGAGGATTATGTAAGCTGCCTTGGGTTCCTTGCAGGAAAAAAGGCGGGGGGTATAAATATAATAAATAAATAAAAATAAAATAAATCTCATGTTTTCTAAGGTTAATGTGATCCATATTGTGCAGAAGTAACTTCGAACATATTCAGGGGTGCTCTGTTCCTCAGTAGACAGGTGTTGAAAAAAAGGCATAGGTCATGCATAGATTCTAGTTATTGTTGCGTTTAACTTTATTGGTTTGCTATATACCTTGATTATTTTTATTCAATGGTTGGGTAAAAATATTGGAAATAACATCATAAAATAAAGAGTATTTAAGGTAAGTTGAAGTCTACTAGAGAAGAATGTACAGTAAAGGGTAGGCAAAATACGACCCACAAATTGTATTTAGCTGATCTAAGCTTTTCTCCTGGGAGAGCTTCTGCTCTTTCCTCCCAGAACATTAATTCCTGGGTGAAATACTACATGGTTGCAACAATGGTTTTTATTTATATACATTTATTTATTTATTGTATTTCCTATCTTATCAAAAACATGTCATGGCTGCTCACTAATAAAAATGCAATAGCCATAAAACAAGAACATAATAAACCACAATTATAGCCAGCAGCACTGAATCAGAAGACAGCATGTAGCACAATCCTATGTGTCTACTCAGAAGTATGTCCCAGTGAGTTCAATGGGGCTTACTTCCAGGTAAGTGTCTATAGCAGGGGTGGGCAACCTGCGGCCCTCCAGATGTTTTGGTCTACAACTCCCATCAGCCCCTGCCACTGGCTATGTTGGCTATGGCTGATGGGAGTTATAGGCTGAAACATCTGGAGGGCCACAAGTTGCTTGCACCTGATTATAGGACTGCAGCCTAAAACAGCAGCAGATAAAATAACCAACAAGCTTAATTTAAAGGCCTGGGCTAAGAAAACCACTTTCACCTGTGCAGATGGGATATGCTAGTTTGGAGATGGGATGTTGATGTCTTCGATACAGTATTATATTGCCCATCCTTGATGTAGTAGATTGTAAAACGGACATGCAAATCTCTACGAGAAGAAAACGCAGTTAATGGTATCCAGCTCCATTATAAATCATTGGAGTTTTACCATTGACTTCAGCTGGAAATTGACTTCAGTTATTAATGCCATCTGCTGGAACTGCATCTGCAGTGTATTGTCAGTGCGCCAGCAGAGCACTGCCATAGCAGTACGAATCCACTATACATATCGATGTGAGATTCATGGAGAAGTAATCACTGGTACTAGTTCAGCAGGCAGGACTGCTTCGTTAGATTAAATTTATCCTCTATGACCAGAATGGATCTATGCAGCTGACCAGTTAAAACTGGAATAACAGTGGCCCAGTTCACTTCACACATCACAATATCCCAGGGTGGTTCTTTTTTTTTTTTTTTAAACAACCCTGGGTTTTAAAAATCTTGATGACTCCCACTGCAAGCTACGCTCTATCCCTGGGTTGTTTAGCTTGACATGGGAACCGTGTCTACTCAGAAGTATGTCCTAGTGAGTTCAATGGGGCTTACTTCCAGGTAAGTGTCTATAGCAGGGGTGGGCAACCTGCGGCCCTCCAGATGTTTTGGCCTACAACTCCCATCAGCCCCTGCCACTGGCTATGTTGGCTATGGCTGATGGGAGTTATAGGCCGAAACATCTGGCTTATCTCTCCCACAACAAGCCAGAGTTCCTGGTTCACACATCATGCTAAGCAACCCACGGGAACAGAATTCTTTTGAGTTGTTTAGCTGCTCCCTTTAAAAACAAAACAAAACCCTGGGTTGTTCCATGTAAACTGGGCCAGTAAATACTTGTATCATATGCAATAGCATCAAAATTAAGGCCAATGGCTTGCGTCATCAAACAAGCTCCAATTCCCCATCCTACTTAATTGAAATTTTGTCCATCAGTATTTTAAAACTGTATCCTATTTGCATAAAAGGCTTTAATTGCCTTGTTTTCACACTGATACAAGTAATTAGAGCTGTTTTCGTGGCCTCAATCTTTTAATACTTTTAGGAATCCTAATAGAGGGTGTGCTTTGTGAACTTGAAAAAAAAAGTTAACAGAAGCTTTACATCCCTTTCTTGGTTTCTCTTCATATTTATTTGCTTCTCCTTTCACCACTCCAATCAGTCATAGTATAGTATATATATTCATGTGCCTTTCAAATAAATTATTGCTCACTTTAATTGCAAAATATTATTTCTGGAAACCATAAAAGAACTAGAATGAGACAGTAAAACATTTAAGAAGAATATTTTAGAAATATTCAAGAATTGTTGTTTTAACAATCTGAACCTCAATATTTGCTTGGAAATAATATGGGATGCTTAAAAACTTGATGGTAAATTAATAATGCATTTGAAAACTATAATGTGTATGAGTTATCTTATCTCTTTATTCTATTACAAACATTTTGTAATTTTGGATTACAAAATGCCTAAGGGAATGAGATACAGGCCTCCTAATGGGAGGACTAATATTCTAAAATAACTGCTTGGCTACAACTCCTAAAGATTCTCCCTGTACAGAATCCAGTAGAACTGCATCCTTTCAAGGCCTCTGTGCCAGAGTACCCTTGCAATTTGCAAGTTCACTGTACCAATATAATGTGCTACCTGCATCAAGTGCAGGCTTACTACTAGGCAACTTCAAGAGCTGCTTTCAGGAAAGTGGGAAAAATACCACTGTAGCAGGGATGGGGACTCGGACTCCAGGACTCGACTCGTGGGTCAGACTGAGTCCCCCCTCTGACTTGAGTCAGACTCGAGTCCCAATATTTTTAATGGGACTCGAGACTCGACTGAGACCAAGGGCCTTGTGTTCCAAAATCATGTTCCTCAAATGCAACATGGATAGGTTTTAGGAAGTACAGCAAGTTTATTTTTTAAAATCATTTTCCTAAAATGCAACCTTTCAGACATTTTGGGTTTGGCTGCCTCTACCTGCCTGTTTGGGGTTCCCAGCCTGCTCTGCCTGCCTGGTCTCTTCTTAACCAGTTCCACAGTTTGCATTGTCCAAGACAAAGGGCCTCTGCCTGCCTGTTTTGGGGTTCCCTGCCTGTCTAGTTATTTTGGGTTTGTCTGCCTGGTCTGTTCTTGCCAAAATCAGTTGCAGAGTTTTGAAATATAAAGGCACACTTGTGCCTAGAATTTATTTAAGCCACACATCTGAAGTAGCCTTATTTTGTTCGGGAAAAAACCCCATTGATTTTAATAGGGACTCGTGGAGTCAGCTTTGGGAGTGACTCGGGACTTGTGAGTCACCATTTTGGACCAAGGACTCGGACTCGGGTCCAAAGACTTGTGACTCGACTCGTGACTTGAAACCAAGGACTCTTCAACATCCCTGCACTGTAGTAGTTACAGAAACAGATGGAAGTGGCTTAACCCAAATACCTCTACTGGCTCAGGAGGCTTAGACATGGGAGTCAAGTAATGCTAGAGAGATACTTGTAAGTTGGAAGGGCTGTAGCTTGGTCATAAAGCACACGTCCTGCTCGGAAACATAGAATCATAGAGTTGGAAGGTACCTCGGAGATCATCTAGTCCAGCTCCCTACTCAATGTAGGCTCTGCACTGCAGGATGCAGCTAAGCATCCCTGGCAGATGGCCATCCAGCCTCTGTTTAAATACCTGCAGTGAAAGAACCCACCACCTCCCAAGACAATCTGTTCCACTACTGAACAGCTCTCACTGTTAAGAAATTTCTCCTAATGGTAAACCAACCAACATCTTCCCTGCAACTTCCACCCATTGGGTCTAGTCCTGCTCCATCTTCTGCATGAGAGCCTTTCAGATATTTCTCTCCCCTTAACCTTCTCTTCTCTAGGCTAAACATACCCAGCTCTTTCAACCATTCCTCATAGAACTTGGTTTCTAGCAGGGATGTTGAAGAGTCCTTGGTTTCGAGTCACGAGTCGAGTCACGAGTCCTTGGACCCGAGTCTCGAGTCCGAGTCCTTAGTCCAAAATGGTGACTCCCGAGTCCCGAGTCATTCCCAAAGCTGACTCCATGAGTCCCTATTAAAATCAATGGGGTTTTTTCCCAACAAAATAAGGCTACTTCAGATGTGTGGCTTAAATAAATTCTAGGCACAAGTGTGCCTTTTTATTTCAAAACTCTGCAACTGATTTTGACAAGAACAGACTAGGCAGACAAACCCAAAATAACCAGGCAGGCAGAGGAGGCAGGGAACCCCAAAGCAGGCAGGCAGAGGCCTTTGTCTTGGACAATTCAAACTGTGGAACTGGTTAAGAAGAGACCAGGCAGGCAGAGGAGGCTGGGAACCCCAAACAGGCAGGCAGAGGCAGCCAAACCCAAAATGTCTGAAAGGTTGCATTTTAGGAAAATGATTTTAAAAAATAAACTTGCTGTACTTCCTAAAACTTATCCATGTTGCATTTGAGGAACATGATTTTTTCTAAATGTTTGCCCCCCATTCTGGAACGGTGAGGTCTCATCACAATTCCACCCTCACTCTTCGCCGGCAATCACACTCCTCTCCACTCCTTCTGGCACAGCCCAGGGATGTTGAAGAGTCCTTGGTCTCGAGTCCCGAGTTGAGTCTCGAGTCCCATTAAAAATATTGGGACTTGAGTCCGAGTCGAGTCTGAGGGGGGACTCAGTCCAACTCATGAGTCGAGTCCCTGAGTCCGAGTCCCCATCCCTGGTTTCTAGAAGTCTCACCATCCTGGTTGCCTTTCTCTGGACGTGCTCCAACTTGTCAATGTCCTTCTTAAAATGGGTGTCCAGAATTGGACACAGTACTCCAAATGCAGCCTGACTAATGCAGAATAGAGCAGAATTATTACTTCCCATGATCTGGGCCCTGTGCTTCTGTTAATGCAGGCCAGGAATGCATTAACTTTCTTAGCAGCCACATCACACTGCTAGTTCATATTCAGCTTGTGATCCACTAAGACCCCTAGGTCCTTTTTAGATGTACTGTTGCCAAGCCAGGTCTCCCGCATCCTATACTTGTGTATTTGATTTTTTTCTACCTAAATGCAAGACTTTACATTTATGTCTGCTGAATCTTATCTTTTTCGATTTGGTCCTGTCTTCCAGCCTATCTAGAATAGATCCTTTTGAATCTTGATTCTGTCTTCTATGCCATCTGAAAATTTGATAAGCAACCACTCTATACCCTTCTCCAACTCATTTATAAAAATATTGAACAGCACAGGGCCTAGGACAGAGCCCACAATTCCTCAGAAGTTAATATGGGGGATTCTTCAGTGAGAAAGTCAGTAATGGCAGCAATAGAGCTATGCACAAATGGCCTCTAAAAATTCTCCACCCTATTTGAGGGCAGAGAAGTCGGGGAGACCATTTCACCAAATTTCTCCAGGGCGAGAAGAAATTTCTCAATGGTTTTTCACAGGCAGGGCTCACCACTGGCAGGGGTTGTAGCCAGCTTCTTTCTTTTTCATAAGAGTTGGGGGGTGGGGGTGGGTTGTGCTGCCACTGCAACAGCATCGATTGTGTTGGCAGGCTGGCCCCATTTTGCATCCACCACAATGCAGGTGTGAGGGGGGGCAGTGTTGTGTCCAGCTCCAGGGAAGAGGCGGAGCTCGTGCTGTGCCAAAAATCTGGCCTTTAATTTCCTGAAAGTTTTCTTTCCCCATAAAAGAGGGCTTCTATTTTTCTGCCTCATTCTCTGGGTGTTTTATAATTTCTTTTGAGCTTACCTAATCATGTCAAGGTGGCCAAGGTTACTGTTTGTGTGCTTTCTTTCTATTATACATCTTTCCATTGCTCTGCAGCCTCCCTGGCTACTCGTGCTTCCTGATCTGAAAAAAAAGGGGGGGGGAGAAACTATGGGCGGAATTACCTTATGATGTCTTCCCCTGGACTTTAATTGAAGTGTGGGAAGCCAAGGAGGCTACAGGCTGCCAGAGGGAAGATTATACAATGAAAAAGAGGATAGTTCCCCACACTTCTTGGCCACCTCCTAAGATGGGAGCACAAGAAACCCAAGCTCAACCCATAAGAATTTCTCTGAAAATGTCTTCACCATTGAATACCTTTTCAAAAGCAATTTCTTTTCTATCAAATAGAATGAGAATCGTAAAAAAAAAAAAAAAAAAAGGATCTGGCAGAAAATTCTGGCACAGCACTAGCAAGCTTCCCTACAATTGCCACACTGCTACCATTGCACAGTGTAGGACAGTGTTCTCCAACCTTGGGTCCCCAGATGTTTTTGGCCTACAACTCCCAGCATGCCTCAGCCAGCATGGCTAATGGCAAGGGATTCTGGGAGCTGTAGTCCAGCAACATCTGGGGACCCAAGGTTGGAGAGCCCTGGTCTACACTAACTGGCAGTGGTTCTCCAGGGTTCCAGACAGGGGTCTCTCAGTGATTCAGCTCATCAGGGAGCAGTAATTTATTTGGGGCAGTTGGTTTGAAGAGGCCATATAACCCGGTAGTGCTGGAGATCCTGTTGTGAGAATTGCCCATGAAGCATCTGAAATTTGAAACGGTATTTGAAAAGAGCTTGAAATATTTTCACAGTGCAATTCTATGCATGTCTATTAAACCCCCAAGCCTACAATCCTCTACCCACTTACCCAGGAGTAAACCCCATTGAACACAATGAGGCCTATTCCTGTGTGGACTGGCCTAGTGTTCCAGCTTTAATGTCCTTTTCCATGGATGCGAGTATGAAGCTAATTTGTAGGAGAAAAAGAGTTCACATCAAGATATTTAAAAAAAAAAAAAAAAAGAAAGAACCAAGGATCAAACAAGGAGATTGAACAAATTGGAATTTTAATTTTCGAGGCTTACTTGAATGTTCACATTTTATGAGGCTTTAGCTTTTAAAGTTCATGCACACCAGTGTCATGTGCAAATATTGAATTACACTAATATTATTCAATCCCTAATATTAAATTACTGGAGTACTTACAAAACACCTTTCACACTCTCATGTTGTTGCTGGAAGGCAGGATGTTAAGAGGTAATAATGTATGAGATATAATTATAGCAGGATATTGACTTCCCCGACTTGCAGCACATCAGACTATCATGTGGAACCTGCCCTTTGGGCAGATTTCAAACTCTTTGGCAATAACCTACCTCTTCCCGTGGGACTACAGTTCTATCCTTGCAATTGTATAGATTTCCATTGGTCTGTCTGCCTTTCAGCGTTATCCAGGATGTTATGTCTGTTTTTTCTATTCTCAGGGCAAGGTGTGTGTGGGTTTTTTAAAAAATATATATTATCGATGCGAATCCCCATTGCAACAATTTACCTGTCCAGAGGAGTGATGTCACTGGCTGATCTGCCTTCTAGGGAGTGCTTGAGTGGTGCTCTCATACCTAGGTCCTGCACCCACAGTGATGTACTACTGTCCAGGAATATTGCTTGCAGCAAATGAATGTACAGCACAAATGAATGTACTGCACAACTGTGGTGTTATTTGTCAATTGACTTGCTTGGGTAATGAAGCTATGTATCTTTAACATTTGGGTTAAAGAGATTCAGAAAGATACAATGGATTGCCTCCCCCAGGATAATAGGTTCATTGCTTATAATGAACTCAGAAAATGTAGAATCCTCCTTTCACCCTAATATTCAAATGTTAGAAGTTAGATTCATAAGGTGCCAGCTCCAGGTTTTGGGGGGACCTTGGGCAAAATGCTCTAAGGCTCTCCTTCTTGAGTGGGCCCACCTCCCCCTCACTACTGTGGTGGCTGCCCATTTGCTTACCCTGACCATTTGGCCTCAGACTGCAGTACTATCCAGAGGAAGAAATAAACAGAGGTTGCAGCTCTGTTTCATTCAAGCTAAGCAAAAAGGCTAAAGAGCTTCCTCATAGAGCTGTTGCAGCAGCACCGAGCAACCAGGGACAAGTGATTCTTTACAAGGCCTCACCTCTTCCTGGAGTTACTCAGGGCGTGTCTCCTCCCCCTCCCAAGTAGACCTCATGGATGGGAGGAAGTGCTGTGCTCAAATCTGGACTGTCCTACAATTTTCTTGGAGCTTTCTTCCCACGCAAAAGCGTGTCCATTTTCTCTCTCATTGTTAGGGCTTTTGAGAATTTCTTTGGGTGGTGATTTTGAGCTCCCCTTGTCATTGCAAGGTGCCAAGGGGTGCGGGGTTTCCCCTCCTGTCTTCATATTACACAGCTCTCCATAGCTCCCCAGACTCCCCAGCTGACCACGCTTCCTGATCTGAAAAGGCCCTGTTAGAGGAGTTACCTCATGATGCATTTAATTGAAGAGCGGGACACCAGGGAAACATCAGACTGCTGGAGATATTATTATTGTACAGTGAAAAAGACAGGAAACTCACACACGTCTCTTGGTCACCTCATAACTAAGGAAAGCACAAGAACCCCACACCCTACCCAGGAGAATTTCATTGAAATTTTCTTCTACTTTGACCTTTTGGGGGAAATAATTTATTATTTCCCTCAAACTGAATGAGAATGGTCAAAAAATGTCGAAGAAATGTTTGGCATGGTGTTGCAAAAATGCTGTGAGTCCTTTCCCTAAAGAACTCAATTGCTCAGAGAAAGGGAAGCAGCACACACCAGCAGTGAGTTTTTCTCCAGATTTTATTTCTGCGCAAAAAGGACCAGCTGGGGCGTGTGCCCAAATCAAAGCTGGACAAGGATCAGTGGGTCATGCAAGCATTTTTATACATTTTACAGCCATGGATGGATTTGCTTTCAGTGAATCAGATACAATCATTAAACTGTGCCAACCAGTTAGATTCCGTGCCCCCTTTATGACGACAACCAATCAGATGTGTTTCTTTGAACATGGCAAGTTTTAATCTCTAGTTAGATAGAGGGCCACCTGGCCATCTTCTTGGCTAAAGACGTGGTTTCTCATGACCTCTTAGGTCACCTAAGATATTGGGCCTTGCTACTCTTGCTGAACATCTTATCACTCAAAGGGACCCTTCTCTCGCCTGTATTCTGGGATTTGGCACCCAGAAATAGGCTTTTGGGACTAGATAACAACTTAAGGCAAAAACATGGCGGCTAAACATACAGTTCAGAACAACGAATACAATACAATCAAAACAGACCTTCAAGGTTCTCTGTCTGGAACAACAAAGCAGATAAACAAAGCAGGTGCAGTGGCAAATGGTATGTGGGCAGAATCTAGGTCAACTAACAGGGTGCAACACAGAGTTCATGAGGCTTCTGGACCTTTGTCCTGTGTGAGGACTGTTCTCTAATGTCACTCTTGCTGGCCAGGGGATGCTGGGTCTTGCAGGACTTTTGTGTCTGTCTAAACATGCAGGGACTGGGTCTTCTGTGGAGCTTTCTAACTCAGACCTCTGTCATGCTAGGTTACACTGGTCTTTTGGCATTTCAGGCTTGAAACTGGGACCTTTTCTGAAGGCAGGTGACTTCTGGGAATCTTTGTGTGCAAGGCAGGTGCCTTGTTGCTGAGCTTCTGTGTGGCCTATGTGAATGGGCAATGCCTCTCTCTCTCACCTGGGGTCTTAGGTGTTTTGGGTCTGGCTGGGTCATTATTATTACCATTCATTATTATTATTATTATGATGGCTCGTTCTGCCCTTCGTTTGCTTGGCAACAGCTCTTCTGCATGAGCAAAGGAATTTGCCCTTTGCCCTCTGCTTACATGAAATAGAGAAGCACTGTTAAAGTATCTTCTTCAGGGTTGCTTTGGACAGACCAGACTTCTGGGCATACGGGCAACTAACTGATAACACGTTTCTGCAGGCGGTGGGCCAGAACTGTGTGTGTACGTCTGTGTGTCTGACTTGCTTGTTTTTAAAATGGGGTTTGTGTTTTCTTCTGATGCAAGCTATGTACCTAGGTCTGTTTACACGTGAAAGCTAGGCAGGAGCTTTCTGTATATGCCTTGGGTCTATTTTTCTCTAACAATGGCACTAATGGAAGTTCTTGGGTTGCTAGTCAGGCACCATGTTGGCAGACCTGAGCTTCTGCCTGGACCTGTTGTCATTGCTGCTCCCGAGATTCTGGAGGTGACGAGGTTGGTCCAGAGATGAAATGGCGGTCCTGATGAAGGACAGTGGTCCCTAGTATTGGAGCCTCCATGAGCAAGATGTCTTCTGGGCAAGCAGCCTCCTTTGCTCCAGGGGTATTGAGTTCCCTGGATTCCCTTCAGCCACCATAGAATCCTGCTTTCCTCCCCTTCAGAGGAAGTCTAATTAGGGCTGACATCTGAATCCTGGTGGATCCTGACATACTCCTTGCTCTTGCTCTGTTCACTGCTTGCATGCTTGGAGAGCCAGATGAAAAGGCACTAAGAACAGGGAGAAATAACAGAAGAACTAAGGGCCTCAAGGACTCAGCAGTCCTCCCCTTGGTAAGATGGGGGTCTTGCAGAGTGAGTCAACTTCCTCAGGTGGCAGATGCTTGGAGGCAGCAGCAGTGGCTTCCCAGCTGGTCCTCCTTAGCCCTCCAGCCATTCCCATCTGTTGGAGGACAGAATTGGCTGGTCCTGGGCTCTAAAAAAAACCAAACAAACCACCCTGCTGCTTCAGGTGTAGCAGAGGATACTATTCTGTTAACTGCCAGTCCAGTTGGCTTCTGTACAAGGACTAGGGAGGGGGCGCCATCTTGTCCTTCACCTCAGGCAACAAAATATCTTGGTCTAGCCTTAGGCCTTGGCCAAGCATGCTAACCCCCTAATGCCAATCCTCTGAGGTCAAGATATCATAAGAAATTTGATTAATGTTGGAAGATTACTAGCAGCTAGGAAACATGCTGGCTGGAGCATGCTGGGAGTTGTAGGCCAAAAACATCTGGGGACCCAAGGCTGGAGAACACTGATCTAGATGCCAGCTAGATGGACCAATGGTCTGTCTCAGTATAAGGTAGCTTCCTACATCATCAGTCATATATATATATATATATATATATATATAAAACTTTTGTCGAACATGTATGCAATACTTTAAAGCAGGCTTCCCGAACCTGGTGCCCTCCAACTCCCAGCATCCCTCAGTCAGCCGTGCTGGCTCGGGGTTGTTGGGAATTGCAGTCCAACACACCTGGAGGGCACCAGGTTAGGGAAGGCTGCTTTAAAATCAGTTCATCCCTGCTGCCATTTGATTTCAGGAAGAGGCAGATGGCCTTTAGTACTGCCATTCTTACTGAATTTATCTGATGTTCTTTGTGAACATCAGGCAATAACTGCAAGCAATGAGTTAATGATATACAACTGAGTTGCATGGTGTGGCAACAAAGTATATCTCAGCTCACCATAAAATGTGAGGCAATCCGGTTAAACATTTTCCAAGTTTATACTTACATGAATATGAAAAAAATAAATGCTTTGCATAAGCTGTATGGCATTAGAAGAGATACTTCTAGAGATGTGGAGTTCTAAACATTAAATTTTTAAATGCATTTGTATTTTGATATGGCATTTTGTGTACACTTTCTGCAGGGTAACTAATTGCTGCAGTTACTCTGTCAAGGATAAGATATATACAGAAACAATTTCAATGTTCAAAGTCAGCCATTTTTGTGCCTTATTGTGTTTCAATCTGGCAGTGCTGCACCCTTCTAAAGGAGAATGTTTTCAGTGTTGTGATGGCTCTTGGGTTCCATCAGAAGAGAACTATGATTTCACCAATCAATGTCAGGATTGTTGTGATGCAAAACAATGTAAGTAGATGCCACTAGACTTCAGTGGATTCTCTTTTACAGAGTTACGTAGGTTACAGTGCAAATCTGCAGTTTCCTAATTGCTGTTCTAGGACCCAGCATCAGCCAGATGTAATTACTCTCATTCTCATTTCAGTTAAAAAAAAAACTTTTTGTAAAACATTGCTGGGGGGAACTGGCTAGGGAAGGGAAAGTGGGAAGAGAGCCAAATGTAGACAGTAAAGATTTTTTTAACTTGGTAGAAACTTTGGTAAGGCCTAAATGTTATAGAAATATTTCCCCAAGGAAGTTTTTGGAAGGCATAATATGACTTTTATTTTTAGAAATTATGTTCAGATATAAAGATTGTAATTATCTAGTGATTTTTTAAAAAAAATTCTGTTGGTTACTATTGTGTCTGTATATTTGATTTTGCAGTATTATTACCACCCTCATATTATTTATTTAGGAAACATACCCTGGGCTTCTAATGTATTTGCATCACTCAGGGTTGCTTGCAACAATTAAAAACAAAACAATCCCGTAGAAGCAAGCAAGCAACAGCATAAAAATGGAAACTGTCTTGGCAGATACAAACATTCTAAAATGATGGTATACCACATAAAAAATAATGCTGGGCCAAATATCACATCCCATTTTCATAGGACCATTCATCCCCCATGAAAGTGGGGGGATATTTGACGATTTTGGGGGAGGTGGCCAAAGCCTGAGAATTGTTGGGGTGGCGGCGGCCTTGCCTTAAATACATGGTAGCCACGGGTTTTTCTTTCTCTCTAGGGCAGTCATCTTTTCTCTCCAAGAATACCCGTGGACTTTCTCCCCCACTCAAGAATGCCCTGTGACAGGAACATAGCCAGGCTGCTGAGAGCAGCCAAGCCACTGGATGGGGTGAGGGTTCAATTAAAAAATGAAGAGAGAAAAGCACACTCTTGGCCAGCCACCTCATATTTAAAGACAAGGCCAGTCCCCCTGAAAATTGCTCTTCCCAAAAGAATTGTTGTTGTCCAATCTTGGGGTGAGTGGGAGTTGCCCCACATGGACCCCTACATAAGGAAGCTGCTGAAAATAGTGGGCCATGCACCTGCACATGCCCAGAATGCAACACTTCCTACTAACATGCACCATCATATTCAAGTTAATAGTTTCTTGAATGCAGACAACATGTGCACAGTGGGTTGGATCCAGATTAGTCATCCTTAGAAGATGTGAGTTTTGACTAATTTAAGTCCCATTGATTCAAACAGGTCTACTCTTAAGTTAGGGGTAGGGGGAGAATTTTTTACTTTTGAACCACTATGTGAACCAAAACTCAATTATCCTTCAAAATTCACACTTATGTGAATTTTGCACTGGAGTTCCCCGATCAAAAAAAGTATACAAAATTATGTATATTAGGGGAAATGACATTAAAATGCATTGTTGCTTGCAGGAAAATGTGTAAGTTACACAAAAATGTATATATTAGGAGAAATGTACAAAAAAGTACTTAGAATTTTCATATGAACATTACACACACAGAGAGAGAGTAAAGTTTGGACCAAAACAAATTTATGACTGGAGAAATTCTCAATGATGAACTGAACATAAGAAAAATGAGATGGTGAGAAAAACTGAAATTGACTGATTTGTCCATCCCTCCTGTAAGCATGACTAAGTCTGGATTCAACCTACAGTTATGTTTATGACTTCCAAGATTTGAAGGGGTACATTGTTAAGAGCTCATGTTATAAGCTGTAGCCTCTTCCCAAAGCCAAGAAGGAAGTTTACAGTTCATTGTTTGGGCTCTTAACCGGGTGGCCCTTTAAATCTTGGAAGACTTACACATAACCATAAGTCTTTTGAACACATGTGAGCTGCATTTCAATAAGCTATTAATTTGGGTATAATGGTAGGTAAAAGCCTTACAATTTATTAGGAAGTGCTGGCAGAGGGCCAGCCACACATTTTACTACTTTCAGATCTTCATAAATCAGTTTTCAGTCTGGGACATCAAGTGTTTATATTTTCATTAGCTCTTTGAACTCACTTTCATATTTAAGCTGCTGATACTTTGAAGAAGATGAAGACATATGGCTGGCAGAACAACTGTATAGTGAGTCAGGTTTAAGATAACTAAAATTATTCATGTAAGGGGAAAAAATGAGAAATAGTTTATCCTAATATTTACACACACACACCACCCCCAACAATAGATACTACCGGATTCTTTTTAAAGCCTGTAGCCTGGTAAATAGGTCCAGTAGAGGGTGAGCATTAGTTTGTTTAGATAGAACTGTGAAATAATGATGTGTGTGTTTATCTTAAACAAGAAGGGAAAATGTATGTAGAACAAATCACCCTTTTGGCTCCATCTTGTCTGTTTCAATTTTACCAGAGCATGTTTATCATTGAGCCGATTATATTTAGGGATGACTCCAAGGGGAAGTGAGGGGTAGTGGTCATTCGTCATTCCTCCAAATATTCCCTGTTATCCTATTTGCTCCCACAGTTCACTCACCATATATTAAGGTTCAATATGCATGGATTAAATCCTTGGTCTTTGCCACTTTGTTTCCCCAAACTAGTTTTTCTGGAGTCATCCCAGATTATTTTGGATAACTTCAGAACCAGCATATTATGAACAATGCACTTTAAAATATAACTTCAAATCAGCAGACATTTTAATTTTAAGAAGTGCGTCATATTTTGATGTCTTTCTACAGACAGTACTTAGTGCATTAAACATAGCCAGTTTCTTGCTTTTGAACAATGAAATTCTATGCATGTCTACTCAGAAGTAAGTTTAGTAGGGCTTACTCCCAGGTATGGTACTATAGGGTATAGTATTGAAACCTATGTTGCAAAAATGCTCTGAGTCCTTTCCCTAAAGAACTCAATTGCTCAGAGAAAGGGAAGCAGCCCACACCAGTAGTGAGTTTTTCAAAGTTTTATTTCTGCACAAAAAGGACCAGCTGGGGCACGTGCCCAAATCAAAGCTGGACAAGGATCAGTGGGTCATGCAAGCATTCTTATACATTTTACAACCATGGGTGGATTTTCTTTCAGCAGATCAGATGCAGTCATTAACCATGCCAACCAGTTAGATACAATGCCCCGTATATGATGACAACCAATCAGATGTGTTTCTCTGAATATGGCAAGTTTTAATCTCTAGTTAGATAGAGGGCCACCTGGCCATCTTCTTGGCTAAGACGTGGTTTCTCATGACCTCTTAGGTCACCCAAGATATCAGGCCTGCTACTCTTGGTACATCTTATCAATCATAGGGACCCTTCTCTCGCTTGTATTTTGGGATTTGGCACCCAGGAATAGGCTTTTGAGACGAGATAACAGCTAAGGCGAAAATATGGCGGCCAAACATACAATTCAGAACAAAGAATACAGTACAATCAAAGCAGACCCTCAAGGTTCTCTGTCTGGAATAACAACGCAGATAAACAAAGCAGGGGCAGTGGGAAATGGTATGTGGGCAAAATCTAGGTCAATTAACGGGGTACAAAACAGAGTTCATGGGGCTTCTGGATCTTTACCTTAATGAATGCCTATGGACAGCAAGGTGGTCTCTCAAAGATTGTTGGCTCGTGTGTGGACTGTTCCCTAATGTCACTCTTGCTGGTCAGGAAATGCTGGGTCTTGCTGGACACATTCTGTCTGTCTAAACATGTATGGATTGGGTCTTCTGTGCAGCTTTCTAACTCAGACTTCTGTCATGCCAGGTTACACTGATCTTTTGGGGTTTCAGACTTGAAACTGGGACCCTTTGCTGTGAGGCAGGTGAATCTGGGAACTCTTGTATGCAAGGCAGGTGCTCTGTCACTGAGCTTCATGTGTGGCCTGTGTGAGTGGACAAGGCCTTTCTCACCTGGGGTCTCCTAGGTGTTTTGGCCTGACTGGGTCATTATTATGGATTTTAAAGAGTTCATTCTGTGTCTTTCTTTCTCTGCCTGGAGACAGCTCTTCTGCATGAGCAAAGGAATTTGCCCTTTGCCTTTTGCTTACATGAAATAGAGAAGCACTGTTCTCTTCTAAAGTATCTTTTCTAAAGTATCTTCTTCAGGGTTGCTCTACACAGACCAGACATTCTTCTGGGCATGCCGCCAACTGATAGTACACTTCTGCAGGCAGGCGGACAGAGGTGTGTGTGTGTGTGGCTTGCCTGTTTTTAAAATGAGGCTTGTGATTTCACCTTTACCATGCATGGACCTGTTTACACATGAAAGGCAGGAGCTCTCTGTATATGCACCATGTTCATTTTTCTAACACCTACATAGAGTATATTGAGGTTGCAAAATGCAAGCAAAAAGGGTTGACTGCTTAGCTAAAATTACATTAATCCATACGCCGAAGACTATTCTATTCTATATAGTGGCCATGTCTGCGTGTCACGCTAAACCAGAGGTGGGCAACCTTTTGGAATTGGAGGGCTTCATCCCCTCGGAAGGAAATGGTTGGGAGCTGCATATCTATTTGGGTGGGGCCAAATAGAAAAGTGGGCAGAAACACCCGGGGTCTCAACCCCACACACTCTTTCTCCCCATTCATGTGCCCTTCCATCCATCCATCCATCCATCCATTCATCCATTCTCTCTCTCTCTCTCTCTCTCTCTCTCTCTCTCTCTCTCTCTCACACACACACACACACACACACACACACACCAATAATCAAGCATGCACTCTGAAGAGCCAGCAATCCAACCACACTGTGTTTGGGGGCTACATGTAGCCCACAGACTGTGGTTTGCCTGCCATTGCATTAAACCATAGCTAGCTTAGTGTGACATGTGAATGAACAGGAAGGATCAGCATTGAGACTTGGGCTCACGCTTCCCCTCTCCTTCTCCTGCGTGGCCAGGAAGAGGAGGAGGAAGCTTCTGCTTTGGATTAAGCACAGTCTGTGGTGTCATTCAGGCCCAGAACTGTGGTTAGTTTAAACTCTGGCTAAACAAGACAGCTTCAGTCACTACACTTTGAGGTTGGATTGTTTGAAACTAGCCATAGTTAATGTTAACCACAATTTATCAGCCAACAACATGAGAAACCAGGATTAACTTTTCAAACTCTTCCTCCCAGCCAGGGCCGGCCCACCCATGAAGCAGGGTGAGGTGCCCGGCCACCACCGTGCAACCCTCCCTCCCTGCCACCACCAGACGCAGCCTGGAGAGCCTCCGCATGGCAGCAAAGGAAAAGCAGGGGCTGGCCTCTCCGGGCTGGGGCTGGCGATGGCAGGGAGGGAGGGTTGCATGGTGGCAATGCAAGTTGTTCTGCTTCAGACGGCAAGAGGAATCGCACCAGGCCTGCTCCTGCATACATGGGAGGAGGGGAGGGGGAATGCACAAGTCAAAGGCTTGCCGAGGACCATTCCTGCTTATTCATATACTGCACTAAACAATGATTTAGCCTGATGTGCAAATGTGGTTATACTCTCTTTTACTTACTAAACGTTCTACCATATCATTCTCATTTGCCCAATGTTGATGCAGACTTTGTACAAAGGTTGTTTGTTGGATTGAGGGCTGGGGTGGCGAGTTGTATTTTCTTTTTTAATGTCTTCTCTGTGCACTGGTGGTTTGAAACTGCCCACAAAAAGAAATTTGCATGTAGTTTGCAGGTTCAGTAGCAAGAGATATTTCAACCCACCTGCCTCTGGATATTTCAGCATACTGCTGAAATTGCAACTTAGCAAAGCATTACAGACAGTCATGAAGATACAAATGTTTGAATGGACTGCTTATCTTCCGTGATTAATCTTCATTACTGTAAAAGAAAGGACAGTGCTGCTGATATGCACAATATTGTATATTGAAGCATTAGTGTTAAATGGTGCTGTGATGATGATGGCATATTTGGAGAATGGTTTTTTGAATATTTATTTTGCTGGCATCTACAATTTCCCATATATTTATATTGTTGGATGAAGAGACACAAAGATTTAGACTTGGTGGGAAATGCCCTGTTGTGCCTTTCTTCTTCTGTTTCCATTTAATTTTGCTTTTTCCTATATATTTATTTGTATATATAGGCCGATTCAGATGGGTAGGAAAAGCAAAAGCTCATACTGTAGATGGAGTGGGGGAGATCACCAGTTTGAAAATTGCCTGCTAGTGGAGTAATAGGCTGTAACAATTTTCCCTGATATGCTAGTTTGCCATGTACAGAGAGGATTTGTGGGGGGGAGTTATATGGTTTTTGGGTCATATGGCTTATATTCATAGTGAAAACTGGTCTCCACTTGGTCCAAGAGAAGCCTGAATTAATATCCCCCCCCCCCAACCCTGCTGATGTGTTGGGCAATTCAGACAGATGATTACTCATTCCAGGTTTGTGTTGTTTGAAGTGAATTTTCCCTCCTTATCGATCGACCCCCAAACATGGTTGACATTGGTAGTATAGTGTAGTGTGTCAGAGGATATAACTAAAATATCATAGACCTATGATCTTTTTATAAAGTGCATATTTTTTGAGACCATGAACTATTTGATAAATTCTAATCTACTGAAATTAATAGAATAAGATTTGCATGCTGCATTAATCCTGAACAACAATAATAAATATGTGCTATATTTTATGGCATTTTATATTAACATACATATTCCTTATGAGTTGCAAATTATGAAAATAACCCTTTTAAAATTAGATTCCTTTTATGAAGAATGTGATTTTGAGAATGAACTGTGCAGCATGCTCAGTAATGGGAAGTCACCCACTGACTGGATAAGGAGAAACGGAGTGAGCACCGGACATTCTCCTCACTCTGACCACAATGGAAACAACACAGGTAAGAGTAACATATTTCCTTATTTTAGGAATAATCAAATCTACCATCATATAGACCCATGGCGCCTTTTCATGTAAGGATTCTCTGTATCATCCTGGCTGCTGTGGGGCAAATCTTGAGAACATTTCAATGTAGGTTGTATAATTTGATAGTTAATGGAATAGACACTCTGAGCAGATCTGAGAGACTATTATAGGCAGTTAGCTATTATATCTTAGGGAGGTAATAATAAAAAAAAAGAGCCAGGATTTTGCATTTAAAAAAAATATCTACTAATTGTCATTAGGTGAAAACACACACATAATGCACACAGAAAAATTAGGTTTCATATATAAAAGCAAAGTCTGAGATCTTTCATAGTCAGATGCAAATATCCAAATATAAAATACCAGTGTATATTGTAATCATAGGTACATAGCACGATCCTAGGCATGTCTACACCATAGTTCCATTGAGATCAATGAGACATATTCCCAAGTGGGTATAATATTGCAGCCGTACAATGCAATCAGATACATGCTTACTCAGAAGTAAGTTACATTATGTTCAATGGGGTTTCCACACTAGTTACATATATTTA
This sequence comes from Shinisaurus crocodilurus, assembly GCA_021292165.1. Lineage (NCBI taxonomy): Eukaryota > Metazoa > Chordata > Lepidosauria > Squamata > Shinisauridae > Shinisaurus > Shinisaurus crocodilurus. The sequence continues at coordinate 31,888,696 of CM037880.1, read as the reverse complement.
GGATTGCAGCCTAACACAATCCTAGGGATGTCTACTCAAGAGTAAGGCCCATTGAGTTCAATGGGCCTTACTCCTAGGTAAGCATATATAGTATTGCAGCCTTAGTGTCTTAATGACACAATGCAATTACTTGAATTCCAAGAAACATTTCAAAGTGTGTGCAGTTAATTGATTTGGCACTGGAACAATAGGATGAACAGGCCTGTCTCTGTGCAAAAAAATACATAGAAATTGACATCTAAAATGACAACACTCAAAATAGGAGAACATTTCAATCTTATGACACCCTACTGCTGACCTAAAAATTGTCATTCTCCTACAGAGGAATTTCATAAGGACACATCAGTGGCTTCATTCACACATAAGAAGAAAACGGTATTCTGGGCTTAAACTGGCTTACTGTGAATGAGCAGCATGCTTCCTTTGCACAAGAGGGTAAAACTAAATAGGAAGGGATAGCTTATTATGACATCTGAACCTAGGATGCTGGTTTGTTGCTTCCAAACAAGCCAGGATTGTAAGCCAGCAACAAACCTCATCTACAGTAAGCCAGGATAAGCTAGGGATCCTGCGTAATCATTATGCACAGACGTGGCCAGTGACTTAAAAAACAAAACAACAACTACGTGTTTTAATTGATACTCTTTCGCTTGTTTTCCATTCTTGCCTTCAGTGACAACCTTCTAGTTTGTTTTTATTATTGTTGACATGGAGCACTCTGGAAAAAGAAATTGAATGATAAGGAGCAAGGCTAACCATGTAGAGGGGAGGGGAACAATTCTCTCCTTACTATTTAAGCTGGACACCTCATAAAACCAAAGGTTTATCAATAAGAATTTATTGCACAGAGGATTCTTGCCTGTAGATATTCTGTGAACCTCTTCTAACACTGCAAGCATTTTCAGTATCACATTTGTTCAAGCTGAAACCCAATTCACTCTACTTTTTTTCCCTTCCAAACATAATCTTTTAAACATTTCCTGAGTCTGTCATTTGAAGACTTGGAAAGTGTAGCAGAAAGCATAAAATTGGTTTCCAACCTAAAACATTCTTGGTAATTTTATTGAATTTAAATGGTCATCAAAGTAAGAGATTGGTAGCTCCATTAGAAATGGGAAATGGGCTCAAAGCTAGCTATAGGCCCTGACTTATTACCAGTCAATTTCCAGCTGTGCTTCCAAGGAAATTCTTCTTATTTGAACAAGGTTGGTGGTAATATATGGTGGTCACAGTCCCTGCCCTGCTTGGTTCTCTGAAAAGGTATGCCATGCCACTTTCCTGACAGAGTTTGCACTTTGCAGCAATACATCATGCTCTAGGTCAAGGGTAGTGACTGCTTGCAAGCCCAGGTGGCATTGGCAAATGTCGAGAAGTGGATTTGTGTCTGCGTAGGCCATAGGTCACAGTCAGGAAATCGAAAGAGAAAAGAGTGACTCACCCAAACAGGATAGTATATTCCTGAAGTTCAAGGTTCAGGGTATGGGCCAAGGTCTGAAGCCAGAGAAACAGAAAGGAAGAGGAAGATTGGTGTGGACCGATGGAAAACAAAGTTGTGCCAGGGATGGGGATAAATTTGTTCACTTCACACTTTAATGCGAATTTACCTAATTCATGCTTCCTTACCTAATTCACACTTCCTAAACCAATGAACACTTGAACAGTTATTCGCCAATATTTGTACTTTTCCAAATTTTGTGATGCAGTTCTTCAGTAAAAGAGTACATATACAAAACTGCATGTATTCCTGAAAATAGCATACAAAGACACATTATATTAGGGGGAAATTGCTTGCAGATTATGTGTACATTAGGGAAAATACATACAGGTTTTAATCTGGACGTATCGCGAACTGCAGAAACAGGACAAAGCACACTTAAGGTTGGGAAAATGAGAAGCTGAGTGAAACCAAACTTGATAGATTTGTCCTTTCCTAGTCTGGGGACAGTTTTAGGCAGCGAGCGAGCGAGCGAGAGCTATAGAAGGTAAAATAGAAATGCAACCCAGAGAGGCACCATGCAAATGTGGCTTGTTGTATAAACAAAAGGTGGAAGCTGGAACAAGGTGGAGGGTGTTAAAAAAGGTGATATTGAAGCTCATAGGACCCAGGAGCTTCTTTGCTGCAGATCCTCCATTGAGAAGGATCTATTATTCTCACTGTAAGGACCTGGATTCAATGCCAGTGTGGCGTAGTGGTTAGAATGTTGGACTGGGACTCGGGAGATCCGGGTTCTAGTCCCTGCTCGGCCATGAAACTCACTGGGTGACTTTGGGCCAGTCACTGACTCTCAGCCTAACCTACCTCACAGGGTTGTTGTGAGGATCAAATGGAGAGGAGGAGGAGGATTATGTAATCCGCCTTGGGTTCCTTGCAGGAAAAAAGGCGGGGTATAAATATAATGAATGAATGAATAAATAAATAAATAAAATGCCCACATGGCTAAGTTGACCTGGCACAGATATCAAGCCTCTTCTTCTCCTCCTCCTCCCAGTCATGGTCATATTATTACTGGGAGTGCCAAGCCAAGACATCCTATGAATGCAGAACAAGAAGATAGGTCCCGCCCCAAAGGCCTTGCACGCTGTTCATTCAGAAATGGGATTCACTGCTACTGCTGCAAAAATCATTTATTTAGCTCCTGTGGTGTGCTAGATATTGTACAGGCCTGCATTGCCATAGTCCAGGTGGAGATATTACAGTCCAAGTTCAATGAGCATGTGAACATTGGCAGGCAAGAAGACAGTGCTTGTTAAACAGTACTGAGAGCTAGGTTACCAGGTTTTGACATTAACTAGGTGTCTGTGAACAAGAGGAAGAGCCCTTCTGTTAATGGATGGTACCGAGATCCAGTGTCGGATCCCATTGGTGAGAGGGGAATCAGCAAGTTTTGCTATTTTCCATTTCCCCTCGCCCTCCAGATCAGATTTTCAGTGGCACAAGAAGCAGAAGGAGGGATTGTGAAAGTTGCATCTTCTCCCTGCTGCTGGCGGGAGCATCCATGAGTAGAACTCTCATGAGCAGCAGGACAGGAGCAAACTCAGGATCCCAGTCAACCGTGGAGACCCCGTGTAGGAAAGCTGAGGCTATGGATGGTGATTCTAAAAAGACTTTGCAGAAAAATTACATTGGAGGGATTTGAGGGAGAGGGTGGTGGCTTGATAGAATAGAGTGGGAGAAGCTGTACAAGCTCTAGAATTTGGCGTGGTAGAAGGCAGAACCGATGCAGGGAAAGAAGTAGCAAAGCGTGATCACATCACGCCAGTGCTTAAGGAGTTGCACTGGCTACCAGTTGTTTGCCGAGCCAAATTCAAGGTGTTGGTTTTGACCTGTAAAACCCTACACGGCTTCGGTCCAGTTTATCTCAAGGAGCGCCTCCAGCAACATCAAGTAGGCCGCTCAACAAGATCTGCCACGGATGGCCTTCTCCCTGTCCAATCAGCCAGAGCAGCCAGGCTGGTGGGGACTAGGAAGAGGGCCTTCTCTGTGGCGGCCCCCAAGTTATGGAACTCCCTCCCTAGTGACCTTCACCATGCCCCCTCCGTGATGAGCTGCTGCCACGCATTAAAAATGTGGTGTTTCAGGTGGGAATATGGGGTGGGTTAGGATTTTTTAAAAAAATGTATACTGTTTTAATTGTGTGTGTCTGTTTTATTGTTGGAGTGTACATTGCCCAGGGTGGCCAGGTGACCGGCGATTTAAAAAATGTAATAAATAAATAAATAAAAAAGTGAGCCAAGTGTTTTCTGAGTGGTCATCCAAGATTTTGAATCGCAAAGTTTACAGACAGGTTCTGATTTAATACAGTACACCTTACAACTCCTTTTTTGCATGACCCAGTATAGTCTAAAAGCAGCAGCAACACATGAAATAGAAAAATCTATGAGAAAATGTCACATTGAGATGCCCAGCTTGTACTAAAGAAGTCTCAGATTGTACCAAATATTTCAGCCAAGATCAACTTGTTCATAAAATCTAAAGTAGATCATTTTGCTATGTGATCTGTCATGCGACCCCCAGTCGTCATCAACCTAAGGGGCTCTGCTGGCTTAATTCCAGCTTCATAGTATGTTTATTTATTTGTCTCTCTTTTTCTTTTTGAGTTTTCCAGAAGAAGTCTACAAACTTTAGGACACTAAATACTGAACTACCTGTCTTCTTCTTCTTATCAATAGCCCATTTCCTTGCATTGTCCTCTGAAGCAGTCCCATTTCCTGCAGTTTTGAGAACCAGAGTGATTTTCGCAGCTAGTAACCAGCTCACCTGCCAGGTATTTGGATGCATCTTCTCTTCATGTTGTTCGTTGTCACTGCAATTTGCCAACACATTTTGGACTGTTTTCTTTTTTCTTAGATTTCATTTTACTATTGGATTGGTCAAGTAAATGGGACCCTCATGGTGGGACTTCATACACATTCAGACAGAGCTTTAAAGATCATATGGCAAGAAAGAGAAGGAATTAAAAATCAGTGGCAAAGAGCTGTGATCACAATCAACAATAGTCTGAATGCTGAGGTACGCAAACTTTAATGGTGCATTCTGACACTGGGGATCAGTGAAAGGTCAACTTAAAGAGAATTTGCACTAGAAATTTAATTTGAGTGAATAATAAGATGTGGATTCTGATGAAAAATTCATGCCTGGTATTATCGTATTACTTGACCTTATCTCATGATTTAATGAAAGCATTAATTTTGCAATTATGCATGTAACTCAAATTAAAATTAGTTGAATTTGTCACATGCTAGTACATTAAGTGGAAGGACATAATAATAAACCCCACTTGCAGTGGCCATATATTTGTAGACAACTTATTTCTCATCAGCCTTTTGCATGCTGTGGATGTTAAACCAGGCCTACACAGCTTCTGACCCACCAATACAAGCCATGTATGGCAGCCCACTAGGGACTTAATAAATGCCCTATTTATGTCTCCTCCTTGAAACTGAACACCCCCTGACACACACACACACACACACACACACACATGAGTGGGTGTGTCAGTGATTTGCCCAAGATCCATCTCATATAGTCCTCAGTTAAAAAAGGATTTCAATGTAGGTCTCCAAAGTCCACATTTAGTATGCCTATCTGTTTGATAATAAATATGCATGTCTTAGCATATTCCTGATTCTCAGAACTGCAACAGTCTTCTTGAAAACTTGTAAACCAATTTGGGAAGATACATATATTGGTTTATGTGGAAGACCATTAATCTAATAGGAAATTAGTTTATTGTAAAATTTTAAAGTATATTTTACTGTTACACCAGCTATTCTTTAAAAACCTAAATGACATTTTCATCTGGGTGCCCTCTGGTTCTCAGAACTCAACCCATTAAGAAAATTGATTTATTCTAATATGCATGTTATTACTCAGTAGGATAATCAATAAAACCATGGAAGATGGAAATACTGAACCTTTTGATTCAAGCTTCTTGACTTATAAAAAGTATGTGATATCCTTTGGGTTACCATGTCATGCATTCCAGATAGCAAATGTGGAATATATGCTGCCAAGATAAATCAGCTGCCCAATTGCATCAGCTGTTGCAATGCAAACTTCTTCTTGTTCTCCAGTAGCTGTAGTGGTATCCTGGTCATGGATGACTTTGCCCTTCTTGTCTCTACATGCAAAAGGGAAATCCTCTCTGGCAGACTTCTGCTTGGCACAAGATGGCACTGTTGTTTGGGCTGTAGGGTGTTTAGCAGCCCTTAGTATTCCTGCCTCCCTCTTCATTCCCTCCCTGATGCACCATCTGCGCTTGGGACCTGCTACTAGCATTTGTTTGGGGTGGGTTGGATGCAGACTATAAGTTAGTTGCACTTAAGTTCCATTGATTTCAGTGGCAACTAACTTGTCATGATGACTAACTTGTTTCATTGATTTCAATGAGACCCAAATGCTACTTATTCTGGATCCAGTCCATTATTTATACGAGGTATGTTGAACCTTTTTCAGTCTAAGGGCCAAATTCCATTTTGGAGAAGCTCTCGGGGACCACATTCCAGTGGTGGGTGGGGCTGAAGGCAAAAGAGGCAGGAGGAAAGGCAAAAGGGCGGGGCCAATGATTACAAAAATACTGGCATTATATAGCTTGAAGCTCTTACTGGAGTGTTATAGTCTAGTTAAAGGGCCAAGGCAAAAATCAAGCTTCTCTGAGAAGTCAGGGGGCAGGATACAATGGAGCAAACCACTTAGTGGCATCAGGGGAGGGAATACTGGACTGTTGCCTAGCAACAAGTTAGAGTTCCTGTCTATAATTCTCTGACAGTTGGACTATTTCTACAGTTAACTGAAGTTGCTAGGCTAGGGTTTAGCAAAGGAGATGTGTTATGTGATTTTCTTTACCTCACAGTATGAGCAACATATAAAAAACTACACTTACTAGAAAACTGTAATCATCAAGCTTATAGTACACAAGTAATCTTACATTACTGTTATTTATTTTTAAAGCATCTACTTTAGAAACAAGCCTGTGTGTGTGGGGGGGGGGAGAACTCTGCTGCTGCTGTTGTGCTCTGCCATCATGAGGGAAGAACTGTGTGACAGCAGGGCCAGCCCAGTCCTCCTGGCCTGGACATTGTTATCTGCTCTGCTCCTGGAACTGATCTGGAGTGCTGGTGCTTCTGGGGAGGGGTTGCCCTTTCCTGAGCCCAAGATAGCCAGGACTGCCTCTAATATTGGTGAGGGAAGAGGGCAACTCCATCAAGCCCACTCCTGTGAGAATTCCAACTGACACCAAGGGACAAACTGAACATATGTCTAATCACACGTAGTGTAGCTATGCGTGATAGTTTTCTTCACCTTTGTGAAATGTCTCTCATAGCCCCAATTTTCAGGGGAGGCTGGTGACTCCTATTTTGATGGGGCTTCTCATCCATTGCAGCTTTTATTCTGAACTGTATAGGAGCTATCCATGGTGCTGAAGTCTATCCCCCAAATGTCCATGGTGCTGAACTCCATCCTCCACCACCATGGAGCACCATGGGTAGCTCCTACAAAGCTCCAAATAAAACCTGCAATGGATTAGGAGCCCCACCGAAATAGGAGTCACCAGTCTCCACTGCCAATTTGGATCAGGACCATGTTGCTCGGGGGCAGGGGTGTTAAAATCTAAATCTGTGGAAATTTAAAAATGAACCTATTTCCTGTCTTCCAGGCTTACAGTTTAGAGGCAAGGGCTCTGTACAAATACTAAAGACAGATTACTGAGAGCGGAGTCCTGAGAGATCGAAGCTCTATAGATGGAGGGCTCCGAGATCAGAGCCCTCCATCTTTCCTAAGCCCTGGCAGGCAGGATGGGAGAAAAAATGGAGGCACTTTTGCCTCCTGTTCCCGCCTTTTCCTACCTCTCAGCCCATTTAGCTGACCTATCTCTCAGTGGCGTGGAGGGGAATGGAGAGGCTCATGGATACATCGGACCCATGGTCTCTCCTTCCCCTTCCCGCCTACAGTTCCACCCCCTTGTCTCCCTCCCTGACTCTCTCCTGAGATTGCTGTTACAACCTCAAGAGAGATGCCACCACAGAGCTCTCTGCGGCATCTGTGAGGAGGTGGGGGAAATCCGCACCCCTGAGGCCATAGCTGGGTTATAGTCCCGGGACCATAGGATTGCCGTCTTAGTTATATTGCAATTCTGCCCTATTTTCAGGCCCGGCCCCCTAATTTTCTCCTCATAACCCTATGAAGTAGGTTTAGGCTGAAAGAGAGTGGTTTGGCCAACGATAGCCAGTGAGCTTCATCTGTGTGGGGATTTCAGCCTGGGTTTCTCTGCTCCTTGTCTGACACTCTAACCCAGGGGTAAGCAATCTTTTGGGACTTGTGGCCAAATTTGAGAAACTGTCCTGGGCACCACCACAAAGTGGCTGCCATGGGAGGCATGGCAAAGGACAATTAACCGGCCCAAAAGACTATGTACAAGGTAGCGGTGCGGTCTGAGCCCCAGCGCACTGACCAACTCCGTTGAGCCCAGCGTTTTCTGCACCAACAGAAACCTATTTCACAGCAATCCCAGCTGCCAGTGAGAAAATGTGATATTTTTTTTTAAGTGGGAGGGGTAGGGGGCCTTGGTGGGTGCCAAGAAAGGTGCCTGGGGGTGCACTGGAGACCACGGGTACCACATTGCCTAGCCCTGATCTAACCATTCTACCACCCTGGCTCAGTGCACTGCTGGTGTCTTTTCCCCTAGGAAAGTGGTAGAAATGTATTCATTTCACATTGTAATGCAAACATACCTAATTTGCACTTCCCAGTCCAATACATAGACCAAAATGCACTTGTGCTTTGATAGTCGCAATTTTCTGAATGTCATGATAAAAAATGAATCCAGCAATGGGTACGGTAGGAGAAATACGCACAAATTTTGTACAAATTTTCATGCAGACTTTAAAAAAAAATAAAAAATCACAAACTGATGCAGAAGCAGGCCGAAATGAATGTAAAGTTAGAAAGATGAAAAAGTGAGTGAAATCAAATTGGATGGATTCAAATGTCCGTCTCCCCCCCCCCCCCCAGTTCTTTCCCTACCCTAATGCCGATGCCAGAAGGAGTGGGCACTAAGGAGCAGGTTAAAGAATTCATTTGTGTTGGACTAGAATACTGACCTTCTGGTAAGCTACACAGTTCCTGTCTAAGGTTCCTTGAAGATAATTATATATACTTTAGTATTGTAATGGACAGGAGTATCACTACTGAATAGTCATGTCTGTTCCTAATATTCTGTTAAATGTGTTGCAGGTTTCTATTCAAGGACAAATATTTGAACCGTGGACCCCGGGAGAAACGATTGCGATTGACGATATTGCAGTCACGGAAGGGTGTTTGCTGGCATTCAGTAAGGATGTGTTCTTTTAGCTGTACTAAATTATTCTCTGGCGTTTAATTAGAAATGAAATACATGCACGCACGCACACACACACAAGAATAGTTTGGAGATATCCCCAGTGAACTGGGGACTTGAAGCAGCTGCTTTAAATTTACTCGCATGGCTGCCTTTAGCTTGTGGTGAGCCTTTGGTGTGCAACAGATGCCACAAGGAGAATCTGATTGTTTGCGTGTCGCTGCCTAAATGTGCATTCAGGGGCAAAACAAGCTGGTTGAATGTGTGACACCGCACGTAAACAAATCAAGCTGGTGTTTCTGTGCAGTAGCAACCTCAAAAATAATAAAACCTAGTCTCGAGGCCTACAAAGGGCAACACAGACTGGTGAGTTTTAATCTCTTTGGGTCTGTAATTTACATGGCCAGGCCACAAACTAGTGTTTCTTCCTAGAATTCCTTCTGACCTCTCCTAGTTTTAAGCCAGGCAAATCTAGAATAATTCTTGTGGTTTTTACTTGTTGCCAGTGTTAGCTCCAGGCTTCAGAGGCCCACTGGACAAGATGCCCTCATGGGGACCTCTTCCTGAATAGCTCCACTTTGTCATTCTCATCACTGTTGCTACTACTCATTTGCTTGCCCTGTCCCTCTGCATCCAGTCTACACTATTGCCCAGATGGAGAGGGTAAGGCAGGGATCTCTAACCTTTTTGGATCAGTGGGCACATTTGGAATTTTGAGAGAGTGCCATGGGTGTGCTCACAAAATGGCTGCCACGGGGCACTGGCTGGCCCATTTATAAAAAGGCTGCCATAGTGGGCATGGTCAGTCACAGGATGCTCATTTCTCAGAAGCCAAATTGGTGAGACTGAAAGAAAAGTGTCCTGCCCATGAATGTAAAAGGCAGCGGTGAGAACTGAGCTCCAAAACACAAAACCACCATGTTGGAGACCCGAGGGGTAAGGTGAGCAGAGGCTGCTGCTCCTTCTGTTTGATCCTGTCTCTGTGCATTTGCTAGGTAAGAGAGAGCAGCTGAACAAGCCGTGACAGCAAGGAGGAGAAGTAGCAGTTTCAGAGGACTTCAGGAGTTAGCAGTAGACCCCCCTACTGGGGCGTGGGCCTTGGCAGGTGCCTGACAGTGCCAACCTCAGATGCTGGCCTTCTTGTTGCCTTGCCACTCCAGGTAGCTTCCAATAAACCCAAAGGATTGTAAAGGAGGCACTTTATTGGGGTAACTTACTTAGGGCAATGAAACATCTGCCTTGCAATTTCTGGTCCATTCTTACTGACCTGTGGAGAGACTGCAGTGAAGAAAAAAAACAGAATGCCGAGGGTACAAGGCAAGTGTTTTATTGCCCTTAATAACTTATCCCAAATAGCTGTCTGCCCTACAATCATTTGGGTTTACTGGCAGCTCCCTGGAGTGCATGGCATTGGGTAACAACTAAACTCTGCAAAACATGCTAGGAGATTTACCAAGCACATTGAAGACCTTGAAGTTGCAGAGTTCAAAGATGACCTAAAATGGTGTCTTACAATCTAGCACTGGGGACCCATCAGTTTATTTTACTGCAGTGATTCACATTATATTCCAGAGTGCAGTATTTATGTCTCAAATAAATTTAGCTCCTGCAAACAATTCTGTCCCAAACAACCAATGGCTCCTGAGATAGAAGGAAAATCTCACGTCTACAGTAAATACACAGTGCCCTGCATCGTTCAGGATATTGAACAATGTTGTTGCAAAGTTGAGCCAGCAACATGAAATATATTTAGAGTGTAATCCTATACACGTCTACTTAGATGTAAGCCCCACTGAGTTTGTATAGGATTGCAGCCTTAATATCCTAGGAATCTGGCAGCAGTTAGATGGCCAACTGCTCCTAATATCGCTGAGAGAGATGGAAATCACTCATCGCAGGAACAAGGCATGCGTATACAGGCCCAAGGCCCAAGGCATTTTGCTGGACTCCCCATTTTGAAGGACTCCCCAGTTGACGTACATAAGCTGGCCAGCCTGGCAGCTGCATCTTACATCAATGCTGGCTTCCTCTATCATACCTAAGGGCAGCAGGGTAGCGTGTGTGTGTGTGTGTGTGTGTGTGTGTGTGTGTGTGTGTGCAGCTCTGTCCTCCAAGTCCTTGCTCCCTCTCCCTGTCCCCAAGACCTGCGGCCTGAGGCAGATGCCTTACTCTGCCTAATGGTAGGGCCGTAGTTTGCAGGATTACATTCAGGGCCGGCGCTACCGCTAGGCAGGCCCAGGCTGCTGCCTAGGGCGCGTGGTGGAACAAGGTGCAGCGTTTCTGCGCCCCTTCCTCGCCCCCGGCGCGCTCCTGCCCCGCCTGCCGCCTCCGCCGCGCCTCCCCGCCCGCCTGCCAGCCAGCCACCGCCGCCACACCTCCCCCCCCGCGTGCGCGCCCGCCCGCCCGCCATCTACCTACCTTCCCGTCGTTTCTGGAGCCCCGCCGGCGTTGTTTTGGCGAGAGGAGGAACCAGGGCAACAGGGCTTAAACAGCCCTGTTGCCCTGGTTTCCCCGGCAAAAAAAAAAAAAAAGCATGGGGGTCCCGTCGCGTCGGAGGAGGAGGCGGCGGTGGCAGCGGCAGCAGCAGCAGCAGCCAGCAGCAGGGGGCGGGGGGCAGGTAGGTGGTGGTGGGGCGGTGGCGGCGCGGGGGGGAGGGTTGCAGAGCAGGGCTGCTTTGCTCCGGAGCCCCCCCCACGGCACGAGAGGGGGAGCGCTAAATATAATTTGGCCTAGGGCGCCAAACAGCCCTGCACCGTTCCTGATTACATTGCTTATTCTAAAGAGCAAGCCCTGCATCAAAATATCCAATTCCCAGCCCCAGTAGATGCAGCAGAAAGTGATGACGAAGCCAGGCCAGGTATCCTAGAGCCAGCTGCTGACTAGTTTTTACAATTGCATTTCCTGCCTTAGTTCTATTTTCTGAGGGTCACATCATTCATGTCTGACATTTGTGGCCTGGTGTATGTGCCTCAGTACACAGGATACATGGGCGGCAGCTCCTGTGAGGGTCACATTTGTGTGTTATAAGGCTGCACATCCCTTTAAAATACTGAAGTGGTAGTCTGCTCTTTTCCACCAGTATTACGGAAAATGCATCCTAAGGGTACAATCCTATGCATGTTCAGACAGAAAAAGGTCCTACAACTCCCAGCATCCCTCCAGCCAGCATGGGGGCATGCTAGGAATTATAGGACTTTTTAAAACAATTTAAACATGCATAGGATTGCACCTGAAGGTAGCATTCATATATTTTTGATCCTGGATAGTCATGCCTGAGTAGCAAATGTCAGGTGTTAAGCGGCCCTCAGAAACTGAAGTTTAGGTTGGTTGCTGTTGGGTGAATGGATGCAACAGAGAGCAATAATCCCATAACTTTCATAGCTGTATACAAGAAGGAATTTGTGTAGGTGTGCAGCTTGCAATTTCATAGTATTGCAGGGGTAAGATAGCTGTATCTCAGCCTTCCCAAATCTGATGCACTCCAATGTATCTGGAGGACAACTCCCAATGGCCATGCTGGCTGTGAATTATGGAAGTTGACCTATGGCACTAGGTTGGGGAAGGCTGCTATTTCTAGTCACTCTACTGTCAATATTCTTTTAGAAAATCTAGTATTTTGTTTCAAAGTCAATGCTTTAAAAAAAAAAAAAAGATCACTTTATTACGGAAAGAAAGTATATAAAAAGTAGAAAAGGGCTGAAGTAGATATTTTAAATTCCCTTTTATTTTTTTAATTTGAGTTAGATTCAGATTCTAAATAGAGGCTCTACTCTTAGATAGACCAAACATTTCTCCTTCCCTGTCATCATCATCATCATCATCATCATCATCATCATCATCATCATGTTTATTTATAACCCACCTTTTCCCCCAATACTGGGACTCAAGGCAGCTTCACAACATTAACATTTGTACAGTTAAAACATATAAATAGAAAAATACAAAAGTTAAAAATATAATTAATCTTGCTGTTCTAGGCTACCTTGAAAATGTCACCATTTCCAAAATCACATTCTTGATACACTTTGGAAATGGTCTCTGATATGGCTGTGGAGATAAACCCCTCCCAATCCCTACCACAACCTAGGCAGAGCGAAATGAATGTGCTCCCTAATTTTCTTCTGCTTCTTCTCCAAATATTATCTGTATATCATCTGAGTATTTGGTATCTTTTTGACATCTGATGATAGCAGCTTTTAGTGTTTGATAGTTGATAACTGGTAATATTTGATAGTTGTCATGCAATGCTTCTTCACAGTATGTGATAGCTTAGCTGCAGTGATTTTTTCATTTTTTCGTATGTTTTATGACTGACATGCAATGATTACAATATTTAAGAGTTTACATGAATTTGGTGTTTGGTTGCATTTGATAGTTGGCATGTAAATGTCACATTATGCTTGACAGACTGGCAAGTAAAACAGCTGATGTAATGCCTGCCAAAACATTCAAGAGATACCAGCAAGTCTAGAGCACTTGAATTTTCATGTGAAATGAAAAAAAAAATATGAGTTTCAATTTTGAATTTGAAATTTCATATTCAAAAAGTCAGTGTAGCTGGAAATATCGTTGACTTTTGAGTATTTGCAAATACTAGTTTCAGCTCTAATTTAGGCACTGTGAGGAGAACCCAAGGTAATTTCCTCCTTTCTGGCTCCTGTTTTCAGATTTATGTTAGCTCACAATTTTATTGGCCATATCCTTACAACTTTTTTCTGTTCCCTTGTCTTTCTTTTAAGGACTTCCTATTTTTCCCTTATCAGTCACAAACAGGAGGCATAGGAAGGGCTGTAGCTCAGTGACAGGAGCACATGCTTTGCACGCAAAAGGCCCCTCGTTCAATCCCTGGCATCTCTAGGTAGGACTGGGAAAGACTCTGGTCTGAAAGCCTGAAGAGCTGCTGCCAGTCAGTGTGGACAATACTGAGCTGGATAGACCAATGGTCTGACTCAGTATAATGCAGCTCCCTATGTGCCTAGGACTCATTCACACATGGATGTTCACCACACTATTATTTATTTATTATATTTATACCCCGCCTTTTTTCCTGCAAGGAACCCAAGGCGGGTTACATAACCTCCTCCTCCTCCTCTCCATTTTATCCTCACAACAACCCTGTGAGGTAGGTTAGGCTCAGGTCTGGCCTAAGACCTTTTGCTGCCTAAGGCAAAGGACAAGATGGCAACACCTCCCATTCTATGTACAAGCGCTGGCTGGGCTAGGGATGTACGAGGAATCCGTGGTGGTGGTGGGGGAGCTCGACTGGACTTCCTTGGCTTGGCCACCCGGATTCCATCTTGTCATCCCTCTGATGGCTCCGACTCACCCTGGTGTGAGCCAAGTCAGAAGGTGGTTTCTGCTTGCATTTTGTTTAAAGGCGAAGGCAATCTGAGACCCTTGCAAACAACAGGTGCCTCTTAACCCGCCTTTGTTCTCTTAATTCAAGTCAACCTTGTGCCACTGACTGGATATGCCTGTGTTTTAATGGCCACATAACAAAAGGGTCTTTAGCTGGCTGGCCAGGTTGCTGTCACAATTCAGCTCAATAGGCAGAAGGTGCCTCTTTTTCTGCCCGGAAACTGTCACAGCCTATTTGAAAGGGATCTGTAGTGGATTAAGAAAGGATCCCCCCAAATCAGCAGTTTCATTCTGAAATGTTGAACAATTGTCATAGACCTTATCCCTGATATATATTTTTTGATCTAGCACAGATCCTCATGATTTCATATGATTTTGGGCTAATAGTCACTAGCAGTGCAAGCCTATACATGTTTACTCAGAAGTAAGTCTCAGTCCCACTGTGTTCAATGCAGCTTTTCCTCAGGTAAGTGGATATAGGACTGCAGCCTTCATCTTGGACTTTATTTCTTCAACTCACCAGCCTCTTAAGAGCAGGGGGCACAGCCGCACAGGTGAGTTCCTATTTGCAAGAGCTCTTTAGGTTAAAATCTAAGTTGGCCTCCCCCAACCTGGCACCCACCAGACATGTTGGACTACAACCCCATTATCCCCAGCCAACATACTGACAGGCCTGCTGGCTGTGGTGATGGAAGTTGTAGTCCAACACATCTAGGGGGCATCAGGTTGAGGAAGGTTGGGGCCATGCTAGCATGGGATGATGGGAATTGTAGTACAATGCATCTGGAGGGCACCTGGTTGGAGAAGGCTGATTTTCAAGGCCAGGTCATGAAGAAGCCAGGAGCCAAGGCTGATATTGGTTACTATTCCCCAGTTCTTTATTTCAAAAGTTCAAAACAGCCTAGAAAGGAGAACCTCCTTGGAGTAACAGGAAATAGGGAGCAAAGAGACTCAGGGGTGGCTAATCAACTTCAGGCTGGTAGGGCTGGACAGGTTGTCAGGTTTCTGAGGGGGACCAATCTTGGGAAGGATTCTCACTTTCCCTACCCTGGGGGAGAAGACATTAATATTCAGCAGCAACAGCAAAAGCTTGAGAAAGGGGTTGACTCAGTAGCAGAGTATTTGCTGGGCATGCCAAAAGATCTTGGGTTCAAAGGAAAGCTGCTGCCACTCAGTGTAGAATGGAAGACAAGACTGGGCCAAATAGATCCTATCGTCTGAGCTGGTGTACAGCAACTTTCCATGTAGCACATGGTTTCTGAGTTCAAGGGGATTCTCAGCTGTCTCATATTTACTGAACTCTGCTCACTGTAGTTGATTTGTTTCTGGAAATAAGTGAAGTGTATGAAGAAGAAAGAATTGTGGCCTCTAGGGACAAATCACCCTTGTTTCCCCATCCCCCACTTTCTTTTTCATTATCCAGATAGGATTGCCAACGTTTATATTGATTAATTTGTATCTGTGCCTTTAACAGCAGCTTTGTGCAGATATATAAACAAGTGAGGCAGTTGTTTGGAGTGTGTTGGAGTATGGAGTGCTCCAGTTAAGGGTTCTAGCCACCCAGCCATGCCTTCTTCCAAGTGACTCCACTCCATTTCCCCACCTAGTTTTCTATGGCTGACTGGGGAATGCTGGGAGTTGTAGGATTTTTTTCTGTCTAAAAATGCATAGGACTGTGCCCTTAGAGTTCTGTGCCCATTAAGCATGCCAAGTCCTCATGTGGCTGCTTGGGGTGGGGGGTTGCTCCCTTAGTCCCCCCCCCCAAGAGTTTTTCTACTTCTGCAAATCTTGGATGCTGATACCTCACTCTTATTTATCAGTGGTATATGTGTGTGTGATGATGATGATGAAAATAATTATCCCTACACTATGAAAAATTTCACCTGATTTCTGTATGTCAAGCTGCTGTTAAAGGCACAAGAGCAGGCCAGGTTTTTTTCCTGGTTAGTTGGCAACCCAGTTCCCAGCACTGTCATTTTAATCATTTTAATCTTGTAGTTGTTTTTAACTATGTTATTGTAATTTGAACTGCTGCTACTAGCTTTGCTGTTTGTTTTTTAATCTGTGGTTTTAAATCTTATATTTATATTATATTGTATTTTATGGTTTTAACTGTTGTAAACTGCCCAGAGAGCTTCAGCTATTGGGCGGTATAAAAATGTATTAAATAAAATAAAATAAAAAGAACCTTAAAACCAGTAGGAATCAGCGTCACTTTAAAGAGGTTTCAGAGGTGTTTGTTTGTTTGTTTGTTGTTGTTTTGGCTTGGAATATACACCCCTTCAGTCAGAATCTTGTCCTGAGGATGTGGCCCACCATGCAATAGTGGGTCATAGGAAACAGTCCAATGCGTGAAGGACATGCAAAGAAATTTAAGTGGAGGTTTTGGTTATATGCATGTTTATCCTTCTGACTGATCAAATTAAGTCAGTTAACTAATAATCAGGCGCTTATGATGGACAGCCAAACCAGAAATACAAAACAGATAACAAATCTCTGTTGTCTACCTGGTATTTCTTTGTCTCTAAGATAAGCATAGCAACAACTGATTGTACTAAATTAAGCAAATATTGCAAAGCCCAGAAGGGGGAAGGAAGTGTGTGTGTGGGGGGGGGGGGAAGGGGAGATGAAGTCAGCCAATACAGGCATGGAGGAGTTGGAGGAGAATCACAGTACAAGCCTATGCATGTGTGGATGGCCAGAAAGCTTCACTGATTGATTATATTTATATCCCTTTTTTCCTGCAAGGAACCCAAGGCGGCTTACATAATCCTCCTCCTCCTCCTCTCCATTATATCCTCACAACAACCCTGCAAGGTAGGTTAGGCTGAGAGTCAGTGACTGGCCCAAAGTCACCCAGTAAGCTTCATGGCCGAGTGGGGACTAGAACCCGGATCTCCCGAATCCCAGTCCAGCAGTGAAAGTCCATGGAGCTCAAAGGGAGTGAGTTTTCCAGGCTTGCACATCCCTACATGGGAGTAACACAGAGAGAGAGAACACGGACTTACATCAGAGGAGGCATCCCGCAAGAGACAAGCCCCCAACTTCTGCAAGCCCTCCCCCCAGAGACACACATTTACACAGATATCTCTCTCTCTGGAAAACTTGCCCCCAACACCACCTCCCTCCTCCTGTGGTCTGTCACATCTGGAAGATAATTTATTTATTTATTTATTTAATACATTTTTATACCTCCCAATAGCCGAAGCTCTCTGGGCGGTTTACAACAGTTAAAATCATAAAATACAATATAAAATATAAAATTTAAAACCACAGATTAAAAACAAACAGCAGAGCTAGCAGCGGCAGTTACAATAATGGAATTAAAAGCAACTACAAGATTAAAATGATTAAGATGATTAAAATGATTAAAATGCCTGGGAGAACAAAAAGGTCTTCACCTGGTGCTGGAGAGAATACAAAGTAGGCGCCAGGTGAACCTCTTTGGGGAGCTCATTCCATAACCAGGGTGCCACAGCAGAAAAGGCCCTCCTCCTGGTAGCCACCTGCCTCACTTCCTTTGGATAACAGCTTTTGTGGATATTCTGCATACTCCTCTTAAACCAATCATTTCCCACTCCAGCCACTGTTCATTTCAAGGACCCTTAAAATTCTCTTCTAGGCCCGCTCATCCTAATTTGCTTCTCTCTAGATAATTGGTCTCACAGCTGGTTCCTTCCTATCATATGCTGGCAATTTTCCATATGCCTAGCTCTAGGCCTCTCCAGTGCACCTATTTTTCCCCTCCAATTTGCAGAAGCCCTTCGTGTTCCTGCGTTTAGGTTCTATCTTCTGCTCCTGCTTTATCCACCCAGCATGACAAATTTCAGCCTGAGGCCTGCAGCCAATCTGTTCTTCTTCAATAACATATCCACCTGCAATTTTGGCCTAGCTCTCTAATCCTCAGTTTAAGAAAAAGTTGTTAGTTTGTTTTTAAAAGTTAAATTTAATTGACAGGAGATTGGGGGGGATTACTTAACGGTACATGCTAATTAGTTTATATGGTGAGCGGTGCATTAGGAGAAAAAATGTGGTCAGTGTAGACTCTTAAAGCTTTCACGTTAGAATTAAATAATCCAAAGTAGTTAAAAATCTGATGCTCCAAGGATTATCGAAATACTGTCAGACCTTGCCAATAGTAATTACGGAAGCAAAACTGTTGATATCTGTCCAATCCCTAGAGCGGAGCCCAAACGGCCTTTTTAATTTTGTTTTCACTTTCGTTACAGTTAAAAAGTGCCTCAGGTTTTTGGTATGCTCTCAGCTGCCCCTCAGAAGAACTATGCAGTGGCTCATTTGGGGTGCTTTTAGTAGAAAAGCAGGATAACTATTATGATTATGATTATTATTGGGATTTGCAACAAGATGTTGTAGTGCGGAGTGCTCCCTCTTCAGGATTCAAGCCATTCTGTTCCATTCCCTTCTCTCTGGGTTTTCTGTGTCCCACCTCCTCCCACTACACAATTCATCAGTGCTTTGTGCTTACTGAGTATACTTAGTTTTTAAAGTTTTAATTATTTTTAATGTTTTCAAATAGTTAAAGTTTATAAAAATTTGTAAAGCTGTTTTAAATTTTAAATGTAAGTTGCCTTGGAAGGCCTATTTGGGGTGTCTGAGAAATTAATAAATAAAATAAAATAGTCCTCACTGGGTTGGGTTTTGGGGCGGGTTCCCTCATGAGGGTTCCCCTCCTAAAGATGTTTTGCAAACCTCAGGGCTTCCCTGAACCCCTTCCCCCACCCAGTTTTCCTTCCCTCCTCATAAGTCAGTATTTCATGCCCACTGAGCGTGCTCAGACATCATTGGGCTGTGTTTTTGTTTTGTTTTTTGAATGGGTGGACTGGTTTTTTCCCCTGCAGATGTTTTGTACTTCTACAAATTTCTGATCCCCCCTCTTGTGCATGAGTGGTGCTGTTTTGGCTACGTAAGGAGCAACGCTCGGAGAATTTCATAGGATTTTCATAGGATCATAGAGTTGGAAGGGGCCTGCAAGGCCATCGAGTCCACCCCCCTGCTCAATGCAGGAAACTAGAGGAGGGGTCTCCCATCCAAGTAATAACCAGGCCTGACCCTGCTTAGCTTTCCACACTCAGACAAGCTGAGCCAGCGTAAGCCAATTGAGATCACTACTAAGATGATGATGCTGACGATGATGATTTCGTCAATTTTTTTGTCCAAATCCTCAAAACTAGAGGGAAGGGTGGAAAAGTCACCCGAAACTGTTAAAAATATATTGTTTAGTTCCTAGGTTAGCTCATAGATCATAGCACAAGACAGATCCCCCAGCCTTGGGAGCAAAGGAGCTGTGAAATCCCTGAGTTTGTATCACTAAGCTGGAGGAAACTCTCAGACCAGATTGAGCCAAAGCAGCCTTCCCCAGCCTGGTGCCTTCCAGTTTTCTTGGACTGCAACCCCCATCATCCTCGCCCAGCATGGCCAATGACCAAGATGGCTGGAGATGATGGTTGGAACCCAGCATATCTGGAGGGAGCTGAGCGAAGCCCTAGGCAGTCTAAGGCAGAGTCTTTTATGTACTCTCCACGGGCCCTCTCTGTGAGCCCCGCCATATTGCCAGCCCGAGGTCTGGCGATTGTTTCCACAGTCTGTGGCAGACAGTTTACAGAGAGTATTGAAAGAGGCTCTGCTTAAGCTTTAGCTCAGTCAAGTCTCGGAGCTTCCCTGAGCTTGGTCAGACAAGGCATTGTACAGCTCCTTTGCTCCCAAGGATTGGAAGTTTACCTGAGCTGCACCCTGTAAGGCAGTTCAGGGACTTCAGAGTTCGTTAGAGACATCAGATCTAACCTTTGGGGGATTTGCACAGCTCTGTCTGAGTTGTGTCCAGCATGTGGATGAAAAACAGGAGGAACATTTCTTGGGTGTGTGTGATTTCTGTAGCTATTGGTAAGGGAGGCTGGTGACTCCTTAATTTGGTGGAGCTCCTACTCCATGGCAGTTTTTATTTGGAGGTTCATAGGAGCTGTCCCTGGTGCTGAACTCCACCCCCCCCCCAAATGGGTTCACCACCATGGAGCACCATGGATAGCTCCTATGAAGCTCCAAATAAAAGCTGCCATGGAGTAGGAGCCCCACAGAAATAGGAATCAGCAGCCTCCACTGGCTACTTGATGAATGGCTCTCCCCCCTTTCAAGCCTGAAAATGTCTACATCAGAACTGAAATGTATGACAATACTGATCAGCATTACCAAGCAAAATATCAAAGCATGCCATACTTTTCCAAGATATATGTCTACCCTGCGGTAGTGCAGAAGAAAGCAATTAAGCGTGGCTCTTGTTGACTTTTCCTCCTCAGACTGACTTCTCTGCGTTTATTCCTTTGTGGAGATGGTAGTCTGAAGTGTCATGCACAGTGAGTTCATCTTTTCCATGTGTGCTTAAGGATGGCAAATGACACATTGATTGCTTCATAGAAATAAAATTAACGTTGGACAGAATGCCTTAGACATGAGGGAAATGTAGTGCAGTGGCCACTCAGTGCTTAGCCAGATGGGTCAACGTTTGTGAGTAGCTGCAAGGTTTACAAGAAAACTGCTCTAATAGTTTAAGAATAATTGTCATAGATCCATTATAAACATCCCATCACTAATCCTGATTTCTGCAGAGTTTCTCATTTCAAAAGATTTATTGATCATTTGTCTGTTTCTCTCTTTTTGGCTTAACCTGTTGCCCAAGTTAATTTATAGTGGAGCAATGCACAGTATTCATTGTCAAGGAGCTTGTCAAACTGGAAGGAAAAGGGAGGAAGGAAAGTAGTTTGCATCCAATGGTGGCTTTGTGCTAATTGAAAACGCTTCCATTTGCAGAAGGTGGGACACCTGGTTTTGCCAATCCCCCCTAACTACTGCAGCACTCCAGGCTGTATCCCATACTCTTCCAGAGGTTACACCAACCCTCAGGAACAGTTTGTTGTGGGGTATGGGGGGTGCAATGGGTAGTGGAGATAGCAAAAATCAGGTGCCCCACTGTACATACCAAGTGGAAGTGCTTTCTGCTAGTGCAAAGCCACCATTGGATACAACCCATTCTTATTACTACTCTTACTTAGGATTAGAGACATCACTATCATGTGTGTTCATTCATTCAATTCAGTTTCTGCATTAATCTGTTTTGTTTTAATCTGCATGGACATTTATAGTTAAATGTTTAAATACATGTATTTTGAGCTTCCAAAATATGCATTCCTAAATGTATTTTCTCTTAATGTATGCATTTCTAAATCTATTTTATCCTAAAATATTCCTTTTATAAGCATTTTTGATGTGTGTTTTGAGCCAAAATCTGTGTCACAAAATTTGGAGAATTGTGTGGATTCCTTCAGATTTCACATTAGTCCTGAAGGTGCAGATCAGGTCAATTCACTTTGAAATGTATGTGGACTGAACTAAATCCTGGAGTATCCCTACTATTATTACAAACATTTTTATTTGCATTTTAGGGGGAAATTACACATTGTACTAATGTGTATAACCAAGCCCTGAGTTGTTCTTTTTTATTTTTTATGAAAAGCAGTCATGGGAGGCTATAATGTTGAGTGACAGAATGGTGGGAGGGAAAAGAGTGCTTAACCCTATCCCTGCCAGCCATGTTTCCACTCAAAACCAAGCTGCTCTCACTTCACACCTATGCAGTGGAGGCTGATGACGTCTGTGTCAGTGGAGCTGCTCCTTATCCATTGCAGCTTTTATTTTGAGCCTTATGGGAGCTATCGATGGTGGTGAACCTATATTGGAGATGGAGTTCAGCATCATGGATAGCTCCTATAAAGCTCAGAATAAAAGCTACAATGGATGAGGAGCCCCACATAGGAGTCACCAGCCTCCGTTTCCTTCTAAGTTTCGTGAGCATGTCAAACTGAATAGGATCTTAATAATAGCGTACATCTCAATAAATACAACATTATTATGAAATATCACACCGTATTCTTGTCATACAGGGTGAAAACTAGTTTCTTCCATTTTCTTCTGTCAAGTAGTGCTGGTTAAGTTAACTGAAGAACGGGTCTTCTCTGGTAGCTGCTGTTGCTGCTAATAGCTGTTGTTGTTCCTTTGAAAATTCATAGTTCCTGAACCCTGTTTCCATTTTCTAGATCTCTTTCTGTTGACTTCCTAAGTGCATGGCCTAAATATGGCCAGCATATTATTTGCTTTGATTTGCGAAGCAATGCTGCTTCGTTATATTCAGAATTTGATTGCTAACAAAGGTAGCCTTCTAAACATAATATTTGGTCCCTGTATTCTCTGCAACATTTAGAGCAGAGTAGGCAACCAATGTATCTTTTCTGTGGATAATCCTATGAGCAAGACCAGTCCATTCCAATGTGACCTTTTTCTTGTGCATGTGCTCATGGGATCACCTGGGTGCCAAAGTCTGTTAGACTTAGGGATATACAAGAATTTCATTTCAGTTTGCAAATAATCAGAACTTGCCCCATTTGCAGCCTGAATGTGAACGGGAGCACATTTTTTCAGAAAAAGCTTGCACATTCCCAAACTTGCACTCAGGTTCAAAAAATGCATATTTGGGGGCGGGGATGTGCACTTTAAAATACACAGTTTAAAATCAAATATGCATTTTCATGCTTTATTCAATGGAGGGACAAGTGTGCACTTTTGAAGGATGCACACAGAAATGCACACTTTTCCTGCGCAAACAAAAAGAAGAAGAGGTCTCAAATGAAAATGGGAGCGACACGACCCAAGCTTTGAAATGGAGTTTGGGAGAATCTCAGTAAACTTGAGCATCCCTGGTTCTCCCATCGTTAGACTAGGCTCAGAATATTTCCATCTCATATTTGGAACATTGGCATATACTTGCTTCTGAAGATGTCAACCATAGAGGAAATGTGGACATCTTGCAACCTGGACACTAGATGCATACAGTACCTTTAACTCCCCCGATGCTCAGTAGGCAGCTGTGGTGCCTCGTGCCAGTTCTCACCATGGTCCACTCCCTCCCTCCCCTTCTGCTGTAAGTGGGACTCCCGGTATTCGATGCAGCTGGTAGGGAAGGCTGCAGCAGTTGCCAGAAAGTGGGAATGGGTGGTAGAAGACAGATCCCAAAGCACTGAGGAAAAGAGGAGGATGAATTCACTTAGGGGGGGGGTGAAGACAGATACTCCAATTTCACCACTGACAAACAGTGCTTCTTTCCCTATCATTGGGGCTCAACACACTTATTCTGACGTAGCCATGCTGAAAGGCAAGGACCTGCTTCTATTTATTATTTGTTTATAGCATTTTTATGTCACCCTTCAGCCGAAAAGGCTCTCAGGGAAGCTTACGAAGTTAAGAAATAAGACAGCCCCTGCCTGCAGCCTTACAATCTAAAAGACATGGCACTAAAGGAACGGGGATTGGGAAGGAGGAGGAAAAAAGCAAATCCAGGCACTTAATTCTTAGCTGCAAAGTTCAGCAGGTTTAAACCCAGTGGAAGGGCTGCTGCTTCCTCTCCCTCTGATGGCCTCAGCTGTGACAGTTAGTAGCAGGAGGAGGAGGAGAGAGTCCTCAGCTGGAACTGTATCCAGGCTCGATGAAGGGTGCCTGACTGCTGTTTCCCCTTGCTCTGATGGCCTCCGCAAACAGCTTCAGGACTGGAGCTGCTGAAATGCTGTAGAAGAACATGGCTTTATTCTCCGATATTAGCTCTTCACTATGAATTGGAGTGGAGGAATGGGGAAAGAGCTGCTTAAAGCTTTCTCCTTTGACCATTCCCCCCCCCCTGCTCAAAATCCTACCCAGCTGTTTTTCTCTCCATGAGAAAAAAATCAGTTGGGGGATTCTGAGTTGGAAAGGGCCAAGCAGCCTTTCCCTCCCACATTCTTCGGCTCAGACATCTGAGGCTGCTTTTGGTTTTAAAAGGCTGAGGAATGATAGACTTGGGGTGCAATCCTATGCATGTTTAGAGAGAGAAAAAGGCCTACAACTCCCAGCATGCCTCAGCCATGCTGGTAGTTGTAGGTCTTTTTTCTCTCTAAACATGCATAGGATTGCACCTCTAATGGCATTTCCCAAGGATGCAGACAAGGTGCTTGGCCAGGTATGCTCGACCACCTGTGTGCATGACCCTTGCCCATCATGGCTTATTACATCAAATAAGGAGGGGATAGCTGGCTGGGTCCAGGAGGTTGTAAACGCCTCCTTGAGAGAGGGAGTATGCTGGCCTCTTTGAAAGAGGCGGTGATTAGGCCACTCCTCAAGAAGCCTAACCTGGACCCAGATTATGTTAATAACTACAGGCCGGTAGCCAATATCCCATTCCTGGGCAAGGTGCTTGAGCGGGTGGTTGCTGGTCAACTCCAGGCACTCTTGGATTAAATGGATTACCTAGATCCATTTTAATCTGGATTCAGGCCTGGTTTTGGAACAGAAACTGCCTTGGTTGCCCTGTGGGATGACCTCTGCTGGGAGAGGGACGGGGAGTGCGACCCTGTTGATTCTCTTGGACCTCTCAGCGGCTTTCGATACCATCAGCCATAGTATCCTTCTGGATAGGTTGTCTAGGTTGGGAGTTGGAGGCACTGAACTCCAGTGGTTCCGATCCTACTTGGGTGGCCGATTCCAGAAGGTGGTGCTAGGGGATTACTGCTCTGTCCCTTGGCAGTTATGCCATGGGGTGCCACAGGGCTCTATTTTATCCCCTATGCTGTTTAACATTTACATGAAACCACTGGGAGAGGTTATCCGGAGGTGTGGGCTGAGGTGTCATCAATATGCAGATGACACCCAGCTCTATCTCTCCTTTTCATCTAATCCAGGTGAGGCAGTGGTTGTTCTGAATCAGTGCCTGGGCACAGTAATGGACTGGATGAGGGCTAATAAACTGAGACTCAATCCAGATAAGACAGAGGTACTGTTAGTGGGTGGCTCGCCTGCCCGGCTAAGTGATATTCAACCAGTTCTGGATGGGGTTGCACTCCCCCTGAAGGATCAGGTTCATAGTTTGGGGGTGCTCTTGGATCCACAACTGTCACTTGAGGCACAGGTGAACTCGGTGGCACGGAGCACCTTTTATCAGCTTAGGCTGATATACCAACTACGTCCTTATCTGGACAGTTCGGATCAACTTCGGAAACTTCAGCTGGTCCAAAATAGGGCAGCGAGATTGTTAATGGGGACTGGCTGACGTGAACATATTATGCCAGTGCTTTCTCATCTGCACTGGCTGCCAGTCTGTTTCAGGGGAACATTCAAAGTGCTGGTGCTAACATTTAAAGCCCTAAACGGCTTGGGGCCAGGGTATCTAAAGGATCGTCTCCTCCCATATGTACCTGCCCGGACACTAAGATCTGCATCAGCAGTCCTTCTCCGAGAGCCCCTGCCAAAAGAAGTGAGGCAGGTGGCTACTAGGAGGAGGGCCTTTTCTGTTGTGGCACCCCAGTTAAGGAATGAGCTACCCAAAGAGGTTCGCCTGGCGCCTACTTTGTATTCTTTCCGGCGCCAGGTGAAGACCTTTCTATTCTCCCAGGCATTTTAATCATTTTAATCATCTTAATCTTGTTGTTGTTTTTAACTCCGTTATTGTAACTGTTGCTGCTAGCTCTGCTGTGTGTTTTTAATCTGTGGTTTTAAATTTTATATTTATTTTATATTGTATTTTATGGTTTTAAATGTTGTAAACTGCCCAGAGAGCTTCGGCTATTGGGCGGTATACGAAATGTATTAAATAAATAAATAAATAAATTTCATATCCAGTTGGGCACTTAGAAAATGCAAGCAGGAGCAGCTGTTATATATTAATTTTGTGTGCAATAGTTTTTGCTCACCGATTGCAGTAATTATGATAAGTATTTCCTCTTTCAGTCTGTGGCCAATATCATGATTTTGCTTGCTAGGTAGGCAGGCAGGTAGATAATGATACACTTTCCAGTTTCAAGTTTTATTCCTCAAGCTTTGATCTTTCTCTTAGCAGAAAAGGCCTCACTGTGTAAGGGGAGATGCCATGCTTGTCAGGAGGCCTGTGTTGCAGATGGAGAGCTCTTTGGTAATGCAGCCAACGTCCCCGTGAATGCCACACATGGAGGATTCTGTTGTAAGATTTATTGACTATAGCATTTTATTAAGATTATTGTATAAAACTGTCTCATAGAAGGAAAAATAAAATGATTTCTTTTTAGTTCTCTCTATTTATATTACTTCTATGACATGAACATGTCCTTTTGAACTGATAAGGCTGACCTCTGCAAACTCTTCTTTATGCTACAACTCCTGAAGGATAGAAAATCCTTGTGCTTGAGGCAGAAATTTTAAAACTGGAAAGAAGGCGGCTGGGGGAAGAAGGAGCTCGAGGAAAGGGGAAGAACAGAGATGGGGGGGAGGGAAGGAGGGAGGCTGATGGCTCCAATGTCCATGGTGCTGAACCCTACCCCCCCCCCCCCCAATAGGTTCGGCACCCTGGATAGCTCCTGAAAAGTTCAGAGTAAAAATCCGGAGTGGACACACAGCTCCGCTGATATTGGAACCAGCAGCCTCCACTGGTTACCGGGTGTGAACTATCTAGAGCTTGGTGTTGCGGTTTTTATATTAAAATTAAGCATTTATTATACGTATACCCTACTCTGACGTGGGATTCCTGGTGGCCTCTCGTCCAAGAGGCTGATCAGGTCCCTACCTCCCTAGATTCAGCAATGCTGCTGCAGCTTCAGATGCTCTCAGACCATTCAGTGGCTCCACTATTGAATTTCTAGCCTGGTAGATAAGGAACATGGAGAGCTTTTTCACAGAGAGTCAGAACAGGCACCTTGAGTAGAAGAAGTAACTTTGCTTCCTTCACTTTTGCTGAAAACAGTGTTGACTGATGGCCACATTTATTTATTCATTTATTTATTTACAGTATTTGTATACCACTCCATATCTAGGCAGATTCTGGAGCAGTGAACAATAAAAACATAAAATAATTTTTAAAAAACACACATTAAAAACAGGATAACCGTAAAACCATGGCTGGTCAGCAAGGAAGGTTTCCCAGAACAAAGATGTCTTCAGCAGGAGCCAAAAACAACAGTGTTGGTGCCCGCCTAACCTCCAGAGGCAAAGAGTTCCATAGAAATGGAGCCATCACACTGACAGCTCTTCTCCTGGTGGACTCCAATTGGGCCATAAGTACATGTGGAACCACCAGGTCCGATGACTTCAGTGACTGGGCAGGTTGGTAAGGGAGAAGGTGCTCTCTCTGGTATCCTGGTCCCATGTTGTTTAAGGCTTTGTACACTAGTACCAGAACCTTAAACCTGGCCCAGTAGCGAATAGGCAGCTATTGCAGTTCCCTCAGCAAAGGAGTTGCATGCTGAAAAGGGGCAGCTCCCGACAACAGCTGAGCTGCTGCATTCTGCACTAGCTCCAGCTTCCGGACTAGCCTTAAGGGCAGCCCCACATAGAGCACATAGAGGGCTATTTGTATTAGCCCTCTGTTTGCCTACTGATGCTCATAATTCCATCTACGGTAATTTTAAAAGCAGCAGTTACAAATAACGAAACTGGATACCTAACATATTTGTTCTGACCAGCCAAAAGCATACACGTTTTCACAAAATCTGACATCTCAAGGCAAGAAAGAAAACCAGATAAAAATCTTTCTCTAGGTGCCCTATACAAAGGGCAATGTAACAAATGAAGACAAATATCCTCCACCTCTCCCTGCCAACAAACACAGAGACGTCAATCCCTTAAATCAAACTTCCTTCCAAATAAGCAGTGGGCATAGTTTGAAAGCTCAGCTTAGTAAAATTCTTTCTTAATAAGGGAAATGTAAGCTTATGCAAATACAGCTGCAGAGTGAGATTAACCTTTATATGTCTCTAACTCTCTACCACAAAGAAAACCTGGTATTTTTCATATCCCAGTTACAATCTTTATTAAAGACCTTATCCTTATCATTTGATTTCCCCCCCCCCCCATCCCTGCAAAGTCAATCGTCCCTAATATCTCAAATGAGAGGTCATAATCTTCAGACATTGGATCTTTCTTTCCAACCTTTTGGGCCCAGTTGTTCCTGAAAGCATAGTTTGGGTAGCCTATGATCAGGCATTTGCTTCACCTTTTGATATTATATAAACAGCGTCTTATGTATTCTAGGCTTGACAGTAGGCAAAACAACTTCAGCTTGAAACATTACAGCCAGAGTAGCTTGGGGCAAACCCAATAGACTTTTCCAAAACTAGTTCTCTACTACTAGCAAAGAACTTAAATCACCCCTTTCCTATAACTCTGCACTGTACAAGTTCTGGGCAGTGACTTCTCCTACATAAATTTTTACTATGGGAGAAATTGTGGATTACCTGACCTGTTTTAGCTGCTATTAAATACAGTTAAACCCTAGTTTATATTTATACATGCTGTTTATAGGTTGCCCTATGGCCAAAGTTCTCTGGGTGGCTTCATCAGGCGATCACTCGTGACCGAGTAAGATTGTCTTCCGGGATAAAAGGAGGAAATTCTAAAGAAGATTGTGTAGACTCTAGCGATGGGTCCGTAAGTGACTGTGGAGGCCAATTCTAGATCCACACAGCTTCCCACAGTGAGGACACAGGTTACCAGATAGAAGATGGTCCTGTAAAGGATTCATTTGACGTGCTTTTCGCTTAGCACGTTTCTCCCTTTCACCTTGCACTCGGGCTTCTTCAAAGTCCATGGAACCTTTGTGAAAGGCCAGCCTCCATTTAGATCGTTCATGGGCCAGAGCTTCCCAGTTTTCGATGTTTATATTGCATTTTTTTAGATTAGCCTTATGAACATCTTTAAACCTCTTATATTGACCACCGATATTCCGCTTTCCATCCTTGAGTTGTGAGTAAAGTAACTGCTTTGGGAGACGGCAGTCAGGCATTCGAACAACATGACCGGTCCACTGAAGTTGGCGTTGAAGGATCATTGTTTCAATGCTAGTAGTCTTTGCTTCTTCCAGTACACTGACATTTGTTCGCCTATCTTCCCAAGTAATTTGCAGGATTTTCCGGAGGCAACGTTGATGAAACCTTTCAAGGAGGTGGAAGTGACGTTTATAGATAGTCCATGTTTCGCAGGCATACAATAAAGTTGGTAATACAATGGCTTCATAAACCAGTGTTTTGGTCTTCTTACAAATATCCCGATCCTCGAACACTCTATGTTTCATTCGAGAAAATGAGGCACTTGCGGAGCTCAGACGATGCTGGATTTCACTGTCGATGTTAGCTGTAACAGAAAGATAGCTGCCAAGATAGAGAAAATGATCGACATTTTCCAGTATTGTCCCGCCAAGCTGGATAGATGGCATCACCAAAGGATTGGCTTGCACTTGCTGATGAAGCACTTTGGTTTTTTTGATGTTAAGTGAGAGACCAAGTTTTTCGTATGCT
This sequence comes from Shinisaurus crocodilurus, assembly GCA_021292165.1. NCBI lineage: Eukaryota > Metazoa > Chordata > Lepidosauria > Squamata > Shinisauridae > Shinisaurus > Shinisaurus crocodilurus. The sequence goes on along the minus strand of CM037880.1, from coordinate 31,859,151 downwards.
TCTGCAAAAGCATTTAGGATAGTTTGGAGATCATCCTCTGAATGTGCGGAGACCACATTATCATCAGCATACTGAAGTTCCACAACGGAGGTTGTAATTACCTTACTTTTTGCTTTCAGCCTGCTGAGATTAAAAAGCTTTCCATCTGTTCGATATATAATTCCCACACCGGTGGGAAGTTTCCCCTTGACAAGATGTAAAACTATGGCGATGAAAATGGCAAATAATGTTGGGGCGATAACACATCCCTGTTTAACACCTGATCCTACTTTAAATGGAGCACCATGAGAGCCGTTGTTGTCCAAAACCGTTGCCGTCATGTTGTCATGGAGAAGTCGCAAGATATTCACAAATTTATTGGGGCATCCAATTTTCATAAGGATAGTCCAGAGAGCTGTACGGTCTACAGTATCAAAGGCCTTAGCCAAATCGATAAATGCCATATAAAGGGGTTGATTTTGCTCCCGGCATTTTTCTTGGAGCTGACGTGCAGTAAAAATCATGTCTACTGTCCCTCTAGAGGGGCGGAAACCATATTGAGTTTCAGGGAGGATCTCTTCTGAAATAGATAGAAGACGGTTTGCGAGAATCCTAGCAAATATTTTACCTGCGGTTGCTAAGAGAGAAATGCCCCGATAGTTTCCACAGTCTGTTCTATCACCCTTCTTAAAGAGGGTGATAATTATGGCATCCCTGAAGTCTTCTGGGATCTCTTCTCTTATCCAGATTTTTTCGATGAGTTTATGAAGATGTTGTACAAGTTCGGGGCCCCCTTCTTTAAAGATTTCAGCAGGAATCCCATCTGGTCCACTAGCTTTGTTGTTCTTCATTTGATTAATGGCTTTTTTTACTTCATCCAAAGTGGGGAGTATTGCAAGTTCCTCTTTAATTTGTTTTTGCGGGATTTGCGAAAAAATCTCATTATCCACCTTAGACTTACGATTTAAAAGGTCATAATAATGCTCTTTCCAACGCAGTGCAATAGACTCTTTGTCTTTTACGAGTTTGGTGCCATCTTTTGATTGTAAAGGGTTTGTACCATAGGTTTTTGGTCCATAAATGGCCCTTGTGGCCTTAAAAAAGCCCCGTGCATCATGAGATTCTGCAAGTTGTTGAATTTCTTCAGCTTTCTTTTTCCACCAAGCGTTCTTAAGTTCTCTTGTTCTTCTTTGGACCTCAGCCTTTGCGCTAGCGTAGGTTTTTTTCTTGGCAGCGCAGTTAATATCATTTTGCCATATTTGGAAGGCTTTCCTTTTTTGGTCAATTATATATTTAATCTCATTGTCATTTTCATCAAACCAATCCTGATGTTTCTTAGTTTCATATCCAATAGTTTGTTCACAAGCTGCAGTAATGGAGGTTTTCAGCTTAGATCAATGGTCCTCAATGTTGTCAGGAGGTTCCGTAGGTAGATGTTCCTTAAGAAGTGATTGAAGACGAGTTTGCTTAATAGGATCTTGAAGGACTTGGATGTTCATTTTACGCCTTGGTTTCCTTCCTTGAAGCCTACGTTGGGGAGCAATGTTGATAACCATTGTGGACCGGATTAGTCGGTGGTCTGTCCAGCAGTCGTCGGCACTCACCATGGCCCTAGTAAGAAGTACATCGCGGCGATCTCTAACACGGACAATTACATAATCCAGAAGATGCCAGTGCTTTGACCGTGGGTGCTGCCATGATGTTTTAAACTTATTCTTTTGTCGAAAGAGCGTGTTTGTGATAGTGAGATTATGCTCTGCACATATAGACAAAAGTAAGAGTCCGTTCGGGTTGCTATTACCAACTCCGTCTTTTCCAATAGTTTCTGGCCATAAATCAAAGTCACGCCCGACTCTTGCGTTAAAATCGCCCAGGAGGATAATTTTATCCTCCTTAGGTATCTCTGACAGGAGAGTGTCCAACTGGCTGTAAAAACTTTCCTTGATGTCATCATCAGCATCTAATGTTGGTGCATAAGCGCTCAAAATAGTTACCTGTTGGTTATTGGCGAGCTTTAATCGAAGAGTTATCAGGCGTTCGTTAATGCCAGTAGGAACTTCTGACAAAGAGTTCACTAGTTCATTTTTGATGGCAAAGCCTACTCCATGTATTCGTCGGTCCTGCTCAGGTAGTCCTTTCCAGAAGAAGGTATAACCTCCTTTTTCTTCTTTCAGCTGTCCCTCTCCTGCCCTTCGAGTTTCTTGAAGTGCTGCTATGTCAATTTTAAACCGTCTCAGCTCCCTTGCAATAATAGCAGTCCTACGCTCAGGGCGTTCACTATCTATGTTATCCAGCAATGTCCGTATATTCCATGTTCCAAAATTCAAATGTCTTTTTCGACCGCTAAAATGGTGACCCCACTGGACGCGGTAATCCAGTCAGGGGAGAAAGAGGTAGACTATGTTTAGGGCACCTTTTCTAGCCCCCTCCCCATACGGGGTGAGCAGAGTGGATCCTAAATAGGGCTGCTCAGTCATGGATACAGCTGCCGAGCTGCTCGACTACCTCGTTCCTTGAACAGGGCGACTGAGTCTGCATCCACCGCCCATGTGCTGGTCCATGACTAGGGGCTTCCAGATTCACAGTCCTGCCCCCGTTGCCATTCGCCAGTCGCCATGGGACTTTTTGTTGTTGTTGTTGTTTGGTTGGTTGGGTTGGGTTGGGTTGGATGGGTTGGGTTGGAAGACGCCTGTGCGTGAAACTGTTTTATGTGGGGAGATCGGTGCACAACGAATCACCACACAAACTTGACAGAGGACGGCAGAGATCCAATGGCACGGTTACCCTGACGATTGGAGAACCATTCTCTGCTGCAGCCTTCATCCGCCTTCACAGCCGTTGTAATTTAGGTTTAATTATCTTCCGCCTGTTCTGCCGTTGAGGACTTTATGTTTTGGATCGTTCTTTGTCTGGTTCCTCTCCCCGGACCTTACCGCCATGGGTGACCCTACTGGGAGTACATAGCTCCCGACGGCATTGCTCACAGGATTCATCGGAACACGCAAGCCCACTCACCACTTCAAGGTGACGATCCGGCGAGGGGACTGGGTGGCTTACAGGGATACTGAATGTAATGATACACAATTAGCTTCATAATAGTCTAAAATATTGTTTTTCTCATTCAGTTCAGCAGATCTCCAATTTCAAGATTCATGTATGTGACTGGAATTCCAATGAATTCACAAGCCATGTTTCCTGGGTCCCTGTGAAAGAATTACTTGATCGTGGCTTCAAATCCATTCTCCTGAGAGATAGAAGCAATGACACCAATGGTAATAAAATTAAATTAATATGCATTTGTCAGCTGATGTGAAAGATGTAATCATTTTGAAGAGGTATCATAGAGTTATCATGAATACAGAATGAAAATGTCATGGCTTTTGGATAAAGATTAGTTTTTTATTTTTTAATTAGTTTTTAAAATGTGAATTACACCAAAACAAAACAAAACAATCCCCCAAATGAAAAAATACAATTTTCTTACTGTTTTTAAAATGAATCACTTATAGTAAATATGTATGAAATATATATCCATAAGTATCAATAAGTATGTAGTAATACAATTATCCATAAAGACAGTTATGCTTTTGGATAAAGATAAGAAATTTTAATGAAAGGAACAGATCTAAAGTATGAGCTCTGATAACCAAGGTCTTTTTCCCCTCTCAGTTTTCACATTATTTGCTCCTAATTAATTTTAATTACTTTTTATTACACTTCTTCTTGCTGTCTTGGGGTGAAACTTCATCTTGCTTTTCTAAGTAATCTGTTCTTGCCCTTTTATCATAGCAGTAGAAAAAGTAAAGGTGGGGCGCTTTATTTGTTTTTGTCATAAAAAGAAAAGTTTTATTCTTCTTCTCAGTGACACTTTCCACTGAGCAAAGTAGAAAAATGTACATTAAAAAATACAAAAAATGTCAATCTGATCGAACATAATAAGAGCCCTGCTGGATCAGACCAAAGGCCTATTTAGACCAGCATTCTGTTCCCACAGTAGCCAACCAGCTGCCTATGCAAAGGCCACAAGCATGACAAGACTGCAGTAGCACACTTCTGCTCATGTTCCCCAGAAACATGTATTCAGAGACCTACTGCCTCTGACACGGGAGGTAGCGTATAGCCATCATGACTAGTAGCCATTGACAACCTTATCCTTCATGAATTTGTGTAATCCCATTTTAAAGCCCAGAAGGGCTGAATTCAATTTCAGAGAAGCTCTCAGGGACTTCATTCCAGTGGTGGATGGGGCTGAAGGCAAAAAGGGACAAGGCCAAAATGCCAAAAATACCAGCACATTTTGGCTTAAAGGTCTTACTGCCAGGAACCAAGCCTCAGGAGAAGAAGCACTTCAACCTTACAGAATGATGGGGTAGGGGTGTGTGCGCAAAAGCTGGGAAACCATGAAACTATCGGCAGTCAGGAGAAAAGGGGTATGGCCAAGGGAAGGGGGACATGGCCATCAGAAGGCTGGATTGGAACACCAGGTGGGCTGGATTTGACCCATGGCTCTGAGGTTCAACATGCTGGAGTATGCATTGAGAAGATGTCAACTCTGTAGGGAGGGTTTTTAAGTTGATTGGCCATTAAGGAGTTAAGGCAGACTTGTATAGTCTGGTTAAAGGGCAAAGGGAGAAACCAAGCTTTTCTGTGTAGTCAGGGGGCAGGGTTCAGTGGAACAAACCACTTCATTGTATCATGGGAGGGACGTCTGGAGGTTGCCTAGCAACAAGTTAGAATTCTAGTCTCTCTCTCTCTCTCTCTGACAGTTAGGCCAGTGACTTGACCCGTGGTTTTCCTTTCCTCACAGTATAAGTAACATTTTAAGAATCTGCATTTATGAAGTCTGTAACCATCAAACTAATAGTACCTGAGAAATCGTATGTTACTCTTGCTTACTTTAAAAAGCATCTACTTAGAAACAAGCCCTGTGTGTGTGGGCGTGTGTTTGTTGGATGGACACTGCTGTGTTGCTGCTGTGCTCTGCCATCAACAACACCTCTGTGTTAGATTAAAGAGGGGAGGGCCTAAAGGGGAGAGGAATTAGCCTCATGCTATTGGCTTCCTTGACTGATGTCCCTAAGTTATATATATGTTTAGGAATTGATATGATGTTATATGTTCATCATGAAGATCCCTAAGTATGGTTGTTGTTCAAATAAGTAACGAGGTTCGAAGAGCCTTCGCCCATTGGTAGGGCAAACGCTTTGCATGCAGAAGGTCGCACATTCTATCTGGTTCTTGGGTAGCAGGACTGGGGAAACTCTTGAACAGCTCTTGCCAGATGGAGTACACTGTACTAGGCTACATGATCCCAATGTTCAGACTCGATATAGAGCAGCTTCATATGTTCATACGAAGTTCAGTGTCCTGTCTTAAAACAATTGCTTTAGGGTGCAATTCTATGCATGTTCAGACAGAAAAAAGTCCTACAGCTCCCAACATGTCCCAGCCCGCATGCATAGGATTGCACCCTTAGCTGCTCTAATAACTTTAAGGTCAGAAAAGAGAAATCATAAGAGGCATAGAAATTGTATCTTCATAATTTCTGGAAGGTACCCAAAAGTTTTCAACTGGTTCAGTGTTTCTCAGATAGGTCATGCACAAAGTTTTTCTTTTCCTTCTGTTTATTTCAAGCATAAATTTGACAGCAATATCAATTTAATAACTTAAGTGCACAACACCCCCCCCCAAACAAAACACTGCCAATGTCATCTGCCAATCTCAAAAAAAGCCCTGTACGAAGGTTGAAATTTGCAAATAAACGTTTGTTTTTCTAACTTTGTTCATCCCCCCTCTTGCCCCGTAAGCAGGGAGCGCAAAATTAAATCACAATGACTAAGTCTAGACAACTGTATTCACATAACAAATTTGATTATCAAATATGAGTAATTCTTTTTGATGTACTCAGAGATATAATAAACTTTTTTTCTGACCTTGACTGATATTTTTCTAGCTGTGCAATTTCTAGTTTCTGTGTTATTAAACTCTGAGTGTATGGCACTTGTGCTGCTGGGAACTTTATTGGAATGAATTATCATTGCACCAAAGGAGAGCTTGGACTGAAGCAAAGACTGCTAGCCACCTGTTGATTTAATTGTGCTAATGTTAAGAGATCTATCACCTGTTAGTTTATAGTATTTTGAGCTTTCTTGTTCACTTACTGTTATAATTGGCAGCTTTGCTGTATTTTTTTTCTCCTATTAGCACTTTTTATTTTCATTTATTTATATTTATATCCTGCCTTTTCCCTGCAAGGAACCCAAGGAGGCTTGCATAATTCTCCGCCTCTCCATTTTATTCTCACAACAACCCAGTGAGGTAGGTTAGGCAAAGAGTCAGTGACTGGCCCAAAGTCACCCATGGCCGAGCGGGGACTAGAATCTGGATCTCCCGAGTCCCAGTCCAACACTCTAAACATTACACCACACTGGCTCTCAGTTTACAAATATACCAGATAATTATAGTGTTAGATAATAAGCACAGCATTTTAGCAGCTTATAGAAGTATGCAGTTGAAATGTTAACCAGCCAACAGAGTTTGCTATGGTTTACGGCTATATTTGAGAAGCATCTTTTCCTCCTCTTATACAGTAAAAAATAAAATAATCCCAGCTATTTAAGATTAATCAGTTTTTGCAGATTAGATTGATTTTCTCAAATCTGATTTACTGAAATGCATAAATAACTTTTTCTTCCACCCCAGTAAGTGGCTGTATTAACATCTCTATTCCTCTGCTCATTGATGATTGAGAACACTTCATATTGGGTTGGTGTGAAACTTCAGCAAAGGGCTTTCCACTTGAACTGTCAACCTTAGAACAAGCCTGTATTCTACACAAGCCACTTTGGTTTGGGGGCTTTTCTGAAAGAACTGAAAGCGACACGAGAGTGGAATGAATGAATAAATGCAGTTTACTTTACTGATGAAGGTCTGTGCAGCATTTTCACATTGGCTCTATAGGCTGTTGTCTGAAAAAAATGTCTATAGCCCTATTCTGGTGTTCCTCTCCATGTGATTGTAATTTTGGCCCCACCAACACCAGTGTGTCCTGCCATCCATGCATTTGGGCAAAATGTCTATGAAGGGGACCCTGCTGTGTGCACAGCAAGACTCCCTATGATTGGGATCCATCCCTGATCATACAGGGTTCTTCCAGATTGAATGAGAATAGTTGGAATTTTCAGCACAGCAGTGGCAGCTGTTGGCGATTCCCAGGTGATAGGGCAAATCCATATGCTGAGCCACTTATGTACAGCCAGCCACTGTATGGAGCTCCCACCAAGTGGAAGCAATTCTCAGTGGCTTCCACTTGGTTGCTAGAATGTGTAAAATGCACCATTATGAGAACACCTACAAATTAGGCTTATGTTATCCTGTCTAGAATGTTACCCTTTGGGCATGTAAGTTGGTTTATCATAGCATTTATTCATCACAGAGTGACCTATAAACTTGGTCTTTTTAAAATGGTAATCATCGTCAAGGGAAAGTTTACTGACAGTACCAAAATGAGATGCAAGTTCCTGTGCCGAGTGAGCTTCAAGGATATAGCCGTCTCAAAGCATAACTCTCCAACAAGAGCGTTTTATGTACAGATGCATACAAATGAGTGGGATTAGAAAACCTGCTTGAAAAGAATCTAATCTTTCATCCTAGATACAGTGTGTGAGCTGCTTGATCTCAAGTTGCTGACAAGTGAAATTCAGATAGAAATAGAACCTCTATTTAATAGTAATACCACAATATTGGTTATCCTGTGCCCTGAATGCAGAGGAACCAGTCACTAACATTGAGTTGAGTTTCTGAGTTTCTTCAGGAATAACTGCTTTGTCTTGGGCTGCAATCCTATGCACACTTACCTGCAACAAAACTTACTTCGGAATCGACATCCCTAGGATTGTGCTGTTAATATATCGCTCTGCATAGTCTTTGCTCGCCAATACAAATATTTACTACAAATAAATAAACACATATTTATATTCCATTGGACCCAGACCAGAGCAAGGATCAATGTCCCATCTAACTGGTTTGTGGTACCTAAGATAATTCTTCCTTTGCATAAGGAACAAGCTACACATTATGTTGTTCATGCTTTTAAGAAGCTTGCTTAAACTGGCCACATTACACTGAAGAGAAACAGAACGCAAAGGTTAAGGTAGTCATATTTTGACCATAGGAAAAATTCCAAAATCAATATTAATGTAATACCTTTATTAGGCCAACCAAAAGGTCACCAAAAATGTGCAAGGTTTCAAAACCTCCAGATCTCTTCATCTCATTTCCAATATAAAGGAGCTTGTGTGCTTCGCCCAAGATGGAGACATTTCTGATTAACAGCTGGATTTTATATCTTCAAAAATGTGGGATCAAACTTATCTGCCTTTTTTGCTCCCAGAAGCCGTAGGGGTGGCTCTAGAAACTCCAGGTGAAACTGAGACCATCCAATCACTTGCTAGAGCCATACTGGAATGTCTGCAGACCCTTCCTCCTCCATTCCATCACCAGATTGTGATCATGCAGACACTATGACTTCAGCTTCAGATTTTTCTCTCCCCCCTTCTGCTAATTGGAATAGCTTGCCTGAGGAAGAGACCTGGAGATCTCAAAAGCTTACATATTTTTGGTGACCTTTTGGTTGGCCTGATAAAAGTACTACACTAATACTGAAGAAAAAGGAGCTTCAAGGTTCTTATCTGGAATTTGCTCCTGTTATTGCAAACAGCATCTTTAGGGGGATATAGAAGCTGGGGGTAGGGGATTTTGGCCAGGAAACTCGCACCGGGCCCTGTTCCAGACTGAGAGGATGTTAGATAGCAGGGCCCTGTGACTGCTTTTTCTTCCATGTCAAAGTGGTCAGTTTAAACCAGTGTCCTCCAACCTTGGGTCCCCAGATGTTTTTGGCCTACAACTCCCAGCATGCCCCTGCTGGGGCATGCTGGGAGTTGTAGGCCAAAAACATCTGGGGACCCAAGGTTGGAGGACACTGGTTTAAGCACACTTTTTAAAAAGTGTGAATAATGTAACAACACAGGGATGGCGAAATTGTGTTCCTCCAGATTTTTTTTGCAATTACAGCTCCCATCATCCCTGACCACTGGGCATGCTGGCTACAGCTGATGGAAGTTTGAGTCCAATAACATCTGTGGGGCCTGACATAACATATAGTTTGGGCCTAAGAAAATTATCCATCATCTAAGCATCTCGTTTTAAATGCAATAGATTGACAAATTTGCGCACATGACAATATCTGTTTTCTGACATGGGAATGCCCATGACAGCAATGCTGTATACCACCATGGGTGGCTACACATAACTAATTATCCCATGGGCAGATACAGTGGTGTGCATGTAATAACATGGGAAGTTCATCTGTAGAAGCCAAGGCACTTGGGGAGCATTTTACTATGGTTCTGCTTCTCCTATTTCCAGTTGAGAGCAAGAATGCTCCTCACTACATTGCCAGAAGGTAAAAATGATCAGCTTCCCATATAGTAATGGGGATAACATGGTGAGTAACAACACAGTACAAGGTTGCCTGTAGCCACCCAGTATTTGCTGCTGTGGGATGTTCTGAATCACACCTTGGTGTGTTTCTACTGATCTTAGTTCTAGAACTGGGTTGGACAACTTCAGGGGATCCAGGGACCACTTCCCTACTGGACCCCTCGCAGGACGCACTCCTGTTGCCACTGCTGAATTTTGGTGGGGGTGCTGGCAGGTCCACACCAGAGGCCAGGGAGGGCTATGTGTTGCTCAGCCCTGTTCTAGAACCTGGGCAATATAGGCATGAAGGAAGAGCAAATATTCAGCACAGAGAGCTTATTATTTTCACAAGAAGAATTGCTGAGTCTTAAGCTGTAATAGTAACTGTAACAGGAGAATGAGTGGAGGAACAACGAGTGACAACTGAGGCCAGAATGGAATGCTGGGTGGAGTGAGTGGTGGCAGTTGGAGAAAGTCAGAAGGAGGAGAGGGACAGTTAGTGAGAGGTCAGCAAAAGAGGGAGTTGAGTTGGGATGGAGAGACAGTAAAAGGAACTAGGGCCAGAGTTAGTTAAGTTAGTTAGGGTGCAATCCTATGTATGTTTAGACAGAAAAAAGTTGCACAACTCAATGCTGGCTGGGGAATGCTGTGGGTTGTAGGATATTTTCCTGTCTAAACATACAGTACATAGGATTACACTCTTAGTAGAATCAGAGACAGGTTGTGAACGAGGAGGGAGGGAGGAGGGAAGTTATGGAAAACAGAGATGTGTTAGGTTTTTAGAACCATTATTATCAATATTTATCAGTTATTGTTTGTTCTGAATGTTGACCTGTTAATTAAATAAATATATGCTTATCCTTTTAAATACCTGTGTCCTGGACTTGATGGATTTGAAGACTGGCATATCTCATGCCATGTGCTGAGGACAGAAAAGGAGAGCCTGACTGCTCTCTGTAAATCACTAGGTGGTAGCAGCTAGTGTTTTTGGGAGTCCTGGGAAAAGTCTGGACTCGGTGACCTCTAGTGGCCAGGCTCTTATAGAGGACCTCTAGATTTGTCACAGTTTGGTGGCTTATTGGTGGAATTCAGATTTGTGAGATCAGTATTATTATTTTTTTACAAAGTAGGAGGAAAGCCACACTGAGAGCCAGTGTGGTGTAGTGGTTAGAGTGTTGGACTGGGACTCAGGAAATCTGGGTTCTAGTCCCCACTCAGGCATGAAGCTCACTGGGTGTCTTTGGGCCAATCACTGACTCTCAGCCTAACCTACCTCACTGGGTTGTTGTGAGGATACAATGGGGCAGAGGAGGATCATGTAAGCTGCCTTGGGTTCCTTGGAGGGAAAAGGGTGGGATATAAATGTAATACTAATAATAATTTTAAAAGCCTTGAATCACCCACAGTTCTGATGACCAGAACAATATCTCAAAGTTTGTTAATATAAATTTTGAAACTCCAATAGCAGGACGCTCTGAAAAGTATCCCCTTCTGGCACTATTTGTCTTGGGGATAAGTAGGGTCCTGAACTTTTGTTTGAGTCCAGGGTGAAGTGAAGAAAGAGGTCAAAGAGCCACTGCTTCTACATGATCAAAAATGCAATGGCAATGATGTTATTGCCTTAAATTTCTGCTGACTTGCCAATCAACTCAAATGAGCAACGGCTACTGGTATATTTTATTGCCAAGTTCAACTTAGATGACATGAAGGGAGGTGGAAAGTGGGGGTTTTGCAGTGTGGGAAACCGAATAACATGCACAGCAGATCAACAGCAAAAATAGAAATGCCTGACCTCATTTTAGAACCTACTGTTGCCCCTTTGGCTGCAGTGCCATCTTATTTTCTGTCTGACAAATAAGCTCTGTTTTTAGTCTCAACAGTGATATTCACAGATGATGAAGGATGAAGCATTAAACTTAATAATAATGAAGGATGGTTCCTAGAAGATTTTAACCATCAGCTACAGAAAATAGCTAGGGAGTCAAATGATTCAGGAGTAAAAAGTGATGATATATTTTATAAAGAACAGGTTTCTGCTCTTTCTATTTCTGATAGATAAAAGAGAATATGTACAATATAAGTCATTCTCTTAGGCCTCCATAGAAATGCTGCTGTAAGGAGCAAAAGGTCAAGAAGCTCCAAAATTGGTTTCAGGCTTTGGCTGTAAACCAATGTGCTTCTGCTGCAACTTGGTTGCACAATATTCTAGCTAATGTCTTGCTATGGAACTGTGGTACCGATCTGGCACTGGTCAGATCTCATATTTCCTGGTACTTTCTTCAAAAAAAAACTTTTAAAAAAATTATTCCCTTAAATACTATAAAAGTTTTAGGCTGCAATCCTATACACAGTTACCTGAGAAATAAGTCCCATTGAACTCAGAAGTAGGACTTACTTCTGAGCAGACATGCACTGTTACTGTGCAGTGTGTGTGTGTGTGTGTGTGTGTGTGTGTGTGTATAGGTATAGATATAGATATAGATATGGAAGTACAGCACACTGAAAATGAAAGCAGACAGATCCGGACATGATTAGAAGATAGAAGGATTTGAGGAGACTTCTCCAAATGAGAGCGATTATGGAGAGCACACACAGTCCAGTATACCAGCTCAGCCATTTTAACTAGGGTTAAGTGACTGGGCTATGGGAATGAATGGTCCCTCTCCCTTGACCCTCTTTTTCATGCAAGAATTCCCCCTAGCCCTGTTTACCATTGTTCAACATCACATCTGACGAACGTAATCCATATTTAGCACAAACCCAAGTGTACCCTGCAGTTAACTTTTGGGACTCTCTGGGTACCAAAATCTGTGAACAATTCCCAATTTGTTAAGTGTATTAAATGGCTGCCTGCAAGTGCATTACTTTGACGCAGCCAGTTGACTGGGCCCTGCCTGGCAGTGGTGAGTGCAGCGGGGCTTGGGGAAATGCCGCCTCTTGTGCTAGAGGCAACCAGAGTGATCCGGTACTAATTCCCAGGCCAGCCTCCTACCTCAGGTTTGTGAGGGAGGGAAGCATCAAGTGTGCAGTCTTTAGGTTCATTCCAATTCCATGGTGGCTTGATCTCCAGGAAGCTGGAAGGTCAAAGAACTTTGCTCATGCAAATTGTATTGAAGTGACAGCCTCCAGAAAATGGATTTCTCCTATTTAATGACAGTAAATTAGTCATTTTCTTTTAGAGGAACTAATGGAGATGTATTCTTTTTCAGGCCACTATAAGTGGGTGCAAGCTAAAGACAACACATCACACGAAAGCTCACATCTGAATGACTCGTTGTGTCATTGCTTCGGTGACAGCTGCCGTTTTTTGTTTTATTACTCCATGGTGGATAGCAGTGTTCTCAAAGCAGTACTTTATACTAATAAGGTAAGGGGAAAAATGCTTCTGTGATTCAACTTCAGATAGTAAGGCAGACTTGCTTTGGCAAGGCATACCCAATCTCTCTTGCTTTCCCTTTCTTTCCCTTGCCATCCTATCCGGTTCTACAGTAATAGGAGGTTGAGGTTTTACTAGAAGCTGTTCCTTGTCCTGTGGAATCTGGTTTTTGTGCTTTTATAGCAGGGAAAGCTATAACATAAGTTACAGGGACTGGCACCACTAGTTTTTTTTTTTTTTAAATTAAACCTCCCTCCTCCCTCCCTCCCCAAGGATTACTTTTTTTGCAGATTTCAGTTTGGTGCTACCCTGCATGATTTCATTCACTCTTTTTGAAATGGGAAATATGACACCATTGGTAGTGGGAGAAGGTAGGCAGGACATACCGTATTTTTCGCTCCATAAGATGCACTTCCCCCCAAAAAAAACTAGGTGGAAATGTCTGTGCGTCCTATGGAGCGAATATAGTAAAAAAAAAAAATTTGTAATTTTTATTTTATTTTATTTTATTTTACTTTCCTCTGCTGGTCTGGAAGAGCGGAGGACTCCTGGGTGGGGCAGGGGAAGCCCCCGCCTCTCAGCTGATTCCCCGCGGAACAGCTGATTAATAATATATATATATATATATTGGTACCATACGGTAAGTGCGTCTTATGGAGCGAAAAATACGGTACACCTAATTCCTCTGTAGAAGAAGGAAGGAAGAAAAGTAGGTTTCTGGCACCTTCCTTTAGTAGCAGGTTCACAAATGACACATTGTGTCATTTACTATACAGATCCTTCGCATTGAGTACCTGCATGCCACTGTCAGCTGTTGCCAAGAATGGCTCACTGGGACAAAGCACTGACACAGAAAACAGGAGCTGGATGTTTGAATCCCAACAGGGGGGATCATAGAATTAAGGCAAACTTCACCTTTTAGGGAGGGACCATAGTTCATTGGTAAGGCACATGCTCTTCATGCAAAAGTCCCTGGTTCAATCTCTTGCACCTCCAGGCAGGGCTGGGAAAAATCCCTGTTTAAAAACCTGGGAAGCTGTTGCCAGTGCAATTATCCACTGATTCAAAACACTCTACAGATGTCTCTTTAAGAAAAACACAAGTTGGTATGAATGCCTCACATTCAAGTTTGTTGCTATTGTTTTAAAACCCAGAACGGGGGGGGGGACACAACCCCACAGCCTATCGCACTAAGCATGATAACAAATGAACAAGACTTCAAAAAATCAGCCAAAAAAGTGAGCCACAAAGGTACCAGGAACATTTTTATTATTTTTTTTGAGGATGGAAGCCAATGGAGCTGGTGAACTGCAGGCCAGTGTTCAGAACACACTGACACTTAGATGATCTATTACCAAATTACTTACTTTTTCTTCCCAGAAGGAATGGAGAGCATTATCCAAGGTTGTGGTTGGAAAGGAGACTAAATGAGGCTTTCTGACCTGGAGGTTTAATAAGAGAAGGCAGGGGCCTGTCACCTCTTGAATTGGCTTCAGCTTGGCCCCTCTCTAGCTACTAAATAGCTTCATTCCATCTGATTATTTTAGAGTTTATATGAAATGTGAATTCCAATTTCTAAGGAATTTATACATCACACAAATTACCACCACCCTTTGCTTGCCTTAAGAGCAGCAAATCTGTTAACTATGTGAATATTATAGTTTCCTCCCCTTCTGTACACACAGCAATGCTTTCAAGTATTGTGCTATGATAAAATATCTGTCTGAACTTCCACCCAAGAACCTCAGTGTCAGGACTCCTGCCTGGAGTAGCAGCCTGGGTTTCAACCAATACCCAGAGGGCTTGGCTGGAGGCAGATGTCAGGATCCTTGCTGTGAGCAGTAGCCTGGGCTCCAACTTTGACTCAACGGGGCTGGTCCAATACATCAGTAAGGCAGCACTGGAAGACACCCCAGAGCCCATAATCATGGCTAGGTCTGAGCCATAGCCCAAGACTAGTGGATCAGGGCCTCTTCGTAGGGATGGGCGAACTTATCAGTTTCAGTTTCACCCACATTCAATTTTTTTTAAATCTCAAGTTCTTTTATTTATTTATTACATTTCTATACCACCCAATAGCTGAAACGCTCTGGGGGGTTTACAACAATTAAAACCACAAAAGACAACATAAAATACAGCATATATATATATTTAAAAAAAATTAAACTACAGTATAAAATAGGAGTAAAAGCCAAAATAAAACCTAACAACAGTACAGAGATTTAAAATACAGTAAAATATTTAAAACAACAGAGACTAAAATTCCTGGGAAAATAAGGCACTGGAAAGAGCTCAATGTAGGTGCTGGGCGAGCCTCTCTGGGAAGTTTATTCTACAACCAGGGTGCCACAACAGTAAAAACCTACCCCACTTCCTTTGGCAGGGGCTCCCAGAAGAGGACTGCTGAGGATGATCTTAGGGTCCAGGCAGGTATATATGGGAGGAGATGATCCTTCAGGTAACCTGGCCCGAAGCCGTTTAGACTCGTAGGGGTGTGCAGATTCGCCTCGCGTGGGTGTAGCGGGCCGAAATCGGCCCTGCTCATGTCCGCACGGGGTTCGCGTGGGCCTACCTTAATCCAGTGGTGGCTCGCCTCTCCGTGGCTCGCCACCTGCACCGGTCCCGTTGCGTCACTTCCGGCGTGCCGGAAGTGATGCGCTGGAACAGCGCAGCCGGCGCCAGCAGCTCGAGTGGCGCGGAGAGTTCTCCGCACCGCTCAGAAGAACAAGGCGGAGGGGTGCCGCCACAGAGAGGTGAGGCGACGGAGAGGTGGCCCCCCCAACAGGTTCGTGGACACCACTAGTTTAGAGCTTTGTAAGTTGATACCAGCAATTTGAATCGGGCCCAGACTTGGACTGGTAGCCAGTGCAGATGGTGAAGTACTGACCTAATATGATCATGTTGGCCAGTCCCTGTTAGCAATCTTTCCCTTCCAGATGTAAAGAACTTTGTGAATTTTGGTAAATTCTTAAGGAAAAATGAACTGAAACTATATTTTCACCCATGCTATTCCCAGCATGGAGAGGACCATGATGTACTTGCCTACTGTAAAACTGTTAAAGATGAGGAGTCTGACAGGGGGGCGGGGGAAAGAGATGGCATCCCTAATTCAGCACTAACATGGCATAGGGATTCAATCCCAGACTTTAAGAGCAAAGCACTCAAAGCCCTGGCCTGGATAGACAAAGCTGTCAGTTTTGGTTTCTCCCACATTTGAAATTTTTAAATCTCAAGTTGTTGTTGTCCTGAATATGGAGATCTCTGCGAATTTTGATGAATTCTTATCATAACCAAATTGAAATGAAATTCTCACCCACGCCTATGTCCTGAGCCCAACACCTCCAGACACTCAGGGCTTGAGGCTAGGGCCTAGGCCTAGCCTAACATGGTCTGTTTAATATGCTCAGGCCTACTAGGCATGTGCCATCGAGCCTTGTGCGAACGGGCCGAAATCAGCCCCGCTCACACCCGCGCGAGGCCTTACCTTAACTCCAGGGGCGGCTCGCCTCTCCACGGCGAGCTGCCCGTGCGGCCCGCTCCGATCCCGTCGCGTCACTTCTAGCACCGGAAATGACGCGACGGGACCCTGCGCAGGCGCGCTGGACCCCCGTGCCGCATACTGCGCCTGCACAGGGTCCTGTCGCGTCATTTCCGGTGCTGGAAGTGACGCGACGGGACCGGAGAGGGTGGGTCGAGCAGCGCGGAGAACTGCTCCACACCACGCAGAAGATCGAGGATGGGGGGCCCCGCCCCCGCGGAGACTCAAGCTGGGGGCAAGGCGCCCCCCCACAGGTTTGATTACATGACTACTCAGGCCCCAGAGAACACTTCAAGTGTAGAAGGGAATAAGGGTGTGTATGCAGCATCTCCTCTTGTGATTGACAGGCCTTCTCAAGCTCCTGAATTGCGCAGGACTAATATAAATTGTAGGAATCTAGCCAGTGTCTTCCTGTTTGCTGCACTACGTTTTCTACAGGGCTAGATTCTGCTGCTTTGGCTGCCTATGGCACAGCCTGGTCCCAACATGAAGCTCTCCATTTTAGGTAGTTGCTTATTTATTTATTTATTTATTTATTTATTATATTTATATATCCCACCTTTTTTCCTGCAAGAAACCCAAGGCGGCTCACATAATCCTCCTCCTCCTCTCCATCTTATCCTCACAACAACCCTGTGAGGTATGTTAGGCTGAGAGTCAGTGACTGGCCCAAAGTCACCGAGTGAGCTTCATGGCCAAGTGGGGACTAGAACCCAGATCTCCTGGGTCCCAGTCCAACACTCTAACCGCTACGCCACACTGGCTCCTTAGTCTACTCCTTAGTTGCTTAGTCTACTCATGCTCTATATCATATACTAGCTTTTGTCCGCGGCTTCGCTCGCGTGATGAAGAGTGATCATGCCAAGTTTGCACGGGTTGTCATTTTCCTATAGGCACTATTTGTTCGAAATTCCTTAAGGTCGCTGACTGCTGTTTTGAATCGCTCCATAGGAAAGGTCCCCGGGACTATATAATGGAATTCCAGCTCCCCCAGGACTACACAGTTAAATCCCTGTTCTCCCCCCCCCCCGGACTGCACAATGATATCCCTGCTCCCCCCCCAGGACTATGCAATGAAATCCCAGTTCCCCCCGCCCGGGACTACACAACAATGAAATCCCAGCTCCCCCCCCCCAGGACTACACAATGAAATCCCAGCCCCCCCCCCGGGACTACACAATCAAATCTCTGTCGTCGTCCCCTGGGACTACACAATGAAATCCCTGCTCCCCCCCTGGACTACACAACAATGAAAGTCCTGCCCCTCTGGGACCACACAATGAAATCCCTGCTCTGCCCCGGCTGTGATTCATATGAACATTCTGTTTTGACGTAGGAGAGATTTGCATATCCACTCCTGATTGGGCCCCTGTGGCAGTTCATACCAACATTCTATATGTCATTGGAGCAATTTGCATAACCGCTCCTGAATGGCCCCTGCGAACATTCCAAGTGACGCCATTGGCTCTCATCTATTTTGGGCTGTACAGGCGCAGCGAGGGTTTTTCGGAGATTTGAACCCACCAGTCTTTGTTAGGGATGTACAAGCTCGTCTCAGGCGGGCGTAGCAGGGATAAACAGCCCTGTTAAACAGCGGGACGTAGCTTAAATAGCCTGTTGCCCTGGCTTCTACGCAAAATACGTAGCGCAGGAGCCCAGCACGCTGGCGCAGGGTCCTGTCATGACATTTCCGGCTGGCGATGGGACTAAGCACAACTGGCTCGGCAGGCTCGAGGTGGCGTGGAGAACTGCTCTGCGCTGCCCAGAAGAACGAGTCGGGGGGTGCCGCCAGTGGAGAGTTGAGGTGGCGGCGAGGCACCCCCCCCAAGTTACGTGGACACTCCTAGTCTTTGTCCTTGGGTAATGGAGGGTATGTGTGCCAAGTTTGGGGCAGATCCGTCAAAACGTGATGGAGCCTATGCGACGACGCCCTGCACACAGCAGTCATTCAGTCAGGCAGTTATTTAAAAAGTTTCCTTCCCTTTTCACCCCCTCAGAGAACATTCTAAATGGCCTAGGGGAGATTTGCATACCCAGCCCTATTGGCTCCTGCAGCAATTCTGAGGTGAGGCCGATTTGCATAACTGGTGCCCTATTGTTTTGCCCATAGGAGATTTGATTGTGGGGTGATTTTGCCCCCCTTTTTCACCCCCTTAGGGATGGAATTTCCAAAAATCCTTCCTTAGTGGGGCTCTATGTCATAAAAGCAATGTTCCTTCAAAATTTCACATTCCTATATTAAATGGTTTGAGCTGGGCGTTTATGAGTCAGTCAGTAAGGACACTTTCTTTTATATATATATAGATTAGTTTCCTGTCTCATGCAGCTCTGTGGTGAAATTGTATGTTGTAGGACTCACTCTTTATGCTTGACTCCTGAGGTTCAGCAAGGACTCCTCTGGCTATTCTGTTCTAGCCTCTTCCTGGGCCATACAACATCAGAACATAAGAAGAGTCATGCTGGATCACACCAAAAGCCTTTCTAGTCTTAGTCTAGAATACTGACTAGAAAGAGATGGCCTCTGATCCAGCATGGCTCCTCTTATGTTCTTATGCTTTCCCTTCAAAATAAAAGTGGCCAGTTTGAGCACGCTTTTTAAAAAGTGTGTTTATCATAATACATAGTTTGGCCCTAACTCTGCTATTATCTGGTCAGCTTGCTTTGTTAATTGTGAATGTCATGGTTAAGTATAGGGCCCTTCTTGCTCGAGGTTGTAAGTGTCCAGTATAGCTGCTAAGATAAGAAAGGATAGCCTTGTGTTTCAGAACCCCAATGAATGTCCCTTGTAAAACTACAAGAACCCGTAGAGCTAAGACTGATGTCCCTGCAGACTTTCCACCCACACACACACACACACACACACTTCATTTTCTAAATAATTTTTTGTGAGTATGGGTAGAGCAGACATTCCCATTAAATGCTCTGCCTCAGGGGGAAAAAACACACATTTATCTCTTTGTCTGCCTTGTAACTTTGCATTGCAGTTTATTTTACATTTACATAGCTATCTCCTGATAATTGCTTGATTATTATGCCTAATTACTATAAATGCCTTGTCTTCCCTGGAGTCCATGAAATCAGAGCAGTAAACACAGCAAAGAAGTACAGATAAGCATGTTTCTCCAGCCAGCAGTGATGTGCTGGATGGCCTGTTCTGATAATGATATGGAAAGATCACTTACGGATTACACGTATGCACATTCGTGACCATTTGTGCACATGTATGGACATTTGTATCCTATTGCCATCAGGATGAACAAGTGATGCTGTGGAGAGCCAGTTGTCCAACTAACCATGAGTGGGTGAAAGCAGAAATACAGATACCAGCAGGATGTAAAAAAATCAAGGTAAGGAGAGTGCCCCAGCTTTGAAAGTCCTGGTGATCTACAACAGGGGTGGGCAAAAGGTTGATCTGCATCTACCTGTATATCTCAGTGATTTTCAGTAGATTTGCAAGAATGCAGGGGAGGCTGGTGAGTGGTGACTCCTATGTCAGTGGAGTTCCTGTCCATTGCTTCTTTTTGTTTGAGCTTTATAGGAGCTATCCATGGTGCTCCATGGTGGTGAACCTATTTTGGGGATGGAGTTCAGCACCATGGATAGCTCCTATAAAGCTCAAACAAAAAGATGCAATGGATTAGGAGCGCCACTGACGCAGGAGTCACCAGCCTCCCCTGCAAGAATGTCTAACTCCCAATTATTTAACAACAGCAGGAACAAAATTACTCACCCACCCCAATTATACTGCTGAAATGAAAATAGCTTAGGGTAACCCGTGGATTTTTGTGTGGAAGGGCTCTGAGCTCCATTCAGTTTTGGTACTCTACTCAGATTCCTTGGGCTCAGAATTCTTTTATTCTATGTAACCCTGAAGTCTTCCCACCCCTAGAGGGTCTGCTGCATATATGGAGTTTTCCATGTCCAACACTTCCCTTCTATGTTGTTCCCATTCTCTTCTGTGAACAGAGGAATAACACCCATGCATGCTTACAATACTGTTCTTCATGTATGAGAATGGGACGCTCCCTACATGCAAGGTACTTTGGATCACAGGCGCCCTTTCAAGTGCTCCAGGTGCATTTGACAGCTAGGCTGCAGGGGTCTGGAAAAAGACAGGCCACACACACTAAAAAGACCTGGCAATCCAGTCCCTCACTACCATATTTCACACAGACCCCAGAATTTGCCCATGAGCCACTTAGGGCCTTTTCAACACAGGAACACAGCTTTTGTACAGGGAGCCCATCACAGAGAAGCCTTCTCCCCACCACATCTAACTTAAGTCCCTGCTGTCTCTTTGACTTCTTAATTACATTTTTATCCCACCTTTCTTCTAAGGAGCTCAGGTGTGCATGATTACTCCCCCTTGTATCCCCTCAACAACCCCATGAGGTAGCTTAGGCTGAGAGATAGTTATTGGCACCAGGATTAGACAGTGAATTTCATGGCTCAGTGGAAATTCGAACCCAGTTCTTTCTTGGCCTATGCAGCACTCTGTCCTACAGTGGCTCTCATATACTTCCAGAGCCATACCAAGTATTGCAATCATCTGGAGTGTGATGACATGTGGACCTGCCAGCAGCATCTCCAATTGATTTTCCCTTTTAAATTTATCCAGCCAGCTGCTGCTGGGCAAGTGTGCCAGCACTGTAGCAGGATTAAGCTCTCCATTAGAAGGACAGAATGGAATTGCAGAAACTATGGGCACACCTGCTACTTTGGAACGTGCTTCAGGAAACATTACCTCCAGGCTATTTCCTGCATCAAATCAATTTCAAGTGCAACAAAAATGGACTACTTTGTTTTCTAATCCCTTGCTTCCTTACTACTTTTAATATAGTTGTGAAATGTATGCCTTGTCATAGGGATGTATGAGAGCTTCGTTTCAGTTTGCAAATCTTAAGAACTTGCCCTGTTTGCAACTCCAAACATGAACACATTTTTCCAAAAAAGGTTGCACATTCCCAAACTTGTAATCACGTTCAGAAAATGTGTTGTTGTCTTTAAATGTCCCCTTACGTTTTCACACTTTAGTCAGTGGGGGGAAGGATTTTGTAAGAATAGGAGATCCAAGCACTTTTGAAAATGCGCACAGACATGTGCACTTTGCCCATTTGAAATGCACACTTTACCTGTGCGAACAAAAATTAAAACAGGTCACAAACAAAAAAGGGAGCGAGGCGAACCGAGCTTCAAAGTGGAGTTCAGAAAACCTTGATGAGCTCAACCATCCCTGGTTCTCCCAGTCATAGTTTGATATATTCTGAAGTCAATTAAGCAACTACATTAATAGAACTAATTAAGAGATGGTTTAATGGAATATAGATGTGGAGTATAGGGGATAAAAACAACCAAATGTCCAGCTCCATCAAATCCCACTCTTGACTCCTTTTTTTTGTTCCTGTTTCAAATGGAAGTAAAATGTTTCTCTCCCCATCAGAACTGCTGGATTGCAACCCGGAGACCCTGTTTCCCTGCTTTAAATTAGAGCTGTGTACAAATGGCCTCTTGAAATTTTCCATCCTATTTGTGGCAGAAAAACTGGGGGGACAATTTCACTGAATTTATCCAAGGGGAGGAGGAGTAATTCTCAACAGTTTCTCACAGGCAGGGCTCAGTATTGTCAGGCGTTGTAGCACAGGCACAGCTCCTTAGGGTTTGGGGTGGGTTTGTGCTGCTACTCCAGAACGAACAGGCAGCAGAAATGCTCAAGGCACAGGAGCTCGACAAAAAATGGCACACAACGAAGAAGACATTCCAGTAATATGTAATTATTACTTCATAAATTGCACTGGAACCCGATGTATTGTATATATAGAGAGCCAAACACAAATATAAGAAATGGTAAACCCAAACACAAACACAATATACATCAATATAGATGAACAGAATATAACCAAATATTACAAGTAACCATTAGTTCATAAATATTAACCATAACAAACAAGCGTACCAGTTACAAAATCTTGTTTCATAAGCTTCCTCAGTCTTGAATTAAATGTGTTTGTATCTTTTTCTTCATTACAGAATTCATTCCTTCATGTAGACCACTGTATGGTAGACCCCATATCTTCATTTTTGAAATTACTCAATTAAGAATCTCCTGCTGCTTATTTGTTTTTCATTTTATTCTTACTTTAAAAGCAGTGTAGTTTGTATATTCTTTGCATTATGGTCACAACATAAGAAGTGGTTATATATATATATATATATATATATATACATATATACAATATATATATATTGTATGAAGACACTGAACAAATGAGTAGCCCTATTAATACATAAGTCTATGCTTCCCTCTTTTCACTGAAATAGCTTGGTAGATATAAAATTATATATATATATATATATATATATATATATATATAAAATCTTTATTATAGCCAACCTATTCTTGACACAACTGTGGTTTAGAAGATACCATACAGTGGTCTACATGAAAGAATGAATTCTGTAATGAAGAAAAAGATACAAACACATTTAATTCAATACTGAGGAAGCTTATGAAACAAGGTTTTGTAACTGGTACGCTTGTTTGTTATGGTTAATATTTATGAACTAATGGTTGCAAAAAATGGCACACAACGAAGAAGACATTCCAGTAATATGTAATTATTACTTCATAAATTGCACTGGAACCGATGTATTGTATATATAGAGAGCCAAACACAAATATAAGAAATGGTAAACCCAAACACAAACACGATATACATCAATATAGATGAACAGAATATTTGGTTATATTCTGTTCATCTATATTGATGTATATCATATTTGTGTTTGGGTTTACCATTTCTTATATTTGTGTTTGGCTCTCTATATATACAATACATCGGTTCCAGTGCAATTTATGAAGTAATAATTACATATTACTGGAATGTCTTCTTTGTTGTGTACCATTTTTTGTCGAGCTCCTGTGCCTTGAGCATTTCTGCTGCCTGTTCGTTCTGGAGCTTTCTCCTTTTTTCTTTGCCTGTGCTACTCCAAATGGCAACAGCATCAACTGTGTTGGTAGGATGGCCCCATTTACACGCACCTCAATGCAGGTGTGAGGGGGCAGTGTGTTGTATCTAGCACCAAGGAAGAGGTGGCGCCAGCACTCTGCCAAAATCTGTCCTTCAATTTCCTGAAACTTTTCTTCCCCCATGAAAGAGGCTTCCATTTTTCTGCCTCATTCTCATTCTGATTCATACAGGACGTGGGCTTTGGGTAAATCCTTTTGTCCATATATCGCACATGCCCCACTGCATATAACTGCGCATTTACCATCTGAGTTGGCCCATTTATATGTAATATAAGCACACCAGCATTGTGTGGGTATACTGCTAATGTTACACGCAAATGGGGCACCTTGCATGGAAAATGGGTACATGGGAATCATTTACATGGGTAAGGACTTTATCTGTGGCTCTTGACCTATATAAATGTCTTATTTACAACAGATGGGGGAAATATATTGTATGAAGACACTGAACAAATGAGTAGCCCTATTAATACATAAGTCTATGCTTTCCTCTTTTCACTGAAATAGCTTGGTAGATATAAAATGCTAGCCATTCTCTCAGCTTCTTTTAGAAGGAACTGTCAAAAGCAAAACAAGCAGTATCTGTCTGGATCACTTCGATTTTGTGGATAGCACGATATCAGAATTGCCCAAGGTTTGTACCTCTGAAGAATTTGCCTGTGCCAATGGCCAATGCATTGACATTAGTTTGGCCTGTGATTACCAGCTGGACTGTTTGGATGGAAGTGATGAAGATCCATCAGTTTGTGGTAAGTTAAATCAGCTGTTCTCAAGATGATATGCTGCCATACAGACTAGTGGTGTGAAGACAACTGCACTATAAACAGGAATATTTGAGAGGATGATCATTTACATGGCAACAGGGATTACAGCTGCACCAAATACTCTCCACTTTTGATTTACGGGTAATCTAGTGATGGAGAATTTTCCTTCTGAAAACCACAGATTGTGTAAATATTCATGCTTCTTCACTCCTGTTTGGTGCTATTTTTCCACTGGTTACTACTGCTTCCTCCTTCCTGAATTAGTCACATGCATGATCCCAGCCAATCAAGATGATGTCACAATCATATGTAAGCAATCATAGCTAATTGACTATGTGATCATGTAACTTCAGGCAGTGTAAATTTAATTAGTGTAATGTAAATGAATGAACATTTTTTAGGAAGGAGTTGCAAAAAGTTGCCAAGCAATACATTTTTCAGCACTGCCAATATCGAAAATGTTTGTGAAAAACTAAGTAGTTTTGATTCAGCTTTTAAAGGATGTGCTTGTTAAGGAGTGAGAAAGTTCACTGTTTATTGGAACTGTTTTGGCTTTGTAATTTTTACAAAAAGAACTTCAAATTCACTACTCAATTCATTTAAATGAAATACCAGAGTAATTTAAAAATGTATCCACCCCCAAAAAAGATTACACTATCATGTGCAGTCTTTGTTTTGTTTTTTGTTTTAGATTCCTATAGATAGGGCATGGCGTCATCAAGATCAACTATAATTTGTCAATTGGCCTATGATACTGAGGGACCATAACTTAGATCATATGCTTTGCATGCAGAAAGTCCCAGGTTCAGTCCTTGGCATCTCCATTTTTAAAAAGGTATCACTTTGCAGCTGAAATAGGGATATCGAAAGTGTATTTTACTTCTTTTAACCCGCCAGCAACTAAATGCCAAAAATATGTTGAATTTAACCCTGTTGCTGCTAATTCAAGTTCAGCCCATATAAATTTCTGAAACTGTGATTTCTTAGCTAAGATTAATTTTTGTAATCACGTCTGAGTTTTAACATGGAATTGTGTGCTTCCTGATCAACCTCAGTGTGGGCTCTTCGCATCTGTGAAGAGCCAGTGTGGCGTAGTGGTGAGAGTGTTGGACTGGGACTTGGGAGATCCAGGTTCTAGTCCCCACTCGGCCATGAAACTCACTGGGTGACTTTGGGCCAGTCACTGACTCTCAGCCTAACCTACCTCACAGGGTTGTTGTGAGGATAACATGGAGAGGAAGAGGTGGATTATGTAAGCCGCCTTGGGTTCCTTTCAGGAAAAAAGGCGGGGTATAAATATAATAAATAAATAAATAAATAAGATCACAGGTGAGGTGAAAATCCACTGCTTGAGAAACTGGAGAGTTGCTTCTAGTCAGAGTAGAAAATACAGGGCTAGATGTTCTTGTATCTTATTTGTTTTGTCAACTGCCCAGAGAGCTTCAGCTAGTGGGCAGCATAGAAATGTAATAAAAAATAAACAAAAATTTAAAAATAGATGGACAAATGGTCTGACCTTGAATAAGGCTGCTTCCTAAGTCAGAAGATTCTCTTACCATTCAATTCTATGCATGTCTACTCAGAGGTAAGTCCCACTGAGTTCAATGGGGCTTACTCCCAGGTAAGTGAGTACCTGTTATAGGCTTGCAGTACTGGTCATTCATCTTTCCTTCCTGAAAAATAGAAATCTCCTCGGCATGATCTAACAGCAATTTGCCATTATCATTTTATTGTGCTTTCCACAAAAAAAAGAAGGGTTTTTTCCCCCATGTCTTTGTCATCTCTCCGATCCTCATCCATCCAATACAGATCTTCAAACTATTCGTCTTAAGTGACTTTTTGAATTTATTTTCTTGCTATTTTTAAAAACAGCAATATCAAATCAAAATCCCTTCCAGTACTTTGCTAGCTATGCTCGGAAACAGTTCTGCTTGCTACTTTTCCTTTGACAAAGCATTCTCTATGTTTCATGTTGAATCATGGAAAAAACACAAACCAGCTGTTCACGATAGGATGGCTGTTTCATGTACTTCACTGGATTTACTTGCAATTCAATTGCTTCATTTTAATCTTGAAAAATATAGGAACACCCTGCCCCCATAATTTGCTTGACAAAATAGCTATAAAGTATAATAATTGACTACTACTAATAAATATGTAAATACATCTGTATAGCATATGCTTCTGAAGCATTATGGTACTTTATATGTACTCTGAGGAAAATAATTAATTTAACACTATTTTCTCTTTCAACGTTTATCAAAATTAAGACCCTGATAAAAAAGTATTAGATGTCTTAACTGATGAGTGTTTACTTAAGACAAATGTACCAGCAAACCATCTGATCCTATTTATTTATCATTTATTTATTACATTTATATCCCACCCGTCTTCCGTCGTGGAACTCCAGGTGGCTACATGCAGTTCCCAGGTGCTCCCCCCTCCAAGCGCTGACCAGACCAAGACCTGCTTAGCGCCTTCAGCATGGCGGCTGCCTCATGGGCCTTCAGACCATACCCTACCATATGTAGAAGTCCCCTTTATTCAGCAGCAGTGTCGAAAGATAAATAAATGGTGCATGCTGGTTTGCGCTGAATGTCAGTCCATGAATGGGCTATTGGGTTTTAATACTATATGCTTTTAATATCCTTTTTGTGCCCCCAGTTTGGGTCAATGTGAATGTTTCCCATCATGGTGTAATTCTCCTCTGCCTACCTGAGGTCCTGAAAAGGCCTCAGATTATGAGAAGGGGGTTCCTCCAGCCCTTTTCTTTCTTCCCTTCCCCTGTGCTAATGGGCAAAGACTCACTTGTGCCTCAGGGAAATTTCCTCCTCTGCCTGCTAACTCCCTCCCCTTTTCAACATTTGTCCCAAATATACCGTTACCCCCTCCCCCTCCTATGAGATCCCTGATTTCTGTTGTGAATGATAGCCCTGGGACATGTTCCAGTCGACTCAGCAACTGGGACAACTCCTCCTGCCCTGCTGAGTCAAATCAGCTGCAAGAGTGTGTCCCCCTTTTGCCTCAGCAACTGGACTGGGTCCTCCCAACACACTGCACACAGTTGCAGTGAGGGAGCTCATCCCGTTCATCTTGACAGCTGGACTGGTACATCCTGGCCTACTAGGACAAACTGCTGCAGGAGAATGGTCAGCTTGACAACCAGGCAAGCCCCCTCCCTTGGCACTCTGAGGTAACTTTTCATGCCTGACCTGCATGGCTACTTTTCCTGCAAGCATGTTCATTCCTCCATGCACAGGGAGGCTCTCCACTGCTGCCTCCACCTTCCTTTTCTATTCAATGTGGTTGTTGAGGCTGCAATTCTATACATTACACACTTAGCTGGGAATAAGTCTCCTTGACTGGGTTCCCAACGACGTGACAACCAACCAACAATAACAGTCAACAGTCGGGGGTTGTCATGTTGTGCGAACCCAGCGTGGGTTACCCACCGATGGACTGTTTTAGGGTTTGTTTTCCCCATGCTGGGTGGTCGTGTCATCTGAACCCGGCCAGTGACTCGCTCGGCAAGAGTGGCAAGAAACCCCTTGCCGCTCTTCCTGAGCTAGCCAGTGCCAGTTGCCCCAAGCAGCACCTGGGGGGCGGGGCTGGCACTGGCTTCTCCTCCTCCCTACCATGATACGGAGCCGTTAGCAGCTCACCAGCTTTTTTGTCCTTTCAAAAAAATCTTTTTTTGGAGCTCATGAAACCGAGTTTGAGAGTTCACTGCCAGTTGACTGTCAAAACCCGGGGTCCATTTAAAATGGGGGGTTGAGTGGGAACTGGGTGGATTTGTATCTGAGACATACCTCTGATTATGTCCCCGTCCAAATCCCCGAGATCCTCCTCCAAGCCCCCATTTGAAAGGGACCCCGAGTAAACTGTCAGTGAACTGTCAAACTCAGTTTCCCTTTTTAAAGAAAATAAAAAATGGAGGGATGCACTTTTAGCCTTTCCCCGGCCCCGAGAGGGTCATGGAAAAGTGAAAAAGTGGCTCCCCCATAGGCACTAAAAGAGAGGGAACTTCAAAAGTTGAGGATTTTGTTGAGAAGGGGGGACATCCCCCAAAACACCCCCTTCTCAGCTGAAATCCCTTGCGGCATGGGTATCTCATGACAGTTTCCCTTGTGCGACTTGTCAAGAGAAAGTCGGGTGGGGGGAAAGGTTTTTCAGGCCTCTGCTGGCCATTGTGCAGGAAAGGCACCTGCTGCTGCTCCTGGGCAGCGGGAACCCCCCACACGGGGCCCCAGCCGATGCCCCCATTAGGGCTTCTGCAAACAAATGCATTTGCCCTAATGGGGGTAAAAAAAAAATTAATTTTTTGTGCCAATTTGTGGGTGCAAAGAAATACCTCCCCTCCAAAAAAATGCCTGGCAGCCATGGGGACCCCCTCCAAGGTGCCACAAGGGCACTTTGAAGGGCTCCCCATGGCTGCTCAAACATGGATTGGGAAAGCCGGCTATGAACCTGCCTATTCCAATCTCAAAAAAAAAATATTCTTTTAAAAGGACAGAAAAGCCACAGTGAGAAGAAAATGGCTCTGCAGCACAGCAGGGAGGGAGAGGGGACTCATTACTCCCGCGCTGTCCCCTGGGATACCACCTGGAGGAATAGGGAGGGAGGGAGTGAACTACCCACGATGAACCCAATCGTCTGCCAGGCTCGTTGCGGTTACTTTGTGGAACAACCAACCTACATGTGGCAAATCACCACGATGGGTTGGCGTGACGTGCAAAGCCGCCCATTGAATTCAGTGGGATTCCTGAGTGGACATGCATAGGATTGCATTGTAAAGAACGAATAGCCATCCGGGATAGCTATTGCTGGAGATTTCAATGAAGTGGCAAATATGGGTATATCAAATATCAAGGATAATACTTAATTGTCACATCTCATTCCAGTTAAATTGCGGAAAGCTTTAGAGCAGCCTTCCCCAACCTGATGCCCTCTAGATATTTTGGACTACAACTCTCATCAGCCACAGCCACATGGGCAATGGTCAGAATGATGGGAGTCCTAGTCCAAAACATCAGGAGGGCACCAGGTTGGGGAAGGATACTTTAGAGCAGGGCTCTCCAAGCTTGGGTCCCCAGATGTTGCTGGACTACAGCTCCCAGAATCCCTCGCCATCAGCCATGCTGGCTGGGTATGCTGGGAGCTGCAGGCCAGCAACATCTGGGGACCCAAGCTTGGAGAGCCCTGCTTTAGAGTGTTCTCTGCTGGTGGGTGCCTGGAGATGGTGACATCTTGATGACAGAGGGTGCTTTTTTAGACTATCATGGTGCCCCTCTTATGCAGCAGCAGTGAGGGCAGGGGTAGCGGTAGCGGTAGCGGAAAATTAGTAGATATTATTCCCTCACGGTTAGCTCATACTCCCAATGCAAAAACTAAGGGCATGCATGCATGAGTTTGAATGCTGTAGCGTGCCGTTTTCTCCAATTATTGATGATAAAAACTCAAAATGAGTCCAAATTCATTAGAACTGAATGAGCCCTCAGAGAAAATGTAGTCGTAGTGATTTTAGGTCTGTTTTCAGAGATAAAATTGCGGGGAGGAGAAGACTGTGTCACCTCAAGCAGGCCAGGCACCCTGGAGAATGTTTGGGCGCTAGATAAGCTGATACTTATATGTCTACTATGACAGATCGCTCATTGATTGCCATGGCCTTTCCCGTTCTTTCCACCTGCTCTGAACTCTGCAACAGATTCTGATTGACAGCCTGAAGTTCCCCAGGGCACAGTCCTGTGGGCAGAAAAGCAGGAAAGTTGAAGCCTCTGGTTAACTATAACAGGTTAACCGGGGTTAGAGTCAGCTGCACCTAATTGTGGATGGTGTTTATCACACTGGGATCTCCATGTAGCGTTGCCCCTCTGTAGTGCAACCCTCACCCGTTGCCACGTCCTGCTGCCACTCAGTTCTTGCCTTGATGGTAAGTGCACATTTACCAACACTAAGCCCATCCCCCTAGCCCAGGGCTAGGCAAGCATCTTGGGCCATAAGCACATTTGACAAATTGAAAAGTTGTCCTGCGCACCACCACAAAATAGCTGCCATGGGAGGCATGGCAAAGGACAAGTAACCTGCTCAAAAGACTGAGTATAAGGCAGAGCTGAGGCCAGAACCCCAACACATTAAAGACCTCCTTAGAACCCACAGTTTTCAGCACCAACAGAAACCTATATCACTGCAATCCCAGCAGCTGCCAGGAAGAACATGTGTTTTTGTTTTTTTAAGTGAGAGGGCTAGGGCACCGAGAAAGGTGTCTGGGGGCACACCGGTGCCCAATGGGCACCATGTTGCCTTCCCTTCTACTCCTGTAATTTTTTAATTTCCTATTGGTAAGCTGCCTTGCAGGCCGTTGCAGTGGAAAAGCGGGATATCCCTTTAAGATAAAGACGTCTATAAACCTCTGAGGTCACAATGATGCCTACAGAACAATGCTCTGAGTTCCAGTTGCTGGGACACTGGCTGCTGTCCATTTCTCAATGCTCTTGGGGAGTTTGGGCCGGAGCAGTGTGGATTGCGGAGATGCTGGGGAGGGTCTTACCCTGTTTGGCTCTGCCTTGTGCTCGCAAACAGGATTGCTTTATGCCTCGTTGTGTTAGTTAGTTGTTCAAGTATTAGTAATTTAGGAGATTTAAGTAAATTAGTAACTCAGATAAGTTAATATTAGCATTTAATGTGATCTTTCATGCAGGCAAATCCATTTACCAGGTAGGAGACCCAATGTAATTTCATTTTCTTCTCAGTTTTCTGTACACAAGCTATGTCAATACGTTTTGGGGAACCAAATACAACACGCCAAACTGTATCTCTCTCCTGGGTATCATAATTCGATTGGGGGGTGGGGGGTATGGGTCGATTAACAGATAAAATTAGCCTTTCCCGAGCAAAATTGAAGAAGATACAAAGGGCCAAGTAAGCTGGTGGGGCAGGGAGAGCAAAGGTGAATTAAGGCGCCATCCTATGCAGCACGTTTAGACTGAAAAAAGTCCTACAACTCTCAGCAGGCCCCAGCCAGGCATGCCGGGAGGAGTTGTGGGACATTTTGCTGTCTTAACATACCTACCTAGTAGGACTACACCCTTATTAGTTCAGAGTTTATGGTAATAGTAATTTCTGTGGAGAGATTCGGTAGGTTAACATGTTACATTGACTGTGCTTCTTCCTGCAGGCAAAGCCATCTAGCAGGTAGGAAACCTTTAGAGAGAGCGCCTCTCGGTTAGCTGTCACAAGTTAGCACTGCCTCCTGGCCAATGTTGGGGAAGGAAAGTGGGATAAGCCTGGCCCTGACAGAGCTGAAGGGAATCGGCTTCTAAAGGGTTCTCCTCCAAATGTTCATGTTTGAATTTTGATAGCAGGGCTAGGCAGGTTAACATGTTCCGTTTGATTGTGTTCCTTCATTATGCAGGCAAAGACATTTACCAGGTAAGAGATCAAAACTAATCATATTAAATTGCAGGTTTTCTACATAAAAGGTAAGTGAATGCATTGGGGAGGGAGTCATATTCTCATCCCAATCCAGTCACACGCACCGAGACATACCTGCCCCTTCCACCTACACATGATCCAGCCCCCACATGCGCCCATCCTGCCAAACCCCACTCCACAGACATGTGCTACATGCTCCAGTCCCCCACGTACACCGCGCACACCTTTCTATGCCCCTCGCCACACCCATCTCCCCCCACACCACAAACTAGGTCCCCACACACCCACACTGTAGAGCTCCCTCACATATACGGCCCCACCGCTCTGCACACCATGCCACAGCCCCACACTCACCGCCACATGCCTGCATCTCCCCATCCTATGCATGCACCACACACACATCTGCCCCGACAAACAACATGCCCACACCACTGATCACACAAACACCACGCACCCCTCCGCATGCAAGCAGGCCCCCTTCACACACGTCAACACATGAACACGCATCCCCCTGCGCACACAACACACACCCATCCCCCGCACATAGCACACACACACCCATCCCCCACACATAGCACACACACACACCCCACACACATAACACACACACACACACACCCATCCCCCCACGTGTACCACACACCCATCCCCCACGTGTGCCACACACCCATCCCCCGCACAGAGCACACACACACCCCACACATACCACACACACCCATCCCCCACGTGTACCACACACCCATCCCCCGCACAGAGCACACACACACACACCCATCCCCCCCACGTGTACCACACACCCCACCCCCACACAGAGCACACACACACACCCCACACATACCACACACAAACACACACACCCATCCCCCCACATCTACCTCACATGCAACCCCCACACAGAGCACACCCACACACCCCAAACATACCACACACACACACACATCCCCCACGTGTACCACACACCCATCCCCCGCACAGAGCACACAGACCCCACACATACTACACACACACACACACACCCATCCCCCACGTGTACCACATACCCACACCCCACACATAGCACACACCCCCCCCCCACATGTGCCACACCCCCCCACACACACACACATACATCCCCCCACGTGTACCACACACCCACACCCCACACATAGCACACACACACACACACACACACACAGACACACACATGTGCCACACACCCACCCCCCACACAGAGCACACACACACACACCACACATACCACACACACACACACACCCATCCCCCATGTGTGCCACACACCCCACCCCTACACATACCACACACACACACACCACACATACCACACACACACAAACAGCAAAGCTAGCAGCAGCAGTTCAAATTACAATAACAGAGTTAAAAACAACTACAAGATTAAAATGATTAACATTATTAAAGTGATTAAAATGTGTGGGAGAATAGAAAAGTCATTACCTGGCGCCAGAAAGAGTACAATGTAGGCGCCAGGCGAGTTTCTTTGGGGAGCTCATTCCACAACCAGGGTGCCCCACAGCAGAAAAGGCCCTCCTCCTGGTAGCCACCTGCCTGACTTCCTTTGGCAGGGGTTCTCGGAGAAGGACTGCTGACGAAGATCTTAGTGTCCGGGCAGGTACATATGGGAGGAGACGATCCTTTAGGGCTTTGGTACTAACATTCAAAGCCGTTTAGGGCTTTGAATGTTAGTACCAGCACTTTGAATTGGGTCCGGAAACAGACTGGCAGCCAGTGCAGATGAGAAAGAACTGGCATAATATGTTCTCGCTGGCCAGTCCCAGTTAATAATCTCGCTGCCCTATTTTGGACCAGCTCAAGTTTCCAAACCATTTTCAAAGGCAGCCCCACATATAACTCATTGCAGTAATCCAAACAAGAGGTTACCAGAGCATGGATAACTGTAGCTATGCTATCTCTGTCCAGATAAGGACGTAGTTGGTAGCCATGCATTCGAACCTGGGTGGGGGTCCGCCGCGCCCCCGCCTTGACTCTCCGCGGGGCCGGGCCCTCTGCTTGATCTTCTGAGCGGCGCGGAGCAGTTCTCTGTGCCGTTCGACCCACCCGTCGCAGGTGCAGTATGCGCCACGGGGGTCCAGCGCGCCTGCGCAGGGTCCCATCGTGTCATTTCCGGTGCTGGAAGTGACACGACGGGATTGGAGCGGGCTGCGTGGGTGGCTCGCCACGGAGAGGCGAGCCGCCCAGAAGAGAAGGTAAGGCCTCGCCGGGTGTGAGCGGGGCCGATTTCGGCCCCGTTTTGCCCGGGCGAGGCTCGATTGTACATCCCTAGAGTTGGTATATCAGCCTAAGCTGATAAAAGGTGCTCCATGCCACCAAGTTCACCTGTGCCTCAAGTGACAGTTGTGGATCCAAAAGCACCCTCAAACTATGAACCTGATCCTTCAGGGGGAGTGCAACCCCATCCAGAACTGGTTGAATATCACTTAGCCGGGCAGACGAACCACCCACTAACAGTACCTCCATCTTATCTGGATTGAGTCTCAGTTTATTAGCCCTCATCCAGTCCATTACCGTGCCCAGGCACTGATTCAGAACAGCCACTGCCTCACCTGGATTAGATGAAAGGGATAGAGCTGGGTGTCATCTGCATATTGATGACATCTCAGCCCACACCTCTGGATAACCTCTCCCAGTGGTTTCATGTAGATGTTAAACAGCATGGGGGATAAAATAGAGCCCTGTGGCACCCCATGGCATAACTGCCAAGGGACAGAGCAGTAATCCCCCAGCACCACCTTCTGGAATCGGCCACCCAAGTAGGATCGGAACTACTGGAGAGCAGTGCCTCCAACTCCCAACCCAGACAACCTATCCAGAAGAATACCGTGGTCGATGGTATCGAAAGCCGCTGAGAGGTCCAAGAGAATCAACAGGGTCGCACTCCCCCTGTCCATCTCCCAGCAAAGGTCATCCCAGGGCGACCAAGGCAGTTTCTGTTCCAAAACCAAGCCTGAATCCAGATTGAAATGGATCTAGATAATCCGTTTCATCCAAGAGTGCCTGGAGTTGACAAGCGACCACCCGCTCAAGCACCTTGCCCAGGAATGGGATATTGGCTACCGGCCTGTAGTTATTAACATCATCCGGGTCCAGGTTAGGCTTTTTGAGAAGTGACCTAATCACCGCCTCTTTCAAAGAGGCCAGCACACTCCCTCTCTCAAGGAGGCGTTTACAAGCTCCTGGACCCAGCCGGCTATCCCCTTCTTATTTGATGTAATAAGCCATGACGGGCAAGGGTCAAGCATACAGGTGGTCGACTGGACTTGGCCAAGCACCTTGTCCACATCCTTGGCTTGGGCCTCAATAACTGAAATTCATCCAATAAAACCGGACCAGACAGTGCTCTGGACACCTCTACTAATGGAGCTGCACTAATTGTGGTGTCCAATTCATGACGAATTTGAGCGACTTTATCTTCAAAGTGCTGTGCAACCTCATCACAGCGTGCAACTGAGGGTTCTACCATTTCTCTCGCTGGCCCAGAGTGTAAAAGGTCCCAGACCACTTGGAAAAGCACCGCTGGACGGCACTGAGAAGATGCAATGGTGGTGGAAAAGAATTCTCTCTTTGCCACCCTCACCGCCACAGAATAGGCTTGATAATGAGCTCTAACCTGTGTTCAGTCAAATTCAGCACGAGTTCTCATAGATTTCATAGATCATAGAGTTGGAAGGGGCCTACAAGGCCATCGAGTCCAACCCCCTGCTCAATATAGGAAACTAGAGGAGGGGTCTCCCATCCAAGTAATAACCAGGCCTGACCCTGCTTAGCTTTCCACACTCAGACAAGCTGAGCCAGCATGAGCCACCTGCGTTCCAGCCATCTTCCCTCTTGCTTCATTGCCCTCAGCTCTGCTATGTACCAGGGAGCTGCCCGGGCTCTCCCCAGAGCGAGAGGGCGCTTGGGAGCGATCGTGTCAACCTCCCGGGTCATCTCAGCATTCCACAGAGCAACCTGGGCTTCAACAGGACCACTAGCCATACCAGGAGGAAAGTCCCCCAGGGCCCTCTGGAATCCATCGGAATCCATTAACCTCCGGGGGCAGACCTAGGCCCCCCACCCTTGCGGAGGGGAAAGGCTGCTGAAAGTCTAGTCTAGTGGTGGGGCCGAGCATTGAGTCGGCTGGAGGCTCGCTCCGGGCTCGGCCCTCCGCGAGTGGCAGCGGCCCGATCTCGCTTTTCAGAGCGGCGCGGAGCATTCTCTGCGCCGCTTGTGCCGCCGCCGGAGAACCCCCCTGCACACGGCCCATCTGCCGCCGCCGCCGGACCCCCCCGCCCCCCGCCGCTGCCGCCAGGACCGCCCCACCGCCTACCTAGTCCTGGACCCCCGCCCGTGCTCTGTTTTTGGCGGGAGGAACCAGGGCAACAGGGCTTAAACAGAAAGTGTTTAAACAGAAAGCACCAGAAGTGACTTGACCGGACCCATCGGACAGCCAGGTAAAGCCCGCGTGGGTGGCCGAGAGCCCGTGCGAACACGAGCGAGCCCAGTTCGGGCCTTACTGCTGTCCGACGGGCTGCTTGGCTACATCCCTAAACCTCAATAGTAAGTGATCTGACCATGAGAGAGGAACAGATGTTAATACCCCCACTTTCAAATTACCATCCTCCTGCCCAGTTGAGAAAACCAGATCAAATGTGTATCCTCTTACATGTGTTGGGCCGATGACATGTGTAGGGATGAAACCGTTGGCTCGCACGGGCGCGAGTGGGACTGAATTCTGCCCGCTCGCGTGGACCTACCTGCAGGCATCGGGCGGTTCCTCAGCTTTGCGAGCCGCCCTAGCTGGTCCCGTTGTGGCAGAAGTGACGCGACGGGACCCTGCTCCGGCACGCTGGACCCCCGCGCTATGTTTTGTTTTAAGCCCTGTTACCCACCAAAAACATAGCGTGGGGGTCCTGCGCGCCGGCCGCGCCGGAAGTGGCGTGCCGGAGGACCGATCGGCTCGACTGGCACCGGCAGCTCAGAAGATCGAACTCGGGTGGCTGCGGCGGCGGACAGACAGGCCGCGGAGAACCGCGAGCCAACGAAAGTTTCAAGTACCACCCATAGTAGAGTTGAGCAATCGAGCCTCGCCGGGGCAGAACGAGGCCGAACATGGCCCCGCTCACGCCCCGGCAAGGCCTTACCGTTTCTTCGGGGCGGCTCGCGCACTCCGCGTAGAGCCGCCCCAGCCGCTCGATACGGCAGAGAACCGCCCACGCTCCTCGATCGGTCCCGTCGCGTCACTTCCAGGACCGGAAATGACGCGACTGGACAGTTCTGCGCCTGCGCAGGGGCCCATTTCTGGGTCCGAACGCGGCAGACGGGGTAAGAAAACCAGTCGCCACTCGAAAAAACGAGGCGGGGAGGGAAATAAGGCTCGGGCAGCACGCCCAGCCTTATTTCCACGTCTAGGTGTGTGCTATGTGTGGGGGATGTGGGTGTGGTAGACGTGGGGGGATGGGTGTATGTGTGTGCAATGTGTGGGGGATGGGTGTGTGGTACACGTGGGGGGATGGGTGTATGTGTGCGCTATGTGTGGGGGATGGGTGTGTGGTACACGTGGGGGGATGGGTGTGTGTGTGTGCTCTGTGTGGGGGATGGGTGTGTGGTACACGTGGGGGGATGGGTGTATGTGTGTGCTATGTGTGGGGGGATGGGTTGTGGGTACACGTGGGGGGATGGGTGTGTGTGTGTGTGTGTGTGCTCTGTGCGGGGATGGGTGTGTGGTAGACGTGGGGGGATGTGTCTGTGTGTGTGTGTCTGTGTGTGTGTGTGGTGTGTTGTGTGTGTGGTGGTGTGTGGCACATCTGGGGGGATGGGTGTGTGTGTGTGTGTGCTATGTGTGGGGTGTGGTGTGTGGTACACGTGGGGGATGGGTGTATGTGTGTGGTATGTGTGGGTGTGTGTGTGTGCTCTGTGTGGGGGTTGGGTGTGTGGTAGATGTGGGGGGATGGTGTGTGTGTTTGTGTGGGGTATGTGTGGGGTGTGTGTGTTGCACACGTGGGGGATGGGTGTGTGTGTGTATGTGGTATGTGTGGGGTGTGTGTGTATCCTCTGTGCGGGGGATGGGTGTGTGGCACACGTGGGGCATGGCTGTGTGTGTGTGTGTATGTGGTATGTGTGGTGTGTGTGTGTGTGCTTTGTGCGGGGATGAGTGTGTGGTACACGTGGGGGATGGGTGTGTATGTGTGTGTGTGTGTGTGTGGTATGTGTGGGGGTGTGTGTGTGCTCTGTGTGGGGGATGGGTGTGTGGTACACGTGGGGGATGGGTGTGTGTGTGGGTGTGTGGTATGTGTGGGGTGTGTGTGTGTGCTCTGTGTGGGGGTTGGGTGTGTGGTACACGTGGGGGGGATGGGTGTGTGTGTGTGTGCTCTGTGCGGGGGATGGGTGTGTGGTACACGTGGGGGATGGGTGTGTGTGTGTGGTATGTGTGGGGTGTGTGTGTGCTCTGTGCGGGGGATGGGTGTGTGGCACACGTGGGTGGATGCGTGTGTGTGTGTGTGCGTGTGGTATGTGTGGGGTGTGTGTGTGTGGTATGCGTGGGGTGTGTGCGTGGCACACGTGGGGGATGGGTGTGTATGTGTGTGTGCTATGTGTGGGGGATGGGTGTGTGTGTGCTATGTGTGTGTGTGTGTGTGTGTGTGTGTGCTATGTGTGGGGGATGGGTGTGTGTGTGCTATGTGTGGGGTGTGTGTGTGTGCTCTGTGCGGGGAATGAGTGTGTGGTACACGTGGGGGATGGGTGTGTGTGTGTGTGTGTGTATGTGGTATGTGTGGGGTGTGTGTGTGTGCTCTGTGTGGGGGATGGGTGTGTGGTACACGTGGGGGATGGGTGTGTGTGTGTGTGTGTGTGTGTGTGTGGTATGTGTGGGGTGTGTGTGTGTGCTCTGTGTGGGGATGGGTGTGTGGTACACGGGGGATGGGTGTGTGGCACACGTGGGGGATGGGTTGTGTGTGTGGTGTGTGTATGTGGTAGTGTGGGGTGTGTGTGTGTGCTCTGTGTGGGGGATGGTGTGTGGTACACGTGGGGGATGGGTGTGTGTGTGTGTGTGTGTGTGTGTGGTATGTGTGGGGTGTGTGTGTGTGCTCTGTGTGGGGGTTGGGTGTGTGGTACACGTGGGGGGGATGGGTGTGTGTGTGCGTGCTCTGTGCGGGGGATGGGTGTGTGGTACACGTGGGGGATGGGTGTGTGTGTGTGTGGTATGTGTGGGGTGTGTGTGTGTGCTCTGTGTGGGGGTTGGGTGTGTGGTACACGTGGGGGGGATGGGTGTGTGTGTGTGTGCTATGTGTGGGGGGATGGGTGTGTGGCACACGTGGGGGGATGCGTGTGTGTGTGTGTGTGTGTGTGGTATGTGTGGGGTGTGTGTGTGTGCTATGTGTGGGGTGTGTGCGTGGCACACGTGGGGGATGTGTGTGTGTTTGTGGTATGTGCGGGGTGTGTGTGTGTGCTCTGTGCGGGGGATGGGTGTGTGGTACACGTGGGGGATGGGTGTGTGGTACACGTGGGGGGATGGGTGTGTGTGTGTGTGTGTTATGTGTGTGGGTGTGTGTGTGTGCTATGTGCGGGGGATGGGTGTGTGTTGTGTGCGCAGGGGGATGCGTGTTCATGTGTTGACGTGTGTGAAGGGGGCCTGCTTGCATGCGGAGGGGTGCGTGGTGTTTGTGTGATCAGTGGTGTGGGCATGTTGTTTGTCGGGGCAGATGTGTGTGTGGTGCATGCATAGGATGGGGAGATGCAGGCATGTGGCGGTGAGTGTGGGGCTGTGGCATGGTGTGCAGAGCGGTGGGGCCGTATATGTGAGGGAGCTCTACAGTGTGGGTGTGTGGGGACCTAGTTTGTGGTGTGGGGGGAGATGGGTGTGGCGAGGGGCATAGAAAGGTGTGCGCGGTGTACGTGGGGGACTGGAGCATGTAGGCACATGTCTGTGGAGTGGGGTTTGGCAGGATGGGCGCATGTGGGGGCTGGATCATGTGTAGGTGGAAGGGGCAGGTATGTCTCGGTGCGTGTGACTGGATTGGGATGAGAATATGACTCCCTCCCCAATGCATTCACTTACCTTTTATGTAGAAAACCTGCAATTTAATATGATTAGTTTTGATCTCTTACCTGGTAAATGTCTTTGCCTGCATAATGAAGGAACACAATCAAACGGAACATGTTAACCTGCCTAGCCCTGCTATCAAAATTCAAACATGAACATTTGGAGGAGAACCCTTTAGAAGCCGATTCCCTTCAGCTCTGTCAGGGCCAGGCTTATCCCACTTTCCTTCCCCAACATTGGCCAGGAGGCAGTG
The DNA here is from genome assembly GCA_021292165.1 of Shinisaurus crocodilurus. Taxonomy (NCBI): domain Eukaryota; kingdom Metazoa; phylum Chordata; class Lepidosauria; order Squamata; family Shinisauridae; genus Shinisaurus; species Shinisaurus crocodilurus. The sequence continues at coordinate 31,819,250 of CM037880.1, read as the reverse complement.
CTAACTTGTGACAGCTAACCGAGAGGCGCTCTCTCTAAAGGTTTCCTACCTGCTAGATGGCTTTGCCTGCAGGAAGAAGCACAGTCAATGTAACATGTTAACCTACCGAATCTCTCCACAGAAATTACTATTACCATAAACTCTGAACTAATAAGGGTGTAGTCCTACTAGGTAGGTATGTTAAGACAGCAAAATGTCCCACAACTCCTCCCGGCATGCCTGGCTGGGGCCTGCTGAGAGTTGTAGGACTTTTTTCAGTCTAAACGTGCTGCATAGGATGGCGCCTTAATTCACCTTTGCTCTCCCTGCCCCACCAGCTTACTTGGCCCTTTGTATCTTCTTCAATTTTGCTCGGGAAAGGCTAATTTTATCTGTTAATCGACCCATACCCCCCACCCCCCAATCGAATTATGATACCCAGGAGAGAGATACAGTTTGGCGTGTTGTATTTGGTTCCCCAAAACGTATTGACATAGCTTGTGTACAGAAAACTGACAAGAAAATGAAATTACATTGGGTCTCCTACCTGGTAAATGGATTTGCCTGCATGAAAGATCACATTAAATGCTATATATTAACTTATCTGAGTTACTAATTTACTTAAATCTCCTAAATTACTAATACTTGAACAACTAACTAACACAACGAGGCATAAAGCAATCCTGTTTGCGAGCACAAGGCAGAGCCAAACAGGGTAAGACCCTCCCCAGCCATCTCTGCCATCCACCCTGCTCCGGCCCAAACTCCCCAAGAGCATTGAGAAATGGACAGCAGCCAGTGTCCCAGCAACTGGAACTCAGAGCATTGTTCTGTAGGCATCATTGTGACCTCAGAGGTTTATAGATGTCTTTATCTTAAAGGGATATCCCGCTTTTCCACTGCAACAGCCTGCAAGGCAGCTTACCAATAGGAAATTAAAAAATTACAGGAGTAGAAGGGAAGGCAACATGGTGCCCATTGGGCACCGGTGTGCCCCCAGACACCTTTCTCGGTGCCCTAGCCCTCTCACTTAAAAAAACAAAAACACATGTTCTTCCTGGCAGCTGGGATTGCAGTGATATAGGTTTCTGTTGGTGCTGAAAACTGTGGGTTCTAAGGAGGTCTTTAATGTGTTGGGGTTCTGGCCTCAGCTCTGCCTTATACTCAGTCTTTTGAGCAGGTTACTTGTCCTTTGCCATGCCTCCCATGGCAGCTATTTTGTGGTGGTGTGCAGGACAACTTTTCAATTTGTCAAATGTGCTTATGGCCCAATATGCTTGCCTAGCCCTGGGCTAGGGGGATGGGCTTAGTGTTGGTAAATGTGCACTTACCCGCAAGGCAAGAACTGAGTGGCAGCAGGACGTGGCAACGGGTGAGGGTTGCACTACAGAGGGGCAACGCTACATGGAGATCCCAGTGTGATAAACACCATCCACAATTAGGTGCAGCTGACTCTAACCCCGGTTAACCTGTTATAGTTAACCAGAGGCTTCAACTTTCCTGCTTTTCTGCCCACAGGACTGTGCCCTGGGGAACTTCAGGCTGTCAATCAGAATCTGTTGCAGAGTTCAGAGCAGGTGGAAAGAACGGGAAAGGCCATGGCAATCAATGAGCGATCTGTCATAGTAGACATATAAGTATCAGCTTATCTAGCGCCCAAACATTCTCCAGGGTGCCTGGCCTGCTTGAGGTGACACAGTCTTCTCCTCCCCGCAATTTTATCTCTGAAAACAGACCTAAAATCACTACGACTACGTTTTCTCTGAGGGCTCATTCAGTTCTAATGAATTTGGACTCATTTTGAGTTTTTATCATCAATAATTGGAGAAAACTGCACGCTACAGCATTCAAACTCATGCATGCATGCCCTTAGTTTTTGCATTGGGAGTATGAGCTAACCGTGAGGGAATAATATCTACTAATTTTCCGCTACCGCTACCCCTGCCCTCACTGCTGCTGCATAAGAGGGGCACCATGATAGTTTAAAAAAGCACCCTCTGTCATCAAGATGTCATCATCTCCAGGCACCCACCAGCAGAGAACACTCTAAAGCAGGGCTCTCCAAGCTTGGGTCCCCAGATGTTGCTGGCCTGCAGCTCCCAGCATACCCAGCCAGCATGGCTGATGGCGAGGGATTCTGGGAGCTGTAGTCCAGCAACATCTGGGGACCCAAGCTTGGAGAGCCCTGCTCTAAAGTATCCTTCCCCAACCTGGTGCCCTCCTGATGTTTTGGACTAGGGACTCCCATCATTCTGACCATTGCCCATGTGGCTGTGGCTGATGAGAGTTGTAGTCCAAAATATCTAGAGGGCATCAGGTTGGGGAAGGCTGCTCTAAAGCTTTCCGCAATTTAACTGGAATGAGATGTGACAATTAAGTATTATCCTTGATATTTGATATACCCATATTTGCCACTTCATTGAAATCTCCAGCAATAGCTATCCCGGATGGCTATTCGTTCTTTACAATGCAATCCTATGCATGTCCACTCAGGAATCCCACTGAATTCAATGGGCGGCTTTGCACGTCACGCCAACCCATCGTGGTGATTTGCCACATGTAGGTTGGTTGTTCCACAAAGTAACCGCAACGAGCCTGGCAGACGATTGGGTTCATCGTGGGTAGTTCACTCCCTCCCTCCCTATTCCTCCAGGTGGTATCCCAGGGGACAGCGCGGGAGTAATGAGTCCCCTCTCCCTCCCTGCTGTGCTGCAGAGCCATTTTCTTCTCACTGTGGCTTTTCTGTCCTTTTAAAAGAATATTTTTTTTTTGAGATTGGAATAGGCAGGTTCATAGCCGGCTTTCCCAATCCATGTTTGAGCAGCCATGGGGAGCCCTTCAAAGTGCCCTTGTGGCACCTTGGAGGGGGTCCCCATGGCTGCCAGGCATTTTTTGGAGGGGAGGTATTTCTTTGCACCCACAAATTGGCACAAAAAATTAATTTTTTTTTTACCCCCATTAGGCAAATGCATTTGTTTGCAGAAGCCCTAATGGGGGCATCGGCTGGGGCCCCGTGTGGGGGGTTCCCGCTGCCCAGGAGCAGCAGCAGGTGCCTTTCCTGCACAATGGCCAGCAGAGGCCTGAAAAAACCTTTCCCCCCACCCGACTTTCTCTTGACAAGTCGCACAAGGGAAACTGTCATGAGATACCCATGCCGCAAGGGATTTCAGCTGAGAAGGGGGTGTTTTGGGGGATGTCCCCCCTTCTCAACAAAATCCTCAACTTTTGAAGTTCCCTCTCTTTTAGTGCCTATGGGGGAGCCACTTTTTCACTTTTCCATGACCCTCTCGGGGCCGGGGAAAGGCTAAAAGTGCATCCCTCCATTTTTTATTTTCTTTAAAAAGGGAAACTGAGTTTGACAGTTCACTGACAGTTTACTCGGGGTCCCTTTCAAATGGGGGCTTGGAGGAGGATCTCAGGGATTTGGACGGGGACATAATCAGAGGTATGTCTCAGATACAAATCCACCCAGTTCCCACTCAACCCCCCATTTTAAATGGACCCCGGGTTTTGACAGTCAACTGGCAGTGAACTCTCAAACTCGGTTTCATGAGCTCCAAAAAAAGATTTTTTTGAAAGGACAAAAAAGCTGTGGTGAGCTGATAACGGCTCCGTATCATGGTAGGGAGGGGGAGAAGCCAGTGCCAGCCCCCCCCCCCGGTGCTTCTTGGGCACTTGGGGCAACTGGCACTGGCTAGCTCAGGAAGAGCGGCAAGGGGTTTCTTGCCACTCTTGCCGAGCGAGTCACTGGCCGGGTTCAGATGACACGACCACCCAGCATGGGGAAAACAAACCCTAAAACAGTCCATCGGTGGGTAACCCACGCTGGGTTCGCACAACATGACAACCCCCGACTGTTGACTGTTATTGTTGGTTGGTTGTCACGTCGTTGGGAACCCAGTCAAGGAGACTTATTCCCAGCTAAGTGTGTAATGTATAGAATTGCAGCCTCAACAACCACATTTTGAATAGAAAAGTGGAAGGTGGAGGCAGCAGTGGAGAGCCTCCCTGTGCATGGAGGAATGAACATGCTTGCAGGAAAAGTAGCCATGCAGGTCAGGCATGAAAAGTTACCTCAGAGTGCCAAGGGAGGGGGCTTGCCTGGTTGTCAAGCTGACCATTCTCCTGCAGCAGTTTGTCCTAGTAGGCCAGGATGTACCAGTCCAGCTGTCAAGATGAACGGGATGAGCTCCCTCACTGCAACTGTGTGCAGTGTGTTGGGAGGACCCAGTCCAGTTGCTGAGGCAAAAGGGGGACACACTCTTGCAGCTGATTTGACTCAGCAGGGCAGGAGGAGTTGTCCCAGTTGCTGAGTCGACTGGAATATGTTCCAGGGCTATCATTCACAACAGAAATCAGGGATCTCATAGGAGGGGGAGGGGGTAACGGTATATTTGGGACAAATGTTGAAAAGGGGAGGGAGTTAGCAGGCAGAGGAGGAAATTTCCCTGAGGCACAAGTGAGTCTTTGCCCATTAGCACAGGGAAAGGGAAGAAAAGGGCTGGAGGAACCCCCTTCTCATAATCTGAGGCCTTTTCAGGACCTCAGGTAGGCAGAGGAGAATTACACCATGATGGGAAACATTCACATTGACCCAAACTGGGGCACTATAAAAGATATTAAAAGCATACAGTATTAAAACTGTATTCTTTGCTGATAACAGAAGGTGCAATCGTATGCATGTTTAGACAGAAAAAAGTACTAAAACTCCCAGCATTCCCCAGCCAGCAGTGCCCTAAATGAAATAGAGTCATCATCATCAGGCGATCACTCGTGACCGAGTAAGATTGTCTTCCAGGATAAAACGAGGAAATTCTAAAGGAAGATTGTGTAGACTCTAGCGATGGGTCCGTAAGTGACTGTGGAGGCCAATTCTAGATCCACACAGCTTCCCACAGTGAGGACACAGGTTACCAGATGGAAGATGGTCCTGTGAGGGATTCGTTTGACGTGCTTTTCGCTTAGCACGTTTCTCCCTTTCACCTTGCACTCGGGCTTCTTCAAAGTCCATGGAACCTTTGTGAAAGGCCAACCTCCATTTAGATCATTCATGTGCCAGAGCTTCCCAGTTTTCGATGTTTATATTGCATTTTTTTAGATTAGCCTTATGAACATCTTTAAACCTCTTATATTGACCACCGATATTCCGCTTTGCATCCTTGAGTTGGGAATAAAATAACTGCTTTGGGAGACGGCAGTCAGGCATTCGAACAACATGACCGATCCACTGAAGTTGGCGTTTTAAGATGTTTTAATAGTATGTATTGTGTATTTTATATTTTTGTTGTTCCCCGCCTCGATCTAGACGGAGAGGCGGGTAAGAAATAAAATTTATTATTATTATTATTATTATGCTGGATTTCACTGTCGATGTTAGCTGTAACAGAAAGATGGCTGCCAAGATAGAGAAAATGATCGACATTTTCCAGTATTGTCCCGCCAAGCTGGATAGATGGCATCACCAAAGGGTTAGCTTTCACTTGCTGATGAAGCACTTTGGTTTTTTTGATGTTAAGTGAGTAACTAGATACTCATAGAGTAAATAGAGTAAATATTTACTCTAGAGTAAATAGAGTAACTAGATACTCATGATTGTAAAATAGCCATTGCTCGCACAAGAAAAAACCCAACACCTTTCTGATTACATTTAGCCACAACAAACTTCTGGATGGGATTCTTAGTTTGTTGTTTTCTGATGTACTGAATCAGGTTGGACTGTCCATAATTTGCTCCTGTTCCTCTGGAAGGCCCCAGGAATTTCCTCTGCCTAGGACTTGCTAGCTTGGACAACCCAGAGATCCACATTGTACATTTTAACTTATGGGACAGAGCAGGAGACAAGGGAGCTGCAGCTTCTCCTTCCTGGTCTTCCCTTGGTCCTCTCATACAACTCTCCTCCTCCCTCACTGTTTGTAATGAGCAGGAATCCAGGTGTGCTACACAGCAGGTGAGGGACAAAGACAAACATCAGGATCAGAGGATTAGGCAGGCAGCAGACTTCTTGGCTGCCCCATTTCTCACTGCATTAGAGCACTTGGTGGCACAGTGTTTATCTCCAGATTGCAATGCTGTCATCCTATTTTTGCCCTTTCAATATAGATTCTGAACAGAGGTTATCCTTTGGACTATGTTGCCATAGGAAAGGTCTCCTGCTAGTATAAACTTTTGATAAATACAAACAATAGAGGAAATCTCTTTTTTTTAAAAAAAAACCTTAGATAAATGGAAAATTTGGTAAACACAGGCATTTTTCTTTCTACGACACCCCCCCCCCATCAATTTCCTAAATGGCAATGCATTGCAAATTGTTTTCATTTTCAGATTTGTATTAAGCTGCTTCAGTTTTCATCTCATGCAATTATTCCCCTGGGAACCAAACAGTCTTAAGTCCTGTTGGTTGGAGCTGTGGCTGGCGGGTGGGCAGAAGGGGGAAGCCTCCAATGGCCAAGCATATGTTCTGCCATCTGTGTAATGTGTATATCTGCAAGATGAGTAATGAAGAGGAAGGCCATTATGCCGTTTAATCTTTGATTATTGATCATCTTTCCTTATTCAAGTATATACTACATTGTAGACTAAATAAAAGACCTTTCCCTGCTTCCAGTACACTGCTCTATCACTCAGAATGTCAGTCAAAGGGAAAGCATGGCTCCTCCCCACTCAAATATTTGTAAGTATCTAGGTATCTTGATGTATGGTTCATGGACCATAGAGGTACTGGAAATTACCAAAAGCCCGGCAGCAAAGCAGATTATACAGGGTCCCCACCTTTTTTTCATCAGTGGGCACATTAGAAATTCTGAGAAAATTGTGGGCACTCTCACAAGATAGCTGTTGAGGGGGACTGCCCATTCACAAAATGGCTGCCAAGTTGGGTATGGCCAGTCCCAAAACACCCATTTCTGAGGAGGCACACTGGTGAGGCTAAAAACAAAACAAAAAACAACCTAGTCCAAGAACCTAAGTACGAAGCAGAAGTGGGATCTGAGAGCACACACAGGCACAGGCAAGACACCCACCCACACCACACAGCCACTCCAAAAATGAAAACAAAACCCAGGCAAAACACATACACCGCACCAAAAACATATCCAGGTAAAACACACACACACACCAGGCAAAACACACACTACAGCAGAACAAGGGAACAAAACACCACGATAACACACACACAGCACAGGCAGAACACTTCCCATCACCCATGTGAATGATCTTCTTCTGTTTGGGTGGCTGGTCACACTTTAAAATAAAGCACTGGGCTATAGCCACTCACGATTTTTATTTTCTAGGAATGCCTGTGGGGACCAGAGGCATTCTTGCAAATAAAGATCATGCTGGAGCCACTTTGCAGCATGCATGCATGCCTCGCAGTCAAACATTTTTTTAATTAAAAAAAACCCTTAATTTTTTTGTAAAGTATCAGGAGGGTTGGGGTGCCTTGGCAGGCACCGAGGGTAGTAGTTGTGGGCACCACATTTATAGCCTCTCCTAACGCTGGCAAGAGCTAAGGCATCACCTCGCAGTACTCATAGGAGGCCTGAGAGCAGGAAGAGTCAATGAGCTGTGTGATTTGTACCTGCCTTTCTGAGAAAAATGGCATACCCTCTGTAATGTTGTTGGTATTCTTGTAAACATGTGAGAGAACACTCCGACACTCAGGGATCCTAAAAAACTCTTCTTGCTGCATGAGTCTCAACACCAGCAAAGCAACAGGCCTGCTACCAAGTACAGTGACTCATCTGAACTGCTTGTGTTACATCCAAATGAGTCCCCCCATACAACACAAACCACATATCATTACACCCTCCAACTGTCCCGAAAATCCCAGGACCATCACAAAAACCCTTAAGCCGTCCAGGCTTCTCACTTTGTTATGCAAAGTCCTGAATTCTTTTAGCTTAGCTTCAGTTTTGCCCATGGGCCCTTTAAGGTAGCTCTGCAGGGCCGGATTAAGAGCATTATGGGCCTGGTGCTGAGGAGGGCGCGCGGCTGAAGAGGGCGCAGAAACGCTGCGCTCCTCTTCACTGCCACTGCGCCGCCCCCGCCAGGCCTCTGCCTCCGCTGCGCCGCCCCCGCCAGGCCTCCGCCTCCCCTCCCTCCCGCCCGCCCGCCGCCGCCACGCCCTCCCGTCCCGCTCGCCGCTGCGCCTCCCCCCACCCTCCCACTCGCTGCCGCTGCGCCTCCCGCCGCCGCCATCACCACCACCCCCGACCCCCCCACCACCTACCTTCTCCGCGTCGTGTCGCTTCCGGAGCCCCGCCCGCGTTGTTTTGACGGGAGGAACCAGGGCAACAGGGCTTAAACAGCCCTGTTGCCATGGTTTCCCCGGCAAAAAACATCGCAGGGGTCCCGTCGTGTCACTTCCTCCTCCTCCTCCTCGGTGGCGGTAGCGGCGGCAGCAGCAGCAGCAGCAGCCGCCAGGGCGGGGGGAAGGTAGGTTGGTGGTGGCGGCGCAGGGTTTTTTTTTTTTTTTGCAGAGCAGGGCTGCTTTGGAGAGGGGGGGGGCGCTAAATATTATTTCGCCTGGGGTGCCAAACTGCCCTGCACCGGTCCTGATTGTGGGCCTGTTTTGGGGTAGGGGCCTGGAGCTGCAGCTCCAATAGCCCCTATCTTAATCCGGCCCTGTAGCTCTGCTTAGGCTCCAACGGCTGGGCGCCCACAGTAAGCAGGGAGGGAACAGACCCCAGGATGTGTGTGCATTGCGCACGCTCTCTACCTGCTGTCTCTGCTTGGTGAAAAGAAAAGGAGGTGGAGACTGCACTCTCTGGCCTGGACCCACGGACAGGTGAATGATTCCTATCTTTCTATTAACAAAGATTTTATTTCCTAGCAGAGCTGACTCTGTGCCTCTAACAGGTGAGTTTACAGTGTCAGAAGGAAATGCAAGAAACTTCCCCTTCTCTCTGAAGCTCCATGTTTGGGGGTGTGGGGTGGGTGGGTAAGCTTCACCTGTTGAATTTGTGCCAAATAATCCTGACAATTTTAAAACAAAAAGAAAGAGATTGCCCTGCAAGCACTGACCCCCCACCCCATGAAAAACACCAGATACCAACAATTAAGGATTTAAGGTAAAAAAAATAATAATCACAAAAGCCACTTATAAAACATTATAAAATAATATATAATATAATGTAATAATTATAATATATAAGATATTATATAATAATATAATTCTGGAAAAGTCATCCTAGCACTGGTGCTGCTACCTCTTCTAGCAAGAGCAGCATTTCACAATTATCCCTCAGTTACACGATACTTTTTCACACAATGCATAATCAATTTGCTGCCACAAGATGTGATGGTCACTGTTGTAGATTGCTTTAAACTATACACACTTTCTTGTGAGTAAGTCCCATTAAACGTAATAGGACTTACTACTGAGTACACATGCATAGGATTGCAATGTTATTCTGTTTTCAGAGCAGTGGTAACTAGAGGTGGGGGTTGTACCTTTGGGGGGGCTTGTCTCTCCTCTCCTCGGCGATGCCCAAATTCTCCACGGCGCGGGGCGGCTCTCCGCCCGCTCTCCGCGCCCCTCGGACTGCCGCACCAGCAGTGCAGGGTCCCGTCATGTCATTTCCATCATGGCCGTTTTAAGCGCTGTTGCCCTGGTTTCTACGCCAAAACCGCAGTGTGGGGTTGAGCTGCGTCAGCGCAGCTGGGTCCCGTCGCATGACTCGCATCACTCATGCAGCTGGAAATGATGCGGCAGGAGCCCGCGTGGCGTGGCAGCTCGAGCAGAGGAACGAGCGGGCGGGAAGGTAGGCCCGCGAATATTCTCTACAGTAATGATTAGGATTATTCTGCAGGGATTTTGGACTGTTTTTTAAAATGCATTAGAATTTTAAAATTTTAATTTTTTAGCAGAGAAAACACACCCTCCTCAAGAGAAAGAAAAAATCCCAACTGCCTCACATAGCAGCAACAAACATCATCATTCCATTTTTTGCATTATCAATCACAGTGTTCTTGTTTTTTTAAATAAAGTACAATTAGAACCCACAAGTACAATAGAGCCCACAGCATCCAGCTCAACAGACCCACTTACCCACCAAAGGCCCACTTGAATAAAGTGGTCTTTGCTTGATGGCGGAAGGACAGCAGAGAGGGAGCAAGCTTAGCCTCCCTCTGCAGGGAGTTCCACAGCCAGGGAGTGGCCACCGAGAAGGCCCTCTCTCGGGCCTCCACCAGATGTGCCTCTGAAGCAGGGATGACCACGAATCTCGATGGGGGTCGAAGCGGGGGTGAACTCAACCCCACTCGACCCCCCCCCCAAGCCCCATGGCACTTACCTTTTTCCCGGCTCGGCACAACTCCCCAGAGAGGGGCCAGGCAGAGGTACTTCCAGGTCCCTGGCACTGCGGTTTTAACGTAAATACCATAGAAAACCACCTTAAGACGGCCACACAGCCGTTTTAAGGTGGTTTTCTATTATATTTACCTGAAAAAAGCAGCGCTGGGACCCGTCGCGTCACTTCTGGGTCCCCAGCGCGTCCGCAGGGAGCCTCGGTGTCGTCGCGAGAAGACTCAAGTGGCGGGAGTGCTCACCGAGCACAAGGCGAGTGCCCCTAAAGGTACGCGTACATCACTACTCTGAAGGTGGTGGCCTTGAAAGACGGGGCTCTTCTGAAGACCTTAAGAACTGGGCAGGCTCTTATGGGAGGAGGTGGTTTTTCAGATAGCCTGGTCCCAACCTGGAGATAACATTTTCTATGAGATAGAACTGAGGATGTAGGACATGGCAGGAGAGAAGGCTGCTAACCCTAAGATTTCTGATGAGTGAATGTTAAGGTAAGAGTTCTGCAGTGAGTAATCAAATCAGGGCAAGCACAGGAGCATGGCAGAGAATGAGATAGCACTGCAGAAACTAATACAGTGACACAGGCTGAGGGTTCAAGAAAGACTTTGTTGAGGACTTTAAGATTTGTCTGCTCTCCTACGAATGTTAAGATCCGCTTTAAAAGGCCCTTCTCCAGTGGAAGATCAGTGTGTTTACTTTAAACCTCCCCATCCCTGCACAGTGCGGTATGGATGGTTGTTAGGGGAGCGTGTATGGGTGTATATGTGTGTTTATAAGAGTGTATATGTGTGTGCATATGAAGGTAGTAGAGGTGTGGTAAAATATAATTCAGTATATGATTCTATATAATCACATAACTTGCAACAAATATTTCCTATGCTTTTACTTGTATGTAATCCTATGCTACTCTGTATGTAGAAAGTTCTATATCACATAATGAAATGTAACACAATGTAACACTATGATGCTAATACAAAGGGCCTCTAAGGGGCCTCTTGATTTCTTGTGACCTGTTGAAGTAAGCCTGTGTCTAACAGTTAATTGGTATTGAGATAAGGAGAAGTTACTTCAAAGTTGCCTTTCACTCCCTAAAAACTCCTCAGTACACACATGTCAATTAATTGTTATTTACTGCTTGAAAGAGAAACCAGATATTGTAAAAGCATAAATCTGTCACAGTAGAAAGAAACAATGAGCTCACATTATAGAATTTGTTAACACGCATGCGCGAAAGTAAGACGCTTGTAGAAAGTATAAAAATGCTTGTATTTCTAATGGTAGATTTGTCTCACTCTGCTTTGGAGTGGAACCATACAACGCTGTATTTGAATAAAGGAATTCTTTTTACCTGGTTGATTTATTGGGCCATAAGTCAGCTGGAAAACGAACCAAGGAAGTGGCTTAACTTCCTTACCACAGAGGGGGGACAGGGGAAAGGGTGCATGTGTTTGCCTGTGTGCATCAGGGATGTTGAAGAGTCCTTGGTCTCGAGTCACGAGTCGAGTCACGAGTCTTTGGACCCGAGTCTCGAGTCCGAGTCTGAGTCCTTGGTCCAAAATGGTGACTCACGAGTCACGAGTCCCAAGTCACTCCCAAAGCTGACTCCACGAGTCCCTATTAAAATCAATGCGTTTTTTTCCCAACAAAATAAGGCTATTTCAGATGTGTGGCTTAAATAAATTCTAGGCACAAGTGTGCCTTTTTATTTCAAAACTCTGCAACTGATTTTGGCAAGAACAGACCAGGCAGACAAACCCAAAATGTCTGAAAGGTTGCATTTTAGGGAAATGATTTTAAAAAATAAACTTGCTGTACTTCCTAAAACCTATCCATGTTGCATTTGAGGAACACGATTTTGGAACACGAGTCCTTGGTCTCGAGTCCCGAGTCGAGTCTCGAGTCCCATTGAAAATATTGGGACTCAAGTCCGAGTCGAGTCAGAGGGGGGACTCAGTCCGACTCACGAGTCGAGTCCTCGAGTCCGAGTCCCCATCCCTGGTGTGCATATGTGTGTGGACACATGTGTAGCCCCCGACTCATCACCCATCACCACATGCTATTAGGAAACTTCAACTTACCTCTTATATCTGGAGAGGCTGGTGGGCCGAAGATTCCCCATGTAATGTTGTTGGTATTCTTTTAAACTTGTGAGAGATCAACACTCAGGATTCTAAAAGCTCTTTTTACTGCTACCAAGTACAGTGAGTCATCCAAACCAAAACTGCTTGTGTTACAACCAAATGAGTCCCCCCCATACGACACAAACCACATATTACACCCCACTGCTGCTTTAGCATCACTTCTGAAAAAAGAAGATATGTGTTCTCAAGCCTAAACTAGTGGATTGGAAAAGAGAACATTGCAGTGTTCTACAACCTGCATGGGACTAATCCCCCTTTGTTCAGATAGCCTGACTTCAATTTAAATTGCTTTTGATGATGAATTTTGCCTTGGGGGGAAAAGTAAGCTTTTACAGCAGTTAGGAAGGCATTTATATATACATGCCAAATTACTTATTAGTTAGGAAACCTGCCCCCAGATTTTACTTTTAAACTTGAGATCTTCTTAATGAATTAAAATGTCTGTATAAGAATTGTGCGCTGCAGCTGGGAATAGATGATTTTTTAAAATGGTTGGTTATATTTGTTCAAAGGAGATATTTTGGATTTGAATGTAAAACACCAGTGGTTGTTTTATTAGGAGGCAGATTAATTTAAATAATAATGCAGTAATATATTTTTCTGTAAGATTTGTTTGCTTAGCTCTTTTTCTTCTTCTGTTCTCAATAGCGAATTACACTGTATGTGACTTTGAGTCTGACCTTTGTGAATGGAAGGCACTAAACACAAAGGATGTACAGTGGAGTATAATGAAAGGGCAAGTTTCTGGTGATTCTGGACTTCCTACAAGAGACCACACAACTAACAGCAATAAGGGTGAGTCAAGCTATGGCATTTTTCTCTTGCTTCTTTCAATCACATTTTTTCAGCTTTCAAATACACAATCTTGGAAAACAAATTCTCCTGTGGAGAATCCTACTATCCAAATATCAGACCACATGAATACATCATTCCCAATCATCTGAACAAATTCTAGAGGGGGATAGCTGTGCTTATCTCTGGCAAATGCAGCAGAATCATGTGGCATCTTAAAGATTAATAGCAAATGTATTGTGGCACAGGCTTTCCTGAGAGAGAGCCCACGTTATCAGATGCATGGAGAGTTATCCTTAGTTGGCCGATACACACACACACACACACACACACACACACACACACACACAGAGAATGAGAATAAGGGAGGGGGGATATTATTCCAAAGTATTATTCCAAAGTGAGGCCAGAAGACTGAGCAATGCAAGAGACAGGTGTCCATCACCCCTTTTCCTTGAAATGGGACACACTTATGTATTGGAATGCTGGACCTCCTGGCCTCACTTGGCAATAGTGTTTTCCACAAACCCCATCTTCTTCTTCTGTCTGTACCTATATGTCCAGCCTATCTTTCTGCAAACTGACTGGCACTTTGTGCATCTGGCAAAGAGGGCTCTGTTCTGGTTATCTGAATGTTTCAGAGACAAACCTGGATAAATGGGTTTGTGATGCAATTGGTTCAGTGTAGGTATGAAAATTAACTACAAATTTGCAGCCTGATCCATAAACCAGTGGAACTGTAATGTTTTTATTTAAGTTGAATCTGGGCACAATCCACTGAGAAGTTGTGGCTTATGCTGGCTCAGCTTGTCTGAGTGTAGAAAGCTAAGCAGGGTCAGGCCTGGTTATTACTTGGATGGGAGACCCCTCCTCTAGTTTCCTGCATTGAGCAGCGGGTTGGACTCAATAGCCTTGTAGGCTCCTTCCAACTCTATGATCTATGAAATCTATGAAAGGAACTGCAAGGAATGTAAACTGCACTACCAGGGCTCCCATGCAGGTGAATTTCTCAGGACATAGTGTCTTCCTGTATTCTAGGTTAAACTGGATGAGGATCTCTTGGCTCCTCTGTTGCATCAATGTGTCTCAGAACTGCTCTTTCAGGGGATAAAGCACAGAATTGCTTAGGGATGCTTGGGTTTTTTTTCTTTTCGATTTTAGTGAATTCTTATATGATATGACCGGGTTTGCACATCTCAGACTAGTGTGCAGATAGGAGCTTAGCTATCCATCAGATTTCGCACTTCTTTTCTGAAATGTTGCGATGCCATTCTCAGCAGTTTAAATATAACAAAATATGGATTAAAATCCTTATCGTCAGAGAAAATACCCATTTAAAGTTGTTTATACTGTTTTAAATTTTGTATATTGAAATGTTATGCTGTATTTTATGGTATCTGTATTTTATGCTGTATTTTTTTATTGTATCTGTATTTTATGCTATACTTTATTGTATCTGTGTTTTGCATTTTGTGAATTGCTGTGAACCGCCCAGAGAGCTTCAACTATTGGATGGTATAGACATAAATAAATAAATAATCTTGACATGGCCCGGAAATAGGACAGATTCGCCAATTCCTACTATTTCTGTCACTGGGTGCTTTGCCATAAGCCAGTGCCAAATGTAGCAGTTAGTACCAATTATAAAACTAGTTGTTCACTGGGTGCAGGCAGTCAGCTATCTGGATCATACGGAATGGAATGAGTGTAATTAATCCTAAATGCTCCTGAAATCATTTGCATTTAGTTGCACCTAATGGTCTCTAGCTTTCTATAATATTGTCCAGGTGGTATAATATTAATAGGCAAGACTTAGACTTCCATGATGCCTTTCATTTAATTTTGTTACTAGGGCTACACCATCGGCATCTAAAATGCTTGACTCCCAAGACTCTTTATCTCCTAGCTAGAGCATATCTGTGGTGGTTCAAATCCGAAGGCTGATAGTCTGGCAGTCTTCAGATTAGATCTTTAATTATGCTTTCTTCCTTACTAGCATAAACAACAATGTCAAGCCTGTGAGCCTCTTCAGGGGAAAAAAAAAGATTTTATGATGTGGCATTGGCTCCCATACTTTCTAGACTGCTAACATGCAATAAAACTGCTAGTCTATGCTGGCAGTTTGATGAGGGAAGCTGAATAATGTACATAAAGGATGCTTCACTATGGCTAAGAACAGACAATGGCTGCATTTGGATGATCATATTTCAGCTTAAGAATTCGAGATATTAATATTTGCCCACACATGCAGACCCAACATTTCTCTCTTTACAGTGAAAGCAATCAAATCAGGAAACTTCTAATTAACCACAGTTTCTTGGTTTGGATGATGGTTACACCAGCTTTGGAACAAACCAGGATATTAAACCAGCTTCAAACCATGGTTTATTATCCTGGCTTGTGCGAAAGCTGGTAACCATACTATCCAGATTCAGTCAAATTAGGAAACTATGGTTAAGTAGAGGCTTCCTGGTTAATTTTTCCAAAAGGAAGAAGTAGAAGGGCTGAATGTATGAGTAAGAGGGTTGTTCATATCTCTTGCTTATTAAGCTGAGATATGATCATCCAAACACATCCAATAACTTTTCAGAGACTGGGAGGCAGGCAGTTGAGAGCTACTGTTGTCCACAGTACACATTCTCGCCCACCCACTTTCTTTTATCTGATCGTGGTCTTTGGTTGAACCAGCTTTCAGATTCTGCAGCACTTTCACTGGTTCTTGGGAAACTAGCTCCAAGCTAGTTTGCTTCAAGTGGTGCAGTAATAAATGTGACTATAGCTAGTGCCTCTGACATAACATATGTGACATCACCTCACCTCCTGTAATGCCAACTTTAGTTTTTACCAGGTGTCTGTCTGTCTCTCTGTATTTCTCTTCTGGAAAGGACTTATATGGTACATATCTTACATGTACAAATTATGCAGTGATTTAGGAAGAGAGAGAGAAAGCAGAGCAAGGCTTTCCACATTTATGCAGCCATGTCCCACAATTTCAATTTTCAACTTTTAATTATTATTTTAAAATCCATTTTTATATTAACAGTGTGCATTAGCTCTCAGTCACATTCAAGAAGAATCAATCCTTTTTGATATCCTTTTTTAAGTTAGCACAATCAGAACGTGTGTGTGTGTGTGTGTGTGTGTGTGTGTGAGAGAGAGAGAGAGAGAGAGAGAGAGAGAGAGAGCACTGTCTAATAGGGTAACAATATGCAGAAGAGGGCTGGGATCCTATAGCTTTAATAATTAAGTACTCTGATGAGTGAAATAATTAGGAACAGAGTTATGTGATGTGGTCCAGTTAATTTCACCACCACACTAGGATAACTTGCAGGAAATGAGAAAAAGGTATTCTTCAGGAACAATCCAATCAGGATGCCCATATGGGCATCCTATGCAGAGCAGGAGAAGTGATGGAGGTGATCTCTGCCTTTCTGCTCCTCCCGCTCTGCATTTTTTCTAGACAGCTGTTTTTGGCTGTCCAGCTAGGGCACTTCAGAGGGGGTGGGGAGGAGGCTTTAGAGGACACAGGATACATTGTACCCTGGCCTCTGCAGTCTCCTCTCCTCCCCGCCCACTGGAATGCCCCCTTTACCCTCTCTTCAAGGTCAGGTTCCTGACCTCAGAGAGGCAGCCAGCGAGGTTCTTTCTACACCAGCTGTGGGAGGAACGAGATTTGGAGCACAGATTCCCAGCTCTGAGGTCAGAGCTTTGTTTCTTACCTCAGATCTGGGAATCCAAAGTACCCTATGGCCCCCCAGAAGATGTCTAGGAGCCATAGGATTGCTCCCCTCATTACACTGAGGTTCACCCCTTCTTTCATCAAGCTTACAGAATTATCAAGCTACTGTTGCTGGTTCGGGACTAGTGCTTCATTAATGGTATACCTATATACATTAGGCGTAAGGTGGAATGTGCTCACTTTGTTCAATATAATTGATTGTCTGTATACCACATTAATTCCAAATACAGCTTACAACACTGTATAAGGCAATGAAAATATTCCTGTTGTGCTCCCAACCAAGACCTCTTTTTTTCTTTCTTATGTACTCTGCTGCTTTCTAGCTCTAAGAACTAGCCCCATGCTAACTGTGGGGGAGATGGCTAAAAGGGAAGAATAGAGATATTCATCATCGATCAGTATTTGAACAATAAACACTATTTGAGATCTGTATGAGGAGTGACGGTGGAAGTAGAATACTACTCCTGGCAAAATATATAATCCTGCCATGAGTTAACAGGTTATGTCTGTCTAGATGCTTTAACAACTAAGGGCTAAACAAGACAAGATGTCGGGAGATCCATGATCGGCTCTCCATCAATTTTTTAAAAGATAAATGCAGCCATGCAGAGATGAAGGATGGGGAGAATTTGATCAGAGTGGTTGTGGTGCAATAGGTGGGAGGGCTTTATAATAGTCAAAGAGTCAGGCTCTGAAACTTGATGTGAGTTTCCCCATTCCCCTGTTCTCCCACCCTATCTTCTTGTATCCGCTATAGAAATCTGAAATGTTGCCACTGGCTGGGAACCCAGCCAGTGGCAACATTTCAGATGTAATAGTTTATTGTTGTGTGCACAAACCTTGGATCTTATGCTCCTCCTCCCCTCCCTGGCACAACTGCACAGCAGCTTTCATTTCCAATTTCAATTAACTACAGTTTAGCATTACCTCTGAACTATTAATAGTTAATTTCAACTATGGTTTATTGCAACAAGCTGGCTTTATAAACCATAGTTTCAAGTTGGCTTGTTTGAATAAACCATAGAAAAGACGCTTAATTATGGTTTGTTAAAAACAGAGTGAAAGCTTCCAATCACCTCCTTCCAGCCATGCTGGAGGAGATGCATATGCACTCAAGGCTTGTCTGGGCTTGTCACAGAACAATAAACCATAGCTTATGTCTGAACAAAATCATATAATCAGTGCACCCCAAAAAAAGCACTAAAGGAATGTTTGTGTAATTTCTCTTTTAAGATGCTGAATGTTCCTAATATCCTCCTATTTTTTAAATTTAAGGAAACTTTATTCATGTGACTGGCTCACCAGAGGCAAACAATAAGCCAGTCATTTCTCGCCTCAGCAGTCCAGTCTTTACAAAACTATCCACTGATGCTACGCATTGCCAGGTAATTTTCTGATATTTGATTGCCTTCCTTTGCAATAAGTAGTTGTCCGCCTGTTTGCCAGGGGTGGGGAATGTGTGGCCGTCCAGATGTTGTTGGACTTCAACTCCTATCGGGCCAGCCAACATGACCAATGGTTAACAATGATGGGAGTCCGCAACATCTGAACAGGCACAGTTTCCTCACCTCTGTTCCAGACTAATCCAACAGTGGCTTGCATGCTAGATGCCTCTGAGGATGCTGAAGATCACAGGCAGGGCATGATATTGATAACTATCCTTGTTATCACTGACAACCACCAGGAAAAAAAAATTGGGGGAAAGAGACAGTAGGGGCAAAGTGCATTTGTAGAATGGGATGAAGTTTGTCCAACATGTTGGATTTTGAAGAAAAAATATTGGGTGCAGGGGGAAGCCATTTTTTATGCTGATTGTAGACTCCCCTGGGTGGGCCAGGACCATTAGTGAGCTATTTTGTTGTGATTTTGATGTTTAATAATAGCATATTACTTATAACATGTTATACAATTATATATATTTACATGTGTGTGTTTTTATAGGCATGTTCATTGTTTTATTTAGTTTTTGCTCACCAGGAAGATGCTCTGACTATTTCTAGTCCAGAATCCAGCACAGAACATGGTGCACTTAAGCCCATTAATATCAACAGGCTTAAGTGTGCCTACCTACTTTCTAGTGCTGGACATTGACTTTATCATTTGTAGTTGTAAATATTATTTTAACTTTCCCTGGTAAAAGTAGATACAAATCTGAAAGAGAAATAGAATTTCCTGAAATCTTTGCCAGTCATCTAATCATTTCGAGCATCATTTTCCCTTTTCCTTCCCAGACATATTTCTAAAAATCATACCATGTCTATTGTACTGTAGGTCAGCAACATTGTGCTTTAACTATGGGAGATGGTGGGATGAGGACTAATTATGATGTGAGAATCATATTTGGGGCAGGATTGCCCAGAGGGTTTATAGGCCCTCAGCCACATGTGTGATGTTGGGGGTCCTGTCACTGCCCCCAACAAGGACCCGTGTGTGTGTGTTAGGCTCTGATGAGCAATGTGGCAGGGCCAGTGCAAGGGCCAACAGCGTGCACAGGAGTGAGTCAGAGAACCCCTTGTTTTGTGGGGTCAGCTAGGGAAAATTGTCCCGGTTGCCCCCTCCACTCTGGGTAGCTCCTGGTTGTGTGGGGCTTGACATACAACTCCCCACTGCTGAACTGAAAAAAGTCTGGCAGTTTCAAGTTAGAGCCAGCCCCCTTGGCCCAACTCAAAATGAGACTCGAACCCTGACCCCACCACTACTCAGTTCTTTCTGCCAGCCCCATCATCCACAAGCAAGAAGAGCCATATCGTGATGGAGGTTAACAAGTGAAAGGGAGAGTTCACTTTTACACAGGAGAGGCCCTGAAAAGCCTTTCCTAATCTAGAAATGATGCATAGAATGAGCCCCAGGACTCCCGGCAGAAAATGGCACTCCATCTAAGGAGAGGCATTGTTGTGGAGCCTCTCCTATGTGAATTGAGTCCTCTCTGCCACCTTTTACCCATCTCTCCTCTCCCCTCCCATTATTTTAAAAGAAAACATACAAAGGAAATGGACAAGAAAGATTACAGAAACAAACTTTTATGACATCAGTGCACATTTTAGTATTCAATGTGTATCCATTTGTCTGCTACATTGTTTATTGTATTTTCTATTAATGCTTTAGTTCAGGAATTTCCACTAAATCTAAATGATTTAATAACCATTTCTGCACCATTTAGGGGTTGGGATTTTGACAGTAACACTGGAAAAGCCCAGTTGGTTTTCAGGACAATCTGGAGGGTGCTTGCAGCTCAGTAATCAGGACATTAGATTGTGACCAAAGTGAACATACAAAGATACTACTCTGCATTCATAGTTGATTATTGTTCTATGATGTATATATCTCTTGACATTCCTGAAGGTTAGCAGGGTGGTCCTAATTTAATCGTAAAAATCCTTCCAACAGATGAGATTTTGGTATCAGTTGTCCCAAGATTCCCATCTGAGTGTCTTCATTAGAACTCCTGTGGATGGGGATTTGCAAAGCTTACATCACCAACCTTTCAAGAGCACAATGCAGTGGACAAAAGCATCTGTTCTTATAAAAAACACCACTGGGGAAATTGCAGGACCTTTTCAGGTAACCTTAGAAGAACAATATATAAATGTATGCAAGGAATTAGTTCACACTGGCATTTTCTGTTACAAATTAACTTTAAAGCATGAGCTGCATTAAACATAATGTACTGGGTTGGATCCAAGCTGTTACTTACACCTAATTCCCATTGAAATCAGTGGGAAATAAGTCATGACTGACTTGATTTAAATGGGACCTAAGTTCAACCAATGCAGACTGCAATCCTAAACACACTTACTAGGGAGTAAACCTACTGAAGACAGTGGGATTTACTGCTGAGTAAACATGCATAGGATTTGTAAATCTGGATTCAACCCAATGTATTTCTTCAGCTGAAATTAAAAATAAAAGGGAATTCTGCTAACTAGTATCGTATACATGTAAAGTAACAGTGGTGTAAAAGTGATCGCTGAAAAATCGGAGATAATATTTTCACATTTCTAGAGGCCATTTTTATTCTAGTAGATAGTTGTAAGTAGCATGTAGAGAAGGGATGGCCAACTTCATCGCGGCCATTATCTTTTCCAGACACTAATCCAGAGGCCAAAGTGTAATTTTCAATACAAACTGACTTCTTCACAGGTGGTCAGGCTATATAGCAAAGTAATAGTATCATGTAGCAATAAGAGCTCCCCAATGATGGAGATACGCACTCAAGGTATTACAAGTAAAATTCAAATAGAGATGTGATATTGAAGTCTGGAATATCTCTTTCTTTTGTGAGTTTTGAAAAACATTTTGATTTCCTGTATGAGTGAAGCTTTCTATAAATTTTGACTGAAATTTGGTAATTTATCTGCCACGGGCTAGATAAAATTGTTTTGGGGTCCCTCCTGCCACATTAATTGTGAATGCTTATATATACACATCCATGTTAGTCATTCTTTCTATGGTATTCCACATTTAAAGTGTTCCCAGCATTTTTGTGTCCACTTAATACCCTATTGCTTGGCAAAGGGGATGGTATATATAAACTAATAGCATGTCATAAATAAACTAATAGCATGTCATAAGTAGGAAAACACAAACAGACTTCCCCAACTTAATTTAAACTGGGCTCATTCTTTCTGGGATTTTTTTCTAAAAGTTTCCATCCTGGAATGCAAAACCTGGATCCACCTGCCATATGAATCTCTTAAGTGCCTCATTAGTGGTTTGTTTTTCTTGTGATTGTGACCTGAAGTCTGCACTTGAGCTAATATGCCATAAAAAGCACCCTTCCTGCACAATTCCACTTTGCTTCACCCAGGACACCATAAATATTTTTAGCACAAGGAGAGGCTTCTGTTGTGAAGCATTGTCCTTCAGTTATATTTCACTTCTATGAGGCCCTTAAGCAAAGAGCTATTTATTTCTCAGCAGCGCAATGCATAGCCCTCCAGTGACCCCAGCAATAAAATGTGGCTTTATTTGTTAGTTGGCAGCCATTATGTGTTTACACAAAAATATCAGGGTGGATATTATTTCTCATGTGAAAATGCCTTGTTGGTTGCATCTAAGAAAGAAAAGCATATAATTCAAGCAAGCTGATCCTATGGTCCCACTTACATGCCTGCTGAGGCATTGCTGCTTGAATTGGGAGATGGATAATATGGCCTGAGTTTCCTTTTCCCTGTCCCGTGGTGGGCCCCTGACTTGCTTACCTGTATGAGGTGCTTTGCCTTTGTTGCTGCTGCTGGGTTTCCCCCCCCCCCCATTTCCACTGAATGTTTGTGTCCAGGGGCCTGAGACAGGGTGCCTGCAGGGACTTTGCAAACCTAAGTGTGATGCAGCTGCCTCTCTTTCTTTTGCTTAAGACCGCTTTCTCTGTGGATGTTGGCTGTTTGTGCTTTGTGAAACAGATCCCCTTTGTCCATGGTGCTACTGCACCCTTTAACCGTATTCTTCCATCACTCACCTTTTTACTCTTGTGAATTCATCATCCAGAGGTGTGGAAATAGCATGACATTTCTTCGGGCCAAACTACATGTGACGTTATTCATGTGGTCCGACTAGGTGCACAGGGGGGGGGGGGAAACTAAAAAGCCAGTGTGGAGGGAGGGTGGGAGAAGGCTTTAAGTCTTTGCTCCCACTGTGATCTTGATCGGAATTGGAACTCACACCCCACCACACTTGCTATTTGCGATGGGAGGAAAGCTCCAGCACACACAAAGATATCTAACTCCTTTCTCCCTCAGCCTTCCATTCCACTTCCCAAACTGCTCTTGAAATCCCACAGACCAATCCCAGCCCAGGAATGAAGCTCAAGTACCATAAAGTTGCACCATTGGTACAGCAAAAAGTATAATCTGAACAACAACAACAACAACAATAATATAACAGTGCCCCGTTTTGCTACAATGCTTACCCCTGAGAGCTCAGTCTAAAAAAAGAAAGAAAAATGGACTTAGGACTTGAGGAATTGACACCTCAGTTGTATGTTTTGCTAGATAGCAGTATAAATAGAAACAGGCCAGTTGCAAATGTTATTTAACCAACTGTATTTAAAATATTAAATACAAAGGTGTTTATACATGTCGATGTAGTGTTTAATAAGGTTATTTCATTGGCATCACAGATAATTCTACAAGCCATTGTTCAAACAGCAAAAGCTGTTGTTGCTGTGGATGACCTCAGTATAACAAAGGAATGTAAGACTAGCTATACATTGTCTTCAGGTACCTACAGTGAAGGTAAGGGCAAAGCAATGTTTTAAAATTAGTTTGTTGAGCGGATCTAATTTGTCTTCCTTTGCTTATGTATTCTCCGGGGCTTCATGAAAAGGTCTTTCCCATCATCTGCCAGTGCCACCTGATCCTTTTAATGGAGATACCAGAGATTGAGCCTGGAGTTTCCTGCTTGCAAAACACATGCTCTGCCACTGAGCCAAGAATGCCCAATGGCCCTTTTCTTTCTTGAAATCTGAAAGATGCTGTTCCATCTATGATTCTCACTTGTATATACTGAGATTTGAAAAAACAACAGCAACACGTTATTATTTTATTTTATTTTTTGAAGGAGAAGCAAAGATAAAAGCTGAGTCTTCATCTCTTTATTGTCCACCTGGATTGTTGCCATGTGAGGATGGAGACTGTATTTCATCTGATAAATTTTGTGATTTCACACCTGATTGCCCAGATGGCAGTGATGAAGCCTTGTGCTGTAAGTGAAAACACATTGATTTGTAATTCATGCTTAATGCTTCAGGATCTTTTAAATGTTCATGTCAATAGTCTCATGGCTTGGTTTCCGTTATTTCATTAGGAGCATCAGTTAATTAAGACAAACCACTAAAAGGTGAAACACTTTCACTCAGAGTCTCTATTGATGTTTTGTGTAGCACTGCAGCAGCTACTTCTCAGATTAAAACTAAAATTGAGAATGATTTGTCAGAGTAACAGAGCCATAGTTAGAAAGTGATATTTAGAGCTGAACTTTTCAAAACAAGGAATTCAGTGTTACTTTCTTAAAACTATGGGCTCATCCAGATTTTTGTGAGAAGAGTTCTGGCCATGGATCAGGGCACTCCCAGGTCTTGGCTCGCCCTTCCCTAGGCATCTGTTGGGACACACTCTAGAATACTGTGGGAGGGGGTTGCAGGGATAACGGGGAATTGCTGAAAATTACCTTCCCCCCGCCTCTATGTACAGAAGCTTCCACAGGATCCATTCCCTTTCTATAAACAGAAAGACACTTTTGGATACACCTTCTTTGTCTTCCAGTTGCTTCTGGTCCAGCTGTGTACGTCAGCCTTCCCCAACCTCATGACCTCCAGATATTTTGGACTACAGTTCCCATCAGGCCCCAGCCAGCATGGCCAATAGTCAAGAATGGTGGGAATTATAGTCCAAAACTTCTGGAGGGCAACAAGTTGGGGGAGGCTGGTTTGAACCGATTGATTGATATTCTGTTAGGTAAATACACTTGCTGTTAGGTAAAACAATATGAACTAAAAGAAAATCTCTGCCTGCTTTTCAGCTGCTCAATGTGATTTTGAAGCGAACAGCTGTGGGTGGCGGGAAATGGCCAGTGCTGATGGATTTGATTGGGTAAGGAGTTCCAGAAGTAGCCTACCCCCTGCTTTCCAGAAACAAGCTCCACCACATGATCACACCTATAACCAATCTGTAGGTAAGAGCTCAAACAGGGCCAGCTCCAGGTTTCAGTTGGGCCCTCAGAAAAATACACTCATTTGGTGGACCCTCTCCTACATCCGTGGATCCCACTGTTGGGCTCATCTAGTGGCAGTGCTGGGCAGCAAGAGCTGTGCTCCAATGAGCAGCAGATGGCTGGCTGGTTCTGGGAGCCATCATCAATTTAATTTCCCACCAATTTCCTGAGATGACTCTACATTGGGGGTCATGAGGAAAATTAAAATCATGGCGGCTTCCAGATATATAAATGTCCATCTGGCATTTATCAGAATGCCAGAAAAAAAAACATTATTTAAAGGAGGGTCCAGGGCATGTGTCTGTGGTGGGTTCTGCTGTGGTTCCAGATCACTGGCAGGTGCCTGAAGCTGCCACCTGGTGATACCAGACTGGATCTCAATGAATAAGGGCACAGTCCTATGCATGTTTAGACAGAAAAAAGTGTGACACCTCCTAGCATTCTCCATCCAGCCAGTGCTGGCTGGGGAATGCTGGGAGATGTAGGACTTTTCTCTGTCTAAACATGTATAGGATTGTGCCTTAAATGATACAAGCAATCCAAGCCTCGGGATTTTCTGTTATGCACTTTTAAAGGGTGGTGGTGGGGTACAGACATGTATGTCTATTTTCTGCATAGGTACTTGTGGAAAATACCTTTATCCCTTTCCCCCCTTTTAACAGGTCACGTGATGTTCATTCTGAGAAATAACAGCAGTATCACACAGATTGCACAACTACGGAGCCCAAAATTCAGCCAGGCTGGATCAGCTTGCACAATGACCTTCTGGTATGAATGAAGTTTGATTTTTATGTTTACAGGAACAGATGACTGCCTCTGGATTGAAAGCAAGGGCAGCGTTTGTCATAGTATATGCTTTTTCCGTAATATATTCCAGTTTTGCATTCTTTGGAAGCAGAGTTGGAATAAATTCACACATACTCTGCCCCCAAAGCTAAAGCCTTTGGATGCATTTACAGCTGTGATGTCTGACTATTTAAGTTGTGACACTTATTGTGACCTATTTATGCCAGTGTAGCTGCTTCCAATATTGTATAATTCTGCGTGGAAGTCTTGCAATGCCGCTCTAGTATACCGTAATCATTAATTTCATCATATCCTAAACAAATTTAATTTGCTGGTGAAGTAAATATTTGATACAAGTGAATTTAATGCATTCTATCAGTGCTTTGCATTTGGATGTGCTTTGCTGGGATTTGGTGTTTTTATTAGTTTTATTTCGATGTGGAGAGCAGAATCACTATCATTTTATGGATTAGAATTTTATTGTGGGCTTTTGTCAGGAATCACTCCCCAATCCCTTCCATTTGGTTTGTATTAAATACACTTGGGACTAATTTGTCTGTTTTAGTCTTACTGGCCCAAGCCTCCTAGCAGCCCCACGTGAAAGGAAACAGGAACTGGAAGCAGGAAGAGGACCATACCAAGCAATGAATCAACTGTTCATGTTTACAATTCCTTAGCTGTACTTTTCTAGGTTCTGTATCCAAGAATATGAGTATTTTGTTTCGTGTGTGCTTGTCCCCTTTGCCCTTCTCTTCCCATTAGCTACCCTTACTATGTATATTTTTGTTGTTGCTGTTCCAATCCTGCTCAAACTTGCGTAGAAGGCCTTTTATCCAACTTAGCCATTTCTGTCTCAGTGAGCCCTTGGTTCATTTAATTCTTTCCAAAGAAACCAAAGTTCTCTTAAATGCAAAGAGTGTTTAAATGGTTAAAAAAATAGCTACCCTGAAGCCTGTTTAAGAGCAGATAAGCCAATGCCCCTGATCGCATGCATTTTAAATAGCTCCAGTTGGTTGCACTCATTTCAGCTATAATTCTATTTAGTTTAACTGCATTATACAGACTCAGCATTTGCTTTATGTATGTAAGTGTATTTATATACCATTGCAGCACTGGAAGGGACCAATAGACCAGCTAACGTTGTAAGGCAAGGCTTTCAATTCACTACCTCCCCCTCTCACGAGTAAACAGTGCAATCCAAGTAAAAGTTGGCACCTCAAGTAAAGCATAGGTGTGCTAGAAAAAAAAGATGCTTGCATGCAAATACTGTAGCTGAGGGCCAAACTAGATGTGATACTAAATGTGTCACTTGCAATCATATCAGATGATGATGATGATGATGATGATGATGATGATGATGATAATAATAATAGGTGCCCAGGGGATGTGATTTTAATCAGGACTGCTGTGCATGGGGAGTGGAGGTTTAACTCTTTCCCTTCTCCCTGCTACTGTGCTTGTTAAAATTGCCCTGCTGCAACTACTCTTAGCCCAGGTGGGATGCCTCCATTGGCGCCGTTGAGGCTTTCCTCCCAGGTCTAATGGCAGGTTTTGGGGCAGCGCGGAACTGTGGCAGGGGAGGAAAGTGTTAAGCTTCCCCTTCCCACATGCTGTTTTTAACTGATGTGATTACAAGTAATGTGTTTAACATCATGTCTAGTTTAGCCCAGAGTTATGTAGTTGAATGAAGCCGGCTGCTGGAGAGGAAGGCAGTAAATATTCAATTTTGCTAGGCAGGCTGACCCAGGGGAAAAGTTCTCCTTGGCTTGAATATTGGTGAGTATGAGCAAAGCCCATGTATCACATCTCCAACCTTTTGTCTGAAAGGATGTGATAGCCCCTGACAAATCAGAGGAAAAGTGGAAAATGGATATAGACATGCGAACACACCCACACACTGCAATTGTGTGTTCAGGTGTTACAATCTGGTTCACTGATACATCCTCCTAAGTTTATTTTATTTTTAGCAAGAGGTACACAATCACAAAATTAGGGCCCATAGGTCAATGTGACCACCGAAACACATGCTTTGCGTACAGTACATATCGAATGCTAAAGGGTCAAATCTCAGTCTTATTCAATCAAGAAAGGACCTTTCTTTTGCAGGGCTTGGAAAGAACCCTACCTGAAACCTGCGAGATCTGCTGCTACTTAAAATACACCCTACTGGTCTCGATAGACCAATTATCTTATGCATATAAGACAGTTTCATATGATCAGTGTGCTTCAGTTCTGATGATGTCAGTCCCTGACTTTTATACTCTCCAGGTATTACAACTATGGGCAGTCAGTTGGAGCAGCAGAAATGCGATTGCTTGTTGATGGACTAAAAGAACCTACAGTCCTCTGGAGGATATATTACAATCAAGGAGATCAGTGGTTAAAGGCTTTAATTCAGCTTGGCCGCCTCGCACAGCCCTTTCAATTATCTCTAGATAAAGTCAGCCTTGGATTTTATGATGGTGTTTCAGCTATTGATGATATAACATTTGAGAACTGTGCACTGCCACCTCCGACATTAAAATGTGAAGGTCCCAATCATTTCTGGTGCCGAGACTCAAAGGCTTGCATCGACAGTTTGTTATTGTGCGATCTTGTTGATGATTGTGGAGATGGATCTGATGAGGACAAGTGCGGTAAGACCTTGAATTTTTTTCCTCTTAAGTTGTAATGGTCAGTTTCAAGCATTGTGTCAGTCTCTGTTCCTCAGAATGTGATATAGTTATGTTCACTTCAGCAGACCTAGTGCAGAGTATGTAGAATTGGGCAATGTTGCACCTTAAAGAAACTGAGGTCAGTGGAATCTGCTTTTACATAAACAGTATGGAGTCTCATGGCACCTAGATCAACATAGACTCTTGTTTAAAGTGCAGTCCTTCCCCTTTTTAATTACTCACTTTTTGTTATGTCTCAATCACTCAATTCCTACAAATATTTAAAGCACAGGTGAACATGTGGACTTTCTCTGGACTCCAACTCCCATCAGCCCAAGCCAGCATGGCTAATGGTCAGGGATGTTGGGAATTGTAATTCATGGTCCATCTTGTTAGACTAAACGTAAGTTGGCCATCACTCATTTATCTTTGAAAATGCCCTAGGTTATATACAGATGGGCACTATAACTTACATTGACCGAAAGTTGTCTCACCAAATTTGTTGCCCCATTCATAGGAGGTGATTTTTGTGGGGGAATCTGCAAAAGGTTTTATTTTTTTTGCTTTTTCTCATGACTCACTGTGACTGCGAGGCACTGTACCAAAACAGATGGTCGTGAAGACCCCGTTTCATAAGTGCATTCAGTGTGGTAGCAAGTTGCCCCCGACAGACAGTCACTCACGGATGGTCACTCACAGAGTGATTTTCTGTGTTACCTATTGGAGTGGGTGGTGGTAGCAGCAGTCCTTAAAAAACAAAAAACAAAAACATTTTTACTGCCACGGGCAGGAACGGAGCTCTTCTCAGTCAGAATCCAGCAGTTGGTGGCTCTTCTGCACAATGTAGAATTGTTCCAGAATTGTGTGTAGAATTATTCCAGAATGCACAATGTAGAATTGTGTGTGCTGGGTGGTGGGGGATGTCAGCTGCCATAAATAAAAGTGGTCGCCACCTCTGGTATTTAAAACCGATAAATTTACATGGTTTCAGCACCTGAGCTGCAGTGCAGTTTTGAGCATGGGCTCTGCAACTGGGAGCAAGACATGAATGATGACTTTGATTGGACCAGAAACCAAGGACCAACTTCCACTCCTAACACAGGACCAATGAAGGATCATACTCTGGGCACGGTCAGAGGGCACTATCTTTACATGGAGTCTTCGGAGCCACAGATGTTCCAAAACAGAGCAGCTTTGCTAAGTCCAGTCTTTAATTCTACCTTTGCAAATGGCAACAAAAGCTGCATTTTTCGCTTCCATTATCACATGTTTGGAAAGCACATTTACAGGCTGGCAGTTTCCCAGAGAACGGTGAGCAACACAAGGGGACATCTGCTGTGGCACACATTTGGTAATCAAGGCAACAGATGGATAAGAAAAGTGCTCTACATTACGAGTTCAGAACCGTTTCAGGTATGGTCCTTTCAATCTTTGATTTGCTTTGGAGTGAAATGAAACATTAAGATAATATGAGAGCTTTTCCTTTCCCTTTCTTTTTTTGAGCTAATGGAAGTTTGACTGTTTGATCACATTTCCTTTGAATTAGTCCTTTTTTTAATAGCTGCTCAGATGCAACCTTTGTTGATGTTCTTCATCAAAATATATGATAATACTAGGACAACGAACACTCTTGTTAAATACTGCTTGAGGTTGCTTAAATTCCCTTAATGGCTGCCTCCAGATACAGTCCTAAACTGTGGTTTAGCATTACAAGCACCAGCAACCATACACCTCAGACTCATGCACCCCATAGTCACCTCCCCCCTCTGTTCATGTGTGAGGGGAGATTAGAAGCTTCTGGTTCTGGTTTACAAGCAAACTATGGTTTGCTCAAACTATAATTTGCCAGGTTCAGGCAAAAGAGCAAACCACGTTTTGCTGCAAACCAGAATTGGAAGCTTCTAAATGTGGCATGGAAAAAAAGAAGGGGGAAGGGGGATGTTATGTCTTAGCTAACTGAACATGTCATAAAACTTCCATCTCTGTGGGTCAGCTTAAATATCGTGATCCTCACTGGGGCATCATGGGTATGGGAAAGGTTACCTTCATGTGCAAAGCTGAAGTCTGATAGACAAAATTAAATGTTCTTCATCATGGTCTCTGTGCATCATGCACATGGGGCCCTGTGCCTGTGTGGAGCCTATATCTGGAAATCTCTCTAGCTGAGAAGAAATAGGTGGGAACCCTTCCACCACCGTCCTACTGTGCATGCTCCTAGCGGGTTTCTGCCTATTCCCTCAGTTCCCCTGAGACTGTGGCCTCGGAAGTGAGAGAAATCTCGGTATCAGACATTGGTACAGAGAACAATATCGATACCAAGTGCACCACTGCCTCACAGCAACATCAACTTGGACATTGACACCCAAGTGGGGACAGTGGGTGGGTTGTGTGAATGCACAGATGACCACTTGAAGAACCACACTTACAGCAGGTAAGCAACCTGTTCTTCTTTGTCATGGTCTCTGTGCTTCACACACATGGGAGATTAACAAGCTCACTTACTGGAGGCAGGTCGGTGTCATAATTGTAGCAAGGATGAAAGGACCACCCTGCCAAAGGCGCAGTTCGCTCAAGACTGAACCGGTAATGCTTTATAAAGGTAGACGGCATTGACTAGGTCACTGCTCTGCATAGGTCTGGCAGGAAAACTCCATGGCTGAAAGCTAACGATGTTGCGATTCCTCTGGTGGAATGAACTTTCACTCCAGTATGAAGTTCAAGTCCAGCAAGCTCGTATGTGAGGGTAATGGTATGTATTACCCAGGCTGTGAAGCATTGCATGGAGACTGGAAGTCCTTACTTTTTCCACCATAACATAGAAAGAGCCTGGATAGCGGGTTCCTAACGGGTTCCTGCCTATTCCCTCAGTTCCTCTTCAACTGTCTTTTTGGTAACCTTGGAGGAGCGTCTCTCTCATCTCTGACGAAAGGCACTGCTGAGGATATACATTCAATTTTTTATTCTCCTTTTCTTCTCTTACATTGTATTTCAAATTTTATTGTTTTACTTTACTTTGTTTTATTTTTTTGCTTTTTCTCATGACTCACTGTGACTGCGAGGCCCCGTTTCATAAGTGCATTCAGTGTGGTAGCAAGTTGCCCCTGACAGACGGTCACTCACTGATGGTCACTCACAGAGCGATTTTCTGTGTCAGCCGTCACTATTGAACCTTCCCTCTCGGGATTAAGGATGGTTCCGCTATCCCAATCTATTGACATTAACACTAGCAGTGTGAAACATCCCTCCATGATTCTAACTTCGGGCTTCTCTCCTACTCTCTGTGCTGTGCTGGATACGGCCAGAAAACCTGTTACTAGCTGTTCCTCTGGGTCCAAATTTCAAGCCTTTCTGGCCTTCATAACTACGACTAACCTGGACCCGCTTCAATGTCTGTTTTTCCCTACATCTTGCAAGATTTACTCACTATTGAGAGAGGGCTAAAACCCTCTTCTCTTCAGACAATCCGGTCAGCTATTCCTCTGTGGGTTTATCTGTGGGTTTGAGGTCTTGCCCTGACTTGGCTTTCCTTCTAAAGCTGTCTTGGGTTTTCGAGTCAACCAGGAGATAACACTGCTTTTTCCCCCGGCACCTTCTTGCCTTTGGAGTCGTCTCTTCATGTGATCAATGTCTGCAGGGCATTCACGTTCTATGGTCATGGGTTGTATCTTTCAGGCAATCACAGTGTTTCTCCTATGCTGTGGAGGCACGCATGTGGGCTATCCTATCTCACCTCAATGCTTCGCCTCCTAAACTATTGTGACAATTAAGTTGTTGTTGTTATTGTTATTGTTGTTGTTTCCATTTCTATACCGCCCAATAGCTGAAGCTCTCTGGGCGGTTTACAACTACATATAATCAGTTAACAAGACAGTCCCTGCCTGTAGGCTTACAATCTAAAAAGACACGACACACAAGGAAAAAGGAATGGGGAGGGAAGAAGTTGCCTGATGAGCTCACACTGTGGGATCTTCCAGGATGCAACTTGGTGGCTTACACACAGGGCAGTAACACACCACCTCAAAGGTTCCCTATTTTACTCCGGGCAGCTTCTGACAGGTAACTGCCATGCCATGGCTAAATATCCACGGAAGCAATGACATAGTATTACCCAGCTTCAAGTGCATTCCACCCATGGAACTGTGATCCCTGTGGTAACTGGCATAGTAGTAAACAGCTTTGAGCACATTCCACCCATGGAATTGCGATCCCTGTGGTATTCCAACGAGATGTCTATTTGCCTGACTTGGATTGTGCAGCTATTTGGTTGACTCCATGCATGTTATCTGCCATTGTTGACTAAATGGCTGTGCCCAGACCAATGCTTTATTTGGTCAAGCAGAGCTTGCATCCATTTTTTGACACTAATGACACCTTACCCATCTCCAGTAAGTCAACTTGTTAGTTGCCCATATGTGTGATGCACAGAGACCACGAAGAAGAACAGGTTGCTTACCTGTAACTGTGGTTCTTCTTCGTGGTCTCTGTGCATCACACACATGGGCTCTGCACCTGCACGGAGGCCAGTTTGGGAACGTTCCATAGCTGAGGAGAACTTTTGGGCAGGAGCCCCTCCCCCCACCCATGACCTCTAGTGGGGCTCCCACCCAATCACTCAGTTCCTCTTTGACCGCCATCGCGAGTGGCTGTGTTCAAGGTTCCTCTGTGCATTCACACAACCCACCCACCGTCCCTGCTTCGGTTCGGTGTCAATGCTGGGTTTGATACTAGTACCCGAAGCAGATATAATATTGGTATCGAGGCCGGTGCCTGTACCGGTGCTGACACCGAGATTCTCTTGGTTCCAAGGCCACAATAGGCAGTCTCAAGGGAACTGAGATAGTGGGCGGGAACCCGCTGGTCAGTTCCCGCCCAAAAATCCCTCAGCTGTAGAAGTTTCCGAAATGAGGCTCCATGCAGGTACAGAGCCCATATGTGTGATTCACAGATGACCACTGGAAGAATCACAGCTATAGGTAAGCAACCTGTCTTTTCCTGATCAAAGTGATCGGGTTGGTCCTTTTCTCACACCTGACCACAGGATGGAGGCATCTGTCACTCTCTGCTGTCACTAAAAAAAAAGTGTATGGGACACTCCAGTGAAACTCCCAGGCAGCTGAACTAACTTTTTTTGTCTTCTCTCATAGCTAAAGGGTTGAAGAACTCAAGATAGTTTTCTTTCTGGTTGGCAATACTATGTGCAATATGCAAAGATTTTGCAAGAGTTGTCATTTTGGCTGACAAATATAGGAATGAACTGTTTGGGCCAGGGAAGCCTCCTGATTGAATCACAGGGGCCAACAACTGATTCCAGTGGCAAAAGGTCCAGTATAAATAGGATCAACTTGCCTGTTTCCTTCATAGCACAATGTTATATAGTGGTGAATTTTGTACTTTTTGGGGGGGTGCCTCTCCTTGCCGCCCCCCCCCCCCCGATGCTCGGATCTCCGCGGAGCGGTTCTCCTCCCGCTCTCTGTGCTGCGTGAGCAGCCACGCTGGCAACACGCCGGAATTGACACGACGGGACCCTGCGCCAACCTGGTGGAACCCTGTTGCCCTAGTTTCTACACCAAAACTGCAGCGCAGGGTCGTCGTGTCGGCACGCAGGGTTCTGTCGCATCACTTCCGGCCAGCGATGATGTGGCGAGAGCCCATGCGGCGCAGCAGCTCGACCAGCGGACTGAGAGGGCAGGAAGGTAAGCCCGTGAATATCGGGGGGCTGCGAGCGAGGCCAAGTTTGGCCTCATTAGAACCCCCCAATATTCGCAGTAACATCCCTACAGTTCTGGCAATTCTCTCTCTCTCACTCCAACCTTTTGTTCCAGTTGAAGCCCAAACTGAAGAATAACTCCCCCCCCCTCCTAGTCTACAAAATGATGAATGTGATTATGGTGTGCTGTGAGGTAGAAAAGGGAGATGGTAGAATAAAAAGATTTATAGAAGTAGCTAATTTACTTTACAGGCTTATAAAAGGGCATGAAATGCTTCTGGTCCCATAACATTCATATGCTCATATCTCTTGATGTGCTATTAAAACACATTTGTCCTCACAGGGATTGCTTTTGATTTCAGTCATGTTGAAAGTACAAGGTTTTCAAAACTGTTCCTATGCTTGTCCTTTCTAAAAGTATATTTATTTTTTCTTTTCTTTTAACCATTTTGCAATTTTGCAGTTAAACAGATTGTCACAGGGTCACAGTGCAAGTTCTCAAGATTAGATTTCACTCTGGCAATCTAAAAACATTGCATCACCCAGTTACTACATAACCTTACATAAGCTCCTTCATCACCAGATGCCTTCAACACATACCTTTGCTAACTCTGTGTCCCCTGTAAATATCTTATGCCCAGACTCAGAATTCCCAGGGTGACTACTTGAGAGCTATGTAGTACAATTACATGCATAGCTGTCCAGACGTAAGTCCAATTGTGTTCAATGAAGTTTACTCCCTAGTAGGTTTCTCAGTCTGTACAGGAAATAGTGAATAACCAGTACAGTGTCTTCCTTCAGTACAGTGGAGTTATGGACTGACCCCTGTTGTTTTCCATTTTAACTTTAGCACACACCCCACTGACCATCTCTAATGAGATATATAGATCCTAACCATTGGAATGGTTTTCCAATCGTCAGGGTAACCGTGCCATTGGATCTCTGCCGTACTCTGTCAAGTTTGTGTGGTGATTCGTTGTGCACCGATCTCCCCACATAAAACAGTTTCACGCACAGGCGTCTTCCAACCCAACCCATCCAACCCAACCCAACCCAACCAAACAAAAACAAAAAAAAGTCCCATGGCGACTGGCGAATGGCAACGGGGGCAGGACTGTGAATCTGGAAGCCCCTAGTCATGGACCAGCACATGGGCGGTGGATGCAGACTCAGTCGCCCTGTTCAAGGAACGAGGTAGTCGAGCAGCTCGGCAGCTGTATCCATGACTGAGCAGCCCTATTTAGGATCCACTCTGCTCACCCCGTATGGGGAGGGGGCTAGAAAAGGTGCCCTAAACATAGTCTACCTCTTTCTCCCCTGACTGGATTACCGCGTCCAGTGGGGTCACCATTTTAGCGGTCGAAAAAGACATTTGAATTTTGGAACATGGAATATACGGACATTGCTGGATAACATAGATAGTGAACGCCCTGAGCGTAGGACTGCTATTATTGCAAGGGAGCTGAGACGGTTTAAGATTGACATAGCAGCACTTCAAGAAACTCGAAGGGCAGGAGAGGGACAGCTGAAAGAAGAAAAAGGAGGTTATACCTTCTTCTGGAAAGGACTACCTGAGCAGGACCGACGAATACATGGTGTAGGCTTTGCCATCAAAAATGAACTAGTGAACTCTTTGTCAGAAGTTCCTACTGGCATTAACGAACGCCTGATAACTCTTCGATTAAAGCTCGCCAATAACCAACAGGTAACTATTTTGAGCGCTTATGCACCAACATTAGATGCTGATGATGACATCAAGGAAAGTTTTTATAGCCAGTTGGACACTCTCCTGTCAGAGATACCTAAGGAGGATAAAATTATCCTCCTGGGCGATTTTAACGCAAGAGTCGGGCGTGACTTTGATTTATGGCCAGAAACTATTGGAAAAGACGGAGTTGGTAATAGCAACCCGAACGGACTCTTACTTTTGTCTATATGTGCAGAGCATAATCTCACTATCACAAACACGCTCTTTCGACAAAAGAATAAGTTTAAAACATCATGGCAGCACCCACGGTCAAAGCACTGGCATCTTCTGGATTATGTAATTGTCCGTGTTAGAGATCGCCGCGATGTACTTCTTACTAGGGCCATGGTGAGTGCCGACGACTGCTGGACAGACCACCGACTAATCCGTTCCACAATGGTTATCAACATTGCTCCCCAACGTAGGCTTCAAGGAAGGAAACCAAGGCGTAAAATGAACATCCAAGTCCTTCAAGATCCTATTAAGCAAACTCGTCTTCAATCACTTCTTAAGGAACATCTACCTACGGAACCTCCTGACAACATTGAGGACCATTGGTCTAAGCTGAAAACCTCCATTACTGCAGCTTGTGAACAAACTATTGGATATGAAACTAAGAAACATCAGGATTGGTTTGATGAAAATGACAATGAGATTAAATATATAATTGACCAAAAAAGGAAAGCCTTCCAAATATGGCAAAATGATATTAACTGCGCTGCCAAAAAAAAAACCTACGCTAGCGCAAAGGCTGAGGTCCAAAGAAGAACAAGAGAACTTAAGAACGCTTGGTGGAAAAAGAAAGCTGAAGAAATTCAACAACTTGCAGAATCTCATGATGCACGGGGCTTTTTTAAGGCCACAAGGGCCATTTATGGACCAAAAACCTATGGTACAAACCCTTTACAATCAAAAGATGGCACCAAACTCTTAAAAGACAAAGAGTCTATTGTACTGCGTTGGAAAGAGCATTATTATGACCTTTTAAATCGTAAATCTAAGGTGGATAATGAGATTTTTTCGCAAATCCCGCAAAAACAAATTAAAGAGGAACTTGCAATACTCCCCACTTTGGATGAAGTAAAAAAAGCCATTAATCAAATGAAGAACAACAAAGCTAGTGGACCAGATGGGATTCCTGCTGAAATCTTTAAAGAAGGGGGCCCCGAACTTGTACAACATCTTCATAAACTCATCGAAAAAATCTGGATAAGAGAAGAGATCCCAGAAGACTTCAGGGATGCCATAATTATCACCCTCTTTAAGAAGGGTGATAGAACAGACTGTGGAAACTATCGGGGCATTTCTCTCTTAGCAACCGCAGGTAAAATATTTGCTAGGATTCTCGCAAACCGTCTTCTATCTATTTCAGAAGAGATCCTCCCTGAAACTCAATATGGTTTCCGCCCCTCTACAGGGACAGTAGACATGATTTTTACTGCACGTCAGCTCCAAGAAAAATGCCAGGAGCAAAATCAACCCCTTTATATGGCATTTATTGATTTGGCTAAGGCCTTTGATACTGTAGATCGTACAGCTCTCTGGACTATCCTTATGAAAATTGGATGCCCCAATAAATTTGTGAATATCTTGCGACTTCTCCATGACAACATGACGGCAACAGTTTTGGACAACAACGGCTCTCATGGTGCTCCATTTAAAGTGGGATCAGGTGTTAAACAGGGATGTGTTATCGCCCCAACATTATTTGCCATTTTCATCGCCATGGTTTTACA
Organism: Shinisaurus crocodilurus; assembly: GCA_021292165.1. Lineage (NCBI taxonomy): Eukaryota > Metazoa > Chordata > Lepidosauria > Squamata > Shinisauridae > Shinisaurus > Shinisaurus crocodilurus. The sequence goes on along the minus strand of CM037880.1, from coordinate 31,781,962 downwards.
TCTTGTCAAGGGGAAACTTCCCACCGGTGTGGGAATTATATATCGAACAGATGGAAAGCTTTTTAATCTCAGCAGGCTGAAAGCAAAAAGTAAGGTAATTACAACCTCCGTTGTGGAACTTCAGTATGCTGATGATAATGTGGTCTCTGCACATTCAGAGGATGATCTCCAAACTATCCTAAATGCTTTTGCAGAAGCATACGAAAAACTTGGTCTCTCACTTAACATCAAAAAAACCAAAGTGCTTCATCAGCAAGTGCAAGCCAATCCTTTGGTGATGCCATCTATCCAGCTTGGCGGGACAATACTGGAAAATGTCGATCATTTTCTCTATCTTGGCAGCTATCTTTCTGTTACAGCTAACATCGACAGTGAAATCCAGCATCGTCTGAGCTCCGCAAGTGCCGCATTTTCTCGAATGAAACATAGAGTGTTCGAGGATCGGGATATTTGTAAGAAGACCAAAACACTGGTTTATGAAGCCATTGTATTACCAACTTTATTGTATGCCTGCGAAACATGGACTATCTATAAACGTCACTTCCACCTCCTTGAAAGGTTTCATCAACGTTGCCTCCGGAAAATCCTGCAAATTACTTGGGAAGATAGGCGAACAAATGTCAGTGTACTGGAAGAAGCAAAGACTACTAGCATTGAAAAAATGATCCTTCAACGCCAACTTCAGTGGACCGGTCATGTTGTTCGAATGCCTGACTGCCGTCTCCCAAAGCAGTTACTTTACTCCCAACTCAAGGATGGAAAGCGGAATATCGGTGGTCAATATAAGAGGTTTAAAGATGTTCATAAGGCTAATCTAAAAAAATGCAATATAAACATCGAAAACTGGGAAGCTCTGGCCCATGAACGATCTAAATGGAGGTTGGCCTTTCACAAAGGTTCCATGGACTTTGAAGAAGCCCGAGTGCAAGGTGAAAGGGAGAAACGTGCTAAGCGAAAAGCACGTCAAATGAATCCTTTACAGGACCATCTTCTATCTGGTAACCTGTGTCCTCACTGTGGGAAGCTGTGTGGATCTAGAATTGGCCTCCACAGTCACTTACGGACCCATCGCTAGAGTCTACACAATCTTCTTTAGAATTTCCTCCTTTTATCCCGGAAGACAATCTTACTCGGTCACGAGTGATCGCCTGATGATGATATAGATCCTAACACATAATGATCTATAATGCATAATCCTTATGCATTATGAGATCCTGTGTGATGTAGTGGATGGAATGCCAAACTAGGAGCAGGGGGTCCCATGCAGCCATGAAGCTCAATGGGTGACCTTGGGCCAGTCACTATCTCTCAGCCTAATCTACCTTGCAGGGTTGGTGATGGCATAAAATGTGGAGAGGCAGAGAAATCTATGGACATTGCCTTTCCTAGGATGAAAATGTGGAATAAAAATGTAATATATAAAGACAATTAATGTTACCTGATCCAAACTTGTAGAGAATGTTTCAGAACAATGTCTTTTCATGTTTCCCATATTGATGTTTGTAACATCCGCAAAATATTAAGCTAACCAGTGAAGTTCACTGATGCTGAAGATATATACAGTAATACCTTGGATTGCAAGTAACTTGGTTTGAGAGCGTTTTGCAAGACAAGCAAATTTTTAAATATTTATTTAATTTTTTTTTACTTGCTATACAAGCGACGTCTTGCAATACAAGTACTGTAGTACGGCTTAAATTAAAAATCTCTGTACAAATTCTTTTGGCGGGGATTTCATTTTGATATAAGAGTGTTTTGGATTACAAGCACATTTCCGGAACGAATTATGCTCTCAATCCAAGGCATGACTGTTTAGGCTTGGATCTGAAGTTGCTCTTCTGATCATGCAAGATGGGGGATTTTCATCAAATCTCCTCCATTTGCACCCACAGCGCCTTATTTCACACCATTCCCAAGGGTCCCCACAAGGAGCAGATGGGGAGGAGGTGCAGTGGGGTGCAAAGGGAAGGGGAAAGCCCTCATTCTATAAATGTGAACTCTGTTATGTTCATGGGAAGAAAATTAGAATCTGTCATTCACTCTTTGATTTTGTCTTCAGCAGAATATTAATTCCTGATACATTTTATTTTTTTTTACTTTGGAAGGCGTATGGCAAGGGTGGGAAGAAGGTAGATCTCCAGAGGTTTTGGAATTCAACTCTGATAAGCCCCTGCCAGGATGACCAATGTTCAGGAATGCTGGGAGTTGAAGTCCAAAACATCTGTTAATCTACCTTCTGGGACCTATTGAGCGTGGTGGTGTTACTTTATAATTCTTTTTCAGACAGTTGTTTTAGTTTCCTTTGTTGTTTCAAACTCTTATGCATTAAACAAAAGTTGCCAGTGTTTGTAAGCATACAGTGACAAAATGGCATACAAAAAGGTGCTTCTTAAGACTTTTATAATAGCTATAGAAGATATCCTTAATATCAGCTTTGAGGAATCAAATATTTAGTTTATCACGTAACATTTTTTCCAGATCTGCGCCAGTTCCCCCCCCCCCCAGTTGTATATAGTTGTGAACTGACTCATGTGGCACTGCCAAATTAAAAGAAATGACTAAAGATGTCTCTGATCTCTTATTATTCCATAATAACCACACTGCAGGCCTTTGTTAATGACTCTTACAAAGTATTCTTTGTATTTAGAAACACTGCATAAGTTGATTACCCCTGCTGCTTTTGTAATTCTCATTATCTAAGTATCCTAAACTAAATTTGCTGAAATGCCGAGAATGGGAATTTAATATGCAACTTTGCATGGAAAAATGCAACGATAATTTATATAACATTTATGAGTTAAGAATTCTTTTGTGCTTGAAGGAGCAACCTATTTAAATAACCAAATATTTATTCATGAGCCCTCTAATGTTGGACTCTTCTGACATCTTACAGATGCAATTTCTTTTGTTGGTTAGATAACCAAAGTCTGAGCTGGAAGAAACTTGATGGATGCACCAGTCCTGACTCCTGAGTATAAACTAACAAAAAATATTACTGTGTGCCAAACTAATTTGTTGCAGATAGCATTGTTTTCGAATTATGGCTAAGTTTCATGTTGCCTAAATATAACATGAAATGCACAATGCAATCCTATACTTGTCTACTCAGAAGTACGTCCAGTGGAGTTTAATGGGGTTTATTCCTGGCTAAGGACATAAGGAGAACTGTGCTAGATCAGATCAAAGGTCTATCCTAGTCCAGCATTCTGTTCCCACAGTGCCTAACCAGATTCCCCAATGGGAAACGCACAAGTAGGCCATAAATGCAATGGCACCCTCCCACTCTTGTTCCCCAGTAACTGGTATTGAGAGGCATACTTCCTCTGATACTGAAAGTAATATGCAGACATCATGACTAGTAGCCATTCATAGCCTTATGAATGGTGGAAGTCAGGGTTGGACTATTTCAGGGAGTCTGGGGTCCACTTTCCAACTCCCAGCCAGCCCCGCTCATGGGCTGCACTCCTGCTGTGCTGCCAAAACATTTGGTAGTTTGATGCTGAAATGGAGTAGCAAGCCACTACAGATCCATAAAAGGGGCAATTTTTTGCTTGAGAACAAGTTAAATTTGTCTCCTTTTAAGGATCTTTAACAGTTTGTCGCCAAATTTCAGTGGGAAACCTCTGTTTTTTTGCTGGCAGTGTGGTAGGTGCGGCAGAAGATGATGGGGGCAGTCCATGTATTGCCCACCCCAGTGATACCGGCTTGCAGCCTTAGAAATGGCAACATTGTGCGCATCAGATTGTATTTGTAAGCACTGACACAGGTTAGCGTACGGACCATGTACTCAGAAATCCAGACCACAAAAAGGAAAGGACAATACTGTTGGACCGTGAGCATCGTGTGTGCGGGTTGGGAGATTTATTATCCTGTCTGTGTGCTAGCAGAGGCTTGAAATTCCACACACAGATCTTCCAGATCTCACCCCCACCTCGTGCAGCGTGCAGCGTGCAGCGTGTTGTGCCAGTTTAACCAGCCCAGCTTCTCCGTTGCAGATTAATCCATGGAGTCAAGAAACACTCTGTAACACCACAGGTCTAATTCTACCTGTTTATTCACTTAGCAAGTAAAGTTCTACAGAGTATACATTTCCTAGTTACAGTCCATGTGCAGAGTATAAATGCATAGCAAGCATTACATCCAGTGGAGTAAGTTGAGCTTCACTCCACCTCAGCAAAGACGTTACATTGTTGCAGTAACGAAGTCTAGCAAGAAGAACCAAGAAGAAGAGAGAAAGCAGTCCAGCTTCTTTCTAAGATGGCTTCAGACAGAAAAAACAAGTTAGCACATCATCAGAACATACAAACCATGTGACTAGCTCATATTGTTTCCACAGTCTAGTTTCCCATGCGAAAACATGAGATTCCAGAAAGACATAACAAACCTGTTTAGCTCGCCATTCTGTCCCTTCCATGTGTAAACAATGTGCTACAGCTGGTAAAGTGATACATATCACAACATCCCCCTTACAAGCTGAGTACATCTTGTTTCACATTTGCTCAATGAGGCCTAGCGCCGTCATTAGCTTCCTGTGTCTTACTACAGGCAATGGTTTTGTGAAAAGATCTGCCACCATGTCCCCTGTTGCACAGTACTTGAGTGTTACCCGCCCTTTTTGCACACAGTCCTTTACATGAGAGTAACGAACATCAATGTGCTTGGTTCTTGGCCTACATTTTTCATTTTGTGCCATGCTTATGCAAGCCTGGTTGTCTTCAAAAATTGTAACAGCCTGGTCTACTGGTAATTTCAGATCAGTAAATAATTGTTTGAACCATTCAATCTCATTGCATGCTTGAGATAAACTGATGAATTCAGATTCTGCACTAGATACAGCCACACAAGATTGTTTTCGTGTATACCAGTCAATTAGACTGTCATTATACATGATCACAGTCCCACTTGTGGACTTTCTATCTGTTGCAGCTCCCCAATCAGCATCAGTGTACACACAAAAACCTCCCTCTGTGTGAGATGACAATTTCAGTTTGCAGTTCATGGAACCTTTTAAATATCTTAACACACGTTTCACAGCTAGCCAATCATACATAGAAGGATTTTGCGTTTTCCTGCTAAATATGTTCACAGCATTGCTGATGTCTGGCCTACTCACATTTGCCAAATATAGCAGGCTTCCAATAACACTTTGATATTTTCCAATATCCTCAAATTCAGTGTTATCTGTGTGTTTTTGATATTCAAGAGTCATTGGAGTGGTAACTGGGTTACAATTCTCCAATCCATGAATCTCCAGCAATTTCTGAATTTTCCCACTTTGTTCAACCAAGAAAGAACCTTCCTCATCCTGGGATAATTGCATTCCAAGATAGTGTTGTACCAAACCTAGATCTTTCAGTTCAAATTGTGCTTGCAATTCTTTTGCAATTTTGTCTTTTTGACTTACTGATTCTGTTATCAGCAATATATCATCAACAAAGACTAACAAATACACCAAATGTCCCATTTCTGTGTGACATGTGTACAGACAGTGATCAGCCTTGCTTTGTTTGAATCCCAAACTAATCAAAGCTCTGTCTAATTTTTGGTTCCAGCATCTCGCTGCTTGTTTCAGCCCATATATGGATTTGTGCAAACAACATACAAGACCAGGATCTTCTACAAAATCTTTTGGTTGCACCATGTAGATTTCCTCTTGTAAATCACCATATAGGAAAGCAGTTTTTACATCAAAATGAAATGCCATCATTTTTCTTTGTGCTGCCAATTTCAACAACAATCTTACAGTTGCATACCTTGTTGTTGGTGCAAACACGGAATCAAAATCTATCCCATGCTTTTGTGCAAACCCTCTTGCCACGAGTCTTGCCCTGTACCTTTCCACCTGCCCCTGGTGATTCGTTTTCACCTTGTACACCCATTTACAGGTGATGGCCTTTCGCCCTACAGGTAAAGATACCAGACTCCATGTTTTGTTAACTTGCATTGCATTGATTTCATCCTGCATGGCTTCAAACCAATCATTTCTCACTACTGGTTCCATGCCCTGGATTTCCTCAAAACTTTGAGGTTCTAAAGCTATTTTGAGAGCTTTATGTACAACAGTTTTCCCACTTTGGAATTCATCCTGATATCTAACAGGTGTTTTACGTTCTCGGGTTGAACGCCTTAGAGATTGTTCACCTCCCTCCCGTTCCCCAGATATCTGCTCAGTGGCCTGTTCTGTTTCAGAAACCTCCAGCTGTGTCTCAGCCATTGAATGCATTGGCAATTCCACCAGCTGTTTCTTTTCATGTGTTTGCTCGTGAAAAATCACATCTCTGCTTAAAATTACCTTTCTGTGTTGTGGTGACCATAACCTGTAACCTTTTGTTTGTCCATCATACCCCAGCAAAAAACATTCAAAGCTTCTGGGTGACAGCTTAGTCCTATTTTGAGCCTGTATATGAACAAAACATTTGCATCCAAAAATTCGCACGTGTGATATCTTTGGCTTCCTCCCATGAAACATTTCATATGGAGTTTTCTCAGTTGTGGTGTTAGGTAATCTGTTCAGCAAATAGTTAGCATTTGAAAGTGCATCCCCCCAGAAATGGTTTTTCAACTGTGAGTCAGCTAATTGAGCCCTCATCATTTCTTGGAGTGTTCTGTTGCGTCTTTCAGGTACGCCATTTTGAAACGGAGAGTTTGGGGCCGTGACTTTGTGCCCAATGCCCTCACTTTCCAAGAATTTCTTGAATTTTGTACTCATGTACTCTCCCCCACCATCTGTGAGCAATTCACCTATGGGGTATTGTTTGAACCTGTTACCAGCCCATTTCACAAATGATTCAAATCTCTCCCGAACCTGAGATTTATTTTGCAAAAGATAAACAAATCCAAATCTAGAAAAATCATCAATGATAGTCATGTAGTACTTATTTCCCCCACAGCTTTCCTCAAATGGCCCAGCAACATCAGAGTGTACCAGCTCAAATATTCTTGTGCTCACTCTATCACTGTGTTTCTGAATGTTAGTCCTGTGTGACTTAGCCTGACTGCATATTTCACATTCCACATAATTTGAACAAGGTTTCATTTTCATGCCCTCACACAGACCCGGCATCTTCTCGATGCTCCTGTAATTAGCATGCGCAAAACGTTTATGGAATAAATGTACACAATTATCATGAGGTTTACAATTTGCATACTTCGCACTCTCATCATGTGTTACAAATGGATTTATAACATACAGAGAATTCTGCAAATCACCTTTTGCACAGACTGTCCCTTCACGTGAAATCACACATGTGCTGTCTGAAAAACACATTTCATAGCCATTTTGAGCTAATTGGGAAATACTTATCAGATTTGTGTCCAGTTCCTGAACAAACAGTGCCCTTTGTTGACCCAAAGTAGTAAAGTCAATTGTTCCTGCTGCTGAAACATTCATACGTTTCCCGTCAGCTAATTCCACATGCTGACCTGGACATCCATCTTCTTCCAGAGATTGAAATACATTCCTGGAGTTAGTCATGTGATGAGAAGCTCCGAAGTCTAAGACCCAAACATCATTAGAACCCCCCACCCGTGCAATCAAACTTTTGCCCGTTTTAACTGCCTCCTCAGGTGTGCTTGTTGTTTCCTGTTTGTTTTTTGTCTTTTTTCATTTGACCTTACAATCTTTTTTCAGATGAGTTGTAGATCCACAAGTGAAGCATTTTTTCACTTTTAAAGCAGAGGCTTGGGTTACTCCCTGCTTGTTATTTGCAGCTTGGCTGTTTGCCACATCAGCCTGGCTCTCTGCAAACTTACGGCACTTGTGAGCTTTCAACAGATAAACAAAGAATTGCTTTGGCTTTGTCATCCCGCTCTCTCCATTCATCGTATGCCTGATCGCCCACTGCAACTGGATCCTGTGTTACTACAGACCAAAGTCCCACATGGGTTAAATAATGCTGCATCTGAAAACTCCACAGCAAATAGTTTGACCCAGACAGTTTTTCCACAATTTGTGGATTCAGGGATTGTGCAGCTGCCATTTCTGTGACCGGGGGATTCTCCTCCTCCTCCTCAGAAATTTCAGCCTCGCTATTTCCCTCTAAGCTCTCAGCCTTGGAACTTGCCTGCAAGCTGTCTGTGTCAGCCAACAGATTCTCTCCCCCTTCTTCCCCCTTACCGGTTGAAGGACCAGGAGATATTTCTTCCTTGATGTCTTCCTCCTCTGCCATTAATCACTGCAATCACCGGAGTCAAAGCTGTTGCCAAACAGGTGCCGGTTTTGGTACCGACCCGCTCTGGTTCTGGTTCTGGTCCAGTCTGGTTCCGCTGGTTCTGGTCTGGTTCCGTGTGGGCCCATAACCCTGTTGGAGCATGAGCAGAGTGTGTGCGGGTTGGGAGATTTATAATCCTGTCTGTGTGCTAGCAGACGCTTGAAATTCCACACACAGATCTTCCAGATCTCACCCCCCCCTCGCGCAGCGTGCAGCGTGTTGTGCCAGTTTAACCAGCCCAGCTTCTCTGTTGCAGATTAATCCATGGAGTCAGGAAACACTCTGTAACACCACAGGTCTAATTCTACCTGTTTATTCACTTAGCAAGTAAAGTTCTACAGAGTATACATTTCCTAGTTACAGTCCATGTGCAGAGTATAAATGCATAGCAAGCATTACATCCAGTGGAGTAAGTTGAGCTTCACTCCACCTCAGCAAAGACGTTACATTGTTGCAGTAACGAAGTCTAGCAAGAAGAACCAAGAAGAAGAGAGAAAGCAGTCCAGCTTCTCTCTAAGATGGCTTCAGACAGAAAAAACAAGTTAGCACGTCATCAGAACATACAAACCATGTGACTAGCTCATATTGTTTCCACAGTCTAGTTTCCCATGCGAAAACACGAGATTCCAGAAAGACATAACAAACCTGTTTACCTCGCCATTCTGTCCCTTCCATGTGTAAACAATGTGCTACAGCTGGTAAAGTGATACATATCACAACAACTGCAAGCACCCCACAAGTCTCTACTACAGTAAAACCACAAGGCTCCAGTTCCAACAGCGGATTATTACCAATCAACAAAGGCTCACTGCACACTCTTGACACCTTTGATCAAGGTGGATGGCCAGTCCCTCTGATCTTTAGGTGAAAGTGAGCCCTAGACATTTTCTAGTTGCTTCGGGGCATGGCTTCACTGATGGAACAGGCAGGCCATCCCTGAATCAACTGACCTACAAGTCCTTTTATGTCACCTTGTTTTAAATCAACACACCTGGAGCTAATTGTGTTAGATAATTCTCACTTAGAGGAGTCCAGGGATGGTGCTAGGTACTGAAAAGATCCGGCGCCGCTCAGGCCCACAGAACAAAAAATGCAGAAATTTGCAAATGCTAATTTATATATGCTCTAAAGTCTCAGTCTCTCTCTCTCTCTCTCTCTCTCTCTCTGTGTCTTTAAAGGACACTGTCTCCTAAGGACACCCCATTCTGTTCCTGACTCCCAGCTGAGCAGGAGCACAACAGGAGAGAGGCTCCAGCTGTTTTTGGGACTGTGAAAAGGCAAGCAGGCTCCCAGAGAGCGAGCGAACAGAGCGAGCAAACAGGGAGAGCAAACAGGAGTTTGGCAGCGGAGTAGTACAACAACAAGTGCTGCAAGGGAAAGGCGTGGCCTGAGAGCTCATTCTGTTGAGCAGAAGCTCCTGCTGACTGCAACTACCTGGGGCTGATTGCAGCTGATTGATTGCAGGAAGTGGGGCTGATTGCAGGGCGTGGCCTGGGAGCTCATTCTGTTCCTGACTCCCAGCTGAGCAGGAGCACAACAGGAGAGAGGCTCCAGCTGTTTTTGGGACTGTGAAAAGGCAAGCAGGCTCCCAGAGAGCGAGCGAACAGAGCGAGCGCACAGGGAGAGCAAACAGGAGTTTGGCAGCAGAGTTCGGCAGGGGAGGTCAAGGGGGAGGTCCCTAAAAAAAAAATAATAATAAAAAAATAAATAAATAAAAACATATATATATATATATTCTAGGAAGACAGAAACAGAGCACTATGGAAGGAAAGGACTCAGCAGTGGTGGTGACCTGCAAGGGGTGTGCAATGTTTGTTTTCCTGCCGGAGATCAACATGGCCTACACATGCAACAAGTGCAAGCTGGTCACGCTGTTGGAAGAAAAGGTCAGAGGACTGGAGCAGCAAGTGTCAACCCTCAGGAGCATAAGAGAAAGCGAGGAGTTCTTAGACAGAACGGTGGATCTACACCACCAAAGCACAGTACAGGAGCCAGAAGGGCAACTGCAGGATGAGGCGGAGTCGGAGACTGCAGAGGCAGGGGAAAATAACGCAGGGGGAACTCCCTGGAAAAGGGTGACTGTTAGGAGCAGAAGAACTACAAGACACTCTGCGCCTGTGGAAGCAGTGGAGCTATGGAACCGCTTCCATGTACTTGAGGACGAGAGCAGAGGACAGCCAGCAGAGGACGGATTACCGGGCCCCCAACGTGACAGCGAGCAAGAGGCTGAGGGTCAGTCAAGTGGAGGCAATCAAACCAAGGCCTACAGCAAGAGGAAGAGAAGAGTACTCGTAGTGGGAGACTCCCTCCTGCGGGGGATCGAAGCCAAAGTATGTCGCGAAGACCCATGGACTCGCCAGGTGTGCTGTCTCCCTGGGGCACGGATTAAGGATGTGACAGAGCAGCTGCCGAGGCTCATGCAGCCCACCGACACATACCCCTTTCTTCTCTTCCACGTGGGTACAAATGATACTGCCAAGCGGAGTTACAAAGAAATCACGGCAGACTTTGAAGAGCTGGGAAGGGAACTCAAGAACTTCGGGGCCCAGATAGTTTTCTCATCCATCCTTCCAGTACTTGGAAGAGGCATAGAAAGGGAAAGAAAAATACTCCGAGTGAATGACTGGCTACGAAGGTGGAGCCGACGTGAGGGATTTGGATTCTGGGACCACGGGCTACACTTCCTGGAAGATGGACTGCTGGCAAAGGATGGGTTGCACCTCACAAGGACTGGGAAGAATGTGTTTGGACACAGCATGAGGAACTTAATCAGGAGGGTTTTAAACTGAATCCAACAGGGGAGGGAGACATAAACTCGGGGGTACCAATGGAAGAAGGCCTCTATGCCACAATGGAGAGAACAGCTCCAGCGGTGCCCATTGATAGTCTACCACAAAATGTAGGGGGAAAGTCGGACTATAAAGCACATAGTCTTCAATGTCTCTATACTAATGCCCAGAGTATGGGCAATAAACAAGACGAACTTGAACTCTTGATACATGAGGGCAAGTACGACTTGATAGGGATAACTGAAACCTGGTGGGATGACTCCCATGACTGGAATACAGCAATTGAAGGGTATAACTTGTTCAAAAGGAACAGAAGCAACAGAAAGGGAGGTGGAGTTGCACTGTATGTTAAAAATACGTATCTCTGCACAGAGATACAGGAAGAGGAGCTTGGCAGCCCCATTGAGAGCATCTGGGTTAAAATAAAGGGGGCAAAGAATAAAACGAACATGGCGGTTGGAGTCTACTACCGACCACCCAATCAAGGAGAAGACGAGGATGGAACTTTTGAAAAGCAAATTGCCATTGTTTCAAGGAGGCACGATGTGGTAGTAATGGGAGACTTCAATTTCCCTGATATCTGTTGGGAGACTTATTCAGCCAAACATGGCCCCTCCAAGAAATTCCTGAGCTGTGCTGCTGATAACTTCCTCCTACAGAAAGTGGAGGAAGGAACTAGAGGATCGGCTATCCTTGACCTGATTCTAACCAACAGAGACGAGTTAGTGGATAAAGTGGCAGTTTCGGGAACTCTGGGGGAAAGTGACCATGTTATACTTGAGTTCTTGATTCTAACAGAAGCAAAAGCTGAGTGTAGCCAAACACGTACCCTGGATTTTAGGAAAGCCAATTTTAACAAACTCAGAACAATGATTAGTAAGATCCCATGGCAAGTGACTCTCACGAGAAAGGGAGCCCAGGAGGGTGGGAGTTTTTAAAAAAGGAAATTTTAAAGGTACAATTGCAAACAATTCCCACAAGGAAAAAAGGCAGAGGGCAACAGAAGAAGCCAATGTGGCTTCACAATAAACTCAAAGATGACCTGAAAACAAAAAAGGACACGTATAGGAAGTGGAAGGAAGGACAGGCTACAGGGGAAGAGTACAGGCAGGTAGCACAGAACTGCAGGAATAGTGTCAGGAAGGCTAAAGCTGAGAATGAGCTAAGGTTAGCGAGGAATGCTAAAAGCAACAAAAAGCTTTCTTCAGATACATGCACAGTAAAAGACAGAAGAAAGAACTGGTGGTTCAACTACGCAATGAGGATGGCAAATTGATAACAGAAGACAAAGAAAAGGCAGAAGTGTTCAATTCCTACTTCGGCTCGGTCTTCTCCCAAAAGAGGGTCTATGACCCCCCTGGCAAACCTGAAGTGCAGACTGAAGGGGCAGAATTGCAGCTTGAGATTGATAGGCAAATGGTCAAGGAACACCTGATTACTCTGAACGAGTTTAAATCTCCAGGGCCTGATGAGCTGCATCCTAGAGTAATAAAGGAACTGGCAGAAGAACTCTCAGAACCACTGTCTATTATCTTTGAGAAATCATGGAGGACAGGTGAAGTGCCAGATGACTGGAGGAGGGCAAATGTTGTTCCCATCTTCAAAAAGGGCAAGAAGGAGGAACCTGGGAACTATAGGCCAGTCAGTCTGACATCAATCCCTGGGAAGATTTTTGAGCAGATTATAAAGAAGTCAGTCTGCAAGCACCTTGAAAACAATGCAGTGATTACTAGAAGCCAGCATGGATTTGTCAAGAACAAATCCTGTCAGACTAATCTGTTCTCATTTTTTGATCGGGTAACCTCCCTTGTGGACTGTGGGAATGCTGTGGACATTATATACCTGGACTTCAGCAAAGCTTTCGACAGGGCCGGATTAACATAGGGGCTATTGGAGCGCCAGCTCCAGGCCCCTCCCCAAAAATAGGCCCACCAATAGGGACGCGCGGCGCGGGGGGGGGAAATGAGGGTCGCGCGGCGGCCGAGAGCGGGATCGGCGGGCGGGGAGAGGGCAGGGACGGAGGGATGCCGCCGGCGCTGGGGCTGCCCGCCTGCTGCTGCTGCTGCTCGCAGCCGGCCGGGAGGGCGCGCTGAGCCAAGCCCGAGCCCGCGCCAGCATGTCCCGCAGGAAGAGCCCCAAGAGCAAGGGCAGCACCTCGGCGCCCTCGTCCTCCGCCCTGCCCGCCACCCAGCAACACGCCGATGCCGGCGGCCGGTGCGCGGCCCGGGCCAAGGGGGCAGCCGGAGCGTCAGCGTCGGCGTCCTCCTCCTCCTCCTGCTGCGCCGCCAACAGGGTGGCGCTGCCCAGCAGACCCTCGCTCAGCAACAGCGGAGAGTTCTTCTACGACGTCGCCTTCAAGGTGCGCGGGCGGGGGGAGAACCGGGCGGGTGGGCACGCGCGAAGCCCCCGGCATGCCTGGGGGCGTCGTCGTCGTCGTCCTCCTCCTCCTCCTCCTCCTCGCCAGGTGGGGCTGCCGCGAGGTGCGCACGCCACGCCCTCCTCCTCTTCCTCCGCTTAGCCGCGGGGGGGGGGACCTGAGCATGCTCCCCAGAGCCGCCTCGCCCCGGAGCCTTTCTCGCCGCTGCCCTCCAAGTTTATCCATTTATGTCTCCCTCTCTTTTTGCCTCAGTTTCCCTCAATGTTTGTCCAGTTTCCCTGAGGGAAACCCGAGGCAAAAAGGAAAGCAAGGCTGGCACAAAATGCCCCCCCCCTCACACGCAGACACTTCCGTTCTCTTTCTGTTTCAGCTTCCCCCAAAGCACCTTCCTTCTTGCCTCAGTTTCCCTCAAAGTTTGCATACAGTTTCCCTCAAAGTTCGAGGGAAACAAGCAAAAAAGAAAGGCAGGCAGGCACAAAGTGGGTCCCCCCCTTCTATTCCCTTTCTCCTTCCATTTCTGCCTCAGCTTCCTTCAAAGTACTCTCCCTCCTTCCCGGCATCTGCCTCAGTTTCCCTCAGAGTGCCCTCTTTCCTGCCTGCCCACCTGTTTCCCATACAGGCGCTGCTGCCTTTTCACATTTATTTTATTTATTTAATTTGTTATATTTTTCCTGCAAGGAACCCAAGGCGACTTACATAGTCCTCCTCCTCCATTTTATCCTCACAACAACCCTGTGAGATAGGTTAGGCTGAGAGTCAGGGACTCTTTTATAATGTATTTCAGTTTACCCCACACAAAGCACTCACACACACAGAGCAGCCAGACAAAAGCAAAACACGCTTATAATTTGTAGGTAGCCTTTTATAATGTATTTCAATTTTAGACAGCAAAAAAGGTAGTACATTCTTATTTTTTAAACCCACTTTTGCCATCGAAATAAAATTCCATCCTCCATTTAATCATTTATTATTTATTTATTTATTTATTTATTGCATTTATACCCCGCACTTCAGCCAGAAAAGGCTCTCAGAGCGGCTTACACAGATTAATAATAAGACATTCCCTGCCCTCAGGCTCACAATCTAAAAGACATGACACAAAAGGAAAAGGGATTGGGAGGGAGGAGGAAGAATGCCAAACTCAGGCACCAATATAATGTTTGGCATTCTTCCTCCTCCCCCCCAATCCCTTTTCCTTTTGTGTCACGTCTTTTAGATTGTGAGCCTGAGGGTAGGGAATGTCTTATTATTACCGGTAATCTGTGTAAACCGCTCTGAGAGCCTTTTCTGGCTGAAGAGCGGGGTATAAATGGAATAAATAAATAAATAAATCACTAATTTCTACCCACTTTTGCCATCAAAATAACATTCCATCCTCCATTTAATCACTTGTTAACATTATAATTAATTTATAATAACTTTCCATTTAAGAAAAAAAAATTCACCCCTATCAAGTGAAAAAAATGACCCAGGTCCTTTTTTTTTACTTGATCCATTCGTTCTTTTTTTTTTTTAAACTATAGTCCGGTCCCCCAACAGTCTGAGAGACAATGAACTGGCCCCCTGTTTAAAAAGTTTGAGGACCCCTGTTGTAATCCTTACATCAACCCTGTAAGGCAGGTCAATAGCATTCTCTCCATACAGCACGTGGGGGGGGGGGCAGCTGAGTAAGAGCTCGGTTCGTGTACATTGTTGCCTAACAGTCTGCATAATTCCCGAAGGGGTGGGCTGTGTTAGTCTATTGCAGCAAGAACAACAAGAGAGTCTTGTGGTACCCTAAAGACCAACACATTCATTCTGACATAAGCTTTCACGGACACTGCCCACTTCCATCAGGTTTTATTGAGTTAACAAGCTTATTGTTTACAAAAAAAGAAATATTTTCAATATGTTTCTGTTTTGGCACTTTAATGGTAATTAAAATATTTAATTTGTTTTAATATAAAAATTGCGTCTTCATTTTATTTATTTCCATAAAAAGGCCCACCAAAATCCTCAGCACCAGGCCCATAATGCTCTTAATCCGGCCCTGGCTTTCGACAAAGTGCCTCATGATATCCTGATTAGTAAGCTAGCTAAGAGTGGGCTAGATGGAACAACTATCAGGTGGATCCACAATTGGCTACAGAATCGGACTCAAAGAGTGCTTATCAATGGTTCCTTCTCAAACTGGGGAGAGGTAACGAGCGGGGTACCACAGGGCTCGGTCCTGGGCCCGGTGCTCTTCAACATTTTTATTAATGACTTGGATCAGGAGGTACAGGGAATGCTTATCAAATTTGCAGATGACACAAAGTTGGGTGGAACAGCTAATACTCTGGAAGACAGAAACAAAATTCAAAGTGACCTCGATAGGCTGGAGCGCTGGGCCGAAAACAACAGAATGAAATTTAATAGAGATAAATGCCAAGTGCTGCACCTAGGGAGAGGAAACCAAATGCAGAGTTACAGAATGGGGGACACTTGGCTCAACAATACTACAAGTGAGAAGGATCTTGGAATTGTGGTAGATCACAAACTGAATATGAGCCAGCAATGCGATGTGGCTGCAAAGAAGGCAAATGCAATTTTGGGCTGTATTAATAGAAGTATAGCTTCCAAATCGCGGGAAGTGATAATTCCCCTTTACTCGGCACTGGTTAGGCCTCATCTTGAGTACTGCGTCCAGTTCTGGGCACCTCACTTTAAGAAGGACATAGACAAACTGGAGAGGGTTCAGAGGAGGGCAACAAGGACGATAAAGGGACTGGAAACAAGGCCCTATGAGGAGAGACTGAAAGAACTGGACATGTTTAGCCTTCAGAAGAGGAGACTGAGGGGAGATATGATCGCACTCTTCCAATATTTGAAGGGATGTCACACAGAGGAGGGCAAAGATCTCTTCTCGTTCATCCCAGTTTGCAGGACACGGAATAATGGGCTCAAGTTACAGGAACCTAGATTCCACCTAAACATCAGGAAAAATGTCCTGACTGTCAGAGCAATAAGACAATGGAATCAACTACCTAGGGAGGTGGTGGGCTCTCCCAGTCTGGAGGCATTCAAGGTGCAGCTGGACAGACATCTGTCAGAGATGCTTTGACCTGGATTTCTGCATTGAGCAGGGGGTTGGACTCGATGGCCTTGTAGGCCCCTTCCAACTCTACTTTTCTATGATTCTATGATTTGTAAAAAGGGATTATGGACAGGGGAGAAGGAAGGCATTTGATTTCAGAAAAAAACAGGAAGAAAGATTCAGGGGTGGGTGGCAGCAGGAGGTGAAGCACATGTGGGCAAAAAGCCAGCTAATCCAGGAGGATCAGATGCAACAGAGATAATCAGGGCCCCTGTACCTTTATTTCAGCAAGTGCCCACGGACAGTAGGGTGGTGGGGCAGATGGAGTCCCAGAGATTCAGGGCTCCAAATGAAAGATTCAGGGCTCCAGCCCTAGTGGGCCACCCCCTAACACCACCTTTAGAGGAGTCCCTCCACCAGCTTGTTCTTGTTGTTTAGTATATTCCACAACATCTAGTTTTTAGGCACATAGTAATAATTTGACAGTTTAAAGAAAAGAATGTTCAGAAGTGTTTCAGTGGTTTCCAGTATTAATAATATTATTAATATCTTGATATTTTATTTATTTTGAATTATATACATTAAAATGATAAAATATATATCTTGAACATTTTATTGATAAGAAACACTAAAGCTATTGTAGGTAATGGGTCCGACAAAACCATTTTGCCATTATCCGAAGGGGGGGAAAGCAGAAGAGGAGGAAGAAATAAGTTTCTAATTAGTTCCAGTACAAAGACCTTTTGATTTCATTCCTACCATGTTGAAATGAAAAATTGCCCTTATTTTTGGCATCAGCAACAACCTGATGAAAAATGACATTGACTCTAAAGTCAATTTTCTTAATCTTGAAACATTGGAATAAAATTAATTGCTTTACATTTATCATATTTGTGTATATCTTATCTCATTTTTCATCTTGTAGCTTCTGTGTTATTTAAAGGAATGATGCGCCTATCTTCATTTGAAAATTTTTCAATTCCTTGACTATTTAGCACAATTTAATGATTTATTACCTATCTAGCATTTGCTTTTCAAAATAGCTTTAGCTATGTCTTATATGATTAATCAAATGATAGCTGATTCATTAACTTTTGAGGGGAAGATGTGTGTGATATAGACGAAGATATTTTACTTGTTATGTCCACTGATTTTCCTCTTATGCAATATGTGCATGCTGATGTGTTGGGGGGGGGATTATCTAAGGAAATTCTGCAAATCATGCTCTCTAAACATGTAGAATTCAAAGTAAAACTGTAAATGGCTGAGGGCACAATCCTATTGTGATGATTTTAAACCCCCGAACTCAGAGGCTTATGGTCATCCTATTCAGGGCGGGAGGAGTGGCGGAGGCCATCTTCATTTCAGAGGGGGAGATAAGGAGGCTGGGGGGGGGGCTCAGGATAGCTCGTAGCCTGGTCTGTGCAGTCTCCTCCTCTCCCTGCGCTCCAGAATGCCCCCCTTCCCCCCACTCCGAGGTCACATTCCCAACTTCGGAGAACATTCGGTGCGGTTCTTTCCATGCTGGCTGTGGGGGGGGGGGGAGAGTGGGGTCAGAGCTCCATTTCCCAGAGCGCTGTCTCTGACCTTGGATCTGAAATTATCTTATGGCCCCTCAGACACTGTCTAGTGTCTCCCTCCATTGCTTTGGGTACACAGTGCATGTTGCTGCAATCAGATAGATACAGCATAATGATGATCTTGCTTTGTACCAGAGGTGGGGCAAAGATGAGCTGGGAATGGGACTCAGATGACTCTCATGTCCCAATTGTCCCATCCTTCCAGCTCTGAACCAGCGTGGCCCCTTGTGCTTGTTTTGTGTAGCAACTAGGGTTGACCTACAACAACAACAAATAGTGTCAGAGTGAATCGATGCAGTGTGCATCTGCTGCACACTTGGATGCAATGTTCCACTTTACGTGGTAGGAGAAGGAGACGATGCCCCAGCAGTTGGGACGCATGGCAAGAGGGATGTGTTTCCTCTTCCTCCCATTCATACCGAGGCCAATGTAAGCTGTATCTATCTGAGAGGATGCATGCCTCCTCTCCACAGCCAAACTACGTGCTTTATACTTGTGTATGTTCAAATAGTTCAGGGGGAAATTATGTCCTCTCCTACTCAACTCTTAATGGTGATTTTGGTGGAAAGAGAAAAAGTTCTTTAAACTGCAAGGAGCATTCTGCCTCTCCACAGAAAGGATTGGAAGGGAACTGGGATCCAAAATGGTTCACCCTCAGATGCAATTCCCTTTTCCCTTTTGGGCCTCTGGCTGAAGGGAAGGAAGCAGAAAACCACAGTATTCCTGTCCGTCTAATTGCCTACTCCAGTGGCAGAGGGTTCGTGCCTGTGTATTGTTCTCTGCTTCCAATGTTCTGAGGCAACATGAAGACAGTACTCATGTCTCCAGCCAATTTATGATATCTGGGAAAGATCTGGGAGTCATTAAAAAAAAGAAGACACTAGTATTCTGTGCACTTCAGGGGTTCCTATTTTGCTGCCCATTGCATTTGCCCATTACATATTCCATTTTAATGTTGTTTGCAGTTGTACAGCATGGTGAGATGGTCCTATCAAAAATCCTTTAAACAGCATCTTGATGGCTTTCATTTTTCTCTACTGTGCAATCTAACCAATTGCTTTTATTAATTGGAAAATTTATATATCCTGCTTTTGAGTTAAAACATTTTCATGCTGGCTCACAATACAAAAATTAAAATAGCATTAAGAAATGTAAACATATATTACATAATATAGACCATAAAATAGCAGAATAAAGCAGCAATAAAACACAGTTAATGGCCCATATCGTAGAAGATAAATAAATACATCTCAGTGGTATTTGTATAGGTGTGGTGTTTGAAAACAAACACACAATTACAGGTATTTTCCAAAGTCGTCATACAAGCAAGGAATCTGCAACTTTCCTGTGTCTAAGTAAGTAATGAACAATTAACAGTACTTTATCATTTAAATCCTTCCAAATGCCTCCCCATAGTGCATTTCTTCTAAAAACATAATTCACAAAGCTTGTACATTCTGAAAAATCGCAGAAACTATTGAGGGAAGAATAAAAGTGGGTCATCCTGTCTTTCCATAGTTTCAGCTTTGTCTTTGCTGAGACCCCTTGTAGAGCTCCATGTTGAAAACAATTGCTAGTTTCTCTTAAATATACTGTACATTATACATTGGATATAATGTATAGAGAGCCAGTGTGGCGTAGTGGTGAGAGTGTTGGACTGGGACTCGGGAGTCGGGAGATCCGGGTTCTAGTCCCTGCTCAGCCATGAAACTCACTGGGTGACTCTGGGCCAGTCACTGACTCTCAGAATAACCTACCTCACAGGGTTGTTGTGAGGATAAAATGGAGAGGAGGAGGAGGATTATGTAAGCCGCCTTGGGTTCCTTGAAGGAAAAAAGGCGGGGTATAAATATAATAAATTAATAAATAAATGTATAATGTATTATTATTGTTTTGCAGATAATTATTTCTTATGTAAACCTGTGTATGAGCAAGTACATGTCACCCTTGTAAGTTCCATTCAAGCTGGATCTGCAGAGTTCTTAGAGCTGAAGAAATCAGGAACTATTTATCCTCATTCAGATAATAAATGAGATGTGAAATTAGTTTCATGGTAAATGAGTTCCCTGGAGGTTGGCATATATAATAGTTTATGAGTTTTGCCAATTTTCAGCTGGCAGATGAGTTTTAAAGTGGTTTGCATTTTGAAACAGTATTCAGATAGATCTTTATCTTCTACAAACAAAGTAGATGAGAAAATGATCCCCATTTGCCCTTAATACTGGAAAATATGGTAGAATATATACGTTTTCTTTGGAGTTCTGTGGATAATCGTTTGCCATATCATGGAGACCAGGACACAAGATGCCTCAACCAACTTGCAATTATTCTCTCAGTGATATGCAAAAGCTGATCTTTTGGGGGGAACTGTGGAATCTACACTAAGTCCATCAAGATTAAGAAAGTTCTCTGAGGGAGCATGTTTAAACTGAAAAAAAGTCCTGCAGCTTCCCAGCATTCCCTAGCCTGTCATGCTGGCTGGGGCATGCTGGGAGCTATAGGACTTTTTTTCCATCTAAACATGCATAGGATTGTGCCCTGAGATAACAAGTGAAAAATTGTTCAAAGTCTGAGAATGCAGTTCAATAGAAGGGTGGACAGTGCACAAGGGAAGGTGGAAACTGTGTCAGGTGAGGTCAGATCAGGTGATTGTGGTAGGTAGCCCTAGTTTAAAAAAAAAAGAAAAAGGGACATACACAACAAACCCACAGATGAATATTAATCCACACAAGTCAGAGGTATTGTTGGTGGGTGGTACTACTGATGATCTTGGAAGGTGTGTTCAAACTGTTCTAGATGTAGTTGCACTCCTCCTGAAACAACAGGTTCGCAGCTTGGAGGCACTCCTGAATCTGGCCATACTTATGGAGGTACAGGTGACAGTGGTGGCCAACTGTGCCCTTTTCTGGAAAAAACAGACTTGGCCTCGGTTGTTCGTACCTTAGGCACTTCCAGTTTGGGTTATTGTAATGCATGGCATGGCACACTACATGGGGCTAAGACAGCTTGGAAACATCAGTTGGTTCAAAATGCAGCAGCCAAACTAGTTTGTTTGTTTATTTATTTTATTATATTTATACCCCACCTTTTTTCCCTGCAAGGAACCCAAGGCAGCTTACATAATCCTCCTCCTCTCCATCTTATCCTTAGTTGACAGAATGGACCACATTAGGCTGATTTTGTGCCAATTTCAGTGGCTTCCATTCCCTCACCCCCCAGGCTTAGTTCAAGTGCTGACTTTGGCCTATAGAAAACCCCTACACCTCGGACCAGCTTATCTCAGGAATGCCCTCCTCTCATATAAACCTGCTCAAGATTTGTGCTCAGTTTTGGATGCACTCCTCATTGTCTGTTCCCCAGCAGAAGTGTGGCTTGTGAGCAGAAGAGGACCGGCCTTCTCAGTTGTGACACCTAAACTATCAAACAGCCTTCAAAGAGGGGTTAATCAGGCTGTCCTCTTTGACTGCTTTAAAACAGTCCCCTAAGAGTGCAATCCTATGCAAGTTTAGACAGAAAAAAAGGCCTACAACTCCCAGCATGCCCCAGCCAGCATAGCTATTTTATTTAAGCAGACTTTTTTTTTAATTACGGTACTTGAGCATTTGCTATGTCTTTTAGTCTGCTTTTGTTGCTACTGTTTTGATTATGCTTTTTAAAAAAATGTTGTTTATTGCTCTTTGTTTTGTTTTTATTGGTACGTTTGTTTTTTTAAATTTTGTGATTTTTTTAAATAAAAAATTGTAAGCCATCCTAAGTATGATTTTATGATAGAAAGGTGGGATATAAATGCCTAAATAAAATGATTAAATAAGTATAAAATATGTAGCAATGTAGTAACTGATCTGAATGTACCAGTGCAGCTTGAGAGCATTCACTTCCCTTTATATTTGTAGCAGCTTGTATTTTGAAATTATAATCCAGAATCCAACCTTGGTTTTAGCGGAGGAGTTGCAAGCAAAAATACAATGTTAGCTTGTAATTTTAATCTGCTTCAGGCTATATAACTAAATTTGAACTAAATTGGGTTCTGAGTGCTCAGAGGTTGACTCTTACCGTATATGCTTTGTGTTACGACATTTACTAAAACATGAGTTGTCTCTCTTCATCATTTTTTTTTAAAAAAGCGGTTCGCTGAGTTATGAGACATGGACCTTATTTTAGGATTTTAAAAAAAGCTGAGAACGTATGGCATCATGTTCATATGTCTAATCATATTATGTAAAAGAAGCAACACACATTACTGAAATGACAGCAGCTTTTCATTACAGCAGTAATGTTGCTGATTGCTACCATTTCCTCCCTAATAGCAACTGCTATACTAGATTAATTAAGTTTAAGAGCATGATATGTTTTTAAATATGTGTGCACATACAAATATATTTTACAGAGAATGAAAAATCATGGTGGGATATATTAATCAGCTACAACTTCCAGCAAAGTAAAACTGTCATGTATTGAGATTGTTTTTTCTGTTGGAGCGGTTACATTTACAGTCAAGTTGTTCTGTGATGTACTTGCTTTTTTGCTTGTGGCATGCTGTGGTTTGGATTGTCTGGGCTGACTGGAGGGAAAGTGTGTGGGGAGTCTTCAGTGAATCGATTTCAATTGGTGGATTTTTGATTTAACTGAACTATGTGGTTCTGATTGAGAACAATTTTTACATTAAAAATGATGTAACTACTTACAATGAGATGTGCTACCTTTGCCATACCTTAAAGCACAGCTTCTGTTGATATGTCAGTACATGGAGACTGTAGGAATCATTCTTTAATTGCTTACCCAGTTGTTTGAGAAGGGAGGAAACTGTCAGAAACTGACAGGGGAACTTATATAGTGAGCATTTGGGTATGTGAAGATAGACCTGAAAGTGTAGGCATACCCTGGGGAGGTTGGGAAGGGATGTGGGTTAGGAAGCCATAGTTTTATGGCACTAGGGATAAAACAATGAGGGCTACATGCAGGTTCAATTCCTGAATGGTTTTGTCCTGTCCTGACCATGAGTGGGAGGCTATGGGCTATGACAGGTGTCCGAAGGTAGCATAGGCTGGCAGTAGGGTCAAGCTGGAGTTTGAGACAGGGTCCAAGAAGATCTTTTATCTGTCTTAGGGCAGACAGTGCCTCCCAAGCTCCACCCTCTTTCTGAAGAGTTGAGAGTTTTAAGAAAATAAGCAGAGCCATGCTGGATCAGACCGTGGGTCCATCTAGTCAAGCATTCTGTTCACATAGTGTCCAAGCAGCTGCCCACGGGATCCCACAAGCAGGACACGTGAGTGCAACAACACCCTCCCACCCATGTTCCCCAGCAACTGGTGTACATAGGCATACAGCCTCTGATATGGAGGTCTTAAACCTGTAATCCTCTGGCCTGAACCTAACATTCTTGTCTCTTATCCCTCAGCTTCCACATTGTACATGATTGCCTGTACTTGTGAGCATGTACCAGGGAGTGTGAGGAGGCCCCTAGTGTAAAGGGGGCTGGCTTCACAGAAGGTGCTATCACTGGGGATCCCAGTTCTGGGGTTGGGGGTCTGGCTGAAGGGACTCCTGGCTCCAGCTCAGTATTGGGGCCAGCCTTCAGCGCCTCTGCGGTTTGCACCTCTCATCCTCTTGAATTGAACCATCTGTTTCCTCCTCATTTGTGTCAGAGTCCTGGTTGCTGCTCAGAGACAGGGTCATGACAGGTTTGGAGCCCTGATGGTCTTTGTTTAGTAGGTAGGATCAAGCAATATTGGGTTAGTTCTCTTTGGTGGTGCTACTGAGAAGCTTAGCCATGATTTTATTTATTTATTATATTTATATCCCACCTTTTTTCCTGCAAGGAACATAAGGTGGCTTACATGATCCTCCTTTCCATTTTATCTTCACAACAACCCTGTGAGTGTCAGCTTATGGACCAAAGTCACCCAATGAGCTTTATGGCAAAGTGGGGACTAGAAGAACCTAGATCAGTGATGGCGAACCTTTTTGAGCCCGAGTGCCCAAACTGCAACACAAAACCAACTTATTTATTTCAAAGTGCCAACACTGCAATTAAACCTGAATACCGGGGTTTTAGTTTAGTAAAAACAACTCATACAGTTGTCCGAACTAATTAACATATTTTGTCTTAAAAGAAAAACACAATAACAGAGCTTTCAATGAGACAAACAGTTTTTTATTGAAAAAAACATCAACTCAATTTTTTTTTATAGTACTACAATGTACACATAGCACAAGGTAATTTAGATAAACTTTTTAAATAATTAGGTGCATGTATTTTTGGGTAAGGGATTCTCAACTTGTAATATGATTAATATGATGCCAGACTGAAATTGTATGGGGCAAGCTTTACTCTGGGTCCTTTCCCTGCTTCTACAGGTGCTGGATTAGTAAAAGTAAAAGTCAACCTGTACTAGGATGAGCAAGATAAACAAGAAAACTAAATGTGCTTAACACATTTTAAACAACCTTTATGTCTTGGACTGCAAACACCTGCAAGGAACCCAAAGTGGCTTACATAATCCTCCTGCTGTCCATTTTATCCTCACAACAACCCTTTGAGGTAGACTAGGCTGAGAGTCAGTGACTGGCCCAGTCCAACACTCCCAGTCCCAATCCAACACATATATTATTTATATATGATAAAATAAATAATGAATATAATAAAGTTATTTTTCTTTAATTGTCCATTTTTACGTTTGATACTACATGTTAATTATCATTTAAGGCGATATCCCCCACACCTCTTAATACCAATCCATAATTGAAAACTGATGTTGAACTTTCCATTTCCTTGCTATCATTAATCTCCCCGCAGCTAACAAATTTGCAATTAGCTCCTTTATCTCTTGAGAACAGACTTGGTTTCTCCGTTATTGATAACAACGCTAATTTTGGACAGACCCCCCCCCTCCATCAAAAAGACCTTTCCATCAAACAGCTCGCCAGCATGAAGCCAGCAAATCCAAGGGCTTCATTTCTTGGCATTGCATTGCGCGATACAACCCGAGGCAAAGGAAAGAGAGGCAGACAGACCCCTCCACACAACAACAACAACACAGCCCCACACAACTCGGCCGGCCTCCCCTCCCCAAATGCAGGAGTTGCCAACTTCTGCACCGTCTCCTGCAGCTGTGCCTTTTCCCACAGCAGCCGGATGCATTGCCAAGACAGGAGCAGGGCAGGGGGAAAAATGCCACCCCTTGAGGGTTTGGGTTGGGTTTTATTTTTATTAATTTTGAGGGTGCTACATCAAGCTGCTGCTAAAAGCACAGGAGCAGCTTCTTTCTGGTCATCTGGCAACCCTGCCTCCACGTCCCAGCTCCGATTCGCCCTCCCAAGCCTTCTCTCCCCACAACCCACCCCCGCCCCCCAAAACCCCCTAACTTACTGCAAAGTTTCTGGCCAAGGCAAGCTGCTGACCCACTTCTGGGCTGCTCCCCTCTGATTCCAGCAGCCTCCGTGCCACCACCCCCCGTTTGGTCTTCCTATTCCTCCCCTTCTGCAGCAAGAGCTAAAGCGAGCGCCGTTTTCCTCCCTTTTCCGTGGGTCTCGTTGCGGCTCCCAATAGCCAGCCCTGCGAGGTGCAAAGGCTTCCGGAAAGGGTAGTTCCTTGGCACTCTGCGCCCTGCGAGCTCCCAGCCCGGCGGGAACGAAGACTCCATTTCCCGGCGCGCACTGCGCCAGGCACCGCTGCAGCATCAATCAGCCCTCTGGGTTCTCCCCCCTTTTGTTTGGTGTCTTGCTGCCAGGGCCCCGCTAGCCGTCTCCCAAAGGGAAAGCATTTGTATTTTGCAGGACAGAAGCCCCCCCCTTTTGGGGGGGAGGGTGGGGGCTTCTACCTTCTCTTTAACACGCTTTAAAACTTTTTAATTTAAAAAGCAACATCAGAGAAACCGGGCTGGCTAGGGATGGGACGTGGAGCTCTCCCCGCGCCACGCGCCTGCCCTGCCTTCCTTCTCCTTCTCCCCTCCCCCTCCCCCTCCTGCAGAAAATAGGCCTGTCTCTCTGCCTCGGGTCCGCTCCTCTGCTGGGCACCGGCGGGGCTGTGGCTCCTCTCCCTCCTCCTCCTCCTCCTCCTCCTCCTCCTCCTCCTCCTCCTCCTCCTCCTCCTCTGCCATCAGCGCCTCGTTGGGAGGGAGCACGCGGTGCGTGGTGTGGTGCTGCCGCCGGGCGGTGACTCTCCAGGCCCGGCCCGCCCGGCCCCGGGAGGACCTTCTTGGCCCTTCCCTGGCAGAGGAGGTGGCCTGCGGGATGCCGGGCGACATGCGGCAGGCAGGAGCGGCCGCTTCGCCCCCCTGCTCTCAAGCTCTGTTTGAGCTCTGTGCCCCTGGCGACCTATGGCTTGCGTGCCATAGGCTTGCGTGCCATAGGATGGCTTGCAGAGCCATCCCCACGTGCCAGCTGCAGCACGTGTGCCATAGGTTCGCCATCACTGACCTAGATCACCTGACCCAGTCCAACACTCTAACCACTATACCACATTGGCTCTTACATAGCTTTTACATGTGTATTTTGTTGGCATCACACTGGCACCTTGGCTAATAAGTCTAATATGGTGTTGTTGTTTTGGTTCTGGAAAAGACTGCATGGGTAAGAGACTCATGGCAGCTAGGAGCAAAAGGATCCTGATGGTAGTATGCTAAGTACTTGCCTTTATTGTAAGTAAGTTCATGACCCTACATGCCCTCAGCTTTAACTCTATCGATAAGAGTTGCCCTCATGTGAGTAAAAAACAATGGAAAAACTGGATAAATGAAAATGCCTTCCTGACCTCTGTGTGATCACCCTCATCAACCAACTCATATATAACCTACGAATTGGCCAATCTAAAGGCTTGGTGAAACATCCACACTGCAAGGTAAATCAGGAGGTTAAAACATTGCCTGGATATCCTTCATAGTATCTTGTCCTGGGAACCTCTACTTGTTTATCCAATGGAAGTCTAGCATTTTTCATGCTTCATCACCCAACCCAAGTGCAATCAAAAAGTCAGGTACCTGAGTAAGGCTCCTGTTCATTCCCCAGAGCCTTTGTTTAACCCCATCCTGAGTATACCCAAAGTCACTGTCTCCGATGTGCTCCTAGCCTGAACTCTATAACTGTCCTTGAGTCTAGTCCCCCTTTAAAAGATGCCTTAGTGAAGATCGTCCACAGAATTCAACACACTTGGACACTCTGCTTTGACTCAAAGATCCTCCCAGATTTTCCCTGGCACACTGCCTGTTCCCCATGGTTCATTCATAGCATTCTCTCTCTCTCTCTCTCTCTCTCTCTCTCTCTCTCTCTCTCTCTCTGCCAAAGCCATGTTTTGTGGATCAGAGCTTCCTTCTTGCTTTTGCTACTTTGCTGGCTTGTATGCCCAGATAGAACTTCACCCATATGAAACACCCATTGCTGCATTTAGTCAGTGATTAATTTCAGCAGTGTTGCCTAACAGCACTGCCAGGACACCTGAGGGAACCCCTACACTGGATGTGTAGCCCCAAGATTGGGAGTGTGGATCTTTTGTGTGTCACTCAGAATTCAGGGAGCCTGTGCCTCACTCTGGGAGTAAGCAGTTGGAGCGTTAAGGATTGTTGGCTTTAAGTTCAGTGGCTTACCATTCCTATAGCCAAGTGAGGGCCTTGACTTAGGATTTTCACAGGATCCTGTGCCAGGCACATCCAGTGGCTAATGTCCCTCCCCTTTCCTCTTTCCCTCAGACCCCCTTCCTCTCTTCGTTTGTTATTTTCCTTGGCTTAGTCAGGGACCAAGAAGAGGCATTGCTTTATTGTTCTACATTCCTAATATATTTTTGTGACTGTATTTTGTACCATGCTGGCCTCATGGGTTCCTAATAATAACTTAGCTAGCCATCAGGCAACCAACATTACCTATATTAGCCTTTGCCTGCATGGAAACGACGGCCGCTGTGCACAGCAATTTTTGAGCTCATGTAGATTGCCCCATTGTACATGATGAATTGATACCCAGAAGCTCTGAGCAGCCTGGATAGCTATTGTTTACTGTGGGTGACTGCGATCAACCAGAAAGTGGAGCCCTTTGTGTTTCCCCTCTTCTGAAACAGTTCAGTATACCCACTTGTACCATTTCAAGTTGTGGGTTCTGTTAGTGCCCTGCACTGTTGCTAAAGATGTCAGAGAAATCCACAACTGATTCAGATGAGTTTGGATTTCTATGAACCTGAGCTGCAGTAGACTGGTTTTTTCCGAGTCATGCAGATTCCATAGACTAAGCAACCTGTTCTTTTTTGGGTGGGGGATTTGCACAAGTGCAAACAGGAACAAAATTCTCATACATCTCTTTAAAAAAAGAAGAAGAAAGAATCCAATTCCATCCAGGGCCGGATTAAGAGCATTATGGGCCTGGTGCTGAGGATTTTGGTGGGCCTTTTTATGGAAATAAATAAAATGAAGACGCAATTTTATATTAAAACAAATTAAATATTTTAATTACCATTAAAGTGCCAAAACAGAAACATATTGAAAATATTTCTTTTTTTGTAAACAATAAGCTTGTTAACTCAATAAAACCATTCATCACATATCGTTGATGATAAGTACCTCCACGTTTTTTAACCTCTAGGGCAGTCTTCCCCAACCGGGGCCCTTCCAAATGTTTGGGGCCCCAGCTCCCATCTTCCCCAGCCACTGGCCATGCTGCCTGAGGCAAATGAGAACTGTAGTCCAAAATATCCAAGAGGGATATTTGGTGAACTCTGTTCTCTGGGGTTTTTCAAAATAAAACTTAAAATGCCACACAATTCCCCATGAAAGCGCACGTGCGCGCACACACACACACACACACACACACAGTATTAGCCAAGCACACACACACACACGTGCACACACACACACACACACACACACACACAGAACTCTGTTCTCTGGGGTTTTTCAAAATAAAACTTAAAATGCCACACAATTCCCCATGAAAGCGCACGTGCACACACACACACACACACACAGTATTAGCCAAGCAGGTGACATTTTGCAGGCGGCAGGAGGATCAACACCCCCAAAAGGCAGACACATTCACATAAATAGAACATTCACAACAACCATTTTTAAATAAACATAAACCATCTTCCCCAGCCACTGGCCATGCTGCCTGAGGCAAATGAGAACTGTAGTCCAAAATATCCAAGAGGGATATTTGGTGAACTCTGTTCTCTGGGGTTTTTCAAAATAAAACTTTAAAAAATGCCACACAATTCCCCATGAAAGCGCACATGCACACACACACACAGTATTAGCCAAGCAGGTGACATTTTGCAGGCGGCAGGAGGATCAACACCCCCAAAAGGCAGACACCCACACCCACAAACACACAGCCCTTACGTTCAGTTTGGCTCACAAAAGAGGGAAAGCCTTTTACAGAAAAGAAGGAGAAGGAGAAGGAGAACTTGCAGATCAAAAGAGTCAAACTTTTGAACCTTACCTGTGCAGAGGAGGGCCATCAGGACCAGCCGGAGCAAAAACTCAAAAACTCCTGCAGCTCATCAGTAAGGGTCTTCCCAATTTCCCCCAAATTATTTATTAAAAAAAAAAAGCAGCCACAACAAAAAGCCAGCTTTGCTTGAACAAGAATAATTGTGTTGTTCTTGTTGCTTTTTTTTTTTTTTTTTTTTTTGTTAAACTAGCATTTGGACAATTGAGCTGCGAATCAGAAAGATCTTTTGCTCGAGGCTGGAGAGAGAGGTCCCTTCTAAATCTGAATATTACAGACCCTAGCAAGCCCCCCATGTGCTAGACGTTCTCACAAAGAAATGTAGTAACAGTGATTGAAATGCAAAGATACTGAAATGCTAATTTGAGAACAACAGTTCTTGCTAGGTCTTGCCTCAAGCCTGTAATGCAGATGTGCTTAGAACACCTTTCTAATCTTGAAAAAATCATTAATTATGCTGAATGATAACGATCAGAGCTAACTCCAAAGGGGGAAAAATCGCCGCGTGTCCCTATAATTGCGGGCCGATTATCTGTTAAGGGCCTGGAGCGGCCGCTCCCACAGCCCCTATCTTAATCCGGCCATGATTCCATCAGTAAGCAGAGGATGGAACGAAAGACGCCTGACAATCTGCAGAACACAGACAGAATGAATTTAACAAAATCCGTACATCCCCAGCTGTAGCCTGCATTGCAGAGTTCTGCTATGGATGGATCAGCTGTAGAGCGGGGGGGGGGGGTCAGCTTTCTCGGGAAGCAAGATGGGAAAAGGTCAGCAGCACCACAGAAAGCTCCAAGTGGGACTGGAAGCCAGACAGGGTTGCCTGCATACATACAAGTTTAGCTGCCTTTAGGCTAGTTGCCCTGGTCTCTATGCTAAGTGCTAACTGAGGTTTAGTTTCTTAAAGGGGCCTGGCCTGTTTTAGCAACCTCAGACTGTGATGATGTGGGAGTGGCTATGGCATGCTAGCTAGTTTCCTCATGGCCTGGGTCCTCAGAGTTTCAGGGTGGTAATGTGATTTCCTCTGGATGCAAGGGAGCAGCTGACGCCTGGGATCTTTCTGGAGAATTGGGTTCTGGGATGTGGAAGCCCCATGATGCCTTTCCGTGCCTGAGTCCCCTCCCTGAACCATTAACTGCAGCCTCTTCTTCAGAGGACAAGGGGTTGGGATCCCCCAGGGCCCTGTTCTATGAGTACTAGCTTTATTCCTTTTCCTTTCCCCTGATATTGTTCTACATCTATAGGTTCTATCCCTTACATGGCCAACCCCGCTGTGCTTTGTACCACCTCGCCATTTCCATAGTGCCCTTCATGCTCCTTATTTGGCAAACTATAAGTCCCACCTCCGTCTAAAATTCAACGTGATTATGGAAATAAGGTATTGCATACAATTAAATACATCTATTTCTAGTTTTAAGTGGTTAAAGATATGACTATATATTTACTCTAATACTCTCAGTATTTTCTTTCCTTTGACAGTCTCTTATGATAGTTCCATCTTTATGTTTTCTTTTCTTTTTTTTTTGTCTTCTGTTGACAAATTTACTTCAACACCACTGAATTGTAGCAAATTGGAATCTTTTTTTGCGTGCCCATCAAAGGAAAGCTCCTGGCATATAAAAACGGGCACTCACCTTTTTTATGCCATGCAGGGATCCTACCTTGTTTGGTATTCATTATTAGCTTTCTGAAAATGTAGGGTGGTTTCTTTCTTTTCTTTTTTTTTACAAGATCTAATTAACTGTAAGACAAAGGATGAAGCAATGCATAATGCCTAAACATACATTCTCAAGGTGGCATTTGATCCCAAGATATTAACTACAATCTCTATCCCTCCTTCCCTCAGCTCAATGCCTATAATATGGAACTGCAAAGAATATGATCTTATGTAAATGTCTGATGGGGAACATTTTTTTAAAAAAAATATCAGTTGCAGTTGCTCTGTGCTGTCTTTTATATTTCCCCTCCTCTCATTAGTTTTGAAAAATATGGGTGTATTGTCTGAATTATTGCCTGCAACTTATGGTGCATGAAAATCTAATATAGCAAGTAAGATGTATCTTTCTGTTTATCCAGACTGTGGGGTTCATGTGTCTGCTTTCTGTGATTGACGAGAGCATTATTACAGGACATATGCATACAAGAGTTTTATAGACCCTCATTCATTCCTGCAAACCACATGGCATCTTGATCTACTGCCTGTATTGCATCGTTGATGTTGAAAATTATGGTGTCTCTATAGATGGTGCTGCCTAAACTAGGAAAGGATATCTGCGGGTGCACAATCCATCACCATCCTCTTGTATTTTGTGTTAAAGTGGTGAAAGCCACCCTTTGTCAGATGTAAGCCACACAAAATTCCTTGTGACAGTAGAGTCTCAGGGAGTGAGTGAGCTTCAAAACTCAAGAGTGTTCTGGAGAGAGTAGTGAAAGGAGAGCCAGAAAAAATGGTAAGAACATAATCAAAGGAAAGTCAAGGCAAGGGATTTGGAATGTGCCCAATCAGATTGATAAGCAGTGGTGTAGTAGTAAATTTTGAGGTGCAGGCACTCATCATGAGAGTCCCCATAACCACACCCCAAGGAGGGTCCCAAAGGCAGCAGCTGTGTTGATCAGTATCAACAAACCAGTTCTAGCAGTTTTCTTCTCCACCAGGAACAGATCTTTTGTAAAGCTATTGGGTCAACAGCCCATTCAAGACCAAGCTACCCTAAAATGGCACTCATGTCCAGCTTGTGGGATTCCGTGGGCAACTGGTTGGCCACTGTGTGAACAGAATTGCGGGACTAGATGGACCCTTGGTCTGATCCAGCATGGCTGTTCTTATGTTCTTAAAATACTTTGCATTACAAAAGGGAACAATATATTGCTGATGGGATGATTAATTTCCACCCAGCTACTGGGAAGATTGCAGCTAAGCTCAGAGGGAACATGGAATTTGGAGCAGGGTGGCAGATGATGTCAGCATCCCTGCTAAAACAAAAAAAGTGTCAGTACTGCATCGCTGTAAACCCTGGTTCCACTACACCACTAGTGATAAGCACAAAAGGGACCTGGGAATGACTCAGGAGTATCCAGGATTGCATCCTCATAGACCTGGGGTGGGTAGCATGTGGTCCTACAGATGTTTTGGTCTACAACTCCCATCAGCCCTAGCCAGCAGAGCCAATGCTGAGGGATGATGGGAGTTGTAGTCCCAAATGTCTGGAGGGCCACAGGTTGCCCACCCCAGACATGAACAACCGAGAGAAGCTGAAGGCAGGACATGGTGAGCAAGGAACTGGAGGGCAAATCAAGTGGGAAGGAATGCCAGGAAATAAAGAATCAGTTTTAGAGCATAAGGCCTGGTAGGCTGTTGCTTAAGCAAAGGCTGAGTCTGACCTAAAAGCTGTTATTCCCAGGAGGATCATCAGTGTCCAGTCTGAGCAGGTAGAGTACACAGGCATGTGTGTGGGTCCTGATGTTCCTTATTGGCCCTCTTCTGATCACTCTGTCCTGATCAAAAGTCCAGGTTGCATGGCCCTTGGCAACAGTCCCTCATTTTACTACTTTTTGACAGACTTAGATGAGCACCCCAATCTAAAACATGTTGGCTGGCATCTAAAGAGCCTGTTCATGCACAAAATGTGCTCGTGTGTGTGTGTGTGTGTTGATGTTGCCTTCCATGGCAGTGTCTTGGCATGCCATTCTACAGGGTTCCCCAAATTTTAGAAGCAGCTTAATCAGGAGCATTGGCAGTAGTGGGGAAATTATATCTGGAAGGGACCTCCTCTGTGAGCAGCACAGCCCTTTGAATCCTAGCCATAATACGGAAGAAATATGTTTGTTGTTGGACTGGAGTGAAAATGAGTGTGAACTACACTACACTGTATGTAGTGTAGTGTAGTGTATGTAGTGTATGTATATATGTATCTAGTGTATGTAGTGTATGTGTAGTGTATGTAGTGTATGAGTGTGAAATACACTGTACACTGTGAATACACTGTATTCAGCATAAGATTTTTTAAAAATGCAACAGATACTGTTGACAGCCAGGTGTCCCTTAAACACCTTGTGGGAGCTCCTTAACTCTGAGCAGTTCCTGCATATTCCCAGCTTGGCATCAATCAATTCCATGTGATCAACGCTTGCCCATGTAGTTGAATCATTGAAATGTATTTCCGGCTATGTAGGAGTTGCTTGCAGATAGGTGGCCCATGCAAGGCTGGGATAATATCTAAAGGATACCGGAGCAGTAATATAGATACAGAAAGTCCATTATTTAATATATTTGATTAAAATATTATTTCTTGAGACTTTCATAGAGTGATACTGCAGCATCTTCATTTTGGTTCATTTTGATGGCATCCCCCTAAAATTATTCTTAATACATAGGATTGCTGAAATCATTAATTATGATTAATATAGTAATGATGACTACTGGATGTGCTAACAACTATAGAACATTGCTATAATTCTTTATTATAGTTATATTTTAATGGGCTTACACGTGACTGTGTAGCCAACCACGCTGCTAATGCTTAAGTGTTCCTTGTGATTAAAATGAGCACCAGAGAGAGTTACTCATGATTAGTTTCTCCCACAAACACACTCTATCCTTAAGAATGGATCTAAGTTCTTCATAAAAAGACCAAATTAAATATTAAATAGTAATTAGAAGTGGAAATCTTCTCAGTGATGACAGTTGGCTTTTTAATTATTGTTTTCTTAGATCTTGGTGGAGGGTACTGTTGGGGATGGCTTCACTGGTGACATTGGAATTGATGACCTGTCTTTTCTGGACTGTAAACTTTTCAATGGTAAGGAGAAATATAGACATAAACTATGAGTGTGGCAAAATTGTGAGTTGCAATCAGCATATGGTTTCCAACTACCCAATCCTAGGTAGTTAAAGAAAATGACTAAGTGTTAATGAAGAAGTAGCAGAATCACAGAGCTGGAGTAGTAGTTATCAGGCATCTAGTCTATCCCCCAGCTTGGTGCAGGAAATCCAGAGGCAGAGCACATCAGCAAATGGCTATCCAGCCTCTACTTGAAGACCTCAAGTGAGGAAGAGCCCATCCATCACCTTAAATAAATGGTCCCATTGTTGTATTGCTGTCACCATTAAAAGCTTTCTTGTAATGTTCAGCTGAAATCTACCTTTCTCTACCTTAAGCCCATTAGATCTATTCCTCCCTCTGGGAAAGCAACCAGTCTTTCTATTCTTCTATGTGAAAGCCCTTCAGATATTTGAAGAGTGCTATTATGACTCCACTCCAGCTCTCCTCAGTCTTTTCTTCGCAAGATTAAACATTCCAAGTTCCTTCAGTCTTTCCTCATAGGGGTTTTTTTCCCTCCATACCGCTGACTATTCTCCTCTCTTGAAGCCACATGCTGGCTCTGTGGAAGCCAAGGTAGCAAGTGGTAGTAGGATCTGATGGGCTTCAAGATCACTGGGCACCATCCTGTGTCAAGCAGTATCAGAGGGAGGTGTAGGAACAGTAGTAAGGACTATACGTGGAGGACTCCCAGCAACAGTAGGAACTGTTATGTGGTGCCCTCCAGATGTTTTGGACTACAACTCCCAGGATTCCTGAGCATTGGCTATGGTATCTGGGACTGATGGGAGTTGAAGTCCACAACATTTGGAGGCCACTGGTAAGTAGATACAGAGAAAAAACTATGGGTTGGGTCCAGATTTAGCCATACTTAAGGTAGACCCATTGAAATCAATGGGACTTACTTAATCATGACTAGCAAGTCCCATTGATTTCATTGGGTCTGCTCTAAGTATGACTAAATCTGGTTCTACTCCTATGTTGTCTTGTGCCTCTGATCTAATGAAGATTCTGGGATGCTGCTCAGGCTGAAAATTGTAAACCAGTTCTTATCCCAAAGTCACTGCAGATAATCTTGAGTCATTTAAAAGGTTCAATTTCCTTAGTTTGATGAGAAATAAATTGATATTAAGACCATAAAGTATACAGAAACACTACCTTAGAATCTGGATTTCCTGCAAGGCGAAGGTCTTTCACATCACTTAGTACAGACCTGTGGCTCACGCTCGCTCAGCTCGTCTGAGTGTGGAAAGCTAAGCAGGGTCAAGCCTGGTTATTACTTGGATGGGAGACCCCTCCTCTAGTTTCCTGCATTGAGCAGGGGGTTGGACTCGATAGCCTTGTAGGCTCCTTCCAACTCTATGATCCTATGAATCTATGAATCTAGCTGAGACATTTAAATAGAGATGCCAGGGATTCAACCTGAGACCTTCTGCATGCATGCAAACTGAGCTATGGCCCTTCCCCCAAAACAGGCTGAGACCCTGAGACCCTGTGTAAATGTATTGTCTATTTCTTCCCACTCCTGTCAGAGTTCTACAGAGCCTGAACAATATACTCCACATGCTTTGTTTAGGTATGAAACAATAAAAGAGTGTTGTGCTAGAGCAGTGTTCTCCAACCTTGGGTCCCCGGCCCAGATGTTTTTGGCCTACAACATAGCATAGCTGGCTGGGGCATGCTGGGAGTTGTAGGCCAAAAACATCTGGGGACCCAAGGTTGGAGAACACTGTGCTAGAGGGATAGGACAGAAGAACTGCTTTAAAAAAATACATATCTAATCTCTGAAAAAAATATGATGAAATTTGAGAAACTCACAAAAACTGTCTGCAACTATTTTCGTCTTCTTAAGGAAATTTGCCATTCGACGTAACAACTCCATCAGGGACATCCATTCCTGTGACATTCCCTATGAACAACTGTACAGAGAATGAATTTGTTTGCAGAGCCACTGGCCAATGCATCAATATCACTCAGAGGTGTGATTTCCGACCTGATTGTTCTGACAAATCTGATGAGTCATCTTGTGGTGAGCACACTCATTATTACCGTGTACTACAATTACATTGAATTGACCTGATTCTTTCCATGGTGCAGATTCCAGATTGCTATTCTGTGTTCAGCTCTCAGTATCGGGTTTTCTATGTGTCTTCCCCACCCCCTAAAGACTTCCGCTCAGTTTTATCCCTTGAAGAAACTGGTGTATGCTCTTTAGTATGGTGTTGGGGGTTTGACATGGTGAATTCCCATTCCAGTGAGTTAGAAGAAAGACTTCCTCGTGTGCATTGCGCTTTCCATATCCTATTTTGAAAGTAAATATGGTTGTTCAAGTGTAAAAAAAGCAAACTGACAAGGCACCTGTGCACGCGTTGGCATGCAAAACACTATGGAAACTGGGAGCAAAGAGAACATTTGCCATAGCCCCAAGGAGTTGTAAATATGTAACATTAAATTATCTAGTTTGGTTTTATATATAAAATAAACCTACAAGAACACTGTCTAGTCATTGTTAATTACATAGTACTTGAAATAGCTAATTTAATAGCTCCTAACCAACAATCTCAATCTAAAATCTTTACTCTGCATAGCACATGATAGGTCTCAATGGTCCCATAATAGCTAATGAATTAAATGTATGTCTTACATTTCATGATTGTTGAATATTCTGGAGTATAATGGTTTTCAAAACCTGGGGAGACTACAGACTTCGAAACAGTGTTGTGCCTTTATGGACTGAATGTATGAATCATTCATTTGTTAAAGACAAAAGCCTTCACCAGTTATCAGATGTAGGTACATAACAAATATTCCAGGGTGTCGCCAATACTCTTGATGGCATTAATCATTTTAGCAGCAGTGATTGTAAAAAGAGCAACCCTGCATTTCTCATTATTTTTCAGAAGAAAGAGAGCATTTTTTGTTTTGGCCCAATACACCAAAACCTGGCTTTTCAAAGTGAGGATTTTTCAAGCAGAGATTATGCAAGGAGCAGTCAAAAAGATAGTGTGGTAAATCTGCTACCTTGGAAGAGACACAGATATAAAATCTACATATAGCAGGGGTGGGCAACTTGTGGCACTTTGAAAGTTTTAGCTTATAACTTCATTTATTTATTTATTTATTTATTTATTTATTATTACATTTATATCCCAGCTTTTTTCCTCTTGCAAGAAACCCAGGGTAGCTTATATAGTCCTCCTCATCCTCTCCATTTTATTCTCTCAACAACCCTGTGAGGCTGAGCATCAGTGACTGGCCCAAAGTCATCCAGTGAGCTTCAGGGCCGAGTTGGGACCTGAACCCGGATCTCCCAAGTTCCAGGCCAGCACTCTAACCACTATACCACAACTGACTTCATCCCTCACTCTTGACTATGCTGGCTAGGGCTGATGTGAGTTGTAGGCTAAAACATCAGGGGAATCACAAGTTTTCCACCCCAAACTATGGGGATTATCAGGGTCTTTGTTGTGGTGGCACCATCACTTTGGAACTCTCTTCCCAGGAAGATATTTGTTCCCCTGTCTACTGGTTTTTAGGGTTCATTTTATAACTTTTTCATCTGCATATGTATATTTCAAATAGGTTCATATATTAAGCAGGTTCATATATTAGTTTATATTTTATTTGATTATATGTTTTATATTTTTTGTTTTAACTGATTATTGTAAGCTGTCTTATGAGGGCAGAAACCCTAAAGGACAAGATATTAAATCAATCAATCAATCAATCAATCAAATAAATAAATTTAAAATAAAATAAAATAATCATACCCTAAACAATACTCTCAACCCTAATCTTTAGAATAGCAGCCAGCCAGTACAATTTTATTGGTTTGACTGTGTTGAAATTTTGAACATTCCACCTTTCAGTTTAAAGCACCACTTTTAGTGCAGCTTCCAATATATAGTAACATCATTTTAAAACACAGTGATAATTTTAAAGAAAAAAGATTTAAAAAGTACAGAAGAGCTTTAAAAAGAAGCATGGATAAGACTGAAAACAGGTTAAAAGACATGGGCAAATGAAAACGTTTTTGCCTGGTGCTGAAAAGATGCAAGATTTGGCACCAGACAAGCATCTCTGTGGAGAGAGTCCCCACACTGAGAAGGTCCTTTCTCTGGCCACTAAGCACTAACTGCTATGGGAAAACCCAGAGAAGGCCTCTGAAGATAATTACAACATTTGGGGAGGTTCATTTTGGGAGGAGCTGGTTCTTTAGGTACCTGGTCCCAAGACATAAAACTTCAAAGGTTAACAGTAGCAAGTTGAATTGTGCTCAGAAATGGACCAGCAAGCCAGTATAGTTGTTTAAGAAGCAGTGAGATGTATTCTGATTGGCCATTGCTGGTCAACAATTTTATCAAACCATATACTTGTTGAAAAGAAAAAGGGTTGGAAAGTCCACCCACCAAGTTATACCTCAATATTTGACAAAAGGTTGAGTGTAGGCCTCTGGCCTGCTTATGAAACGGAAGCCAAGAGGAACCCCTCAGTTTTTGGAGTTCAGCCATATATCATACTGTGTTGCCGAAAAATAAAGAAACATTTGAATGTTTTGGTATTTGATCTTATTAGGCAGGGATATCATAGAATGCCTCCTTTTCAACAGGGCCTGTGCAGAAGAATGTACCAGTATATTGTGTCAAATACTCAGCCCCCCCTGCCCCCTGGCTGCACTTCAGTAAAAAATGTCAGGCTACTTCTATGGTATATCACCTAGTTTGGTCCTGAGACTAAGGGAAAACCAGTAAGGTTGGAAATACACAGCTAGCTAACAAAACAGGTTCCATTGTCATTTAACAAATTGGAAATTATATGGACATAAGCCTTGTCCCTTGTCTGAAGTTGAACGAAAGTATATCATTCATCTACTGAATAGGTGCAGTCACATGAAGATATCTTAGGGACCTTTCTGACATATCGCTGTATGATATATGCAACTATCTTCCTTTCTATTTCTGATGTCCAGGTGCGAGTACCAATGCTTATGTAAAAATGGAGCCACCCACACACAAGAGGGAGGTATTAGCAGTCTCAGCAGAGGTCTGAGAAATGGGGGGGGGGGGAATCCTAAATGCTAAACAGCCCAATGGGGACTGAGTGTGCATAATGGCCACTGACTGACTGTTGAGGGGAAATAATGAAACTGTGGAGGGAGGGGAAATGGAATGGAGTGTCCTAGAGGAGGCCATAGCTGACTGATTGGCACACTAAACAGGAGCACTCCAGACATTTATTGAAGGCCTGGACACTAAAAGGAATGACCAGTTTGCTTCCAATACAAAACCTTAAATAGTTCTGACCCTGAATACCACTGAGGGCATTCCTAGAGCAATTATCAGTTCCTTGTAAAGAAAGACTGGTGGAAGTGCCTCTGACAAGCAATTAGCTCCTCATTTCTGCATTGTTCGTTATAAGGCCAATATTCTTTTCTTTTTTCAATAGCTTCAGATACGTGTGACTTTGACGATGAAAACCTGTGTGAATGGTATCAACCTGCTCCCATAGTAGGCAACGATGGCTTTGGCCCATACTGTTAATGTGTTCCACTGGGGCCTTGGAAAAGGAGCAAGCATCCACCCAGGCGAAGAGAGTCATAGGCCCTTGGCTGATCATACTACGTGAGTGCAATGCTCAAACATATATGTTTTTCTTCACACTGTCTGGACTCGGTCAACTATGACAGATTTTAACGGTGAACGTGCAGCTGCTTTGGTCTGCTTAATGTAATTGAGGTAGATCGTTCTGAACAACTGGAAACAGAAAAGATTACTTAATGCTGTCCTTTCCAGCATGCTCTAAATACTGTAATTAGACATTCTAAATGGAATTTGGTGAAAGGTCATAAATGGAACCAACTGTTACTATAGGTGGATCTCTTACACTGCTTGTTCATTCTTCTTCTCGTTTAAAGGATAATGCATATAATACTCCAAGGCAGGGGTAGGCAATGTGGTGCCCGCAGTCACCGCAGCCCCAGAGACCTTTCTTGATGTCTGCCAAGGTGTCCTCCTTCTCCCCGCAAAATAGTAATACATTTTCTTACCGGGAGCTGGGATCGCTTCAAAGCAAAGTGAGGGCCTCCAGCTGCTGCCTTCTTCATTTCCCATGAATGCCTCTGGGCTACGTGGTGGGGCTCAGAGACATTCTTGATGGCAGGCAGGCAGGCAGGCAGCTGCAGGCCGATGCTTTCCTTTGCAGTGCACCCAGCCACCAAAAAAAGGAGAAAAAGAACAAGGGACTCCTGTCACTTCTGTCTAGTAAGCTGAGGGTTGGGGGAGGGCTAGGAAGGGCAGCGGTAAGCCAGCTGGGAGGTCAAGGAAGCCAGCAGTGAAGGGATAAGGAGGACAGCAGGAAGCCAGTGGGGCTTGGAGCCAGCTAGGAGGAAACCTGGGGGCTTTGGGAGGGCTGTGTGCTTGTATGTCAGGACGGATGAGGCTGCATCTGAGAGAGATGGAGAGAGAAAGGGTTTAGAAAGGATTTTGAAGGCAACCTGAAAAGGAGTGTGTTTTTCATGTGCTTGCAGTGAGGAGGAGAAGGGAAGGACATATGTGTATGCATGCATGTATGTATGTATGTATGCTGAATACATGGTGTGTGTGACTGAGAGAGAGAGAGACAGAGAGAGAGCATGAGTGTATCCATGGGTGGTGATCAGAGTGTGAGAGAGTTAGAGATGGGGGGGGGACTGAGTTGGCTGGCAGAGGAAGGTGGGGGAAGAAAAAGAATTTGTGTTCTTTGAAATAGGTTTCCGTTGGTGCGGAAAACTGTGGGTTCAAAGGAATTTAGTGTGTTGGGGCTCAGACCCCACCTCTCCCTTGTACTCAGTCTTTTGGGAAGGTTACATTTTGTGGTGGTCCACAGGACAGTTTCTCAAATTGCCAAACATGCCCACAAGCCCCAAAAGGTTACCTATCCCTGCTCCAAGACCTGGTGCAGATGTTCAGTGTAATCAGGGTTTAGGAATTGGAATCGAGTGCATGGCTCTCCTGTCCCTTACTCTCAGGCATGAATTCTCTTCCCTGCTCCCATTTCCACCCCAGTTTGTGATTCTGTCTGGCCATCTCAATCCAGGTATGGTCCTAAACTCACTTTGAGAAACTGGGTTCAGTTTGGCAACAGTTGCATGCCAAATTCATGTGCAAGAAGGCTTTCTGGGGGCGGGTGCATGATTATATTTTATACCTTAATATAGTCTAGGAGCAGGCAATGTGAGGAAAACCATCATGGCCCAAATCTTGTACAAGGCCCACTCTAGGCAAGGTCACCTAGGGTGGCCATCTGTCCTACTTCACAGAGGATAGTCTTCTGTTTAAAGGCATCTTCTATTTGAAGTGCTGTCTAGTCCAAGGCTGGTGTAAAGACAGAGAATCATAAGAGAGGAGAGCGTGAGCCTTGAAGTTGCCCGTCAACGGTTCCCTCCCAGACAGCAGGCTGAGCAGGCACACTGGCCACCTGGTCACAGTCTTCCCCATAATGGTGAGATGTACTGTATTTCTATTTAAATATGTCTAAATGAGCATATATACATATACATTCACATATGTGTATCTGAATCATAGAAAAGTAGAGTTGGAAGGGGCCTACAAGGCCGTCGAGTCCAACCCCCTGCTCAATGCAGGAATCCAGGTCAAAGAATCCCCGACAGATGGCTGTCCAGCTGCACCTTGAATGCCTCCAGAGTGGGAGAGCCCACCACCTCCCTAGGTAGTTGGTTCCATTGTCTTATTGCTCTGACAGTCAGGAATTTTTTCCTGATGTTTAGGTGGAATCTAGGTTCCCGTAACTTGAGCCCATTATTCCGTGTCCTGCAAACTGGGATGATCGAGAAGAGATCCTGGCCCTCCTCTGTGTGACATCCCTTCAAGTACTGGAGGAAGAGTGCGATCATATCTGTGTCCTCTTACGTTCTTCTTTTGGGTGA
Source organism: Shinisaurus crocodilurus (assembly GCA_021292165.1). NCBI lineage: Eukaryota > Metazoa > Chordata > Lepidosauria > Squamata > Shinisauridae > Shinisaurus > Shinisaurus crocodilurus. The sequence goes on along the minus strand of CM037880.1, from coordinate 31,739,777 downwards.
TGTATAAGTGGCCACCCTATGGACACCCCCACCTTCTCCATGAGGTATCGAGTGGAGCGGGGTGGAGAGAATGGATGCTTGTCCTGGAATTTCCTTCAGTGGCCAACCTTCTGAAGGGGCTGCGGTAAAAGTGCTTTGGAAAATGGCCATATTGAAGGGATGAGAGGGATCGGTTTGGAATGTGAGGGGAACGGCGGCCCATGAATACTCCCTTCTTCCAGAACTCAACAAGGGGCCTGTCCTTCATGCTGAAGAAAAAAATATATGGTGGTGGTTGATTCATGGTGGGTTCCTTATACGAATCATAATCTCCCAGTAAAAAGATTCATGTGAATTGCATGTGATATACTGAGCAATAAAAAGATTTAAATTGCACTTCTTTTTTACATGCAGTAACAATTACATGTGCTTGCTCGTATATAAATATGAGATCCTGTGATTATCTGTAAGCTGAACTATGGTTCATGGGATCATTTAAGAACAATTTGTGTTGATAGCCCATTCATCAGATGCAATCTTAAGTGTGTATTACTGCCAGCAGAAATTCATACGGCTTAACCTTCATGCGGCTCAAAAACATGATATCAGAGTAGGCATCTGTGGCGTAACCCCACAATTCAGTTCCCTGGGGTATGTCTGCTTTAGTATGTTTAGTGTGTCTAGAATGTTGAACCGAGTGGGTGTGGTTTGTGGTGTCTTGGAAAGGGTGGGGGGAGGAGTATATAAGGAGTGTTTGAGGGATGTCAGAGTTAGTCGACTTAAGGCAGTGAGTGTGTTATGGGAGAGTGTTAGAGTGTGTTGGGAGTGTTAGAGAGTTTGGGAGTTAGGTTAGTTGGATTATTCATGTCTTGTCAGGAGTTTTAAGAGGAATCAGTGATTGTATGAGGAGTGAAAGTATTTAGAATTATAGGGACTTAGGTTAATTATCAAGTGTTTGGTATAGGCAGGTTTTAAGTTATTTTCTGGAACTAAGATTTTGAGAATTAAAATAAACTTATTTTTATTTTGTTTGCTACCCAAATCCTACTTGTCAGCTTGGTGTTATTAACCTGCATTACTTTTAAATCTACATACACACACACCTTTGTACCCACAGTATCATAAATTTAAGCTAGATCCTAAATAACCAGCATTAATCTTTTCCCTCATTGGTAGGGGAAAGGTTTCATTTGACCCTCCCCTCAGGTTTTTAAGTGTTGATGCTTAGCTTGAGAAGGGTATATGCACCTGGTCCTAAAGTGTAAGGGACCGTGTCATCGCAGCATCTTATGCTGTTTCCCAAGTGACTGGAGTATTTTCTCAGACAGACTCTGTTAAGATATTAGCCGAATGTCACTAGTGAAATAGTTGCTAACTGTTAGGTCTGGTTATGATTTAGCACTGGTGGTCAAAAACAGCAAGTACTAGGTGTCATATAATCTTATACCCTTACCAAGGGGAAGAAATTGAAACTAGTAAAGCATTTGCCAAGTGAAACCACAATTTCATATCATGCCAAGCCACAGAAGAGTTGCAAAGCTGTAAATAAATCATGCCAGCTGTGATTAGATGCTGTGCTGGGATGGAATGTCTACTTCCATCTTTATTACTTGAGAGTGAGATTCTATCCCATTGTTTCCTTTTCCTCTCAAGCTCAGAGGATTTATGATGGAATGTTAATGAGACGTGCTCTGTTTTGGATGAGCCACAGAAGAATTGTGAATTAATTTCAGCTCTCTGTCAGAAGCAGCCAAACTTAAGAAACAAAAGAACATGCATACACAAAGAACAGCAGCTCCAGCAGAGACCGTTTTAGCGAGTATTCGGTAATTGTTGTGTTACAGCAAAAATATGGAACTCTTCATCTCCGGTGCCCTGTGATTTGCCATGCTGTTTTAATCAGGTGTTGAGAAACTCAAGACCTTCTGAATTATCAAAGGAAGATAAGTGAGTTAAAATGAGTAAAATCAAAGACATTTTGAAAGAAACAGGAATCATATTAGTTACTATTCAGTCCTGGCTCACTGATATATCTTTAACATGTTTAGTTTGGCTGCCATCAGGCTTGTCTCAGTATCCTTTCTTGATTAAAAAAAAAAAGTATGTTTATGTGAGATTATCTATTTATATTTACTCACATTTCTGGACCACCTCAGTCATAAAAGATCTCAGGGGGTGGTAACAGTAGTTTATAACTTTGCACACACAGCATCAATTTGAAATCAGCTTAAGACATATAAAATGTGTGGGCTGGAATCAGAGAGGTGACACGCACTCAAGAAGGAGGACCAGTCACACCGCTGGAGCTCTGTTTGCCCTTTTATTTTGGCACACCCGTTTCTAGTGCCAAAGATACAACATGCTTTGAAAACTGAAAGTGGTTTGCCTTTGTGGCAGTGGGATGTAAAATGGCAAACCAAAGCTCTAGCTGTGCATCGCATAGGCTCCTACGCGGTTGGACGGATCCGCCCCAAACCTGGCATGCATATTCTCCATCTTCCACAAATGCCCTTATCGCTTTTTGGTCCATGACCATTAACTGCAAAATGCCCAAACATGTTCAGAATGAGCAAAAGTGATCTTTGTTTATCTGCCGAAAAGCCATTCCATGGACAGCCCAATTATATATATATATATATATATATATATATATATATATAAGATAATATGATTGCATTCTCAGGTTAACCTGAGCAGGGGTTTTTTCCCCTGACATGTGGTCCTTTCACAGTTAATGCTGTTGTTGCTGATTTAAATTATAATTATAGTATTCTGAAAATGCTCTAATTCCTGTGGAGTTAATTCAGCACACACCAGCACTGAACCAGAAACAAGAGGGTCCTTGTTATGAGGGGCTGTTGCGCAGCATCTCTTCTTGCGGATTGTGCTACACACACTGAACTTTCCAGTCCCCTAATCTTCCATTTGGACTAGTGAGGATTGGTGCGATTGCCATGTGGCCCAAGTCCTGGTGGGTTTGCCCAAAGTTCAATTGAGCCCTTTTCTTTCCCTGGTTGTTCCTTGACTGGATCGGTATGACTGTTGTGGTAAGGGCTCAAGTAGCCCTGGGTTCGAGTCTAGCCAATTAGGTCAATCCATCAGCCAAACGCAGGTAAAGAAGTTTACATGTGGCTTACGCTGGCTCAGCTTGTCTGAGCGTGGAAAGCTAAGCAGGGTCAAGCCTGGTTGTTACTTGGATGGGAGACCCCTCCTCTAGTTTCCTGCATTGAGCAGGGGTTGGACTCGATAGCCTTGTAGGCTCCTTCCAACTCTATGATCTATGAAATCTAAGAACAACGCTTTATTCAATCAGATAATGCAGCTGCATGTCCCAGCTCCAAACAAATATGGAGTGAGCCCCGAACATGCACAAGCGTTCTACTTTTATGGAATGCAGGCTTTATAAGTCACACATGTGCAGATGCTGCTAAAATCTCAGAACAGTAGAGCTAACACCTTTTGGCTCTACGCCGGACATGCGCAGTGTATACCAACCTTGCGAAGATAAAATTCCACAGTCCTTTGTAGGCAGGCATACGCACTATGTCCGAGAGGTGGATACATTTCTGCCTACCCATCATCTGAACTATTCTGCTTGTCCTGCAGTTTGTTGCGCAGGGCAAAAACAGCGTTTCTACAGCTTATCAGTGTTCCAAGACACTGTGAGCTCTACAGCAACACACTGTGATTTAACTAACAAGTTGCTGGGGCAGACTGAAGGTGAAGTCCTTGGTGACTTTTTCCACACTGTGTACACCAGTGCACTGGCCAGTTGCAATATGCACCTCTGACATTGACAACCAGCCTTGGGGGTGTGGCAACTGCAAAACCACAGTCCGACTGTAATGCGGGAAGAGAGTTTGAAACCCACACAAACACTTACATTCAAACAACCTTTTATGATGAATAAGTAAAGAAATAGCTTCCCTTCAAGATATGATACACTTGCAGTGCCATGTTCTTTTCTTGGATAATGTGCGGACACTGCAGTCCACTTTGTTGATGAAGTCCTATATGGTGCCATGGTGTTGCCCGGGTGCCATGACCAGGTGATGTTCCCAATCTGACCCCCTGCATTGCAGGCTGCTGGACCACCCTGCTTCCTGTCTCCTGTTCTGTACTGTCCCGCTCCCAGCCTCCACTGCCACTTCCAACATCTGATCACATCTCCCACCTCACTAGATTTACTATATATAGCAGTGTTCTCCAACCTTGGGTCCCCAGGTGTTTTTGGCCTACAACTCCCAGCATGCCCCAGCCAATTAGTTGGGTGGGGATGAGCAGCTGGAACAAAAATGACAGTCTTTAGCACAGTGTTCTCCAACCTTGGGTCCCAAGATGTTTTTGGCCTACAACTCCCAGCATGTCCCAGCCAGCTATGCTGGGGCATGCTGGGAGTTGTAGGCCAAAAACATCTGGGGACCCAAGGTTGGAGAACACTGCTATATAGGATGCCAATAGCGCTTCACCCACCCCCATCAGCTTTTACCCCTCACCTCTCTTTCACTTCTCTCCAACTGCCCAGTTTTCTACAGTTTAACTGCCTCCCTCCACAACATTCTCATCCCCTCAGCAACGGTTGCTGCTGGAAGCTTATCCCTACTCTCCTTACCCCTCTCCCCCTTTCTCTTTCACATTTCTTTAAGTATTTATTTCCCACTTTTCTAGACAAATAGTCCCCACAAAGCAGGTTACCAAACTCATTTACATTTTGAACCATATCATAGAAACAATGTAAAATGTAAAACATTCATGAAATACATTAAACCTAGAACAACAACACTGGAAAATGTCCCACTTCAGACCAGCAAAGATAAAACTCAGATCATCTGCCACAGGGGTGAGAGAGATGGCTTGGATGTGTCCATGGAAGGCATGCCTGGCCTGGGTCTCCCATTATGTGCCATGCAGGGACTGTGTGCCCACAAGCCTGGCTGAAGACCTGCTGAAGAAAGGCAGGGACGTTGTTGAGCCCTGCGCCTTATGTCAGCCCCTGCCCTGTGTACAGTTGCTCTTGCAGGTGGATGGATCACGTCTTCGGTGCGGAAGAAATTAAGTTCATTTGTGGGCAACAATGAGGTGATGTCTAGAAAAAGCGAAAAACAGAGACTAAAGTCATAGACTAAAAATCATAGATCTGAGGATATTTAAAATTTAAAAGCAATGTTATTTACCATTGGGAGTGCATTTGTGTTTGCAATTTAGCTTTTCAGCATGGGTGAGTGGGTGGAATAAAAGGATAAATATTTTTCACTGAAATGTGTTTATGTTGGCTGCTTTGGGATGGAAGGTGCTGACAAGTGTATGTATATTTTTTAGACAGACGTCTCACTGAGGTGGCGTGAAATTAATGGCAGTGCGTTCAAATGACACTTTGGGAAACAGAGATCATAAACAGTGTTCAAGAGTATTCCTTATAATGTAGTATTTGAATCTGTGCAGAGAAAATGGCTTTTATGTAATGTTTTTTATGCTGCACAGATCGTTTCTCAAAAGTATTATTTACTTTGAAAGCCAGTCTGCTCTCTCTCTCTCTCTCGCTCTCTCAGTATATCTATGTGTGTGCATGTGAATCTTTTATATGACAGATTTTTAGGGATGTATGAGAAGTTGTTTTGCTCACTAAATATGCAAGCATACCCTGTTCACAAATCCGATTGCAAGTGAGAGAGAGTGTCTATTGAAAATGTTCGTAAATTGCTGCACATGTGCTCGCATTTGATTTGTGCAACTTTCCCTGTTCCATTTGCACAGATTTCCTCATTTGCACAAATTTCCCCCATAGACTGAATCAGCACCATTTTAGCCTATGGAAGAAATGTGCACAACTTAAGGAAATTTCTGCAAATAGAAAATTTGCGCAAATTTCACGTTCAACAGCTGCTCAATTTGCTCAATTTTCCCGCTTGTGCAACACTCAAAATCATGAACAGGAATTGGGCACAACATGAGCGGCACACCAATGTTCAGAGAATCCTGGCAATCTCAAACATGGCTTGTACGCCCAGCCCTAAAACGTGTGTATGTGAGTGAACATGTACCTCAAGCTCTATTGAATATAATTATCTGAAGCTTTCAAAATGTAATGAAAGGCATAAAATTAATTTTCATGGCCTACTAAGAATTCTTTCTGCCAGTGTTATTTTCCACAAACCTGATCTTTTTTTGTATCATGCACAAAAGTGGAAAGCAGGTGAAAGTGGGTCCTTCCATTTCACTTTCCTAAAATCCCAATTCACTTTTTGTTCATGCCTCTTTAATTAAGTCATATATTTGGAGCACAGTTTCTTAACAATACCTGCAGTATTGAAAACCATATTCAAATTTCTACTCAGCTGTAAAGCCCACTGGTTGACTTTGGGCAAGTCTCGCTCTCTCAACACATGCTTGGGGTTTCATTATTTGTTTTGGTTTTTTCCAATAATTTATACCACACTTTTCTACACAAGGATACTCAAAGTGGTTTACAGTAGAATCAAAAAATGTCAAACTTGAAACAGTTCTGAAATCAAAGCAAAAAAATACCAATAATAGAACATACAAATTGCAGCAAAACTAACATCATTCATTAGGAACAAAAGGAACACAGTACAAAACCAACATTTCAGATCAGCAGACATAAGCCCCAGCAACTTGTTAGGATGTTCTACATCCTCAGCACCCCAATGGAAAAATGCTATCTCTGTCTCATGTGCTCAGCTGCCACATCTCTGACAGTAGTGTGGGACCTGGAGCAGGGTGTTCAACGTTGATTTTAGCACTTGGCAGGGATGGGGACTCGGACTCGAGGACTCGACTTGTGAGTCGGACTGAGTCCCCCCTCTGACTCGACTCGGACTCGAGTCCCAATATTTTTAATGGGACTCGAGACTCGACTCAGGACTCGAGACCAAGGACTCGTCAACATCCCTGCTTGATGCCACCTGCAGGTGCTGCCTGGACCCAGTTGCAGTAACAATCCAAGTTTATTTTTAAAAATCATTTTCCTAATGGAACCTTTCAGACATTTTGGGTTTGGCTGCCTCTGCCTGCCTGTTTGGGGTCCCCAGCCTCCTCTGCCTGCCTGGTCTCTTCTTAACCAGTTCCACAGTTTGAATTGTCCGAGACAAAGGCCTCTGCCTGCCTGTTTTGGGGTTCCCTGCCTCCTCTGCCTGCCTGGTTATTTTGGGTTTGTCTGCCTGGTCTGTTCTTGTCAAAATCAGTGGCAGAGTTTTGAGATAAAAAGGCACACTTGTGCCTAGAATTTATTTAAGCCACACATCTGAAGTAGCCTTATTTTGTTGGGGGGAAACCCCATTGATTTTAATAGGGACTCGTGGAGTCAGCTTTGGGAGTGACTCGAGACTCGGGAGTCACCATTTTGGACCAAGGACTCGGACTCAGACTCGAGACTCGGGTCCAAAGACTCGTGACTCGACTCGTGACTCGAGACCAAGGACTCTTCAACATCTCTGGCACTTGGATAGGTTCATATGGAAGGAGGTGATTCTTAAGATATTCAGGTACCCAGGCCATTTAGAGTGCAATCCCATGCATGCTTAGACAGAAAAGGTCCTACAACTCCCAGCATATCCCAGCCAGGGAATTGTATGATTTTTTTTCTGGCTAAACATGCATAGGTTTGCACCCTTAGAGGTTTAAATAGTTAGGAGAATCCCACACTGAAGTAAATAGGGAGGCCTGGATGCAGAAGAGCCATTGCATTGCACAAAGGCTTCTGGATCAGAACCCAGACTTATGAAGAACAATAAGAAAAAAAATCCAACATATAATTTAAATTATATAAAAAAGCAATATGAATGACTCCTAATATTTTATTAGGCTTGCATCTCTCTCTTTTACTTCTAGTATAAAATCCTAGTCTCTTCAAATTAACAGAAGTGTGTGTGTACACGCACACATATTCATTTATTCCCAACAGTGTTCTTCTAGTACACTACATCCACAGCAGCTGGCACCACAAATGCACAATTTTGATTAACCACCAAGAAACACAGCTGAAAGATTAGAATACTTGTAGGCTTCTCTCCACTGATAGCTTAGCTATTCTTTGTTTTTTTAGCAGAAAACTTATCAGTTAATTAGAAAAGAAATTGAAAGTAAACTGTGGTCAGGAGTCTGGATCTTTACTTTGCAGGGTATGTGTTAAATTTTTAATTTGAATTGCAGCAATTAAACTTCAGAATAAATACTCAAACATAATTTTGGGAAATCTACCTGCATAGTCATTTCTCCCAAACCTTTAATACTTATACAGAAGAAACTTAAAAGTAAAAATACCACATAAAAACAGCAGAGATAGTTAGCTGTAATGGAACCAGGGGACAACGTATTTAGTCTTTTTGTATATACTAATAGCGAACTCAATTCTCTGAGTCAGTCGTTATGCAGTTACAACAGCATCATCCACACAGAAGAAGGAGATATCAGCATGCTTGGGGGGAACCCCGTTTGAGTGGGGGGAATGGAAAACCATGGGGAGGAAGGAAGGAATGGAACTAAGTATCCTAGAACAGGGGTGGGCAGAAAGTAAGTCACCAGATGCTTTGGTCTTCAACTCCTGGCATTCCTGACCATTGGTCATGCTGCCAGGGCTTCTGGGAGTTGGTCCTAAACATTTGGAGAGTTACCTTCTGCCCACCCGTGTCCTACAAGATGGCATCACTGCTCCTGGACAGGAGTACTCCATATGACAACATTTTGTTGCAGGTTCCACTTTTTATATTTAATCATCAAAGACTCAACTCAGTGCCTCAACTTAGACACACATGTTGGCCTTGGTTTATATGTATAACCAGATGCAACTTGATATTTATACACCCACAGAGTCTGCTGGGTGTATAAAGGCTCTTTATACTCTGTGTGGCAGATAGAACACCAGGAGTTTCCCCTCTTCTATAATTAGCTAAGAGAGAGCCCAGGTTGAACATGTGGGACTGCTCCACTGGATCATGCTCCAGGTGTTTAGGTGCTGAATGAAGCTTCATTCCAACTGCTGGTATACCAACATAGAGTCTAGTGAAATAAGACTGCTTTTCAAGTAAAGATGGTTAGTGATTGAAGCTTAAAGTTTCAGTTCACCACCCTTCATGGAAAGCACTTCTGTGTAGGGAAAAGCATGAAGTGTGTCTGTGCATTACCAGGTGTGACAGTCGTACACGTGTGTTTTTTGCTGCATGGACACTGCATATGAGTGCAATCTGAGTAGTCATGTATGGATTTCACAAACAATTGGCAGCAGGTGTGTGGGGGGGGGGGAATTTGTACTAATTTCTCTCTCTTGCTTTGCCCCTCTCAACTACTACTCATCCCAGAGAAAGTAAGTTTAATCACAAATCCTGCTCTCCTCCCATGTCAGCAGCTATGCTAGTAACATCTTTTGCCCAAGGATGATGGTAGCTTGCTTGGGCCAGAGATTTGAATGACTCTGCACAAGCCTTTCCAACTTACATCCATTGTTAATTATGTATTACCAAGCCATTCAGACAAATCAAACAGATAAACCGTTAAGCAGTTTGTGGGCAGACCTGATTGGTCTGTGCTGGGTAGATTGCAATGTCCCCACCTCCCAAGATTCTTGGGATCGTACCATGGATACATGTGAGCAACCCACAACTCACTAGGGTTGTAATGATGGTTGGATGAGGGTCTTTAAGGTACTCACATAACACTTGTCTAACCACATTGCAACAGCTGTCACAGTCACCGAAACAGTGCCATCTGGCAGGATAGTATCATATTTTTCAAGGCAAGAAATACTGTATAAAACCTGTTCATCTTTCTAATAGAAACATAATCTTGAGAGAAGCCATGTGGACTATGCACAACAAATGAGAAACAAAGGCGCATTTGTTGTGCAATATACTGATAATGTGGGAAATCCCTCAGGCACTTCAGCGTAACCATTGCCGCAAAGTATGCATCAGAGTTGGATTTTCTATTTACAAGCTGTAACGAAGTAACTTTTCAAAACCATTCCTTCTTGACAAATTTTATTGGCTTTGCTGAATACTTGAACTATAATCGGAGTCTACATCTGCATTTCCTTACTACTCAATTGCTACACAGGGAGGTATTGAACAGAATTGATAAAGCGGGTTGATTTTGAGCATACATAGAACAACTATGTTTAATCATTTTTAAGGGTTCTTTCTGAAAAATGCTGTTGCATGAGAGAGGATATAGTACTTAAAATATAGACTTCAAAACTTTAGATGTTCAGAATTTTGACTTCCCACTTTGCCAAAGTAAAGAAAGATTTATGGAAATAAACAGCAAAACAAAGTGTTCAACAAAGCAAGGTCAAAATAGTACAGTTTCTAGCATTCTTTCACGAAATCACTGAGGCATTAAAACACTCCATGAGAGAAGAGAACTCTGGAGACAGAGTAAAGAAATTGCACAGTATTGTATCTCTACGTCTTCTCTCATAAGCATTACTGTCATGAGAGAAAAGAGAATACACTTAACACCCTCATAGCTGTTCAGGAGGAAATGTTCCAAGCGCAAAACAGCAGTAAGGCCTGCAAATCCCACCATTTAAAACCAAACCAAAACTAGACATAGAATAACAGAATCATAGAATCATAGAAAAGTAGAGTTGGAAGGGGCCTACAAGGCCATCGAGTCCAACCCCCTGCTCAATGCAGGAATCTAGGTCAAAGCATCTCTGACAGATGTCTGTCCAGCTGCACCTTGAATGCCTCCAGAGTGGGAGAGCCCACAACCTCCCTAGGTAGTTGATTCCATTGTCTTATTGCTCTGACAGTCAGGAAATTTTTCCTGATGTTTAGGTGGAATCTAGGTTCCTGTAACTTGAGCCCATTATTCCGTGTCCTGCAAACTGGGATGACCGAGAAGAGATCTTTGCCCTCCTCTGTGTGACATCCCTTCAAATACTGGAAGAGTGCGATCATATCTCCCCTCAGTCTCCTCTTCTGAAGGCTAAACATGCCCAGTTCTTTCAGTCTCTCCTCATAGGGCCTTGTTTCCAGTCCCTTTATCATCCTTGTTGCCCTCCTCTGAACCCTCTCCAGTTTGTCTATGTCCTTCTTAAAGTGAGGTGCCCAGAACTGGACGCAGTACTCAAGATGAGGCCTAACCAGTGCCGAGTAAAGGGGAATTATCACTTCCCGCGATTTGGAAGCTATACTTCTATTAATACAGCCCAAAATTGCATTTGCCTTCTTTGCAGCCACATCGCATTGCTGGCTCATATTCAGTTTGTGATCTACCACAATTCCAAGATCCTTCTCACTTGTAGTATTGTTGAGCCAAGTGTCCCCCATTCTGTAACTCTGCATTTGGTTTCCTCTCCCTAGGTGCAGCACTTGGCATTTATCCCTATTAAATTTCATTCTGTTGTTTTCGGCCCAGCGCTCCAGCCTATCGAGGTCACTTTGAATTTTGCTTTCTGTCTTCCAGAGTATTAGCCGTTCCACCCAACTTTGTGTCATCTGCAAATTTGATAAGCATTCCCTGTACCTCCTGATCCAAGTCATTAATAAAAATGTTGAAGAGCACCGGGCCCAGGACCGAGCCCTGTGGTACCCCGCTCATTACCTCTCCCCAGTTTGAGAAGGAACCATTGATAAGCACTCTTTGAGTCCGATTCTGTAGCCAATTGTGGATCCATTGATAGTTGTTCCATCTAGCCCACTCTTAGCTAGCTTACTAATCAGGATATCATGAGGCAGGATATCATGTCGAAAGCTTTGCTGAAGTCCAGATATATAATGTCCACAGCATTCCCACAGTCCACAAGGGAGGTTACCCAATCAAAAAATGAGATCAGATTAGTATGACAGGATTTGTTCTTGACAAATCCATGCTGGCTTCTAGTAATCACTGCATTGTTTTCAAGGTGCTTGCAGACTGACTTCTTTATAATCTGCTCAAAAATCTTCCCGGGGATTGATGTCAGACTGACTGGCCTATAGTTCCCAGGTTCCTCCTTCTTGCCCTTTTTGAAGATGGGAACAACATTTGCCCTCCTCCAGTCGTCTGGCACTTCACCTGTCCTCCATGATTTCTCAAAGATAATAGACAGTGGTTCTGAGAGTTCTTCTGCCAGTTCCTTTATTACTCTAGGATGCAGCTCATCAGGCCCTGGAGATTTAAACTCGTTCAGAGTAATCAGGTGCTCCTTGACCATTTGCCTATCAATCTCAAGCTGCAATCCTGCCCCTTCAGTCTGCACTTCAGGTTTGCCAGGGGGGTCATAGACCCTCTTTTGGGAGAAGACTGAGCTGAAGTAGGAATTGAACACTTCTGCCTTTTCTTTGTCTTCTGTTATCAATTTGCCATCCTCATTGCGTAGTTGAACCACCAGTTCTTTCTTCTGTCTTTTACTGTGCATGTATCTGAAGAAAGCTTTTTTGTTGCTTTTAGCATTCCTCGCTAACCTTAGCTCATTCTCAGCTTTAGCCTTCCTGACACTATTCTATTCCCTGACAGTTTTAAAAAAGATACCCTGAAATAAATCATTTCCCACAGTTGTTGAGCTTGCAATGCCAAGTTGGTACTCTCATGAGCTGAACAAATACTTGAACTTGAATACATTGACCAATATATGGAAAGATGTTTTTTAGTTAACATTTTATGCCACCCTTCAGCTTAACAAGCTTCCAAGGGACTCGCACTCTAGGCGAGTTTGCACGTCCTGCTAAGCCATCCTGCAAATAATCCTGGGTTGATTGTTCGCGGAACAACCCACGCCACGGTACGTTGGACAGATAATCGGGCTTTCCATGGCTTGTTCTCCCTTTCCCCTCAGTCCTCCATCTGGCTCCAGCACATATCCCAGGGGACTTTGTGGCAGAACCCATCTTTTCTCCTTGTCCCAGCCCCCTCCCAACTACAATCATTACCCCCTTTCAGTCCCTGACCTTTATTTAAAAAAAAGTCAGGGCCTCAAAAATGTGCAATTGGGGGTCATCTTTTTTTTTCTTTGTCGGTCTTTTGCAAGTGTGCACTTTCAGCTGTCTGATCTGAGTAGTTTTGCCTGGTCAATTTCCTTGTATGTTTCAGCTGTCAAAGGAACCGGGGAAGGGGAGCAGCTAACATACAACTGAATTGACAAGATGAGGTTTCCTATTGGCTAATTTGCGCACACTTGCAAAAGACCAGGGGAGAAATAACAGTAAGAGAAAGGAGGGACCCAGTAGCACAAGTCAGAAGCACCGAAAATGGGGCTGGGGGGGAGCCAAAGGAGTAAGGGCACCAGAAGTGGGAGACAGTATCTCCACCCTTGGTGACGTGGTCCTCTCGGTTTTACCGTAAGTGTTGCACTGATACTTCTCAGCGCCCTCCACCTTTTCAACACTTCTCCAACTTCCCAGCTAATCCAGAAAGGGGCGATATTAACTCCCCCCCCCTTTTGCAGCTCCTTTTCAGAGCACTTCTTGCTGCGGTTCCCTGACAGTTTTAAAAAAGATACCCTGAGAAGGCAGCTGCATGGGACGGAGCGGATGAGGCTCCATTGGGGGAGGCGTGTGTAAGTGCTGTTGGTGTGGGCACCCCATTTGTTCTGTCCTGTTCATCCACCCTCTAAGGGTGTGTGTGTGTGTGTGTGCATTTTAACTGTCGGAAATTTTAGGGCTGGGAAGTCAATGGAAGGGAAATGTCTGCAAATTTAATGGCTGGGAAGTTAATGGAGGGGAAATTTGTGCACCTGCAATAACAGAGCAGGTTAATGTAGGTGCGCAAATTTGCCCTCCATTTACTTCCTAACCATTAAATTTGCGTACATATTTTTTTAACACATTTTTAAACTTTTTTTAAAAAAAAAAACTGTCAGGGAACCACAGTGACTACAGTATTATTATTATTATTGTTATTATTATTGTTATTGTTATTTATAAATAATAACTGCTGAGAGTAGTAACTGCTCTGAAAAGTAGCCACAAAAAATGGGGGGGGGAGTTAATATCTCCCTTTTCTGGAGTAGCTGGAGACTTGGGAAAGTGTTGAAAAGGTGGAGGGCACTGAGAAGTATCAGTGCAACACTTAACACTGAGAGGATCGCATCACCAAGGGGAAGATATTGTGTGCACCCTTTTGGTGCGCTTACTCCTTTGACTCCCCCCCCCTATATTTTCGGTGCTTCTGACTTGCACTACCGGGTCCCTCCATTCCTTTACTGTTGTTTCTACCCTGGTCCTTCACAACTGTGCACAAATTAGCTGATAGGCAACCTCATCTTGTCAATACTCATATCGGATAGCCATAAGTGCACACTTGAGAAAGATTGACCAAAAAAAAAAAAAAAAAGATTTATGACCCCACCCCAATTGTGCATTTTTGAGGCACCAAAAAATGGATCCAACCCAGTATCTTTACCATTAAGAGTTGCCTTGATTTCATTTGGCTTTCTTCTGACCTGATATTAGGACTGTTGTGAAATTCCCCCACCCTCCCATTCAATGCCACATTAATGAGTGATGACAAGTGGGGAGGTCAGTCATTGATTTTCAGGGGGAAATTTTGCCAACTGTTTCAAGGTGTGCATCCTAGACAGCAGTTTTCTTTTCAAACATTTGCCACTGCCTGTGGTAGCAGAACTCGTCATGGCTGTCAGCAACTGTCGGCCAGAATTATTCTCCCATAGAACACCATTGGAATGAAGACGTGGCCTCCTTTGATTTTAGAGATGTAATATTTTAATTTACAGATCTGACTGTTGTTTAGCCCTGTTCATTTTTTATTTTTTTAACCAATAACTTAATTCATTTGATTTGCTAATTTCTCTCTTTACAGGGCTACTAAAGAAGGCTGGTACCTCTATGCAGACAGTTCTAATGGAGAATTTGGACATACTGCTGACATTACCACTCCAGTAATTTCTCTAACGGGACCCAAGTGCAGGCTGGTGTTTTGGAACTATATGAATGGTGCAACAGTGGGTTCTTTGAAGGTACTGAAAATACAGTCTATAGAAATTTTGTAAGAATATTCACTCCCTGCAATACAATTTCAGTAAAGAGTGGACTGCTATATTGATTTGGGCACAATAGAGGGGACTGCTTCCTCTCTTAGGGTCCATCAACTAACACCACTATAATCATAGTAGAGAGCATCTATTAACCATGCTCCACACTGTGATTGAAAATCCACATGGGAAAGTATGCTCACTGGTTGCTGAATGACAGTGTAACTCTTTTCTCTTGGAATGTGAAGCATCTGATCCTAACCCATTCACACAATACAGTAGCCCCTTCATTTATTACTTACTCGAAGGGAGCTTCACACAAGGGTCTGCAGGGCCATGCCACTGCTCCTGCTCCTGAGGTTGTGTGGCTCCCCCACCCCCAACATCCATGGATTGGGCATGGATGTCTATAAAAGAGAAGCCTATGTGTGTAGGCTTCCACAGGAATCAGGAACTCCACATGGATGGTGATATGCGTATGAAGGCATTTCCAATGTCTCTCTTGGATTTACAGATGGGAACATTCATCTTGGGCAGCAAACATGTTGTACACAATTATACTGTTGAAAGGGCCAACAACCCTTCATCTTCCCACAGTGAGGCAATTTTGAACTCTACTTTATCGTACTAAAAAGAATTCCAAAAGTTAAGGAACAAGCTCCACTGAACACAGTGGGATTTACTTCTGAGTAAATATATGACTATAGTATAATAAGTGCAATAATCATCCTTTTGATTATGTGATATAAATAGAGTGTGCCATATGGGAAGCAGCAATGAAGTACTAACCATATATGGTAAATAAAAATATTTTGGTTTTTTCCTAAATATTACAGTCTCTCATGCAGGTAGTTTCTCTTATGTTACATCCATAAGACGGGTACATGAGGAATTGTTCACTCCTCATTATACAATGCAAGCATGTAATTTTGAACAAAGAATATGTTATTTTATATATACTGCATTTTCACAAACCGGAGAGTATTAGTATTCCTTAGAATAATGTTAAAAAAATAACTTGTATTATTACATGGTGCTGTGACAGAAAGATTATTTAGTTTTTCAAGAAAGGGAGATTTAAGCAGAAATAATTTACACATAATAATGTTGAAATATTGAAGAGGTTTTTACAGATTTGTTTCATGGCTAGAAGGAAAATAAGTTTTACAGTAAAAGCTTGCAGCTGTAATCCAAGACCTGATTAATCTGAAATGCCTGGGTTTAAGTCAAAGTGATGTAACCTCAAGTGCTTTCATCAAAGATATTTTAGATTGTTGATTAAAAGAAATTAAGATGCACTATGAGATGTGTCTAATGTCCCTGGAAGAAAACCTGATAACAGAGGGATCTTTGGGCATGTTTCAAAAAAACTCAACATGATGTATCCTGCCCCAACTGTAGCTTCCTGAAGGTGATTCATGCTATAACAGGGGTCTCATTTGGATGACCATAGCTTGGCTTTTTGCTCACAAGCCTTTTGCTCATGCACAGAACACTTTCACTCCTTCCTTCCTTTGCATGAGTCATGATTATACCAGGAAGTATCTAATTAACCATAGCTTTCTGTTTCAATTGAAACAGGAAACTGTGGCTACCAGCTTTGAAATAAGCCACGATATTAAACCACAGCTTGAACTTTTAGATCCTGGTTTGTTCCAGTCCTTGTAACCATCATTTTCTATTTGGATGAAATGGGAAACTCTGCTTAATTACAGACTTTCTGGTTTATTTGTGGCTTGTGCAAAGGGAGGAGCAAAGAGGCTCTGTGCATGAGCAAAAGGCTCATGCATATGATAGTCCAAACCAGGCCAGAGTGTCATAGTTTTTAGCTGCCACTGGTACTATTTTCAGGCAAAAATAGATGGCTTGCAAGATGCTTTAGTGTGCAATCCTATGCATGTTTAGAAAGAAAAAGTCCTACAACTCCCAGCATGATTGGCTGGAGCATGCTGGGAGTTGTAGGACCTTTTTCTGTCTAAACATGAATAGGACCACACCCTTAATTCAGAGCAGTTTTGCCAAGGATACCACAGGAGCAATTACTGAATCTCACCATGAAGATATCAGCTTGTTACTATCTTATATTTTAGACAGTGAATATGCTGTATTGTGTGTGATGCACCCCACTCTTGAGTGCTTCAAGACAACTTTTACATTTCTTCTCTTGGTTTGTCTGTTAATATACGAACTCCTCTGTCATAGTATGAAAATTCTTCCATGCAAAGAGAATGGTTATTTTATTGTGCCATGTTATATGCAACTGGGAGATGATATCCCAGTACCCAGTCTTCTATTAAAATGAAAAACACCTAGACTGTTCCAGAGTTGAGATTGCATATCATTATGGCTGGTGCATTTCTGGGAGCTATTGATGTATAGTTCTGTCAGGGCTGTCTAGAAGCATGATTTGACATACATCACCATACTTCTGTCTCCCAGTGTTGTCAGTTTGCCTCAGTTCAGACAGTTTAGCTTCAGTGAAGCATGTTTAGAATAGTTGACTCCGGGGAAGGACCTGTCACAATTCAATGAATATTTACTGAGGCAAGAAGCTAGGAGGGCACTTCCTGCACCTTCTGCAGGGAAACCTTCTTGCTCAAACTAAACAAGAACTCTGGAACTTGATTGGAAAAAGTTTTTTATGCTAACAACTGGATGTTTAATGTACTGCTAAACTAAAATTAGTTTTGAAAACTGAATACAACTATGGAGTTAGAGCAAGTTGGTTTTTTTAATGTTCTAGGATTAGGATTGTTCTACTTATTTCGTTGACCTAAACCAATATGACTTCCTCGCCAGTGTCATCACTAGATACTCAGACTAGGAAATGATCAAGGCTTGCTTACACAATAAAGATTCAAGGTTATTATACCAGGGTTGCTATCCTCTCCCTTCCCATCAATAAGGAATTGCAGAGAATTTCAGGCATACCTCTTATAGATTACTAGCTGTTGCCCACGGCTTCACTCGCGTGATGAAGAGTGACCGTGCCAAGTTTGCACGGGTTGTCATTTTCCTATAGGCACTATTTGTTCGAAAATCCTTAAGGTAGCTGACCGCTGTTTTGAATCGCTCCATAGGAAAGGTCCCCCGGGACTACATAATGGAATCCTAGCTCCCCCAGGACTACCAGCTCCCCCAGGACTCCACAATGGAATCCCAGCTCCCCCCTCCCGGGACTACACAATGAAATCCCAGCTCCCCCAGGACTACACAGTGAAATCCCTGTTCCTCCCCCGGGACTGCACAATGAAATCTCTGCTTCCCCCCCCCCTGGACTGCACAATGAAATCCCTGTTCCCTTTACCCCGAGACTGCACAATGAAATCCCTGCTCCCCCATGACTACACAGTGAAATCCCTGTTCCCCCGGAACTACACAGTGAAATCCCTGTTCCCTCCCCCCTCCAGGACTGCACAATGAAATCCCTGCTCCCCTCCATGGGACTACACAATGAAATCCCAGCTTCCCCCCCCCCCCCGGACTACACAACAATGAAATCCCAGCTCCCCCCCGGGACTACACAATGAAATCCCTGCTCCCCCCTGGGACTACACACCAATGAAATCCCTGCCCCCCCGGGACCACACAAGGAAGTCCCTGCTCCCCCCCAGGACTACACAATGAAATCCCTGCTCTTCCCCCCCCCGGGACTACACAGCAATGAAATCCCTGCTCTCCCCCCCCGGGACTACCCAACAA
Organism: Shinisaurus crocodilurus; assembly: GCA_021292165.1. NCBI lineage: Eukaryota > Metazoa > Chordata > Lepidosauria > Squamata > Shinisauridae > Shinisaurus > Shinisaurus crocodilurus. The sequence continues at coordinate 31,721,167 of CM037880.1, read as the reverse complement.
TGAAATCCCTGCTTGCCCCCTCCCCCTTGGGACTACCCAACAATGAAATCCCAGCTCCGCCCCCCCCGGGACTACCCAACAATGAAATCCCAGCTCCCCCCCCTGTAGGCCCCGGTTGTGGTTCATGTGAACATTCTGTTTTGACGCAGGAGAGATTTGCATATCCACTCCAGACTGGGCCCCTGTGGCAGTTCATATGAACATTCTATATGTCATTGGAGCGATTTGCATGACCGCTCCTGAATGGCCCCTGCGAACATTCCAAGTGATGCCATTGGCTCTCATCTATTTTGGGCCGTTCAGGCACAGTGAGGGTTTTTCGGAGATTTGAACCCACCAGTCTTTGTCCTCTTGGGTGATGGAGAGTATGCGTGCCAAGTTTGGGGTGGATCCATCAAAACATGATGGAGCCTATGCGATGATGCCCCCCACACAGCAGTCATTCAGCCAGGCAGTTATTTAAAAAGTTTCCCTCCCTTTTCACCCCCTCAGAGAACATTCTAAATGGCCTAGGGGAGATTTGCATACCCAGCCCTATTGGCCCCTGTAGGAAATTCATACGAACATTCTAAGTGTCGTATGGGCTATTTGCATAACTGCTCCTATTGACTCCTGCAGCAAGTTCTGAGGTGAAGCCGATTTGCATAACTGCTGCCCTGTTGTTTTGCCCATAGGAGATATGAGAGTAGGGTGATTTTGCCCCCCTTTTTCACCCCCTTAGGGACTGGAATTTCAAAAAATACTTACTTAGTGGGGCTCTACGTCATAAAAGCAATGTTCCTTCAAAATTTCACGTTCCTAGATTAAATGGTTTGAGCTGGGCGTTTATGAGTCAGTCAGTCAGTCAGTGAGTCAGGACACTTTCTTTTATATATACCTATATAGCTCATCAGTCAGACATATGCACATACACAAGAGCCCTGCTGGATCAGACCAAAGGTCCATCAGTCTATATCCTGTTTCCCACAGTGGCCAACAGATGTCTACAAACAGGACAGAAAGGCAATGGCCCACTTCCACTGTTACTCCCAGTAGCTTGTATTCAGCAGCATACTGCCTCTGAACCTAGCATATGGCAACCACTCTATGTTTCCTTAGGGAAGTTTACCCACCAGTGATAACAACTCTACTTCTTTTTTTAATGAGCACTTATCACAGGATGAAAGAGAAGGAAATAAAGACACCCAGAGAACCCCAGAGGAGACACTAAATTCATTAAACATTTCAGTCTCTGATTGAGACCCCGTTCACACATGCCACTAGTGGCATGGGGGTCACTTCCCCATAGTGAAATTCCATGTCTTTGTGGGGTGTATCTGAAAACTGGAGCCAAATGTGAAAGGGCAATTCTAACCAGGACTACAGTGACTGGGTCAGAAAGATTCGTATGATTGACTTTGCCCAGGTGGTTCTGGTATTCAGACACATTCTGCAGAAGTATGGGATCTCACTTGGAGGAAGCTGCTAACACTACATGTGAATGTGTTTAAAATAAATACAAAAGCAGCTGTGAATTACGGAGTTTTTATTTCAGATTCTGGGGAAAGGGCCTGATTGTGAACATACCCCATGCTCAGAGAATTGCAGGATTGCTTGTATGAAATTATTATAATGATTTCCTTTGATGTGGAAATGAAACGAGCTAATTTGAAGATGTTAGTTTAAAATACTGTTTGTGTTGTGATTTTTAAAACATGAGCTGTTAATTAAACATGTATAGTTTCAGTGGAAACATTTGATTTTCAGGTGCTCAGCAAAGCGAGAAACATGACTTCTGAACTCTGGGCTCAGAGTGGTCCCCAGGGTCCCCAGTGGAACAGAGCTGAAGTGTTTTTAGGCGTTCGCTCTTATTTTCAGGTGTGTATAAGTTATTTTTCTTCCACTCTTCACAAACATATTCAGGCTATTTAAAATTCTTGTTGCACACTTCATAATGCCAGCCTTAAGACATTGTTGCACCCTGAAGCAATAAAATCAAAACGATGCCCCTGCTGGAGACTGGAGATTATTTGTTAATGGCATATAGCAATAGAGAATGGAGACAGAAAAATGATGCTCCCTGTGGAATCTCTTATTGGAAGCAGTCCAATCTCTTATTGACTGCTTCATTGTCACTTTATGGTATCACAGCCTTACTGCGGTTAGCAGCATCACCATCTTATTAAAAAAAGGGATACTTTGGCAGCTGATTTTCAGAACTCCTTCATCTTCTTAGTCACAAATGTCTTGTGTAACAGGTTCTATCCCTTTCTCTCTCTCTCTCTCTCTCTCTCTCTGTGTGTGTGTTTGTGTTTACATTGCAGAATAATGGTGATTTTATACTTGGCAAGTTTTCTCTGTTCATGAACATCTGGCAGTAAGACAGGAGGAGGCAACCTTTTTGGGCCTGTGGGCACATTTGGCAATTTGAGAAACTGTCCTGGGCACCATCACAAGATGGGTGCACTACAGATGAAAAAAAATGACTTGCAGCCACCTGCCATCTTCATTTCCCAAGACTTTCTCTGAGCCCACATGTGGCCCAGAGGCATTCATGGGAAAAGAAGATGGGAGCAGCTAGAGGCCCTCATTTGATTTGTAGCGATCCCAGCGGCCAGTAAGAAATTTGGTTATTTTGAGAAAAATAAAAATGGGGGGTAGGACACCTCAGCAGGAACCTAAAATGGTGCCCAAGGACACAGTGGTGCCCACAGGTATCACACTGCATACCCGTGCAATAAGACATGAATACTCTGAACTCAGAACATTCCCATCAGCAGAATGTTGTGTGTGTGGCAATTTCCCCCAATTTCTCCTTCCCCCTGAAGCCCCTAATGCCACCTTTCACACTGTTCCAGAGGGTCCCCCAGGCCTCCAGAGCAGATGTGGGGGGCATAGGGGGATCTAGGAGGAGAGGGAAATAAAAGAAAATTGCCTCCTACCTGCTTGGTCAACCCAGTGGCATTTCTCCACTGGATTAGAAGTCTTCCGTGGACAGAAGGAACTCTTCTGTTCACAGGAGACAAACTCTGGATCCAACCCATAATTTATTTGTTTATTGGAATTGTCCACTACATTTCAGTCTTCTCATAGCAACATCGGAAGCTGCCTTATACTGAGTCATACCATCAATCCTTCTAGCCCAGTATTGTTGACACTGACTGGCAGCATCTCTCTGGGGTTTTAGGCAGGAATTTTTCCCACCCTACCTGGAGATGCCGAGGATTGAACCTGGGACTCTGCCAGTCTGCCTGCAAAGCAGAAACAAGCAAAACATGTCCTCTACTGCTAAGCCACAGCCCCTCTCCTCTTTGTGCTTCACATGTGCCATTTCCACCATTACTATATGAACCACAACTTTAGACATGCCCGTTTGTATCAGAACACAGCCACTTATATTACTAATTTTCACATTGCACAGGTTCTTTTCAGGACAAAACGGGGCATCAGTTATGTGGGAGATGTGGCAGTGGATGATATTTCTTTTGAGGACTGCTCCCCTTTGCGGATCCCAGACAAAGATTATTGTACTTCTGAAGAATTTACCTGTGCCAACAAATACTGTCTCCCAAAGGATAATCTTTGTGATTTTGTGAATGACTGTGCAGATAACTCAGATGAGAGTCAAAGCATTTGCAGTAAGTATGGTGGTTCCATATTTTAATGAGCATATGGTGGTTTCATACTTTAATGAGCAGCAGTTATCATGTCTCCAGTGAGATATCTAATATAGTAGCACTACTGCCAGTTTATTAGAAGTGTGAATGAAAAGCATACATTAAGTTAATAAGCTTGAAATGTTACTGATACTGGGTTCTCTTGTACGCACACGCACGCACACACACACATTCAAATTCATGCTCACACTCACACACTAGGCTCGCCTGACCATACAGGAAACTTGGACAACCTCTTGGGTGCCAAAATCCCAGGGGCTTCCTCCTACTACCTCTGTTTTGTAAATGTCTTGGTGAAACAAAGTTGCTCCTTACACTTTGGGATTTATCCACTTTTTCAGTACATGTTTACAGGTGAAATAGCAAGTTAACCTACTAGTGATAGAGCCCAGGCCTATGGGCGCTCTGCACTCCACATAGAGTGCAGTAGTGTGTTGGTTAAGTTACCTTAGTTAAATTAAAATAATTTTAATTTATCCTGGTCACCTCTTTAATGTGCAGTTATATGCTGCTCCATCTGCAATAAAATACATGGGGACTGGGCCACAGCAACAGTTTAGTTTTCCGAAGGCAGCAAACAAACAAACCGACCCTTGGACCAGCCCTGCACACACTTTTCAGACAATTGGGTTTTGGTGCAGGGAAAACACAGTTGACTCTTACATTACGTGGACTTCAGCCATCATCCTTATAGACTGCACTTACGTTGTAGATAGAGTGTCCATTTCCTCAGTTCTGGAAAGGCTTGCAGTACAAAACCTGACAGCTGGCTGGCTACTCACAGACACCTGCAGCCCTAAAGTAGATGTAGCTTCAGCAGTGCTCTGGCTCTGACCAAGATCATATATAGAAGCTGGAGGCGCTGCTCCTTTCAAGTTCTCAGCCAGGCACTTACACCTGCTACTTGGTCTCCAACAAATGCCTCTTGCCATCCCCTGCTGCTGGTGTAGTGGTGAGAGTGTTGGACTGGGACTCGGGAGATCCGGGTTCTAGTCCCCGCTCGGCCATGAAACTCACTGGGTGACTCTGGGCCAGTCACTGACTCTCAGCCTAACCTACCTCACAGGGTTGTTGTGAGGATAAGATGGAGAGGAGGAGGATTATGTAAGCTGCCTTGGGTTCCTTGCAGGAAAAAAGGCGGGGTATAAATATAATAAATAAATAAATAAATGTGTTCACCAGGGATGGACAAATCGAAATCGGCCTCTTTCTGGTCTGTGTCACTTTCACATGTGCTCACACATAAGGACACTCTGCTCTGTTTCCACGTTAATATCTGATATTCTTAATCCACACAACAGTGCATCTACATACGTATACAAATATGTATGTTTGAACATATTGTCTCTCAAAAAATGCACTTTAAAATGCATGTTGATGTTCTTTGGAGACAGGAAGTGTGACATCCAGTGAGCTACATTCTGATCTGATCTGCACATTATTCTGGGAGGTGCAGAACAGGTCAGTTTGTATTGGAATTTGTGAAGACTGAATTCTTCAAGCATCCCTAAGCCCACTTGGTCTGATTGCTGGTGTCTCACCATCCAAATAGTTGTTCATTTGAGGATTCACCTCTTCCTCCTCTCCCCGCTTTAGCACCACACAAAGTGCACTGTCAGAATTATGTTCACATTTTCGTCAGTATCTTCTTTCAGTAATATTATAGCCATGTGGTGCAACTACCAATGTCAGAGAAATCCGCAACGGATTCAAATGAGTTCGAATGTCTATGAATCTAACTCACATGTTCCACAGTGAATGAATTTTACTGAGTCGCACAGATTCCATGGACTTGTGGACCATTTTTTACTTTCCGTAATTTTACGCAAATTAGAAAAATATAAAAAAATTAAAAAACATCAACTGAAAATGTGCATTCCCCCCCCCCCCCATCGGCTAAAGCATGAAAATGCACATTTGGTGGGGAATTTGCTCATTTTCAGAAGTGCAAATTTGCAGCAAATGTGTATGAACACATTTGTGCAAAGTCTGATTCCATCAATGAGTGGACAACAGAATGAAAGGTGCCTGACAATCCACCAAATGCAGACGGAACGGATTTAACAAAGTCCATGCATCCCTAGGTGCAATTTATGTCTTGCACAGAGTAACCATATTTTAAAATCCAGACATTCCTACATTTGCAGTTCACTCCAATGACCAATATTTAAATGAGCAAAGGGCTATGATTCATGCATTTTTAAAACAACTTTTACAGTATGAAATTCCTTGGAAATAACTAATATCCCTACAGTCTTCATGCACTTTCAGTGCTCAAGCATAAGAAATAAAAATAAAACAACCAAGGTCACAGGCGTCCGGATAAGATATGCCACACAAATAATGGATCCAGGCCAAAAATGGATATAGAGGATATACAGTATTTCCTTACCCAGCAAATTGGAACTGTGGTGCTCTCCTATTTACAGGACAATGAAGCAAAATGAGGCCAATACAGGTTAAATGATTCAGGAATGAATAGCATAAAAATATACCAGGTTCATAAAAAGCTTTCACATTGAAGACACTGAGTTTCATACATTAAAATATTCAATTTTAACTTGGAGTTCCGCTTTGAAATAAAATTAAAAATGCAGTCAGTCAAAGGAAGAATGCCACAGAGAAATTCAGCTAGATCACCAATTAAGAGAAAAAGGGAAGGGAACTCACTGATTACTGTTGTTAGGATGTCATGGGTGACCATGTGGGACAGCTGGAGTAAAACCGTGTCACCCTGAGACTGCAGAGCTGAAGCAGAGGGACACTCTGCTCTCTTCCACTGGCCAGGAGCCAAAGAACCACTGGTCAGCTGCACCCCCCTGTCTTCCAGGAAGAGCACCATGGCAAGAGAAAAAAATGGTCATAGGGTGAAAAATAAATGAAATACGTATATATAAAAAATAAGTAATAAAACAGATCCCATCATATGAGGCCATTCCAACCACCTGCCCTCCCTGTGAGCAGGAGAGGAAGAAGAAGCCAGCGAGGCAAACTGTCACTCCATGCGCTTTCTCCATCTGTTCCTGCTCCACTAAAAATAGACTTGGTCCCTCCTCCCCTCACAGAGGCCATTCCAACCAACTGCAGGAAAGGAAGAAGAAGTGAACGGTCACCATCGCTTCAAATACCCCCCCCTTTCTTTCTTTTTTTACAGTTCTATATATATGTGTGTGTGTGTGTGTGTGTGTGTGTGTGATACACACACACACACACACACACACACACCCTCCCTTCCTCCCTATCACTTATTGCTTATGTGTCATGTCTTAAATTTAGATTGTAAGCCTGAGGGCAGGGACCGTCATGCTACTTATCTTTGTAAGCCACTCTAGGAGCCTTTTTGACAAAAGGACAGGGTATATAAACACTAAATGCATAAATGATGAGTATGACTTGGATCCTGATTTGCCCTTTCATGATGGATGAGTTCTATTCACAGAGGAAAACTGGGATCTAGCAGAAGTTTCCCACTGGAGGAAGGGGGGGGGTACAGTGGGGATGTTCTTTCATTCTTTCAGTCTTTGCCTTATAATCCCCAGTGCCACTTCCTACACTGTTCCAGAAGGTTCCCCAGCTCTCCAGAACCACATGGAAGGTGGCACTGGGGGCTATAGGATGAAGGCAGAATGGGAGAAGATCGCCACCCTGCCCAGCTTCCCTCAGTGCCAGTGGGACTCTGCTGACTACAAGTCTGGATCAAACCCTGTGTCTTTGACATAGATTCTTTTAGGGGATTTCTGCTACTCCAGTGACCATTGTGCAGTTCTTCTTAATCTACCCTATACAAGCTCCAAATCTACCCTAACATTCCCAGTTAATTTATCTTGATGATAATAAGAATGTCTGAGTATGCATAAAATCGGCACAATGGAACAATTCCTCAGCATTTAAAATGTAATTAAGTTTAGAATATAATCCATTGTTGAAGTCAGGCCTTTTTTTCTTTTTCTTTTTTTTTGATGTAAGATAATTGGGTGGCTGTGTTCACTTCATTTCCAAGGAGAATGTCTTTCTTCAAAGTGTACCAAATGGTGTAAGACTGGCTGAGATCATCTGCTATCACCGTCTCGAAGACAAAACACTGCTTGGAATGACCCTGCACATACACTGTGATCCCATCCTCCAGAGAAACGCATGTCTCAGAGAAAGTATTTTCTTCAGTGTGTTTTTTTAATTAAAATGAAAATGTAGTCTGTACTGTCTCTTGACAATAAATTTTGCCTGATATTTATGAAACCATGTTTTGATGATGCCAAAAACAGGCAAGCTATGATGATGAATGTCCGATGCTTGAATTGAGTTTTGTTTATATTTTTTCTTGGTTTGAAGTTCAAAAATTTCTCTTTAAAGGCAGACATAAGCATTTCAGTTGGGAACTGCAGTGGGTACACATTGAGTCAGCCATTGAAAAGTATGCAGAGCCCTGATTCTTTAAATTGAGGAATGTAAAGTGCAGGCTGGGCTTTGGGGGGGGGGGCGCATAAGCACTAAGAAGTTCTTCTAATGTGAGTGTTTTACATCCTTTATATTTGTTTTGAAAACTTTGCTTGTTTCCACAAATGTGTCCACTGTGGGAGTAAACCCCCACCCATGGATGGGCACGCTCTGTGTCTTTCCTGCCTTGGGGAAGGTGGATGCATGTATACACTGCCAAGCTTTTACAAAACAAGCCAGGCATAACCACTTGGACAGACTTTGGGCTATCCTCTGGAAGAGAGAGCTTGAGGCGGTGGATTTGCCAGCATCAGATATGGTGCAGGTCTTGACTGGCCTTCTTAAGGGAATGTCAAAGACTCTCTCCCACTCAGCATGCCCTGCCGAAGTGTCAAGGTCTACTCCTCCCACCCAGCCATGGGCTTTACAGGCACACCCACACCTGGGTGGTCATTGACACTTATGACGTAGCGTGATTGAACATGCATGTGTGAACTAATCTGTCCTTGTCTCCCAATGATAATAAACTCTCTTGTTTTTAAGTCCAGATACTTTCTTTTGCATTAAAACACTGGCAAATAAACATTGTAGAACATTAATTTGCTATCTGCAAGTCTCCAAAGCACTTTTCTCATTAATTTTGCCAGTAGAATAAGTTTAGATTTCCCTAGCTGTAAAATGGAAATTATAAGTTCTCTTAAATTCTCAGAATATAAAAGAACATAACTAGTTCAGCAGTCTTTTGCCCTGTTTAATTATCTCTTCTAATACTGGAGTAGCATTAAGTCCTCATTTCACAGGTAATTCTAGTATGAAATAAGCTATATGTTGCTGGTTATTTAAATAGTTAATCTCTTTGATCATCTCATTCCTCTAAGTAGCATACTTTTATATGATTCTAGAACTGACTAGAAGTTGCTCTATTTTAGAAGAATTGGATTGTTGCATCTTTGAAACAGCTGTATTGGGAATATAAAAGATTAACAAATAAAATAAAATTTTGAGAGTGTTCTGTTTTTCTCTAGATACTATGAAATAAAGTTCCAGTGTACCAAAGTCATGTGTTTTGGTTTACCCATATTGCCTTTCGTAAATGTTCATTAGTGAATTGCAGTTAGATGACTATTTAGGAGAATAAGCCTGGATTCAACAAAAGGTTGTTTGCTAATCTAAAATCCTTTTAAAATTATCACAAACGGCCTTTGCGTGAACAATGTACAGCCACCTGTAAAAGCCACTCATTAGTTAAATGAACCTTCCTCCATTTGGAGGATATAGGCAGAATATGTTTATTATGATGATGCTAGTTTATGCATTTTGCATTCTTTTTAAATTTTAAACACTTCCAATTTTGTTGGGTCTCTTTTAGCAGGTATTTCCATTGGGCGCTGTGATTTTGAGTTTGATCTTTGTGACTGGGAACAAGATCAGAATGACGACCTTGACTGGAATCTCAGAATTGGAGGCATCCCAAGAGCAGGCAGTGGACCAATTGCTGATCATACCTTGCAAGAACCATCTGGTCATTACATCTTTATAAAAAACTCCTTCCCTCATTTGCAAGGGCAAGAAGCCAGGATTTCTAGTGTGTTAATAAGCAGAAAGAGCAAAAATTGCAAGGTATGTGAAGGAATGTCTAGCAGAAACGATAGAAGTTAATTTCTAATTGCAAGAATTCAACATCACTGAAGAGTCCCTTAGAGAAAATGTACCTTGTTCTTTCATTAAGCGGAATACTATTGTAAGGCAGTATTTTGTCGCTCTCAGTTTAGTCACTAAAAGGGAGAATGGTTTCTCTTGAAAAATTCAGTTGTTTGAATGAAATGAAAGACTTAAGTGGCATCAAAGTTTGGATCTTGGCTGCCTGGGGTAGAAAATGCCATATAATAAAAATGTACTGAATAATTTGCCTACCTCTGCTAAGCTATTGAAATTAAGCAGGGTTACACACATGTTTGAATGCAAGAGAGCATTTGTGCAGTTAAAATGACATCTGGGTTTTTTCTTAACATCTGGTGAGAGGCAAGTAAACATTTATTTTCCAAAGGAAGACAATACATTTTGTTCCACTTGTTGTTGCACCTGCTAATACAGGGGTTAGCAGACATTTACTTGGTAGATTCTACTCTGTTTTTTTACTAGTACCCCGAGGTTTCCCAACCAGAGCCTGGTAAAAAACAGTGGTGTGGGTGGAGAGCCACACATGTAGAATGGGAGAACCTCTCAGCACATGCACAGCCCAGGAATTTGTTTTCAGAACAAAAGCTTAGTTCACCCCCGACATCCACTCTGGGTTTTCCCCTGCTGAAACCAAGGAAACAATGTAGAAGGGGGGGAATAACCTTTTGGTTGGTCCTATTGTTAAACAGGAGTCAGAAACCTTTGCTGACCTACTATAAATCACCCAGGTATCTACCAGTAGATCCTGATCTACCTTCTGCCCATACCTGTTCTATGTAGGGATGGGCCACTCTGTTAATTTCAATTTCTATTTTTTCCAATCTTAACTTCAACTCTTTCCAAACTTTGAGGGAAAAGTTTGCATCAAAATTTGTATGTATTTTGTGCACTTTTCTCCCAATACATTCATGTTTGTATGCAATTTTACTTAATATGCACATTTTCTTGCAAGCAATTTTCCTAATATGTATTTATGAATGTTATTTTTGCTTAATATATACACATTTTTGTGTGCATGTTATCTAATATACGAGTGTTTGTATTCATTTTTTGATTGGAGGACTCCATAGCAAACTTCAGATTTTGCAAGAATGTTGAAGGATAACTGGGATTCGGTTTGCATATTTGTTCAAAAGTGCAAAATTAAGTAAGTTCACATTAAAACATGAACAGAACAAATTTCTCCCTCATCCCTATAAGATGCAGGCTTTTCAGTATGGCACTGAGGTTATGGAACTCTCCCCAGGAAGGCTTGCTTTCTCCCACCTTAGAGCCAAGCTACACAGTTTTGCGAATTGTGTAGCATGTAGCTAAGTATCTTTTTCTTTACTCTAGTGTAAGCATGTGTGATCCTGATTTGGATTGGGACCACTGCACTCTGAGAGAGGAAGATTAAACTTTCCACCGCACTGTTTGCTTCCCAAAGCCCCCCCCCCCCCCGTGGGAGGTGTTAACAAAAGGGGAGAAAGTCTTCCATTGACACCAATGGAGACTTTATTTCAGTAAAGTTTTGGCTGGTGGCTCTGCTAATTTTTGAAGCTTAGTTAGTTGTGACTGCTGTGTTTTGCTTGCACTATTTTTTTTAAAGAGATCTCTGTTTTAATTTGTTTTGTTGACTTCCTAAATCTTGTTAGCCGCCTTGGGGGATTTTAATCAAAAGACAGGATATAAGTATTTGAATAAATAGATAGTGTGAATCCGGTACACTGACTGCAAGTCTGTTTAGATTCATCTTACTGAGATTCTCTTTTCATGCAACAATTTTTATTTTTAATCTTCTTAAATGAAATTTGTGAAGGATCACCACCGGGATCCTATGCGTGAGTTCGGCGCTTAACGGGTTAACTGGCACTGAGTTACAGTCCGTACGAGCGCTGGCAACCGCCTGGGAGGCTTGCGCACACAAGAGGAAACCAAAGCCCTTTAAATGACCAAATAAGGCTTTTATTTGTTTACACAAAACACAGAGCGGAACTAACAGCTTTCCAGGAATACTACAATGTCAACACAACCTTAGTTGACCCCTGCGTTCATCAATGAAACAGGCTCTTAGGCTAGCGAATTGAAACTGGTCAGTTACCTCAGATCAGAGACTTTACGCTAGTCAGTTTCAGCCTGGCTCCGGGTCGGCCAATCTGGGGATGGGAGTGGCTTACTCCGGCTGCCGCTTGGAGGACGAATCTGGCCCCGAAGTACCCTGGGTTCCAAACAACCCTTTACTGGAAGGGAGAGGGGTTTTCTACCCCTGAGTTCCCGCTCTCCCCACCCTCCAGGTCAGGTGGGGGCTTATGCCTGTCCCTTCGTATCAGGTGGGCTTATTCCTGCCCGGGAAGAAGGTGACGTACTGGTACTTTACAGCTCTTTGAGACTGCCCTGATAGTTTGATGGTTCTTGATGGTCCTTCCTTGGTTTTGTGGATCTCCACCGAGACTCTTCTTTGTTGGGGATGACGGTCTGTCTGGCTACTTCTCCTGTGACTCCATCCTCCCTTCCTCGCCCCCGTCCCTTGGGCGGAGACTATGTGTGTGTGTGCAGACTTGTGTTAGGCTTTCTCCACAAAATCAAAACTTGGCTTCACTAGGAAGGGAGCCACATTTAACATCACTGCTCCATCTTTACTACTGCTTCTCTTATTTTTAGATCCTGTTTTATTACCACATGTATGGAGCTAATATTGGATCGCTAACTGTCTACCAGGTGACAATATCAAATCCCTCCAAAAAAGTACTCTTCACTCTGTCTGGCGATCAGGGAAATTTCTGGAAAAGAAAAGTGTTGGCATTGGAAGCAGATGAAGACTTCCAGATAACATTTGAAGGGCTTGTTGGGAAAGCTTACGGAAGATATATAGCCCTTGATGACATTGTGTTTACAAGGGAATGTTTACCATCCTTGATGTCCTTACCAGATAAACCTACAGAATTACCCACAACAGGTAATTCCTTGAGTTGGTTTAGAAATATCTCTTCTTTCTTTGCTTTGGTTTTTCAGCAGTACATAGATCATTACACCTAACTAGAAATTACTATGCTTTGATGGGGTGTGTACACTGTAAAAATGTATAGTGTTCATTTTTTTAAAACAGTTACTTAAAAGGGAGGTGTCCTTTTAAAAACAAATTGTGCCAACACTTGTAAATTTGTACATATGCATGATTGTTTGAAGGTTCCCCTTTTGCATCAATGAAGCTCCCCAAATCCCGATTACTGCAGGTACTTCTAAATTATATTAAATGAGATACATTGTTCCAGTAAGTGACAAAGGAGTACAAAGTCTGTTGTGTGTTCAGTAGAGCTGAAATAAAGAAAATCTTTTAAAATGAGAGGTCTTTTAAAATAAGGAGCATATTCTGATGCTGTGCTGGAGAGAATGGTGTCCAGTTACCCCTACTAGTTCTGGGTCATTGCAGTTTACAGCTGAAGGCACAGTCTATATTTTATTGACTTCTCCTCCTGACCGAACGCCATCATCTTCATGCTGATGAGTTTATGCTTCAAGAAACAGAAAAATCTTAGCTATGTATACCCAAGTCAATGCATGGAAATGAGGACGTTCTCTGGGCAACACTCTGAAATTCTTGTTTACAATGCTAAGTGGAAAACCCCCTTTTAAAAACCATAAATATTTTTAGGCCATAAATATAATGATCTAAAATGTAGAGAAGAATAGCTAATGACATTGGGCATTCAAGAGGCATTTCAAGGGCACAAGGGGAGGAAGGGACAGAAAAGTTCCCCTTCTGCAACCTTCTTTCTGCTCACTGTTCACAGGATCCAGGCTCTCTGCAATATAAACATTATAATTTCCCTGAACATCCACACACACACACCCAACCACACATGCACACACAAATTAGTGTTAGCTTATTTCTCTTTTCTTTCACTCTAGGTAAAATCCTTTTAAAAAAAAAACCTTGATAAATTATATATTGATTTTAAACCCATTTTATTCAGTGAAAATGTTGAAATTCCTTTATTTATATTTTCAAGTGAGTGTGCTTTAGGATCACAGTCTCAAAGAAATTAAAGTGATGGTGATTGCCAGACACATTTCTCGCAATTTACTGCCCCTTTTACAAGGTATTTCATGTTATGAGGAATTACTGAAGCCTGGAGATGTGGGTGTGTTTGACAGGGAGCTGTATTATATTATTTCTCCCTTGGGCTTTTATTTAGCATATGATTCTGACATGGTGTTAACCTGCACTGGGGATTATGAGAGTTTATTATTCTTGCTATAAGCTTTTAAAAAAAAAACAAAAAAAAAAAACAAGCATTGTTGCGATAAAGACTTCGAACCAAAGTTCTATGCTGTGTAAAAATACTGTTGGCCATGTTCACCTTGCAGCTGTGAGTTGTGAGTCTCTTGGGGTACTTTAGAAATTCTAAAATCTATGCTTTTGGACTGTATAAGCTTTCCAAAGCTGCTTATTACCACACCAAAGATATGAAAGTCCGACAAGCATCTATGTGGGACCATTCTGTTTTTGTGGAATAACCAAGGTTTTAGTCTGCAAAAACTTTACAAACTCTAAACACTTTCAAATTAACAGAATTGTACAGGAATCTCGTTAATTCCTTCTTTTTCCTACTCTTAGGGTGCAATCTTCTGCATATTTAGGCAAAAAAACTCCTACAACTCCCAGCATTCCCCAGGAAGCATGCTGGCTGGAGAATGCTGGAAGGTGTAGGACTTTTTTTTCTGTCTAAACATGCATAGGATTACACCCTTAATCATCTGTCATGACCTGGTGCTCAAATTCTGGTCTCCAAAGTTACAAGGTCAGTGCTTTTTAATGCAACTTTCCCTTGGAATTGTGGAGAACCAGAGGCAATGGGATTCACTGCACTAAAGACTCGTATCCCTTTGACCTCTATTATGCTGAGCAGAGCACAGTATGGTACAGGAAACAGGACTGACAACAAAATTCAACTTTAAAATGTAGCATTCTGTTTTGTTTCACCTCCTTGCTATAAAACTTGCCAGTCATCATTGGCTGATTTTTAATTTTTTTTAAAAAAAGAGTATAATGATGACAGAGCAGTGAATAATTAAGTTCTACAAATTGAGACAAGCCTTAACCTACAACTCCTTGCCTCTCCCCATTTATTGAATCACTCAGAAAACTTTTATCACAGATATATTTCAAGTACAATGTATCTTTCTGTCTTCATTAGAGGCAGGTGATTATTTCATTTCACGTTCCTAGATTAAACGGTTTGAGCTGGGCGTTGATGGGTCCAGTCAATCAAAAATCAGTCAGTCAGTCAGGACTTCTTCTTTTATATATATAGATATCCCCCCTTGCCCCCCCTCTCTCACACACACACATACACACAGAGTATCATTGTTTATTAGCTTTAGAAAGCAGACCTTGTTTCATTTTCCAAAATACTTAAGGCTGCAATCCTATATGTACATGTTTATTCAGGAGAGTAAGTCCCATTGAAATCATTGGGGCTTACTTCTGAATAAACATGTGCAGGACTGAGATGGTAGAGTCCTGAGGTCTTTAGAATGCAGGTAGAGTACAGTCATGCCTTGGATTAAGAGCATAATTCCTTCCGGAAACGTGCTTGTAATCCAAAACACTCTTATATCAAAATGAAATCCCCCCCAAAAAAATTGTACAGAGATTTTTAATTTAAGCCGTACTACAGTACTTGTATTGCAAGACGTCACTTGTATATCAAGTAAAAAAATATTAAATAAATATTTAAAAATTTGCTTGTCTTGCAAAACGCTCTCAAACCAAGTTACTTGCAATCCAAGGTATTACTGTATAGCATTTTTTAAATTCTTTCCAACATAATAAATAAATCCCTGCAAGTCAAAAACCTACACATCAGGAAGAAATGTTCTACCCCAGTCTGCTCCATGATTTTCTACTTGCAAGTTGGTTACTCAGAAATATGACCCAGCACTTCAAGTGGAACACTCCATTCTTTTTGAATATACGTTTTGTGATATAGTCTGTTCTACCATCTCAAGACTCCATCACCTCATTTGCTCCTCATCCTGCTGTACGTTTGGACCAGACCCTACCAGGCCGAAGAGTCAATCTGTTCTTTACTCCCTCTATACCATTTTTTACTGTGATATACCACAGCAGCATCCCCCACCATAGCTTGCAGTTCTGTGCAGGAATCGACACAAGTGGAAGGTTTATGTCCATCTGCACTAAGGGTCAAACTAGACATGACATCATGCGTGCAATTAGCAATTTCATGAAGGATATTTTTTAAAGTAAATTGCAGGCACTGGAGTGGTAGTGGCAAGCTGATCCAGATCAGGATTGCAATAGGGGGCAAAGGGTTAATCCCCCTTATGCAAATGTCCCAATCTGAATCAGAACCACCATCACCACCACCACCCGCCGCCTGCAATTTACTTTTTAAAAGCCATTCATGCAATTGCTAATTATGCAAATAGCGTCTTGTCTAATTTGACGCTAAGGCTAAACGTACAAAGGCAAGGAGTTAACGAAGTTTGCATGCAGCCAGAATACAATGTAGAAGGAAGGAACAAAGAAATAGTTTACTTCACCGTAGGCAGGCAGTTTGATCGATATTCTGTGTACATGACCGCATCGGGAAATGCTGTGTGCATGCCTGTGGTGCAAAGTCAACCAACAGAGCCAAAATCCCAAATCATCTGCGGAAAGCGGACATCTGGCTGCCAACAGTGAGTGGCGCTGTGGAAGGCAGTAAAACATGTAAGGTGGCAGCACTAACGCAGAGTGAAGAGTGGCATCTTGGCCTTGAGCCATGACGATGCACAGCAGGGTGTGAGAAATGTGGGGAGAATTGAATTTCTCACGTTCCCACCTAGAGTGGCCATGTGTGCTCTTTTACAGAGAGCTGTCAGAGGACTGTCTTCTTTTGGAGGGCTGTCAGAGGACTGTCTTCTGTTTGAAGGCTTCTTCTGTTTGAAGGGCTGTCTCGTCCAATTCCGGTTTAAAGATAAAGAACCCTAAGAACTGTTGCCCATCAGGAGTTAGCACCTGGAAAGCAGACTACACAGGCCAGCAGGCACACAGATCACCTGGTCACAGTCTTCCACACTATGGCGAGATGTGCTGTATTTCTATTTGAATTATAATAATTACTCTTAAGTTTGCACCTATACATAAAATTAGCATATGCAAATTTTATGCCAATCAATATCCCCTTTTGTCCTCTTTTTTGATGATGCATTTCCTCTTTTGGGGCAATTCATAAATGGACATCCTATTCCCACCCAAGAGTTGTCCTTGCCAATGAGATCCACATAAAAGGCAATGGTGAACCTATCCTGGAAAGGAAATGCATAAAGGATTTTATATGGAATTGTATTTAATGAAGAGGAAATAATAAATGATGGGAATCTCCGACACGACACAGCCATTTTATCTGGCAAATGTGGCAGATCTATCATACTTTAAATCCACCGAGGCAGTTCAATCCAAGCTTCTGCCATGTCTTAACTTACTTCATCTCAGACGCTCTTTGTTTTTATTTATTTTATTTAAAATATTTGTATATGTCCTTCATCAAAATTGATTCCAAGGAGGTTTAGGGTAGTATAAAAGTAGAAGCACAAAGCTAAAATACAGCACACTAAAACAAGCCAACAATAAAAGCAGCAGATAAAAACAGCGCTCGGGGGGTCGCATAACTAGATTGTTTACACTATTATAAAGTAGAAATAGATATTGCAGCAAGTTTTTTTTTGTTTTTGTTGTTCCTTCCAAGAATGGCAAAAACTGGAGGCAGTTGAATCAGAATAATAGAATTAGGCCAAGATTGAATGCTTAGTTGAACTTAGAATATCGGCAACTACAAGAAACTCATGGTTACTGGGTCAGATTCTAGGTAAGAAATAATAAGGGAAAGAACGTTTTAGATGAATTCTCTACAATCACACCAGGCCTGTATTGCTTCGAGGATATACTTTAGCATGCTCGATTCACAACTGAGCTACAGGACAGAATATGACACAGTTCACTTCTACGTATAAGGACTAGGAGATGAATAGAATTTAATGTGAGAGTAGAAAACTCTTCAAAAGCCTCAATTTCCCCCCTCCTAACAATCTCTTTAACAATAACTTACAATCTCAGTTTCTGTCAGAGTTTATATGAGATGAACTTTCACCTCATACAAAGTATGATTCTTCTATGCAGCTAAAATTTTTTTATTCTATACTTCTCCCTTCTCAGAGGCGTAGCGTGGGGGGTGCAGGGGGGGACGGCCGCCCGGCGCAACATCTGGGGGGGGCGCTCGCACTCGCAGCTCTCTGCCCGCGGTCCTCCTCTCTCTGCAGCTTCATGGGATCTTAGCCTGCCGCGCCTCGGGATTAAACTCCTCGCGAGCTGCAGCAGCAGGAGGGGAGAAGACACGACGAGGGAGGATCTTCCTCCTCCTCGTCGTCTTCTCCCTCCTGCGCTGGAAGGAAGGAGGGGGAGGAGACGCGCGCGCCGCGTAGTGGCAACTTTGCTGCAGCCCGCGACTGTTTGCATGGGCTGGCTGGCCGCCAGCCCGGCCGGCCCCGCCTGGATGGGTCCCCAGCAACTTTGTGTCGCTCGCCACGCAGGTGCCTCGGGCCGGACGCGGGCAGGAGGGGAAGGCGCCCCGCCAGGCGGCGGCGGTGGCGAAGGAGGCAACGCTGCCCGGGCTGGGCGCGTTTCAGCGGCGCGGCGCGGGCACGGCGCGGCGCAGCGGAGAGTCCGGCGGGTGGACGGGCTGCTGCCTGCCTCGCCTCGCCCTGGCAGGCAGGAGTGCCTCGACGCCCGGCTCGGCTCAGCAGAGGGCAGATTGATCGGCCCATCTGCATAATCGATAGGGCAGCGAAGAGGGTGGCCGGGAAATGGCTGCCCGCCCGCCGCCGCCGCCGCCGCTCCCCTCCGCCGGCCTTCTCGCCACGCTGCGCGGGGAGCGAGCCTCTGCCCCGGAGGAGGCGCCCCGGCACGCTGCCTGCCAACATGTCACTGGCGCCCGGAGCCCCCCGGCACCCTCCTTCTGCCTAGGTAGGGGGCACCCGGAGAGTTGCAAACAGGAGCCCCCCCCCTCGGCCCGCTTGCCTGGTTGGCTTAGTGCTGAGTCCCTGTGCTTATCTAAATATTTGCAAAAGCGCCTTTTTTTTTTTTAATTGCTCGGAGCAAACCGAGTCGTGTCCTTTGGGGGAGGGAGAAAATGTCCGGGGGTTGCGGCGATTGGTGCCAAGTGCGTATTTCGCCCAGACCTTCGCCGTTGGGTCCTGCGAAGCGCCGGGCCGAAGCGCCCGTGGAAGCCGCCTTCCAGCTCGCCTTGGCCACCGGGTCTTGCCTTTGGGCCCATCTAGTGGAAGAGACTCGAGTGCTAAAATCCACGGGTTAGGGGGCGCAAATTACTTGCCTTGCCCCGGGTGCTGACAACCCACGCTACGCCACTGTCCCTTCTCCAATAACCTCAGTCAGTTACCATTTTGTTTCATCTTAACAAATATCACAATACATTATATGGTGGGTTTATGATGTTATTCAGCTCCATTACCTCAGTAAAGTCATCCTGAAGCCTCTCAAGACATGCTAACTATAATATACATACCGTAGTTTGTCAAAGGAGGGGGAAAAAGACTGCCGACTATAGAACTTGAAGGGTTGCAGTACAAATGTATGAAATGTACGGTAAATTTCATTCTACAAGACTGAAGTGATCTGCAAATCCTGCTGTGGCCACCACCATTAGCCAAATCTCCTATTTGAAATTCTGATAGTTATGTTTCCAGCCATCTGATGTAATTCGCACAGGCTCCAGTTTTGCTCATGTCGTTTTTCAGTGAATTATTCCCCACTCCACCCCCAGTGCTGCATGGCTTGAAAGAACCCTGTTTTCTGTCTGACTGAATCTGATATTAGGACGTCACTAACTTTCATTCCAGGTCATGAAAAATATTTTTTTCTTTCATCCCAAATACTGTAAGTGTATATTTATAGATATATATGATAAACTCTAAATGGACCAAAAATATAGGCTGCATATGTTATATACTGTAAGGTATTGGATCTTTGAACACTTTAAGCAATAATTTATGTAATACATACATTTAAATATTTATTTTTTTTAAAAAAGTAAAATGATAAAAGATTGTGGTGGTTGTTCCCCTGGTGTGAGCCACGTTAAGTTGGCCCACAGTCCAATTTTCCATCCGAGACCATCAGTCGAGGATCGAGGCTCAACAACAGCCTTCCCCAGCCTGGTGCCCTCCAGGTGTGTTGGGCTCATAATTTCTAGCCAGCATGGGAATTATGGGAGTCTTTTTACTACACTTTAACCCTGGGTGGATCTCAGGATTTGCTCCTCTCCTCGAAGTGGTTTGACAGGGAAAGGAAATTACTAATTCTTGGCAGTAGAATTCTATTCTCACCTCCAAACGGCAGCAGTAGAGTGGAGCTAGACTTCTCTGGGCTACCAGAGAGTGAAGGGCTACTGGAGAGTGTAGGGCAAGTAAGTCCTGACATCTGATCTAAGCCCTCTTTCCCATTCTGTTCTTATAGGGCTTAGGAAGGGGTGTGTTCTTCATATCTGTTATTTTATTTATTTATTATATTTATACCCCGCCTTTTTTCCTGCAAGGAACCCAAGGCGGCTTACATAATCCTCCTCCTCCTCCTCTCCATCTTATCCTCACAACAACCCTGTGAGGTAGGTTAGGCTGAGAGTCAGTGACTGGCCCAAAGTCACCCAGTGAGTTTCATGGCCGAGCGGGGACTAGAACCTGGATCTCCCGAGTCCCAGTCCAACACTCTCACCACTACGCCACACTGGCTCTGTTATTTTACTTTATCTGTTATTTTACTTTATCTGTTATTTTACTTTTTTATCAGTCCTCTTTGCAGCCCTTCCCCCAAAGAAGCTATATGGATGCTATGTTGTAATTCATGTCTGTCCTCCCGTTGGTATTGTTTAGTCAGAACAGTGTTTGTGGGAGCACCAGGGATGCACAGGCTTGCCGAAATTCTCCATATTTCACTTCAAAGCTCAGCTTGCTCACATTTTCGTTTGTGGCCTGGTTTTTGAAAAAGTGTGCATTTTGAGTGGGAAAAGTCCACATTCCTGTGCCCATTTTTCAAAAGTGCACATTTCCCCCCCATTGACCAAAGGCTGGAAATGCATGGGTTTGGGATTTTCTTTGAAAATGCACATTTCAAAGTGCACATTTTTCAAAAGAGAGGCATGTTTTGAACATGATTACAAGTTTGGGAATGTGCAAATATATTTCAAAAAATGTGATCCCGCTTGCTTTCGGGTTTGCGAATGGGGCAAGTTTGGATGATTTGCGAATTGAAATAGAATTCTTCTACATCCGCTACGTTACGTTTCTGTCTGGAGGTAGTATAAAGGACTTTGAACCCCTGTGTGCAGGGATTCCTGAAGCTTGCAGATTGCTGGAATCTTCATGCTTGGCTTGTAGCACAGCAGCCATTCAGTAGAAGGTACTGTGGCATTGTCATGGCAGGTTGTTTGTTGTGCAATGAGTAGGCGTGGGTGGGATGGTGAGACATCATGGGAACATCTCCTTGTATCCATGAGTTGATTGGCTCTCTCTGAGGCTGTCTCTTATCGGTGTGTCAGTGCTGCACTGATCCATGATTGGTGGAATTCAGCAGTGTTCTCATAGATACTGGCAGGAACGGTGCAGGGCTGTTTGGCGCCCTAGGCCAAATTATATTTAGCGCCCCCCCTCTCGTGCCGTGGGGGGGCTCCGGAGCAAAGCAGCCCTGCTCTGCAACTCCCCCCCGCACTGCCGCCACCCCACCACCACCTACCTTCCCCCCGCCCCCACTGCTGGCTTCTGGCTGCTGGCTGCTGCTGCTGCTGCTGCTGCCACCGCTGCCACCTCCTCCGACG
The DNA here is from genome assembly GCA_021292165.1 of Shinisaurus crocodilurus. Taxonomy (NCBI): domain Eukaryota; kingdom Metazoa; phylum Chordata; class Lepidosauria; order Squamata; family Shinisauridae; genus Shinisaurus; species Shinisaurus crocodilurus. The sequence continues at coordinate 31,699,527 of CM037880.1, read as the reverse complement.
CGACGGGACCCCCACGCTTTTTTTTTTTTGCCGGGGAAACCAGGGCAACAGGGCTGTTTAAGCCCTGTTGCCCTGGTTCCTCCTCCCGCCAAAACAACGCCGGCGGGGCTCCAGAAACGACAGGAAGGTAGGTAGGTGGCTGGTGGGCGGGCGCGCGCGCGCGCGCGGGGGGAGGTGCGGCGGCGGTTGGCAGGCAGGCAGGCGGGGAGGCGCGGCGGAGGCGGCAGGCGGGGCAGGAGCGTGCCGGAGGCGAGGAAGGGGCGCAGAAACGCTGCGCCCTCTTCCGCCACGCGCCCTAGGCAGCTGCCTGGGTCTGCCTAGTGGTAGCGCCGGCCCTGGATACTGGGAGTGTGGCTGGTGGTGGTGTTGCTTTGTTCTATGCTTTTGGGTGGGTGGTTCCTCCTCAACTTTTGTGCAGGGCAGGCATAGGATACCAACTGACATATGCTGACATTGTGGCAGTGTGAGTGGCCCAGCAGCATAGCAGGAGCATAGAATGGCTTGGCAAGTACAATAATAGCTAAGATTTCCCAAGCCAAGGGCTAATGAAGCCCTAACAGACTTCAGACTCCTCCACCATTGTCCTAAGCTTCTTGATTGGCATAGCCTTCCCATGTCCTGCATGTCCTGTACTTATTCCTGACAGAGGATTTTGAGGAATTGTATACCATTGCTGTGCTTATCAGTTGGATCCTGTTGTGAAATTAGGCACTATTTTGTATTCAGCTCAAGTGCTAGATATTTCTATGGTCCCTAGCCAGCTGATAAAGCTCAGAAACACCAATGAGCTGTATATTCCTCTACAAAACTGGAATATTCTGCCAGAAACCATGAGTGAAAAATGATTGGTTTATACATATGTTATTTCATACCTATGATATTCCATACAATAGCTACATTGATTTTTGCAATGGAAATATTGAAATTAAAGGGATGTGACAGGAAATTATTTTGTAAGAAGGGTAGGATAGTTTTTAGGTGAAGAAAAGTATTTCATCATCTTGTATGATGAAAATAAAAAGCTCTTTACTCAGTGCCAAAAGGAAGGGGCCAGGCAAGACTCCCTGAGGAGAGAGTTCCATAACTGGGACACCATAACAGAGAAGGTCCTCTCTCCAGTCACCACTAGCCCTACCTGGAAAATTAAACAGGAAAATCTTTATTTATTTTCTCTTTCTCAGGTAGCCCAAACATTTTCACATCTATCAACATCTGATCTATGTTGGACTGAAAGGATTACATGGACAATGACATTATTAAATAAAATAAGTGTGTCTCCATAACAAAATGTTGCATGTGTGTATGTGTAACCATAGGGGAGAGCCTTCAAAACTCTCCCTTCTGAGCCAGGTGGCTGACCAGAGTGAGCGAATGGGCAAGTGTTGGCAGGCAAGAGAGTGCCGGGTAAAGTGGTGGGTGCTGGCTGGCAAAAGAGTGAGTGAGCAAGTGCTTTTCATGTAACCGCTCGCCTCAAGCGGGCGTAGCGGGCCGAAATCGGCCCCGCTCACGCCCGCAAGAGGCGAGCGGGCCTTACCATGTCTGTTAAGCCCTGTTGCCCTGGTTTCTACAGAAAATACGTAGAATTGGGGTCCCGTCGCACCGGCACAGGGTCCTGTTGCGGCCGGCTCGAGTGGTGCGGAGAATCGCTATGCGCCACTGAGGATCGAGCAGCGGGAGAGTCCGCCACGGAAAGGCAGGGTGGGGCGCCCCCCCCCAGGTTTGTGGACATCCCTATTTCCATCCTCCTTTCCCAGGCAGTCCATTTTATTCTCCTTCCCACCATGTTCTCAGTCCTCCCCCCCGCAACAGTCAATTTTTGGGCACTGAGCATGTTCAGTCCTCATTGGGCTGTTTTAACAGGTCCCCCCCTTAGAGTCCCCCCCCAACCAATGTTTGTACTTTCGCAAACCTCAAGGTTACCCCAAGTCTGCTGCTATCCCTCTTGTGCACAGATGCTGTGGTTTTTGCTACTAAGTATGGGCACTTAGAGAACTGAATTGGAATTAGAAGATAAGATAAGTACCATCTAAAGCAGGGGTGTTGAACCTCTTTCAGCCTGAGGGTCAAATTCCATTTCAGAGGAGTTCTCTGGGGCTGCATTCCAGTGGTGGGAGAGGCATCAGGCAAACTGGGCAGGGCCAAAATATCAAAAATACAGGCATATTTTAGCTTAAAGCTCTTAGTGCCAGTAACTAAGCCTTAGGAGAGACATTTCAACCTTTTAGAATGGGGGGAAAACAGCACAGACACCAGGAAACTACCAAACAATTTGTGGTTAGGGCTAGGGGACAAGGATGTGGCTGTCTATAGAACCACAGAGGATCGGATTTGGTCTATGGGTCTGAAGTTTTGCACGCCTACTTTAAAGTACAGGGATAAGTAGATCAAAATATAATAGTGTACTCTTAACTTAAGCTAACTTTTCCATGCTTTTTCCAAGCTGTAGCATTCATGGAAATCCTATGAGCTGCCTGAACAGCCCTTACCTAGATGGCCTGGTTCCTACAAACGATGTTTCTGTGCTCCTGGGACGTGGCCCTGGCATGGCCTTCTGTGCTCCCAAGGTGCTCATATAGGGGGCCCTATTAGTCTGATCCAACACACAGCTTTACTAAGGAGGAAAACATCAGACTTTTTTTTGTGTTAGGAACATTTTTGATGTGTATGACAGCTGGGAAAGGACTATTGATGACTTTTGTTACCTTTCAACAATGAAACTATTATTAGCTGTCTAATACCCTGTTTCACAGGGATTGCTTACATGTGACTATAGTGGCTGTTATAACTGCAAAAGTAATTACCTTTTGCCATGGACAGCTTATTACTTGTCTTTTATCTACTGAATGGGAAGTAAAATACAGCATTGAAGTGATTTCGTCTGGTAAAGGACGAACATAGTATTGAAAATTGCTGAAATAGATTTCCCCCCCCAGTTTTGTTCTTTGTTTATTATCTTCCTCATTTTGTCTCCCTGTGTTCATCCTTAGAAGTGTTGCCTGCCACTATAATGTGTTGGAGAGAGAGAGAGAAAAACTTTTCCTGTACTGTCTGAGACTACTGAGTTCTATTCAGGCATTTCATTTATTTATTTATATATTTAGTTATTATATTTATACCCCGCCTTTTTTCCTGCAAGGAACCCAAGGCAGCTTACATAATCCTCCTCCTCCTCTCCATTTTATCCTCACAACAACCCTGTGAGGTAGGTTTCATCTGGATACAAACTAATGTATGGGAAGCACACCACCTTGATGGTTTTTTTAGCAGATAAGGTGGTATATAAATGCTAATAATAAATAAATAAGCAGAAAAGGTCCCACCCTTGGCCATGTCTTCAAGGGTTCTCTTTGAACATCTGTATATAGGCTCCTGTATGCAGGGCCGGCATCAAGAGTAGGCATGGTTGGGTATCTGCTGATGGCCCAAACCCCAGTAAGGGCCCACTGACAAGAGTAGTTGCTCCTCCTCTTCACTAGTGTAACCTGCTTGTTCACCTGCCTCTCGCTCTGGCCCAGGCAATGGTGGTAGTGAGAAGAAGGAGCAGGAGATGCCACGGCCTGCTTGCTCCCTGGCTCTCTGTCTGTCAAACAAGCAAATGGTAGCAATGATGAGAAAGAGGATGTGGAGCAAGAGCAGCTGGTGATAATGGGGGTGAGAAGGTAGACTCACTGAGGGAGGGAGCCATTGAGGTTGTCTTGCTGAACTAGAGGTGTGCACTTACCCCTGAGCCCGCCTCGTCGGGCACTCAGGGAGCGCCCCTGCTGCGCGATCCATCTCATGGTGCCCGACGAGGCGCTTGGCGGACTTCCGGGTGCCCGGCGCGTCTCTTCTGGGTCCCCGGTGCTGTGTTTTTTACATAAAAACCAGGGTAAACTAAGGTACCTTAAAACTGCCACGAATAGCAAATTGCGGCTGTTTTAAGGTGGTTTCCCCTGGTATTTACGTAAAAAACGCAGCACCGGGGAACCAGAAGAGACGCACCGGGGACCTGGAAGTTCCTTTCCCCGGCTCCTCTCATGGGGACTTGTGCCAAGCCAGGGAAAGGTAAGTCGCGTGGAGCTCGGGGGGGGTCGAGCGGGGCGAGTTCGCCCCGCTTCCACCCCCCGATCGAGCTCCGCACTCATCTCTACGAAGAGCCCTTCAGAACCTAGAGCCAGCACTGCTTGTATACATGATCTGTGATCTTTCATTTTCCAGAGTCCTGGATCACATATATGGCAGCCTACGCACACTTGGGTCAGGGCCGGATTAAGACCATTATGGGCCTGGTGCTGAGGATTTTGGTGGGCCTTTTTATGGAAATAAATAAAATGAAGACGCAATTTTATATTAAAACAAATTAAATATTTTAATTACCATTAAAGTGCCAAAACAGAAACATATTGAAAATATTTCTTTTTTTGTAAACAAGAAGCTTGTTAACTCAATACAACCGTTATAAATAGAACATTCACAACAACCATTTTTAAATAAACATAAACCATATAAACAATTTAAATATAAGTGTATGGTCTTTGGCTCATAAATATTTGTTCCTTAATGTATTATTATTATTATTATTATTATTATTATTATTATTAAAGCATCATAATCAATACAGCCTGAGTTATGATAATGGTGCAGAGAGTAACTCTTGAAATAAATAGCAACCACTAGTTTTAAACACACAAACAGGTTATTCACTGAACTCTAACCTGCATTTAAACTAAATGAATCAAGCTGGTAGATTAAAATAAAACTGCACATTAACTTTTCTTCCTTTTTTACTTGCAAATTCCTCAATTGTAGAATCAAGATTAAGCTTGTTCAGCAAACCATTTTCAATGCACAACAGAGAGAGCGCATTTAAACGCTCCTGACCCATGGAAGACCTTAGTTCATTTTTCACACGTTTTAATGCTGAAAATGAATGCTCACCACTGCAGTTGCTGACCATTAAACACAAATACATGCGGAGGGTCACAAATGTATTTGGAAATGCACCGACTAGAGATTGTGCAATCATAAACTTGTACATTTGTGTTTCTTGACTCCCATGAATGTCTTGATTTGCAGTGGAAGATTGGTACATTTTGAAAATAGATGAAAACTGTACAATTTCGTCTGCAAACAGGGGTTCAAGATCTTCAGGATATTTTGACACTAGTGTAGTGGCTCTGGAACGTAGACTATCAGCTGCTAGAGTGCATATTTCTGATAGAAATCCAAATCTTTCTTGAATTATATTGTATGCTGCTTGCCTGTGCCTCAGTGATTCTGTCAATTGGTCAATTATAGGATAAAACTGGAGTCAGCTTTGGGAGTGACTCGTGACTCACCATTTTGGACCAAGGACTCGGACTCGAGTCCAAAGACTCGTGACTCGAAACCAAGGACTCTTCAACATCCCTGCAATTTAAAAGGCCATATCCAGTGCCTGGCCTGTAAAATGCCAATTTTGCTTCTGTTACAGTAGTAATAATACAGCTGAGGGTCTTCCCCACTGTCTGTTCAATTGTCAATAATCAGAGTTCTTCCAGGAATATGAAAAACACATTGATCTACCTTTAAAGTAAAGTTGCTGTTGTTTTTAAAATTTGCAAAAAGTAGCATCAGGGAAACTCATAAAATGGGTTGATTTATTCTGGCTTTAACAAACTCTCTTGCTCAATTTCTTGGTGCTGTGGAGATTCAACATTTCCAGTTTTTAAATAAGTGCTCAGCTAGTGTGCGTGCCTGTGGACAGCATTTTGTGCTCTGTTATTTTATTTATAATTTTTATTTGTTTTAAATATTTCTTGGGCACCTTTTCAGGGCATCCTTCCCCAGGGAACTTAACATAAATATGAACATAAAACTATAGTATACTGTTTCCATAAAATAGAATAATTTAAAACAGAAGTTAAAAACATCTGAGTCCAGCCCAGCGATCAATAAAACTAGTAGTTAAAAAATGTGTGGGCTGGGGTGAATAAATAAACCAGCAGCAATACAGCTATCATTAGAAAACAGCCCAGGATGATCTCAACTAAAAACAACATTTAGGGCTAAAAGCAATTTGGAACAACTGGGTTTTCAAGGTCTGTTGTTATTCATTTAGCCTAAAGCAATAGAACTGAACTATTGTCATGGGATCCTCTGTGGCACATGGTCTTTTCAGTTGCCCACCCTTCTTTTACAGAATGTTACATCCCTGCCCCAAGGTGTTTGCAGTTTTGACACAGAGGTGGCAAAAGATGGAGGATGAGGCAGGTGGAGGCAAGGGTAAACAGCAGAAGAATTATTATGCCTTTATTTCAGTTACACGTGCTTACACTGCAGAGATCCCCACCCCACCCCACCCCCACAATTGATCTGAAATGAAGTAATGTTTTTGGGGCTCTTTCCACCCCCAATTTCCTGCTACTTCGCCCCCCCCCATCTCCATCTATTTTCCATTATTATCTTATGTCATGTCTCGCCTCTTCCCCTACCAGCTGCCTCTCTGTAACTGTTATGGGGGGAGGTCCTACAAATCCCAGCATTCCCATGCTGGCTGGGGAATGCTGGGAGTTGTAGGACTCCCCCTCCCCCATGTTATATTTTACTATATTTTATGTTATATTTATATTTTAAGGGTGCAACCTTATGCATGTTTACACAGAAAAAAAGTCCTACAACTCCAGCATACCCCAGCCATCATGAGAAATGCGAAATGCTGAGAAATGCGAAATGCTGGGATTTGTAGGACTTTCTTTCCTGTCTAAACAATGCATAGGATTGCGCCCTCATTGTCTAAACTTCGGCAGTGGATTTAACCCCTCCCCCCCCACTTCCAGCCAAAGGGAGGCGGGACAGGAAAAGGAATTCAATGCAACTCAAATGCCTATGAATTTCCAAGCCTGCCTAGGAATCAGCACTCGGTCACTTTAACTCTTTGAGCCCCTTTATGCAATTAAAAAATAATAATAATCAACTTTTCCCTTGCCCTCGATTGAGCTTTCATTAAAGAGGAGGGGGGGAATGCAAAAATGCTTCTCCACACACACACTTAATGCAAGCTGTCCGAGACCACATGCATTTTTAATTTTGATCCATTTAAAAAACAAGGCTCACCAATATCTAGGCAGAGAGCGCTCCTCCTTGGGTCATCTGATGGTTAAATCAGCTCAGCTCGGATTGCTAGAGAGGAAGGGGATTTGGGGCCAGCGGAGGGGTGGGGCCTTTCTTTCTATTGAATGCCCCTTCCTGACCTGCTCTTCTGCAAAACTGCAAGCTGATTAATTTTAAAAATATTTTTAAATTTTTTATAAACATTGCAAATCCTCCGCGTGTTCCAATCCGGCTGAGCTGAACTTCAGTGGGGCTAGCTTCCCAGCAAGGGTGCTTAGGACAGCAGTTTATTTTCCCTTGGCAGAAGCTGGAGGCCTCACCTGAGATCAGTAAGTTACGAAGCAGGTCTGGTGTGGTTCTTGGGGTGGGGGGTAGGAGGTGGAGGAAGCATTTCTTGGGGCACCAAGACAGACACCCCGCGACACATTCTTCCCCCACATCAGGAGTAGGGGATCAATTTTTGTGTTGCAACCCCTTGGATGCAGCCCCTGCTCGTTTGCACTTTAACAAGAGGGAGGCATCATCAGGTTCTGCGGAACCTCAAGATTTGCAGAAGTACACAAAAATATTTGCGGGGAGGGGAAGAAACCCTAGAAGGAGGCAAAAAAAAAAAAAAACAACCCAACAGCCCAATGAGGACTGAGCATGTTCAGTGAGATCGCTGTTGAACGCGGGGTGGGGGGGATAGAAAATTGGGGGGGCAGTGGAAGCAGCTGCAGCAGGCACCGGGGTGTGGCAGGGCAAACTGTAATCCACCCAGACCACTTTAACAGCTGCTGCACTAATCCTGCACAAGGAAGGCATCTGCAGACCGCAGCTGGGGGATTATCTCACGCACACTCGTCAGCGACTGGAGAGGCAGACAGTGGAAGGAAGACCCTCCCCCAAGTCCAACCACACACCCCATGACTCTTTCGCGCCCCCTAAGTGGGGTCAGGGAGCGCGGGCAACCACCTTACCTTGAGTGGCTAAAGTCCTCGCCCTGCGCCTCGCGCGGGTCGGGCCGGTCGGCCCTTCTCCGACTCGTTCTCAGGCGTCTGGGACTGGGCCGCTCTCTGCAGGCTGCGCTGCAGCAGCCCAGACAGAGCCTCAGCGTGAGCGTGGCAATCAATGGCTGGCAACCGCTCGGCGTGCTCGCCTCTCGCTCCGGCAACGCGTCCCTATTGGTGGGCCTATTTTTTGGGAGGGGCCTGGAGCTGCCGCTCCAATAGCCCCTATCTTAATCCGGCCCTGCTTGGGTGTACCTACACTCATAGGCCATATGCAAACAGGAACCTCAAATGCATGGAAGGTGGGGGTAGGACCAGCAGATAAGACCCCAACCAGCCCCCTCCACATATTTATTTGTACCCAAATGAATGCCAGAACAGGGCTTGTCCCTTTCTGTTACAAGGAGATCTGGCCTGGGGTGCTGGGTGAAGGATTGCAGCAAGAGATAATTGGTTTCTGTGAGAGATTGCTTTTGTCATTGCTTGGGTGGATAAGCTCACCCAAGTTTAAAGTTATATGCAGCTACCATGTAGGAAGAATAACACACGTTTATTACGGTATTTCCCAGTGCAGATGCATGTCTCATAAAACTTGGGTATTCAGTCTTTGGAATGTGCTTTGCTTGGAAGTAGGGCCATATGTTATCTTCCTACATGATGTAGGAAGATAACACATGGACCTATGCACACCCATCTAAAGACATGGGTGTGCATAGAGACTTCAGTGGCTGTGGAAATCACTAGCTTTGGAGGAATAAAAGTATTGAGCTTACATCATGCCACTAATCTGGAGAGTGTTTACAGCCACTCAGAGAGAGAGAGAGAGAGCAGGAAGTTGTATTGAAAAAGCTAATGGCACTGAACCACAGTGTGGTTGGAAGCATTTTATTTCCTCTCCTCTGAGGTTCCTGAAAATGGGATGAGGACTGTCCTCATCATAATGGGATGTAAAACTGTCCACTCTGGCCAGTTTGTGCCAGCAGGTAAAGATGTCTACTGATTGTGACCTTAGAAGCATTATTTATATCTATATTTTAAAAGGTATATCCCACTTTCCTACTGCAAGAGCTCTGAAGGCAGTTTACAAACATGAAATAAAAACTGGAGCAGTAGTTGATACTATGCTTAGCTGGCTTGCTGCTAGGTTGCTGGTTGCCCCCAGTGCCAAAGCAAGAGGGGCTATAGGGATAGGTGTGTGTGTGTGTGTGTGTGTGTGTGTCTGCAGCAAGAGAGGCAGGCTATTCTCAGATTCTTTGGGGAAAGCAATGGCTGTTAATAAATTCAATAGAAGCTTTTAGTGATGTATAATGTCATCAAGAAATTAGGGAGACCACTACTGTAACAGGAATTAATACAAGAATTTACCAGCAGAATGCCCCCCCCGTAGGAAGTTTGTCACCCCCACATGCAAGTGTGGCGGTGTGCACCTGAAGCATACTTCATTATGAAGCACCTGAGCATTAAGTGGTGACATCTGTGCTAGGTTTAGTATCTTTATCTGAATCACTGCTGTGCAACAAGGTGGTTTGCAATAATATTTAAAAAAAGAGAATAAAACAAGAGCAGCAGCAGTAAAAACAATAAAACGAGCACTAAAACCAGTGGCAATAAAATGACAAAATTACTGTACATTTTAAAGCCTGTGCAAACAAAGCATTTTTTACCTGGCATCCTGAAGTGCGCGCTCGGTGATTAACCCATGGAGACCGGGTTCCAAAGTTGGGCGACCATTACAGAAAAGTCCCTGCTCTGGTCATTGCCTGCCTAACCACTGTCAGTGAGGGCATCTAGAGAAGGGCATCCGTAGAAGATTTCAAAGAATAGGACAGGTTCAGAAGGGAGCAGGAATTCTTTGGAAGACCTTGCTCCCTAGCCACATAAGGCTTTATATATTAAAATCAGCACTTGGAATTGTGCCTGGAAACAGACTGGGAGCCAACGAAGCTGTTTTCACAGATTCACAGATCATAGAGTTAGAAGGGGCCTACAAGGCCATCAAGCCCAACCCCCTGCTCAATGCAGGAAACTAGAGGAGGGGTCTCCCATCCAAGTAATAACCAGGCCTGACCCTGCTTAGTTTTCCACACCCAGACAAGCTGAGCCAGCGTGAGATGTGTTCTTACCACTATATTCCTTGCTTCTATATTTTGGACACATCCAAGTTTCTAAGTACTCTTCAAAGACATCCTCATGTACTGCAACTCATTGCAGTAGTCTGATCTGCATGCTGCCAGGGCATAGATGACCATTCGACCAGGATATCTCTTTCCAATGCCATAATCTGGACTTCCTTTCAAAGGGTACAATTTGGGACTTCATTGATCCTAAGAGTTTCTCTGTAGTCGTCATTATTATTTGTTGTAAATCCCCTCAGTTCATGGATTCGATTTGTGAGACACTAACAACTCCTTTGGGCCCATTACTCTCAATGCATCTGCCAGGCGAGAACAAAAAGTCCACTTGCTAACAATCTCTGCAGATCATTGCGGTGGAAAAAGTTATTGAACCTTTACAAAGAAGCCTCTCCTGTCAATTAAATAGCCAGACCACATTTTGTGACCTTTTGTTTCTTTTCTTTTTTCATCAGCAGATAATATTTTGAAGCAAGTAATTCTACAGTGTGTTTTTCCCAATCCTTTCCATCCCACGCAAAAAGAAGGAGTATCCCTCACTTTTTAAGTTCTTTTCCTTTTCATATCTTAAACACTCACTGGATGGCTGAGACTATTGCACAGTTGAAGAGCAACTAAAAGAGAGGAGGGAGATAAATCTCTCTCATCAAATGGAAAATTACTTACCCTCTGGGGGAATTGTGGTGGGTAAGAGTCTGTCCATACTAAATTAAGGCTAAATAAGGCTGCAGATGAAATGTCATCCCCCCCCCAAAAAAATTCAAGGTTATTTGAATGAGTGATAATTGTTCATGGTGTGTTTACTCATCCCATCTTCACCTCTGATAAACAGATTTTGCAGGGGGTTTGTATATTTTTAAAACTTCCCATAGTTATATATTACATTTATTTCCCACTTTTCTACCAAAAATGGCACTCAAAAGGCAGCGTGAATAATAGAATACAGATAAAGACAGAATTTTTATTAAAACAAAACCAAAATCAATTAAAAACACAGCAATAAAAAATAAACAGCACCCAACCAGTTAAAAACTCCTTCAGCAACAAATTAGCTTACTTGCCAAAGGCCTGCCTGAATAAGAATATCTTTGTCTACCAGCGGGCGGCCAAACCTAGCTTCCCTTCGTAGGGAGTTCCAGAGTCTGGGAGCAAGCACCAAGAAGGCCCCCTCTCTCATCCCTATGAAACGTGCTTCAGATGGAAGTGGGACTAAGACAACGACCTCCCCTGAAGATCTTAAAACTTGCGCATGCTTGTATGGGGGAAGGTAGTCTTTCAAATATCTTGATCTCAAGTTTTATGGGACAATGGGGAGTGGGGGGCGGTGGAAGAATACATGTGCGCATAGAGTAGCCAGATGCAAAAACTGCAGGACTCCTGCACCTTTGATAATTGTGTTGAAGGAGAAATTTCAGCAGGTATAGCCTGCATAATAAGCTCTACCGCCTGAAATTCCCTCTTTTACGCAACTGAGGCACAGCAGCCCTGGGCCTGGACCCACTACGCACACACCATGGGAATATTGCCTCCCCACACCACTTTGGGTAAGTGGGTATAGAATTAAAGCCTCGAGTGCTTAACTTTGCCGGGATTAGGGCCAGTGTGTTTAAGTTTCTTGGAAGTACTTGGAAGAGGCATAGAAAGGGAAAGAAAAATACTCCGAGTGAATGACTGGCTACGAAGGTGGAGCCGACGTGAGGGATTTGGATTCTGGGACCACGGGCTACACTTCCTGGAAGATGGACTGCTGGCAAAGGATGGGTTGCACCTCACAAGGACTGGGAAGAATGTGTTTGGCCACAGCATGAGGAACTTAATCAGGAGGGCTTTAAACTGAATCCAACAGGGGAGGGAGACATAAACTCGGGGGTACCAATGGAAGAAGGCCTCTATGCCACAATGGAGAGAACAGCTCCATGTTGGGTTTTGCATAGGCAGAACGAGATTACCACCTGACATCAGGATTATCACCTGACCTGGTGGGTGTTACTTGAGTTCAAGTATACAAGGTCTTTGGTCACGAGACATAGTCTCGAGGTGATGTGACTCAGCAGCCTTGAAGAGGTTTGGATCAACATGTTGATGAATAGGTTATACAACTGGTGAGTAATATCCTATTTATAGATGCAGGGTCTGGGGTATAAAGCTAGCACACTTGCTGATAGCTTCACTCCTCTTCACACTCTCGACACGACATGTGTATTGTTCTTGGACTTCACTTCATCTAGCCTTACCACTGGGGTATTGGATTTGTATCTGCAATGATGTAGTGAGTAGAGATGCATTGATTGCCTTAATCCCATGTAATTGGGTCTTACAAATAAACTCTTTAATCTTTATTAACTGCTGTTATCTCCTCCTTCCGCCTGCGTGACTGGGACTGAGGGTCATTGGCTAGGGGAGCTTTTGAACCCGGGTCAGTCCATCTCTCACATCTGGTTATGGGCCCAGATAAGGATCAGATAACGATCTGATGGTTATCTCAGATGGGCAGATAAGCCACAGAGACGCAGTTCGGAGAAATTCAGCAGTTATAGAGTTAAAGGAATTTGTTTACTATTTGTAAGAACGGTTTGTAAATAAACCGGGAAAGGCAATGCGTGTTGCTAAAGCTGTGTGCTGATAACAGCGGCTTGGAATGCAGCACAACTGAAGAATGCAGAGGACAGAGACGAAGGATTTTTCGTTTTGAAAGCAGCTAGAACGGAGGTGCCAGGCTTGGCAAATTCCAAGGCTACAGACTGTAAAAGAAGCTGGAACGTGGGTGCACGGTTCGGGCAGCTACTAGGCTGAACAGCAAACAACGCTGGACACAAGGATTTTGTTTTCCACAGCTTGCTGGAGTGATTGTCAAGGAGCTGTATCGGGCAAGGAAATAATCTCCAGGAGGCTCTGTGTCTATTCATTTGAGTCAAGGCTACAGGCAGGAGGATCATATTTCATTTACAGTTTGCTTCACACAGCAGCGGATCAGCTATCTTTTGCATTGTATCAACAAGTGGCTTGGATTACAAATGCGTGGATTACGTCTGACGTGGGCAAAGTGTCTGGAGCGTTGTGTCGCAGCAAAGCAGCAAAGTCACGTGTGACAGGAATGTATCTCGGGAAACCTGATACTACATGGGAGGCTGTATCAAACCAGCGGAGGCGTGGTTTTAAAACAACAGAGAAAGCTGTGCTTAAAATGGGAAGCTGTTCTTCATTTTCTTCATGTGGGATCACAGAAGAAGGAGCTTGAAATCAGCAGGGGTGCTGCTGATGGGAAAAACTTTGTGTTTTAACCCAGGACATAACAAAATGGACATTATTTTGTTTGAGCAGAAAACAGTGGATTGTTTAAACGAAGTTTTCTGTGTTGGACATAAATAAACAGGAAGAGGACTATGCAAATGGTCAGAGGTTTAACAGTCATGTTTTTGAAACTGTATTTCTTGAAAGTTGGATAACTTGGATTCAAGAAAGTGTAATATATGCTCTGAAATGTCAGGAAATGTACTGAATGTATATATGACTTGAGTATATTGTGGATTTTTCTGTAGCAAAATGTAAAATACTGAATAATAATTAGGTATGTTTATATGACAAAGCTAAGAGATGGATTATTTCTTTTATACTGTAATGGTGTAAATAAAGAAATGGAAAGTTGTACTGTTGCAACTATAAAAAAAGTTAAATGCTTATATGTATGACATGTACATGCATGCATATCACATGAATGTTTAATCATTTAGATTCACAGGCTTGTGAAAGAAAATGCAAACTGTGTTGTGGGGAAAGCATTGGGGAAATTGTAATTTTCACATGAAAGGTAATTTTGTGCACATAAACAAGGGATGCTAGCTTCAACAGGTAAACTGGAAGGCAAGCTGAAAAAAACAGTTCATTTCATTTCAATTTGTTCTTGGTGATCTTGTGGATACGCTGATGGTTTTTAGAGGAAAGGCACGTTATTTCATGATGTCAATTGATCAATACACGAGGTACAAGGTTGTGTACATGTTAGATAGAAAACTGTAGTATTGAACAAAGTCAAGGTGTTTTGTGCTTGGGTGGGAAACAAGCATATTACCCATGTTACCTATTTCTTTTAAGATATGGGAAAGTTCAATTCAGTGCATGCTTTGATGACTTTCTAACAGGATGTGATATTGAACACATGGATTGTGTGGAAGAGTAAACAAACACTCAGAAGAGGTGATGATAATTTGGATAATGAGGTTTGGGTAGAAGCTCTTAAATGTTTTTGATTATGTACATGATAGAAGTTTTAGTTCTGTGTGATGAACTGTACACCTTATAGAAAGTAGTGTAGAAGGAGGAATCTTCTGGAGAAACATTTCAGGATCTTGGATCTGATATGTAGGTACATACACCTCAAAGTTAGAAGAAATCTGTAAGGGAGCTTACATGAGATTTTTCTAGAAATGAGAATATTGTGTTTCACATGAACAACACTTGGATAGTGAGATTATCTAGAAGTGTTGAGTATAATGCTGAATGAAAAAGTGAGATCATTTTTCAAAATTAATTCTGTTAATGCAGGAGATGCATCAAGTGCAGAGTCAGAATAGAAAAGCATTTGCTGAAAGACAGTCAGGTAAATTTGACAAACTCTGATACACATTTGGTTTAGTGGAGGCTAAACAAATGATTGTTCATCATTGGTGCAAATTTATTGGAACAAGAACCTGATAACTGATGAGGTAAGGAACAGGTGAGTCAAACAACCTGTGAGATATCAGGATGAATTTGCAGGAAAAGCCATTTGAAAGCTTGACATTTCAAAGAGGTGAAAAAAATGTCTGTTAAGGAAGCTAAACCATAGCTTCAGGCTATGCAAGCTGAGTTGAATTCTTTGGATAAAGAACAAAACATGGAAGCTGGGAAACAAACAGCAGTCCATGGAACTCATTGTTACCAGATAGATTTTTAAGTGAAAACTAACCAGATTGGAAAAGGTTATATGAAAAATAGCAAGATTGGTTGCTTGTGATTTTGCTCAAGTTAAAAGGAGCTGGATAATCATGAGATGAGTGCAACAACAATTTGCTTTGGAAACAGTTAGACTGATATTTAAGAATGTGAAATGTATGGATATTTCACAGTTGGAAATATTGGAACATAAGCATTTTAAATGAGAGGAAGTCTTTAAATGGAAAACTGTCTGAGAATAATTTTCTGTAGAAAAGCTAGAATCAGCTGGAGGCTGGAATTCTGTTTTGAACTCAAACATTGTTGAATTGAGATTTGCACAGAGAGGCAGATCAATGTTTGTTTGTTAAACAGGAAGAACAAGGACATAGACTGTCCTTTTATCTGTCTTTCTGGACAGATAAAAACAATATGATATAATTGATCCAGGGTTTGGAATTTCATTTGGAAATGAAACTGCTTGGTGGTGGATCAACTGTTTATTTGTAAATAGAAGTTGAGGGAGAACCAAGAGGGCAGTATCTTACTGCAACAAACCAGAGAAATATCATGGATGTGATTGAGAATTTTGGAGATAGTTAACTCAGTGAGAGACTCCAAATAGTTGAGGATTTTCAAGCACATGCTGATGGAAAAGCAGTTTGAATGCTACACAGGGGCATTGGGCTGTTGAGCTTTACTGTACAAGCAACAAGGCCAGGTATTGCTGTCAGTGTAATGGGCAGACTGTTAGACCAACAGGACATGCTTGGAGAGCTCTGAAAAGGAGTTGAGTGTTATCTGGAAGGAACATCACACTTCAGACTAAGAGTTACAACTCAGAGCACAGGTGGCTTACAGATTCACAGAAATGCCAGTTGTGGTTGTGATAGTAAGAACAACAAGAACACACCTGAAGTTTGTTATTTTTATAATCATACTTTGATTGATTGATTTTGTAGAAGCAATCATCTAAAAGGTTAGAGTTCAACTGAAGCTGAACTGAATGCATTGTATTATGTATTGTGCGATTATGCTATTGTAAAGCTTGAATAGTTAATGCATTTGTTTAAATAGTTTAAATTGTTAAAAATGTTTAAATGATGCTGGGATTGATGTGAAAAACCTATTACAGTTTTTTCAGGAAACCAAGGCAGGATTGCTATGCTGCAGGCAGATAGCAATACACAATGTTTTGGGTTTGCAAATAAAACTGTGTCATAAGGAGGGATACATCAGAAGTGATTTGATGGTGGTTCAAATTTCTGACAGGTAAAGTCATTCCTGCAAAAGTCTTTTTTATCAAAGTCCATAGATGAAGGAACAGCATCAGATGTCAACAAAGCTGTTGCTGTTGTATGAGGTAAATAACCACGTTCTGCGTAAATGCAAAAGCAGGGGGATGTTGGGTTTTGCATAGGCAGAACGAGATTACCACCTGACATCAGGATTATCACCTGACCTGGTGGGTGTTACTTGAGTTCAAGTATACAAGGTCTTTGGTCACGAGACATAGTCTCGAGGTGATGTGACTCAGCAGCCTTGAAGAGGTTTGGATCAACATGTTGATGAATAGGTTATACAACTGGTGAGTAATATCCTATTTATAGATGCAGGGTCTGGGGTATAAAGCTAGCACACTTGCTGATAGCTTCACTCCTCTTCACACTCTCGACACGACATGTGTATTGTTCTTGGACTTCACTTCATCTAGCCTTACCACTGGGGTATTGGATTTGTATCTGCAATGATGTAGTGAGTAGAGATGCATTGATTGCCTTAATCCCATGTAATTGGGTCTTACAAATAAACTCTTTAATCTTTATTAACTGCTGTTATCTCCTCCTTCCGCCTGCGTGACTGGGACTGAGGGTCATTGGCTAGGGGAGCTTTTGAACCCGGGTCAGTCCATCTCTCACACTCCAGCGGTGCCCATTGATAGTCTACCACAAAATGTAGGGGGAAAGTCGGACTATAAAGCACATAGTCTTCGATGTCTCTATACTAATGCCCAGAGTATGGGCAATAAACAAGACGAACTTGAACTCTTGATACATGAGGGCAAGTACGACTTGATAGGGATAACTGAAACCTGGTGGGATGACTCCCATGACTGGAATACAGCAATTGAAGGGTATAACTTGTTCAAAAGGAACAGAAGCAACAGAAAGGGAGGTGGAGTTGCACTGTATGTTAAAAATACGTATCTCTGCACAGAGATACAGGAAGAGGAGCTTGGCAGCCCCATTGAGAGCATCTGGGTTAAAATAAAGGGGGCAAAGAATAAAACGAACATGGCGGTTGGAGTCTACTACCGACCACCCAATCAAGGAGAAGACGAGGATGGAACTTTTGAAAAACAAATTGCCATTGTTTCAAGGAGGCACGATGTGGTAGTAATGGGAGACTTCAATTTCCCTGATATATGTTGGGAGACTTATTCAGCCAAACATGGCCCCTCCAAGAAATTCCTGAGCTGTGCTGCTGATAACTTCCTCCTACAGAAAGTGGAGGAAGGAACTAGAGGATTTGCTATCCTTGACCTGATTCTAACCAACAGAGACGAGTTAGTGGATAAAGTGGCAGTTTCGGGAACTCTGGGGGAAAGTGACCATGTTATACTTGAGTTCTTGATTCTAACGGAAGCAAAAGCTGAGTGTAGCCAAACACGTACCCTGGATTTGAGGAAAGCCAATTTTAACAAACTCAGAACAATGATTAGTAAGATCCCATGGCAAGTGACTCTCACGAGAAAGGGAGCCCAGGAGGGGTGGGAGTTTTTAAAAAAGGAAATTTTAAAGGCACAATTGCAAACAATTCCCACAAGGAAAAAAGGCAGAGGGCAACAGAAGAAGCCAATGTGGCTTCACAATAAACTCAAAGATGACCTGAAAACAAAAAAGGACACGTATAGGAAGTGGAAGGAAGGACAGGCTACAGGGGAAGAGTACAGGCAGGTAGCACAGAACTGCAGGAATAGTGTCAGGAAGGCTAAAGCTGAGAATGAGCTCAGGTTAGCGAGGAATGCTAAAAGCAACAAAAAAGCTTTCTTCAGATACATGCACAGTAAAAGACAGAAGAAAGAACTGGTGGTTCAACTACGCAATGAGGATGGCAAATTGACAACAGAAGACAAAGAAAAGGCAGAAGTGTTCAATTCCTACTTCGGCTCGGTCTTCTCCCAAAAGAGGGTCTATGACCCCCCTGGCAAACCTGAAGTGCAGACTGAAGGGGCAGGATTGCAGCTTGAGATTGATAGGCAAATGGTCAAGGAGCACCTGATTACTCTGAACGAGTTTAAATCTCCAGGGCCTGATGAGCTGCATCCTAGAGTAATAAAGGAACTGGCAGAAGAACTCTCAGAACCACTGTCTATTATCTTTGAGAAATCATGGAGGACAGGTGAAGTGCCAGATGACTGGAGGAGGGCAAATGTTGTTCCCATCTTCAAAAAGGGCAAGAAGGAGGAACCTGGGAACTATAGGCCAGTCAGTCTGACATCAATCCCTGGGAAGATTTTTGAGCAGATTATAAAGAAGTCAGTCTGCAAGCACCTTGAAAACAATGCAGTGATTACTAGAAGCCAGCATGGATTTGTCAAGAACAAATCCTGTCAGACTAATCTGTTCTCATTTTTTGATCGGGTAACCTCCCTTGTGGACTGTGGGAATGCTGTGGACATTATATACCTGGACTTCAGCAAAGCTTTCGACAGGGCCGGATTAACATAGGGGCTATTGGAGCGCCAGCTCCAGGCCCCTCCCCAAAAATAGGCCCACCAATAGGGACGCGCGGCGCGGGGGGGGGGAATGAGGGTCGCGCGGCGGCCGAGAGCGGGATCAGCGGGCGGAGAGAGGGCAGGGACGGAGGGATGCCGCCGGCGCTGGGGCTGCCCGCCTGCTGCTGCTGCTGCTCGCAGCCGGCCGGGAGGGCGCGCTGAGCCAAGCCCGAGCCCGCGCCAGCATGTCCCGCAGGAAGAGCCCCAAGAGCAAGTGCAGCACCTCGGCGCCCTCGTCCTCCGCCCTGCCCGCCACCCAGCAACACGCCGATGCCGGCGGCCGGTGCGCGGCCCGGGCCAAGGGGGCAGCCGGAGCGTCAGCGTCGGCGTCCTCCTCCTCCTCCTGCTGCGCCGCCAACAGGGTGGCGCTGCCCAGCAGACCCTCGCTCAGCAACAGCGGAGAGTTCTTCTACGACGTCGCCTTCAAGGTGAGCGGGCGGGGGGAGAACCGGGCGGGTGGGCACGCGCGAAGCCCCCGGCATGCCTGGGGGCGTCGTCGTCGTCCTCCTCCTCCTCGCCAGGTGGGGCTGCCGCGAGGTGCGCACGCCACGCCCTCTTCCTCTTCCTCCGCTTAGCCGCGGGGGGGGGGACCTGAGCATGCTCCCCAGAGCCGCCTCGCCCCGGAGCCTTTCTCGCCGCTGCCCTCCAAGTTTATCCATTTACGTCTCCCTCTCTTTTTGCCTCAGTTTCCCTCAATGTTTGTCCAGTTTCCCTGAGGGAAACCCGAGGCAAAAAGGAAAGCAAGGCTGGCACAAAATGCCCCCCCTCACACGCAGACACTTCCGTTCTCTTTCTGTTTCAGCTTCCCCCAAAGCACCTTCCTTCTTGCCTCAGTTTCCCTCAAAGTTTGCATACAGTTTCCCTCAAAGTTCGAGGGAAACAAGCAAAAAAGAAAGGCAGGCAGGCACAAAGTGGGTCCCCCCCTTCTATTCCCTTTCTCCTTCCATTTCTGCCTCAGCTTCCTTCAAAGTACTCTCCCTCCTTCCCGGCATCTGCCTCAGTTTCCCTCAGAGTGCCCTCTTTCCTGCCTGCCCACCTGTTTCCCATACAGGCGCTGCTGCCTTTTCACATTTATTTTATTTATTTATTTTATTTGTTATATTTTTCCTGCAAGGAACCCAAGGCGACTTACATAGTCCTCCTCCTCCACTTTATCCTCACAACAACCCTGTGAGATAGGTTAGGCTGAGAGTCAGGGACTCTTTTATAATGTATTTCAGTTTACCCCACACAAAGCACTCACACACACAGAGCAGCCAGACAAAAGCAAAACACGCTTATAATTTGTAGGTAGCCTTTTATAATGTATTTCAATTTTAGACAGCAAAAAAGGTAGTACATTCTTATTTTTTAAACCCACTTTTGCCATCGAAATAAAATTCCATCCTCCATTTAATCATTTATTATTTATTTATTTATTTATTTATTTATTGCATTTATACCCCGCTCTTCAGCCAGAAAAGGCTCTCAGAGCGGCTTACACAGATTAATAATAAGACATTCCCTGCCCTCAGGCTCACAATCTAAAAGACATGACACAAAAGGAAAAGGGATTGGGAGGGAGGAGGAAGAATGCCAAACTCAGGCACCAATATAATGTTTGGCATTCTTCCTCCTCCCCCCCAATCCCTTTTCCTTTTGTGTCACGTCTTTTAGATTGTGAGCCTGAGGGTAGGGAATGTCTTATTATTACCGGTAATCTGTGTAAACCGCTCTGAGAGCCTTTTCTGGCTGAAGAGCGGGGTATAAATGGAATAAATAAATAAATAAATCACTAATTTCTACCCACTTTTGCCATCAAAATAACATTCCATCCTCCATTTAATCACTTGTTAACATTATAATTAATTTATAATAACTTTCCATTTAAGAAAAAAAAATTCACCCCTATCAAGTGAAAAAAAATGACCCAGGTCCTTTTTTTTACTTGATCCATTCGTTCTTTTTTTTTTTTTTAAAACTATAGTCCGGTCCCCCAACAGTCTGAGAGACAATGAATTGGCCCCCTGTTTAAAAAGTTTGAGGACCCCTGTTGTAATCCTTACATCAACCCTGTAAGGCAGGTCAATAGCATTCTCTCCATACAGCACGTGGGGGGGGGGCAGCTGAGTAAGAGCTCGGTTCGTGTACATTGTTGCCTAACAGTCTGCATAATTCCCGAAGGGGTGGGCTGTGTTAGTCTATTGCAGCAAGAACAACAAGAGAGTCTTGTGGTACCCTAAAGACCAACACATTCATTCTGACATAAGCTTTCACGGACACTGCCCACTTCCATCAGGTTTTATTGAGTTAACAAGCTTATTGTTTACAAAAAAAGAAATATTTTCAATATGTTTCTGTTTTGGCACTTTAATGGTAATTAAAATATTTAATTTGTTTTAATATAAAAATTGCGTCTTCATTTTATTTATTTCCATAAAAAGGCCCACCAAAATCCTCAGCACCAGGCCCATAATGCTCTTAATCCAGCCCTGGCTTTCGACAAAGTGCCTCATGATATCCTGATTAGTAAGCTAGCTAAGAGTGGGCTAGATGGAACAACTATCAGGTGGATCCACAATTGGCTACAGAATCGGACTCAAAGAGTGCTTATCAATGGTTCCTTCTCAAACTGGGGAGAGGTAACGAGCGGGGTACCACAGGGCTCGGTCCTGGGCCCGGTGCTCTTCAACATTTTTATTAATGACTTGGATCAGGAGGTACAGGGAATGCTTATCAAATTTGCAGATGACACAAAGTTGGGTGGAACAGCTAATACTCTGGAAGACAGAAACAAAATTCAAAGTGACCTCGATAGGCTGGAGCGCTGGGCCGAAAACAACAGAATGAAATTTAATAGGGATAAATGCCAAGTGCTGCACCTAGGGAGAGGAAACCAAATGCAGAGTTACAGAATGGGGGACACTTGGCTCAACAATACTACAAGTGAGAAGGATCTTGGAATTGTGGTAGATCACAAACTGCAAAGATGTGGCTGCAAAGAAGGCAAATGCAATTTTGGGCTGTATTAATAGAAGTATAGCTTCCAAATCGCGGGAAGTGCTAATTCCCCTTTACTCGGCACTGGTTAGGCCTCATCTTGAGTACTGCGTCCAGTTCTGGGCACCTCACTTTAAGAAGGACATAGACAAACTGGAGAGGGTTCAGAGGAGGGCAACAAGGATGATAAAGGGACTGGAAACAAGGCCCTATGAGGAGAGACTGAAAGAACTGGGCATGTTTAGCCTTCAGAAGAGGAGACTGAGGGGAGATATGATCACACTCTTCCAGTATTTGAAGGGATGTCACACAGAGGAGGGCAAAGATCTCTTCTCGATCATCCCAGTTTGCAGGACACGGAATAATGGGCTCAAGTTACAGGAACCTAGATTCCACCTAAACATCAGGAAAAATTTCCTGACTGTCAGAGCAATAAGACAATGGAATCAACTATCTAGGGAGGTGGTGGGCTCTCCCACTCTGGAGGCATTCAAGGTGCAGCTGGACAGACATCTGTCAGAGATGCTTTGACCTAGATTCCTGCATTGAGCAGGGGGTTGGACTCGATGGCCTTGTAGGCCCCTTCCAACTCTACTTTTCTATGATTCTATGAAGTTTGGAGTGCAAAAAATTTTAAGTTGGTAATAAACGTTTTTTTGTTCTTTTTTTTTTTTAAAAAACAGCATTTTTATTTCCCTACCATCTCCTCGTGTGGATTTCCTAGTCACTTGATGTGCATATGTGTGTGAGTTAATTTCTTTCATTTCCCTTTAAAAACAAAACAACAGCACAGTCCTAACCTGTTTACTCAGAAAGAAGTCCCAGTGTATTTGAAGGGGATTTCTTCTTAATCAGTATATTTAGGACTGTATCCAGAGTCTTTCAGTCCTGCACGCACATGCATAAATAGTTTATGTAGTTTCATTATGCGCAGTGTGCCTATTAATGTGTAAAGTTATTCCTGTATTGTTCCCCATTCCCATATATTATTTTCTCAGAGACTTCTCTGGCAAAGCATATTTTTGTTTTGTTTCAGTTTAGTAGCCTATTCTGAGCCAGAGAAGCTCCAAAGGGACCATCTTCTAGCCAAATAATTTCAGAAATAAGTTTGAAATAATACAGCTTGGAGGTGCAAGTATTATATTAAGTCATCACAGCACACAGGCTTTACAATATCTTCCAGTAATGCCCAGAATGGAAAAACCCACAAAAAGGAGATAACCACTCAATGGATTTTTTTCATGCAAAGTTCATTGAGAAGCTGAAGAGTTAAAATATTAAAGCTCCTCCCTGCCCTTATCTTTAATTTGATTGCTAAAGTTCCAACTTGATTTTTGTCATTCAAATGTTATGGTTCAGTGGTGTTCAAATTTATAGTTTTTTGGAACTATATGAATGGAACAGATGAATCAATGGAACCACATTGATTCATCTGCTAAGGAACACCGGCACATCTGACACCAAAATCCTGAGTGTTGCAAAGGATTCTGGGAAGCATTCTAAGTCATATACTGTTTGTGCAGGGTGTTGGTCAAGACTACTGGGCCACAGCATTTACTTTGTGTGAACTGACCATTTGCTCTGCTGACCATTGGCCATGCTGGCACTGGCAGGGGCTTCTGGGAGATGAAATCCAAAACATCTGGAGATCTACCTTCTACCTTCTGGCCACCCCTGCTTTAGTGCATATTTAACACTCCCTGTGACTGCATGTTACAGAGGATGATTGGATCGATAATAGTGGTAAGCTATCTTTTAGAGAAGCTTGTCCACCAGTACTGATCACTATGCCTAGCATCAGCAACTGGCATCCTAGGGCAGCTGCCAGGCCCCACCGCCCCAGCAAGGCCCACCAGTCCTGACGCCTACCCTGAGCCCTCCATCTTGGTGGTTCAGTCTGCAAGCTGGGTCTCCATTTAATTTCCTACAATGCCCTGGAGTGACACTACGTCCATCACTTTGGGACATGGTGGGAAATTAAAGTGGCAGCTCCCAACCTCCCTTGAAGTGGTACCACTTCTGCCAGGTAACTCCGAAGGGGCCAGTTGACATAAGAGCACACCCCTGAGGGCACTTTGCTCAGGGTCCCTCAAACCTGGAGGCAATCACCTGATTAACAAACCCCAGAGTTTCGTATAATGCACTTTGAAAATCAACCTATCACTGCAAGAACAGAAAATGTCAGCAATTAAGTCAGGCTAGAAAATTGCCAGCAATAGAATGCATGACTGGAGCTTTGCCCTCAAAGCTTTTGAAGGAAAATTTAGATTTATTTGGTTTTGCCTCTTATTGAAACAAACAACATAAAATGACAATGTGTTGGCACTTCAGAGACCAAGGCTTCCTTTAATAAAAATGATTTCGACCAGTCTCTTCTTCTTGAAAGTCAAAGGGATTGAGAGGTAAACTTCCAGTAACTTCCAGTGTTTGTCATTGAACTCTTCCTCTTTTCTTTTTTCAGGGTCTTGCTTTCATGGTTATTTGGAATGTCTCAATGGCAAGTGTTACAGACCAGAACAAAGCTGCAATTTTGAGGACGACTGTGGGGATAATACCGATGAGAGAGAATGTGGGACCTCCTGCACTTTTGAAAACGGCATATGTGGTTGGCAGAATTCCCTGGCCGATAACTTTAATTGGGTTATGGGAACCAGCTCACCTCAAAGCCTCAGAGCTTCGAAGGACCACACACTTGGAAATGGGAAAGGTACGTTGCCACTTCTGCAGAGAGAATTTAGCCACATTCACAAGACTCACTTATCATCACTTCCCACGCACTACAGGGCAAGTTCTAAATCTCTAATTAGAATCATGTTATGAATACCTAAACCGGTTTGTTTATTATATTTATACCCCGCCTTTTTTCCTGCAAGGAACCCAAGGCGGCTTACATAATCCTCCTCCTCCTCTCCATTTTATCCTCACAACAACCCTGTGAGGTAGGTTAGGCTGAGAGTCAGTCAAAGTCACCCAGTGAGTTTCATGGCTGAGCGGGGACTAGAACCCGGATCTCCCGAGTCCCAGTCCAACACTCCCACCACTACACACTCTCACCTAATGTGTAGTTAAATCCTTAATGTTGGAAATGGTTCTGAAATGCAGTTATCTCAGGAAATGCTTATTTGCAAAGCAGAGTCTTCTTGGTGCTTTCAAACAGTGCCATATTTTTCTGAGGCAGTTGCACATCTGTTTCTCAGGCCCTGATGAGAAGCCACGTCACATTTGCAGCACCCACCACACATGTACCAAGGCACTGATGCCAAATGACAAGCCAACACAATCACCAATCAGACAATTCAGTATGGAGGCAAACTGGGCATAAATTACCTTGCAAGTTCAAGGCTAGGCAATTATGCCTTTGCCAGCCCAGACCTGTGATCAATTGGAGTTGCCAAGCCAGAAATTGGAACTGGGTAATCGCTCAGTCCATGAAAACTGGAGGGACAAGCTGGTAGCAGAATAAAGATCCACTGAACCCTTAATCTATGAGTGTTGTTATCCAGAGGGAGAAAGATTAGCGCACAAGCATCATCCAGAATTATTGTGTGTGACCTATAAGCTTTTATTGGAATTCCAGCAATTCCAGCTTTCAGTTTTTATGGTTTGTTTCTAGCCCTCATGGTTAGAAATATGATTTGATCATATGTGGGCAAAAATTCCCACCGTAGTCTTTATTGCTGTATGAATTGCCCATCCTTGTTTTCTCTATGCCTATATGTTGTTATGTAGTTTCCTGTGGCAAAGCAAGGCAACATCAATATAAGGGTGAATTTTGCTCAATAAGGAAACTCTGTAGGCACCTCAAACGCTTCTCTCACAAATTATTTTCTTTTCATCATACACCGGTGAGCCATATTTCACATTATTTGTATGATCTCTGTTCCTCAACATCATTATTTCCATGGCTGTGATAATACACAATATGCCTGTAGTGTTAGAAGTGACCTTTTCTTCACTGTGCTTGATGATGATGATATGTTTCCCCTGGAGATGGCATGGAGGCATTTATTTTCCAACAACATTGTTGCAAACTTAAAACAATAAATGAATGCCAAAGTCAAATACATGTGGGGGGAAGGGGGGATCTTCTGAATCAAGAACTTTTTCTACCAATACAAAAGTATTTTTTTGTTGATATACTACAACCGATGTGCATGGCATGTTACACTTTATATTAGGACAGCTCCTGCCCCAAGGATCTTACAATCTAGAATTCAACACAGGATAGGAAGTGAGATGGAGGCATAGCTGGACAAGGGAAGGAAATGAATTTATTTCAATCCCACATACTTAGGTTTGGTTTAGGACTGGGGAGCAATAGTGTTTTGATTTGAACAATTCGAAGAGAAACGTTTTCCTGGAATCTCACCCCCCAAATTTGTTTCTCAAAATTGTTTTAGGGCACAGTCCTATGGGTTGCACCCTAGTGAGTCAGAAGCCTCTGAACTTGAGACTTCCATGTATCCATTATCCAATGCCCTGCTGAACTGCTGCTGGTGGGGGTGGGAGGAGCGGCACGGCAGAAGTTATTTTCAGCTCTCCATCCTCCATTTTTAGTTTCCCCCCCCTCTAGTTTGGCCTCTGAACCCATACAGAGAGGGTGCAGTGGTAGGGGCAGGACTGAGGCTGGAGAGGATAAGATTCCTCATATCCTGGTGTCTCCCCTCCCCACCCACTGGAACACCCCCTTTCTGACCTCTCCGAGGCCATTTTTGTGACCTCAGAAAGCAGCCAGTGCAGTACTTCCTGCAAAGGGGTGGGGGAGGGGCGGTGGGGGAGGGATCAAATACCGTAGTCCCCTGTCTGAGGTTGTAGCAGTGTCTATGGCCCAGAGGGGGGAATCAGAAGAATCCTGTGGTCCCTGGGATGCTTTCCCAGGACGACAAGACTGGTCTCTTACCAATTATTTCTCCTGGGAGTAAGTCCCATTGAATTCATGATGCATAGGAATGCACTGTTAATCTCTTATCCCCCACCCACAAGGCATGGGACATCTTTTAAACATTTGGATCTGCTTTAAATAAAGCATTTTGGGGGGGGTGTTTTTGCATGACATTCTTATAAAAAAAGAAAAAGAAATGAAAAGAAATCCAAATGTAAACAATGTTTTCCCTAGTAGTTTAGGTTTAAAAATAGGGTTGCATGGGAACGGCACCTCTCCTTTCTTCGGAGGGCTATTTAACACTGCACCTCCTGAATAATATGGAGTGCTGGTGGAACAACCTACCCACTCTGTAAAGGTATGGTTTTCTGCTGATATTATTTATTTATTTATTTATTTATTATATTTATACCCCGCCTTTTTTCCTGAAAGGAACCCAAGGCGGCTTTCATACTCCTCCTCTCCACGTTATCCTCACAACAACCCTGTGAGGTAGGTTAGGACTTGTGGCAAAATTGGGAGCAAGATCAACTGCTATTCAACTGCTGTTCATTATAATGGTAGTCCCCAGTGAGTGGAAAAGGAGGCAGCCATTTCTAATGGCAGCATCCTCAGGACAGGACTTGCCGGGGGTGGGGGGAGATGGCAGCAGCTCAGATTTTCTTCCACCCATTTTTTTCCTGCCTCACTCCTGAGATATAGCTGAAACAGAACAGCCAATTTTGTAGTACGTGAAACATTTAAGAAATGGAGTACGGGAACTAAAATAAGATAACTACATATCTTATACATAACTACATAGAATAAGAATAACTACATGTAAACAGTAAAAACCTGATTATCAGTGGCTATGTACGTCGGTACCCACAATAATTCATAGTGGCTGGAGTGAACAGGATAGAGGCAGAAGAGTACCCCAATGTTTTTTTTTCAGTACTACTGTGAAGCAACATCAAAGTATGACTTCACAGAAGTGGCAGGTACTTCTGTACAGCAGTGATGGGTCTGTCTACACACCAGCTCCATGGAATCGCCAGCAGAAAGATACCCAGTGGTCACCAACTCTTCTGCCAGCGCTCCTGGGGTGCAGCAGCCTTGTGGCAGTGGAAGAAAGACCCAGCAGACAATGCCAACTGTAACAACCGTGGTTTTCTGTGCCTCCTTCCTTCAGGAAAAGACAGGCAAAATGAGCAAGGTAATCTGGTTTGGGCTGGAGGAAATAGCTGGCCTAGTCCATCCTCCCCAATAGGTCACCAGTCCCTGTTGCAATTGATTATGAGCCCCAAGCAGAGTGCAGGTAGCTAGGGACAGTGGCGAGCAGACAACAGTTCAGTTACTCCTCCTTTCATATAATCCAATCTATCTACGGTAATTTCCTCTCTTGTAAACCATATACTCTAGCATGGTTGGTGGAGGCACTCTAGCCCCTGCTGCCCAGACAATCCTGGTGACCTGATGCTAGTATATGCACACTAGTTACCTGATTCGGAGATAGGGAGAGTAGAGAGGATTGTTGGCTTCTCCTCTTTATTTTTGCAAGAAACACTCTTAAGTGGATGAAAAATCCACTTCTTGTCAAAGGTTATACAAGCAAAATAAATATAGGAAAATAAAACTATATATTAACAGTTCCCAGGGCATGTTGGTAAATCTAAATTCAACTTCCTTCTCCCACAGTAAAACTATTCATTAGCTTTAGGCAAATGAGGCAGATGTCTAAGGCATCTGCTGGTTCAGAAGAAGTTAATAGTTTCCTAGTCTTAACTATTGTGACAAGATTCTCCAGTTTATATCATATATTACAGTGGAGTCAAGGCTGGAAAAGTATTGCATGTTCTTAGGTACTAGCACCAAACTTTTAGATAAATTCCTATCACTTAGGGCATAATCCTATACATGTTTAGACAGAAAAAAGGCCTATAACTCCCAGCATGCCCCAGCATGATTGAGATGTATAACATTTTGCATGGCATGGAGGAGATGGATTGGGAGAATTTTTTCTCCCCTTTTCACAATGCTAGAACTCAGTGGAGTTATCCCATGAAGCTGATGGGTGGGAAATTCAGGACCTATAAAAATAAGTACTTCTTCACACTGCCTATAATTAAACTATCGAATTCTCTACCACAAGATGTAGTGATGGCCACCAAGTTGGACAGCTTTAAAAGGAGATTAGACACATTCATGGAGGATAAGGCTACCAATGGTTACTAATTGTGATGGCTATATATTATTTATTTATTTATTATATTTATACCCCGCCTTTTTTCCTGCAAAGAACCCAAGGCGGCTTACATAATCCTCCTCCTCCTCTCCATTTTATCCTCACAACAACCCTGTGAGGTAGGTTAGGCTGAGGGTCAGTGACTGGCCCAAAGTCACCCAGTGAGTTTCATGGCTGAGCGGGGACTTGAACCCGGATCTCCTGAGTCCCAGTCTAACACTCTCACCACTACGCCACATTGGCACCCTCCAATATCTGAGGCAGCATGCTGGGTAATACCAGTTGCAGGGGAACTTGAGTGGGAGGGTGCTTTCATACTTAAGTCCTACTTGTGGGCTACCTGCAAGCATCCAATTGGCGACTGTGGGAACAGAATGCTGGGCTAGATAGGCCTGTGGACTCTTACGTTCTTATGACCACTTGAAGAACAGGAGTTAAAGATAAATGGCAGTTGCAGTTGCCATGGGACTGCAGTGCTGAAGGGTGTCACATTGGCCCATCAATTGTCCAGCAGCTTCAGAGACTTTGCTTCCCCCCTCCCTGCCAGAAAGAACACCAACATGGACTTTATAAGAACTAGTGTCTGAGTTTGCTTCCTCGACCCGCCTTCCCAATTCCTTTTCCTTTTGTATTGTGTATTTTAGATTGTAGGCCTGTGGACAGAGCAGGAACTGTCTTATTGATCTTTGTTAAGCCACTCTGGGAGTCTTTTGGGGGGGGGGCTGAAGCGCAAGATTAAAATACTGCAAATAAACAGTAAAAAAAATCCTGTTTTCTAATACTTTTGAAACCTCCAGATATACTTCCCAGACCTCCAGATATTGCTGCGTGAGGAATGAATCATATTTTCCAAAATTTACTATATGATAAGAGATGACTAAGGTTTTGACTGGTACTTTTTTTTTTTCCTTTTCTGTTTTCAGGCTGAATGTTAATTATGGAATTTTTTAGATCCTGTGTCATTTTTGATTATAGGACAGTTCCTGTATCTTGAAGCCACATCAGTAGGTTTGAGGGGTGAAAAGGCACATCTGAAGAGCTCCAGGTGGACAGAGTCTAGCACTGTGTGCACACTGAGTTTCTG
Organism: Shinisaurus crocodilurus; assembly: GCA_021292165.1. NCBI lineage: Eukaryota > Metazoa > Chordata > Lepidosauria > Squamata > Shinisauridae > Shinisaurus > Shinisaurus crocodilurus. The sequence continues at coordinate 31,669,477 of CM037880.1, read as the reverse complement.
GTACTACATCTCTTCAAAAGCAACAGGACATATCCAGGTTCTCATTAAGGTAACATTTTTACTTTTCTCCCTCCTTCAAATAATTGCTTGAGACTTCTATCTCTGTCAAAGTGAGTTCTCCAAAAAAAAGAGTCCTTCCTTAGCAAAGCTGCTACTAGTCACCAAACAAGCATTTCTTAAGATATTTTCATAGCTGTGGTGTGGATGTACCATGCGCATAATCTTGTCTCTCATTTCCATCCTCTCAAACCTGATAGATTTAATTGCAGATGGCATTTTGCTTTGTATGCAAACGGAGTATAGAGTGTTGTATGTGTGGTCATTATAAAAACGATTCATGTGTGGTTAGTGGTTTCCCTACAAATGGGAGTCATTTGGGGCAGGACCATAGCTCAGTAGCTTTGCATGCAGAATGTCCTAGGTTCAATCTCTGGCATTTTCATGGGGGTTGGGAAAGGTTCCTGAGACCCTGGAGAGTCACAGCCAGTCCAAATAGACCATACTGAGCTAGATGGAGAAATAATTGGACCTAGTAAACAGTAGGTTCCTATGTTCCTGTGTAAAGAATGCATCGTGTGAAGTCACTTAGACCACTTCAACTGTGACATGAGTTTAAATGATTGGGCAGATGTACGAGGAACTACAAGCAATGTGTATTCTGCAGTCAAACTGCTCAAGAGTAGAGTTTGGTGCTGAACATATGATAGCTCTTCTCTGTTAACAGGTTTTTAAAATGTCGTCATCTTGCTTCAGTGTGAGGCAGAGCAAGATGAAACAGAAAAAGGCCTTTTGCAGTGCCTCAACCTGTGTGTTAAAATGAAACTGCATGCTGTACCAAAATGATTTATTAAGAAATGTTTCCCTCCCTGCTTCCTTCTCTCTTTACCTTCTCAGTGCAATAGTTTCCCTTCAAATGACAAACAACTGTCAGTTTTTTATACTTTTCATGTTAGCAAAATGTTAGCTTTGTATTTGGTCCCCTGTTGGTTGAAAGCAATACGTAACTGTGCAGTTTTGAAATGCTGGCATCTGTCAACAGAAAATATTCGGCAACTAACGTAAATAGAAGGAAAAATATAAAAACCACACCTATGTCATTTCCTCTCTGATTTCTCTCTCTCCCAGTGCTCTACTACTCTTGTTTTTTGAAAATGACATTTCTGCCCTATTCACTTACAAGGATGAAAGCATTATTCATTCAGGATTCATGGCGTGGCACTTCGAAGGGTGTCACTTGATTTAAAAAAGAATCATTAAAAGAAATAGCATAGCTAGCTGCTTGACTATTAATTGTTTGTTAAAATGCAAATACAGACTAGTCTGAATGGGATACTCTTGTGAAAGCTGCACTATGTGTGAAAGCTGCACTGTGTGTCAAAACTTGCCAAGTTGTTCAATGAACTTTTCTACACGAGGCTGTATCTCACTTTCATCACAGAATTGAGATCAGAGCTCTACACAAAGAGCTTTTCCTTTCCTGCTTTTCCACTACATAACTTCTAGGTGACGCTGTGCTATAGTGGAATATCACAATTACACAACTAGGAATATACATTTTCTTTTGCTTTCACAAATAACACTCTATTTTCCCCTCTAACCTCTCCTCTAACCCCCCCCCCCCCCAGGAAAGTGCTCTTAAGAAACAGAATTGAAACTGGAGGGTCACAATGTCCTCTAAAGAACCTGTAAACAACTGTGAGTAAGGAATGACAAGCACACAATAAATGCCTTGTGTAGAAAAGCTCAATAAGACAGCTGTACAATCGGGACAGATGGAAAGTGTATGTATGATTGGAAATGTTGTAGACACAAAGTCAATCAAATTATGGTTTGGATCCTAAGATAAGTTAATGAACAAGTTCATGAAAGGAAAGTTTACTGCCCCCTCTCTCCCCCTGCAGCTACCTGTCCCCTTTAAAAACCTTATAGATGGGGGGGCGTGGCTCATGAACAATGTAGGCACAAGGGGGTTGCTGGGGAGGATTTACCCCAAATCAGACTTAGATCCTAAGGTAAATTAACTTAAGGGAGTCCATGGAAGGAAAGTTTCCCATCCCCTCCTCTCCCCAGTAGTGTGCCCTGCACCTGTCCCACATAGTTCAGGAGGTCCCCAGGCCTTCTGCTGCATGGGCCCCCAATGCAGTGCCCGTGGGCTCCACTGCACCCACAAGGCCAGGCTGAGGCAGCTGCCAAATATATTCCCCTTCTGCAAATGAATGGAGTGATGCCTCCATTCGCTTGTATGGCGGGGGGAGATCCTCTTTGCTGAAACATTGCTGGAGATGGGGATGAAGTCCACCCGACCAAGGACCCTTGGGGCAACAGGGTCCTTGGAGGAGCATGACCTTGCCCCCCCCCCTTCAGCTGATTTTCAGCAGGTTTTTTCGCCCCTCCCTATTCAAGCCAATGGAGCTATTATGGTTCCACCCAGAATTAATTGCTCATATTTTTCCCTGGAGAAATTTCACCCAACACTTCATCATGGTCACCTGGCTCTGGGGCAACTGTTTCCTGATCTTGCTATCTGAACTAAAATTGATATTAAATGACTCTCTGTGCTTGAAAATTATCTACAGCAAATTACTGCTAAGCCCAGTTGTGCTGTGAGTTGGGATGTACGGATTTTGTTTAATCCATTCCATCTGTGTTTCATGGATTTTCAGGTGTCTTTCATTCTGTCATCCACTCATGGATGGAACTGGATTTTTTTAGGGATGTATGAAAATTTTGTTCCACCTCCACAGGTATGCATTTCTGCAAATCACCCGCCCCCAAGTTTTTTTAAAAATGATCCGCAAGTCCACAAAACCCTGGAATCCACAAGTCTGATTCATAGAAATCTGAACACATTTGAATCTGTTGTGGGTTTCTCTGATATCCCTAGCTCAGATGCCTGAAGATAAATGGAAATGTCAATATTTAGACCCCTCATGATGACAAAAAAATGTAAGGATGTTTACTACTGTATATTTGCTTTGGTACAAACTCATACATAAGAATCACTGACCAACCTTCAGCTAGCTGTTCAGTTTAAATTATCATTATGAGAATTGTATACTTCTCCTAGAAGCTCTCTTGAGTCCATAAATCAAAGGGTACAATCCTATCAATTGTGCCCTTGCTGCTCATAAGCCTCTGAACTCGGAGGCTTACGAGCACCTAGTGCAGAGTTTCATAGATTTCATAGATCATAGAGTTGGAAGGAACCTACAAGGCTATCGAGTCCAACCCCCTGCTCAATGCAGGAAACTAGAGGAGGGGTCTCCCATCCAAGTAACAACCAGGCCTGACTCTGCTTAGCTTTCCACTCTCAGACAAGCTGAGCCAGCATAAGCCACAGGCCTGTATTGGCTTACAGCTCTGCAAGTCAGCTAGATGGCCAATTTTGGCCGGCAAGTTGCGACACTTCAGAGGGGGAGGGAAGGAGGATTGGAGCGCAGATCCCCAGCTCCAAGGTTGGAGCTCTCTTTCCAGCCTTGGAACTGGGAATCTGAAGTATCCTTTGGCCCGCTAGATGCTGCTTAGGGGTCATAGAATCATTCTCTAAATGTCCTGATTATTGGAGATCTGCAAAGGGCCCTGCTCGCTTGTTTATCGGGCAGGTGGGGGAGATTCGACTAAGCGATAGCTTGTCTCTCTCTGTGGCGGGAAGTGCAGGATTAGGCAGTATGGCTTAGGGTTATGGTGATCATCCAGTGGCACCTTTCAAGGTGACTGACGTTTACCCAAGGCTGCCCTCGATAATGCCCTGAGGCTTGGCAGGAGGATTGGGACGTCTTTGGGGTTTTGCCTTTCTGGCCTACATTGGGTGCCTGGAGGTGTCAAAGTAAGGCGACGATGGTAAAGCCCTCCAGCTCCACATGGAGGGCAACTGGCCGGGGGCGGACCAACCCACCTCTGGTGCGGTTAGGATGTATTCGCCAAAATATTGGTTTTTTCCCGGCCAATGGCCGGGCTAGGTTAGTACCGCCCTTCGCCCTTCACAAATCTTCAATTCAATAAATGTGGCCCTGATTTGAAACCATATACTCTGTGTCTGACTCTTCTTTATCTCACCCATACACTCGCAACAGACTTCCACTGGCCCCTCACCTGGGGCCAGGGAGAAGATTTGCAAGTGGGGGAGGAGAGAGGAGTCAGGTAACAGGTCAGGTTGGTCACATACTGAGCCAATGGCTCAACTAGGGTGGGGACACAGGAAAGGGCTTATTTAGGCACCTGGGTTCCCGCCCACGGTCTCTTTTGCTGCTGTTTTCCGTCTCCCTCCCATCCCGCCCTGTTAGCAGTGTAGGCTCCTCTGGTCGCCCATTAACGGGGGCCGAGTAGGAATTTTGGCTCATTGTCTCAATTGGCTGGGGCAATGGGCGGGTTTCGCCTACTCTACACTGTGAATCAGGGTAGGGAAATTTTTGAATTCGATCTCGATCCCACCAGGGGGATCATAGCTAAATTGGTCGCATTTGCGGGAAGTGCGGGATTAGGCAGTATGGCTTAGGGTTATGGTGATCATCCAGTGGCACCTTTCAAGGTGACTGACGTTTACCCAAGGCTGCCCTCGATAATGCCCTGAGGCTTGGCAGGAGGATTGGGACGTCTTTGGGGTTTTGCCTTTCTGGCCTACATTGGGTGCCTGGAGGTGTCAAAGTAAGGCGACGATGGTAAAGCCCTCCAGCTCCACATGGAGGGCAACTGGCCGGGGGCGGACCAACCCACCTCTGGTGCGGTTAGGATGTATTCGCCAAAATATTGGTTTTTTCCCGGCCAATGGCCGGGCTAGGTTAGTACCGCCCTTCGCCCTTCACAAATCTTCAATTCAATAAATGTGGCCCTGATTTGAAACCATATACTCTGTGTCTGACTCTTCTTTATCTCACCCATACACTCGCAACAGACTTCCACTGGCCCCTCACCTGGGCCCAGGGAGAAGATTTGCAAGTGGGGGAGGAGAGAGGAGTCAGGTAACAGGTCAGGTTGGTCACATACTGAGCCAATGGCTCAACTAGGGTGGGGACACAGGAAAGGGCTTATTTAGGCACCTGGGTTCCCGCCCACGGTCTCTTTTGCTGCTGTTTTCCGTCTCCCTCCCATCCCGCCCTGTTAGCAGTGTAGGCTCCTCTGGTCGCCCATTAACGGGGGCCGAGTAGGAATTTTGGCTCATTGTCTCAATTGGCTGGGGCAATGGGCGGGTTTCGCCTACTCTACACTGTGAATCAGGGTAGGGAAATTTTTGAATTCGATCTCGATCCCACCAGGGGGATCATAGCTAAATTGGTCGCATTTGCGGGAAGTGCGGGATTAGGCAGTATGGCTTAGGGTTATGGTGATCATCCAGTGGCACCTTTCAAGGTGACTGACGTTTACCCAAGGCTGCCCTCGATAATGCCCTGAGGCTTGGCAGGAGGGAGATTGGGATGTCTTTGGGGTTTTGCCTTTCTGGCCTACATTGGGTGCCTGGAGGTGTCAAAGTAAGGCGACGATGGTAAAGCCCTCCAGCTCCACATGGAGGGCAACTGGCCGGGGGCAGACCAACCCACCTCTGGTGCGGTTAGGATGTATTCGCCAAAATATTGGTTTTTTCCCAGCCAATGGCCGGGCTAGGTTAGTACCGCCCTTCGCCCTTCACAAATCTTCAATTCAATAAATGTGGCCCTGATTTGAAACCATATACTCTGTGTCTGACTCTTCTTTATCTCACCCATACACTCGCAATGTATTTGCTCAGACAAACATTCAGAAATTAAACTTGATTTTGTACCACTCTTTTGCCTAGCCACTTTAGACATGGTTGACAGTAGACTTCTTATTTAGGAATTAATAAGCTCATTGTGAAATGAATATTTTATACCTGCCTTGAGCACTATGTCTAGTGGAAAGGCAGGACTTACATTTAATAAATAGTTTTTTCCCCTATCCCACCTTTTAGGACACATTTCCCTGACAAGGTGGATGTTATATCTAATAGTATGCATAATATTGTTACACCTGAAGATAAATTAAATACTTGTAGAAATTAATGCTTAGTGGAAGTAGCTATTGCCCAGAAGATTGTTGTTACAAAGCGTTTGCTATATATAGGGTTCCTAGGTCTTTCTCTGGAGATGCTATCTACACTGTTGAATTTAGTGCTGGTCCGAAGTATTCAGCCCAAACCTTTTTTCGGCATTTTGGGTGATGGGGCAAAAATGCCCCCCAAGCTTGTATTCATCCTTGAGGGGAGCAAAATCTCAGAACTTATGGGTTGGGGTGGGCTTACCTTTAAAGATGAGGCGACAAAAGAGGTTTCCTTCGCTTTTTCCACAGCAAAAGGTTTTGCCATTGCTTCAAGGGGCAGCTAAGCTGCTTGTCAAAGACGTGTGACATTCTCCCGCACCCCCAGAATGCTCCTGGGAACAACGCTACATTGTGACGTAGTGCTGTTCCCATGGGCTGGGCCATTCTATTCAGTTAGGCCGGGTGACCGGCCAGATGGGTGATTCATAAATGTAATAATAAATAAATAAATAAAATATTGTGTTGCTGGGGCCAGGGGAGACTCAAATGAACTAAGGGTGCAATCCTGTGCATGCTTAGATGAAAAAAGCCTTACAACTCCCAGCATGCTTGAAGGAACTGAACGCCAAAACAAACTGCTCATGCTCTGTACTCGGAACAAAACTCATGAAATACAAAATGGAACAATGGAGAATTCCTATGTCAGAAACAGGTCCAGTGAACTCTAAAATCTGGGGAGAAATTTGGATGAAGAGGAATGGAGACATCCCTACTTTAAATGATCTAAGACTGGAGTTGCTGCGCGCTGCGCCTCCAACCCTATTCCTCCACTGACGCCCTTTAACACTCATCTTTCCACTCGTGGTGCAGAATTGGAGTCCTGGTATCCATAGCTGGCTGGGGAGGAGGAAATTGGGTTGAGAGGTACAGCAGGCACTTTCTCTGGGTGATGACCTGGCAGCAGGGATATGTGAGCTCACTCTGATTTCTGTCAAACACATTAAAAAAAAGAACCCAGAAGAGTATTGCAACCATTTGATATGAAAGGTCTGAAAGCCCAAGTGAGCTTTTGCTTCTATTTCCCCTTCCCCTTCCAACTTCTCCCTACCTTCCCCAAGTAAAAAATAGCCTTCCTTTCAGCACAATCCTGTGTCTATTTGGAAGTAAGCCCTATTGCAGTGATGGCGAACCTTTTTGAGTCCCGTGCCCAAACTGCAACACAAAACCAACTTATTTATTTCAAAGTGCCAACGCTGCAATTAAACCTGAATACCGAGGTTTTAGTTTTAGAAAAACAACTCATACAGTTGTCCGAACTAATTAACATCTTTTGTCTTAAAAGAAAAACACAATAACAGAGCTTTCAATGATACAAACAGCTTTTTGCTGGAAAAAAAATCAACTCAAAAAATTATTATAGTACTACATTGTACACATAGCCTGAAGGGAATTTATACAAACTTTTTAAATAATTAGGCACATGTGTTTTTGGATAAGGGGGGATTCTCAACTTGTAATATGATTATATGCCAGACTGAAATTGTATGGGGCAAGCTTTACCCTGGGTCCTTTCCCTGCTTCTACAGGTGTCGGATTAGTAAAAGTAAAAGTCAACCTGTACTAGGATGAACAAGATAAACAAGAAAACTAAATGTGCTTAACACATTTTAAACACTTTATGTCTTGGACTGCAAACACTGCATTAGATAAAAGTTTGCATTGGGCATGCTTTTGCACACTTAATGTGATTTTTGCTATTGCATGCATGCTGATAATTTGTCAAACCTTGGCTCATGCTCCGTTAGTTTGAGAGCAATACATGCAGCACTCAGGTCAACTGTTAGGGCTTTACATCCAAGCCATGCTCTGTGCATCATTCTTCAAAATCTTTTAAATGTGATAACAATGTAGAAAAGAATTCTGTAACAGGAATTCTAGAATAAAATCATTCTGTTCCACACTGTGAGAAAGAACAAAATCATTAGTATTTTGCAGAAGGGAACAGTCTTTTCGCGATATGGTGACCAATGGCTCGAGTGCCCACAGAGAGGTCCCTGCGTGCCAGCTGTGGCACCCGTGCCATAGGTTCGCCATCACTGCCCTATTGCATTTAATGGAGTTTACTCCAAAATAAGTGTTTATAGGATAGTAGCCTTAGGGAGGGGTAACAGGCAGCAGAAGTTTCAGTTCAACACAAGAAAGGCCCCTTAGCTATACATCATCATCATCATCATCATCATCATCATCATCATCATCATCATCTCATTTCTCTACTGCCAAATAGCTGAAGCTCTCTGGGCGGTTTACAACAGTTCCTAAAACAGGACCATAATACAATAAAATGCCATATTCCCCCCCCCCCCCCAAAGTACAAAATTTAAAAACAATCTAACAGCTAAAATAATATTTGATACAAAGTGGACCTGTTAACAACACCTGACATGGGTGCACCTTTCAAGCCATTAAATGTGCTTAGATGTCCTTTAATGCCTCAACACAGAGGGCTGTCTTAACCTGGCACCAGAGGGATGACAAAGTTGGTGCCAGGCAGGACTGAGTGGGGAGTGGGGAGTGAAGCCTATGTCCTGTAGATCAGGAATCTTGTCGTTAGAAAACTACAAAACCCACAGTCCCTTGGTACAGCTAAAGGAAAGGCCTTGTGCGGCTTTTTCTCTGTGCACAGCAGCTCTCTGCCACCTGTTACTCCTTCTTCCACCCCCAAGATAAGGTTTTTCTGGCTTGTGGAAGGTATGAATAGAACTGGTAGGGAAGGGGGGTGATACAGACATGGAATGTAAACCACATTTTTAGAAGACTAGAGTTCCACAGAGGACTAGAAGTACTAGAACTGATTAAAATGGGGACAGATTACAAGTTGCCCCCTCACTCAAAGTCCCATTTTATCCCTACCTAGCAGCTGTAGAATCATTCCAACAGTCCCTATATCTTGCTTTTATTACATACTAACTTTTGCCCACAGGCTTCAGCTCGCGTGATGAAGAGTGACCGTACCAAGTTTGCACGGGTCATCATTTTCCTATAGGCACTATTTGTTCGAAATTCCTTAAGGTTGCGGACCGCTGTTTTGAATCGCTCCATAGGAAAGGTCCCCCGGGACTACATAATGGAATCCTAGCTCCCCCAGGACTACCAGCTCCCCCAGGACTACACAATGAAATTCCTGCTTCACCCCCCCCCCCCCGGACTACACAATGAAATCCCTGTTCCCTTTCCCCCGGGCAGGGCCGGTGCTACCATTAGGCCAACTAGGCAGCTGCCTAGGGGGCAGGGCTAAAGAGGGCGCCAGAAATGCCTTGAAAAAAAATACAGCGCTCTCAAGTCGGAAGGGGGGGGGCGCTAAATATCTGATCTTGCCTAGGGCACCAAACTGCCTTGCACCGGTCCTGCCCCCGGGACTGCACAATGAAATTCCTGCTCCCCCCCGGGACTACACAATGAAATCCCAGCTCCCCCAGGACTACACAGTGAAATCCCTGTTCCTCCCCCGGGACTCCACAATGAAATCTCTGCTTCCCCCCCTGGACTACACAATGAAATCCCTGTTCCCTTTCCCCCAGGACTGCACAATGAAATCCCTGCTCCCCCAGGACTGCACAGTGAAATCTCTGCTTCCCCCTCCCCCCCTGGACTACACAATGAAATCCCTGTTCCCTTTCCCCTGGGACTGCACAATGAAATTCCTGCTCCCCCCCCGGGACTACACAATGAAATCCCTGCTCCCCCAGGACTACACAGTGAAATCCCTGTTCCTCCCCCGGGACTGCACAATGAAATCTCTGCTTCCCCCCCTGGACTACACAATGAAATCCCTGCTCCCCCAGGACTACACAGTGAATTCCTGCTCCCCCCCGGGACTACACAATGAAATCCCTGCTCCCCCAGGACTACACAGTGAAATCCCTGTTCCTCCCCCGGGACTGCACAATGAAATCTCTGCTTCCCCCCCCTGGACTACACAATGAAATCCCTGCTCCCCCAGGACTACACAGTGAATTCCTGCTCCCCCCCCGGGACTACACAATGAAATCCCAGCTCCCCCAGGACTACACAGTGAAATCCCTGTTCCTCCCCCGGGACTGCACAATGAAATCTCTGCTTCCCCCCCCCCCCGGACTACACAATGAAATCCCTGTTCCCTTTCCCCCGGGACTGCACAATGAAATTCCTGCTCCCCCCCCGGGACTACACAATGAAATCCCTGCTCCCCCAGGACTGCACAGTGAAATCCCTGTTCTCCCCCCCAGGACTGCACAATGATATCCCTGCTCCCCCACTCCAGGACTGCACAATGAAATCCCTGCCCCCCCCCCGGACTATGCAATGAAATCCCAGCTCCGCCCCTGCTGTGGTTCATATGAACATTCTGTTTTGACGCAGGAGAGATTTGCATATCCGCTCCTGATTGGTCCCTGCAAACATTCCAAGTGATGCCATTAGCTCTCATCTATTTTGGGCCGTTCAGGCGCAGTGAGGGTTTTTCGGAGATTTGAACCCACCAGTCTTTGTCCTTGGGTGATGGAGAGTATGCGTGCCAAGTTTGGGGCGGACCGTGAAAACGTGAGGGAGCCTATGCGACGACGCCCCGCACACAGCAGTCATCCAGTCATTTAAAAAGTTTCCTTCCCTTTTCACCCCCTCAGAGAACGTTCTAAATGGCCTAGGGGAGATTTGCATACCCAGCCCTATTGGCCCCTGCAGGAATTCATACGAACATTCTAAGTGTCCTATGGGCTATTTGCATAACTGCTCCTATTTAGTGGTGTCCATGAACCTGTAGGTGGGGGCACCTCATCGCCACCTTGCCTCTCCGTGGCAGTGCTCCTGCTGCCTCATTCTTCTGAGCGGCGCAGAGCTGTTCTCCTCGCCGCTTGAGCCACCCGCACTGGTCCCGTCCCATCACTTCCGGCAGGCCAGAAGTGACGCGACGGGACCCTGTGCCGGTGCGCTGGATCCCCGCGCTACATTTTTGGCGGGGAAACCAGGACAACAGGGCTTAAACAGAAGTGACGCGACAGGACCAGCGCAGCGGTGAGGGCGGCTCGAGCGGAGAGGCAAGCCGCCCGGGGGACACGGTAAGTCCCCGCGAGCCTTGCACGGGCATGAGCGGGGCTGATTTTGGCCCGCTACGCCCACACAAGGTGAGACGGTACACCCCTACTCCTATTGGCTCGTGCAGGAATTCTGAGGTGAGGCCAATTTGCATAACTGCTGCCCTGTTGTTTTGCCCATAGGAGATATGAGTGTGGGGTGATTTTGCCCCTTTTTTTCACCCCCTTAGGGATGGAATTTCCAAAAACCCTTCCTTAGTGGAGCTCTACGTCATAAAAGCAATGTTCCTTCAAAATTTCACGTTCCTAGATGAAATGGTTTGAGCTGGGCATTTATGAGTCAGTCAGTCAGTCAGTCAGTCAGGACACTTTCTTTTATATATATATATATATATATATAGAGAGAGAGAGGAGAGAGAGAGAGAGATAAAGAACAACAGAATTTAAACTACTGAATCAACTCCTCTTTGAGAAGAACAAGTCGGTACTTCTTTTTTTCTTTTTTTTTTGCTTTTATAGTGACCTTTACCTTGTGCTCAGTTTTCGGTTTATCTTGATCAAACATATGGTGTTCATTAACTAGATGTAATATGTACACATTTAATTACTAGCTTTAACAGTAAGTTGTGTGAGTTGTGTTCAAAAACAACCCACATAGGATTTTTTCCTTTAAGACTCAAACGATCAGCTACCCTATGTTTGACCTCATTTTGATTGGCATAAAGAAGGTTAGCTTCATCTCGGTGATGAAATATCAGTTCATTGGTGCTTTAGTTTCAAGAACTCATTACTTTTGCATAAGGATGATGCTCTTTTACTAAACTTTCTCTCTGACCTACATAGAAATTCTAGAAGATACCAAATAAACTTTCCTTATCTATGTTTGTAAAAACACAGCATGGGTAAACACAAGGGGCTGGATTAGATTACAAACATACTGAAATCTCTCCCCTACATGTGATGGGAAGAAACTGCCCCTCTCCCCCTAACACACTCGCCCAATGTGCCTCTGTCTGCTGCCTCCACCCAATGTCCCCATGTGGGCATCACATTAAAGCCTTACCGTACTCTTGTCAAGCCCATTACATATCAGCACAAATCTCATTAACTGATTTTACTGGGAATATCAACCCTCTGATCTGTTTCTGAACACTGGGTTTTATTTATGCCCACATTTGCAAATGCTACTGCAGCCTTGTATTTAACAAAAGCTGCAGCTGAATGAATGGGGTGATGGAGCAGGGATGGATCACTCTGTCCCTCCTCTGCCAATCCATTTGATTTCAATGTTACCTGTGGAAGATGGAAAGCCCATCCCACAGTTCCATCCCTCCTCCTTTGCTAAGATACTAGTAATCTCCATTTTCATGCCAGCTGCAGAAGAGAGGGCTTCCCTTCTTAGCAGATTAGTAACATTTTTTGCAAGCTAGTAAGCGTTGAGCTTATTTGCAAGGCTGTGTCTAGAGACCTCCAGGGACATCAGAGATGGAGTGGGTGGGTGGGGAAGCAAAATGCACTCTTGATCCCCATCGTGTAGGGGAGTGAGAGAATCATCCAGTCTGTTCTAAGGGAAATAGAAATGTGTCAGAATAAAGAGACTCATTGGCCCCTACTAGCGGTGTTCCTGAAACTGACCTTATTTACCACAGTCCCAGGCAGTTTTTTGTCACCAATATAAGACCATCACTATTTCCCCACATTTTTATATGTTAGTGGTTATGTTTTAATTGTTGACAGACTGGCTGGATGTTTGGGGATTTATGCTGTACACTGTTAGGGGTTTTTTTTTTGCGTTGATTGATGTGGGTCATTCTTATGCTTTTATACTTCTGCTGCTCTTTTTTAAGGGGGAAATGGTTATATATTATACATATTTTATAGATATTCATAAATATTTTATGAAATATACATTCGTTCTAAGTTATAATTCAGAAGACGCATGCCTCTGAATTCCAGCTTCTGGCTGGGGCGGGGGTGGGGGCAACCGGGGGAAGAACTTTTGCCCTCAGATCCTGCTTGTGGGCTTCCCAGAGGCAGCTGGTCAGCCATTGTGGCAAATGGAATTCAGAGACCTTTGGTCTGATCCAGCAAGGCTCTCCTTTAAATGTTAAATGTGTCAGTATGGCAGTGCTTCCTTGAATGGGTTGACAGAGAAAAATTGTTACTGGTAATTTTGTTATGGGATTGTTATGGGTTTCTCGGTTAGAGTACGGAGTCAGAGTATGTTTAACTTGCTGGATTTTTTTTTTTTTAATTGCAAGTTTGCAATTACTTTCCTATACAGAGGTCCAAACTATGTACAGCAAATGGGGAGGATGGAGAATTCTGGTGTCCAGCTTCACTTGTATCTACTGCACATTCCATGAACATCTACACAGAGCCTCTGCATGTAGGGCTATCTGTATGTGAAAACCCTTTGGAAACCAGACCCCAAATTGTACTGAGAACCCTGGGGATGCTCATGGTCACATTCAACTGAATGCAGATAGGTCCCCCACCTGAGTGCATTGACTTGTACCAGTTTGATTATCTTCTACTAGGTGTGGATCCACTAGGTGTGGAACAGGTTATGGGCTGCCATTGTTTAGGATAACTTTTGCTGACTGGCATGTTATGTCCCGTAAATGCCATTATGATTGGGGTATATGTTGATGGCTGTGACCTAACTTGGGTTTTTCTAGTAAAAACAAAGGAGGTATTTAAGTGTACATCCAAAGAAAGAAAGAATAAATAAAACCATATATACAAATAGTGAACTGAGGTGCTGAGTTATGATGAGGTACAGAGAAACAGGAGGGAGTATCAGCATGCTCAAGGAAACCGCAACATTTGCAGAAACAGAAAAAATATTTGGGGGTGAACCTAGGGGGCAAAAAAATAATCATCCCCAAACAGCCTGAGAACTGAGCATGCTCAGCCATGGAATGCTGACCATCTGTTGGGAGCAAGGAATGGAAAACTGGGGATGGGGGGTGGTGGTGAATGGGAATGGAATGGAGTATCCTGAAAGAATACATGGCTGGCTCAATGGAACACTGAACAGGGGCATTCCACATTGCACCATTTTGTTGCAGGTCTCACTTTTAAGGAAATAATTCCTAGTTCTCTGTGCACTAGAGGAAGACCTTTGAACTGCTTTTAAGAGCTCTGAAGCCAAAAGCATGGTTGGAAAATGCTTCCACAGGGAGAACACCTGTGCCATTGATTTTAATGTGAGCCCTCACTCCAGCTTTATTAATTTTTTATATCAAGGCTGCAATTCTATAACCCCTTACCTAGGAGTAAGCCGCACTGAACTTAATGGGTCTTACTTCTGAGTAGATATGCATAGGTTTACACTGTAAATTTCCCTTCCCTTTACCTTCACTAGCAAAAAAAAAGTTCCAAATTTAGTGAAATCATACACAAATTATGCATCCAGTAAAATTATTTAAATTGCATAATCATGGGCATATAAAATTTGTCTTGGAGGATATAGACATACAGGTAGCTATCACATAATATTATTAATGAGAAAACTCCAGGGACTTCCAGTGCTGTTACCTGTCACAGTAAATTAATTGCATCTAAACATGAATGAACAGAATTATAGTGGCATTTAGGTGAAGAAGACATAACAGCCAGTTAAAGTTAGCTTACACAAGGACAGTTCCATAGCCTGTTCTACAGTTAGTGGAAGAGCCAGGCATAATGCTATTGGGAGCATAGCTACAATCCTGAAACTAATGGATGAATACCGTACTAAATCTGTCACCTAGACAATGTAGCTTCTTACCAGGTGTCACCAGCCATCACATCTGTTGCCTTTTTCAACTAGCATAAGGAAGGGAGGAGAGCAAAAAGTGGTAATATATAAATAGCCTGCTTCATTGGTCTCGATCCAGGTGCTGATGACACACAGACTTCTGAAATGTCCTGATTAGTTTCAGTAAGGTACAGTCAGTGCATGCTAC
The DNA here is from genome assembly GCA_021292165.1 of Shinisaurus crocodilurus. Classification (NCBI taxonomy): domain Eukaryota; kingdom Metazoa; phylum Chordata; class Lepidosauria; order Squamata; family Shinisauridae; genus Shinisaurus; species Shinisaurus crocodilurus. Next base: position 31,654,464 of record CM037880.1, on the reverse strand, counting down.
AAATGCTAAATCAAAATCTACAATAGGGGGATATTTTGGACACTGCATTGTTTAGACTATATTTCAAAACCAGAGTGTGATATGGCCAAAGTCAAGCAGTATAAAATGGGCCCTTCCTTTGCATGAGCTTAAGCAGATCTTTGGATCCCAGCCATAAATAATATTGTGGCACTAACTAATATTGTGGCCACTAGTTAATAGTGATGCAGCCGAACATTATCCAGACACAGCTCGGAAATTGAATCCAGCAGTCTCATAATGCCTGCCTCTGACAAACTGGTGTGTCTGCACCTCCAGCCCTGTGAGGTAGAACAGGTTGCAAGACACCCTTTTTCTACATTCCTCAGAAGTAGGCTGCCAGCACCCAGGTATTATTAATAACTTGTGGAATGTTAATATTTAGGAATACCGTGGATTATGTGGAAATCCAAGCTGATGGCTTTTATATAGAGAGAAGGATAGGGCCCCCTTTCTCAGAGCTTCCTTTGTCCTTAACAACCAGGTCAGCGTATTTGCCAAGCAGGCCAGCACATGATGGGTAGGCCAACTTCCAGGCTTGCCAAAGGAATAAAAAAAAAAAAACCCTCCAGTTTACAATTTAATTTAATGTATTTATTAAAGAACGAAGCAGAGAGAAGTTCAAAAATAATCAGTTGCTTAAAAAAAAAAGAAAAGAAACATCAAACTAGTTCACTGGTACTCACTTATCAGGTTTATAAGAGTAACTCACCAAAGCAATTTGTAGGGGGAGGGATCCCCCTGGAACTCCAGAAAGTGGAAGAGTTCTGCCTTTACTCCTTCCCAATTACCTGAACGAACACACACACACACACACACACACACACACACACATAGGGTTTCACAATGACCCTGTTTTTTCCCAGGGAGGGAAATTCAGACTTACCAGTCAATAGCCTGAGAGGACAGTTGATGCTTCTTCTAGGTGATTTCTCTAGTCTAGTGCCTACTTAAGCAGGAGACTGTCAGCCTGTGCAAATGCAGATGTTGGAGTCTATCACAGCCTGGCCAGATCTGGAATGTTCTTCTTCGTGGTCTCTGTGCTTCACACATATATGGGCTCTGCGCCTGCGCAGAGGTCCTTTGGGAAACTTCTATAGCTAAGGCGTTTTGACGGGAACCCCTCCCCCAACGACTGACTGAGCATGCCTGGAGGGGTTCCCGCCTATCCTCTCAGTTCCTCTTCAACCGCCATTGTGGCAAGTCACTTCGGAACTTCTCCTCATATAGAAAACTTTGAAAAACAGGCGTTTCTTTGTTTAAATATTTTTCCAGAAAAAGGGATGTTAGGGGTAAGTCTGCATTCATTACATGGCCTCAATGTGAGAGAAGCATTACATACCCTGAGCATTACATACATTCTTCTCTAGGTTTTGTTCCAGACTGGAGAAGAACTTATCCAGGCACACACACCCTGCCCCCGAGCCTCCTTCCACCCCCTTACCTTCCTTGCTGCACTGTCAGCAACAGGGGAATGGCGGGATGTCTCCCTCCCTCCTCCCCTTGCTGATGCCACATGCTGCTTTGACTGCATGCCAGGTATGACTGTAGATTTCCCAGCACTACTTGCAGCTGGCATACAGGACGAGGTGAGAGAGGGATGCCTCACTCATCTGCTGCTGGTTCACAGGGAAATATGAGCTATTTTCCAAGTTGCAGATAGGGAGTTAGTTTCTTTTCCCCCCCAGAGCCTCAAGGGGTAGCAGTGTTGTCCATTGCTACTTATGACTAGTTCTCTGACGTACTGGCTAGAGATGCAGTCGTGGAACCAGATTTTTTTTTTACTTTGTAGAAGAATGCAGTTCCATAAGCAATAAAGCTGCAGTACACACAGTGGACTTTGTCTGGTGTTGTTGGAATGACAACTGCTTAGCCCCATATATAACATGCCTGACAGTAAGAATGGGTATAGGTAGCAGACCATTGGGATAAGAATGTGTGTGCTGCTGAGCTGAATTTGGAATATTGATGTGAGATCAAATTCAAGAAATATCTTCTTGGCTTATTTCTGAGGCAATCCAAATGAATGTATGAGCTCACCACCACCCCCGTCACCCTGCCTGCAAACGGAACTCTTCTCGCCCCCCCGCACCACCATCCATCCACTAGTTATGCTAGAAATGTCCCCCTCCCCCCCGTTCCTCCCACTCTCACCTGGTGGTGGCTGTTGCTCCAGTGTTGGCAAGAAGGATTGAGGAAGGAAGGAAGAAAGGAAGGAAGGAAGTGTCTGCTGTGGTGCTCTATTTTATTTATGTACTAGCTGTTGCCCGCGGCTGCACTTGCATGGATTTTAGGATTTGGTATAATTGTTTTTAAAAGAAACATGTATGGAAAAGATGCAGTGTCTCTTACTGAAAGTGTAACGTTTAGGCTGGGTGCTGGCAGCAGAAATCTTTTGTGACAGAAATATCAGTTCTTAAAGAAAAATCAGGTTAATCCTGAGAGTCTACAGGTGATGAAGAGTGAGCATGCCCAGTTTGGGGTAGATCCATCTAAACCTGATCTAGCCTGTCCTATGTGACGATGCCCCCCACACAACAGTCAGTCAGTCATTTAAAAAGTTTCCCTCCCTTTTCACCCCGTCATGTAAAAAGTTTCCCTCCCTTTTCACCCCCTCAGAGAACATTCTAAATGGCCTAGGGGAGATTTGCATACCCAGCCCTATTGGCCCTTGCATGAATTCATACGAACATTCTAAGTGTCCTATGGGCTATTTGCATAACTGCTCCTATTTAGTGGTGGTGTCCTATTTAGAAATGTACTTTCTTCAAGGGCTACTGGAAGGGTGTGTGGGAGGGGCAAAGGAGTAGGTCTCTTCTATAGTTTGGATTAAAGGATGAAACAAGGGGCCATAATTTATTTATTTATTTATTTGAAATATTTTTATGCCACTCCTCAGCCAAAACGGCTCCCAGAGTGGCTTACATATAATCAATTAAACGAGACAGGCCCTGTCCACAGGCTTACAATCTAAATAATGGTAGTATAATTCTCCCATTACAGTTGAGGTGAGTATGACAAGTCCCAAAGACCTGTATTTCTGAGCCAGGAAATGCAAGTCTTGGTGACATCTCTCATTTGCCACATATTCTTAGGAACATAGTTAATTGGATGAGTCATATCTAGTTAATTTTGTTTATGATTTTCACCAACAATTTTTTTTACAGAACAACACTAAAGATATGTAGAAAAAAATAGGCATAAGAATATAAAAAGAGCCATGCTGGATCAGGCCAAGGGTTCATCTAGTCCAGCATTCTGTTCACATAGTGGCCAATCAGCTTCCCACGGGAAACCCTCAAGCAGGATATGAGTGCAACAGCACCCTCCTGCCCATGTTCCCCAGCAAGTGGTGTACACAGGCATACTGCCTCTGATACTGGAAGTAGCATATAGCCATCAGGACTAGTAGCCCTTGATAGCTTTATCCTCCATGAATTTGTCCAACCCCCTTTTAAAGCCATCCAAATTGGTGGCCATCACTACATCTTGTGAAAGATCAAACTGCATGCATGAGTTGTCAAAAGATAGTATTGATTCCAATGAGGAATTACTGTTTAATAGGTTTGACTCCTTGTGGGTGATGGTACTAGAATTAATCCAAAATATTAATTGAAACAAGAGGTAAATAGAAATCAGTAATAATGGAAATTCATTAATAATGGAAAATCCTTTGGGAAATTAATGAGATCTGTAAAGTCTGGGCAGAGTATTTTATCACTGACTCTGTTGAATTTTCTAAGAATGAGAAAAGGGAAATTATTCTAGTCTCATTGCAGGTAAATTACTGAAAGAGAATCTCATGCTTTTCTTAAACTGCACAATTTAAACATTCATTCAAAACTTTAGTGACCTAGAATAATAAACCTTTCCAGTGCACACAAAACTAAATTGCTCTGTATAAGGGTTATTAATGTGTTTTTGAGTATCGTGACTGTGGTAAGAAAAGGGTGAATTGGAATATTTTTAAAAGTTCAAAATGTGTGTGCTTTTCATGGACAGAATAAAAATTCAGGGGAAAGAATAGTAAGAAATGAATCCTGCAATGACTAGAAAAGGAATAATTTTGGAATTATTTGAGCAATTGACCAATTCTACCCCACCCCTACGAGCTGGCAAATTTTAAGTTTCTTTTCCATTTTTTCCATTTGTGATTATTTGAATCTACTGGTTCTGGCTTTGAAAACAGGAGAAGGCTTCATTATTCTGTTTCCCTTTTCTAGTCATTTCAAACATGGGAAAGGTAGTACATTTAAATAATGTCCAAGGGGATGTTTCCAGCATCCAGTTACTGGAAGCAGCCAAGAAATGGCTACAGGCCAGGGTCACATCTTCATAATGGTTAGAAGTAGACCACTTTCTGGGAGACTTCTCTTTCATTATGTGTCTCAAAAAGCTGAAGCTAAGCTGTCAGGTCCCTGATTTTGAGATACACAGTACCATGCAAGAACGTTCTGGCCTCTGCTGGCTTCAGGTTTTGGAGGGCTCTTGAGTAAGACACTCTGCATGGACCCCTCTGCCACAATGAGTCTATCTTCTCACCAGCATTGTTACCAGCTGTTGCTGATCCTCCTCCGTTTCCTCATCATTACTACCACCTGCTTGCTTGCCAGGCAAACAGCCAATGAGCAAGCAGGTAGTGGTGTCTACTGCTCCTCCTTCACACCATCACTATTGTCTGGGCCACTGTTGTCTGGCGCAGTGGTGAAGAGGAGCAGCAGGTCCAGAGGGCTCTTGTCAGTGGCTCCGCTTTTCTGTGTGGGCCCTCGGCAGGTGTCTGATCATAGCAACCTTTGACTCTGGCCCTGTATTTTTGCAAGGATAAGCCGACGAGAGTACAGAAAGGTTCTGGCATGCAGATGCATCATCACTGCATCCTCTTCTAAGCTGGACTCTGAGGGATGCAGATATCTTCATCTGTTTTCCTTATGAGTCCAGAAATGCTAAGCAAGAGGGGATTCAGATTGTAGGCAGTGACTGGCTTCGCACGACACACTAGACCTCAGTAAGTAAAGTGCTATTGAGGTGTAGCGTGTCGGCTGACGCAGGCGGGGTGCTTTAGAAGCCAACCTGCTGTGGCTTCTAAACCACCCTGCTAGTGCTAAGCCATGGCTTGTGGTAGGGTTAAGTTTACCTTAGTAGGTTTAGCGTGTCGTCCGAACCGAGATGACGCGCTAACCTTCTGACAAGCCCAAGAGGCACAGAGCCCCTTGGCAAGAGTGACAAAAAGGGCTGCTGCTCTGGGCAAGGGGCTCCAGCCAAGTGCCCAAGCAGCACTTGGCTGGATGTCATCGGCTTCCCCGTGCACTGCTGCCTATATCCTGCATCGGCCGGAGCATGCAGGGAAGCCACCGGGGGCCGCCACGTGCCTCCCCCTCCTCTCCCCCCAAGCCCCACTCGCTGCTGCTGCTGCTGTTACCCGTCGTCACCACCACACGCCTCATCATCCTCGTCGAGCCTCACTGGGTGAGGAGGAGCTGCTGTGATGATCCCTTGCAAGGACGGGTTTAACCCTGCCTTGTGAGGGCCAACCAATGCGGTGGTGGCTCCCCCTCCCCGGCTCACCCCCCTTTTCTTGCAGCCAGCTTTTCCCCCTCCCTGGTGGTTCCCTGCTGGACTGGGGCCCTGCCGCTGCAGCAGCCAGGAGGAGCTGCCCCCTGGACTGATTGGGGAGTGGTGCCAACTGCCCCAGCAGAACCAACATCTACATCTGCCAGCCTGTGGGCGGTGACGCCCCGGTGGTGACGCCTTCGAAGGGGACGACACCAAAGGGGTCGCCCCTTTCGGGGAGCCACTTGGGGGGTGGCACGAGGGCGAGGGCCTATCCCCCTGTCTGAGCTGGGTTGGGGTTTTAGGGATTTTAGGGGTTGGTTTTAGGGGTGGGTCTCCCGGCTGATTGGCGGAAGCAGGGGGGGCATGTGTTCATCTCAGGGAGATGATGGGGGGAGTTCCGGGGGGCAAAACATACCATTGTTGAGCGGCAGACGCTGGCAGAGTGCTAGGGGCAGGCCATGCCGATTAAGGGGAACAGGGGATCGATGCTTAATATCTATCCCTTGTTCGAGGCCTGCCCAGAGCCAAGGGATAACTGGGGGGGGGGGTGGCTCCTTCCCCACCCTTGCGTTTGCTGCTGTGTAATGCCAGGTCCGTTACCCAAAAAACATCTGTAATCCATGACATGATCCTGGATGAGGGTGCGGACCTGGCATGTATTATGGAAACCTGGCTGGACGAGGCCGCTGCTCCAACTCTGGCGGCCTTGTGTCTGGCCGGTTTCTCCTATGCCCAGCAGCCAAGGGTTGGGGGACGGGGAGTGGGAGTGGCTGTTATCTACCGGGAGACCTTGGTCCTTACCAGACTCCCTCTCCGGGAGACCAAGTTTATCGAGTGCATGTACTGGAGGTTGGGTCCAAAGGGCAGTCTGGGGATTCTGCTCGTGTACCGTCCACCCCGCTGCACGACAGACTCCCTGGCCGAGGTGCTGGAGGTGGTCTCTTGTGTGCGTGTGTTGTCCGCCAGGCTCTTGGTGCTGGGGGACATCAACGTGCATTCAGGGGCTGCCCTCACGGGGGCACCTCGGGACTTCATGGAGACCATGGCTTCCTGGGAGCTGCACCCTGTATTAACTGGACCTGCCCATGTAGCCGGTCATGCACTGGACTTGGTTTTTGTTTCTGGAGAGGGGGGAAATGATCTGGAAATTGGGAGTATATCCACCACCCCCTTGTCATGGTCAGATTACTATCTGGTGGGGTTGGATTTCTCAATGCCACAACCCCTCTGCAGGGGTGAGGGACCTATTAGGAATGGTCCGCCCCAGGCGTCTTATGGATCCGGATGGATTCCTGAACGCGCTTGGGGAATTGGAGCACACAAACGGTAGCTCGGTCGAGACTCTGGTGGATGACTGGAATGCTGCAATCACCAGGGCATTAGACCGAGTTGCCCCGAAGTGCCCTCTTCTCCTAAACAGAGCTCGCGCAGCACCATGGTTCACTCCGTCGCTGCGAGCTCTGAAACAAGGTGAGAAGGCTAGAGCGCCGATGGCGTAATTCCCGCTCCGAAGACTGATCAAACACAGGTCAGAGCTGCATCTTCAGCCTACCGGGTGGCGGTGGAGGCAGCAAAAAAGAAATTCTATGCTGCCTCCATCGCGTCTGCGGAGTGCTGCCCCAGGAGGCTGTTCCAAGTGGTTCGGAACCTGGTCGGTCCAGTTGCTCCGGATCCGATGGAACAATCCAAAGCCTCCTGTGAGGCTTTAGCGAAGCACTTTGCAGATAAAATTGATCGGATTAGGAGTTGGATTTTGCGCGACGTGGATACAGGAAGTGAGCGGGACGAGGCCAATGGTAGACCGGTCTTGTGGGATCGGTTCCAGCCTCTTCCTTCTGATGAAGTGGACAAGGTGCTTTCATCTGTGAAGCCAACCACCTGCTTGCTTGATCCTTGCCCGTCCTGGCTCGTTATGAGCTGCAGGGAGAGACTGGGTGAGGGGATCAGGGCGGTGGTGAATGCCTCCCTCGATGAGGGAGTTTTCCCATCAGCCCTTAAGGAGGCTGCAGTAAGACCACTTTTAAAGAAGCCCTTCTTGGATCCCCAAGACCTGAACAACTTTCGCCCAGTCTCCAATTTGCCATTTCTGGGCAAGGTGATTGAGTGAGTGGTGGTGGTGGGGGGCTCAGTTGAAGGCACACTTGGATGAAGCTGATTACTTAGATCCATGCCAGTCGGGCTTCAGGCCTGGACATGGGACGGAAACGGCCTTGGTCGCCTTGGTGGATGATATGAGGAGGGCCTTGGATAGGGGTGAATGTACCTTCCTAGTCCTCCTCGATCTCTCAGCGGCTTTTGATACCGTTGACCATGGTATCCTCCTGGACTGCCTGGAGGGGTTGGGTATCGGAGGCACTGTATTACAGTGGTTCCGGTCCTTCCTCTCTGGAAGGTACCAGAGGGTAGTTCTTGGGGAGGAGGCTTCAGACCCTCGGCTGCTCACTTGTGGGGTGCCGCAGGATTCCATCCTCTCCCCGATGCTATTCAACATCTACCTAAAGCCGCTGGGGGCTATCATCAGGAGGTTTGGGGTGCGGTGTCATCAATATGCGGATGACACGCAGCTCTACCTCTCTTTCAAGTCCTCACCAAGGTTGGCCGTTGAGACCCTGTCCAAGTGCCGGGAGGCAGTGGGTGGCTGGATGGGAAGGAACATGTTGAAACTGAACCCTGACAAGACCGAGGTACTTCTGGTGGGAGACAAGGGAAGGTTAGGGGATGTTGACCTGGTGCTGAATGGGGTACATCTCCCCCTGAAGGACCAGGTCCGCAGCTTGGGGGTCATTCTAGACTCCCAGCTGTCCATGGAGGCTCAGGTGTCAGCTGTGAGCCGGGCAGCGCTGTATCAACTCCATCTGATACAGCAGCTGCGCCCCTACCTTCCTAATCATCTGCTCCCATCAGTGGTTCATGCCTTGGTCTCCTCTCGCCTAGACTACTGTAATGCGCTCTACATGGGGTTACCCTGGAAGACGGTTTGGAAGCTTCAGCTGGTACAGAACGCGGCGGCTCGCCTGATTAAGGGCAGCCGCCGGCGTGATCACATCACGCCAGTGCTTAATGAGTTGCACTGGCTACCAGTTGCTTGCCGAGCCGAATTCAAGGTGTTGGTTTTGACCTTTAAAACCCTATATGGCTCCGGTCCAGCTTATCTCAAGGAGCGCCTCCAGCAACCTCAAGTAGGCCGCTCAACAAGATCTGCCACGGATGGCCTTCTCCGTATCCTATCAGCCAGAGCAGCCAGGCTGGTGGGGACTAGGAAGAGGGCCTTCTCTGTGGCGGCCCCCACATTATGGAACTCCCTCCCTAGTGACCTTCGCCATGCCCCCTCCGTGATGAGCTTCCGCCGTGCATTAAAAACATGGCTGTTCAGGCGGGAATATGGGGTGGGTTAGGATTTTAAAAGAATTTTTTTATACTGTTTTAATTATCATATTTTATTGTATTGTTTTATTGTATCATTTTAATTGTATATCGCCCAGGGTGGCCGGGTGACCAGCCAGATGGGCGATTAATAAATATAAGAAATAAATAAATAAATAAAGGCGGTGGCAGGCGGCAGTGAGTGGGGCTCAGGGGGGAGGAGGGGGAGGCGTGCGGCAGTAGTCCCAGGGTAGGGGGGTTGATGCCCTTGCTGGGCAGGGACACAACCCAGCTGGGTAGCATCCCTGTTGAGCAAGGGCAAGAAGCTGCTTGGGCACTTTTTGGCAGCTGTCATCCCCACTCTTCTCCCCTCAGTGTTCCCACAGTGTCCTGACCATCAGTCAGTTGGGCACAGCCGGAGCCTGAGGCAACTTTAAACCCACAGCAGTTTCAGATCATCTGTGGGTTTAAAGTGATGTGTGAACCCAGCTAGTGTAAACTGCCAGGGCCAAAGCACTGTGGCAAGGCATAGTGGCACGGACACCTGCCTTGGTCCCATTGGCGCTGACATTTTTTGAGGCGAGTCACCTGTTTGTTTCGCCAGCTGCAGGCATATTTGGCAATAGCACCTGGGTCTAGAAAGCCACCTGCCAAGCCATTTTAATTTTCCCACAAAGCCCTAGAGTGCCTGGCAGAGTGTAAGTCTGACTGTGGCCAGAGGGACACTGACTGGGGAGAAAGACTGCCATACTTGGAGCCAGACCTGATTACAGCACATCTTTCCCTATTTTTCTTTCTTTCTCCCCTTTATGTATTCTTGGGACATTTTCTTCCACTGTTCAAAATGAGCAAATTTACATGAGTAAGGTTGTAGTGAGTATAATTAAAGGGTGCCCATTATAACAGTCATGTCTGTAACTATTCTATATTTTGGAGATCTTGGTTGTGTGTGTTTCTACAGAGCTCTGGTTGTGTTCTATTGCATAGCAATGGTTGAGGGTAATTTATTAGGCTTAGAACATCAAGCACAGCGCGGTCCACAGAACTGTTCTCAACTAGTTCCATATACACTCCGAAGGGGTGTGCGTGTGTTGGACTTTTGTTTCTCCAGCAGCTTCACCATGGTGCTTGGCAAACCACTTTTGAAATGGATGAGAGCTTCCATTTGTGATGTGCCATGGAAGTCTGCTGTTCAAAGGGAGGGAAACAGTCAAAAATCTGACTGGGCATGCAGAAGACATTGGTGTGCCTAAAATAGCAGTTTGGATTCCAGCTGAAATGTTTTAAATTATCTCAGTGAAATTGAAAGGTGCTCCAATAGAAAGAGTCCAATCCTTTGCTAACAAGATTGATTTTAATTTCTCGTCTCTACCATAAAAATGAAGGTAGCTATTGAAGGAAAGGAGACCCTGTATTTAATTTTGGTGATGATCCAAAGTAATTTACTTTACTGGAGATAGTAGAAGTGAGTCATTTTCTCATTGATTGTATAAAAGGGTCAAATAAGGTAGCATTCACAATCTGCATTCATGCCATTAGTAATCTGTGTACAGTCTTCCATGTAACTGGCAAAACCACAGTATTTAATGACAATCTAAATGTAAGCCAAGGAAAGTTTCCTTAATTAGAAGCATCAGTCTATTGCAGCTGTCAGCTTCTTGTAAGTTAGAAAATCAAATTCAGGAGCAGTAACATTTAAGTAATATCTTCCTTCAATCTAAAACCATATCTGGGGCTGTATATATTTTAGACTTGAAAGATTCTGGCAGTCCAGATTTATTTTGCATCACATTAAGTTGAATTCTTTAGTGAAATATGCAAATTGAACAAATTTTCAATATTTTCTCTTATTTTGCATAATTTACTTTGCTAATTAATTACTATTTTGTTAATTGTGAGAGAGGCAAAGATAGTGAAGTCTTATCTCCATCCACTAAAAATCTTCTTTAGCCACCTCTGGCTTCTGAGATTTCAGCAAACATTGCCCACACACTTTCAAGCATTTCTCTGCAGCCATGAGGGCTAGCAACTTGCTTTAAAAAGATAGGTGATATTTTGAGGAAACTGAGTTCTGTGCTCACTGGTATATTCTGTGCTTTCTTGCAGTCCTACAGGATTGCAGTACATACTTCTCACTGACCATATTTGCGTTTGCCCATGTTTTGATTGTATTCATCCAGTACACCCAGTCCTTACCACCCACATTGTACCTGAGCTACTGCGCAGGATATGTAGCAATCCATGTGTAAGTGTAAGCAAAGGATGTCACCACTTCACCACAGTGTGTAATTACCTGGCTTGCGTAAAACTTGTTAAGCTTGTAATGTTGGGTACACTAGGAAGTGAGTGGCATGTTTCCCAAACATTATTTTGCAGATAGCAATTCGAACTGAGCCAAACTCTCCTTCCCTGTGCCTTGAATGTTGCAATGGCATCACAATAGTTCAGTCTGGAGGTGGTAACTGAAGCATGGATGACTGAAGCTAAGTCTTCCTTCTGTTGGAAAGGCTAACAGAAGGTGTATCAGCCGAAGCTGATAGAAGCTCCTAGCGACCATGACCACCCGATTATCCAGGAAAAGCAATGGATCAAGGAGAATCCCCCAAGCTACATACCTGCTTCTTGAGGGGGAGTGCAAACCCCATCCAGGATAGGTGGAACCACTGCTCCCAGTAATAGCACCTCCATCTTCTCTGGATTAAGTTTCAGCTTGTTAGTCCCCATCCACTCCTGAACTGACTCCAGACCCCAGTTTATCACTTACCAGCCATGGCCAAGGGAGAAGGGAAGGAAGTGGGACAGCAGACAGTGTCTGCAGGGGTGGGGAAGATATTCAGAACCCATCACACTCCTGATGATGTCATTGGGAGTGTGTGATCAGATCCAAATTTCGGAATGGGGCTTAGAACAAGTCCAAATGCGCCAGGTCCAAATTGAGCCAAAGGGAGCTCTCTCATCCCTGGTGTAGGAATCTTTCTTCTGAGATCTTTGTGGTGACATGGAGGAAAAGAAAGCCTGATATGCCTAATTCACATTCTCCTCTGGCTAGGCATCTATTGTGCACATGTAGTGCTTCCTAGGGGTACGTCCGGGGGGGGAAGTCTATTTCATTACTCTTACAGTGCAATCCTATCCAATGCAGTCCTACTCAAAAGTCCTATTGAATTTAATAGGACTTACTCCCAGGGAGAATGTGTTGCCTGTTGGAAGGAAACCACCAAAGTTTATAAGCACCAGAAGGTACCTCATTAGAAATATGTTTTTTTTAAAAGCATTTTCTTTTCCCCTGTAACCTCAAGCTGAGCTGGGACCCATTCATTTCATTTTTTTCGCTCATTACGGAATGAACACACACACCCTTAATCCAGCAGCCATTCCAGCAGGCTGTTCAGAGGGAGATGAGAGGGAGCGCAGGGCCATTCTACCAGCCCTGCCAGAAGAATTAATTAATCTTTTCCATCTTCTTCCCTCCCCATTCCTTTTTCCTTGTGTGTCGTGACTTTTTAGATTATAAGTCTGTGGGCAGGGACTGTCTTGTTTAATTGATTATATGTAAGCTGCTCTGGGAGCCATTTTGTCCGAGGAGCGGCATAAACATATTTCAAATAAATAAATAATAAATAACATTGCACATCGAGAAATCCAGTAACGCGTTTACAGCACATATGTACCACATGTATCAGATCCCCAGCTGGTTGCTTGAATTGGCCCACATACTGCTCATACTGACTGGGTTCAGACAACATGATAACTCACACTTAAGGGTTGAGTGTGGGTAATTGAACCATGGGTTCTTGTTGATACATGGGTTATTGTGTTGTCTGAACCCATGGCTAACAAACCATGGTTGGTTAACCACAAACAACCCCCAGTTCATAACCCAACAACAAACAAGGGTTCTCTTCATTGGTTCTTCATGGTTAACCAACCATGGTTCTTTAGTGGGGCTGGGTTCAGACAACATGATAACCCATGTTTCAACAATAACCCATGGTTCAATGATAACGCACACTCAACCCATACTTAACCCGTGTTGTAAGCACCAGAAGTTACTTCATTAGAAATATGTTATTTTAAAAAGTGTTTTCTTTTCCCCTGTAACCTCAAGCCATTATGCAGATCTGTCATGGTGATAGCCATCATGCTGAGAAAATTAAAACAGACTTGGTGTGCAATGTGTAAACCAGACCATAGAAAGGCAGAGCAGGCTGATAAAATGATACGATGAAACATGGCAAAATAGACTGTAGCAGTTGGACCTAGAACAAAAATCCATACATTTTCCAACAGATAGGATCTCTAGTTGGCGATTTGCCTACTCAGTAGGATAATAAGTCTAAGTAAAAGCAATGGGCAGCCCTTTTTCAAGTTTTAACTGCCATAGTTGTTTGAGGTTGTTGGATTTTGGCACTGTCAGGGGCTAGCCCTTGGAAGAGTCAGTAAATTGCCAAGTATGATGCATTAGTTTAAAAAAAAAAAGAGTAAGCAATATTTGGTTTATTTAGTGCCAGTGTCACCCTCTCATAAAAGGTTTAGGCAGCTTGCAAAATAGAAATAAAATAACAAGGTAAACATTGAGAGACAGAAACCCCCAAACAGCCCAATTCATTGAAGATGATGAGTGGCTAAACATGTTTTCAGGAGTGTTATAAAACTTCACTCAAAGCATAGCAATATAGAAAACCATCTTATACCAAGTCAGAGAATTGGTCCATCTGGTTCCGTATTGCCTACGCACTGACCAGCTGCAGCTCTCCTGGGATTCAGACAGGAGTCTTTCCCAGCCCTGCCCGGCACAGGACTGATCTGAATGTCCAACCGGGCTGGATTTCCCCACCTCCGGCTGGGTCATTCATTTTCCTGAAGATCAGGAGGGAGATGATGGCTGTTCAGGTGGGGAGCAGTAGTACCTTACACTTTTAATTATGGGGTGGTCTGAGATTCTTCTGGGTTTGTTTTTGTTTTCCTTCTATTTACCTTTAAAAGTAAAGCTGTGGCAGAGCACATGGCAGTTTATAAACACCGGAAGGTACCTCATTAGAAATAGGGGGGTTTTTTGTGTTTTTTTTTTAAAAAAGCATTTTCTTTTGACTGGGCACTTTGGGGATGGGGCTAATAATGACCCCGGGAAACGGCAGCTACAAGCATCGTTGTCGTGGGCCTTGAATGGAAAAATGCTGGGTGCCCACGTGGGGCCAGATAGCATCACTTCCCAGGGACATTTTCAAAGCACCCAGCAGCTGCGCTCCCAGATGTTCTGCTGAGCCATGGCTTTACTTTTAAAGTGGGGAGAGAGAGAGAGAGAGAGAGAGAGAGAGAGAGAGAGAGAAGCCATCTGACCACATCGTAATTTGTTGTGTAGGTACTACAACATGTCAAACCAAAAGTCACCTGGTCTTCTCTTCCCACCCCCAGGTCCCTGACACACACGCACACGCACACGCACACGCACACACGCACGCGCACGCGCGCACACACACACACACACACACACACACACTTCATTATTTTTTAACAAAGATGGGGGCATGTGTGAGCCTTTGCCCAACCCCAATTCCTGGAAATGCTGGGCATTGAACCTGGGATCTTTTGCATGCAAAACGTATGTTTTAATACTGAGCTACAGCCTTTCCTTGTAAGCAGAGTGAAAGACACACACTTTATATTGCTTTCTTAACTGGTTAACATAATCAACTCCTAAAGGCTTCTACTAAGTTGGCTTTCTTGGAAGTGCATTCAATAGGGCTTGAACCACACTTGAAAAGGTACACCTACATTTCCTCTCCTCTCCCCCCCCCCCCGCCCATTCTTACATCTTCTATTGAGGGAACTCTCTGCAGAACTGCCCCTATTTAACTTTAAAGGCTGATGAAGTGCACCCGAAGGTATGTGGAAACCAAGGCAATTCAGGGGTTCACACCCAACACCTTGTATTGGGCCTGGCAGCCACTCTCGTCATCTCCTGTTCTCTCCTCCATTCCCTGTCCTGCTGAGGTGACAGGTGGTCAGCTGGGCTTCTTGAATCTGTTAGATCACTTACAGTATTTTTCAGATCCATTTAGAGGTGCTGATGAGGTGTCCGGGTGTTTGCTATCAAGGTGGGAGATACCTACTTCAGAAGCCTTTGGCATGGGGGCAGAGTCCCCTTGGAGAGGTCAACATAGAAGAAAATTCTACTCAGCCACTGTGGGTTCATAGAATCATAAAATAGTAAAGTTGGAAGGGGCCTATAAGGCCATCGAGTCCAACCCCCTGCTCAATGCAGGAATCCAAGTCAAAGCATCCCTGACAGATGGCTGTCCAACTGCACCTTGAATGCCTCCGGTGTGGGAGAGCCCATGACCTCCCTAGGTAATTGGTTCCATTGTCATATTGCTCTAATGGTCAGGAATTTTTTCCTGATGTCCAGGCAGAATCTGGCTTCATGTAGCTTGAGCCCATTATTCCATGTTCTGCAATCTGGGATGATCGAGAAGAGAATAGCAAATCGTGGCTGTTTTAAGCTGGTTTTCTATGGAACTTACGTAAAATGCGCAGCACCAGGGACCCGGAAGAACCTCTCCCTGGCTCCTCTCCAGGGAGATGTGGCGAGCCGGGGAAAGGTAAGTTCAGCGGGACTCGGGGGGGTCGACTGGGGCGAGTTCGCCCCCGCTTCCACCACCACCACCCATCTATTTCCGCCACATCCCTAACTAGGATGCAGTTCATCAGGCCCTGGAGATTTGAACTCATTCAAAGTAATCAGGTGATTTGCCTATCAATATCAAGCTGCAGTTCAGGTTTGCCAGGGGGGACATAGACCCTCTTTCTGGAGAAGACCAAGCCAAGGTAGGAATTGAACACTTCTGCCTTTTCTTTGTCATCTGTTATCATTTTGCCATCTTCATTGCATAGTTGAACCACCATTTCTTTCCTCTGTCTTTTACTATGCACGCATCTGAAGAAAGCTTTTTTGTTGCTTTTAGCATCCCTCACTAGCCTCCGCTCATTCTCAGCTTTAGTGTTCCTGACACTTTCCCTGCAAGTCTGTGCTACCTTCCTTTACTCTTCCCTTGTAGTCTGGCCTTCCTTCTACTTCCTATATGTGTCCTTTTTTGTTTTCAGGTCATCTCTGAGCTTTCTGTGAAGCCACATTGGCTTTTTCTGTTGCCCTGTGCCTTTTTTTCCTTGTGGGAGTTATTTGTAATTGTGCCCTTAGAATTTCCTTTTTTAAAAACTCCCACCCATCTTGGACTCCTTTTCTCATTAGAGTCTCTTTGCATGGGACCTTTCTTATCATTGTTCTGAGTTTATTAAAATTGGCTTTCCTAAAATCCAGGGTACGCGTTTGGCTACACTACACTCAGCTTTTGCTTCCTTTAGAATCAAGAACTGTCAAGTATAACATGGTCACTTTCCCCGAGGGTTCCCGTAACTGCTACTTTATCCACTAAAGTTGGTGGTAGTTAAACATTTTTTCATTTAGAACTCTGTATTTTCCTTTATCTTCTGACATCTGAATTTTTCAAGTTATTGATCAGGATTTGATCATCTGTCTCAGTGACAGTTACTCCTAAAATTATATCTCCAGACATGTATGTCTATTTTTCTGTGGAAATGTTGAGACTAGATAGGCTTGTGGAGGGTTTAAAAAATGCTGGAGAAATTGATGTATTGGAAACTGTGCAGCAGAACAGATGTGAAGAGACACACAGCCTATATTATGCTGGAATCAATGCATCTGGGAACAAAACTGAAGTGTCTTGCTGCTAGTGCTTTAAGCCATTTGTTTAGGCATGTATTTTGTACATTTACTCTGTCACTTTGCCAGCTAAAATATTACCTGTTCTACTGAGCCAGGGCAAGATGAAGCTGCCCTGCCATGTGTCAAATGAAAACCTGTGGCTTATTTTTAGATTTTATTGGCTCTTCACCTGAACTGTTCACTGACACCTTCACCTGATCTATACCATTTAGCTTCTTCACCTTTTACAACTTAGATTAGTTAACTGGGTGAGAAAGAGAGAGTATGTGTGTCGTCGTCCCCCCAAGTAAGGCTTCTGCATTTAATGAAGAAGTAACTATGTTTAAGTAGGACTCCTGTGCTAGGAAACTCATTTCATTGATCACTGAACAGGGAAGGCCTTGCCATTCAACATACCAAAGTGTTTGTCATATTCAAAAGTGCATATTCTTTGTGCACTGTCATATTCTTGATAGTCTGATTCAGGCAAAGGTTACATTACAGAAGTGGGGGGATTTATTATCTTGAAGCAGAACTTGTTAGGTGTCAGGCAATACCCATTGAACCAGGCAGAACCCCAATCCTTCCATTCTAGATGTGGCAAAATGTTAATTTCCCACCTCTCAATTTCCTTTATACTTTAGAGATATTTCAGACTTTCACTGGATCCCAGACTAGGTTTTAACCAGGCTGGAACTGTATGTATATAAATCCTTCCTGGATCATGTCTGCCCTAGTCCTTTACATCTGTGTGTTACCTACTTTTAGTTTAGAAAAAAAAAAATATGCAAGTGAGGTGGGGAGAGACATAGAGGGGTGTGTGGAGAAAGTGTTACTTTCGGGTTACTTTTTCTCCCTCTCTCATAATACTAGAACCTGGGGTCATCCAATTAGTGATAGGCAGATCTTCCATTTCCGTGGACTTCCTCCATTTTCCACTTTAAAGTCCATTCTGTGCAGGTGTTATTTTTTTAACAGAAGTAACTTCGGATGTATTTTTTCGTGTATTTTTAATGTGCATGTTTGGGCAGTATCCAACAGTGCTCATACGCCCCTGCCGATTCTTTTGCGCCCTGCCAATTCTCTTGTGCAAGCAGACCCACCTGTTGCACCACAGTACTTCTGATTTAGTACTTCTGAGGGCAACCCAAAATGAGCAAAAATGTTCGTTCTGGAATGGGGCAGGTCAGCGGAGCTGGCTTAAAGGAGCTCTGCTGACCGTCCTGATCCAGAAACGAGTGTTTCTGCTTGTTTCAAGGTTTCCTCTGGGAAGCACTAAATCTCCATTGTGTAAGCGGCATGTCTCGCTTGCGCAATGGAATTGGCTTGTGGAAGGAAATCAGCAGGGCAGAAGGGAATCGGTGGGGGGGGTTAGTACCCCATTGGATACTGCCCTTTGTATGCATTTTTTCAAATTGTATGCATTTTTGTAGGCATCACCCATTTGCTAAAACAGTGTTCTCCAACCTTGGGCCCCCATATGTTTTTGGCCTACAACTCCCAGCATGCCCCAGCCAGCGCTAAAGCATGTTTGTGCACATTTTTCAAAATGCTCTCATTTTTGTTTCTGTACTTTTCAAATGTGCATATCTCATCAGATGTGTTTCTTCAAATGGTCACATTGCATCAGACGAGTGCATCACAAGTCTGAAAACTGGATGGATTCCATGTTTATAGTGTTACTGTTTTAACTTTGATGTGTTTATATAATTTTAATATTATAGCTAATTTAATTATATTTTTAACTTTTGTATATTTATTTATTTATATGTTTTAATTATACAAGTTTTAATGTTGTAATGCCGCCTTGAGTCCCAGTATTGGGGGAAAAGGCGGGATATAAATAAATAAATAAATAAAATGTACAGATTTCTCAATGTTAAATACATCCATTTCCAGTTGATGTGGGGGTGGAGAAATCCATTTTAAAAATCAGACCGAGCAAATTTTTCACACATCCGTAATAGCTGATTAGCAGGAGATTCACAGCAGATTTTTTAAAAAACGGCCGTTTTAAGCCCTGTTGCTCTGGTTTCTACGCCAAAACCACAGCGCAGGGTTCCGCCGCTGCGTTGGCGCGCGGGGTCCCGTCACATCACTTCCGGCCAGCGATGATGCAGTGAGAGCCCGTGCGGTGCGGCGGCTCGACCAGCAGACCGAGAGGATGGGAAGGTAAGCCCGCGAATATCGGGGGGGCTGCGTGCGGTAACATCCCCTAGGTCTCATCCAGCAGGGCTCTTACGTTCTTGGCTACATGATCAGGGCTTGTTCTACCAGACCTACTAGATGCTTTACCTCAGTTCCCATTCTCCCATAGCTGCTTCTTTCTTCTGGGAAACACTTATTCTCTATCAGAGCCTTTACAGAATTTGCCCCAAGGTTGTAAAATGCTCCCCTTGCCTGCCTTTCAAGACTGCAGTTCTACTTCTTTACTTGCTTTTGTGAAAGATTGCAACACTACACATAACCTTTTTATTCAGCTTTTGGTTTGGCAGAGTTTTTGGGGGGGGTTTAAGGAGATCTCCTAGGTTAATGAAATGCTACTCTCAGTGGTACTGTTACCACTGGACCATGAGGTAAAAGTCTGCAACCCCATTTCCTGGAAGGCCCGCATGTGATGCTAGGGAGGAGGTGACACTCCAGCAATGGTGGTGGAGGCAGCATGCTGCATGCACTACAAAGCAAAGCACTGCATTGGTCACCTCAAGGTTGCAGCAGTGCACCATTTTAATATGAAGGTATTTCTCCCAGTCTGGAAGAGTGGCAGAAAGCTGAGCCAATCAGATGATATCCCTCACTGCTCCAGTGTTACAATTGACTAAGCTTACTGCCACTTTCCCAGACTGCTCCAGTGTCTGACTGGCTTAGCTCACTGCTACTTTCCCAGACTTTCCCGTAGTGCCTCCACTGCTGCTGCCTACAGGTAAAAAGGGAAAAGTGCACACAGAAATGCAGATATTAGTAAAAAATAATGTTAAAAATATACTATATTAGGAACATTGCTTGCAAAAAAAATGTATATTAGGCAAAATTGTGTACAAAAATGCATGTATTGGGAGAAATGCATACAGAAATGCATATGAATTTTCAGGTGAACTGCTTTTTAAAATAATGATGATGATGATGATGATGATGATGATGATGATGATGATGATGATGATGATATGTTCAGGACAGACCAAATCGAGATTGGAAAAATTCTCAAAGTTTGGGAAGAACCAAATTTAAGATTGGAAAGATGAGAAACCAACAAAACCCAAAATTGTCAGATTATCCATCCCTAAATAACCCAAGCTGTCCTACCTAGGTTGATGTAAAGAAGCACCCTAATGCCAATCCATTTACAAAACCTGTTTCCTTTACATGGATCTGCTGTATTATGTGTGAACAAGGAGGCTATACAGGAGACAACAAAAAGCATCTAGCAACGTGGATATATGTCCAGAAGCACAACCATTACTGTCTTATCCCCAAGTGGAGGCACCTTGTGCATTAGGCATGATGTGCCTTCATGCATGCAGCTTTCTGCTTCTCTATTCAGCCTCGCAACTGAGGCAAATACATTTCAGGAAGAAGAAAATGTATAGCTGCAGTGGAGGTGAAAGTTTTCCTCATCTCCTGAAGGAGGCTATGAGAAGAAATGGATGGACTAACTGTGGACCATCGTCAGGGCCGGCCGAAGACATGTTGCTGTCTGAGGCAGAGCAGCAGATCCCCGCACCTCCAGCCCATGTAAAAAGTGCATAGTACTCCAAAGTGGTCACATTATTTTGGCTTCTGAGGCAGAAAAACCCATAACCACCACTCCCCCTCCCTGGCAATAAAAATACAATAATAATAAATTAAATAGCTAACAATTCGCTGCCTTTTGAGGATGCCCAAAAGAAGTTGCCTGAGGCAACCACCTTTCACTCTGCTTGCCTCACCTACTTAATTAGTGCGCATTTGGCAGTTATTAGATGGAGAAGAAGCAAGGTCAGTACAAAAGTTGGCACTTAGCAATTTTCATTGCTTCAGGCCACAATCCTATGCACACTTACCAAGCAGAACGTGCTATAGGCATGGGGCTGATCCTAGCATGAACCTACCTATGATTGTTCCGAAGTAAGCCCTGCTGCAATATTCAGTGGTTCTTACTCTCACGTAGGTGAGCATAAGATTGCAGCCTTTCTCACAGGGAGGTGTGTATTTAGGATTGCAGCCCTACTGGGAAGCGATTCTTAATGAATTCAATTAGACTTGCTCCCGAGTAAACATATGTTGAATGGGGCTGTTATTTATTTATATGAGCACTCTCTTACCCTGTAAGAAGCATCCAGTGCGTCCCCGACTGTTCCCAGGACTTCTCGGTTGTTTTTCCTTCCAGCCAGTGGATGTCTGTGGAGGGCGGGACAGCCCACTTGTTAAACACTTGGCAATTACCTTAAATTCCAGACTATTTGCTCTGTTCAGCAAACCATGAGAACAAAAGGATGAGGAAAGGGTTGGGTGGGAGGGAGGGATTTCTATTTACAGCAGATTCCCCCCCCTCCTTCTTGCCTTTGGGACCCCACGGTTTTTTTTTTCTATTTACATTCTCCTTGCTGAAGTTGGTGCCAGGATCGCAGACTTGCCCCTGTGTTTACGTCTTGGAGACAGAGGACAATATTTCAGTGTGGAGCTAAGCCACAGGAATCCACTCTATAAAACCCTTCTCTCTCAAAATAGGCAGCCCGCCACCCTATGGAATCATCGGCACCTCTTGTTTCGATTCCAGCATAATCGAAACAAGAGGTGCCTCCTCCCTGTCATAATGAAAGAGTCCATGAGCACATGCTGGCTTTCTTATTGCCTCTCAGAGCTGCTGACACTAGAGAGGCAGGGACTTCGCAAGTGCCATGTGCAGGGGAGGCTGGCGACTCGTGTGTCAGTGGGGCTCCCCATCAGGTGGTGAACCTATTTTGGGGATGGAGTACAGCACCGTGGGTAGCACCTATAAAGCGCAGAATAAAAGCTCGTGTGATGCACGAGGAGCCCCACTGATATAGGAGCCACCAGCCTCCCATGGCTATGTGGGTTCAGCTAGCTGGTCAGGTGGCAGGTACAGCAGCAGCACCCTTCCGCTCACCCTGACGTGGCTCCACAACACCATTTCCATTTTCATTGCCAAGCAATGGAGCTGCTTCCTCCTCTCCCCCACGATGCAGTTGTGGTGAGACGAGTATGGAGGAAACGCCAGGCCCAGCCATGGAGCACCTGGCCAGCAGCTCGGTTTGAAAGCTTCTCTTGGATTGAAGGTATATGCGTACTTCAGTCCATAAGAAATCCTAGTCACTGCTGGCCGCTCCACTGCCAGAAGGTCCTTGGCTTTCTCTCTGGAGGGTGAGTGAATGAGCAGGCAGGTGGCGGAGGCGGCAAGTGAGTGGGAGGGGCAACTGAGCAGCTGGGGGGACGAACAGTGGGCAAGCAGCAGAAGTGGTGGCTGGGGAGGAGCTGTGAGTGCTGGCAAACAGCCAGGAGGCAGCAAGGGGCATTCCGCTGTTCCATCCAATCTGCCACCAGAGCCAAATGGCTCACCTTGGTTCATGGCAGGGCCAGCCCTGACCATCGTCACAAAAAGCACCAATGATTTATAAAGTTTGCTTTAGATGACCTAACAAAGGATTTCTAAGGTTTGGTCCCACAGTCTCGTTTCTGGTGTATTTAATAAATAAAGCTGCCATATTCTGAATCAGACCATTGGCTTCTCATGTCCAGTATTGCATCTAAGGACTCACCTAAGTCTTCTCCAGCCTTGCTACCTGAGATCTTTTAGGAAGATGCCTGGCATTGAACCTCTGCATGCAAATGATGCTGCCAAAATACACAATTTCTCAAGTCAGAATACTAGATTGCATTGCGAGTTGAGCTGCCTTGCCCTGAAATTCTTTCCCCATTCATAATCCATATCGAGATCTATTACAAGCATATGTACCAATTTTGCACCTGCCTGGCTGGCATTCATCAGACTGAATTCAAAGCTGGTAGTGCTGTTTAGCACATGCTAAGAAATAGATTACTTTAATTTCAGATGAAACTGCCCTTGCTTGCTGAAATTAACTTGGAAGTTTATAACTGGAATGTATTTACAGAACAGCACCTTGGCTCATAGACCATCGATTTGGCTGGGGGTGGGAGATGGCATTGGATCTGTGCTGCTGATCTGGGTTGAGCTCTGCTACTAGGAAATTTCCCTGGAGGCTACAGGGAAGAAGATTGGCATCTGTTTCATTGCTGCTTGTTTTGTTTGTGTGTAGAGCAGGTGTGTGTCTGTGTGTGTGTGTGTGTGTGTGTGTGTGTGTGTGTGTGCAACTCCTGGACCACTTACATCTTCAGATATTGGTCTAAAAAATCTGCTGCCTTCCCTCCCTCTGAAATTTCCAAGCAGCGTTGTAAGAACACACATGCACAAACTGTGATCCATGGGGAGGGGGGGAGCAACCTTTTCCCTCCTAGTGTTCAGCAGTGTTGCTGGCAATTGGTGACTAGGGATGCTGCCGAAACTCAAAATTATGTGTTTCATTGGTAGAACCTATTACATTCGTAATGCTTGTATGTGTCCCAAGCCTGGAAAGCTATCTAATGAATCTTAGAATAATAATAACAGAATAATTTCTGTTATTCAACCTGAGAATGATTACAAGTTTATAGCTGTGTTCTGCACCTGTGTGGTCTGCATGACTAAGTGTCTAAACCGGTGTTCTCCAACCTTGGGTCCCCAGATGTTTTTGGCCTACAACTCCAGGCATGCTGGGAGTTGTAGGCCAAAAACATCTGGGGACCCGAGGTTGGAGAATACTGGTCTAAACTCTGCCATTTCTGGGCGTGTCCTGATATCGGTTGGTTTAACCCCTTGCTTCCTATGATGCCACTTTAACCCTTTACTTATTGTTTTCCAAACCACTCAGCATAAAAGTTTGGATCTGAAATCTGTTAGCAAACTAAGCCTGTTTGAAGAAAGAGCCATATAGGTCAGTATCTACCCTTTGTTCAATATTACTTTTTCACTCTCAGCTTGGTTTGATTTCTATATTCAGCCAGTCAACTGAGGCCATTTCTCCTGAATATTGGACAGATTTTTCTGTGATCCACTTTAGACCTGGGTGCTAGTAGGTTGCACTCTGAGGGGATACTGGGAATGGAATCCAAGGGTGAGTTTTTTTGCTCATCAGTACTGGTGACCCAACTACGATTTACACCAATGGGAGTTTACCCAGTTCTGAGCAAAACATGGTGCTTTGCTGCTGAACTATGGCTCCTCCCTTAGCCCAGTGATTCTTAATTTTGTGTCTATAAGGCAAAAGGGATACAGGCAGTATTCATTCCTATAGCCAGTCAGCATTTCTTTTGATGGAATGATGGTATCTCTTGCCCCTCAGCTAAATAATCAAGGAGCTAGAAAAGGAGCCTGCATTGCTACCTGCCAGATTACACATTTGGAGATCCATCTGTTATACTTCAGGACATATTGCTATTGTACAGATCAATATGCAAACCCCCAAGAGTTTTGGCAGAATAGTGTACTATTTCCTGCCACGGATGATCCCCCCCCCCCTTTTTTGCCTTTGAAACACCAGGGGGAAATGTTGGCAGATAGCCAATAAGAGTTTTCAGGAAATTAAAAAAAAAAAAAACACCCTCCACTTTCCCTTGTAAATTATAGTATCTCTGAAACGCCAGTGCAGAAACATTGGCACCTGCTATGCTACCTATCAAAGAATCAAGGAAGACAGATTTCTCAAAAGCTTCAGATTGTTCAAAAGGGATGAATAGATCAGTCTATTTACGGTCCATTTCAGTTTTGCATATTTTCATACATAGGTCCATTCCATCCTGTTTCTGCATTAATGTGCAATATTTTTTAAAAATCCACACAAAATCCCTATTAAAATATGCAGTTAAATAATTTTTATGTGCATTTCCCCCCAAAATACACATTTTATATGCATTTGTCAGCCACAAATTGCATCACAAAATTTGGAGAGATGCACAATCTGAAGGGTAACTGTGTTCCAATCGGCAAATTGATCCCAGAGGTGCGAATCAGAATGGCTCACTTCAAAATGTGGACTGAACAAAATCCTCACGCATCCCTACTTATATAGGAGTTTAGCTGGAGGAAAGCAATACCTGTAGTTCCAAAGGATTTATGGAAACACCAGTAAAAAGATTCCTATGAGAATGTTTGTACAGTAAGTTTCTCACAATCTCAGTTCATCATGTTTTAGCAGACCACCAGAAGTGTGGAAATGAGAGCTGTGATGAAATAGTGGCTGAATTTCACAGCCCTCTTTATGAGCTGTGAAATTGGGCATCATTTCACCAGTTTTTGGGGACATGCTGAAATTCACTCCTATGGGGGGCTCTCACCTTTAGAATGCAAGCAGCTGGTGTTTTATCCCCCCCCCCCCACTCTACCTGTAGTGGCACGCTAGGGATGGGAGAACCAGAAATTTTTGAGCTTGCCTAAATTCTCTGAAAATCACTTCAAAGCTCATTTTAGCTCACCTCCATTTTTGTTTTCAACCTGTTTTTTAGCTTGTTCAAATAAGGAAAGTGCACATTTCGAACAGGAAAAGTACACGTTTTGGAGCATATTTTTCAATTGTGTGCATTTCCCCCTAATTGACTAAAGCATGAAAATGGTGTCATTCTGGGAGGGAAAATCATCTGGTAGAAAGGTGCCAGGGCAATTTGGGGAAAAGAAAATGGCTGAAGAGCTGAAGGAGGCCTGCTCTTGCTACCACCCTGCTCCTGACCCTGTTCCTGCCACCACCACAAGCAGCAACAGGAAAAGCCACCCTGCTTTCTAAAGGTGAACCACAAGCCACCCCCAAGTCTCGCTTGCTTCTATGTCCTGCTGAAGAGCAGCATTCCCTCCTCCATGAGGATTTCAGCAATCCTCAATCCAGTCCTAGTAGTAGCAATCAAGTCTGGGGAGGAAATGTGGCACAGGGTTCCTCATACCAGTCGTGTATCTTATATATGGAATATCATTCATAGGTGATCTCAAGCTCCCATTCACAGCTTGAGATCACCTATGAGTGAGTGCCTTGTGGGTAAGTGGGGGACAGGGTCAAGCTGTGTCTGTATGCTATATGACTTTAACAAAGTCTTAGTTGTATTGAGTGGTGGTGGTGGTGGTTATTATTATTATTATTATTATTATTATTATTATTATTATTATATTTATAACCCACCTTTCCCCCAGTATTGGGACTCAAAGTGGCTTTACAGCTTTAAAATTAGTACAGTTAAAACATAAATAGAAAAATACAAAAGTTAAAAATATTATTAAATCAGCAATAATCTTAAAATTATATAAAATATCAAAGCTAAAACAGCAATGACTATAGGAACAGTACAACTCCATCGCTTTCTCATAGGTCCAAATTATTCCCTGAAGGCCTGCCGGAACAAGAAAGTTTTTGCCTGCCTCCGAAAACATACTAAGGAAGGTGTCATTCTAGCCTCCTTGGGAAAGGAATTCCAGAGTGTTGGAGCAACCACCGAGATGGCCCTCTGCTGCGTTCCTGTCAGGCGTGCCTGAGATGGTGGCAGAACTAAGAAGGACCTCCCCAGAAGATCTCAGAGTATGGACAGGCTCAAAGGGTAGAATACAATCTTTCAGAGAACCTGGACCCAAGCCGTATAGGGCTTTATAAGTCATAACCAGCACTTTGAATTGTGCCCGGAAACAGACTGGGAGCCAGTGAAGCTGTTGTCACAAAGGAGTTGTGTGCTCCCTGTAGCCAGCCCCAGTCAGCAGTCTGGCAGCAGCTCTTTGAACCAGCTGAAGTTTATGAACACTCTTCAGAGGCAGCCCCATGCAGAGCGTGTTACAGTAATCCTAACAAGATGTAACTAAGGCATGTGTCACTGTGGCCAAATCAGACATCTCCAGGAATGGGTACAGCTGGCACACGAGCTTTAACTGTGCAAATACACTCCTGGCCACTTCTGAAACCTGGGCATCCAGGCTCAGGGCTGAATCCAGAGCTGCACCCAAGCTGTGAACCTGTGTCTTCAGGGGGAGTGCAACCCCATCCAACACAAGCTGAATGCCTATTCCTTGATCTGCCTTCCAATTGACCAGGAGCACCTCTATCTTGTCTTGTCACCACCAACCCCTGCGGGAAATGAAATAGTCTGCTCCCAAGTCCAAGGTTCAGCAGAAAAGAGAGAGGGGGTATTGGTGTTGGTAGTGGACCAAGGAAGCAGGCGTATGTGGAGTTAGGTCTGTCTGCCTGGTACTATCTACTTTGCCTTTTCCATCCCTAAAATCTGAAAACCTTTTAATTGGAGATGCAAAGCATTGAATTGGGGAACTTTTGCATGGAAAGCATGCACTATACCTCATTAGAATCCAGGACTTTCACTCGTGAGACCAACTCCATAACCAGTTACCCATAGGGCCAGGCAGGTACCCATTTCAGGAAAACAGAGTCTCAGTACAGCTCTCATGAAAATTCTGGCTTGCCAATGTATCAAGTTGAGATCATCCTGCTCTTTTCTATTTCATTAGAAAGAAAAGGCATCACATCCTTCCCTTTTCAATATTCCACATAAAATGCTTCATTTGCCAGTTTAGTGCAGCAGAACCCTTTTGATATATTTGCAGTGTAAATGCTGTTCTTGGATGCTATTGTTGCCTGTCTGAGGTGCATCTAATTACTTTGAGGTTGCAAAGAGAGCTGTTTTGCAACAAAAGAAAATTGGCACTTTCTCAGTCAAACGGATTACCTTTCTCAGCAACGTTTTATGTTGCTGAAATTACTACTAAATTGCAATTTGTCATGGCATTTCTGCTTCAGAGCTGTCAGAGAAACTAGTTCTAGGATTGCTGTCAGTGGAGGAAAAACAAAAAACAAAATCCCAGAACATGTGTGTTTATGAGACAAATAATGTCTACATTCATAATAAAATACCACTGAGGTATTGAGAGCACATCTAGATGAAAACTAGATTCTGTTCCTGACTCCCACCTGAGCAGGAGCACAGGAGAGAGGCTCCAGCTGTTTTCGGGGCTGTGATAAGCGGCTCCCAGAGAGAGAGAGTGAACAGAGCGAGCGAACAGGGAGAGCAAACAGGAGTTTGGCAGCAGAGTTCGGCAGGGGAGGTCAAGGGGGAGATCCCTAAGAAATTTTCTAGGAAGGCAGAAACATAAAGGAAACAGAGAACTATGGAAGGAAAGGAATCTGCAGTGGTGGTGACCTGCAATGTGTGTGCAATGTTTGTTTTCCTGCCGGAGATCAACATAGCCTACACGTGCAACAAGTGCAAGCTGGTCACGCTGTTGGAAGAAAAGGTCAGAGGACTGGAGCAGCGAGTCAACCCTCAGGAGTATAAGAGAAAGTGAAGAGTTCTTAGACAGAACGATGGATCTACAGCAGCAAAGCATAGTACAGGAGCCAGAAGGGCAACGGCAGGATGAGACAGAGTCGGAGACTGCTGAGGCAAGGGAAAATAACGTAGGGGGAACTCCCTGGAAAAGGGTGACTGTTAGGAGCAGAAGAACTAGAAGACATTCTGCGCCTGTGGAAGCAGTGGAAGCTATGGAACCGCTTCCAGGTACTTGAGGACGAGAGCAGCCTGCAGAGGACGAATTACCGGGCACCCAACATGACAGCGAGCAAGAGGCTGAAGGTCAGTCAAGTGGAGGCAATCAAACCAAGGCCTACAGCAAGAGAAAGAGAAGAGTACTTGTAGTGGGAGACTCCCTCCTGCGGGGGATCAAAGCCAAAGTATGTCGCGAAGACCCATGGACTCGCCAGGTGTGCTGTCTCCCCGGGGCACAGATTAAGGATGTGACAGAGCAGCTGCCGAGGCTCATACAGCCCACCGACACATACCCCTTTCTTCTCTTCCACGTGGGTACAAATGATACTGCCAAGCGGAGTTACAAAGAAATCACGGCAGACTTTGAAGAGTTGGGAAGGGAACTCAAGAACTTTGGGGCCCAGATAGTCTTCTCATCCATCCTTCCAGTACTTGGAAGAGGAATAGAAAGGGAAAGAAAAATACTCTGAGTGAATGACTGGCTATGAAGGTGGTGCCGACGTGAGAGATTTAGATTCTGGGACCACGGGCTACACTTCCTGGAAGATGGACTCTCATCATTATTAGGTCCCTACACATTGATCAGAGCAATTACTTTATCATTATATTTCCCAACCAAAATAAAAAAAAGCAGCCATCAGAATCACTAATGACCTGTTGAAGTAAAAAGAAAAGTCGCTTATGGATTAAAATCACAACCCGTTTAAACCTAGTAGAAGTATCAGTTACATATACCTCTCCAACCCAATCTTTTCTCAACAATTGAGCATTTGCAGCCATCAGATGGGTCTCTTGTAAAAAAACAAAAAACAAAAAAAAAGGCCACATTGGCATTATGCCCTTTTGACTTAGAAAGCACTTTCTTCTGCTTATTTGGATTCTACAAACCCTTGACATTCCATGAAGTCACATTAAGCATAGAAAAATAGATATATTGCTTGCCCCTCCGCACAGACAGATCTTGCCAATTTTAGAGCAATTATCTACTTTTAAATAATATGGTGTATAAATCATTCATATAATACATTTCAATGCAGAAACTTTAAAATGGTCCAGGCTAGTATCTATTATGCTGGACCTTACATAACCTTTAAAATGAAAAATGAAAATATATTTTAAAAATTAAATGGAGGGGGGGACAGATAGTTCACATGGTGCCCACTTCTCCCACTAAAAGACCCCCCCCCAAAAGTTCTAATAAAAATAAATAAAAACTAAACAAAAAAAATTAAAAAAAATGAGATAATAACTTTTTCTCTTCCAGTAAAGGCAGCAATGTAATCCATCTTGCCCATTCCCTAGGGCTAGGCAATTATCCAATACATACTTAAGTCAAAAGAAAACTGAGTATTTTAAAAGATATTTTAACTACTTATATTAAATATAAAATCATATAAAATTATGTAAAACAAGGAAGAGAGGCACACTTGAATGATATATGACATGGCCGAATGCCCAGAACGTTATCTAGTTCAGGGCTCTCCAACCTTGGGTCCCCAGATGTTGCTGGCCTACAGCTCCCAGCATACCCAGCCAGCATGGCTAATGGCAAGGGATTCTGGGAGCTATAGTCCAGCAACATCTGGAGACCCAAGGTTGGAGAGCCCTGAGATTCTAGTTAAGCAGCATAAACACTGGTGAACAGTCAAGAACTTTCCAGCTGAAGGCCAAATTAAGTAACAACCGCACAGGCGGAAGCAGGCACAGAGACACCACTGATTTTAATGCCAGTAGGAAATGGTTCTGTGGCCTCTGGAGATAGGAACTTCTTCAGCTGACCTTGATGGATAACACCAAAAATTGCTGGGTATCTGATGAAATACATCAAACCAATTTCTTTAGATAAATCCCTTGCCTCTGCAAATTGCCTTCACTGATCTGAGACCTATTTTGTTTATCTTGAACTTTGAGAGTTTTTGACTCTCAAATTTGGTTTGTCCTGACATTTGTGATTTTTAAAAAAGAGTTTGCATGAAAATTCATAAGGATTTTTGTGCATATGTCTCATAATATATGCATTTTGCATGCACTTTTGCCTACTATACACTTTTTTTTTTTGGCAAGCCATTTCCCGTATATAATGCATTTTTAAACATTATTTCCCCTACTATACACATATTTGTATGCATTTTTGTTTGGAGAACGCAATTGCAAAATTTGGAGAAGCTGAAAACTGAGTTTTGATTTGTATTGTGTGAGATTAGGTAAGTTTGCCTTAAAATGTGAACTGAACAAATTTCTGCTCCATCCCGAACTTCATTATCTTGTCCTTCACCTCTGGCAGCAAAATATTTTGGGTCAGTCCTGGCAGCCCAGCATTGTATCTAGCACTGGGAGGAGCTGCCTTGCTCAACTGATGGTGCTCTCACTGCCTGGATTGCGTCACAGCAGCCCAGCCCCAGCCCATCAGTTTCTGATTTGTGGCCTGATATATCCAATCTTTGTGTCTGTTCTGATATTTCCCTCTGCTTCCCTGCTCCCTTCTTGGCTGCAGGCACAACCATTATGTAGGGATATTCTATGGCACTATAGTTTCTGAAATATATCTCATTAAGAGCTCTAAAGGTTCCTAAATCTGGAGAAAATAAGGCTTGAAGTGGAACAAGTTTCTCAGGAAAGCCATTAAAAGGCAATTAAAAGGGCCACTCGTTGCCCAGTTTTCAGAATGGCTTTGCTTGATAGTAAAGATGGGGAAGAAATCCATCCAGTTTGTGAACTTCCTTGATTTCATTTTGCACACTCAAAGGATAACTGAGTTTCAGTTGGCATAGAGGTTAGAAATTCACACTCTCCAAATTTTGCAGTGGAGCTCTTCAATCAAATAATGCATACCAAAATGCATATATTAGGGAAAATAACATTAAAATGCATTATATTAGGGAAACTGCTTGTAAAAGGTGTGTACATTAGGCAAAAGTGCATACAAAATGCATGCACTAGGAGATATACGCAGAAAAATGCTTACAAATTTTCATGTAAACTTTCTTTAAAAAATTCTCAAAGTTCAGGATGAACTGAAGACTGGATAAATTTCCGAAATTTGAGACAAACCAAACTTAAAATTGGAAAAGGAGAAACCAACATTGACAGAGTCATCCATCCCCACTTGATAGGCGAATGCTGTCTTTTTAATACAGCTTTAGAGTGGACTCTGAATAACAGCCCAGCATTTGATCCTCAAGCCATTCCCAGTGCCTTTGACTATCAGCCAACCAAAATGAGTGAGTGGTACGGTTCAACATAAATCAGACTTTTAAGACTAATGTGGAGTGATTCCAACTCACCTTTTGTAACTTCTCAAAAAGACAAAGGAAGGTATGGCAGCCGAGGTCTGCTCAAAATCTTAAAATTTTAAACATTAGCATTTAAAGCATTCAAATGCCTTGAAACATCTCCGCCATATTTGCATTTTGTTCAGCAGGCGTTATCTTGACACCTTTTATTGAACAAGCGTAGCAGTTTGTCATTGTACCCAGAGCAAATCTTTGCATTTGGAAAGCACAAAAGGGCTTTTATATTCAATGCTACAGGTTAATTCCTTGATTCTGAGCAAGTGACATTAATTTTGTAACTGTTAGCAAATAGAAAAATGATTATATCTGATGATCATGACATGTTAAGGTGCTCTACTTCAGAACACAGCAACAAGGGACTGTGTGACAGGGCGAAAGCAAATTTTAAATAATACATAAATTATTTTATGTATTAGTTATTTTAAGGAATTTTAAATATTTTATTGTAAGTCACCCTGAAAATGTGTTTGAAAAGTGGGTTATATGTCTAAATAAATAAATAAATAAATAATATATTTTAGGTCCCTATGTAAAAAAAAACCTGGGATCAGTAATTTATTAATGACTTGGATCAGGAGGTACAGGGAATGCTTATCAAATTTGCAGATGACACAAAGTTGGGTGGAACAGCTAATACTCTGGAAGACAGAAACAAAATTCAAAGTGACCTCGATAGGCTGGAGCGCTGGGCCGAAAACAACAGAATGAAATTTAATAGGGATAAATGCCAAGTGCTGCACCTAGGGAGAGGAAACCAAATGCAGAGTTACAGAATGGGGGACACTTGGCTCAACAATACTACAAGTGAGAAGGATCTTGGAATTGTGGTAGATCACAAACTGAATATGAGCCAGCAATGCGATGTGGCTGCAAAGAAGGCAAATGCTATTTTGGGCTGTATTAATAGAAGTATAGCTTCCAAATCACGGGAAGTGATAATTCCCCTTTACTCGGCACTGGTTAGGCCTCATCTTGAGTACTGCGTCCAGTTCTGGGCACCTCACTTTAAGAAGGACATAGACAAACTGGAGAGGGTTCAGAGGAGGGCAACAAGGATGATAAAGGGACTGGAAACAAGGCCCTATGAGGAGAGACTGAAAGAACTGGGCATGTTTAGCCTTCAGAAGAGGAGACTGAGGGGAGATATG
Organism: Shinisaurus crocodilurus; assembly: GCA_021292165.1. NCBI lineage: Eukaryota > Metazoa > Chordata > Lepidosauria > Squamata > Shinisauridae > Shinisaurus > Shinisaurus crocodilurus. Next base: position 31,621,789 of record CM037880.1, on the reverse strand, counting down.
ATCGCACTCCTCCAGTATTTGAAGGGATGTCACACAGAGGAGGGCAAAGATCTCTTCTCGATCATCCCAGTTTGCAGGACACGGAATAATGGGCTCAAGTTACAGGAACCTAGATTCCACCTAAACACCAGGAAAAATTTCCTGACTGTCAGAGCAATAAGACAATGGAATCAACTACCTAGGGAGGTGGTGGGCTCTCCCACTCTGGAGGCATTCAAGGTGCAGCTGGACAGACATCTGTCAGAGATGCTTTGACCTAGATTCCTGCATTGAGCAGGGGGTTGGACTCGATGGCCTTGTAGGCCCCTTCCAACTCTACTTTTCTATGATTCTATGATCTTCCTTTTTATTACTATTATTATGAAAGGTAACATAAAAAGAGAAAAACTGTGAACATTAGAGAAAGTAGCTTTGTTGCCATGATTCTAGGTTTGACATTGAAACAGGACCTGGTGAAGAGTGTAATGTGTATACAAGATGAGGGAATGCCTATCTTATCATTGGTTATTAAGAAGGTTTTCTGCAATACAGGTTTTTGGCCATGATTGGTCATCAGCCAAAACCAGACTAGGGTATCAAGTAATGGCCTAACGGAAGATGGACATCATGTGGTGATTGGAAGCAAAAGTGCATGGCTGGTTAATCACTGAGCAGAATCTTATGGGGCGCTTATGCCCCCACCAATTCTCTTACACCCCACCAATTCCATTCTGCAAGCGGCCCCCACTCCTTGTGCAATGGTGATCTACTGCTTCTGGGGCAACCCATGATGGCAGAGCACAACAGCAGCAGCAGACTTCACCCAGACAAACACACGCACACACAGGATTATTTCTAAAGTAGATGCTTTTAAAGTAAATAACAGTAACATAAGATTACTCAGGTACTATAAGCTTGATGGTTACAGACTTTGTAAGTGCAGTTTCTTAAATGTTCCTCATTCTGTGAGGAAAGGAAAACCACAGAACCTGTCTCCTAGCTTAACCCTAGCAAGCGTCAGTTAAGGCAGTTAACTCTAGGACTGTCCTAACTGTCAGAGGATTGTAGACAGGAACTCTAACCTGTTGCTAGGCAACATCCAGAATTCCCTTCCCTGCTACAATCAAGTGGTTCAGTCCACTGAACCCTGCCCCCTGACTTCTCAGAGAAGCTTGGTTTCTGCCTTTGCCCTTCAATCAGGCTATACAAGTCTGCCTTAACCCTTTAATGGGCAATCGACTTAAAAACCCTCCCTGCAGAGTTGACAACTTCTCATCACATATTTCAACAACCTAAAACAAGTGGAAATGCTAATTTCTGGAAGGAGGCAGGTCAGCAGAGCTCTCAAAAGGGAGTTCCACGGACCTGTCTCCTGTGAAATGAGGCTTTCCACTCATCTCAAGGCTTCCTCTAGGAAGCGCTAAATCTCTCATGTAAACAGTGGGTCCTGCTTGTGCAATGGAATTCCCTCTTGTGGAAGGGAATCAGCAGGGCAGAAAGGAATTGGTGAGGGCCTAAGTGCCCTGTTGGATTCTGCTCATTGAAAATTAGGGCTGTGCCAAAAAGGAGGCATTTTTTTTTTCTTACTAAACATTTTTGTGGCGGCATTGTAAATTTGGGGTGGGGGGAGAGATTTCAGTAATTTCTCCCCAGAGATTTCTCCAAGGGGGGGGGGGAGGATGTTTGACTGTGCAGGGAGAGGACAACTGGTGATTCATGTGACTTCCATAGGATCATGCTAAGAAGGAGAAAGGAGTCCGTTCGGGGGGGGGGGAGATGGGGCAGCAGCAGATAGGGAAAACAATGACAGTGAAAAGGGTGGACATTAAGGGGATTTGAGGGAAATATTTCCCTTCACCCCAGCTTTAATTTCAGTGTAATAGTGCTATCCTAAGCATATTTACTCAGAAGCAAGTCTCACTGTATTCAATATCAAAATAGGTGAACATTTAGCCTGCCTAATCGAAAATGCAGAAATACAGCATGGAGCTGAAACAATCTGTACACATTATTGCACCTGGACCACTTAAGGAACAACCCGCTTTTTTGTTTATTACTTAAATGGCAAGCCTGTATTCTTAGTAAGGTAATGAAATCACGTTTGAAGGACAGACTCTTCTTTTTCCTGCTCTGCTGTCTGCCAAGATGCTGTTGCTTTCCAAGGGGTTAGGACCGGCTTTGTATTAGAAGATGTTAAGTGCTGATGTGAAGAAAAAGTAACATCATCTATTAGCTTTTGAAAAATCGGCCCTAATTGTATTTTCTCCCCTTTCATTTAAGTCAGCCTTCCAATCATATGCTGTCTGGTAAACATCTGCAGAATTTTGTATTTTTGTTTCATGGTAGCAGGGCAACAGAAAGGCAACAATGCATGGCAGACAGCATATATGATGAAGTGACATCTCATTTTGCTGCACATATTCCTAGAGCTACAACCCACTGTCTATACTATACCTATATCGGATTTGTTAAACATGCATGAACTGGAATATATACCTGCAGCACTGGGATAACATTGGTCCAGCACCAGTATAATGTCATGTTCTAATAGCATTTCACAGGCCTGCACATAGTTGCACATAGTGTCTTTTCTGGACTCTGGCCCAGCTCCACTTCCAAGTCCATTGGCTGATGACATTCTTATCAGATGGTGTGGTAGAAATCCCAGGAGTTAGTACGGACCTGGGCTTACGCTGGCTCAGCTTGTCTGAGCGTGGAAAGCTAAGCAGGGTCAGGCCTGGTTATTACTTGGATGGGAGACCCCTTCTCTAGTTTCCTGCATTGAGCAGGGGGTTGGACTCGATAGCCTTGTTGTAGGCTCCTTCCAACTCTATCTATGAAATCTATGACCTTTGTAGTTGTCAGGGCTTTCTGATCTTCCAGATTTCTGATTTGGTTGAAGCCTGTGCAGTATTCCATTTCTGACAGATGTGCTTTGTCAATACATATTTACTAAGTATCTTTAACTCTACTGCTTTAGTTTTGTTCAGCAGCTCATAAATCAGGTCCAGAAGAAACAAGTTGTATGTAAATAGGAGCATAAGAGCTGTGAATTCTCCTGTCAGTGTAAAATGTCACTCCTAGTGATCATGACACCAGGTCTGGAGGCTGTGTCACCTGAAAGAGGGCTCTAAGCCTAGCAAGACACTGGAGAACCCCTGATGCATTCCCCAGACCCAAGGACTTGGCCCTCTCATCAGTCAGCCTCCAAGAATGGCTTTCCCAAAGCCTCTCAGGTCTCACAGCCACGTAGGAGCTTAAGGCTACAGAAATGAGCACGGTCCCTTTAAGGTTGCAGTCAGTATCCTGAGGGAGCTTCTGATGGAGCTGATCTGACCAGGCTACTTAAGCCCTCCATTGCTGCTAGTCCCTTGCTATAAGAACAGTTCCTTTCATGATGAACTACCCCAGCCTAGCAGCTCCTGCAGAGCAATGTCTGACACTCTAGTAGTCTCTGCCTTGCCATGCCCTTATTTACTGGGCATAACTGCTGACCAAACATAACCCTTGCCTCGCCAGTCATAGCTTTCTTTGACCAGAGCCCCCTCAAGTGCCTGGTTGACTGGCCACTTGCCCTGGAGCCCAACTCAAGTCAGGAGACTAGCAGTGCCAAACTTGTGGAGAGCAGTTGGGAAGACCCCATCTGAGGACTTGGGCCTTTGCATCCATTTTGGAAAGGAGGAGGAACCATGTGAGGTTTTTGTTTTGTTTTTAACTCCCCCCACTCTTGTCTGAAAACCTGCCTGCAGCAATGCCACATTTAGAGTTCTGCAATGTTGAGCTGAAGGATTAAAGATGCTCCTGTTGTAGGAACCAGAGATTTTAATATCATCTAAAATGTGCTGTAAATTTATTCTGGTCATTTGTATACAGTCATGCCTTGGATTGAGAGCATAATTCGTTCCGGAAACATGCTTGTAATCCAAAACACTCTTATATCAAAACGAAATCCCCCCCAAAAAAAATTGTACAGAGATTTTTAATTTAAGCCGTACTTCAGTACTTGTATTGCAAGACGTCGCTTGTATATCAAGTCAAAAATAAATAAATAAATATTTAAAAATTTGCTTGTCTTGCAAAACGCTCTCAAACCAAGTTACTTGCAATCCAAGGTATTACTGTAAATGCTAGTTCAGGACTGTTAAAAGTACCATGTGAAGACCCTGAACTTTTTTAAAAATACAGTGACCTGTAGAAAGATATAAGTAATTGTTAGATCTGAACCATGGCAGCAGTTGAGAGGTGAGGATTCTGTGATACTGCTCAGTGTTAAAATGTTTCTATAGAAGTAGCACAGATATGAAATATTGGTAGATTAATCTCAGAAATAAAGTCAAATGAAAGATTGGCTCCATTAAAGTTAGTGAGAAAAGCAAGGCCCTGAAGATGACTATAAATAAATACTCCTAGGGTATGATTCAGTGGTTACTTTTGCTCCAGTGACATTTATATAGCACTTTCAAAAGTTCAAGGCACTTCACATTCATTACCTTTTTTTGGTAATTTTTACAACCACCTTTTAAGATGGGTTAGTATTATTATCCCTGTGTTACAGATGGGGAGCTGAGGCTGAGAAAGAGTGACTTGCCGAGGGCCATCAAATAAATCCATGGCAGAGGCACTAGTGAAGCTTCGAAAACTGCACCTCGGAGGGGAGAATTTTTGCTGGGACCACGGCACAGGAGAAACCTGTTAAATCTTACCTCCCATGAGCCATGGCCCCAATCCTGATGAAGGTGGGGGGTGCAGCTGCCATTTTCAGTGGAATAAAATAAAAATCAATCGTGCAATTCCATGTAATGTTTAGTATTACACTAGTTTGTCCCTCACCTAGTAGAGCAGGTTGTCTAATCAAGTTATATTCTTGTTGCTCTTATCAATACAGCTTTGTCAGTGTACATGGCATGTAAGCAAAAGACCAATCCCTGCCTCAAAGAGCTACATTTAGATTTGGGCAGAGACAACAGAGGTAGCAGGGGGAGGGAGAGGCAAGGGTAATGAGATATGGATGCAAGCGAATGAGGAAAGCATTGTTTCACTTGGGGATGAGGTCTTTGGGGTTAAGGAGTAGGCAACTTATGACCCTCCAGACGTTTTGGCCTACAACTCCGACCAACCCAAGATAGCATAGCCAATGGTGAAGGATCATGGGAACTGTAGGCCAAGACATCTGGTGGGCTACAAGTTGCCCATCCCTGGTAAGCCAAAGCTTTAATTGAATCATGGTTTTAAGATGGTGTTTGAAAGAAGTGAAAGATCCACATAGGCATTCTGGGAGCGAGTTCTAGACATAAGGGGCAGAAAGGGAATATAGTGAGGCTTTTAAGAGAACAGGAGACTTTGGGGCATCTCAGGGTGGCAAAATTGTTCCCTGTTAATGTTTCCTAGTTAGAACTTGAGGCAGGTATGAACTTCCCTGTTTTTCTTGTTAGGTTTTATACTTAGTGATGCTGAAATATTGAGAAACCCAAATGGGATTTTAAAAAATCCCAGGTGATTTTATGGAGAAGAAGAATTTTAAAAGGAAATCAAAAGATACTCTTCAGGAAGCTCTTGACAAGAAGAAAAATGAAAGAAGATGTTAAGGTCATGAGAGTTAACCTTACTTTGAGTTGTGTGAATGAGGATGAGTTATGAATGAGGACGCCCGTCCCTTGGCACATTGTCATTCACTAGGCTGATAACAATTCAATATAGACAGTTCAGTGGCACTTTATAACGGAGTTACTGACAATAACTCATCTCAGCTTTGACACGGCATTCTATTTTGGGGAAAGACCAGCACCGTGTATAATCTAGTAAGCGTACATAATGCAAGGAAAATAATAAAGTTCAGTATGCTAGTCATGTTCAAATATGACAAGAATGGTGAGACTTGCAACAGTGTTCTCTAATTAGCATCCCTTTAAAAAAAAAAACACCCTTGGCTCTTTGTTCAGTAAATCAAACCACCTAGTTTGAGAACAGATCTAATTTTCCATCTCTCATCCAATACTTACGGTATATATTTGATGTCCTCCCCCCTCCCCGACAACTGTATATGTTTTTCTTTCCACAGCCATAGCAGCAACTTATAACTTGGTCCAAAGTTCATAAATCCTTGGGTTTAGAATACAACTGTTGGCATTGGCAACCATCATGTAATGTTTCCCTTAAATATGAGCTGAGCTTTATGAATTCGGAGTTCTTCTCCAGCTTGAATTTTCTTGTAGCTTGCGCCTAAAAATGCAGGTTGGACATGTGCAAGGGAAAAAATGGTGTGCAGGGAAAGGGTTAAGTATCTGCCAATTCTCCACTGGAATCCTCCCGACCACCCCATATACATACATACTTTTAAAATAAAATTGTTATTTGATTTCTACCATTGTTCCCCCACCTTCTTTTGTCCTATATCTTCCCTCAGGACTATTCATGAGTGGTTGTACAACCCTACCAAGACTTATCTGAATTGTTACACGCCTTACACTGTGTTCCTTATATATTGGAAATGTGAACTACTGTATATATCACTCCACCTAACAGCAAACCTGGCCAGCAAGATCGTAGCCAAAACAGGGTCACTGAAAAATAAGAGGGAGGTATCAGCACATTCAGGGGAATGCAAGGTTTGCAGGAGTACAAAAAGTCTTTACGGTGGGGGGGGGAATGGCTGACTCGCTGCAACACTGAACAGAAGCCCTCCACTCTGCAACATTTTGTTGCAAGTTCCACTTTAGCTGTAACCTCCTCCTCCTCCTTCTTCCAAAGAGACTACATTCAAAATCAGATGGCTGAACAATGAGGTTACATTTAAAAGAGTGTTTCTCTAACTTCCATAGCTGGCTGGTAAAATTTTCTCCAGAATCCTAAATTTATTTATATATTTATTTATTTAGTTATTTATTTATTCATTCATTCATTTGAATGAATGAATATACCGCCCAATAGCCGAAGCTCTCTGGGCGGTGTACAACAATCAATTAAAGAGCACACAATAAAATACAGTTAGAAATATAAGCAATAAAAACATTATAAAAATTTAAAACCAATTTTAAGAAATATCATAGAACAAGTTAATAAAACACGACCGCTGAAAACAATTTACCACCCCGCCATATACCATCTAGCCATGAAATCGAACCGGGCGGGCACCGCGCCCCCGCCTCGACTCTCCGCGGGGGTGGCCCCCCACCTCGATCTTCTGAGCGGCGCGGAGCAGTTCTCCGCGCCGCTCGACCCACCGTGACGTGACAGGACCCTGCGCAGGCGCAGTACATGCCAAAGGGGTCCAGCGCGCCTGCGCAGGGTCCCATTGTGTCATTTCCGGTGCTGGAAGTGACTGCAACGGGATCGGAGCAGGCTGTGCGGGCGGCTCGCTGTGGAGAGGCGAGCCGCCCAGAAGAGAAGGTAAGGTCTTGCTGGGCGTGAGCGGGGCTGATTTTGGCCCTGTTTTGCCCGTGCGAGGCTCGATTGTACAGATGTTGAATGTAGTGTATGGGTAGATTGTGGTCGGGAGAGGCGTTCCATCAGGTATTGTGGTCCCAAGCCATGTAGGGCTTTATAGGTCAAAACCAGCACCTTGAATTGAGCTCAGAAGCATATAGGCAGACAGACAGTGCAAGTGCGCCAGAACAGGTGTTATATGTGCGGACCTTCTGGTCCTGGTGATTAGTCTGGCTGCCGCATTTTGCACAAGCCGCAGCTTCTGAACAGTCTTCAAGGGCAGCCCCACGTAGAGTGCATGGCAGTAATCTAACTTGGAGATTACTAGAGTGTGGATTACTGAAACCAGGCTATCCCTGTCCAGATAGGGGCATAGCTGGGCCACCAGCCGGAGCTGGTAGAAGGCACTCCTTGCCACTGAGGCCACTTGAGCCTCAAGTGACAAAGATGGCTCAAGTAGAACCCCCAAGCTATGAACCTGTTCCTTCAAGGGGAGTGCAACCCCATCCAGAACAGGTTGAACTCCCTCCATCCGGTCAGAGGAACCACCCACTAATAGCATCTCAGTCTTGTCTGGATTGTAATTTGTAATCCTAAATTAAATGCCATTGATTTCAATGTGAGTTTTTCCCTAATGAGTGGTTTTAGAATTGCAAGTTTTGTATGTACGGTATGCTGGGAGATAACTGGTAAACATATATTCAACATTTTTGTGCCATGTTCTTAAATGAGTTTTTCTTTGAAGAGAAGCCCTAGAAAGACTTCGTAAGAATCAAGAAAATTGGCATGCTTTACCATTGTTTCCATGGCCTCCATCTATTTAGCAATTTCAGTCTCATTTATTGTACACATTCTGATGATATCAAATACATATGGGGCAAGGAAACCATTGAAAAACTTCTGTCATCACAGGGGTGAAGTGGAGAAAGCCACTGCAGCAGCAAATAATGCAGTGCTTCTCAAAATTGCAACCCTACAGGTCTTCTTGGGTGAGTTACACAATAGCTGTTTTCTTTCTTTCAGCAGGGTGACAACACACCCTAACAGTTATGTGCATCCCCTATAAGAGACAGCCTTGCTCCTTCTTTATTTGTTTTGCATTTTCTGTGGTAGAGGGGGGAAGTAGGGTTCAACAAGTGGAATTCTTTTTCAACTGGGTCCTGCAGGATTGAGGACGTTTAGATGGGTTCCTCTCCCACTTCAAAACATTTGAGAAGCACTGTAATAATAGTATTCAAGGAATTCTCTCTCCCATCACCTCCACCCCCTACAGCACCTTTCTCCATTAGGGAACTTATCGATGCGTTGTGTGTTCCTCTGTCAGGCTTAAAATCTCTTTAAGGTCTACCTTTTACTTAGGATATCTGGATAGCATTTGAGATTATTACCAATCTGTTATAGTAGTATCCTCATCAAAACATTAAAACCCTGTGCTATCTAGGAAAAGTAATATAAGAAAGAATATGTAAAGTAATAAAACCTGATTTTTGCTATTGCCTATTGCTAGAGGTGTAGAGCTTACATATTCAATGTCAACCTCACTTTCTAGATAGCAAAGAGAGGTTATTATTTCCCCTGAAGGTCCTGATGACTCTATGATGCCTCCAGTATCAGAGGCAGTATGCCTATGTGCACCAGCTGCTGGGGAACATTAGGAGGAGGGTGCTATTGCACCCATGCCCTCCTTGTGGGCACTGAATAGTATGCTGGACTAGATGGACCTTTGATCTGATCCAACATGGCTTTTCCTTTTCTTATCTTCACATGAGCTGATCCTAATTGGTTGTTTTTATTAAAATGTATGATTCACTTTATTACAAAGGCTTGAGTAACAACTCTGATTTTTTGTTTCCTTCAATCTCATAACCATCCTGAGAGTTGTGACTATTTCCTCCATTTTATACTTGGCAAGTGAAATTGAGGGGCACTTCACTTATGATGAACTGTGCATAGACATAGCAGATATGTATGCCATAACAGGTAATGTGAGGGATTTGTGCACATTTCTTTATAGAAGGGCATGAATTGTTTCATATGAGAAGCAGCCCTCAGGTAGGTGAATATCAATCAAGGAGTTCATTGCTGAGTTGCAATTTGAACACAGGCCTGTAGCCCAGGTCTCCTGGACCAATTATTAAGAAGTATTATTTGTAAGAATAACCCTCTAACATCAATGATACATGACATGCAGTGCAATCCAATACATGTTTACTCAGAAGTAGGTCCCACTATGCTCAATGGGACTTTTTCCTAGATAAGTGTGTGTAAGATTGCAGCCTCAATCAAAAATATAGCTTGAAGTTAATACACATTTCACATCATGTGAAAATGAATATGACCTGGAATGAGTGGAATATTTTACCTAACACCACAAGAGGGAGTATTATATTCCTCTCTGGAATATAGGTTACACAATGACAGATGATGTCCATTAAATAATGCAGTTAAAAACTTATAGTGTTTGTATACTTGAATACCAGACATTAGATCCAATACTCTTGGGGGTTAATGGCAATTGCTAGCTACCTTTGGCTATACTAATTAGGACACTTCCATATGCTGACTTTCTTCATTGGCCATAGTACCTCTGCGAGTGCCTGGCACACTAATGTGCCAGAAACTCACACGCCAGACTTAGCTGCGCTGGTTCTTATGCTGACTGCTACTTGTCGAAATATACTAGCATGTGTCTTTCAAACATACAAGCATCCAAATGTCAGCATGGGTGGGATCATGTCAGTGGATGCCCAAATGAGTCACAGTAGCCCTGCATGAGAAAATGGATGGCAGAAAGAAAGAGAGAGAGAAGAAGGATGATTGAAAGAGAGAATGGCAGCCCCTAACAAATTACCCCCTGAGGGAATGTGACCCTCAGCAAGAAAACAAGATCCCCCATCCCTGGCTTAATCATTAGCAGAATGAGCTCTCAGTAGTGGATGTCTTTTCTCAGTTTTGAAGTTAGCTACCTAATTTCTCAAAGGTGTCTGTTTCAACTGACATCTGACATTTGAGTTCTTCTGATCTCAAGGTTCTGTTTGCACAAATGACTTTCTTCCATCAACTTCACATGTGATTTTATATGTTCTGCAAGAGCTATTGACTGGGGCTGTATGAGAATAAGCTCCAGAAGTCTCCTAAAGTCAGCTTTAGGCACTCTCAGTTTGGCCCCTCTTCCTAATGAAATGCAACCATCCCACCATCCTCCACATCCATACTGGTCCTCCAGTGGTAAGTGAATCATAAGTTGAAACACCCTGCTTAGGCATAACATGGTGATCACACATCTTGAGCCCCTTTGTTAGTGTCATCCAGTCATACTTTTAGTATTATGAGCCAGTGGAAATGTCTATGATGAGGAGCAAATGGACAGGTGGGTTTGGCATTATAGAGTGTTTTTTCATGTCTATCCTGCTGTAGAGGGAGCTGTGAGCTCTGACTTTGCCTATGGCTCACTTCTAGATTAGATTTTTAAAAAGAGTCTTGTGGCACCTTAAAGTCTAACACATTTATTATCGTATAAGCTTTCATGGAGCAGAGCTCACTTCATCAGATGCACAGTGTTATCCTCAGTTGACAGATATATGGGTAAGAGAAAATATTAGACAATACTGGTTGCTTTATGCTCCAGTGTGGCATCTCCTGTTCCTAGGACAACTTGAGCTGTGTGTGAAGTGAGGTAAATAGTTTGAAACTGGAAATTATTTTCAATTTTGGGCAGCCTCCAATGGACAATTACCTGTAAAGGTCACAGCTAGGTGAGTGATGCGGTAGAATGGTCAGGAGCAAAGTGTATCATTTATTTTATTCTCTACATTCTTTGGGGTTTTGAGGGGTTGAAGCATAAACAAAGGATTACTAAGGATGAAGAAATTCCACTACATAAACTGACATGACCTCTTTATTCCTGGAAAGAAATTTAAACTGGATTTGGAAATCACAATAAATAATTCATGTGAGTCCAATCACTGACAAAAGTGATCCTATTCTTGCTTGTGGAAAACCAAAAACCAAAATGAGAGACTATTTTCCATTGCCTTTTTTTCCAGTATGCCAGTTGCCATACTGACAGCAAACCAAAGACAATTTATGTTAATCTGTCATGTCTGCCTTCAGGTTATTGATTTTATTGTGAATGAAGGGAAGAAGGATTATAAATTATAGCTCTTATGTTCTGGCTACAAGAGTATTTAAACATTGTTGTTTTGTAAATTTCAACTTAATATCCTGGCGTAGAAGAAAACTTTGTTTCCATCAAAAGTACTGAACAATTCTCCAAAATATTGATAATTGTTGCATCACCATTTCTCATTTCGATCTTTGTAACAGAGATTCAACAATATTGTTGTATGTGGATGATGCAATAGTGATGTCAGTAAGCCAAGTGTGTGTGTGTGTGTGTGTTAGACAAAAATTAAAGTCTATTGTCAGGAATACAAATGGAGGAGAAATTATAACAAATTACAAATATAGTCCTCTGGATAAATGACAGTGAAATACTATTGGAAAACTGTCTCGTAATGAGGCATATCTTTATTTATTATACTTTTATCCCACCTTTTCTCCAAGGAGCTCAGAGTAGCCTACAAAGTTCCCTCCCTGCTATTTATCATTGCAAGAATCCTGTGAGGTAGGCTAGGCTAAAAGAGCAAGACTGGCCCCAGGTTAATCAGGAAGTGGCTGAGTGGGGAGTTGAACCTGGATCTCCCTGGTCTTATTCCAGCACTCGAACCACTACACCACACTTAGTGTACAATCTGATCCCTTTGGGCAGCCAGCCAAGAGGGTCTAGGATGGGGTGGGAGTGCCTCTCTGCCGGTGGGGGAGAACATGTCTGCAGAAAGTTCCACAGGCATAGACCTAATGCCAGCGTTGTTCCCATAAGCCCCAAAATGGGGTGGTCCAGGGATGAGGCACAGGTGGCTTGGATCTGCTGAATCCAAATCCCATCTGCTCCCCTGAAGGGCCCCAGGATGGTTCCCTTGGCTGCACCAGCCTGGAGCTGGTGTAGTTTATCCCCCACCACTAATTTCAATGTAGAACAGGGGGTTCCAAAAAACAGAAGATCTGCCAGGTTAAACAGCCTAGCAGAGTCGCGCCCATAACTCCTGCCCTGGCTGGCATGAGCTGCCTGGGCTTTCAAAGTGGCAAAGGATCCATCACTTCTCCCCACCTCCCCCGCAATTAAGATTGTTAATCTTCTCTACTTTGGTCATTTGGATGAATCCAGCTCTCCCCACCAGTAGGTGATCAGCACTGTCAAAACGCACAGTACCAACAATCTTGTAGTTGAGCGCATGGGTGCTGATCCTCGCACATACAACAGCATGCATGTGGCTGAGCACTCACACAGCCCCCTAACTGTGTAAACAAAAAACAAAAAAAGCCAGCAAAATAGATGATGTGATTGAAGTGGACATTGTTTTTGTTGCAATTCTGTTGGGATCTTTCAAACAGAATTTCAGTTAAGAGTAGTGGTATATTCATGCTCTAAAGTTTTCCACTGCATTTGATGTTTTATTAAGTATTTATAAATTTTGTAACAGTATGATGGTGATGGACTCTTTCAGTATTTCCAGATATGAACATGCTCACAAGGTTAGCATAAGTATTATGTATATATCTGATCTAAATATCCTTTGGTGTTTGATTGTCCCCATAGATAAGGCTATTCCCTGTGGAACAGGGAAAGCGGACCTGTAAATGTGTCTGCAGTGTGCAAATGCTGCAAAACTAGATTCACATTATTGTCAGTAAATACTTAAATAGATCAACTTTCCATTATAATTCACCATTATTAATGTCCACTTCAATTAAAGGTCCTGCTAACTTCCATAATCAATGGCTAGCTCTCTTCTAGTTTTGTAAAATTAATCAGACTCTTCTTATTAATAATGTTTTGAGATGTTTTCTCACACCAAAGAGATTTCAAGGGCAGACTGCATGTATGTGCTGAAACAATTAAAGGATTAGATGCAATTAACTGCCTGGATTCTGCACAAAGCATCCTCCAAGTCATATGCTTTCTACCGTGACGCTGAACTAAGGCCAAAAGCCTTGGAGTTTTATCAGTCTCATGTGCTTTGCTGACAACTTTGTCTAGCTGGTCTCCATATTAAAGAATGCCAAAGACGTGTTTCTCACATCAGCTGTTGAATTACTCTGTAGTGCATACCATCTTGGAGCCTTTGTCGGGCTCACGCCTATGAGCTCTTTGTTCCTAGTCCATAAGCAATTGAATGCATATGGAGATGATCAAAGAGAGAGCAAGGGACCAGGAGTTGAATAAAAGGAGGCTAGAGAAGATAAGGAAGGACCTGAAAAGAGACCACAGTGGTAAAGCAGAACTGGAGGGTTGCAGAAATGGTAGTGTTAAGGAGAAAAAGATTAAGGGGGAAAGGAGAGGAGTCAGGAAGAATCAGGAAGGACTGAAAGCTGGAAGGGCCAGAAATGGAACATGAAGGAGACACAACAGGGCAGGATGAGCCAAGAGAGAGACATGTAGTCAGTAGAGCTTCATTGCGGGGAGCTGTAGGGAGGAACAGGAAAGGAGAGAGATGGTTGGCAGAGGGGGAGAGCATTGAACCTGAGAATACATTTGCACTTACCCGAAGGAGAACTTTCAGTAGATCACTTTTCACAAAACCAAAGGTAGTAAGGAAGCGTGTCAGTTATCCTTCCTGAGGAACACGCTTGATTCCCACGGTGCACAACACAGATAGATTGCAGTTCCATAGTTCCAGCTGGAGGACACTTGGGGAAGGGAGAACTGATAGGGACCCCAGAAGATGGGGACAGAGGGGGCTACAGCCCACTCATAAGAATGGCCAGAGGAGGCTGAGCCTCCTCAGGAATGATCCGGGGGAAAAGGCTGCTACTGCAGTCAAGGCTAATTGATAAAGCAGAGGGAATGGTGCACCTTGTTTTCTGGGACCCAGCAACTGAATGCACCATTTTGTTTGCAGTGCCTTGGGGGTAGTGCTTTGCTGTGGAGGAAGAAGCTGAGCTGAAAATGCCCCATTCGCAATCCCAAATGTGTGAACATGAACGGGTGTGCATGTTCTCCCCTGACTATCCAAAGATGCTGTGTGTGCTGAAATTCCCCAGGTGACCCCTGTGTTCTGAGTATTTTACCTCAACGTGTCTAGTATAAGTTAGAAAGCTTTTACTGTTTAATTATTTTCAAGTGCCTATTTTGCTTTCCCCCTTTGTCTCTTACTATATTCTTGTAGGGAGCAATCCTACGGGCCCCTAGACAGCAACTGAGGGGCCATAGGATAGTTCAGATTCCCAAATCCAAGTTCAGAGACAGTGCTCTGACCTCAGAGCTGGGTTTTGAGCTCCAACCCCCCTCCCCTGGCCACTCACAGCCAGTATGTAAAGAAACACACCAGTTGCTCTCCCAGGTCGGAAAAGTGACCTCTGAGAGGGGGGATAGGGGGTGTTTTGGTGGGCAGGGAGGGGAGGAGACCAGAGAGGCCAGGATATGAGCTCTCCTGAGGCCCCTCCAGCCTCCTTCCCTCTCCCTCTGAAGTGCTGTCACTAGACAGGCAAAAAAACCCATCTAGGAAAAATCGCCTCTGCTGCTCCTCCCACCCTGCATAGGATGACCGTAACGCTCCAAGTTCGAGGGCTTACAATCATCGCTATAGGATTGCGCCCTTAATAAATATCTTCTTTCAATTTGGACTGGAGGTGTGAGAAGTTTCTGACAATCCCAAGATAGGCTCCTCTTTCCACTTGGCTAGTCACTTGGATCCATCCATCTACCTATGCTTACATACTTCCGCCTAAGGGGAGATAAATGGAAAGCAAGCTGCTTTGCCCGTGGTGATGGTGGGTTCCTAGCTGGCCACTACTTCACCCTGGCAGATAATTATCTTTGAGCTCTGGACTTTCCTCCCTGGCCAGAGTTAGTGGAAAAGGAGAAGTGGTGGCAGAAGTCTACTAGTGAGTTGGAAGTGTGCACAGCTGGCCTGCCTCACAAAGCAGTTGTAGCACAGCGAACTGTACACTGTCTTCCTTTGAATTTGTTTACATTCATTCCCCTCCACCCCAATGTTGACGAAGAATACAGTCCCACATTTGTGATCTGTGGGTGGAGCAGCAAAAGCGAGAAGGCATCCTTTACCCAGGACTACCAGAAATGACAGTTAGTCCAAAATATGGCCACTAGGCTTCTGACTGGAACTGGGCATTAGGAATATATATACGTCCAGTGCTCAAGAGGAGCTGCGCTGGTTGATGGTCAATTTTTAAGCGCAATTCAAGATTTTGGCTCTTACCTTCAAGGTCCTGTATGGCCTGGGACCCATTCCCATATCAACTTGTCCATACGTTAAGTGAGGGTCCTCTGGGTGGCCCCACCATGTGAAGCAAGGATGAAGGTGGCATGTAAAGGTAACAGCTGGAGAAAACTTTCTCAGTGGTGGTATTCCATTTGTAGAATTCCTTCCCCAGAGAGGTTCATCTGGCACCTTCTTTGTTATCTTATAGGTGCCAGGTGAAGGCCTTTTTATTCTCTCAGGCCTTTAAAGCTTTGAGTTCTGGATCTTTTAATCTGCTGCTTTTAATCTGTTGGTTTTGTATTGATTCGCTTGGTGAATAATTGTTGTGTTATTTTACTGTGAACCACCTTGTGAACTGTTGGTTGGAGGACAGTACATAAATGTCCAAAATAAAAAGAATTAGGCTACAACCGTATGCCCACTTACTGGGGAGTAAGCCCATTGAACTCAAAGGGACATGCTTTTGAGTAGACATGTATAAGACTGAACAGCAAATAAATTAAAAAATAAGAGAGTTAGATGCATATTTTGTGACTAGACAATATGTTTTAAATCAATTTTAATTATTTTATCTCAACTGAAATGGATGAATCTCATTACCAGATACATCCCAGGACTCCCCCCCCCAATCCTTGTATTACCTCTGTGTTGCAAGAGGGGGCTACACGAGGGGAGAAAGACAAAGCTGACAGTTATACATTCTAACTGCAGAGTGAGATTCACAGCACAGTGCTATGCATATCTACTCAGAAGTAAATCCCACTGTATTCAATGGGACTTACTCCAGGTAAGTATGCATAGGATTGCATCCTAAAATGAGCCAATGTTTGTTCGGTGAAAAAATGTCGATCCATTTTAATGATACTGGTTGTAGGCCAAAAATGGGCTTGACATAGTAATGAATAGATCTGTAGCATTCCAAGGTAGAAATGGTTCAGAAGTTATTGTAAGCAAATTAGTTATGTAAATTTTAATTGATTTGCATTCCCATCTGTCTCATTTGTACAGCAAAGTACCAGTGAGGGTCCTGTTTGTTTTATTTTGCTGTTAACTAATCATGTCGTAGTTTCTATATTGATTGCGCGTAGGAGACAGTAGAGCAAAGGCTACAGATTCCAAAAGTCTATGCTCACTCGCTGAATCAACTCCAGTAGCAGAAACATGCCATATATACAGTGGTATCAGCTAAATCGTGCTACATATATGTGCCATTGAATGAATGTTGACTTTAGCATTCAATAGGGATAGTTTCTATATTGATTGCGCGTAGGAGACAGTAGAGCAAAGGCTACAGATTCCAAAAGTCTATGCTCACTCGCTGAATCAACTCCACTAGCAGAAACATGCCATATATACAGTGGTATCAGCTAAATCGTGCTACATATCAGGGATGGGGACTCGGACTCGAGGACTCGACTCGTGAGTCGGACTGAGTCCCCCCTCTGACTCGACTCGGACTCGAGTCCCAATATTTTTAATGGGACTCGAGACTCGACTCGGGACTCGAGGCCAAGGACTCTTCAACATCCCTGGGCTGTGCCAGAAGGAGTGGAGAGGAGCGCGATCACCGGTGAAGAGCGCATGGAAGCGAGGCGTGCTGCTGCTCGGCCACTATGGACAGCTATCAGGAGCGCAGCCCCAATGATGTGTTGAGATTTATTTTGATTGATGTGTTGTTGTGGGGGGTTAGGGTCAGACATTTTGGTTTTGGCTGCCTCTGCCTGCCTGTTTGGGGTTCCCAGCCTCCTCTGCCTGCCTGGTTATTTTGGGTTTGTCTGCCTGGTCTGTTCTTGCCAAAATCAGTTGCAGAGTTTTGAAATAAAAAGGCACACTTGTGCCTAGAATTTATTTAAGCCACACATCTGAAGCAGCCTTATTTTGTTGGGGGAAAACCCCATTGATTTTAATAGGGACTCGTGGAGTCAGTTTTGGGAGTGACTTGGGACTCAGGACTCGTGAGTCACCATTTTGGACCAAGGACTTGGACTCGGACTTGAGACTCGAGTCCAAAGACTCGTGACTCGACTCGTGACTCGAGCCCAAGGACTCTTCAACATCCCTGCTACATATATGTGCCATTGAATGAATGTTGACTTTAGCATTCAATAGGGATAGTTATTTTGCTGGTTTCATATTTGATCAACTTAGTGCAAGTTTGCTAACCCTTTTGGCTGATTTTGCAGCAGTGAAGGTGGTATCATGAATGTTGCCATTTTAAATATTGATTCCTAAATGGGGAATCTCAGAAGCTGGGAAGCACTGCTGTCAGGCTCAAAATCCCATCTGGTGAGGCTCCCTTCTAGAGCTGAACCAAAATGTCTCAGAAGACATTTTTCTGAGAAAATGTTCTGAGATTTTCTTTTCCCACCCCTAGGAAAAGAAAGCCACTTTGCAGAATTTTCTCTGAATATTCTTTATTCATGTTGCTGCAGGTGGTGGGGGGATGGGACCACCATTTTGCACATACAGAGAGAGAGAGAGAGAGAGAGAGAGAGAGAGAGAGAACAGCACTAGGTCCAGGGCATTGTGAAGGATGCAAAATGGTGGCCAGCTTGCCAACACAGTTGTTGCTGCCACTTTTCACAGCAGCAAAAAAAGAGCAAAACCTTAAGAAAAAGGTAAGAAGATACAGGATCACTGCTAGTGGTAATCCCTACCCCCAAGGAACAGTTGGAGAATTTTTCCTCTTCCTGGAGATGGAGACATTCATTCAGTGAAATGGTCCCCAAATTTTTCTGCCCACAAATAAGAGGGAGAATTTCAAGAGGCCATTTGCACACACCTCTACTAAGTGAATTGGCAACTAGTTGCCAGAGATGGACAATGGAAGAGCTTTGGAGAAAGTATAGAAAGAAAGGTTTTTCTTCCTCTCTCATAATAGTAGAACATGGGGTCGTCCAATGAAGCTGGATGGCAGGAGATCCAGAATAGACAAAAGGAAGACCTTCTTCACACAGTGCATAGTTAAATCTATGGAATTTGCTGCCGCAAGATGTGGTGGCCACCAACTTAGATGGCTTTCAAGAGGGATTAGGCAAATGCATGGGAGATAAGGCTACCCATGGATACCAGTCATGATGGCTATATATTACTTCCAGGATCAGAGGCAGTATGCCTCTCAGTACCAGTTTCTGGGGAACATGAGCAGGAGGGTGCTACTGTGGTCATGTCCTGCTTGTGGGCTTCCCATAGACATCTGGTTGGTTGGCCACTGTGGGAAACAGGATGCTAGTTGAGATAGGCCTTTGGTCTGATCCAGCAGGGCTCTTCTTATGTTCTTATGACTGATTGATTCTTTCAAAGCTGTTCAACAATATCGATGTATCTAAACAAGCTTTGAACATGCATTAACCACAGCCATGTTCACACATTCTCCCCCCAATGATCTGTGAGCATAGGCTCCCCATATGATTTAGAATCCTGCATGATCAGGATTCTATATCATGTGGGGAGACTATGAGTATAAAGCCAGCTCCCAACTTCAGACCTTTAGCCCCAACGTGTGGATGGCAGGGGACTGAGTCATCAGAGGACTTGACATCAGGGTGGGGCTGGTTAGCGCAATTGTAATTGTGTGAGGAGAGAATCACTGAGGAGGGCTCATACCAGACAGGGGTGTATTATCTTCCAGTCACATATTCAAATGGATGATCAAAGCATGTGTTTTCATAAGGTGCTTAAATGTGTGCCACTAAAAAGTAGCCTTTAAAACAGGGGTGTTGAACTTCTTTTAGCACAAGGGCTGGATTCACTTTTGGATAAGCCCTGAGGGGCCACATTCCAGTGGTGGGTGGGCCAAAAGCAAAAGGGGTGGGGCCAAAATACCAGCATATTTTATCTTAAAGCTCTTCCTGCCAGTAACTAACTAAGCCTTAGGAGAGGCATTTTGACCTTTTAGAACGGGGAAGAAATCACACAAAATCCAGGAAACCACCTAACAATTGGTGATGTGAGGAAGGGGGTGTGGCCAGAGGGCTGGATTAGGCCCCCAGGCCTAGGGTTCAACACCCCTGCTTTAAAACATAGTATGAGGAAACATACACATCAGATGTGTGATTGTATGTACCTTGCTCACAATCACATGATTTCTTAGAATAAAACAAGGGCTGGTTCACACATGGCCCAGGTGCATAGGTCAAGGGTGGATAGAAGGTATATCTCCAGATGTTTTGGACTTCAGCTCCCAGAAGCCCCTGCCAGCATGGCCAATGGTCAGGAATGCTGGGAGTTGGAAGTTCAAAATATCTGGAGATCTGCCTTCTGCCCTTCCCTGGTGCAGGCTATTTATCCAGGGCCGGATTAAGATAGGGGCTATTGGAGCTGCAGCTCCAGGCCCCTACCCCAAAATAGGCCCACAATCAGGACCGGTGCAGGGCAGTTTGGCGCCCCAGGCGAAATAATATTTAGCGCCCCCCCCTCTCCAAAGCAGCCCTGCTCTGCAAAAAAAAAAAACCCTGCGCCGCCACCACCAACCTACCTTCCCCCCGCCCTGGCGGCGGCTGCTGCTGCTGCCGCCGCTGCCGCCGCCGAGGAGGAGGGGAAAGTGACGCGACGGGACCCCCGCGCTGTTTTTTGCTGGGGAAACCATGGCAACAGGGCTGTTTAAGCCCTGTTGCCCTGGTTCCTCCCGCCAAAACAATGCGGGTGGGGCTCCGGAAGCGACACGACGCGGAGAAGGTAGGTGGTGGAGGAGGTTGGGGTGGTGGTGATGGCGGCGGCGGGAGGCACAGCGGCAGCGAGCGGGAGGGCGGGGGGAGGCGCAGTGGCGAGCGGGACGGGAGGGCACGGCGCGGCGGCGGCGGGCGGGCGGGTGGGGAGGCGGAGGCCTGGTGGGGGCGGCGCAGCGGCAGCGAAGAGGAGCGCAGCGTTTCTGCGCCCTCTTCAGCCGCGCACCCTCCTCAGCACCAGGCCCATAATGCTCTTAATCCAGCCCTGTATTTATCTTTCCCTCCTGCATGCATACCCTGTAATGAGAAACACATGCACACCTTGTTCTCTTCATGATGTGTTCTCATGGCAGATTATGTGAAAGACAGGGTGCACAAGTCCAGCTTGACTCTAGCACCTTGCAGTATGTGTACTACACCTATCTGGTGTGTTTTGGGTCAGCCAAAGGGTGCTTATTTTCATTGTCAAGCATTGGAGCAGATGAATTTGTGCTTTTAAAACTGACAAAACATTTCCTTGAGAAGGAACAATGAACAAATGTTAGCCTGATGCTCAGGTTTCAGCTGCTTTGTTACATTTGGTATGAACAAGGAATTTTCCTGAGGTCAGACTGGCTTTGGAGGTTTGGGTTACTTAAACTTCCAGTACTGCTGACTCATTTGATACATCTTTGACTTTGGCACAGTTTTAACTTATTGATGCCTCTGGCATGATGGCCTTGGTTTATTGCTTGTTACCCTGTATTCATAAATAGTTCAGAATGTTGGAGTCTTACCTTAGTATGGGGTAGTGGGGGCAAGGTTGTTTCCTTGTGGTCCTACAGTTTATTAAAATATAATCTAACTCATGGACCTCTCCTTTGTGCAGTTTTGCTATCTCTGAAATTCCTATATATATAATATAGGAAATGTTAGCAAAATCTATAACATATCTTCAGGCAAAAGAATGCCCTGAGACACTGCATAATATCATATTTTACCTGTGTGGTGCCTCAAATTGCTGGTGTTGTATAATTGGGCTTTTTCAATGCAACTCTTTTCTTTCAAAATTTTATTTTCAAAAGAAAAATAAAACACAGACAAACACACAACAACACTAAACTAAAATGGACTTCCACTTTTTCCCACAACAAAGTATAAGTAACAATATATACTCTACTCTGTGGTTTACAAATAAATTTCTCTTTTTTCTATTGTCAAACATTTTTCTTCTTATTCATCCACCTCACAAGTTCACAAAACCTTATTATTAACCATAAACATATGTTAATTCTTCTCATTCTAGTAGCAATCTAAAACATTTCTACTTCTATTTAATACAGTTCCTTAGTTTCTTTCCCTCTACTGCATTTATCAAAGTACAAGCCACCATGTATTTTCCCCTTACATCAATACCTCACACCCCAAATTTTTGACCCACTTTATTTGCGTCTGTGTCCCATTACTCATTCTCAATCACTAATTTCAACAGAGATCAGTACATTTTACCAATAACACTCCACCTTTCAAATTCTAAGTTACTACTTGTTCTAAGAGTTCCAGCTTCTTCAGAAATCATCTTTCTATCCTTCCCAAAAATCCCAATCAGGTTTAAAATCACCTTTAAAAAAATCTTCAACCCCCCCTCACTACCTTAATTCTTCTAGAATTTGCAAATAAGTGTACCCTTAAGAACTTCTCTCACTTACCATTTCCAAAGGTATCCCAAAGAACTTCTCTCACTTACCAAAGGTATCACTTACCTTTAAAGAGAGAATGAAAAAGAAGAAGCAGCAGCAGCAGCGGCACCAGTGATCAGTAACCAACATAACATAGATTAAACCATTTCTGTCAGGTTCAATAATCCAAAACCATCCTCTTATTAAGATTCCCCCCCCCATATTTTCCCATGGTCAAACACAGTGATTTTATGTTAAGTCTCATAGAAAAAGCATAGTCTCTCTTCTTACGGATCTCAATGAGCAGCTCCTTCGAAATAAGCCTGACCATGTTTAGTGAGACAGTATTTTTTCCAGTTCAGTGGAAAGATATTTCTTGTAGACTTGATTTTCTTCCTCAGTGGTGAGGTATTTCTTCTGAGCTTGAGTTGCTATTTTCTGATTCTGGTCCAGTTCCAGCCAGGCCATATCCATTCCTCTTCTAATTCCACTTCTCTGTTTAAAGTTTCAGTTTTTGACTCTTGTAACATTCCAACCTTATCAGTTCTTTGTTCCTTCTCACCTGATGTTTGCACTTCCACCTCTCCACAGCCAATTTCTGTATAGGAGTGCACATTTTCAATTTATTTTTAAAGCATTTCTAAATCCTCCAGCTTACCAAGAATTTTTTTCTCAAATGCATCAAGTCTATTCATCATTTCCCCAGTTAGCTTAAACCACAAGTCCCATGTGGCCATCTTGACTCTTTCCAGCACCAGAGACAACAAAAACCATTCTCACACTGTGCAAATTTATCACACAGCTACTTCTCTTATAAACTTTCCCAAGATTAAGATTAAGAAAATTTAAGGTACCTCTTTCTTTCCCATTTCAGAACTTGTTTATTGATCTTCTCATTGTGAGGCTTTAAACCATATTTCTTTTAGAATTTCCTGAAAAAAGATTGTGTCCCTATAGGAAATTTGAACTTCGTTGTAGGTAAAAATCTTTCCTCATTACAGATTGGCACCATAAATCTGAAAAGAAATGAAGGGTTTGCAGGCTTGTGTCCTTTTCAGGTCTCCAGCCGCAGCATCGAGCAGAAGTTATTAATCCTTAAAGTCTCCGAGTCCTCCCCCAGTCAAAACTGACAATAATGGCAATTAGAACTACAAAGGACGACTCTGAGGAGTAAATAAGGCTTATCTCTTGTCATTCCCATTACTTCAAGGAAATTTTCCTCAGCTGAAATCCCTCCCAGCCAGGTTTAAACTGTGGTGTGTCTCCACAAGATTTATGGAAACGGTCAGCTCGCCATCCCTTCAGCGGAAGCCAGAAGTTCGACTTTTTCAATGCAGCTCTCAGTGCAATAAGAAGAGATGCTGATCTAGCTGCTCAGATGATTTCAAGCCTGAAAAAGTAGCAGCTGGGAAATGCAGCAATGACACAGCACTTTTGAAGTTGGGTTGTAGATGTGGCATTAGAGGTATATGTGTAACCCATGGGGTGTTGGGAGTTGTAGTCCAGCACCAGGTTGGGGAAGGCTGCTATGAGCTAATATGGTTTCTCTTCTATTTTCATATACATAGCAGGTGCAGGTCTAGCATTCTGAGCTTTATAGTCACCCAAATGTTATTCTTTTTTAAATCTTCAGATTGACAGTAGCCTTTTAAAGGTGTGGAGTGATCCTGGAGACTATAGTGGCCAATGGAAGAAAGCAGAAATACACCTGGGGAAGATGAGAAATTTTGAAGTTATATTTGAAGGCATTCGAACTAAAGATCTTGGAGGAGGAGCGGCAATAGATGACATTGAATATAAGAACTGCAGCACAAGTAAGGCTAACACTGTGTTAATTTAATATAAAACCTTGCTATACTTTAAATGTTTACAAAACACTGCTCTTTTGGAAAGTTTCCTTACAAGTACTTCATTTTAAAAATGATGGGTTGGATGCAGGATCTGCCTTCTGTGAGAGGAAGGGCTATTTCCTCAGGAGGATGGGCTCTGCTCGCAGAAGTTCCCTCCACCCAATTTTGGGGATCCCCTCAGATACACGCCACAGCTTTCCCCATTCAACAGTGTCCTGGCTCCCTGTGTAGCATTTTTAGTGGGCTGGAGGGGCTGCTGTGGGAAGGAGAGGGCAGGGAAGTCCACTTCCTTCAGCTCAGTTGATCCAGCATAAATCTGGATCCAGCCCAATATATGCAGCAACAGGCCTAATAAATAAATCCGTATCCATTTTTGTAAATAAAACGTGATCAAATATAACAATTTACACAAATACCTTATCCATGAAATGCCTCCTCACTATGCATGGAGCCTATTTTGGATGGAGTAAGGAAAACTAAGGTTGTTTCCACACTAGAGCCCTTTAGCATTGCTAAGGCATTGTAATTGCTTGGTAGCAGAATTAAAATGATGGTTCCACATAGTAAGTACTTAATACAGTCTTATATTAGCCTTCAGTGCCCTTCCCCATTGCCAAGTCTCTTCTACAATATTTATACACAAGGTCCTCGGTAATGTTAATTGAACGTTTCCTCCTTATAGATTCAGCATGTTTTATTGTTTCCTGATGAATGCAGGTAGGGCATTACTGATGAAAAGCCTATTAATTGTCCCCGAATAGCTTCTCTTAATTGCTCCAATGTCTGTTTCTGTTCCCACAAAGGGAGGAAGGCTTTAATTACTGGTTTCCTTTCATTACAATTTTTTAAATTTCATTTTTTAATTGTGAAATTGCACTACTTCACTATAAACATGAAAATTTATTTAAAAATGCAAGGAAATCAATTAAAGCCTTCCCCTTGCAGGAACAGAAACTAACATCAGGGTAGTTAAGAGAGTGTATTCAAGGGGCACTTAATAGGCTATGCATCACTAATTTTCCATCTTCACTAATCAGGAAGCAATAAAACAGGTTGAACCTGCAAACCAGAGGTATTTAGTAAAAGGAAAGGAACCCTTAAAGGCCTCTACAGTACTTTGCTCCCCCCCCCAAAGTACCAGAAATGAGGTCTGGAAAAAAAACATGGGAAGAGAACACAGCAAGCACTGGAATACAATGGGATGACATTGTCCGGATGCTCTGTGAAAAGTGAATGAATTCCAGAAAAGCAGTGAAGTCTGGCCATTCCAAAGAAAGGGGGTAATGTGGAAGCAACCCAAGGTACACAGGTTGGGTGAAACAGACCATAACTTTTTATTAGATTAGAAATGGCCACCAAATAAGTAGCACATGACCACCAAATAAGATGGAATCCAGCCCAAGCACCGACTAGCAAAAGCTGGAAAGAAAATGACTTTAGCTAGAGGCTGACACAAGTCAGGCGTCCCTTTGACATTCACCTAGGACAGCCTTCCCCAACCAGGTGCCCTCCAGGTGTCCTGGACTACAGTTCCCATCAGTTCTAGCCAGCATGGCCAACAATCATGGTGGGAGTTGTAGTCTAAAACCTCTGGAGGACACCAGGTTGTGGAAGGCTGCTCTAGGAGCATAGTTTCTATTTCCTTCAGCATTGCAGTAAGGGTTTGGGTGTGTTGGACCTAATGGCTCTTAAGGAGATCCCTCCTTTAGAGGGGATAGGTACTCCATCTCATTTACCTCTTTAAGGTCCCTGCCTAATACAGAAGCACCAACTTTGGATGGCATGTCCCTGGTGGTTCCATATGGACCTATGGCCCAATTGGAGTCCACTAGGAGAAGAGCCTTCAGTAGTGTGCTGGCTCCACTTCTATGGAACTCCCTGCATCTGGAGGTCACTGTGTTGTTTTTGGTGCCTGCTGAAGACGTCATTGTTTTGGGAAGCCTTCCTTGCTGACCAGCCAAGGTTTTAATGTTATTCTGTTTTTAATGCATTGTTTTATTCTTTTATCTGTTTTATCTTCTTATTGTGCTGCACTGTCTAGATATGGAGTGGTATACAAATGCTGCAAATAAATAAGTAAACATAACACCCAGTCTGAAGATGCAGGGTATGAACCTTAACACTTACTAGAATGCTTGTGAAGAAGGTAAATGCTCTCAGGACTATGTCCCCAAATTCTCAACCTTGATAAACTGCTGTCCTGCAAGTCCAATTGAAACTTTAATATTTTATTTATTAGATTTTTTTGTATCCTACCTTTATTTATTCATTTATTTATTAGATTTATACCCCGCCTTTTTCCTGAAAGGAACCCAAGGCGGCTTACATAATCCTCCTCCTCCTCCTCTCCATTTTATCCTCACAACAACCCTGTGAGGTAGGTTAGGCTGAGAGTCAGTGACTGGCCCAAAGTCACCCAGTGAGTTTCACGGCTGAGGAGGGACTAGAACCTGGATCTCCTGAGTCCCAGTCCAGCACTCTCACCACTACGCCACACTGGCTCCACCTATCTTCCATTCAATTCAAATATTTTTGTTTGAATTAATATTAATGTGGAGAAAGCTTACCTGGAAGCTGTAAGGCCAAATTAGTTTATTCCAGCATTCAGCTCAGCTGAGTGCAAGTATATCACTCAATGATCTGAGTGGTGTTCCTTTTGTTGGGAAACGGCACCACCCATGGACAAGAGGGAGGTATCAGTAGTCTTGGAGAGGAACCCCAAGGTTTCCAAAAGTACAAAGATATGGGGGTGGAACACTCCAGGAGTGGGAGGACCCCATACAGCCCAATGACAATTGAGCATGCCCAGTGGTCATGGAATGCTGACTGCTTGTTGGAGTGAGGAATGGAAAACCAGGGTGAGGAGGAATGGAATGGTGTATCCTGGACAATGGCAGGATGCCAGTCAGCCAACCATGAACAGAGCACCCTGCAACATTTTGTTGCAGTTGCTGCATGTTGCATTCTGTTCTCAACTCCTAGATTTGCTATCCTGCTTTGTTCAGCTCATCATGTCTAGCACAGTTTCAACAAGCAAGGGCCTCCAAGGCTCTTAGGTGTTACATCAGTCATATGAGTTATATATTTTGCTGTTTAGTGGTGAAGACAATACCTTTTCCTTCTGCCCCCTCTGCAATATTCTTGCACATTTGCTCAAACTCTACTCCTCTGTCTCAAGTGTCTGCCGCCACCCTTTTTCTGCATGTGATTTACTCTACCTCAAGAAGCGGAAGTTAGCCGAACTGGAAATGTATGAAGTCTGATTCAGAGACTATGACATTTTGACAAATCTACGGTTGCAGCTGGGATTACCAGTCTCTCAGTGTCTTAGCCAACAAATCTTTGGTTATTGTGGGACCCACCTGCCTAGGCTGCAATGCCTCAAGACAGAATTCTCTAAGAGTCAATACAATTTGTTAAGTCTGTTCTATGTCAGAATCAATGCACATCTTTAGATTAGACCTGGCCTTCTTCATGACACATGTGGCTGTGTAAAATTCCCCACAGCTTTTGAATTGAAAGTGCACCTTATTTGATATGACTTCTAGCTTCTGCCTGGGGAAACGCTTTATCTAGCATTTCCCAGAGACAACTGTCAAGGTCATCCTCGGCCATAGATGTTATTGATGAACATGCTGATAGTGTGGTGCTGTTCCTGTAAGTATCTGAGCAGCAATTGGCAAGATATCCTGATAGGAAAAGGAGTGAAAATGAAACCATTTATCTGAAATATTTTCTGGAATCCTTTTTTTAAATTATTCATGTAACGTTATTGATGGTTGATGGAAAGTTACTTCTAAGAAATCTTTCTGAAGTTGTGCCAACAAACTAAAAACAATTCCTAACTTAGTTTGTCCCATGGGAGATGATACTTTTGCTTCAAGTTCTTCTCACAGCATTCTATTTCTGAAAAGGTTTTAAAATAATGGCAATTATCATTATGTGAATGTGGGAGAGAGAATCACTGACTAATTTCTTAAGGCACAATCCACCAAGATGTTTTCCTCTGTAAGAGTGCAATCCTGTGGTCTGTAGATAGCATCTCAGGGGCCATGCCTAGAAAAATCCCTCTGAGGCTATAGGCAGAGCTATGACCTTGGCGGGTTTTTAAAAAAATAAATAAATTAAATAAATAAATCAGAGCCCTCTTTTCTGCTCCTCCCAGCCACTGTGGAGACCTCTATGAGGTTGGAACTCGAACCTTACAGAGACAGGGAACTGGGCATTCTGCCAGCGGGCTGGGTGGGAGTAGCTGAGGATCCAAGAGATCCAAGGCAAGCGACTCTAATGAGAAAAGGAGCCCAGGAGGGGTGGGAGTTTAAAAAAAAGGAAATTCTAAAGGCACAATGGCAAACAATTCCCACAAGGAAAAAAGGCAGAGGGCAACAGAAGAAGCCAATGTGGCTTCACAAAAAACTTAGAAATGACCTGAGAACAAAAAAGGACACATATAGGATGTGGAAGGAAGGCCAGGCTACAAGCAGGGCCGGCGCTACCGCTAGGCAGACCCTGGCGGCTGCCTAGGGCGCGTGGCGGAAGAGGGTGCAGAAATGCTGCGCTCCTTCCTCGCCGCCGGCGCGCTCCTGCCCCGCCTGGCCGCCTCGCCAACAAAGGCACCGGTCCGCAACCACCAGGTCTGTGCGGGGGGGGATTGCGGGCGCTGGGCGGGCTCGCGGTTGCGCTCGGCTTTCCTCTGCTCCCGGAGCTAGGCCGGGTCAGGAGCGCGTGCGGCGGCGGCGACCGGTAGGCAGCGGGGAAAGCGGCTGCTGGAGGAGGCGGCCGGCGGGCGGGTGGGGGGGCACTGGGCAAGCAGGCATTTCCCGGCTGCTTTGCTCCGGAGCCCTCCCCCCCCGCACGAGAGGGGGGCGTGCTAAATATAAGCCAGCCTAGGGCACCAAACTGCCCTGCACCGGTCCTGGCTACAAGGGAAGAGTACAGGCAGGTAGCACAGAACTGCAGGAATAATGTCAGGAAGGCTAAAGCTGAGAATGAGCTGAGGCTAGCGAGGGATGCTAAAAGCAACGAAAAAGCTTTCTTCAGATACATGCATAGTAAAAGACAGAGGAAAGAAATGGTGGTTCAACTACACAATGAGGATGGCAAATTGATAACAGAAGACAAAGAAAAGGCAGAACTTGAAGTGTTCAATTCCTACTTCGGCTCAGTCTTCTCCCAAAAGAGGGTCTATGATCCCCCTGGCAAACCTGAAGTGCAGACTGAAGGGGCAGGATTGCAGCTTGAGATTGATAGGCAAACAGTCAAGGAACACCTGATTACTATGAACGAGTTTAAATCTCCAGGGCCTGACAAGCTGCATCCTAGAGTAATAAAGGAACTGGCAGAAGAACTCTCAGAACCACTGTCTATTATCTTTGAGAAATCATGGAAGACAGGTGAAGTGCCAGATGACTGGAAGAGGGCAAATGTTGTTCCTATCTTCAATAAGGGCAAGAAGGAGGAACCTGGAAACTATAGACCACCAGTCAGTCCTGACATCAATCCCTGGGAAAATTTTGGAGCAGATTATAAAGAAGTCAGTCTGCAAGCACCTTGAAAACAATGCAGTGATTACTAGAAGGCAGCATGGATTTGTCAAGAACAAATCCTGCCAGACTAATCTGATCTCATTTTTTGATCGGGTAACCTCCCTTGTGGACTGTGGGAATGCTGTGGACATAATATATCTGGACTTCAGCAAAGCTTTCGACAAAGTGCCTCATGATATCCTGATTAGCAAGCTGGCTAAAAGTGGGCTGGATGGAACAACTATCAGGTGGATCCACAATTGGCTACAGAATCGGACTCAAAGAGTGCTTATCAATGGTTCCTTCTCAAACTGGGGAGAGGTAACGAGCGGGGTACCGCAGGGCTCTGTCCTGGGCCCAGTGCTTTTCAACATTTTTATTAATGACTTGGAGGAGGAGGTGCAGGGAATGCTTATCAAATTTGCAGACAACACAAAGTTGGGTGGAACAGCTAATACTCTGGAAGACAGAAACAACATTCAAAGCGATCTCGATAGGCTGGAGCGCTGGGCCGAAAACAACAGAATGAAATTTAACAGGGATAAATGCCAAGTGCTGCACCTAGGGAAAGGAAACCAAATGCAGAGTTACAGAATGGGGGACACTTGGCTCAACAATACTACAAGTGAGAAGGATCTTGGAATTGTGGTAGATCACAAACTGAATATGAGCCAGCAATGCGATGTGGCTGCAAAGAAGGCAAATGCTATTTTGGGCTGCATTAATAGAAGCATAGCTTCCAAATCAGGTGAAGTGATAATTCCCCTTTACTCAGCACTGGTTAGGCCTCATCTTGAGCCAGTGTGGCGTAGTGGTTAGAGTGCTGGACTGAGACTCGGGAGATCCGGGTTCTAGTCCCCGCTCGGCCATGAAGCTCACTGGGTGACTTTGGGCCAGTCACTGACTCTCAGCCTAACCTACCTCACAGGGTTGTTGTGAGGATAAAATGGAGAGGAGGAGGAGGATTATGTAAGCTGCCTTGGGTTCCTTGCAGGAAAAAAGGCGGGGTATAAATATAATAAATAAAAATAAATAAATAAAAACTGCGTCCAGTTCTGGGCACCACACTTTAAGAAGGATGTAGACAAACTGGAGAGGGTTCAGAGGAGGGCAACAAAGATTATAAAGGGACTGGAAACAAGGCCCTATGAGGAGAGACTGAAAGAACTGGGCATGTTTAGCCTTCAGAAGAGGAGACTGAGGGGAGATATGATCGCACTCTTCCAGTACTTGAAGGGTTGTCACACAGAGGAGGGCCAGGATCTCTTCTCGATCATCTCAGTTTGCAGGACACGGAATAATGTGCTCAGGTTACAGGAACCCAGATTCCACCTAAACATCAGGAAAAAATTCCTGACTGTTAGAGCAATAAGACAATGGAACCAATTACCTAGGGAGGTGGTAAGCTCTCCCACTCTGGAGGCATTCAAGGTGAAGCTGAATGGCCATCTGTCAGGGATGCTTTAACCTGGATTCCTGCATTGAGCAGGGGGTTGGACTCGATGGCCTTATAGGCCCCTTCCAACTCTACTTTTCTATGATTCTATGATTTACTGTGCACCCAACCAAGAATGCCCCTCAGAGCGCCCCTTTAGTGGTCTCTGGGATAGGGAGGAGCCAGAAAGAGAGCTCCAATTTTTTTAAAAAACACCCTCTGAAGTCATAGCTCTGACTCTGTGGCCTCGGAAGGGTTTTTCTAGACAATACTTTGGCTCCTGGAATGCTGTCTAGTGACTATAAATTGCACTCCAAGGTTCATAGATAAAAGATTTTCCTGTGAATTTAAAATGCAGTTTGGGCACTTCTCAGCTTTTAAAGAAGGGAAAGTTTGGAACAATAGTGTGTCTACTGTACTGGTGGCATATCCCCTTTAAACAGCTCCTCTCTGAGTGTGAGAGAGAGTTCATTCATCTTGTTTACCTGCATTTTTATATTCTCTTCTCCTCTTTGTTCCTGCTCCTTCATTTAATACAGGGTGTGCATCATTGGAATAGAGATCCATCCCGCATAGATGGAAAGAGCTACAGCTAGTCAAATATACTTGCACATAGTGCATCTAATACAAAGAAAGGCAGGAGAAAAAGAAAACCAAATAAACAAATACAATATTAAAGCCTTCCACGTTTCTGTTGGTTTTCCTCCCTGTAATTTCTTGTATACTTGAGGTGACCAAGGTCTTTGTTTTCATCTGGATTCAGAGGATAGCATTCAATTTTCAACCAAAAAAAATAAAATAACTTCATTAGGAGTGTGGGGGACTGCCTTCAGAATCTGTTGATCTCATGGAACACGATCTTATCCTGATTACTGCCACATTCAGAACTCGTCCATTTTGATAGCATTGCAAGCACTATGTTGAGAATGTCTAAGATTCTTCCAAATTCTATGTTTGATTTCTATCACAAGAATGTAAAGCTACCTATTAAAAAATTTGTGTTACTAGCTAAAGTGAACTTCCTCCTTGAGAGGAGGCCACAGACATAGGGTTGCATCCAACTATGTCTACCTGCCAGCAGAACAGACACCAGTGGTGAAATGGATTTCCTCTCCTCCCTGCACCCCCATGTACCCCCCAAATCTGCTCTGGAGAGTTGGGGGACCCTCTTGAGCATATTTGGGGGGCATATGGAAGGTGCAGAGGGAAGAAGAGGGAAGGGAAGTCCTGTTCAGTGAGGACTTTGGCTCCTGGAATGCTGTCTAGGGACTATAAGATTGCACTCCAAGGTTCATAGATAAAAGATTTTCCTTTTAAAAAAATTGTGCTCGCGCAGTGTTGGGTGGAACCCATGGCCCAAGATTCAGAGGTCTTGATTTTTATCATGTGTGCTGAATCATAGTACTAGTTCACAGCTGGCAGTCTGGACTATTTCTGTGGGGTATCTCAGTTCCTCCTGTGTGAATGATCTTTGTGCTAGCTTGATTACGTTTGATAGCTGTCTTCAATGTCATCGATTATTTTCTGTGGCTGATTTTTTCCCCAGACCGTTACAAACTATCCAGGGCTTCCTCATCAATAGTATATTATGAATGCAGAAGACCTGGCAGGGGGCTGACGTGATGAGTAAGGAAAAAAGAAAACAAGAGGGCAGCACAAATCAATATAGAATGTAGAAGGCCAATGCCAAAACAGTTCAGATGTGGTTTGTTATAAATGTCATATAAAATACCATATGTCAATTTTTTTTTAAAAAAAAATCCTTATACATTAGGCTTATAATACTTTCTGAGAAACAATATTATAAAAGTTAAACTATCAGACATAATAATAACACTGAACAACAGTGCAATTGTATACATATCTACTCAGAATTAAATCCCACTGAGTTTAATGGGGATTACTCCCAGTTGAATGGATATAAGAATGCAGCCTGAGTGTTCAAAGTGCTTAAAATACATTAAATACATACAGGAAATTATCCAACTACCACATAAGGAAGGTGGAATGCATTAAAATAGCTGGCTAGCACATTTATATTACAGCTTTTTATACTGATTATATAAAGCATATGTTGATTATCTGTATGTGCACATTCCACATATAATTTTCACACGTGATCAAGAAGAGACAATTGCCTCGGTAGCAAACGCAGCATCTTTAGTGTGTGGCAAGCAAGGCAGAGAGATGCAGCTCTCCTTTGCTTGTCATTGAAAAGCTAACTTTCCCCTAACTTTCATGAACAGGGAAGCAGACTTGTCCCCTCAATTAGGATTGTTGGTACTGCGCAAGGTGACAGTAGCATCCTCTCTCTCTGATCCATCTCGAGTAAGCCCTTATCGTAGCATGCCTGTGCCATGAATAGATCGGGAAATACTGGTAGCTGCTAATGAAGCAGTGATGTATGCAAAGCTGCCAGGAATGGAAGAGGGCAGTGCCTTTGGACCAATGCTAAGCCCCTACATGTGTGCTCTAAGAGCCAAACTACACCTTACGCTGATTGCAAAGCATGTAGGTGAAGGTTCACTTTTTATTTTCTTTAGTGTAAGTGCACATGGACCTGGTTCCGGTCAGGACCACTGCGCAACAGGAGAGAAAGGTTAAACCTTTTCCCCCACACCGTTTGTCCCCCTGTGGGGGATTAAAAGAGAGAGGCAAAGCTCCACTGATGCCTAAATGCTTGCTTTCCAGCCTGAGCAACTAGGAGACTATCTTGCTGTATATAGATAGCCCCTTAGCTTTATTCCCTCCCCCCATCTTGGCCCTACCCTCTACTGTACTGGGTCTGACAGTGGGGAGATTTACTGACTTGCACATACTGCAGGAACTCCTGGCTCTGCCTTGCAGAAGGCATTTAGGAGTCCCTAAGTTTAAAACCACTTATGATGCAGTGGTTATGGTGGTCTGCCTTTGGGGATATATAGGGGAAAGCCCTACTGTCTGTACAAATCTGTGCACATTCATATCGAGTGTCTTGGCATCACATCCTTTGTTCCAGGTCTTTTTATATTTACTTCCAATGAATGTTACCATTAGAGCTGTGCACAAATGCCCTCTCAAAATTCCCCACCCTATTTGTGGGCAGAGAAATTGGGGGACGGGGGGACGGGGACAATTTCACCGAATTTCTCCAGCGGGAGAAGAAATTCTTAACAGTTTCTCACAGGCAGGGCTCACCACTGGCAGGAGTTGTAGCCAGCTTCTTTCTTTTTCATATGGGTTTTTTGGGTGGGGTTGTGTTACCACTGCAAGTGGCAGCTGCATCAATTGTGTTGGCAGGATGGCCCCATTTTGCATCCACCACAATGCAGGTGTGTGTGTGGGGGGGGCAGTGTTGAGTCCAGCTCCAGGGAAGAGGCGGAGCTCGTGCTGTGCTAAAATCTGTGCTCCAATTTCCTGAAAGTTTTCTTCCCACATGAAAGAGGCTTCCATTTTTCTGCCTAGTTCTCTGACTGTTTTATAATTTCTTTTGAATTTCTATTGGTGCTGTTTTTGAGCTTACCTAATCATGGCCAAGGGTGCTGTGTGTGTGTTTTCTTTCTATTACACCTCTCTCCATTGCTCTGCAGCCTCCCTGGCTACCCGCACTTCCTAATCTGAAGAAACTCTATGGGCGGAATTACCTTATGATGTCTTCCCCTGGGCTTTAATTGAAGTGTGGGAAGCCGAGGAGGCTAGGCTGCTGGAGAGAAGATTGTACAATGAAAAACAGGATACTTGTGCACACTCCTTGGCCCCCTCCTAAGCAAGGTAAGCACAAGAAACCCAAACCCAACCCATGATAATTTCTCCAAAATTTTCTTCCCCATTGAATTTCTTTTTGAATCAATTTCTCTTCTCTCAAATTGAATGGGAATGATAAAAAAAAAAATGTGGGAGAAATTTTCGGCACAACACTAGTTATCATACTCTCATGCACCTGGAGATCAACAAGGCAAATGAATAGTTGTTGCTGGTGCTGAATTGAATTCCGGTCCGCTTACAGCTTTCCATCCATTAAGCTCTGAATGTTGGCAATAGAGTAGTCTAAGCAGGTACAAGCCATCATTAAAAGTGAGTGGGATTGAATAACATCTGTTGGAAGCAGTAAATCACTAAAGTGATGGTGTGTAATGGGTAAATAAATCAAAAAGGGCATTCTTTGATTTAATTAAAGTATCGATTTGGCTGTCCTGTTGGTTTCAGTTGGAGAGGATTCTGGGGTGTGCCCTGCCGTTACTGACTTCGTGTGTTGGAACAAGAAATGCATTGAGTCTCACCTTGTCTGTGACTACAAGGCTGACTGCAAAGACTGGTCAGATGAAGCTGATTGCAGTAAGTACCGGTACTTCTATCTGCATTAATGCAAACTGCCGTTTTTTAAACCGTAAGTGCTATAACACAGCTTCTTACAGCTACTCAGGAGAGGATAATTATAAACATGCTGCTTCTGTGTTGGTTCCCTTTGAGCCTGAGACTTAGTATTTTCTTATACCTGGAGACTTCTCTTGAATCAAAGAAAAATCTAGATGCAGCTTGATATTCTTAAAATAGTTTTTCTTCTTCTTGGTATGGTCCTTACCACACAGACGGGGGGGGGGGGGTATCTTTTGAGAAACTCAGAATTGGCCATGTATCCCAGGGCTTAATGTGCCCCAAACTCCACATGCAGCCCAATCCTATGCATGTTTAGTCAAAATAAAGTACCACAGGTAAATGTGCATAGGATTGCAGCCTTGGTTTGATGTATAACCAAAGATCAATGGATTGCTCAACAGACTATCAGCAAAATTAGAAACATGTACATACTTGATTTTTAACATTAAAGAGCAAGCCAAGCAGATAGCTTAGGAAGAGTATGGAATTTCAGAGCTGTCCTCTGAAAAATATCAATATTAAAATTCCTCATTCTTACATAGATCATTTGTTCTTTGCATGTCCTCAATAAGAGTATATAAGGGTGCTCTTCATGACACATAGAGACAGCATTGTCTGCCTGTAATTACCTGTGGTGCACGCTTTGTGCAGGTTTCATATTTATTGATTTATTGATTTCATTTTTATACCGCCCAATAGCTGAAGCTCTCTGGGCAGTTCACAGCAATCAACAAGACAGTCCCTGCCCGCAGGCTTACAACCTAAAAAGACACGACCCACAAGGAAAAAGGAATGGGGAGGGAAGAAGGGGGAATATTAATGAATACTCCTGGCAGGGCTGGTGGAATGGCCCTGCGCTCCCTCTCATCTCCCTCCTCTCAGCCTGCTGGAATGGCTGCTGCTGGCGGCAGTTGAGGGAGGAGGAGCCTTCAGGCGGGCGGCCTTTCAGCAGGGCTGGTGGAATGGCCCTGCGCTCCCTCTCTTCTCCCTCCTCTCAGCCTGCTGGAATGGCCTCAAGGTAGGGCTGCGTGGAATTCAGCCCCTTTCCTGGATCGTTAATCCCTTGTGGAAGTCCGGAACTTTCAGGGCAAGTGAAAGTCGCAACATTTTTGGGTGATGGTGGATGGACTTAATTTTTTACAAGATGGCCAACGGTTTTTTCCTTTTCTCCTTTTAAACCAAAACACAAGACCTAAGCTGCCACTCCAAGTGGTGGCTTAGCTACACTTTCGAAATGTGGGCTATAATGCCACATGGCAACAACACTACGTCATTCTTGGGGTAGGAATGTCTGCTTCAATTGGCATTCTGGCCCACATTTTCAAAGAGTACAGCTGCTAGGTTGCTGGACACAGCCAAGCCACAGCCTGAGGCAGTGGTTTAGCATTTTTTAAGTTAAAAAGAGAAAAAAGAAGGGGAAAAAACCTTTGGCCAACTCTCCAAATGTGGTTTAAATCTAAAGACATGCTAGCAGAGGTCTGCTATCACAACGGGGCTTTCTCTCTCTTTCCACCCCTCTGCAGCTCTCCATGCCCCCCGAAAATCTGCTCCAAAGAGTTTCCTAGCCCTCTGGAGCAGATTTTGAGGATACTTGAGGTGGCTGCAGGCAGGAGGAGGAATCACTTCCTCCCCGTTCTGTTGATGGAAGTGCTTCCATCAGCAGAATTACACCACTGGATACAAGCCTGTAGGTCCACCCACCCACCCAAATCTCTTTCACCCCCTCCCAAACATTAATACAACCTTTGGAGAAGGGCTTCACTTTCCCCCTAAAAGTGCCAAAAAAGCTGAACCAATACTATCAAATGCTACCCTTTAAAACAGGGCTGGGGGGGGGGGGCTGTGACTTTCCAGATGTTGTTGGACTCTAAGCCCCATCAGCTCAAGACAGCATGTCCAATGGGCAGGGATGATGGGAGTTTATTTCAGAAAAATTATATACCACATTGCAATTTTTTTAAATCCCAAAGCAGTTTGCAAAGTTGTAGTCCAACAACATCTGGAAGTTCACAAGTTCCCCACCCCTGCTGTGAAAGCCAAAATGAACTCACAGTAACATGATGACTATAACACAGGTGTCCATTTCTGTATGATTGTGGTAGGCACCTATTGGATATTATCCAGGATAATTGACACAGATTCTGTTCCCAAGCTTAGAGCAGTTTAAAAGCTTGAAAGAGTGAAATTGATAGAATCTGCTTGCAGTCTGAAGTAGTAAGCTTCACATGACTAATGGAAACTCCCCATTTACTTGTATGGAAATAGGAGTTAGAAAAGCACTGTGAACAGGCCTTTTCCCCTGCAGCAAAGCTCTCTGGGTCTCCGGGGTAAGTTTTGCTTTTTTTAAGGTAAGAGATTTCTCCTGAAATTGAAACAGGTGTATATAAGAGGCAAATATTCATTAGATAGACGCATACTAAAACAAAAGAAAACAAAACAAAACATGGTTTACCATAAGATGCAGAAATCATGGCATATTGCAGCTCACATTTGCAAGCTATCTGTATGGACCAGTGTTCTCCAATCTTGGGTCCCCAGATGTTTGTGGCCTACAACTCCCAGCATGCCCCAGCCAGCTGGGAGTTGTAGGCCACAAACTTCTGGGGACCCAAGGTTGGAGAACACTGGTATGGACAGATAAAAGCAGGGGAAATCTAATGTTTGCCATAATGTTTTATCTTCTGCCATGCTTTTCATTGAGAATACTTTCCATGCGGCAAATTGTGGTTAGCATTGCCTTATTTAAATGGGGCCTATTTAGAACAGACAAATTTGCTGTGCTAAATTTATTTTAAAATTCTTGGGCACCTGTGCTGAAGTCTTAACCATCTGAATAACATAATGATGACCAAATCAACACTGGGTATTTGGCAAATTCTGATGAAGATAAAATAAACTTTTGCCACATAACATTAACATTGGGGGGGGGGGACTTTGCAATTTTTTTAAAAAAATGTTTTTAAAGTTTTGTATGTTAAAAATGTTATATTATGTTTTTATTACATATTTTTGTGAACCACCCAGAGAATTTTGACTATTGGACAGTAAATGAAATAAATGAAATGAAATTCCTTGAAAAGGTTTACAGCCACTAAGATGAAAGCATTGCATCTGGAATCTAATGTTCTGTAACAATCCCTCAGCAAACCAATGAAGATGATGATTTATTCTGTAATGCTGTTATGGGGACACTCTGGGCTTTCTAGTGGTTTTTTGAAAGCATTCCCTGACTGCTGATAGCATCTGCTTTCCTTTCTTATTCAGACAATGAATAGAAGCACAGAGTCCCATATATCAGTTTGATCCTCCATAAAGCCATCCAAACTTTGTAACAATGGATGAAAGGTTTTCATACAGGATGTAAAAGTACTGTTTCATACAGAATGTAAAAGTAGACATTAAAAGTAGAGCACTATACCCTTGGTTTAATAATAGGCTATGAGAGGACAAGACATAATGGGTGTACCACCTCTCTCTGTTCCTGAGACATTTGGAGCACGTTCAGGGCAAACCTGCACATGTTTATTCAGAATTAAGTTCCACTGTGTTCAGTGTATCCAATATTTCCACTGTATTCAATGCCACTTACTCCACTGTTTTCAACGCCACTTAATCCACATAGGATTGCAGCCTTTGCTGGTATATTTTAAGGCTGCAGTCCTATACCCATGTATCTGGGAGTGTGCCCCATTGAACTCCCTGCAGAGGCTAGCCTTGCACCGTCTTTATCCTCTTTTTGGTACCAAAGACCTTTTAAATCCACTCAGGCTTTCAAAACAATAGTGTGTGTGTGTGTGTGTGTGCGTGCGTGAGTGAGTGTATAGAGAGATAGAGACAGAGATAGAGATAGCCAGTGTGGTCTAGTGGTTAGAGTGTTGGATGGGGACTCAGGAGATCTGGGTTCTAGTCCCCACCCAGCCATGAAACTCCCTGGGTAACTTTGGGCCAGTAACTGACTCTCAGCCTAACCTACCTCACAAAGTTGTTGTGAGGCTAAAATGGAGAAGAGGAGGACTATTTAAGCTGCCTTGGGTTCCTTGCAAGAGGAACAAAGGTAAATATATATATATATATATATATATATATGTTTAAGGTGCTAATAGGTCTCATTTTTCCACTTCTAGAAAGGAAAGGTTTTTTTAAAGATGCGTTTTACTGTTTTTATTGTATTTTCATCACACTATTGTACTTCATTCTTGGTTTTGTAAGTCACCCAAAGAATGTAAGTTGATTGGCAGCCATATAAACATGGTAAGCAAATAAATAAATAAACACAATGGGACTTATATCTGAGTAGATGTGTACAGGATTGTATTGTAATACTTGTTTCTTTTGCCTTGTGTTCTGCTTCTTCAGACTGTGTGCCCCTTTTCTGCTCAGTGAACTGATTTCTAGCGTTGAGCATGACAGTGACTGTGCAACCTCATGGTGTTCAGGATACTGTAATCTCCCAGCAGCCATATTTCTGCTCTCGCCATGCTAATGGCAATATAACAGCTCAGGAAAAAAAATGAGCTAAGGAATGGAAGAATGGACTCAATGGCCTTGTAGGCCCCTTCCAACTCTACTTTTCTATGATTCTATGATTTTCTATGATTCTATGAATCTCTCTTTTTCCAGTCTGTGTCATTTTTTCATGTGTTTATCCATAATTCTGTTCCGTTCCTTTTCCACATTAATCTGCAGTTTTTAGAAATACATATTTTAATACATATTTAAATGTGTATTTTTCTCTCATGTGTATTTTGCCTCCAAATATATATATAAATGTCTATTTTGTCTCCAAAGATGCATTTAAATGCATATTTTGATGTGTTTAAACCAGGGATGTTGAAGAGTCCTTGGTCTCGAGTCGAGTCACGAGTCTTTGGACCCGAGTCTCGAGTCCGAGTCCGAGTCCGAGTCCTTGGTCCAAAATGGTGACTCACGAGTCACGAGTCATTCCCAAAACTGACTCCACGAGTCCCTATTAAAATCAATGGGGGGTTTTCCCAACAAAATAAGGCTACTTCAGATGTGTGGTTTAAATAAATCCTAGGCACAAGTGTGCCTTTTTATCTCATAACTCTGCAACTGATTTTGCAAAGAACAGACCAGGCAGACAAACCCAAAATAACCAGGCAGGCAGAGGAGGCAGGGAACCCCAAAGCAGGCAGGCAGAGGCAGCCAAACCCAAAATGTCTGAAAGGTTGCATTTTAGGAAAATGATTTTAAAAAATAAACTTGCTGTACTTCCTAAAACTTATCCATGTTGCATTTGAGGAACATGATTTTTTCTAAATGTTTGGCCCCCATTCTGGAACGGTGAGATCTCATCACAATTCCACCCTCACTGAACAGCTGCTCCACTGGTGATGAACTTGCTGGAACCAGAAACACACTCAGAGCAGCCACACAGAGTAATCTCAGGTCCTTCTTCTGCCTCTCCCAAGTACGCAACACATCAATCAAAATAAATCTTGACACAGTGTTGGGTGCACTCCTGGTAGCCGTCCATAGTGGCCGAGCAGCGGCACACCTCCCTTCCATGCGCTCTTCGCCGGCAATCACGCTCCTCTCCACTCCTTCTGGCACAGCCCAGGGATGTTGAAGAGTCCTTGGTCTCGAGTCCCGAGTCGAGTCTCGAGTCCCATTAAAAATATTGGGACTCGAGTCCGAGTCGAGTCAGAGGGGGGACTCAGTCCGACTCACGAGTCGAGTCCTCGAGTCCGAGTCCCCATCCCTGGTTTAAACTGATGAGAACTGTGTCATAACATTTGGAAATGCAAAATCAGGACGTTTTATACAGGAATGTACAAAGATTGAATTCCTTTCGCATCCCTAGAATGAGCTAAAATAAGTAATTGTCAAGCAGGCTCATTATATTGGCAAGAGAACATACCTTATTGGTTTGCCTGGTATGGGCAACAAGACTTTGTTGTTGGCTTTGGGGGAGAAAAAAACTATTTGATTTTTTACACTTGATTAGAAATCTGTAGCACAAGGATGCTCCTAGTAGAGGGCTTTGAGTAGCTCTTTATGAAATAGAGTAAAATGATTTACAAAATGCTATTCCTAGTTATACCATGCCTTATCTATGGTTATGGTTTCCTTATTTTCTTGGCGGGGGGTGGTGTTGGTGTTAGCAGCAAACAAGTGGCTCAAGGGAATTGCCACAGACATGGCTACTAGCCATGAGTAGAGTTTACCATTTGCATCCAGCACTCTAATCTTTTGTACTTTCAGTTGTATTCTTCCATTATTCTCTCAAAAACCAAAGTCCTAGGCAGGGTTGACCTCCAATTTTACCACTTTCCCGCGAGGCCTCTGAGGCCACTAACCAAGATTAGCTGTCCCTCTTTTCCAATGTAAATCTGGATGAAATGCATCTTTATATTTCAAATTAGCTTCAGTGGCATTATATTCCTATCAATACAGACTGAAAACACACTGCACACGGGTAAACTTCCTCTCAAATTAATGGAACTGCAGGTGTGAGATTATAAGAAAAGCAAAAAAAGAAAGGAGAAGGCAGTGATTTCTTTTTACCATGTGAACTTAAAAACATTCTTGTCTGCCTTCCAGTTGGCACAGTCTCATGCAGTTCTTATGCCCTTTAAAAAATCAGCAACGGTACTGATGTAGGGGAAACTGCACAGCACATTGAAAGTACTTTCAGTTTTTTTGAACTGCATTCAATTATGCATAGGTTTTATTAATAGCAGGCCTCAGTGTAGATGAGCCATGTAGTCAAGTGCCTTGGCATATTGAAATAAAAGCAATTTTAGAGACAAATGGAAGAGTCCTTTTCCCATCACCTGTAAATAGACTTGGTTTACATCAAAAAGAAAATAATGCCAAGAAGGTACCAGCAGTTAGCTGACTTCATCAACCCTGCACATAATGGTATTAACTGAATTACACTGGCAAGATATTATAATTTAATTCTTGTAGTCAGGTGATTTCATCATTTTAGTAATGATGAAATCATGAAGTACAACAATAGGGCCAAAGTGAAGCATTTTAGGCTGCTATCCTAAACCCACTAACCTGCGAATAAGTCTCACTGAATTCAACAGGACTGCTTCTGAGTAGACATGTATAGGATTGTGCAGTTCAAGCCCCATCCATTTCAGTGGCAGAGATACTAGAAGAATATCAGTGTGTTCCAGCATAATCTTTGTGACACCTGAAAAGCAAATGTGTTTCATGAGCTTTGGTACCCAAGAGCCTGCCTCATCAGATGTACAGTAGGATAAAGTTATGGATGTGCTTAATGCGTTCAATAGGATTCTAGTGCTTAACAGCACAGTACTATGCATTTCTACTCAGAAATAAGTCCCAATGAATTCAATGGGACTTACTCCTAGATAAGTGTGTATAGGGTTGCAGTCTAAATTTAGATTTGTCATAGCCCCATCCAGTGAATTTGACACCAACTCAAAGGAGGAATCAATACCGAATCTGGTCTCCGATACCAAAGGCCCAGATACTGACCAGGAAGACTTGGTAGTAAAGGTGCAGTTTGTTTGTTTATGCCAGTGATGCCACCAAAACTCAGAATTAATTGGTTTACTCTATTTCATAAAGAGTTACTCAAAGCCCTCTACTAGGAGCATCCCAGTTTGCAGGACACTGAATAATGGGTTCAAGTTACAGGAACCCAGATTCCTCCTGAACATCAGGAAAAATTTCCTGACTGTTAGAGCAATAAGACAATGGAACCAATTACCTAGGGAGGTGGTGAGCTCTCCCACGCTGGAGGCATTCAAGGTGAAGCTGGACAGCCATCTGTCAGGGATGCTTTGACATGGATTCCTGCATTGAGCAGGGGGTTGGACTCGATGGCCTTGTAAGGCCCCTTCCAACTCTACTTTTCTATGATTCTATGATTCTGTGATTCATAAGTTGAATCTAGTAGGTTCATGAATCTCAAATGTATGAGCTGTGCATTCGATCCAGCATACATTAATATTTTTACTACAGGCAGTCCCCAAGTTACGAACGAGTTCCGTTCTTAAGAATGTCTTTAAGTCTAATTTGTATGTAAGTCGGAACAGCATAGCGTTCTATACATTAAAATTGGCATTTACGCAAATTGCGTAAATTACACAAATTGCATTGTATACTACGCTATGTACTCTACATAAATGGCGTAGCGCCGGAGGTTGTCTGTTAAGTCGGATGTTCTTGACTCGGGGACTGCCTGTATTCAAACAGATTGATTATGAATTAGTTTACACTTTTTGTGCCAGTGTGGTCTGCCTGCTACACTAGGCAGCCAAATTCCACCATCTTTGCACGTGCTCAGATGCTGGTTGCTGTAACCGTTTACTTTCTTAGGGAAATGAAAATGTCCCATTTGCAATGTGTGTGCAGCTCAGAATGATTTTACTTTAACCATTTAGGCTGCAATCCTATACCCTCTGGCCTGAGGGTAAGCTCCATTGAACTCAATGGGATTTACTTCTGAGCAGACATGTATAGGATTGCTCTGTTAGTTAATCTTTGCCAGAGAACCAATCAGTTATAAAGTTCTGGAAACCTTTTAGAAAGCTATAGGGGTCACGATATGGCTAAAATTGGGTGGAGTCAGGGACTGCTTATGGAGCAGTCTCTTCCTAGCCTGCAAATTTGCTCCTGAGATGAGCAGTCATCATTGACATTTCAGCTGTTTCTGCCTACCTCCATGACAATTGACTCCAATTATAAACAAAGCAAAACAGCCAGTCAGAGAAGGATGCATCATGACACATGATTTTCTGATGCACAAGGTGAACCAGTAGCCCAGTCTAGGTAGGGGGAGGCCAGGGAGGAGTTGGCAGTAATGGATACAGACCCAGGGGCACCAGTCTGGACCACCCAAGCACATAGCTGGGTTCCCCAATGAACTATCCCACCAACTGGCACCCCATATTCATCTAGTCCTCTTTTCTGAGACACCACTGGCTATGCTGGCTAAGACTGACGGACTAACAACATCTGAAATGCCACAAGTTGCCTACCCCTGGTCCAAGGTAAGCTAGTGGTCAGGATCCAGAGCAGGCAGACAAGGATCCAAAAGGCCAGAGGCAGAGGGTGTATTCAAAGAAAGGCTGGTGTTTCCAGAGCAGAAAGACAAGGAGGCTGAGTCTAGGCAAGGCTGTGTGAAATTCAGTGAAATTAGTTGCTCAGACTGAGAAACCAAACCTGGAGCATCAGTTATATAGAGCCAACCAGACGCTTATCGGCTGCTCAGGTCACTTGCTCCAGCTGGGCTGAAGATCAGAAGTACCATCTCTGGCCACTGTATGGGTGGCATTGTAGTACAGCAGATATTAGATCAATAACTCCCCCTGTCTGATAGCTGCCCTGGGGCCACAGTGAGTAAGGTGTCCGGGCCCCTTCTGCCAGAGTCCCTAGTTCAATCCCTTGGTGAATCCCAATTCATTAGTGCCTAGGGTGCCAGTTAGGTTAGAAAGAAAAAAAAA
This sequence comes from Shinisaurus crocodilurus, assembly GCA_021292165.1. Taxonomy (NCBI): domain Eukaryota; kingdom Metazoa; phylum Chordata; class Lepidosauria; order Squamata; family Shinisauridae; genus Shinisaurus; species Shinisaurus crocodilurus. Next base: position 31,577,163 of record CM037880.1, on the reverse strand, counting down.
CCCATGCAATCTGCTCCACCCAAGAGGTTCTATTATTTAATTGTACTCCCCTATATTATATCTCACTATATGGAAACTGCTTCCTTACTGCATGTCCAAAAATCTTTGAATTTTTGGACATGTGCTTCATCAATGTGCATCTTGGGAACATGACATGCACATATGGTGTTGTTTTCAAACCTTGTGCATCAGGACATCATGTGTCATAATGTATTGTTCTCTGACTGCTGTTTTGCTTTGTTTACAATTGGACTCGACTGACATATGTGGGAATGTGGCCACCTAAGTCTCTGCTTTCTCCCCAGTAGCTTAGAAACCTGGATCTTGATTTCCTGCCTCTGGTAGAACAGGCATGTCTCCTGGGGTTGTATAGCACCCTTGTGACTATCTGGATGGCATGACAACAATCTGTGTAATTGTGCCCATCCTGCATCTCCCCCATTCTGGCCTAGCCAGTGTCAACAATCCCATTTAACCAAGAGTAATATTGTGCTTGTCATTCAGTTAGGAATAGCTTTAACAAGTAGCCCTGCAATAACTATACTTTATGGTTTTGCATTGGTCTGGCATGCTAAATAAATCTCCTTGGCTTCCTTTACACAAACAATGCTGGCATACTCTATTATATAACATTATTGGTTGTTGATGATACCAGAAGTAATCCCGCCTATTTAGATTGATTTATTTTGCTCAGGTAAGGTGGTTTGTAATTGAAGACCAGATTCATTTATAGTCACATAATAAAAAAAAAGTGAGGAAATCAAGAGTTCTTGAGGTACCAAAGGAAAAAATCAATTTAAATTAAAGTCTTTTCAAATTCAACTTCACTCTAAAGCTTTTCAGTTACAAGGATGAACAAAACACACAGGAAATGGGGTCTTTCAGCATTGCAACCCACATTCTGATCTAAGGTGCCTTCATGCATCACAACATTTCCCCAAATCCATTTCCCCCCCAGACTAAATCTAGAAATGCTTTGGTTCAATTTCTTGAAGTATACAAGCATTTGCTCCTTAATAGGCAACAGAGAGTTTGTTGTTCAAGATAGCGATGGGTGAGAAATTCATTCCATCTGAAATTTTATGTGAATTGCCAAATTCAAAGGTGTTGAACCAATGAGCAAACCAGAACAGAATTCTCACTTTCCCTAATTTAGAGCTACAGTTCCCGACTCCAAAAAATGGACACAAAAATGCATTCACCAGGAGAAAGTGCACACAGAAGTGCACACAATAGAGAAAACAATGCACGGAAACATTATTATAAGGAAAATAGCTTACCAAGATGTGTACATAACCAAGAAGTGTGCACAACAATGCGTATGAATTTTTGTAAGAGACTTTAAAAAATGAAATCCATACATTGATGTGGAATCAGACTGAACTGAACTTAAGGTCAGGAAAATGGGGAAACTGAATGGATGGCCGGCTCCAGAAGGTAGGGCTTAGGGGAATATTGTTCGACCTCATGGATTCTCCAGTATGGGGTTCCTCGGGGGTCAGTGTTGTCCCCCATGCTATTCAACATTTACATGAAACCATTGAGTATGGTCATCTTGACTGAGTTTTGGAGTGCGCTGTTCAGAAGCTGTAGCTCATGTAAAGTGCAGTGGCCAGATTGATAACAGGGACAAGACAGTCCAAATATATAACACAGATTCTAGCCCGCTTGCACTGGCTGCCTGTATGTTCCTGAGCCCGATTCAAGGTGCTGGTTTTAACCTATAAAGCTTTATAGATTTCATAGATTTCATAGATCATCGAGTTGGAAGGAGCCTACAAGGCTATCGAGTCCAACCCCCTGCTCAATGCAGGAAACTAGAGGAGGGGTCTCCCATCCAAGTAATAACCAGGCCTGACCCTGCTTAGCTTTCCACACTCAGACAAGCTGAGCCAGCGGCAGGCAGTCTCACATACTGCTTGGAGCCACAATTCCTGATGGAGCACCTCTCCTGGCATGAACCTACCTGTACACTCCGTTCATCATCTAAGGCCCTCCTCCAGGTGCCTCCTCTGAAGGAGGCTCGGAAGGCGGCAACAAGGGAGAGGGCCTTCTTAGTGGTGTCCCCCCCCAATCCTGGTGTCTCTGTGTGTGCTGTCTGTCTATATGTTTGATGTAAATGGTTTTTTACAATATATTTTTAAAGTTTTAATATTTCTAAACTGCTCAGAGAGCTTCAGCTATCACGCAGTAAAGAAATGCAATGTAATAAATGTATGAAATTAAATGAACAGAACTAAAATTGACAGATTCACCCATCCCTGTTCAAAAGTGACTTCCAATGGCCCATCAAGTAGTTGTATTTATCAAGATGTAGATTCATTATTTTTTAAAAAAAATCTGATCTATGTCACTCTCTAGCTCAGGGGTGGGGAATTTTTTTTTTCCTATGAAAGGCTGTTGAACCCCTGGAAAAGTCAATGGGGGGCATAGCTAATGGTGTGCAGAGCCATAGTTGATGATGGGTGGAACCAGAACCAAAAGTTTGTGGAACAGTTTGCAGCATTACAGGTTTGCACAGCTGTTTCTTTCTCTTGCGCACACACTCATATACACAAAGAAGTGATTTCCAGAGGGTCGCTCCAGAGAGCAAAGAGTTGGCCCACAATGGCTGGAATATTAGATGATGCTGAGGGCTGCAGTTTCCCCACCCCAGCTCTAACTGATGAGAAGCTCTGCCATAGTGTGTAAAAAGAACTCTGCTGAACCAGACAAAGGCTCAATTTAGCCCTGTTTCCAATAATGGCCATCCTGGTGTCTCTGGGAACCCTACATTCAGAGCCTATGAGCCACAGCCTTCTCCCTATTGTCTGTTTCCAGTATGATACACAGAGGTATACCACTTCTGAAGTGGGAGTTCCCTTTACTTATTGCAGCTAGTAGTGATCCCATTATCCATAAGTTTCTCTCAGCCCTCCTTTAAAGCCATATAAACTTGTGATCATCACCACATCTTGTGAATGCCATGTTAATATACATTGTGTGAAGTAGTACTTCCTTTTGTCCGTTCTGAACTTATTGTTGATCAACTTATTAATGGGCCATTGGCTGACCCAAAGTTCTAGTATTTAGTATTTAGAGATTAGGAAAATCTCTCTTTATCCACTCCCATCATACCATTCATAATTTTATGAACTTTTGTCATGTTTCTCTCTTCCACCCTCCACTATTTTCTCTGCACACTGAACTGATGTTTTCATTGAACTGTCCACCTGAACCGCATGATCTCTCTTCTGGGCATTCATACCCAGTTTACATGAATATGCAGATTAGGAGTAATGTGAGCTGAATGGCTATTAGGCATAACAAATGGCCATTGTGAATGTTCACCATGTACAGGGAATTGTGCACATTCCCAGTCAATATATATACTCCCCAACAGGTCTTGGGGAATGTGCATATCTCGACAGGGTTTTGTACATTCTCTGGCCATTATGCATAATCGCCAAGAGGCCTTGTGTTTTGTACATCTAGTGTTTTGTACATCTTGATAGTGTTTTGTACATTTTCCATGCAATATGCATAATCTCTGACACACTTTGGGGAATGTGCATATCTCAACTGCATTTTGTACGTTTTCCAGGTAATGTGCGTAATCTCAAAGACATACTGGAGGATGTCCATACAATGGGCGGGGGGGGGGATTGTGTACACTGCCTGGCAAACCATTCAACTCACATTATCCCAAATATATGAAACTAGGAATTTGTTTTGTCCTGAGTGTACATCATTTACCGTTACCAAAATGACCTGCTCAGTAGGAACTAAAGGCTACCCCATTGCTGATGACACTCAACTCTGTTTCTCCTTTTCATCTTTAATAATACATACATAAATAAATGTGGTCTTTCTTACGTTGGCAGGCCAATATACCACTGTCCCAGGAAGCTGTAACTTTGAAACACAGGGCCAAGACTGGACCACAGTGTGTAGATTTACACAAGATCCTGGAGACAAATTTGACTGGCACATTGGCAACAGGGCTTCCATAGAACAAGGAGGCCCAGCCAAGGATCACACACCAGGTAATATGCCATTCCTCTTAGCCATTTTTTTTGCAGGGGGGAAGTGATTGAAAGCTGTTGTTCCTCAAATAGATATCCTCAAGCTGTTTGCCAAAGGAATAGCGACTAGCAAGTCCAGGTCGGTGATGGACATGAAATCAATTCTGTGTACAGTGCAAGCAAGAAAAGTATGGTGAGCAAATGCCACCAGGAACTAATTGCAAAATGCCAATGGATAGAAAAAGGGTTATTTTGTTTTCTGTGGTGACAATATTTAAGTAAGACACCACGAAAGACTGTGAAGAGCTGGGCAACAGTGAGCAGCACACTGAATGTTGTCCGATGCTGCTGATTGAATGTGAATAAAATAAAGCAGGCTGACGCTTGACAGTTATCAGCCATTTTAATCATTGCTTGAGTTAGCAACAGTGTAATTTATACAGTAATGCCTTGGATTGAGAGCATAATTCGTTCCAGAAACGTGCTTGTAATCCAAAACACTCTTATATCAAAACGAAATCCCCCCCAAAAAAAATTGTACAGAGATTTTTAATTTAAGCTGTACTACAGTACTTGTATTGCAAGACGTCACTTGTATATCAAGTAAAAAAAAATTAAATAAATATTTAAAATTTTGCTTGTCTTGCAAAACGCTCTCAAACCAAGTTACTTGTAATCCAAGGTATTACTGTAGATGGTTTTTTTCAAGGCAGCCCCAGTCATATCATTCCTGATTCTTTGCTGTGGCTGGATGCCTTTGTTTATTCATCTCCGAAGATAATGTGTTGCTAAATAAAATGTAAAGATACTAATTAATCAGGACCCCTTGGGATAAAAAATAAATAAATCTGGTAGATTAAATCAACCTTCTATACCTTCACCTGCATCTTAAAAAAAACACTGTTAATTAAAGTGGTGCTTGTAAACTTTCCCCCTTCAAGGCCTATTCTGATGAAGAATTAAGAGTAGCAAGCGGTGTAACTATTGTAAACTACAGTGGCAACTGGTGACAATCCAATCTTCAGTTGTAGTAGGCTTATCATCTAATGATTATTTTAAGTATGTGTATGGGTCATTACACAAGCATAATGAGGATTGTATTCTGCCTGGGTGGCTGTAGCTGTCAATGAAAAATAATGCAGATAGTTCACATATACATTATTTGGTCCTTCACCTCTTGATAACCGTGATACTCTTTCCATTGGAAGAAAGTAGCCTTGCTCACTAGAGTAGCCCTGCTCACTAAATGTTCGAAGGGTAGAGCAGGATTGCAGTAGCAGATCCTCCCCAACTTCCATGCATCTTACTGAAGGTTTGTATGCTAGGGATGCATGAGAAATTCATTTCAGTTCATTTTTGACCAAAATTTACCCAGTTCTCACCTCCCAGAACCAAACGTGGACCTGGACGAATCTGTGGTCAAAGCCCATACATTTTGGCTTACAATGCCATCTGCTGAACAAAAAAATGCACATGAAAAAATACATAAATCAAAAATGTGCACAATTGATGGCATACGATACGTTTGGAAAAATGAGCATGAATAAACCCAAAAATTTGCAATCTGATATGGAACCAACTTCGACATGGAATTTGGAGAACCTCGACAAGCTCAAGTCTTGCTGATTTGCACATCCCTGCTCTGTACACATTGGTGCTCTAGAGACCATTGGCCAAATAAATATAGAGTGGAGGGGTGGGGGCTGCCATTGTAGTCCCACTCTGCCCTCCACATGTACCAAGTTCATTATTTGACCAGGGCTATTGTTTTTGAGTTTACCATGGATGATGGTATAAGCAATAGTGTCCAGGTAGGTTCATGTTGGGAGAGGTGCTCTGCCCAGCTATGCCCCTAAGTAATCTATGCTTTGGTAACCTCCAAGTTAGATTACTGCAATGTGTTCTACATGGGACTGCCTTTGAAGACTGTTCAGAAGCTGCAGCTTGTGCAAAATGCAGCAGCCAGATTAATAACTGGGGCCAGAAAGTCTGAGCATATAGCACCAATTCTGGTCCACTTGCCTTGGCTGCCTGTATGTTTCCAAGTCCGGCTCAAGGAACTGGTTTTAACCTATAAAGCCTTACATGGCTCGGGACTGCAATACCTGGCAGAGTGCCTCTCCCAACATGGACCCACCTGGACACTATGATCAACATCTGAGGCCTTCCTCTGAGTGCCACCTCCAAGTTGATGGGGCATTTATGTCAGCTGACAGGTCTAGTATTGACATTGTTGGTTGACATTGTTTTTAGCTGTTTAAATTGTTTTAAATTTTGTATGTTCAAAAATTTATACCATGTTTTATTATAATGTTGTTTCTGTGGTCTGTAATTTTTGTGAATTGTTGTGAACTGCCCAGAGAGCTTCGGGTACTGGCTGATATAGAAATGAAATAAATCAATAAATAAAATAATAATATACATGTAAAAAGCTCCCCCTCCCAAGAAGAAATATGAAGGCCTGGGGGGAAGATAGAAAAATTCTGAAACAAACATTTTTACCCGTTTATTCTTTACCCATTTATTTTGAGTACTTTTTTTGTGGAAAAATTGGAAACTTTGGGAGGACACTGAAAAAACTCCTATGACCTTTATTTCCCCCTCTTGGAATGTGTGAAATGCTTTTTAAGACATGGTTTTACTTACTCAAAATGTGCAGCATGAAGATTTTTTAGTATTGGGTGTATTCTTAACTTGCTTGTACAAAGCTAAGGCAATTTATACTTTTGAGGCTGCAATCCTATGCATGCTTACTAGGGAGGAAGCTCCATTAAGTAGAGTGGGCCTTACTTCTGAGTAAGCATGCATAGTATTGCTTTGTAAATTTCATAATTATGCCTAAAAGTACCATTTTATACACTATATTTTTAATAAGTTATGCATTTTATCTTTTCAAAGCAGTAAAATAAGTTTAGATTTGAGAAGAAACTAAATATTGCATATATTTCAATTTTTCTCCAAATTTCTGTCCTGTCCCATCCCCCTAGAAGAAAAGATGGGGGTGAGGGGAATTCTTTTTTTCATGGCTTCAAAATTTCCAGAAATTTATTTATATCTCTACCTATAAGAGCATTCAGGGTGGAATCCTAGGCACACTTACCTGGGAGCAAGTCCCATTGAAGTCAGTGGACCTTACTTCTGAGAAGACATGTTCAGGATGGCACTGTTAGTCCAGAGTCTAAAATTACCTAATGGCACCCCTGTTCTGAAAGTTCAAACTCATGAGATCTCTGCCTTTATTGTCTGTACTAAGGGCATCATCTGCACTTTCAGAATAACTGGGGAGCTTTTCTCCAGCTGCCATTGCAAAATCTTCCTACTGAAAGCCAAATGACAGCAAGAAATTACATAAGATTGAAGGTCACACTGAGCAAGTTTCAAACCAAAAAAAAGGCAACCATTTTCAAGTCTCTATGTTATACCACAGTGTTGAAAACCATTAGAGACGTTCACTTTAGGAGTGAAAAGCCAAAATTACATACGATTGTAGGCAAAAGCAAATATAGCCACTCCAACTAGAAATGGCCTTTTGAGGTTGTAACCTCAATCCAGCTGCTCCAGACTCTTTAAACAATGAAGAAATGGGCTCCCTGACACACTTTATTTGTGCCGTGTTCATTTTTGCTTTCTTGAAATGTTGTTTGTCAATACGAGAATTGCTACAGGAATGAGGTGCTAATAACATTTCCCATCAGCCAGTACTCTTGTTGGATACATTACAAACACAATGTAGCGTGTATTAATCATTTCCTCAGAGTCTCAGACTGCTTCATCAAACACTGAGCTTATTGCCCTACATTCCATTAGAATGGCACTGGAATTAACAACAGAATGACGTAGGCCACAGGGATAGGAACCTTTGTGGGCAATTTGGCAATCTCAGAACCTGTCTTGTGCACCACTACAAAATGGCTGCCAGGGCCATCTGTCATCTTCATTTCCTAAGAATGTATCTAAGTCCCACTGTATAGCCCAGAGGTGTTCATGGGAAATGAAGATGGCAGCAGCTCTAGGCCCTCATTTTGGTTTGAAGTGATTCCACAGCCACTAAGAAAATGTGCTAATTTAAAAAAACAAAACAAAACAATAACTGGGAGGGGAAGAGCAGCTTGGAGGGCACCAAAAAAAGGTGTTTGGGGACGTATTGCTGCCCACAGACACTGATGTAGAATGGAATATAGCAAAGGTAGGGAATCAGTTTTACGTGGGGGCCTCAAATTGCTCCCCACTGAGCCCTCTGTGGGCCACATGACTGAAAGTGGGTGTGGTTATGCCTGCTGATGTCATCACCCTGCCCCCCCCCCCCATTTTGCCTTCCTGCATGCTGTGTGCTGCATGTTGTAATTCTCCCCAAACCCTGATTTTCTCACAGAAAGATCATAGGAGCGAGTGATCTTTCTCTGGGAAAATTGGGGTTTTGAGAGAATTACAACCCCTTCTCATCAAGATCATCATCTTTTCTCTTTCTTCCCCTTTAGTCTTGGTGGGGAAGCCACTTTCCCCTGATGCCCTAGAGGGCTCTCCAACCTTGGGTCTGCCAGATGTTGCTGGACTACAGCTCCCAGAATCCCTTGCCATTAGCCATGCTGGCTGGGTATGCTGGGAGCTGTAGGCCAGCAACATCTGGGGACCCAAGGTTGGAGACCCCTGCTCTAGGGGCTTGGGAAAGTGTAAACGTGATTCCCCCCCCACACACACTTTTTTTTTTTACAAGGAAAAAGAGTTTGACAGTTGACTGTCAAACTCAGGGTCCCTTTAAAATGGGGCTTTTGAGGAGAATCTCGAGGATTTGTACTGGGACATGCTCAGAGGTATGTCCCAGTACAAATCTACTCAATACCTGCTCAAACCCCCATTTTAAAGGGACCCCAGGTTTTGGCAGCCAACTGTCAAACTCAGTTTTTCTTGACAGATCACCTTCTGTGACCTGTAAAGAGAAACCTAGGACAGGGGGGGAATGGTTTTCCAGCCTTGGCTGGGGCAATGTCCAGAGTGGGTACCTGCTGCCCCTTGGTAGTGGGCACCCCCCTGGACATTGCCTCAGGCGAGGCTTGAAATCCAACCACTTCACTTGCACTTAAGCAAACAAACACTTTAGCGTTATGGGATTTTTAAAAAATTGAAAAATGCTGGGCAGCCACGGGGAGCCCCTCCAAGGTGCTGTTGGGGCACTTTGAAGGGTCAGCTCATGGCTGCCCAAACGAGGATTGGGAAAGCCAGCTGTGAAGCTGGCTTTCATAATCTCCCCCTCAAAAATATTAAAGGGGAAAAAAGCTGCAGTGAGCCAAAAACAACTCGACTCGGCATCGCTGCGGAAAGGGAGAGGGCACTTGTTGCTCCCATGGTGTCTCCTAGCATACTGCCTGGAGGAACGAGGAGAAGGGAGGGAGAACAACCAACGCACCGAGGCAAATCACCATGATGGGTTGTCGTGACATGCGAACCCACCCATTGAAGCAGCCAAACATTGTTACAACACCATGGATTTTGCTGGAAAATATTATTAATAGGTTCTGGATACATGAACACTGTTACACTGCAGTGTAAGGTGATGGTTTCTATTCTCACACGCAGATGTGTGTGAGATGGTTGAAGGATGCCTTAACCTCTAAGGAGATGCGCTTCTCAGAACATGAGATCCTTGGATTTTTCTTTCTTTTAAATTAATCTTGAAAGTCTAAAAATGTTTGTTTGTATTTCTTCTGCAAAGGAGAAGCTGCATGACTCCATAGAGATTTAAGTACCAGATAGAAACGTATTGTTCTAATTAAAGATAAGGACCATGAATTTGAGAGAAACAAGAAGTGCTTAATGAGTCTGAAAAAAGTTTGAAGCAGTAAAAGTTGAGTATGGGGATGCCTTAATTTTAGTTATAGCAAATAGGTAATAAAGGGTGTAAAGGTTACAAAAATGGGGGTGTTGGTTGTTTTGTTTTTTTAAGTGTAAAACATTTTAACATATGCACAGTATTATGGTGTATAATTAACAATCTGAGCTTAGTATCCTATTGTGCTCTTGCGCTTACGAGACCCACCACTTGTACAATGGGGCTTTTGTGGTCCTAAAAATAACCCAAAACGAGCGGAACTGCATGTTTCTGGAATGGGGCAGATCAGTAGAGCTCACAGAAGGGAGCTCTGCTGACCTGTCCTGATCCAGAAATAAGTATTTCTGCTCATTTCTGGGATTATTTTTGAAACCACTGCGCAAGTGGTGGGTCCTGTGCATGCAACGGAACCAGGAGAGGTGGAGCTGCCCTGTAAGATACAGCCCTGAATATTGTTACATTGATTGATTCATCTTAATTTGAACAATGTTCAGCACCTCTAACGGCAGTGGTTTTCTCTTCCTGGAGGCCTGATGAATCGCCAGGGCTGAAGTCAACCCAGAGTGGATGCACTGCCCCACTGACACTGGGGCCACCAGCCTCCACTGAGGCATGGCGATATCATCTGGCAGAGTTCCAGGGTAATTGATGCCCACTGATGTCATCCATTCCATGATGGAGGGCCCAGTGGGGAGCAATTTGACCCTCCAGCGTGAAGTAGTTCCCCGCCCCTGCACTATTGCAAATGCTCAAAAAGGACAATGCAGACAACTGGCTTCTCCTATGGCTATCATGCACAGGTGGTTGTATGAACAGGCACTAAGTCTCTGCTGCTAGACTCATAAAGAGAACACTCCCTAGCCACTCTAGTGGCATGTAATACCACATGTACCATTATTCACACATGCTTCATAGTAATCCAAAACTACTCTTTAGTTCTGTACTTGCAATTGTGATCATAGATCAGAAACCCCAATTCATCCATAAGCATGCATTGAAAGATTGATTGTGAATACTGCAATGTGCTTCAAGTTGTAACTGGGCCACTCACATTGTATATGGCACCCTAAGAAAAACATGTTCCCTTAGTTTTAATCCAGTATTAATACTGATACAGAACTTTTATCTACTCATAGGTAATGGACATAATTTTTTATATGTGAATTCATCTACTCAACAAGAAGGGGACAGAGCAAGAATAGTTACCGCCAGATACTTCCCAGCCAGTCTGGGTATATGCAGAGTCCGCTTCTGGTTCTGGTCATGTAATTCCCCCAAAGTTGGAATGTTAAAGGTAAGCAAAATGAGTGTTTAATATTTAGTAGATTCTAGTAGCATTATTCCTGCTTTTCTTCATTGCCCGTTCCATGATTTCCTATACTAGGGTCTAATCTGCTTGGGGGGAAAACAGAATCAGCAACACTACTCATTTCACAAAAGCCATGCATGCAGTCCCACCACCCAGCCACTGTACACAATCTTACTGATCATATTTTGATATGTGAAGCAACCCTTTGCTGCTTATTTTCACACTGTCCAATCCACTAAATTAGAGAGCACATGTTATAATAAAAATATGTGATACATTTCTCTTTGCACTCCATAAGGGGTGGGGATTGGGGTATGTGTGTGTTTTATGACATTGGCTGTCTGATTTAGGGTGCAATCATATGCATATTTAGACAGGAAAAAGGCCTACAACTCCCAGAATGCTGGGAGTTGTAGGCCTTTTTTCTGTCTAAAAGTGCTGATAGAATTGTGCCTTTACTATTGTTAAATCCTGCTCAACTAGAGCAGTGTTCTCCAACCTTGGGTTCCCAGATGTTTTTGGCCTACAACTCCCAGCATGCCCCAGCCAGCTACGCTATGCTGGGAGTTGTAGGCCAAAAACATCTGGGGACCCAAGGTTGGAGAACACTGAACTAGAGGATCTGAACCAAGGCAGGCTTTTCTCATTTCCAGTGCAGCTCCTATGGCTCATGGAGAAAGTGGTGTATCAGTGCTCCCATGTTTCTGAGAAGCTTTTCCTAGTAATGATGCTGGGTTCTTTTGTACTCTGAAGACTGTTTCTGATGGAAGCCTTATATTCTGCCTTCTTGTCTACAAGTAACAAGAGCTCTTAGAACTACACATTTTAGATATGGGCTCCCTGGAGAGCTTGATACCATTACCAGCATTAAAAAAAACCCTGCAAGATTGTTTTGGCAATTGTTATACAGTAATACCTTGGATTGCAAGTAACTTGGTTTGAGAGCATTTTGCAAGACAAGCAAATTTTTAAATATTTATTTTAAAAAATTTTACTTGATATACAAGCGACGTCTTGCAATACAAGTACTGTAGGACAGCTTAAATTAAAAATCTCTACAAAAATTTTTTGGGGGATTTCGTTTTGATATAAGAGTGTTTTGGATTACAAGCATGTTTCCGGAATGAATTATGCTCTCAATCCAAGGCATGACTGTACTTGTGTAATCCTATGCCAACATGTGGAAGATCAGAAGGGCCATAGATGAATAGGAAAGAGCTGTAGCTCAGTGGCAGAGCATATGCTTTGAATGCAGATGGTCCTAGGTTCAATCTCTGACACCTCCAGGTAAGGCTGGGAAAGACCCCTCTCTGATTCGGACAACCCAAACAGCCATTGGTTTAAATCCATATCTAGCAGATATGGCTTTTGGCGGGGTGTCATTTTTACTGTAGAGTAGGTGCAGGGCAGGCCCCCCGATCCAGATCTTAAAAGCCTCCCTCACCCCCATGCTAGGGTTCCAATTTGGATCAGAACCCTTGCACCTAATTCACACAACCAGGGCCGGTGCAAGGCCGTTCGGTGCCCTAGGCAAGATCAGATATTTAGCGCCCCCCCCCTTCCCACTTGAGCCCTCCCTCCCTCCAGCCCTATGCCCATTAAAAGTCAATTGGCAAAACCTAAAAAATTTATTATCATAAACATTGACAAACATACATAAAATACATGTTGATGTAGTACCAATTTGCTACATTTCTCAAAATCTATCAAGATATCCTCAGTTATCCCGTTGGATAAAGCGAAGATCCATTATACAGATTTTCGCTTTCATATGAAGGTACCAAAGGGGACTAGAAGGGGGGGGGACTTCCCCAAACAGTAGGCATTATCAGCGGCTGCGGGAGTGAATTGTCCATGAAAGGAATCACTTTAATATAAGTATGTGTCTTTTGGCGGGATTTTGAAAATGGGGTGTGGGGGGAAGACTGGCTTGAAACGAGTGTGGAGAAAACACTTTTATACTGGAAGTCTTTAGAGCGCAGGAACGAAGGAAAGCCCAGCTCCGAGAGCCCCTGAGGCAACTGGAGCCTCGTCTAGGCAGGCGTGTGTGTGTGTGTGCACGCGCGCGCGTGCGTGCGTTGCCTCCTTTGCCCAGCCCCCAGCCTGTCTTTACAAAGTGTCTCCTCCTCTGCCGCCGCCACTTCCTCCAGCGTCTCCCAACTCTGGAGCCTTTTGATTGGCCGAGGCGCTGACAGCAGGATGAGCTCGAAGTAAGCGTGCAGCCCGCCCTCCTCTATAAGCCTCTTTGCAGCTTTCCCTCTCAACCTCTCTTGTTTTGCTGCGCCTCCCTGTAAAACTGAACAGTGAAAAGGAAAAAGAAAGAAAAAATTGCAGTGGGGATCTGCTAAAACCGACACAGAGAGATGTCATGTAAAAACGCACATGCTCTGCCATCCACACAGTACTCCGTTTTCTTTTCTTTCTGCTGCTCGATTTTAAAAAAAAGAAACTCCCCTCCACCCTCCCCTCTTATTTCTTCTCCCGCTCAGTCTCTTCCTGCTGCTGCCGCCGCCAAACCTCAGTTCAAGTGATCACAAAAGAAATCTTTGGGAGAGTCAGTTTGTGTGTTCCTTGGAAGCGAAGGCAGAGAGAGAGAGAGAGAGACGTGCAGCGGGGAGAGGAAGAGGAGAGCAGCTAGCGACGGGCAGTTCAAACAACCCAGAAAGACTTTAAAAAAAAAAAAAAAAAAAGCTTTTCTTCTGTAGATATATGTGAAGTGTTTTCAGGAGGGAGTTGGAGTTTCTGGCACCCCCTTCAGCCCGGCGCCCTAGGCAGCTGCCTAGTTGGCCTCATGGTAGCACCGGCCCTGCACACAACTCAGCTGGCACCTGGAGAAGCCGCTCCTCTAGGTGCTGACTGAGTCCTTTTCTCCATGAAGAGAGAGGCACAGAAAAAGGCAAAATGAGTGGGGCAGATGATAGCAGGGGAAGAGGGTGGGCTTCCTGGCTTGGCCTCACCCCCTGACATCATCCAGCCCACCTCATTGGTCCGGGGGGGGGGAGGAATTGGCCCGCAGACCAAATTAGGTTCTCCATCCATCATAGAGGGGCAGGAAAGAACCTTATACACCACCCTGAGCTCTTTTGAGCAAGGATAGGGTACGAATGTAAAGAATAAATAAATATTTTTGAGCAACACTCACAAAATCTGTCTTCTTCCAATGCAAAAATTGGGAATTATCTCTTCTCTCACAGACTCTTCCAATTTCACCCTCAACTACTTGTACTGAGATTTAAGGTGTGACGCTATTAAATAGGACCATTCACAGAGTCCCTTCCCTTTCTTAACGTCCTGGGTTTCAGACTTTAGTCCCCCGTGTTGCTATTCTAAGTAAAATGAGATGAAGAGAGTAATTGCAGCCTCACTGTTCAGCCTCCCTTCATTGCAGTGCTGCTTGAACATATTGCCATAATACTGAAAGTTAAAGCAAAATTAATTCCCCTTGTGATAATATATGTCCAATATTTCAGTTTTCCAGCTTGTTAGGCAGTTCATATTACATAAATTGCTGTGAATGGGGATGTAATAAATTACAGCAAAGGACAGCCCAATTTCGTTGCAATGACTTTTTTTTTTAATTACTTCAGCTCATTTTTGAAGGGAGAAAAACAAACTGGACAAGCAATTTTTGTCCTGTTTTTCATGTTTTGGAAGTGATGTTTTTGTGTTGTGTGAAATTTTGCTTAGCGAATGCATTTTTGCTTCTGCTTGCTCCCTAGCTCGGTGCCCTCAGGTGGGCCTCTCTTATGCTGATGGCTCCCCTCAGGCTTACTTGGCCATAGCAGCAATACTCTAAGGCTGAGGATCTGCCATTTTGATTTCCCACAATACCCCAGAGTGCAGTGTGGCATAGTGGTTAGGGTGTTGGACTGGGACTTGGGAGATCTGGGTTCTAGTCCCCGCTCGGCCATGAAACTCACTGGGTGACTTTGGGCCAGTCACTGACTCTCAGTATAACCTACCTCACAGGGTTGTTGTGAGGATAAAATGGAGAGGAGGATGAGGATAATGTAAGCCGCCTTGGGTTCCTTGCAGGAAAAAAGGTGGGGTATAAATATAGTAAATAAATAAATAAATGTAATGTAATGTCACTCCTGGGCATTGGGGAAATGAAAATGGAGACTCACAGACCAAGTATGAAGGGCCTGGGACAGGTCTCAGTGCTGGTGGGCCCTGTTGTACATCACCTATATACAAACTCTGCTTCTGGTTCTAGCTGTATAATCCCCCCCCCAAAAAAAAATTGTTTAGATCTTACAAATGATAGTAGAATTATGCATCCTTTACTTTGTTTCCAGTTCCATGATTTCCCACACTATTGTCCAGTCTGGTTGAAAGAACTAAATCCACACTACTTACTGATAGGTTATTGTTATGCGCAAAGCAACTCTTATCCTCTTTTCCACTGATTTTCATACAGCCCAATCCTCTAAGCTAAACAGCACATGAAATAATACAAATGGAGTGTGAACAATTCCTCCCTGCACTACACTTTCAAAAAGTGTGTGTGTGTGTGTGTGTGTGTGTGTGAATCCTAGTTCACTGGGGTCTTGGGAATACCTCACTCCAAATATGCTAAGAGCAACTTCCAAAAGCCATAAACACCTTCCAAATAAGGTTCCTAGGCACAGTCAGTTTTGAAGATGCAGCACAATTGTGTGAAAGTTTTGTCATAAAGGCATGTTACGCAATTGCATAACATCATATTTTATTTTAAATTAATGTTCTGGCTAAACCAGGATCTAAGATTCACAGCTCATCCGTCGCCAGCCCCTGTTCTGTTGAAGAGACTCACATTTCCTCAAACAGTTGTCACTGTACCATTAACATTCTGTTCTGGGAAACCTTTCTTTGGTCATCTGGTTTCTTTCTCCCATTTGCTGCAGGTTAACCCATAAGGGACCCAATGCGGTCTGCACTTCAGCTTTGACTGCAGACTGCATTGTCTCAGCACAGCTTGTGACCTACCAAGCTGAACTTAGGTCACCAGCCATGTTTTGTGGTCCACCAGGGGCAAATACCTATTTTTGTTGCCTGCCCGGGACTGCAAAGGTAGGGTTGCTGTCAGCTTAGCACCTGACACGCAGTATACAGTTTGGTCAGTCACAATTGCATGATGCTAAAGAGCTACACTTGGTGAATCACTCTGATGCCAAAGGAAATCAAACGCACACAAACACATTTTAGGATGGAGATCACAACATAGCAGTGGTGGCTGTGGCATGGTGATAGAAGGGGAGTTCCCTCCTCTACTTTACGATCCGGAAGGCTGTGGTGGAGGTATTTTATTTTATTTATTATTTGCATTTATCTATCGCCCATCTGGCCGGCAAACTGGCCACCCTGGGCGATGTACAGAAAATAAAACAGAACAAAATACATTAAAACATTTTTCTCCATTAAAATACATTAAAACAGTATAAAATTTTAAAATCTTAGCCCACCCCATATTCCCGCCTGAATAACCAAGTTTTTAATGAGCGGCGGAAGCTCAGCAGAGAGGGGGCATGGCGGAGGTCACTTGGGAGAGAGTTCCATAGTACGGGGGCTGCCACAGAGAAGGCCCTCTTCCTCGTCCCGACCAGTCTAGCTGCTCTGGCTGAAGGGACAAGGAGAAGGCCGTCTGTGGCAGATCTTGTTGAGCGGCCCACTTGGTGTTGCTGGAGACGCTCCTTGAGATAGACTGGACCGGAGCCGTATAGGGTTTTAAAGGTCAAAGCCAACACCTTGAATTCAGCTCGGCAAGCAACTGGTAGCCAGTGTAGCTCCTTGAGCACTGGCGTGATGTGATCCCGCCAGCTGCTGCCTTTAACCAGGCGAGCCGCCGCGTTCTGTACCAGCTGTAGCTTCCGAACCGTCTTCAAGGGTAACCCCACGTAGAGCGCATTACAGTAGTCTAGGTGAGTCTAGGTAGGCGGTACAAAAGCCAGCATTGTGCAAGCACACCAGCAGGGGTCAGCATTCAGCATCAGCATCTGGTCAGCAACCATGTGCTTGCACAGTACTGGCTTTGGCACTCGTTTTCTCCACCACTGCCTCCTCGTGTGGAAAAGTAACGGTGGGAATTACCCTCCCCCTCTATTGACACATCACGGCCACTGGCATTTTCACCTAGTGAACTGCCTCAGCAGCCACACCGAAAGCATGTCCATCTTTTGGAAAGACAGATTTCTGAAATAGTCTCCTTAGAACACTTATGGGAGCAAAGACTCAAAAATAAACACCTTATGTCAGTTCCAGTCTCTGCAGCAGTTGGGTTTCTTCTTTGCTCAGAATACAAATGTTCTGTATAGTTAGTCGATGTCTGCCAAAGAGAATACTTAGCATCAAAAGCAACAGCAAAGAAAAGCTCTTTATATTTCCAATCTAAAGACTGTTTGCTTACGCATTTTATGCGTTTTCTTTCCATTTGCTACAGATTCGTTTGACCAGTTGGAACTGGAAAAGTGTCAATCATAACAAATAACAAAGCAAATAATAAATGACCTCTCTGGATTCAAAGAGGAACAAGTGCCTAATGCAACCGGCATCTCCAGATTCCATACTCTCACCTTGTGCTGTTGCCACTTTTAATATTTTATGCCTTAGAATTTAAAAAAGCATATGAGAAACAGCAAACTCTCATCTTCTGAACAATTAATCTTTGGGCCAAACTATACATGAGGTCAAATGCATCTTTGCATTTTACATGCAGGTTTTTTTAAAAGCAGAAAGCATAATCCAGGAGGGAGAGTTGCTGAATTTGAATGGGAGGATATCCCCCATTGGTGCCAATAGGGGATTTCCCTCCAAGCGAATACCAGCTTCTGAGGAGGGAATTTTCTCAGGACCACAGCAGGAGAGGAAAGGGTTAACTTCTCCCACTCTACCTACTGTGATCCTGATAATTATCAGCCCCTCTGAGCTGATGCTATTTGCAATTTTTAAAAAACCTGCAGGTAAAATGCAAATACGCATTCCCTCTATTTTGGCCCTACGTCCATAGAATGAGAAGCTAGTGTATACACTGACATAATGGTAGGGCTTCTAATATATTTTCTAAATTGTCACCATCTGAATGACAGAACAGGATGTGGGATTGAGTATGTTCAGTGCTCCCTGTTTTGAGGGACGTGGTCTGTACATTTGACTGTCGTGCTATGATGCCACAAAACTGATAAAACCAGGTGTGCGTGTTTTCTGTGTTTTGCTCTCAATAGGTGTATACTGTTGAAGAATTTGGAATGGACATTTTGATGTGGGCAGCAATCAGAAATAAAAGAAATATGTGGGCATATGCCAATGTGGTCCTTTCCAGCAACAGTCCTTTCAAACTCGCATTTGAAGCTGAAGTAGGAGCAAATGAAGTCGTAGAATTTGCACTTGATGACATTTCTTTCACACCAGAATGTGCATCAGGAGGTATGTAATTTTTTTGAATAGTAGACCTGCAGGGACTTGGAAAATGCCTTGAAAATAAACTTATACAGCTTATTTGTTTTTATTTATTATTAATAAATATATATGCCACCGTTCAATAGAAATATTCTTGGGGCTGGTATCATGTTTTAGTAACATTGTTGTACTGTGCCTGTGATAATTTCCAAATTATTCTCAAACACAATTCAGTTGGACTCCTTGAGATCCTCACAAGGCCATTCACTCCTTACATTTTATGTGCTTTCTCTAACATGACTACGATTTCTTTCTCAGGATAATGTAGAGTTATCCAAGGGCCGAACTAGATGGGCAGTGGCAGACCCATTCACCAGTTGCCATTCCATAGCGCCACTCCCTAGGTGTTTTTCCCCATGCTGGGCTCAGTTGCACTATCAGTCTGGTTGAGAGAACTGTGCCTTTGGAAACAGGTAGCAGGCAGGTAAGCCCTAGGCAGAATGGACACACACATATGCACTCAAGTTGTTCCTTAACTTGCACTGTCCCCACCCCCAGCTATTTATTTATTTATTTATTTATTACATTTATATCCTGCCTTTTTTCCCCTCAAGGAACCCAAGGCAGCTTACATAATCCTCCTCCCCATTTTATCCTCACAACAACCCTGTGAGGTAGGTTAGGCTGAGAGGCAGTGACTGGCCCAAAGTCACCCAGTGAGCTTCATGGCTGAGTGGGGACTAGAACCCGGATCTCCAGAGTCCCAGTCCAACACTCTCACCACTACACCACACTGGCTCTTTAGATCTCATTTCAGCAGACCTGCGTTTGAAGAGACAGCTCTGCCTCCGTTAGGTCTACTGTTGGCCCCTTAAACTCAATCCTATATATGTCTACTCAGAAGTAAATCCCACTAAGTTCAATGGGGCTTACTCCCATGTAGGTGTGCATAGGGATTTCAGTTAAAGGGATGGGAGAATCAGTGAGGCTCAGGCTCACTGAGCTTCTCCAAGCTCAACATTGAAGCTCGGTCCACCTTGCTCCCCTTTTTGATTGCGACCTATTTTTCTTTTAATTCAAATTAAGAAAGTGTGTATTTTGGAACACATTTTTTGAAATTGCACATCCAAATGTGTGCTCCCCCCCGCCGGTAGACTAATGTGTGAAAGGAACATGTGAGTTTCCCCGGAAAAAAATGGGCTCACATCCATGTTCACGTTTGGAGGTCTGAATGGGGCAAATTCAAGTCAGAAATGAAGCAAAGTGAAATTCTCACACATCCCCCCCTTAAAGGTGCTTCACGCAGTAGAAAAGCCATTCTTTATTGAAATCTCCAACACGGGATATAATCACCCAGGTAAATGCCTTTATTTGCATGTGAATGAGGTAGCTGTGTGCAAATTAGTCATTTATTTAACTATACATGTTTAAGAAGAATATTTTTTATGTGGTTGGCAATAAGCAGATGGCAGCAGCGGCAGTTATGGCTAAATGAAAAATGATAACAGTGCTGAAAAATATGTTCATGAATAATTTGCCACCAGTTGTGCTGCTCTAATTATGACCTCCAGTTTGCAAAACATGTATGCCTCTTCGGTGAGTTGCTTAACACCATGTTTAAAACAATGCCTCTTTTGTCACTGATGGTAAAAACATACCTAATGGGAAACAAGGAGCATACTGATATGTACTTGAAATGCTTCTCTTGCAGCACAACCTTACGCTTGTGAAAAACTAAAGAATCATTTAATATAAATTAACCATAGTTCTTGCAGCACGAGTAGCATGTACAGCAATATGTTTCATATTGCTATTATTTTGGACTATTTTCTTGTGGCCCTGGTCATTAACAGTCACTTCTACAGATGTGGAACTGAGGATGTGAGATAGGATTCAACCCAGCCAAAGTTAGGCACTGTTAAATCCCACTGATTTCAAGGGGAGATTCTTAAGCATGTGTTCCACCCACCCCATGCGGGGACTTTCTGTCTCAAAGGGGTTGTTAATAGATCAGGTAGAGATATTTTAGATGATGATAGGTCCAGTCTGACAGTCTCGTAAATCGAAGTTTTACTGTGTCCATGTAACCTTTGCTCAAATTGCTTCAAAATTGCTTGTTGTTGTCCTTGCTAGACTGGCGGGGGAAACTGACTGACCACTTAGGCTGGCTCATTCAACATTCACTCCAGTTGACAACAGAGGTACAGTGCCACAGTGAGAGATCAGTAAATCACCGTCTAGATGGTGTATTATGTTGAAATATTTTTGAATTATGGCTATGGCATTGCAGCTGTTTCTCAGTTTGGATCACTACCCATGGCTGCCAATGTGAAAGCACAACATCATCAGAATACACCTCTGCCTTTGTTGGTGATAGCAAATAGGGTTGCACAAATGTAAACATAAAGGTTGCATTATATACACAATGAGAGTGGGGGGGACCTTAATAATATACAGAATTAGTGTCTATAGATACTTTCTGCTGTGCCCGTGGCTCTGCTATTTACTCCGATGTGTTCTCCTTGTACCTAGGCTACCATAATTATCATGTTTGAACTATGGGTAAGAAAATCTCATAAAGACTCACTAATTGGAAACTGGTATGGAGAATTTCCAGTGACTCGGTGCTTATTATGGCATTGGATTAGTTACATTAATTTTTAAAATGAGCAGCAAGGATCTGCAGGTAATCCTGTTCAATAAGAGAAAGAGGAGGGAGTGTTTCCTTATGATGAAAGGCAACAGCTCCTTCACTTTTTACATTATAAGTAATAATAAATAAATAAGCACCTTCTCTCCTCTGTCATCCATCTCTCTGTCTGTCTATCTATCTCTCCGTCTATAATTCCTACAAAAGTGTTGCATTTTACGAACAGAAAAAGCTTACACACACACACACACACACACACACACACTTTTTTTTCTTTTGCACAAAATGGTTACCTTTGTTCGCCAACTTTTCAACTCAAGATAAAGGCACAGTAAGAGAACTTGCTGTCATGCTTTTCCTGTAATGTTCTCTTCCCTTAAAGGATTGCTTTGTGGCTGAAGCCACTTTTCCCTCTCTTTCTGCGTTATTACTTCTCCAGCCTCACTTTAATTACTTTAGGTTTCCCAGGGCAACATGTTCTAAATGGAAGCAATCACAATTTAGGTGGTTGGGGTAGCTCTAAGCAATAAAGCATTATCAGCTCCTTAAGTTCACCAGAGGTTTTTATTTGTTCTTAAACAGCAATCCCCTATTAGAGGAGAGAATTTAGTGAGACACCCACCCAGAATATTTTTGAATGTTTGTGGCAAAATATGAACTTGTGTTGTGCCTTTCCAGTAAAATGCTAGAGTGACTTCTAGCTATTATTCATGGAAAAACTGAACTTTGCCACCTGCTGATGTCAATAAATATTGTTCTCTTCAACATATGTCTTGACATTACTGGCCTGATGAGGTGCTGTACATTTGAGATGGTGCTGTGAGTCACGTACAATCGGAATGTGCTTTGTTCTTAATGGGGATCATTTCATAGAATGCCAACTAATGTTATTTTTCCCCAGTTGTGTGGTTTCCAGTGTGTTTTTTAAGCATGTACTTTCTGGAATCTTGGAGGTCTCAACTGCCTTTAAAAAAATAATAAAATAAACACAGACTGCAGTGTACAATCCACTTACTTGGGAATAGTCCTCAGGGCTTTATTTCCTTTGATGGTTGGAGACAAAAGCTTGGAAATATGACTGCACAACAGTAACAATGCAGACAGCAGTTCTTACTTCAATTCTTGACTTCATTGGAACTACTGCAGTGCTGAATTCCAATATGTAGGATCAGAAAGAAAGAAAAAAAACTTTACACACTTTGGGTAATTATTCCTTAGAAAATGCTCTATACTTTTCAAGTTCTAAATGCTCATGGTAGTTTCATTTTAATGAATCCTCATGGCAAATCCAGCAAGCCTCATGAAAATCAATGGCAAGTTAAAATAACATTCGATTTCTGAGATTATTACACAAATAAAAACTGGGCTAGGACCAATTCTGTCTAAAATTAATCTGTGCTGGTTGCAGGTTTGAGGGGGTCCTGGGTAAATTGCCCTGTATTGGGCTCTCTCTTCCATTCGTAGGACCTGGCAGTGCCTACCAATTTAGCTACCAAGTTAATTTCCCCACAATATCCCCAAAATAGTGCCACTTTGAGGCCTGTAGGCCCAGGTGCCCAGTGCTGCTTGATGCATCACAACCAAAAAAATATTTGTAAAGTGGGAGCCCCAAGCAGGCACCATCAATGGGCCATACCAGGCTGCTGGGACCCTGGTAGCTGCCTACTGATGCCAAGTTCTGGCGCCAGTCCTGAAATTAGTTGAGATATATGAGAATGTTGTTCCTGTTCACAAATCATGTGAACATGTCCCATTCACAACCCTGAGCATGAACATGAGCAGGAGCACAATTCAAGGACATTTTCCGAATGTGTTTGAAAGTATGTTCAAAAGTGTGCACTTGCACAAGTGTGCAACAACCCCCCCCCCCAAATCTGCATTTTCACTCTTTGGGGCGGGCACATTTTGGGTGTGCACTTTTGAAAATGTGCACTTTCCCAATTGAAAGCTGCCCATTTCCCCAATAATAATAATAATAATAATAATAATAATAATAATAATAGATGCTTGCCTTCAGGAACACAGACAAGGCAAAATGAGCTAACGAGCTCAATCATTGCATGTTCGCCCATCCCTAGCACGTTCTCCTTTTGGTGAGACAGACTGGAGGCAAAAGGGAAATGCAGTATTATTAGTAAAATTGTGTTGATCAATCCTATGAGCAACAGCACCCGGGTCTCGATTCAGGTATGGAAGCCTGGAGCACAGCCCGGTCCTCCTGACACGCAAGGTGGTCTGTCAAACTCCATTATAGTCTCTTTTACTGCAGTGTAGTGTAACTTGTCACAAAGGTGAACTTGTTTCAGCAATGCAATCTACTGGGAGATAGAATGTCAGAATCAGGGGTGTCCAAGGGAAGGGGGACTGACTTCTGAACATTTTGAATTACTCTGTGAGTCAGGGAGCCCATCCTATCTCATCAAACTCTAATGTTTCAAGTATAGATGGTCTCTTGGGTAGATTAGAACTAGATTACCTGTTCCTTTATAGACCAAAAGCAAGACCTTGGGCACTCGCTCCCTGAATTATAGGCATCAGTAGTCAGTTTAATGCTTTGGTGAACACTCATGATAATTCACAACCCTGTCAGGAAGCCCATAAACACTGAAAGTTTGACTTTGTGAATGTTGCAATAATCAGTCAAGTATGATACTTGTCCTTGCAGAGATCACTTCTTTCCTGCAAATGAGGGGATTTGTAGAATGCTAATGCTTTGGCGATTGCTTCAGGTCTTATACGAGTTTGAACTAACTGGTGTAATCTTGGTTTATTCTGCTTTTTCAAGATGGCATTCATTGTTCTCCACAATTGTGTTTTTTTCAACTGTTTAACTTGTATAACCACATACTAAAGAGAGATAAAAATGCCATAATAAACTCAGGGTCTAGCAAATAATTGAAAATCCAGCATTTGTTTTCCAGCACTTTATTATAAGTTGCATTTCAGGACCCTCCTTCGGGTTTCTATTGATCAGAAAAGGCTTTCTCAATAATAAGTATTGTACCTTAATTCCCTTTAGGCTCTTAGGATGGATCTAAGGACACATACGGAAATAAATCCTATTGATAGGATTGGCTTCCAGTAAATCTGCTCAGGATAATGGTATTACCGTAAATCAATCAAAATATGCATCTTGAGTATGCTTTCCCACATATAAAGGAAGAATAAGTGCATGTCCATTGGCTTGCTCCAAATATTTGTTAAAAGCTGGATTTGCTTTTTCTGTTTCTTTCTTTTTCCTTCATCATCTATCCATTTGTACTCTTGTTGTACCTTATTTCTTTGTGGAAGCATACTAGTATCCTTAATTAATTGTGCTTGTGGAGTGCTAAATACTTCCTCAAAGGTATCTTCCCTCTTTGTCCAAGCGGGGTTGCTGGGTTAGTCTGCTCTAAACAATAAGAGTCCTGTGGCATCTTAAAAGCTATCAGTTATCATAGTGTCAGCTCTGGAATGTAAACGGCGGGCATACTCAACTGGAACACCAGGGCCAAGAGTGCTGGAGGTGGAAGGAGAACCAAGGCCTTACGCAGGCAAGGGTCAGACACTGGCAAGGTGTAGTAGGGCCAGAGGCAGAAATAGCTTCAGGAACAGGCAGGAGTCAAACACAGGCTAGGCGTGGCAGGACCAGAGGCGAAACCAGAGTCAGGAACAGGTGAGGGTCAAACACAGGCAAAGGCCTGGCAGGACCACAGGTGAAGGCAGAGTCAGGAACAGGCAAGAGTCAAAACATGGATGAAGACATTGCAAGACTGGAGGCTGGAAGACTCGTGTGGTTGTGGCAAAGCTGAGCAGGAAAGGGAAACCTTCTATAAAGCCTCCTGTGGCTCACAGGCTGGTCTGCGTGAGTGGACTGGCCATAATCCTGCAAGCAGCAACAGGTCCAGTGCTAACCCTGCAAGTACTCGTAAAGTGGACCAGGCTGCCTTCTCTATCAGGCCACCAGGGGCGCTTCACAGGCCAAGCAGATCCTGACACATAGTGGCTAAAAGATGGGAAATCCCTAATTCAAAATTCATCTCAGCCACAATGAGGAGGCTTTCAGCAAGCCACTATTCTCTCTCTTTCTCTCTGCCCTCATATGTAATATGGGGATGATATTCAGTGGTGCAGTGGAGACAGGATTTACAGGGATACAGCACCAACACTTTTTCATTAGCAGGGACACTGACATCATCTGCCACCCTCCCTCATTACATGTCTCTATCCCACCTCCATTGCTGCTGGAGCAGCAAGCCAGAGGGGGGCAGTTTGGAGGGAAAGGGGCAGGTGGGATTGTGGGAAGGAAGGGGAAACAGACTGGAGGTTCACTGAGGAGGTTAAGGGAGGGATTAGACCCCATTGTGCTCCTAGTGACATCACCAGGGGCACAATGGGGTCCAGTTTGGCTCAGAATAGGGCTTGATATAAGTCAAGCTTTTTACAGAATTTTATGGCAAATAATTCTGTTTTCCAAGCCCAGTTTGAAGCCTCACCAGGGAAAGCAGCAAGAAGAGAGGATAAGGAACCTGGTGTTCGACACTGTGTATTCAGAGGAAGCAGCGCCGGTCATGATCCCTTTCCTCCCTACCTTACTCCAGACGGTCAAGGTGGCCTGGAATAGGCATGTGTCCGCTCACCCCAAGCAGGCGTAGCGGAGCCAAAATCAGCCCAGCTCATGCCCGCAAGAGGCGAGCGAGCCGCTCGCCTCTCTGCGCCGATCCCGTCGCATCACTTCCGGCTGTTCAGCCCTGTTGCCCTGGTTTCTACAGGCAGAAAGATTCAGGGAGTTGGGGCAGCAGGAGGTGAAGCACATGCAGGCAAAAAGCCAGCTAATCCAGGGGGATCAGATGCAACAGAGATCATCAGGGCCCCAGTACCTTTATTCCAGCAAGTGCCCATGGACAACAGGGTGGTGGGGCAAATGGCCTCCCAAAGATTCAGGGCTCCAAATGAAAGATTCAGGACTCCAGCCCTAGTGGGCCACCCCCTAATACCACCTCTGATTTCTATGATGGTAGATTCTGATTCTGAAACAAACCAGGGCCATTCACTGTCAGATAATGGTAAGGGTTTGCACATGTGTGATTACAAAGAAGGGATGGATGTGTTTATTACATGACATCTTGGGACTGAATACTAAAAAGTGTAAATTACGTGGCTAAGTTCCTGAAGGCAGAGAACCTCATTTATTACTTGAAATAAATAAAAGCAGGTTATTCTCTGAATATTTTCTAAGCTGAAACATTTCATTTGTGCTATATATAAATGTTTATTACTCCCTTTGCGCTCAAGGAACCAAATTATACTCCAGTGTATATCTGGGCCAGCCTAAGAGGCCTAACAAATTCAAGCCAAAGTTTAATGCTGCAGGAAATACTGAATCATTAATGTTAATGAAACATTATAATGAAAAGTGTAAGCAATAAAAATGAGGCTTTATTGTGTTAATTGTTTACTAGCTGACAGCTCAACACCACTTTGTCTGAAAAGACCTTGAAAGTGTTCTGTAAATCTAGAGTATTCCCACTGATTTCCAAGGTATTAAGTTTAGATTTGCACTAGATTAATGGATATAAGTATTTGATCAACCATCAGATGCTTCCCTGTCAAAGTCTCACCACTTTTCACTCTTAATCATATTGACTCCAGTCCTAAACATATTTAATTTGATGTACTTCAATTGATTTCTTTCTAAAACCTCCTTCCAAATACAATTGCTTGAATCATAGCCTTGGTCCTTATGTATGCTGACCCCTGTTAAATTCCTCTTCCAAAGAATGAGGTGTCAGAAAGGCATAAATATTCGGTCCTAATTCTGCCAAGGATTTAAGCTCTCTCATTATTCAAGGTAACGAGGGTCTCTCTCTCTGAACTAAAAAATGGACACTTTGTCTGGTTGTGATAGTAAAGTGAATTTAGACTGCAACCCTACACAATTACCTGGAAGTAAGTCCCATTGAACTCAGTAGACATGCATATGATCGCACTGTAAATTGCAATTATCTAGCTGCTTACCTAAGAGTAATACCACTTACGTCAGTTGCATAACATGATTCCAGAATGAAGGGGTTAACAAACTGCAACTAACAGCAGAATCCCATGCATGTCTACTCAGCCAGAAGTAAGTTCCACTGAGTTCAATGGAGCTTACTCCCAGGTAGGTGTGTATAGGATTGCAGCCTAAGTCCATCCTGAAGCTTTCTAAAAATAATAGCTTACAGAGCCAACCCAATAATAAGGTAAGGAAGTTCCCTGGCCCCATAATTCAAGCAATGCATCTGAAATGTTCAACCTTATTGTCTCCTTCTAGGACCAATTGCACCACAACAACCTCCAACCTGTGGCAGTGACAGATTCACTTGCATGTATGTGAAGCAGTGTGTGCCTCTGTCTGCAAAATGCAACAGAGTGGAAGACTGTGCTGATGGGACTGATGAAATGGCCTGCCCTACTGAGACACCTAACACAGACTCTCCAAGGCTTTGCAAGGAAATGGAATTCCGCTGTGCTAACCAGTGTATCCCATCACTCTTGAGATGTGATGGGGTAACTGACTGTAGGTTCAATGAAGATGAAGCCAATTGTCGTAAGTCACTTGTTCTCATGCAGCTGCACCTAAGATTATTTTCTTAAAGCTAATTGTGCACACAAAAAACTACAACCACAAATTAATGTAGAATATTATGATTCTGTAGATAATATTTGATTAAAAACCTAGCATATTTTGATATGGAATAACATATTGCATGGACTCATGTCAAAGAGAAGGGGTCTTATCAAAATGCTTAGAGGTTCCCAATAGTC
Organism: Shinisaurus crocodilurus; assembly: GCA_021292165.1. Taxonomy (NCBI): domain Eukaryota; kingdom Metazoa; phylum Chordata; class Lepidosauria; order Squamata; family Shinisauridae; genus Shinisaurus; species Shinisaurus crocodilurus. The sequence goes on along the minus strand of CM037880.1, from coordinate 31,549,213 downwards.
ATAGAAAGGTTCCATAGAAAAGGGCTGTGTGTGTATATGCATAAGATCTTCCTGTTAACCATATGATGCTAGAGATATTTAAAAATAAATAGTTTGCCAATACTTCAGGACCCGTTTCTCTATTGTCCCCAATTTTAATGCTTAGTTGAAGTTGGATTAACTTTTTGGGGGGATGAAAAACTGTGGGTGCATTACACCTCTTATATTTATTTATTGGTTCATTACATTTCTGTACCACTCAATAGCAGAAGCTCTTTGGGCTGTTCACAACAATTAAAATCATAAAATATAGACAAATATAGACTAATATACAGACTAATGAATACTTTAAAAGGTCGAGCTTCTGGTTTGATTAATTAAATCTTGCTTGAGCCTCTGAGAGTGCTTTCCTGTCAGTAACTTTTCCAGATCCAAGCAACTTCATGACATTTTTTGCTCCTCTTGCTACTGATTATTCTATCCTAAAATGATGTTACACTCACGACTCCTCCATGTGAAGCTCAAGTGGGCTTATCACAGGCTTTGCATGATCAAAAGCCAATTCATTAGTCTGGACTGCCTGAAGAATCTGCATTCTTATAACGTCAGTTTTTGTCTTGCTGTCCTGAAGCATCTGTTGAGCTGTTGCAAGTAGCTTTCCGATCCTTTGATGAACCATTAGAATACATATGGATCATATTCTCTGCTCCTTGTTTCACTTTCAATTCTATATCCAACTTTTTTTAAGGCCATCACTCTGTTGTTAGTAGGAAAACGAGGATCACTGTTTGGTGTATCTGGAGTTCTGGGACATTTACAATCTAACATCTTCCGTTTCTGTTACAATATGAGCATTATTCCTGTAATTTATGGTGCAATTCTTCTAGTTTCTTGTTTGATTTTTTCAAAATATTGTCTACATAAGCTGTTTTTTTTAAAAAAAATCTGTAGTAGTGACTTTAAGTTCCTTCCTTATTTCCCGTTTAATTTGTTCTTTTACTTCATCCAACTTCTGCTGTACCATCATGTCCAAGTAGTCCAATTTTTGTCCAGTGCTCACGTTCTTAGACACTATGATATTTCGCACATCTCCCTCAGGCAGCTTAATCCAGAGAGAGAGAGAGAGAGAGAGAGAGAGCGAGCAGCGGCTCCATCAAAGGAGCTTAAACTTGAGGGCAGAGTGTGTGCCAGCCAGGCGAGGAAGGGGGCCTGGAACGGGGTGGCTCCACCTCCACAGCAAGGAGGCTAGAGGCTGAAGGATGGGAAGGAAGGGTGCGGGTGGGAAGGAAGGAAGAGGCTTTCCTGGCCATGGTGGGGGAGGGGGGAAAGAAAGGAATATACAGACTAATATAATTATATCATGTATAAAAGATGCTTTGACCTCACTTATTGACTAGTGTAAATTTCAAAATGGTTAAGATATTTTGCTAACACATAGAAAGCTGCAATTTGGCCCACACCCTGGCTACTAAAGGCCTAGTGGAGGCATATAGGCATCCACTAGGAGGCACCCAAATAGCATAATTTAATTTCAGATGAAGTTTCTTTGGAATGTTGGCCTGATCCAGAGCTGCTTGAAGACCATGGGAGGATGCCCATTTACAACGGATGACAACCTTGTTGATTCAAAAATTACTACTAAAGTCACATGACTGAGTTGAAAATGTGTCCTCACTCCAAAGCTCTGAATAAGATCTGCATACAGAACCTGTGTGGGTGGTCTTCCTCACACTTCATTGGGGAACAGTTCTATTTTTGCAGCCCTTTGGGCTGCTGCTGAAGTGAATGGAGTATCGCTAACAGACAGGATCTTTATCTGCTCATGTTTCTGAAGGATAGAGCAGCAAAGAAAATCCCATCTTATTAATAGCTCTGAACCCCAGTACATTAAGGCTATGCACACTTAACCTGGGAGTAAGTCCCATCAAACGTAGCAGGATGTACTTCTGAATAAGCATGCATAAAGTTCTGCCCTCATGTATTGAAAAGCAACACACCATATTTTGTTTATCTTTTAGTTAAGGGATGGGCAGATGGTAGGTCTGGATCTACGGATACATCTCTGGGTGATTTGCAACAGATCGGAAGGTTTTCTGGCATTCAATTGTTTAACAATATCAGCAACAAAATGACTCTTCTCTCCCCAACCCCCTAAATTGTATTGCTGAAATGAAGAAAGTTTTGGGTAACCAGGAAAGGACTTGTGTGTGGAAGGACTTTGAGCTCCATTTGGTTCTGATACTAAAAACTAATTCCTGGGCTCAGAATTCTTTAACTCCGACCTAGTGTATGACTTTTGCATCACAATCCAGTTGGTGGACCTCAGGGGGTTCTATAAAAACCAGGGGTGTTGAAGGGTCCTTGGTCTCGAGTCACGAGTCGAGTCACGAGTCTTTGGACCCGAGTCTCGAGTCCGAGTCCTTGGTCCAAAATGGTGACTCATGAGTTCCGAGTCCCGAGTCATTCCCAAAGCTGACTCCACGAGTCCCTATTAAAATCAATGGGGGGGTTTCCCAACAAAATAAGGCTACTTCAGATGTGTGGCTTAAATAAATTCTAGACACAAGTGTGCCTTTTTATTTCAAAACTCTGCAACTGATTTTGGCAAGAACAGACCAGGCAGACAAACCCAAAATAACCAGGCAGGCAGAGGAGGCAGGGAACCCCAAAGCAGGCAGGCAAAGGCCTTTGTCTTGGACAATTCAAACTGTGGAACTGGTCAAGAAGAGGCCAGGCAGGCAGAGGAGGCAGGGGAACCCCAAACAGGCAGGCAGAGGCAGCCAAACCCAAAATGTCTGAAAGGTTGCATTTTAGGAAAATGATTTTTTTAAAAAATAAACTTGCTATACTTCCTAAAACTTATCCATGTTGCATTTGAGGAACACGGTTTTTTCTAAATGTTTGGCCCCCATTCTGGAATGGTGAGGTCTCATCACAATTCCACCCTCACTGAACACCCGCTCCACTGGTGATGAACTTGCTGGAACCAGAAGCACACTCAGAGCAGCCGCACAGAGTAATCTCAGGTCCTTCCTCTGCCTCTCCCAAGTACGCAACACATCAATCAAAATAAATCTCGACACACCGTTGGGGCTGCACTCCTGGTAGCCATCCATAGTGGCCGAGCAGCGGCGCGCCTCGCTTCCATGCACTCTTTGCCAGCGATCGCGCTCCTCTCCACCCCTGGCACAGCCCAGGGATGTTGAAGAGTCCTTGGTCTCGAGTCCAGAGTCGAGTCTCGAGTCCCATTAAAAATATTGGGACTCGAGTCTGACTTGAGTCAGAGGGGGGACTCAGTCCGACTCACGAGTCAAGTCCTGGAGTCCGAGTCCCCATCCCTGATTAAAACAAAGTAGATGCATGGATATTTATCTCTTCTTCTAAAATTATTTTAAAGTATTGTTATTGCTTTTAAAACTTACAAAAACCCTGTTTAATGTGTTTTATTATTAGTTTTTATTGTATTTGTTTTTTATTATTTATGTCACCCCAAGAGCTTCAGCTATAGGGTGACTCATAAATTGAATAAAATAATAATAAATAAATCCTGCAAGCCTGGAATCTGCCCACCCCTGATTTAGTTCCTTAGATTTCATACTGTAAAAGTTTGGCACTGTCCTGGGAGCTGGCAGTCAGTTACATTTCCATATGAATTTCAGAACCATATAATAACTTGTGTGTGTGTTTAAGTTTTAAGATATATCCCCAAACTAGCAAGCTACGTGGTTAAAAAAAAAAAGTGGGCTTCTACCATTTAAAGTGCATTGCTTCCCTTCCTATTGTAATTCCCCAGTCTTTACCGCAGGCCACCCAGATTCTTTTCTGGGTTTTGAGCCCCTAATTTTATCAAGTGAAAACTCTTTTTTCCCCAGAGAAGAAGCTGGACTCAGAAGGGGGAAAAAAAGTTCTGTAAAGATAAAATATAAATCCAGAATAAAAAGTGAAGCAATCAGAAAATCTCTCACTCAGATCTTTGGAAGCCCCCATCTCCGCCACTACGGGCCACCACAAAATTCTTGCCATATGTGATTTAAAGATTTGTGTAGACAGGAGATTTCCAGCAGTGCTGATGGAAGAGCTTGATAGTAGGGTATATATGTTAGTGTTGCATTATAGCTATTAATATGGTGGGTTTTATTTCTTGCTCTATCTTGCAGAAGCATGAAATTATCATTTATTGTTACAAAATACAGTACTTAGCCAGTCGTTCTGCCATTCTGAATCCTAATCTCACTTGGTGCTGTTGTTGTTTTTAAACTGCATGATTTGAAAACAATAAAGAATAAAAATTAAATGGATGCTCATGATAGGCTTACATTGCTCCTGTGCCCCAGCAGAGTGTAGCTTAGCTGCTTGCAACCCTGAGTGAGAAATTATTTTTTTCTGTCCTTTATTTTGCAATCAAAAGGATCTCGATTTTATTCCTATAAACCTTGAAAGACAGACAAAATGTTAAAGGATGTTTTTTTAAAGGGCTGAGATGTCCCCTGCCCCCACGGTGCAAACAAGACTAGCAGCACCTGTAAAAACTTCATTAACATTCATGATCCTACATATATTTAATATCAACATCATGAAACATTAATAGGATGATGTTAATTGTCTCTCACAAAAGTCAGTTTTAACTATCAGAGACCGTGGACTGCATGCAGTATTCATTAACTGCAAAGCAATACATGCAACTTAAGGGAAAGGATAAACATTAAAATGGTCAGAGAAGTCCAAGAGTTATAGCTAAGCCTTTGCCAAAAGCTTAATTATATACAGACAATAAAAGGTACCTTGGGTTTCAGTCTTGAGGAATCCCACCCTCACAAATAATCACAAATGACAGGTTCAAATGCTTAATTCACTGCCAACAATCCACACAGAGGGGGATGTTTCTGCACACAGAACAGTTGCATTACGTGTGGTAGAGTGCTGAGTGGTTGGCAGTCATTTGGATCCCTGCATGTGGCAACCTGTCCTTGAGTATCCATGAGAACAGCAACATAGTCATAATCTCCTGCCAGGTTTGAGCATCCCTGTAAACGCTCAAGGTAAAGCTGTACACAATTTGCCTACAGGACTATCTTTGCAGTTTCTTGCTTGGTTGTTTCAGAGCTCCATCTTACTCCCACCACATCAATTTCTGATGTCCTTATAATGTGTGCATTGAGCTTCTGATACACTGTTTTTGACCAATACTATACACACACACACACACACACACACACACAATGCAAGACCTTTTTTTAATGGATTCTTTTTTAGTGATCATGGAAGAGGAGCTGATTCTTTTAAGAATATGATTATTTTTATGAGCATTCGATATGTTACAGAGTAATCCAGATTTGGAGCAGTGGAGAGTGATGAGGCGGATCGATAGCAGGGGTGGGTGGGATTCGATATGCCAGTTCCAGGGCTGGTGTAGCTGATGGGCCTAGATTGGGTCCACCTGGGGGAATGGAACAGGTTTGCATCCAGTGGATCCAAAGCCGGCTTCTCTCTACCCACCTCACGGCAGCTGGGACCACTGGGACCAGTGGCATTTCTCGGAAGGGCACCAATGCACTCTACCATCCTAAACCCCTCCAGAGATCAACATCAAGGAGCTGGGATTGTGCTCTTAATCACTGGCAAAAATGTGCCCAAAGGCCTTTTCTACTGGTTGGTTACAAATAAAGCAACTATTTGTTCCTAAAGCTCATGACATGCAACTTGAAACTGAGAGTGGCTTCATACCACTGGGTTTTTTCCCCACTGTAAGATTAGTTTTTTAATACTTCTAGAAAGGTTGCCTCCACATTAATGAGTCTGATCAGTTTATATTAACCAAAGTAACAGAAATAAATAGAAGTCAACTAGTTCTCATAAAATTGAGCTAATTGAACTAATCCTACTCAGAGTTGAACCATCCAAACGAATCAAAGTCAAAGTAATTAATTCATGAAATCCTATAATATGCTGCTAAAACCTTGGATTCAGTCAAGCCAAAGGATATTTGATTTACCTCAATATCCTCTCTGTGTGAGATCTGGCTGAATCTCCCTGAGATGTGACATTATGGGGTGACACAAGTTATGGTCAGAAGACCCAAAGATTATGTAGTCATGAAGTTCATGTTCACTAATTATCTGCTATAAATTCAGTGAGTGTATATATTTTAAATATTCGTGGGAAATGGAAGAATAATTTTATTTTTGAAGTGGAATGTGTTGGATGCTACCTTAAATAGTTGTTTCCGCTCTACTTGCAAAATCCAGGGTGCGTCATTGTGGTGGAAAGCAAGAAAGACTGAATCATACAAAATCTATTGAAAGTGGAACAAATGTCTCCGATGTGCCTCTCTGTGTTATTGGGTGGTAAATTTTCAGTGTAAAATTTAGATGGGTTGATACTCCAAATACTTATTACACTGTAGTTAGTGTAGGTAATGCAAGTGAGTGTTGGATTGATACAATTGCCCTGAATCATTTAGCAATTCCTTGTAGGTGAGGAAGCCCTGATGATGTATCTGCAGAACTATGCCCACAGGCGCCATCAGGTTTGAGAGGGGCCCCGGGCAAGAAATTTTGAAGAAGGGTCCCCTTGGCCAGCATCGTCCTGCCAGCCAGCCCAGCCCAACCCAGGCCTGTTTTGTTTCTTACCAGGGCAGTGGCGGCAACAGTTCCTCCTCCTGTCATGCCAAGGTGCTGTTAAGGGAAAGTGCCACAGCAGCCAGTCAAGACTGCAGCTCCGTGTGCACCATTTTAAGGTGTGATATTTTTCTTTACTAACTTTAATTCAGTAGCACACTGCTAATCAAAGTTAGTAGAGGAAAATAGTGCACTGCAGTTTAAAATGGTGTGCTGCAGGGCTGCAGCCTTGACCAGCCGCTGCCGCGGTGCATTCCTTTAGCGGCATGGCATGGCATGGCATGGCATGGCATGGCATGGCATGGCATGGCAGAAGAGGCCTTCCCAGATGCAGCCTTTGGTCTGGCCATAGTGGTGCCTCTGTCTCTGCCTATGAATCATTTCCCATTCGTTTGAAGGAGAGCAAAGTACATAATTCATATAGCGCTCTGGACAAGTCACTGATGCTGTTGATAGTCAAGTGTGACTCTTAAGTGCATGAACTCAGGTGAAGAGATTTAAGCATGCGGCTAATTCTCTCACTGAATGTAAGAAGAAGAGCCCTGCTCGATTAGACCAAGGGTCCACCTAGTCTAGCATTCTGTTCACACAGTGGCCAACCAGTTGCTCACGGGATCCCACAAGCAGGACATGAGTGCAACAGCACCCTCCCGCCCATGTTCCCCAGCAACTGGAGTACATAGGCATACTACTGCCCCTGATACTGGAGGTAGCATTTAGCCAATCAGGACTAGTAGCCACTGATAGCCTTCTCCTCCATGAATTTGGAGGGGACTGGACAAATTCATGGAGGAGAAGGCTATCAAAGGCTACTTGTCCTGGTTGGCTATATGATACCTCCAGTATCACAGGCAGGATGCCTATGTACACCAGTTGCCGGGGATCATGGGCAGGAGGGTGCTGTTGCACTTGTGTCCTGCTTGTGAGATCTGGCGGGCCGCTGGTTGGCCACTGTGTGAACAGAATGCTGGACTAGATGGACCTTTGGTCTGATCCAGTATGGCTCTTCTTATGTCTGTACTTAACTTGAGGAAAACTGAATTATGGAACTCCCTGCTCCAAGGAAATCACTGTGGCAAAGAATATAGCAATTTCCAAAGATGGACTAGGTATCAACATAAAATTATATCAGTACTTGCCAGCTGATAATGACAAACTCCACCTCCACCTGCTGCCATTTTTTGACTGGTAGTCTTTAGTCATTTTCAGCTCTCTAAAGGGGGCTCTGACGGTAGGAAGTCTGAGAACCCCAGGACTGATCATGTCCCATTATATGTATTATTTCTACTTTTAGAAGTGTTAGTAACGGTTTTGAGTGGCTCAGTGAATATCAATCATTTACAGTTGGGTATATGCTTGTCTTTCCCTTGTCCTTTTTTATCATCCCATACTCAGACCAATCCTTCTTAATGTGAAATTACCCACGCACCCCCCAATATATTGGTGGGGAAAAAATCTGTCCATCGTTTCTTAAACAATGATGCTGAAACTTAATAATCTTGGACAATGCTGCAGGATATTTCATTAGTTAAAGTAGGCTTCCCAACAATTGAATGTTGTTAGTTTCTGGAAGAGTAAACACAGGCATTTGGGTCACATTCTATAGATCAGTGATTCCATCATGAATTAGTTGGAGGCTTATGCATTTCCTTCAAGATTATCCCTTTAGAGTTCCTTGAGGTTAGATGATCTGAGAGATTATAACTGAATGCTACAGCATGATGGTATGCGGCCTTAGAAAAATAATGTAGACTTGATATTTTTATGGTTGCAGGCGTAGTATTTTGCTTTGAGCAACACAAAATAGAATATTTAGGATAGTAAATTATTGGTGCTGTGATAAATATTCCTTTTTGTGTTATTACTGAATAATTTAAATAGAACTGTGCTTTGAATTTTTGTACCACAAATTTTTTATCCAGCTGTATAGTTTTAATACAAAATTAAATACAAGGTGTCTCTGTATTGTAGCATAAATATCTCTGGTTCTGAAGTTATCCTCTTGGTTCATTTTTAAAAAGTATATTTGTAGTTTTACAAACTGAAAAAGCACAAGAGTTACAAACAAAACAAAAGAAGTAGATATCTTACCAATGAACATGAAGGTTTCAATGCCCCCCCCAATACTATAGAAATTATAGAAATAAATATGGAACCATGTATGTTTACTAATCCCCAACAATTTTAAGGAGCATTTTTTGCATGGACATGATGAACTAAATTGCAGATAGCTGAATGGCTAGGCTGATCTACCTCAAGCCGAATTGAGCACTGGTGCACCCAATCATGGAGTTGTGTCCAATTGTGTCATTCTGCTAGCACAACATTTCTGCATGGAGCATTTGGTGGTTTCCTGGCTTTTGTGCATTTTTGCCCATTCTAAAAGGTTGAAATTTAGTATTTATTTATTTCATTTTTATACCGCCCAATAGCCGAAGCTCTCTGGGTGGTTTACAACAATTAACAAGACTGTCCCTACCCGCAGGCTTACAATCTAAAAAGACACGACACACAAGGAAAAAGGAATGGGGAGGGAAGAAGGGGGAATATTAATGAATACTCCTGGCAGGGCTGGTGGAATGGCCCTGCGCTCCCTCTCATCTCCCTCTGCACAGCCTGCTGAAATGGCTGTTGGTGGTGACAGTAGAGGGAGGAGGAGCCTTCAGGAGGGCGGCCTTTCAGCAGAGCTGGTGGAATGGCCCTGCGCTCCCTCTCATCTCCCTCCTCTCAGCCTGCTGGAAATGCCTGTCCTAAGGCTGAGTTCCTAGGAGTAAGAGCTTTAAGCTAAAATATACTGGTATATGTAGTATTTTGGCACCGTCCCCTTTGCCTTCAGCCCTAGCCACCACTGGAGTGTGGCCCCTGAGAGCTTATCCAAAATTGAATTTGGCCCTCAGGCTGCAAGAGGTTTAATGTTCCTGTGCTAGGAGTTGCTTGTGCTAGTTGTCTTGCTTGTGGTTGTGCAACCACTAATAGAACAATGCCAACTTTTGTGATTTTTTTTGCCATTGTAATGCTGAATATAACCCATTGGGATAGAGCCTTCATGCAACCAGCTCCCCAAAATGTTCATGGATCCTGAGCGTACTCAGGGTTCACTAATGCATATTTATCACTTTATCAATGAAGCATCAAACGATGACTTGCATGTGTGAAACAGCCATCACAGATCAAACAATATGCAGAGATGTTTCAGATCAGGTCATACTTTTAAACTGAGTCAATTCAGACAGTTTGCTGTGAGTCATCCAGTGCCGAGTAATCAAATGATATACATGAATGATGTGAATTGGTCTTCAGCGTTAGTCTTTGGAGCATCTCCACTGGAAGGATCCCACAGTTGTGAAGCATCTGTTGGGAATATTTATTCATTGGTCATGTTGTACCTATTTTGAGCACATTTATTTATTTATTTATTTGAAGCATTTTATTGGTTTGTTTGTTATATTCTTTGCAGGGGAAAAACGGTGGGATAGGAAATTAATTAATTAATTAATTAATATTTATATCCCACTTTTTTCCTGCAAGGAACCCAAGATAGCTTACATAATCCTCCTCCTCTCCATTTTATCCTCACAACAACCCTGTGAGGTAGGTTAGGCTGAGAGTCAGTGACTGCCCCAAAGTCACCTAGTGAGTTTCATGGCTGAGTATGGAATAGAGCCCAGATTTCCTGAGTTCCCAACACTCTAACCACTACACCGGCTCTTTTTACCCTGCTCTTCAGCAAAGAAGCGTTAAGGCATTCTTTGTAAAATTGGAGGACACCATGGAGCATGTACTTGTACATATTAAGAATCAAGCAGTTTAGTCTTTTATGGCTTAAAAGAAGCACTAGACACACCCTAGAGCAGGGCTTTCCAACCTTGGGTGCCCAGATGTTGCTGGACTACAGCTCCCAGAATCCCTTGCCATTAGCCATGCTGGCTGGGTATGCTGGGAGCTGTAGGCCAGCAACATCTGGGGACCAAGGTTGGAGACCCTGCCCTAGAGCATCAGTTTAGTGTGCAAAGTGACTAACCAGTTATATACATCTTACTGCAGTGTTGTGTCACTAGATAACAAGAATCTCTAACAATCTTGTTTGTTTCTTTCATTTAGCTATTAAAGATTGCTTCAATGGGTCTTTGTTGTGTCCATCTACTAATAGCTGTATTCCAGTTTCCCAGCGCTGTGATGGTATTGTAGATTGCATTGATTTTGCTCCTGATGAATCTAGCTGTTCAGGTAGCCTGCCAGTTTTAAATGAAAATTTCATTCACAATACAGACTAACAGTTGTGTTGTTGTTTTTTAATTTAGCCTGCAGAACATATATAAAATATGCAGATCTCATTGTGGTGGGACATATTTAAATTTCTCTAGGAGAACATATATATATATATATATATATATATATATATAATGTTGTTTTCAGTATATGTATGTATATGTATATGTATATGTATGTATATGTATATGTATGTATATATACCTATCTCTCTCTCCGGGAAGATTTCTGATAGAGATTTCATGCTGAACCAAATGGAATTACCCATAAGCAACATAAAACTAAGCACATTTTTAAATCACTGCAATAGCGACTTGCCTGAGAATAGCATTCTTTTTTTCTGAGAATAGGGCTGCCAGGCTGCAACCCAAAGATTCCTCAGTACCACAGGGCAGCGGTGGCTTCCCCAGCCTATTTCCCAGAGTCCTTTCTCTCCTATTTTCTATTGCAAGCTGTACTATAGGTATAAGGAAGGAGGAGACAGATCACGATATGGGGGGGGGGGGGCACCAAGAAAAACTGACTGTCTTGTCTCCTAATTCAGTGGCAGATTTAAGGGTATTGGGGGAGTCTTTGGTTTGTGATCCGACATCCCTAACATGCAACATTAAATGTTACGTTATACGTCATTTCTATGCCGCCTTAGATGAAAAGCCATCCAAGGCAGCTCACAGATACCAAATTCGTACAGCAGAATAAAATACAAATTTAAAACAGCAGTATCTCAACAACACACTGTAGGTAAAACTAAAAACTTAAAACCTAAATACATCCTTCCCCATGCCTAAAAATCCAGTCCCCAAAACATGCCAAAAGAGAACAGGAATAACACCACAGACCACACACCCCGAGACGCCTTCCAAGGTTTCCCGGATATGGGTGGGGTTGACAGAGCAAGTGGAATAGCAGCTCACCCTTGATGGTAGCAATAGCCTCTCCCCTGCAGCAGTAAGCATGGATATTTGAAACGTAAAATAGAAAATAGGGCTGGCATCAGGGTACGGCATCACTGGGCACCTTCCGAGACCCAGACATCTGCCGCTGACCTCCAGCTGGCCCTGTTGCTGCTCCTTTTGCCATTTGAAATTAATTGGGTCATGCCTTTTATAAATAAATAAGGTCATATGCATAACTGTCCCATTGAAATCAATGGGACTTCAAAGTGCTTAACTTTGGCCAGATAGTGCATTTAATGCTATATTATTTATTTAAATCTATAGGCTAATTTGTATAGGTGTGTGTGTGTGTGTGTGTGTAAGTATAGATATATATATTTTTAAGTATAAAATAAAAACCCACCACAAATAGTTATGGGAGATTACTCTCTAAATGAAAAATCTACTGATTGCATGTTGTCTCAAAATTACCGTAGTGTATATTCTAGACCCACCTTCCCTAACCTGGTGCACTCCAGATGTTTTGGTCTACAACTTGCAGCATTCCTGACCATTGGACACACTGGCAAGGACTGATGGGAGTTGAAGACCAAAACATTTGGATGGCACCAGGTTGGAGAAGGTTTATCTAAACCATTACCCTTGTCACAACTGTATTTTTTATTATTATTCAATCTTTTTCTAGAGTGTCCAGAAGCGTATTGCAAAAATGGAGGCACATGCAAGAAGAAACCTGTTCCCCTCTGCCAGTAAGTTTTGTGGTGGTCTTCTTTTTCAGAACACTTATTTCAGGGCCGATGAGATTGGCTAGCCAAATCAGTCTGCACTGTTGAAACTGCATCTGCTGTTCTTAGAATCCACTCCCTTTCTTTCAGAACAACAGTCATACCATCTTGTTGCCTTAGTTCCAGTCAACTATGAAAAGGATGTGATGGTGGTTGCAGTAGGTTTGGAGGAGAAGTAAGATGGAGGCAGGAGTGGTACCAAAGGAGGCACAGCACATCAGGGGCCATTCATTCCCTTGTCCAGGGCTAACATCCTCCCCACCCTCCACCCCAGTGCCAGACTAGTTTGTTTTGTTTCTTACAAATAGACAGAATAGACTAGTACAAATTTATTTTATTTTATTTATTTTCCTTTCCCACTTATAGCCTGTGTTTTGCCATGCAAAAGTGGGAAGGATCGGGGATCATTATGCCAGTCCAGTGCTGAATGTCAAGGCAGTGAACTGCTGTGACAAAACACCCAGGATGCTGTACTGGCGCAGCAAGTTAGCACAATGCAACAGCATCTCGGTGCAAGCACGAGCCAGAAAGATGTGGGCAGGGAAGAAATTAATAAAATGCCATTGTTGTCTCCCCCTGTCTCTAAACAGACATAATACTGCAGTGCAAGAGGCATGTGCATTTACATTGCACGGGTAAATGTTTTGAGTTATCTCCTTTTCAATAAAGGTTCTCTTGTAACTCAACTTGTTTTAATGCATTTTTGTTTAGGAAATATTTGAAGAACACATAGGAAATGATTTAAAGGAGGGATTTAAATTGGGCTTTTCTCTTTGTGTTACAAATCACACATTTGAATTGCTTTGATTTACGTGTGACGTTTTGAGGATGGTGCATACAAACCTTTATGAAGACTTCCGTGTGTAGATCCATCCCCCCCCCCTCTTGCTACCACTTCCAAAATTAGGCCAGCATGAATGCTGTTCAAAGCTGAATTTTCTTGGCTTGATTACAAACCTGAATGAGGTTAAAATGTCAATTCTCATGAATCTGAGGAGAAAGCCAGCAAAAACAGTGATGGAAAACGTGCTTCTAACATCAGTGCCAGACATTTTGTGCAGAAGCAGATCTATAATTTATTATTTCTTATTGCTTTTTACATTAAGAAAATCTACATGGATGCAGGATGTTTGTTTACTGCTTAGGTATTCATCTATTCCCACTTTTGTGCCTTACCTGAAATCATAATGCAATATCGAATACTATAACCATCTTTACACCAAAAATGCCTGATGATACAAAAAATATAGTGTATATAAGTAAACTATAATAATCAGGAGAAAATTATTAAACTTTTCTTGCTTAATATCTTCATTTAATAAAGAATGTAGAATAAAATACTGTTCAAGCAATATAAGCCCCATTATGTAATGCAGTTAAATCTCTGTGATAATTAATCACAGATTTATTTTAGGAGGCTCTTGTAGAATATTTTTCCTGTAGCTTTTAGGTTAGGGGGCGCCGGGGCAGGGACTGAGAATTTGCTTAAGGGAGCAATCCTATGGCCCCTAGACATTGTCTGAGGGGCCATAGGATACGGGGGATTCCCTCCTCTGAGGTTGGAGACATGTGCTCCAACCTTGGAAGGTGGAGTTGGAGATCTGCCCCTTCCCTCCCCCTCGCAGCTGGCATGGAAAGAACCACACCAGCTGCCCTCCGAGGTTGGAAAATCGAACTCGGAGAGAGGGAAAAGGGGGTGTTCTGGTGGGCAGGGAGGGGAGGAGACTGGAGAGGCCAGGATATGAGTTATCCTGAACCTCCTCTAGCCTCCTTCACTCCCCCTCCAAAGTGCCCTCACGAAAAAGTCCATCTAGCGAAATATGCAGGGTGGGAGACCATGGAGGCAAAGATCACCTCTGCTGTGCCTCCTGCTCTGCACTGGATGATCAGAAGCCTCCCATTTCCCCCATCTGATCCCTAAAATAAAGGTGGCACATCTGTCTAAGGGACAAGTCATGCAATCGGTTTAAGGTAATGAAACTATAATGGATTGCTGTTTTTAGTAGGTTGAATTCAGTGACATGATTAAGATAGTCTCTGTATCCTGGAATACCTCTGAGATCTGTTGAGTGTCACATCTATGTGCATTTGGTGCCAATATGGTATAGTAGCTAAAGGGTTTGACTTGAACTGTGGAAAGGTAGGAGAAGGTGTGGCTCAGTGGTAGAGCACATGCTTTGCATGCAGAATGTTGCAGGAAAAATTCCTGCCCGAAACCTGGACAGCTGCTTCCAGTCAGTGTCACCTCAAAGGACTGATTTAATATAAGGCAGTTTTTTACTTTCCAATGTACCTCAGTCATAAAGCTCATTAGATGGCTCTAAATAAGTCAAGGGCCTGAAAGTACACATGCTGTTCTTCTGCTGAAGCTAAACTGATGTGGTACTGTGTAAGCTGAGTTTCAGTGAATTCCTCACAGGAAGAATTGGGTATAACTATAGTAAATAAATAAATACTAATAAATAAATAAAT
This sequence comes from Shinisaurus crocodilurus, assembly GCA_021292165.1. NCBI lineage: Eukaryota > Metazoa > Chordata > Lepidosauria > Squamata > Shinisauridae > Shinisaurus > Shinisaurus crocodilurus. The sequence continues at coordinate 31,534,195 of CM037880.1, read as the reverse complement.
AAATAAAGTCTCTCTTAGGCCCCCTTCTTATCAGGGCCAGCTCTACCATGAGGCAAAGTGAGGTGGCCACCTCAGGTGACAGATGCCAGGGGGTGGGGAACAGAGGTGAGATGTTGAAGGCCACATGGCCTGCCCTGCATCCCCTTAAGCTTGCCTGCTGTCCCATTATCAGTGTTGGTTTCACTGCCGGTCTGGTGCCAGGGATGTGTGCGGAGCTCAATTGTGGGGTGGTGGTCCTGGCGAAGTCGCCGGGCTTGACCCCCCGAGCTCCGCTCGCCCTACCTGCTTCCCCAACTCGATTCGTTTTCTCACGAGCGAAGCTGGGGAAGTGACTTCTTGCGGTTCCGAACACTATGTTGTTTACATAGAAAATGGCATAAGATACGTTAAAAATTGCCACAATGTGCGCAAGTTACACAAATTGCGGCTGCTTTTAATGTATCTTACACCATTTTTAATGTAAACAACATAGCGCTGGGAACCTGGAAGTCCAGTGAGTGCCTCAGGTGGTGCTCGCTTTCAGCCTGGCTTGGCTTGCGGGGCAGCAGCACTCGCCAAGCATGCCACAAGTCGGGTGGTGGGCAGATCGCCCACCCCAGGTCACCTCTGAACATGGAATGTGGCAGGGGGCATCTCTTGCAGGCAGAGATTTTACTGCATTTTACAGGCAGTAAAATGTCTTGGCCCAGCCCAGCTTCTTATGTTACACTGATGTCATGGAAGCTGCCATTGGGCAGCTCCTCATAATGTGAGAAACACTGGACCCCACACTGCATCGGCCCTCCTGGAAGCTGGGGGATAAGAAGAAGGGGACCACAGACTACCTCAAACTATCCATCTCACAGAGTCCTTGTGAGAGGGGAAAATGGCAATCCCCACTTATAACCTGAGTCCCTTGGAGGAAGGGCAGGATACAAATGGGATGAATAGGTAGATGAGTTGGAGGAAAATAGTGTTGTAAACTGGGAATGGATATTCTCCAGGGTCCCTTCCAACTTGTTGATTCTATGCTTGTAGATTAGGGTCTGGACAAGAGGAAGACTGCTAAAGTGATTGAACTGTTAGGGCTGTTCAAGATTACCTTAATGGCTCTGACAAAGTGGTCAAGTACATTTCCTTTGTTAGGGAAATTAGCTGATTGCTGTCAATAGCTAACTTTCCCAATGACTAGGAAATTCCAGAAAGAGGTATATCTCCCACCACCATCCCAGCTAAGGATGTAGAAATCCAAGGTCTATGTGTAAAGGAACTGCAGCTTTGAAGCAGACTCAGACAAAGTCAAAGAGTTGAGTTTGGAACTCTGAAAAGCTAACAGAATTTTTTGGAGAGGGGGGATGGGGGTTGTCTCGCTAGAGATCTGATGTGAAAACAGCGGACTTTGGAGTGTTTAGCTGTTCTTCCATCTGTGCTCAACTGGTATATGTGTAAATAAACTCAAATATAACAAATTGCCAATATGTCTCCAGTGACCACCTTCCAAAGGAAATCAAACCTAGGTCAGTGCACTTCTCACCACTCATAGAATTGGGCTTAACGGTATTGTCATGGCCAATACCATGTTATATTTTACTAATTTTCATCAACCTAGACATTATGCACCTCTAGGAAAGAAATAATGTGAGAAGTGATCCTTGCAAAACTCTGCAGCTGTCACCTTGGTCCTAACCCCAATTCGTGGAATTTAATCCCAATGAAATCAGTGGGATGTACTTCTCAAAATGTATTCAGAATCAGGGCATTAGACTGTGATACAATAAAATTGCACTCAGTGGTAGATATGTGCTATTACGTTTAACAGATGGAATGAGACACTCCTGATGTTAAATATCAGTAGCATTTATTTTATAGTACACTAAACTATGTTGAATACCAAGCAGCAACTACCCGTGAAATATATATTTTAGCAGTCATTCCATATAATCATGTTTTTTAAAAAATGCACAGAAAGTCCATTGAATGAATTCAAATAATGATTAAAGTTTGAGGAAGCAGCAGTCCATATTCAGACCTATGACTAACAAAAAAGTGGGCTAGATTTCTTGAGTAAATTTTAAGCTGTGAACATATTTACTCAAATCTGCTTGTTTGAGTGGATTTTTAAAGGAAATTTAATTGGTAGGGGGAAAAGTCAATAAAGGTTTTCAGATGTGATCCTTCCCATTAATGTTTCTACCACAAGAGCTTTGAAGATTTGAACAGGGCAGTGCCTCATCCTCATGTCATATTTATTTGTTTCATTCCAAGCTCATCCTCAGTAGTGTGGTGGTAAATTTTGAAGTGCAGGCGCTCATCATGACGGTCCCCATAGCCACGCCCCCAAGGAAAGTTTTTTAAAAATGCAGGCAGTTGTGCTTTTCTATATCAACAAAACAGTTGAGCAGTTTTCATCTCCATCAGGAACTGGTCTTTCGTAAAGCTAATGGCTCTTAATTGCCCATTCAAGACCAAGCCACCCCAAAAGAGTTTACACTACTCAGGGCCGGATTAACATAGGGGCGATTGGAGCGGCCGCTCCAGGCCCAAAGCAGACAATAGGCCCACAATATAGGGACACGCGGCACGATTTGAGTTAGCTCTGATCGTTATCATTCAGCATAATTAATGATTTTTTCAAGATTAGAAAGGTGTTCTAAGCACATCTGCATTACAGGCTTGAGGCAAGACCTAGCAAGAACTGTTGTTCTCAAATTAGCATGGTAGGTTTTTGCATTTCAATCACTGTTACTACATTTCTTTGAAGCACATGGGGGCTTGCTAGGGTCTGTAATGTTCAGATTACAGAAGGGACCTCTCTCTCCAGCCTCGAGCAAAAGATCTTTCTGATTCGCAGCTCAATTGTTCAAATGCTAGTTTAACAAAAAAACAAAAACGAAAACGAAACAAAGCAACAAGAACAACACAATTATTCTTGGTCAAGCAAAGCTTCCTGGCTTTTTGTTGTGGCTTTTTCTTTTTTAATAAATAAATTTGGGGGAAATTGGGAAGACCCTTACTGATGAGCTGCAGGAGTTTTTGAGTTTTGGCACTTTAATGGTAATTAAAATATTTAATTTGTTTTAATATAAAATTGCGTCTTCATTTTATTTATTTCCATAAAAAGGCCCACCAAAATCCTCAGCACCAGGCCCATAATGCTCTTAATCCGGCCCTGACACTACTACAGAGATAGGTCGCCACAATACCTTGCTGCTGTGAACATCCATTCCCCACCCCACACCCTGATTATCTGTGAGGATTGCAGCTAATCTCAGAGGGAACAGGGAAGTCTGAGGGGATGGCAGATGACATCATCATTCCTGCTAATCAAAAAGTTATGGCGTTCCGACTGCAAGCCCCGGCTCCACTGCACCGCGGCTCATCCCATTCCTAGGACTTAGGGGCCATTTACAGTAATGAGAGCAAGGCATTGAATGGTTGAAGAAGCCTCCAAGTCTTGTTTCTCAACATCTAGTGTAATCCATTAGAAAAAGTCTGACTCAGTTTTCAATTTTATTTTATTTTTAAACTAAACTATGTCCCTTTTAGAGCCAACAATTCAAGGTCTTATTTTTCTGTAACTTTAGAAAAGCAAAAACAACCATGTGCTGTAGGGGTTGGAATGTTATTCCTTGGAAGATCCCTCAGGTGACCTCTTCCTCTCTTCAGGGTGGCATTTTTTAGGGAAGGCCATTGGCCGGATTTAGCCTATCTCCCATCCCAGACACAGCACTGTGACCCAGATACTTACCACCTTCCAGCATGATTGGTAGCTGGGTCATTTCCTCTCTACAGAGAAGTACAAAACTCCCCCCCCCAAAAAGTACTTTCAAAGTCAAGCCCAGCTACTGATGAAAGCGATAGGCATTTTTTGTATAGGATTTCTGAAGCCGAAGGACAGACATTAACCCCGGCTCGGAGAGTAACCATAGCAGCACATTCTAAATATTTCCTTAGGCGCTCCTGCTTATATTTTATCAGCCCTGTCGGATTATGCGGTATCAGAGCCAGAGTTATTTTTAGCATCTGATCCAAATAATTGAATTCTTAATGCAAAAGTAGCACGAGCCTGTTCGACGAGGAAAGGAAAACATTAGGGAACAAGGAAAGCGAGAGTGATTCAAAAGCCTTGGAAGTTGACTGAGGAAGAATTCATCTTGCAAGGCTGAGGTTTGCAAATCCCTTTATAGGACTCCAGGGTAGGCTGTATCAATACTTGGGATGCTGAGAGCATACTGTGGTCGTCTGATGAATGCCCGGCATTTTCGCTCGGATTCCCACAATTTTAAATTGTACCCAATGAGGCAAAAACACAGGCCTATTTATAAGGCAATATGCTTGTCCTGGAAGGAGGCAGATGACTGCAAGCAGTGGAAAGACTCAGGATGAGAGCCTAAATGTACATGCTTGCATCAAATGTGGCCCGTTAGATCCTGTGAAAACCTTTGTCCTGTGATGACTTGCATCTTCTCTCACTACAAATAAGGGTTTTGGGTCAATGAGGCTTAGGAAAGGAATACATCTTCGGAGGGCACAGATTGCTTTTAAGAGCATAGCTTTTTATTGCAAAAGTTAACTCATCTTCTAAGTATGGATGTGCGATGTTGAGAAATTTGTTTCGTTTGAGCCCAACGGACTTCTGCACCGCTTCCAATTCAGTGATTTGGACAGACTGTGCTGGATCCCCCCCCCCGGGTTCCAGAAATGCGCATGAAATAGTTGCGCACATTGAGAACCGAGAACTGCAGATTTGTAGCACCATTTGCGCAAATGGTGATTTGCGCAAATGGGGTCTTTTACGCAAATGGGGTCTGAATCTTTAAATTTGCGTAAATGGGTTCATGCTGTTTTTAACATTTTATTGCATTTACAAGTCCATTATGTAACACTGGGCACAGCATATTCCCTTGGTAAATATTGTCAATTTTCTCTAGTTCGGCATTGGCTAGGGTCATGTGATTTGCGCACATCAAATACATTTTTAAATTATCATTTTCAGTTGTTATTTTTCAGCTCCCATGATTTCTGCAAATGGGGTCATGGTTTTTTAGTCTCTCCCCTCCCCCACCATTCTTCCCTCCAATATTATGCGTACAATATCTGCTTTCTTTCAGTAATGTATTTGTTCTGACAAATACTGTTTATTGCATTTACTTGTTTGTTGTTATACTGCTGGTGGGTTTTGTTTCGTTTTAGTAATGAGGTAGGTCGTCCTGATGGCGGGGCAGCCAGCTCAAGTCAGGTCAGCCCCTGTGAAAGACTCAAATCTGAGCAACTTTGAGATGTGCCAGTGTGGCATAGTGGTGAGAGTGTTGGACTGGGACTCGGGAGATCCGGGTTCTAGTCCCCGCTCAGCCATGAAACTCACTGGGACTGGGTGACTTTGGGCCAGTCACTAACTCTCAGCCTAACCTACCTCACAGGGTTGTTGTGAGGATAAAATGGAGATAAGGAGGAGGATTATGTAAGCCGCCTTGGGTTCCTAGCAGGAAAAAAGGCGGGGTATTATTATTATTATTATTATTATTATTATTATTAATAATAATAATAATAATAATAATAATAATAATAATAATAATGTGCACAAATTTCAGGCTCCGCAATGTGCTCCAATTTCCTGAGCTTTTTTTCCTGCTTTCTCTTTTTAAATAAACTTGCGCAAATTGTGGCCCGTTTTTAAAATCCGCGGGCTGGCTGGACTCACATTGGACCGAGTCGACGCAAGTGTGGGAGAAATAGAAGGGAATCCAGAGGGCCAAGTCAGGAAAATCCACTGGATTTTCACCCCGCAAATGGATTCCTTGCACATCCCTAGTTCTAAGATGGCTTTTTTTTCCTTGAGAGGAATATTGCTAAAGATGAGAAAGAGGCTGCTGTGTGGAAGGAGAAGGGTCACCCACTCCCCTTGTAAAGCCGAAGGCTGATTATATTATTCAGTATAATTTCTTCTATGAAACTACATGGGGTGGCCATGTGTCCTCTTTTACAGAGAGCAGTCCTCTATTTTAAGGGCTGCTAGAGGACCACCTCCATTTTAAAGGTGTCCTCTATTTGAAGGGCTGCCCAGTCCAAGTCCAGTTTAAAGATAAAGAACCACCAGAAGGAAGAGCTGGGCCTTGAGGTTGTCTGTCAACAGCACTTGGACAGCAGGCTAAGCTAGGCACACAGATCACCTGGTCACAGTCTTCCACACTATGGTGAGATGTACTGCGTTTCTATTTTAATTATAATAATTATTTATAAATTTGCATTCATACATATATATTAGCATATGCAAATTTTATGCAACTTGGTGTCCTCTTTTTTGGTGATTCATAAGTGGCCACCCTAATTGTGTAGGTAAGTATTAAAAGACACTAGGAAGCATGGGGGTGGTGGAAATCATAACACACTTTTTTATTTTATGTACAGGAAAGGAGAAATAACCCAAAATAGCTTTTTTAAAAATTGAATTTGGGGCTAAAACTGAAAATGGCAGTCAAAACTAGAGACCAAATGCAAACTGGATTTGTTTTAGTTTTTGAAGAAGTCTGCCATTCATTTTGACATACTGATATATTTTTTTCCAAACAATTGCCTATCCAATATCTTTCAGGTCTGCCAACAGGAGCACAGGTACTCTTGAATCCCATCAAAACAAAGCCCGGAAGAATGGAATCTGCTGAATTGGCTGGATTGCTCTTTTTGATTTTAATGGAGTTGTACCAGAAAAAGGTGTGGCATGTCCAAAAAGCACAAAAGTGTGCGTGCTTTTTGGTGATGCTGTCCCAAAAGCACACATATATGGCTTTCTCCATAGGGGTTTCCAATTTCCATTCCCATCTAATTTAAATAGAGAGGTCAGACAGAATCCAAAGATGCACTCATTTTCATTGATGGAACTAGTCCCCATGAAGAAAACTCTGAGGAGCTCCCACATATGGAACAGATTAGTGGAATGTACTATCCAGAGAATGTTGGATACACTTAAATCCCACTGTAATCAGTGGATCTCATGATCTTAAATATTCTTTAACCCTACTGAGTTCAATGGGACGTTAACTTAACTCACTTAACTTCTCTTGATTATTCTTAGCATTTGGGGATTTGTGGTAGTGACTACCGGTATTTGATGACAGACAGAGTTAAAGGCTTTCTGTGGAATAGGGAATGTGTAGGTTCTTGATATGGCTGTTTATTTTTACATGATTCAAAAGAGTGGACTTTTGTTTTGCTTGGAAATCTGTATGTGTACAGCTTCTTAAAAATATCCATCCATCCATCAGTGAACTTTAGGAGGTCTATGCTCACATATAACAAAATGCAAGTGTGTGAGTTGAGCAAGTTTATGTAAAGCAAGCAAATATACATAAATGTTTTGATTAATTCTGAAGACAGTATTAAACTTTCCCTGGCACACAATCTGAATAGCCCTAACTTTATTTTTGAGAGAGTCACTTGCTGTTGGGAGGAAAAGAGCGAGGATGTGAACCAAGAGAGGAATGTATTATCTTCTGCTCTGTGCTTACGGCCCAGCATGCTGACCTCTGACCAGCCCATCTGCCCCTACTAGACTCCCTGCTGGTTCCAGAGCTGCAGGCTTCCTTGCACTTCTCTGATCCTACTTTACCATTCTTCCTGCTCAACCAGCATGAGCTCAGCTGTCTGAGAACTAAATCCTTTATGTCGTTGCTAGGTGGCCAAGGCACTGCCTAACACATGCAAAATCTAGCAAATTAAGTAGAACTTCTTGAACTTTTCCTGCCAGATTATAGTGTTGACAGACTGACACAGCTCCTTGAATTTTAATTTTATACACACATACCTACACCCACACACATATACACACAAATATAGAGGACTTTTCTCATTATCCAGAAGTGCTGTTTTATGTTTGCAATAGTGCTAATCGGCTGCCAGTCTGCATCTCTGCTAGAAAATCTGTAACTATGCATTATTCCCACACAGATTTTTCTCAGATATGATTCCATCATCGGTGTCATATACAATCCCACATGATTTTTTTTTTTATATATACCCTAGGGGAAAATGTGTACATGGTAGTCTACAGATCTTATTTTGGTGTTAGGGTTTTCTCTTGCAAACGGAAATATACATGACCCTGAGTAACAGCAGAGAAATTATGCATCAACAGTGGCTCGTCTTTTGTCTTGTCCTCAGCTGCCTTGTCCTTATTTTACCAGATGTCAAAACAAAACAGCACTGGAATTCTAAATTTATTTTTACTACCCTGCTGAACTGAAATTGCTCTTAAAATTATACTGTGACACTCACCTGTCGCCAGCTCAGGAAAGACTGCACAGATTTTGTCAGGTACTTGCTAGCTATTGTCCAGCCTCAGAGCAACACACACACACACACACACACACACTTGAAAACTGTTCCAAAATGCAGAATTCGAGCAAGCGATTCATATTAAGCAATGTAAATGTCAAGACCCAAATGCAGGTTCAGATTAAATGTGGATCCCGGATTCTTCACTTTAAATGCAGGTGTAATGTACATGCTCCTTGTTAGATAGTCTCTCATCTATATAGCTTTCATGGTGCACACCAGAAATGCTGAAAATAAAGACAAATCTGGACCATCAGCTGATTGCTATGATGATCCCATGTGTTTTTGATAGCCTTGGGAATGTGTGCCAAAAGTGGTTTAAAAGTGTGTAAAAAGAAGACACGCAACCTGCTTGCACTCTCTGCTGTATACTGTCCAAGGACGTGCTTCTCGAAAGTGTGACCCTGGCAGTGATGTTTTCTCAGTCTCACACACCTGCATGACAGATTGATAGGACATCCTCTAAGGAATATCGCCCCTTGATTCCTGTTGAGCCTGATGTGATTTCCCAAAAAGCTTCCAATTAAGGAAATTACAGAATTTCACTTGACTGCCCTGTTGGTAGACATGGCATAGTTTATAGAAACCATAATGGCTGTTGATGATGTTGCCATTAGAATTCTTTAAATGCTGGGTGGCTTATTTACCCGATATAGTGCTGAATTTTAAAAACATTTTTAACTGGAAGGCACTCTAGTTTAGCCTTCCCCAACCTGGTGCCCTCCAAATGTGTTGGACTTCAACTCCCATCAGCCCCAGCCAGTATGGCCAATGGTCGGGAATCTTGGGAGTTGTAGTCCAAAACCTCTGGTGGTATTGGGGATCTGTACTGAATCTGGACAAAGTCCAAAGCCCAAGCAGAATTGGGCTGCTTCGATACAGTTCTGTTGGGTCTCAAGGCAAAGTGGGCTTCCAGCTGAAGCCAACAGAACCAAAGTCACTCCAAAATGAGGCTTCCTCACCAAATTCTGTCTCAGATACAATGTGTGCCTGCAAACATTCTGTCTCCTCTCCAAATAGAATCTTTTGGTTTTGTTATTCTAAATGCTGCAGGGGGAGGGAGGGAATGCAGCTGAGTTACTGACAGATCCACCTTCTAATCTTAGGGCACATTTGATCATGGACTCCAATCAGTGCTTTGGTGAAGGGCAAGGATGGGAATGTGAGATGGCCATTCTTCCAATGCCACTATGCTTCAGTATGAAAAAGCTTTAAACTGGTTTCCAAGCATCATAAACCCCTAGCCCCTGCACCTATCCTTCTGAAACTTTGCCAGTTTCCTGCCTGGGGACACTTCTATGACATTTGCCATGGCGGGGGGGAGCAAACGGGAAGTGAATCACTTCCTACACACACACACCCCAAAAATTGGAGAACTCCCCTTCCATATGAACTGCTGCACCTATCCTTTTGAAACATCGAGGGTTTCTTACTTAGGGAAACCTCTAGGCTGCCTGTAATTTTCAGAGCATTGGTCCACAAAGAACACAGGGGGATAAGCATGTCCTCTTTTAGAGACCCTCCAAATGTCAATGTTGCTCTTGCACAACCCTCCCTGTGGCTATCATTCTGACATTTGTCGGGCTTGAACCCCTCAGAGGGGCAACTATCTCTGCAATTTTCATCCCTTTAAAAACTCCTGTGCCTATTTTTCTGGCACTGGGCAAATCCCCTCCTAAGAGGCTACTATGCGTGCACCCATTATCCAATTCTGAACAAAAGAAAAATGTTATAGCCATTTTTAACCTTCCCCTGATTGTCAATTAGAAGCACGAAGCCTCAGTTTTCTGAATCTCGACTCGTGTTTAGTACTGACTCGAAACAGTGACTCCGAATCGGTCCAAGCAGAAGTGGGCCGTTCTTCCTGAAGTGTCGAATTGGATCCAAAATGAAAGCTGGGGTTTGTTGCACACCTCTGCTTGATACTATAGGAAATATATTTGTTTCACTTTCTCAGGATTCATGCAATTCAGAACTACTGGAATTTTGGCACTGACATTAGTGGTTTGTGGACTGCACACAATGTAGTCCAAATTCCTTATGTCTCACTACTGATTATCACAGAATGTGAACATCTAGAAGATTGCATGATTCCCTAGATATGAACAGTGTAGTTATACTATACAAACATGCTCCCATACTGTAATGCTTGTGCAACGTAAGTTCCATTTCCTTTCTAATCACTCAAGGGCAAGACAGATTTTTTAAAAAAACCTCACTGCTCTAAGCTCTGCTGACCTTTCCCTCCCCCCCAAAAAAAATTCAGAACCGAAGTCTATGTACTTCATATATAAAGGAAAGGGGAAAGTAGACATTGTTTAAATAAGACAGCCTCTGCCAACCTAGTGCCCTCCAGAAGTTTTAGACCAGTGGTTCCCAACCTTGGGTCCCCAGATGTTGCTGGCCACAGCTCCCAGCACACCCTGCCAGCATGGCTAATGACAAGGGATGCTGGGAGTTGTAGTCCAGCAACATCTGGGGACCCAAGGTTGGGAACCACTGTTTTAGACTATAACTTTCAGCATCCCTGGCCATCTGCAATGCTGGCTGGGGCTGATGGGAGCTTTAGTCCAAAACATCTGGAGAGTGCCACATTGGGAAAGGCTGGAAGAACTGCTGTTCCATCTTCATTTACTTTGGAGCCCCTCTGACTACGAAATGTCATGAGAAAATACAGCATATGCTTAGGTTTTGAGTGCTTAGTTAAGTTATAGTTTTAAGATCTGGGGAGCTGCTTGCTTTTGCCACATAACCACCTCAAAGTAAGCACATCTGCTCCAGCATTAAAAATGGGGTAGAAGTTATGCTTTCCTAATCACGACATATACAACTTGTCTGTAGTTGCTACAGTTTAGTTCTCCAGTTCCTAAGTACTTAGATTCCGGTGAGGTCGTTGCCCACAATGCATTGTTTGTGCAAGCCAAACTTTTGGCAGCAAATTCCTGAAAGAAGGCTTAAGCCCAAACCATAAGAGACATGTTATCAAACAGTTCAACTTCCTTTTTGCTGTGTGGGTGACCAAAGAAATAGGAAAGGAGCATTTTTATTGAAACCTCCTGGCTAGCAGCTTCATTGCAGCAATAAAAAAGAGCCAAACTAGCATTTTGAGGCAGGAACGAAATGCAAAGTTTTAGTGCTGAGCAAAAATAATTACGTTCAAAAGGTAAAGTACATTTTTGCAGTAGGTCACACTCAGAAAAAAACATAAAACATTCACATTTTTCTTTTCCATGAATGACAATTAGAAGGATGTTTGCAGTGTTCTGTTCTTTTCCATACTTGTTTTCAAAAATGGCATTTTTCTGGCTGTTATGGAATACAACCTCTTCTGAATGTATTTGGCAATATATTTTAATTGGTTTAAATTATTCAGGCTATAGAAAGATGTATGGGAAATGCAGGACATTTTACAAGAAGTTTAAACCTCAAAAACTATTCAAATTCTTTTCACTGTGAGTTGAAAAATTCCATTGGTCTAGAACAGGGCTCTCCAACCTTGGGTCTGCAGATGTTGCTGGACTACAGCTCCCAGAATCCCTTGCCATTAGCCATGCTGGCTGAGTATGCTGGGAGCTGTAGGCCAGCAACATCTGAGGACCCAAGGTTGGAGAGCCCTGGTCTAGAACAGTGGTCTTCAACTGGTCAAGAGGCGACACCCACTTGGAATTCCAACCTGCAACACAGGACCCATTTCCAAGAGCCCATACACCTGGGTGGCGGGTGGATCCCAACATTAAAGGGGTGGAGCCATCCTCCCCACAAAACAAAATGGTGGTGGCAGCACTTCCATGACCCACCTGAGGGTGGCTTGCAACTCACTTCTGGTTCCCAACCCACCTACTAAAAAACACTGCTCTAGAAGCATTAAGGATATAAAATATATTTGCAGTAAAAAGAACAGAACATGTATTACGACATTATAGAGATGTGGATGAAACAGTCAAACAGAATCTTTATCTTAAATGTGTAAGGGCTGTGGTAATTAAAGAACATTTTCTGAAGCCTTGAACTACTTGAAATATTCAGGGCTTTTAACAACTGACATCTCCATACTTACCTGATTTAAAAGAAAAAGAAAATCAGTTTTAGGGAGAGCCATTTCACCTGCATGAGAAGCTCAAGCGGTTGCTTGTGGGAGCAATATTTTTAGAGGTGCTGATAAAGCAGATGATCCAAGAGTTGTTTTCAGCATCCTTTTCATGGGATCCTGGAGTTGTCCTCTCAGATGGCAGAATATGGTGACTTTTGGAGGCCAAATGTCTCAGTTCAGCCCTGATTTCAATTGTCTTGCAGTCCATATTGTTGTAAAAGTTGACAAGATGTAGAGTGAATTTATTTTGTTCTAGTCAAATGTGTAAAGAGATCACTTCCAACACAGTATAAATAATCCTGCAATTTAATATTCAGACTGATTTTCTTTCCTCCACGTAGAAAGAAAAAGATCAGTGTAAAGAAATGTAATATTCAGACCAAAATTGATTGATTGATTTTGGGTGTTTGAAGCAATCTTTCCTCCTACTGCTTATACTGTAGTTCTCTTTGTAATTGCACTCTCATCTGCCTACCTTAATACCAGGAAGGTTTTACATAGCAAGATGATGAAAAGTTTTTCCTTATGGCTATTTCTCACCTGTTCCAGATTGCAAAGTGATGAAATGCAAGTAATTTTTTCACCCCCAGTAGATTTTTAGTCCAGGTGTTCAATCAAAAGAGGCAGTAAATGCATTAATCCACTAGTTGGTAGATAATATGCAGCACAGCAACATTGCCCTCTTCTGTTTGAAACTGGGCCTACTCTGGTGGCTTTCATGGTTTCTCTGCCTGTTGATGAAGAGTCCAGGGTCTCAAGTACTGGTGGAGCTGGACTCGGGAGAATGATTTCAAATGAAACCATTTTATAAAAGTTTGCACACTGCGCATACAACAACTGGAGGAAAACAATGTCCAAAGTATACAGACATTGCTTTCCTCCAGTTGTTGTACGCGCAGTGTGCATACTTGTATAAGATGGTTTCACTGGTGTGAGTTATGATGCATATGAGCATTCTAAAAACAAGTTTATGAAAACAAACAGATATACCTGTCTTTGAATAATTATATTACCAGCAAAAAAACTGTCATAATAATAGCCAGCAGCTATTATTATATTATTAGTATATCGTTTAGATCTTTACTGAGGATGCTGACTTTTTTGGTTGTTCTTTTTTTACTTCTCAGTGTATAAGCAGCTTGCTCAGACCTGGATTTTTCCATTGCTGTCATCCATTTTCTTCCACCATGGCTGCTCTGCTGTTTGCTGAATTTAGTGGTTCCTTAAGCCTAGCAGGGCTGGATCAGTACTCAGAAGAAGAGGAAGTATCTTAGGCATGTATTGTAGTCCCTCCACACTGTGTAAGTCACCTTTTAGAGACATAAATGCCAGCTCAGTGAATTTTAGGAAACAAGGAATAAGGGTTGTTGTTTTTCTCCATCTCTCGGATTTATCCCTGCATTGGGAATTTGCCTTTCTCACCATGAAAGGAGATGCAATTTTTTCCATTCGGGGCATATTTTCACACTGGGAAACACAAGCTCCATTCAGGCGTTCCCCCTCATGCATGGCCCAACATGTTGGGGGTGGAGAACAAGGATGCGCTCACCAGCTCCACCCTTTCAGTTGTTTCCCAACAGCCCCGCCCCGCCATCATGATTCCTGATGGATTGCCCCTTATTTAAACACTCTCTCCCTCTCTCTCTGTTAAATGGTTGAGTTTCTTTTCATTTTCTCTCTCTCTTTTCTTTCTGTTATAGCAAAGCAATGCTCTTTTGTTTTAATGGAAAGAAACCCGTAATTTAAAATCTCTTCCCCCAGTGGGTCACAAAAGCTGACTGAGGACACGCACAATCCTAATCATGTTTAGACAGAAAAAGTCCTACAACAGTCCCCCTAGATGGTTGATTCCGGCCATCTAGCTGCAGTGCTTGGACAGGGAGGGAAGGAGGCTGGAGCGTTGCCAGGATATCATGTATCCTGGTGGCTCCAGTCTCCCCCCACCCCTGCCCCCTTTACCCCTTCCCTGAGGTCGCTTTCCTGAGCTTGGAAAAGCAGCTGCTGCAGTTCTTTCCAAGCTGACTGCAAGGGGGGGGGAGGATCCGAGTGCGGATCCCCAGCTCTGAGGTCGGAGCTCTGTTTCCGACCTTGGATCTGGAAATCCGAAGAATGCTGTGGCCTTCCAGAGGCTGCCTAGGGGTCATAGGATCACTCTGCCCATCAGTTAATGGTTTGGGAAAGACCGGGTAGAAATGGGGATCCTCTTACCAGGTAACAATCTTCAGTAATAGAATGTTACCACTATGGTTAGCTGGTAAGAGGAGGATGGACTGAGTTCAAAATACTATGCACACTTGGTTGGGAGTAAGCCCCATTGAATTAAATGGGACATGCTTGCAAGTAAGTATGCATGGGATTAGGCTGTGCATATTTTTTTTTTAATGTAAGGAGGAAACTTTAAAAGGTATTCTCCATTCTTTCATCAATGTTACCACCCATTTAAAATGTAAAATGCAAATTCTAAAAGAAAAGGCGTCCCATAATTATGGGTGGAATGTGCAGCTTTCCTTCTGCACCTGTTTTGTCCAATGTAAAGGAGCCTCCACAGACACCATTGTGTAATTCTGTCTTCTGTGGGAGGAGATGAATTTACGTTTGCTGGGAATGACAAAATGATTTATTCTCTCCAATATGTACTGCAATCCACCTGGCAGGAGCGGTGTCCTATGTTGGCAAGCTCCAATTGAAACAGGCTATTTCAACTGATAAGAATACCACACCGTGATCTTTTAAAAAATAAAATAAAACAAGAAGCATAGAATTTTATCACAGAATTGTTTCTAGGATGTGTGTGACATAATGCATACGATGACGTACCGTCATTGTTCAAGCCTATAATATAACTGACGGGTAAATTTTATCAAGGCTTTGCAGATTCACTCATAGGAAAGATATTCAGAAGGTAAATAACTGTGGGAAGCAGATACGCAGCATTCTTTGATTGGGACGAATGGTCATTTCCTGCTTTTGAGCGCACCACAGTACAGATACGGTATAACAACTGTGTCCAAATAATGCAGCATCCCTATCTGCTGTCTGATCATTTTGCAGGCAATGGAGCAGGGGTGGGGAAAGTCTGGCCCTCTTGGGGTCCTAATTCAGCCCTCCAGAGTTCCCCAGATGGCCACACCCCCTTTTCCTGGCAACACCCCCTTTCCCCCATCTGCTGATCATCATTTGGTGGTTTACCAGCTTTTGCATGCTTTCCCCCATTCTTAGAGGTGGAAATGTCTCTCCTAAGGCTTAGTTATTGACATTAAGAACTTTAAGCTAAAATGTGCTGATAGTTTGGCCCCACTCCTTTTATTTATTTATTTATTTCATTTCATTTCATTTGTATGCCGCCCAATAGCCGAAGCTCTCTGGGCGGTTTACAGCAATTAACAAGACAGTCCCTGCCCGCAGGCTTACAATCTAAAAAGACACGACACACAAGGAAAAAGGAATGGGGAGGGAAGAAGGGGGAATATTAATTAATACTCCTGGCAGGGCTGGTGGAATGGCCCTGCACTCCCTCTCATCTCCCTCCTCTCAGCCTGCTGGAATGGCTGTTGGTGGTGACAGTTGAGGGAGGAGGAGCCTTTGCCTTTGACCCTTCCCACCACTGGAATTACAGCCCAAAATTGAATTTGGCTCTCGGGCTGAAAGAGGTTCCCCACCCCTGCTGTAACAGAGCTTTGGTCATTGGGGAACCAATGCTATATTATAGCAACTCCTACCTGCAATTCAACTGATTTCAATTAACTTGAAAAACCTGGGGAGCCACAACCTATACAACTAGCTAAAGTAAAATAAATAACTATGGCATCTTATTATAACTAACAACACCAATGAGATAAGAGGTTTTGGCACTGGATTAGCCCAAGAAAGCACTTGTGTTGATGACATTACATTAGTAAAATCAGTAAACACAGGCCCAGCTGACCAGGATAGAGTGGGTGGCTGGCTGGGTCCGAGTTCATCTGGGGAAAATCAGAACAAACATCCACCTACTGCTTGCTCGCTAATGTAATGTTTTCAGATTTTTCATACCATGAATTTGGCGTGAGATATAAATGAGTCTCCCAGAGTAGAGATGGTAAAATAGAGGGGGGGGGGGATGAATCAAACTGGTAGGATTACAGATTAAAAATACTGGGAGTAGACAAAGTGATCAGATAGACCTGTGTTCTCCAACCTTGGGTCCCCAGATGTTTTTGGCCTACAACTCCCAGCATGCCCCAGCATGTTTTGTAGGCCAAAAACATCTGGGGACCCAAGGCTGGAGAACACTGAGATAGACTAAAGCAAGGGTGGGCAGATTCTTTTAGCCGGAGGGCCAAGTTAAATTTCAGAAGAGCTCTTAGAAGCCACATTCCAGTGGTGGGCAGGGCTAAAGGCAAAGGGGGTGGGAACCACAAAAAACAAACAAACCCCAGCATATTGTAGCTTAAAGCTCTTCCTGCTGGTAATGAAGCCTTAGGAGAGGCATTTCAACCTTTTAGAATGGTCTAATTTCATGTGGCCCTCAGCCTAAATTCAAAACCCCTCTGTACACGATCAGTCCAGACCACTGGCAAGAGCAATCTATCCCTTCCCTGGCAGCCTGCTACATAGGAAGGAAGAGGAAGAGACAAGAGAGCAAAAAGAGAGTGGCAGAAAGAGAAGGGGTAACCCACCCACTTTTGGCACTGGCCCTGTCCATTGCTGGTTTTGGTCCTGCTCACCACTGACATGAGGCCCCTCACAGATTACCCATGAGGGAATGTGGCCCTTGGCAGTAAAAAGGTTGCACACCCATTATTATTAAAAAAATATAAGACCTAAATAGTTGACATGTATCCACAACGTGACACTAAGGACTGATTCTATGTTTAGGCAATGGATTGGAAATGCTTAATAGTATCCCAGCCCTCTACATTAAGGCTATCTAGAAAGGTCCTGCCTATGATAATCACAGGTTCATGATCAGGTCAGACTAAGGTAATTTTACATTTCTAATAGTCCAAGTCTCAGAGGTTCATGCTTATTCTCCAAACTAAGCAGTCCCCCTAGACTTTTAAGGAGCAGTGTTGAGCAGTCCGGTGATTGTTTGAAAGCCCTTCCAGTGTTAATTAAGGACTCACTTCATTTAAATGCAATCACTGGCATTAATTCTTAAAACTTCTTCAAGAAGCCATTACTTTTAAAAAGGCAGTTTTATTGGTACTGATTACCATAGTTGCATGCAACTTTTATTCCTATTGCATTTCCACTTAAACAAAAGCTGCAGTTTTAAGGGTGCCCGGCGGGTGACCGGCCAGATGGGCGATTTAAAAATATAATAAATAAATACATAAATTAGAGACCCGTTGCAATTTTAGGACTGCAAGAACTTATGATACTTTGGAAGGATCAGAGCTTTGCCAAGTTATATGGTCAAGAAAATAAATGTGTCAGAACCTATATAGAAATTAATATCTTGAAATTAGTATTTCAAAAGTTATTTGGCAAGGTATGGAACTTCTTCTCTGCCGTAGTGTAAATCCTGTCTCTCACTGTTCCCTATTTTTATTTTATTTTATTATTATAAGTATTTTATACTGGCCTTCAATGATATTCTTAAGGCAGTTTACAAAAAGAAAACAATTAAAATATAAAACATATATATATATATATATATATATATATATAATTACCTTTTATTTGTATGCCGCTTTTCCACAAAAATTGTGCCAAAAGTGGCTCACAACACGGCAAATAAATAACAGTAAATATAATATACAAAACATAAAAAACACTAAATATAATATTCAAAAAATAATTTACAATATATCAGAGAATAGTAAATGTAATTTACAAAATATAAAAACACTAAATATAATTTTCAAAAAATACAATAGAAATAATTACAGATAACCATAAACAATTCCAATAATAATTATACTAAGGGAAGAAGAAGAAGAAGAAGAAGAAGAAGAAGAAGAAGAAGAAGAAGAAGAAGAAGAAAGCAGTAGCAGCTTTTGTAGCTGGAGTCAGTCAGGCTCCACCCTCCCTGGCCAGGTGTAATGAGCCAGGGAAGGAGAGACCAGGTCTTGCAGGACTCACAGCTAGATGGCCTAGCTGTGAGCTATAAACTAAAATTGACAAAATTATAAAAGCAGCATAAAACAGTCAGCCAGACTAAAATTGCATCTAAAAAGCTCAGGAAAATGAAAACGTCTTCACATTGTGCTGAAAGTAGGCACCAGGTGAACCTCTCTGGGGAGAGAGTTCCATAACTGGGGCATCACCACCAAGAAGCCCCTTTCTCTGGTAGCCATCCACATCTCCTCAGCTGGTGGAGGCACCCTCAGGAGCCCCTCTTTTGAAGATCTGAAGTTATGGGTAGGTACATATGTAAACAGGCAGTCCTTCAAGTACCCTGGTACTAAGCCATGAAGAGATTTAAACCACCAGTTTTAAGAGGTCAAAACCCACAATTGTGATTTAGACTCAGAAATTGACTGGGATCCAGTGCAGCTGGCATAGGACAAATGTAACATGATAATAATCCTCAATTCTAGTTCGTAATCTAGCAGTTGCATTCTGTACTACCTGCAGTTTCTGAACAGTCTTCAAAGGCAATCCCACATATAGCACATTATAGTAGTCTAACCTGGAGTTCACGAGAGCATAGATAACCTTATGCCTATCAAGTTTTGAATGGCATACATGTGCAATCTTTAACAGGATATAAACAGGTATATCTTCAAATGCAAATTTGTTTAATCTAGTCCAGTAGAGTTGCTGATTTTTCCCAATACACATACACACACGTTATATATGTTGTATTTTCATTCTTTCATTGGATAGCAAGCTTTTCTAGAGTTGTGTTCCAATGGCCTATTGAAATTCTCCACCCTATTCATGGGCAGAGAAATTGGGGGGACAATTTCTCCAGGGGGCGGAGGCCCGCCTGGCGCCAACCTTACTATCTTTTCGGCGCCAGGTTAAGACTTCCCTCTATGCCAAGGCATTCAATATTTAATCTGTTCAAAATAGCACATGGGATGGGGCAGAGGGTGACCTGTAGACTTAGTTGTATTAACCGTTACTATTGTATATTCTAAACTGTGCTTTTAATTTTGGATTTAATTTTTTAAAATTACAATGCTGTTTTTATTGTTGGTTTTATCTTGATTTTATTGTATGGACTGTTGTGAACCACCCAGAGAGCTTCGGCTGTGGGGCAGTATAGAAATAAATAAATAAATAAATAAAATCTCAACTGTTTCTCACAGGTAAGGCTCACCATTGCCAGCACAGCTTCTCTCTTTTCCCCCTAAGAAGATGTTTTGTTGTTGTTGTTGTTTTTGCAGGGGGAGGGTGTTGTGCTGCCACATCACTTGTGGTGGCATCAGTTGTGTTGGCAGGCTGGCCCCTGTTTTGCATCTGCCACTAGGCAGGTGTGAGGGGCAGTGTTGTGTCCAGCTCCAGGGAAGGGATAGAGCTATCGCTGTGTCAAAATCTGCCCTCCAATTTCCTGAAGTTTTCTTCCCCCCATGAAAGAGGCTTCTATTTATTTTGTTAACTTTATGTCAAAACAAAATAATTTTTTCATGGATAAAAAAGAAATGTCTTGTTTTGCAGTCACATGTCAGTGGGGAGACAATATTCCTTATTCTCCTGTATTTACCCATATGGGTAGAGGGCCAAACTGGATGAGTCAACTATTCCTCTTAATATGTGACTGTGCCTTTCAAGCCAAATAGTAGAGTACATTTTGGCAGTTGGGTGTATAAGGATATGGACGATAACAGGGACACTCTATTGGGTAGTTTATCTCTCATCTACCATATGCTGTCAGGAAAAGGATGCTCCTTGTCTGGATATAGAAATGTTTTGTTTATAGAAATGGTTATCATTCTGTTTCAGATTGCAAATGGATGACATTTTTATAATAAAACACAGTTACAAAAATGCACGGCTGCTAGTTAGTCATGAAGCAATTAGCCCAGGCAAATTAATTGCTTGTATTTAATGTGGAAATGTTAGAGCTGTGTGGCCTAAGGGATTTCGTCAGTTACTTCTGACAATTGCCTGTCTTCAAAATAAATTGGACTTCTGCAGGGAGGCTTATTAGAGAATCTTTCCTTCCTCTCTTAGTGTAGAATTAGCAAATTCCATGGAGGGGGCATTTTTGATCATTTCCTTGGAAGGTCTTTATTCCACATTATTATGTGTGCACTATCAGGCTGCTACCAACACTGAGCACAATAGCAGGAATCTGGGAGGAAGAAAGCAACTCATTTTCCTTCCAGATTCAAGAGTTCTTAAATACAGACCATTCATGGCAAGGGAAGAGAAATAGGAGTTGTTGATCTGACTGCTAAAGAGCTATGTTTACCAACAGCATGGCTTGACTAATATTCCTGTGTATGGATGACCCCAAGTAGAGTAACCAATTTTCATAACATTTGCATATGCAAACTTATATGTATAGGTACAAATTTAGAAATACTGTATTAACTACTATTTAAATGGAAACACAAGACATCTCAGCAGAGTGGAGAAGACTGACTCGGTGATCTGTGTGTCTGCCCAGTCTGCTGTCCAGGTGCTAACTCTTGATGGGCAGCTCCAAGGCCCCTGCTGCTCTCCTGACTTATGGTTCTTTGACTTTGAACCAGGCTTGGCCTAGACACCTCTTTAAGGTGTTGGTTTTGACCTTTAAAACCCTATACGGCTCTGGTCCAGTCTATCTCAAGGAGCGTCTCCAGCAACACCAAGTAGGCCACTCAACAAGATCTGCCACAGACGGCCTTCTCCTTGTCCCTTCAGCCAGAGCAGCTAGACTGGTGGGGACGAGGAAGAGGGCCTCTTCTGTGGCGGCCCCCGTACTGTGGAACTCTCTCCCGAGTGACCTCCGCCATGCCCCCTCTCTGCTGAGCTTCCGCAGCTCATTAAAACCTGGCTGTTCAGGCGGGAATATGGGGTGGGTTAAGATTTTAAAATGTTTATATTGTTTTAAATGTATTTTATCTTGTTTTTATCCTATGTACATCACCCAGGGTGGCCGGTTGCCAGCCAGATGGGCGATAAATAAATGATGATGATGATGATGATGATGATGATGATGATAATAATAATAATAATAATAATAATAATAATAATAATAAATAGAGGACCCCTTCAAATAGAGGTCTGTCCTCTGCCAGCCCTCCAAAATAGAGGACTTTCCTCCATAAAGTAGGACACCTGGCCACCCTGAGAGAGACTAACCTTGTCAAATAGGTCAGTATTACTGTTCCAAGACTGCAGGTGAGCAAATGAGGCTGAGAGAGAATGACTAAACCTAACTAGGGAGTTAACGGGAGAGATGAGATTCAATCTAGATCCTGTTTTATTGTGGCATTTGTAGGTGGGACTTGTTCCCAAGCTCCTTTGGACTGTCATGTATAGAGTTTGGCTTGTTCTCTGCTGGAATGCTGGCTGTTGTGATGAGGTAGGCTTGATAATTCAGGCTTCACAGAGAAATGTGTGAAACCTGTCCCTTTATTCCCTTTCCACCTTCTCTTAATCTGGAATGTTTGGACACTTCTTTGCAAAAGTAGATATGCAATGTTTTCAACACAGATGGGAATCTTACTTGCACGTTGCAGGCATATTGCGGGCAGTGGGCATGTTGTCCGATGGCTGAGGAGAGGGCAGGAGATCACTAGTTTGTCCCAACAGAAATGCTGAATCAGAATCTGGGATATGACAAAAGAATGTTAATATTTCTGAATGGATGACCCAGGAAGGGCATCTCTTTATGGAAGCTAGTTGTTAGAAGATGGTTTCTTGATACAGAAACCTCTCTGGAATGTTTTGAATGTAAGCTGGCCACTTGCCCATCGCCAAAAAAGGGGAAATGCATCACCAAAAATGTATATAGATTTGCATGTGCTAATCATAGGCATAGATGCAAATTTAGAAATAATTGCTATAATTTAAATTGAAATAAAATTCATCTCACCATAGTGAGGAAATAAAATACATTGTGCCATATTGAGGAAGATTGGTTAGGTGACCTGTCTGCCTGCTCAGTCTGCTGCCCAGGTGCAAACTCTTGATGGGCAACTTCATGGTTCCCGCTCTTCCTTCCTATGTTTCTTTATCTTTAATCGGACTTAGACCAGACAGCCCTTCAAGTAGAGCACGGCCCTCTGAAAATAGGACACATGGTCACCCTATCTGAATGGGTCAGACTATCAGAGCTTTGAAGGTGACACATCTCATCTCCAGCTAAGGGGAGGGGCTGATGTAGGGCTGATGTTTTACACATGTGCAGGTACAAAGGATGCAATTTTGGGACAAAGAGGGGCAGAGACAAAAGCAGAGCGGAAGCTGAGAGTTGGCTGAAGCTTAGAAGCATCTTGGGCTGTAGGGTATCTCTCTCTGGAGATCTGATGTGAGGTAATGGATCTCTTACCTAGTAGGAGCATCTGTATTCCTTGCCTCTGCCAATGCTCTACTTTTAACATGATTAACAAATATTGATATTAACAAATATCAAAAAGATGACATAAGTCTCCAGTGCTCTCTCCTCTGAAGGGAGCCATAGCTGAGTAGTACTGCTCCTGGAACTTCTCACTGCTTGAGAAAGTGGGGCGCACAGCAATATTATCTGCAGTTGGCTTAACTGGGGCTCATGCACTTCATCTAAAAGCAGACACACAGTGCTGTGATGCAGACCTGAATTATTGGGCAACGGCTTGTATATCCAGCTGCTGATTTGATTTTTTGAAAATTCAAGGATGACCACCGCAGATCTCCCGTCTGTTTGGCACACTTATCCACAACAGTAACCATGTGGGTTTTGCATCACAATTTGAAAAAAACAAAACAAAAAAACCCCCCACAGATCTATTTTCTCCTTTATTTGAATAGTTGATCTTTCCCCCTCTACATCTTCCCTCTCCCTTTCAGCTCTCTCTGTCATTCTTTCCCTGATTTCATCACTGTTCCACCCAGTCTCCTGAGATCCCATTTCCTTGCTCCTCTCGCCAATTTCCAGAATTGCAACTTTTGTTTACTGCCTGCTTAGTCTTTAATCCATGCAGCCACATTTTCTGCATTCTAATAAACTGTTTCTTTACTTTGAGAAGAGTTACATGATAATGGAATCCTCTTCCATATATATATATATATTTAATAATCTGGGTATACACTAACTACTTCGGCATTGCATCGAAATCTGTCTTTTGCACAGAAAGATAACTACTTGTAGAAATAATTGGCAATAAGAATTTTGAAATCCTTTTGTACAGAAGTGGGAAGCCTCAGAGTCCTTTTCTGACTCGACACAATTGCCCTGATTAATGTGCACCCTGGGCTCAGTCTGGCTTGAGATTTCCTAAAAGATATCACAATCCAGTTCCCAGAAGCCTCAAGCAGTGACTCCAAGGCAGAGAAGGCTTTCCTGAGCACTGCATGGGTTAGCAGGCCAACTGCTTCAGGACTGAAGAAGTGAAAAACATATATTGGAGTGCCCCCTTTTTTACACACAGCAGCAGTGGCCTTCATCCTTAGAATCACTCTAGCAAGGTCCCAAGATGTGCTGATTCAGGCATGAGAGAAAGCAGAATACATGGGAGGACTGACCCTACACTAAGCAGAGCAACGTGGCTACTTCAGGTGGCAGAGGAAAGCTGAGGGGTGGCAGCAAACCCCCCCCCAAAACCATTTCTCTTGAGCCTCCTTGGGTGCCATCCTCCTGACCCAGCACCCAAGTGGTAGCGAAATTTGCTTGCTGCTGGTTTTGATGCCTGCCCTGCAACCCTAAGCTAGCCTTCTGCCCTCAGATGTGGTGAGGACATTGCCCCATTGCCAGCATTGGAAGTAAGATTGACCTGCCAGTCCAGTTGACTTCGGTATGCAGGGGAGGCTGGTGACTCCTGTGTCAGTGGGGCTCCTTATCCATTGCAGCTTTTATTCTGAGCTTTATAAGAGCTATCCATGGTGCTGAGCTCCATCCCCAAAATAGGTTCACCACCATGGAGCACCATGGACAGCTCCCATAAAGGTCAGAATAAACGCTGCAATGGGTGAGGAGTCTGTATGTGATATGGTGGGGGGATGGGGCACCTTCTTGTTCTTTGCCTCAGGCAGCGAAATATTTTGGGCTAGCCCTGAGTATTTGCTGCCTGCCCTGTACCTTTGCTGCACCTGGTCAGAATGCCTCTGTGGACCCCAGGCTGGAGAAGGGGGGTGGGAATTTTGGAAGAGAGCTCAGCTGTAAGACATGCAGCGTTAGGTCGCATTCCTATTAAACTCCTGGATAAAGTGCCTTTGAGCACATGCAGCATACATTTCACTCACCACGACCAAGCCCTCCACAGACAGGTGAGGGTTTCTAGAGAAGAGGGCATCATTTCACCTTCGCCAGACACTGAACTCACAATAGCTGTCAATGCAGGCAGCATTCAGTAGTGTTGGGAAAATTGCAGAAAAGGGCAACTAAAACGATCAAGGGTCTGGAGCAACTCCCCAATGAGGAAAGGTTCCAACATCTCGGACTGTTTAGCTTAGAAAAATCGCAAGTGAGGGGAGACATGATGGAGGTGTACAAAATTATGTATGGTGTGGAGAAAGTAGATAGGGAGACACATTTTTGTCCCTCTCTCATAATATTAGAACCCAGTGGGGTCATCCGATGAAGTTGATTGGTGGGAGATTCAGGACAGCTAAAGGGAGTACTACTTCACACAGCACATAGTTGAACTAGGAAATTTGCTACCACAAAATGTAGTGACAGCAGCCACCAACTTGGATGGCTTTAAAAGGGGATTAGACAAATTTATGGAGGATAAAGCTATCAATGGCTACTAGTCATGATGGCTGCCTATTATCTCCAGTATTGGAGGCAGTAGTATGCCTCCATATACCAGTTGCTGGGGAACATGAGCAGGACAGTGCTATTAAACTCATGGCCTGCAATGTGGGCTTCCCATAGACATCTAGTTGGCCACTATGTGAACAGAATGCTAGATAGGCCCTTGGTCTGATCCTGCATGGCTATTCTTATGTAATGGACACTAATAGACGATCGGTTGTGTCAGATATCTGGAATACAGTCATCCATGTGCTGTAGTGGTTTAACATTGGGGATCCCCCCCCCCCCCGTGCAGAATGTATGCAAGGAGAGCAAGGAAGTTTAGATTCGACTGGCACAAACCATTTTAGAGCGTACTAACATTCCTTTGGGATTAACTTTGCCTGTGGTTTGCTGTCAGGATCAGCCCATGCCTGCCCCCTGAAACAGATGAGACTTCAAAGGAGGACCCCGCCACCAGCTCTCTCTAGTATATACTGGGATAAAGGGGAGTTCGCATACCCTGACAGACAGCCCATGTCCGCCACCACAGAAGATGCACCACCTGAATTGTCTGCAGAGTCTAAGGATCTTATGCATCCCAACTGGTCACACCCCTAACTGGGGCATCTTCCAGGTTAGCAGCCTCACTCTGACTGTCAAGTGTCTGCTGACTTCCCCTTTATCCCAGTATAATATGCAGGGGCTGATGGTTCAGGCCTCCTCCTCCTCCAAGGTCTTGTCTGGCTCCAAGGCCAGGCTGGTTATGACATCTCCCTGGTCATGCTCAACCTGTAGATTAGTGAACAGATTATTATAAAAGCATCACAAGTCTTATCCAAAGAAAAATTATTCTGCAAAGGCTGCCTTGAAATTCTTTACTTTAAGTATCTATGCTTAGTATCTATTTTGTCTTTACACAGCAGATAAAGCAGTGTAACAGCCACTGATAAAATAGCAGATGGAGTGGGAACAGCGGTAAAAATAAATAAATAAAAGCAAAATACTGTTTATTTTTTAAAAAAAGAAAAAAAAGTTTGGGTAGAGCTTTCTGAGGAGGATTTGATGAAAAACTGTCTACAGGAAGATGTAAAACAAATTAAAACTATACAAACAGAAACAAGATTTGTTCTTTTCCATCTGTCCCTTTCTCTCCTCCAAGAAATGTGTCATGTTCTCATCCAATAAAATGGTAAGAGGACTGGTATGATGATGTGTTAAATTAATTAGTTTTTGTGTAGGATGGTGGTGTCACTGCTCCATGGATCTGGCTATGGCGATAGATACTGCTATGTGCTGCTTTCTAGCCCTTCCAGTTTGTTCTGGACATTTAAGATGTACATGTTAATTCTGTGCTGAATTCCAAGCCAATCTTATGCACTCCATTACATGAACATCGATACAATTTGGATTCCTCATCTCTGTTGCATTATTGAACTTATTCCCCATGTTATACAAGTACCAGTTTTGCTTGTGCCTCTTTATACTCTGGATGTTGCGGACTGATAGTTTGATATTTAGGAAATTCGTTTTCTCATCTCTCATCACATTTCCCCCCCTTGTCATCAGATGTGGAAAAGAGTGGAAGGGAAACCGTTGCCACATGAAAGCTAAGCCTCCTTTGACTCCATCTTCCAGTTCTCTACAAAATGGTGGGTCCCGTGAAATCAATAAAATAACTTCAGGTGAATTTATGGAAATGTTTGCTTATTTATCTCACTCGCTTGTCTCTGCAGATACTTGGATTGGGTTGGGTATTGGATTAGCTTTCCTGTTGATTGAAGCTGTGGTTGCCGTTTCATGCATCCTTTCAAAGAGGAAATTGCCAAGAACGTAAGTGAAGCCTTTCATTGCATACAAAGCAAATCAGGCCCTGGAGTTGAACAAAACATGGGGAATACAGCCCATTTTCTTGGTTCAGCTTTTAAATCTCACCTTGTTGATAAGAACAACGGAAAGGTTTTTCAACTCTAGATGACTTTAAGTGGATATAAGACTCAACAGAGAATAAGTTGCAACTTGATTGCCGAAGTAAATTCGTGGTTTGGATGACAGTATAAAGCATGGTTTTTAGAAATTCATCACCATTAATTAAATGTGTTTATAGAAGGGGTGTTAGGAAGTAGCTGTGGCTTTTTGAAAAACCTTTCCAAGGGCAAATTAATCATCAAATGAAGACCAGCTTCCATGGATACCTCTGGTAGCTCCTTAAACCATTGAGAGCAGACTTGAGTATTAACTATATTTTTAATGTTAAACTTTGTTTAAAAATTAAAAACGAGGTGGTTTTTTTGAGTATGCATTTGCGCGCGCAAAAGAGGAAATAAGAGTCGAGACACAGAATGATGGTGAAATTATGGGCCACATTTATTGATTCGAGGATCTGGGAAGGGACGAGTGCGGGTGCTAGCTAAACCGGCTCTCGGCCAGTATACCCTTCAATGGGCGAAGCATCCCAATCGGAGGTGTGGCGCTGTAACTCGCCACTCCCCAATTTTACACCATGCGGTGTCGGAAGGCCTCCTCCATGTCACCGCACGGGGCCATGAAACGCCATGCGGGTGAGAGGAATTGGCCTCAAAGGCGGACCCTATCTCCCTGGCCGTGCCGTGAAACTGGGCTCAGGTGAGGCTAAGGTATCGCCAGTCACCTGAAAGGTGCCGTGGGATGATCACCGAACCTCACCCCACTGCCTAAAACCCGCACTTACCGCCAATGTGACCAAATCAGGGAGACTACGCAAAACAAAAAAGCACCCAACCCAAGAACACAGTGTAGAGTAGGCGAAACACGCACACCACCACCAGGCCAATCAGCAATGGTGAGCCAAAATTCCTACTCGGCCCCGTCAACCGGCGACCAGAAATCCCACACTGTGAATTGGGAGGGAGGGAGGGAGCTGCTTTGAGAAAAGAGGCAGAGGGTGGAGCAACGCTGCCTAATAAAGGCCTCCACCGCTCCTCCCACCGCCTTGAGCCCATAGGTGGTTTCTAAATTAAACAGCCTCACCTCTCATTCCTCTACGCGTGCAAATAGTCCTCCCACCAACAGCTACGCGTTGGTGGGGGAAGGGGATTGCGCGCGCAAAAGAGGAAATAAGAGTCGAGACACAGAATGATGGTGAAATTATGGGCCACATTTATTGATTCGAGGATCTGGGAAGGGACGAGTGCGGGTGCTAGCTAAACCGGCTCTCGGCCAGTATACCCTTCAATGGGCGAAGCATCCCAATCGGAGGTGTGGCGCTGTAACTCGCCACTCCCCAATTTTACACCATGCGGTGTCGGAAGGCCTCCTCCATGTCACCGCACGGGGCCATGAAACGCCATGCGGGTGAGAGGAATTGGCCTCAAAGGTGGACCCTATCTCCCTGGCCGTGCCGTGAAACTGGGCTCAGGTGAGGCTAAGGTATCGCCAGTCACCTGAAAGGTGCCGTGGGATGATCACCGAACCTCACCCCACTGCCTAAAACCCGCACTTACCGCCACAGAGAGGGACTGGCTAAGCCAAGTCCCCTCTCCCCCACCTGCGCTGAATAAATTCGAGCAGGGCCCTTCGCAGATCCTCCAAGAAAATATCGTTACCCCCGTCGGAGAGATGAACGCCATCTGCCCGATACAGCTCCCCCCGGGCCAAGGAGATCACAGGGTGAGGAATCGCAAAACCTACCCCTCCGAGGCCCCTACAAAGCTGACGATTCAGCCTTCTTCCCGCTCTGTTTAAGGCGTTGGGGCTGCACCACCCCGCCACAGAAACGAGACATATGGGACCAGAGAATCTGGACCCCAGGCCAGCACTGCCACACAACAGCAAGGTCCGTAAATGCTTGCTCAATCAAGGACTTGCCCTCGAGCAATCCAAGATCATTCCCACTGAGGTGCACCACCAGCACGTCTGGGAAGATGGCCACATGGCCTGACCGGAGCAAAGTCGGAAGGAGGCCGCTCCACTGCATTCCACGCCGACCCAGCCATTGCCCGTCAGCGATCCGGCTGATCCCAAGCTGGGGTCCAACACACGACCGTGCAGCTCTCTGGGCAGCCCAGTACACCATGCTGTGTCCGAACACGAGCACACGAATTGGCCTCGATCCACTCCAGTGACCTGCAACAAGAAGAAAGGCACAGCAGCAGCACCACTCACGGTAACTTTTCGAATATAAGAATGATAGTCAGCTGAGCGCCACCGGCCCACAGCCTGTATTTCAGCTGGTGGAAAATTCAGAGCAGCGACCGTCCAAAACAAACAAACAAACAAACAAACCAACAACTGATGACTGTAGAATGCTCTAAGCACCTGGCATGTACTGTACCAGTGACTGACAGGAGTGTCTTAAACCAACACCACACCTCTCAAAAGTGCGGAGAAGCAAAAGCTCGGCCTTGACTATCAAGTCTGCAAAGGCCACATACTCAATATTGTTGATCCGAATAATCGCAAATGCAGGCAGCACTTGGGTAATATTATGCTTCTGCAATACAGCCATTCCAGTGCGTTCGAAGAACAGGATGTTGCTTTCATGTGCGATTGCAACTACAGGGGAGGCAATACATTGCACTCCCTGCCTGGGCCAGGATTGGAGTCGGCCATCGTCGTATCTATGGACACTCATGGCAGCTGCCTACTGCTCCAGTAGTAAGAGAAGCCCCGTAGGCTAGGCAGGGGCTATAAAGGGAACCAAACAGGTGGCTTGTATTTCACGGCCGGCAGACAGGAATTAGCATGTGCCGCACCTTGACAACCGAGGGTGCATAAAGCACGCCCGACTATAACTATACACTTCATGAAAAACTGTCACAGACGCAATCAGCAATCTGGGCCAAACATAGTGCATGGAAGCACATAGGTTGGACGAGCCTTATTTTGTTGCATACCATCCTTGCACTGCCAAAACGGTTGCAGCCTCTGACAGAAAAACCCCTACTTCCTTAGAGGAAATAAAAGGGGTATGGAATTGCCTAGAGCCACCTAAAAGGAGGCCTCGAAGAGGAAATGCGCTTATGGCAACTGAGCCCCCAATTGATGCCGTAGAGGCAAAGGATTGCTGCCCATATCTTAGGGATACCCACTTGCTGATACCCTAAGCAGTCTCCCGGGAAGGCAAAAATGAAATTGGGCCCTTCCCACATTAATGAGAATATGAGCCCGCCCACCTATAGCTGGCACCCCATGGCAGTCCATGCCAGAAGATCAGAGGGCAAAACCAATTATACTAGGACATGGATCACTCTATTGAAAGCATGAAGTAACCCAAAATTGGGAACCCATCCCCACCTGTAGGAGGCATGTAGCCAAGAGAGGATGCCTGAAGCAAAGTCCACCTGAGTACTGCCCAATGACAGCCAATCACACTGCCTACTACCCCTAACTCAAGCAAAACAGGGGAACCAAAATAAATAACATTGAGGATGAAGGCAAGTCATTATCAGGTCCAGGAACTAGATGGGCCAAACGAATCCCATAACTCTGGGAATGGAAGTAACCCTTTCAGAGTTACCTGCTTGAAATTGTCATGAAGTGATGAAAGAAGTTCAAGCCACCAGAGAAAGCACATGGCTTAAGAGCATTGGGACTCACGATTATGCGCTGGGTGAAGAAATAAATGATGAAAACATCTCCTCAAAGGACTAACAGGTACGCTACTGCAGATCCAGGAATTGCCTCATGGAGAACACACGGCTTAAGAGCACCGGGGAAAACAGCAAAAGAAAACATACAGTATTAATATCAAGGGATGGCATGGCAGGGGACAAAACCATGAAATGAACAAAGACGTCATAATACCCAAGCGGTTGAGGCAACGGGAAACAGAACGGGGCTGCACGTGGGTGTCAGGTACTAGCAGGGCGTATGTATCAATGCCCGCTGAACTGCAAATAAAAACGCCACACGAACTAACAGCACGACTTGGCATGATAAAATTGCTCTTGCAAGCCCAGAACATGACTTGGTTGGCAATGCCAGGACAACACGGATTAAGAAAAGTGAGCAATGCCACATTCACTATAAAAACCTTAAGTGAAGCAAGATTTGTGTGGGCGTATGTCCCGCATTAAAATAATTAAGATCATACGAAAATTAATAGGGTGAACATGAAGTCCCTATCATTAACACGCCAAGACCACTGACTGGATAAACTGAATCAGACCATTGGGCCATCCAGTCCTTTACCCCCGACATTGAGGAGCAATGGCCACCTGGGTTCCAGGCAGGAGGCCCCAATGAGATGCCGGGAACCTGTTCCCGGGACCCCCGGTACACAAGCCAGAGTTAAACCATAGAGCCACAGCCAAGTGCTCATGGAAACACCCCTTTCTTTTTCCCTGCCATCAAGCCCCCCATCATGAGGCAACCCAATGCCAAATAATATAAGGGGATCACCAGTGGCAGATTTCTTCCTGCTGGATAACTATACAGCACATAGAAATCCGCTTTATACTGAGTCAGATTATTGGTCAAACTAGCAAAATACAGTCTGCTCTGACTGGCAGGGGCCCTCCAGGGCACCAGGCAGGGATCCCTCCCAGCTCCACCTAGAGAGGCCAGAGACTGAACCCGGGACCCTCCGCATGTAAAGCAAGTGCTCTACCACTGAGCCATGACCCATTCCTAAATTGAGAAAAGTTAATGAAATGAGGACCACCAGAACAACAGACCACTCGGCTCAGTACCACCGACTAGCAGTGTCTCTCCATGATTTTAGGCAGGATTGTTTCCCAACCCTCCTAGAGATGCTGAACAAGTGGGCATACGCTTGCAAAACGGGTGCCCCACCTACAGAGCAATGGCAATTAACTTGCAACAGATTGTTTTACCGGTAATTCACTTGTTTCAGTACTAGAGCAATCAGTGTTTCACATACTTTCTCGCACAGTGATCTTGTGAGGTAGACCGGGATACGAACCCCCTATTTTAAGGAAGGTATTGTGTAGTATTGTACTGGTATCCTGCCTGCTTTCCTGCAAGGAAGCCAAGGCGGTGCACACAATTTTCTTTACATGTTATCCTCACAACAACCCTGTAAGGCATGGCAGGCCGATAAGGCATAAAACAAGAGGGGGGAAGGTAAACCAACCCGTATGTGTAAGGCAGGGCCAGAACCTGTGCAAGTAAAGCAAATTTTACCGCCAGACCATAGACAATTAAGGATATAGAAAGTATGAACAAGTGAGCTGTCATTGCTCAGCTAATACCATTAGTAACTAATCACAGAATTATATATATATATATATATATATCACAACAACTCTGCAAGGTAGGAACAAGGCAAAAATCAGTAGGGTAGGAATCCAATGCCCAATCGTTGCCACACGAGCCAGATGGGACCCCTCACATAGGCAGGCAAGAATCAGGGTAGTAGCATGGGGGGGCAGGGCGGCCACGTGAGCAAGCAAGCCCCCCCCCACAAACCAAGGGCCTAGAATTTGTGCTCCTTTATTATCATTATTATTATTGTCATTGGAATTAGTATTATCTAGCTATGTATAGCAATTATTCATGTGTATGTATATATATACATACACACACATATACAACGACCACCCTGGAAGGTAGGACAGTGATGGAAATTGGGGCCCACAATCACAACAATATCGAGGTATTTGGTTGGCAACTGTGAACAACAACCCCATGAGGTAGCACATCAGGCAAAAGAGCACAAGTAGCCATTTCTCTCCTAACACACAATATGCTTATCAAGGGAACCGAGGAGACGCCTCAAAGCCTAAGAGGGCAAAGCCCTATAGAGGCCTGCGAAGGAGGCCCCCACTGGAGCCCCAAAATGGCCTGCAAACAGAGGCCTGCGAAGGAGGCCCTCACTGAAGCCCTAAATCGGCCTGCAAACAGAGGCCTGCTAAGGAGGCCCCCACTGGAGCCCCAAATCGGCCTGCAGCCAGGAGGGAGGCCCCACCAGATCCCACCCTCCAAGCTGTGCCTAACGTGCTAATGATCCAGCACCTACTCCCAGTAACAGGCAAGGCATAGGGAGGGCCCTGGACTAGGCCAGCAATCCCCCCCACTCACCCCCGAAAAAGCCCACAAAGGGGGGGAGGGAAACAGAATCAAATAAAATTAAAGTAAGAGAGAGAAAACAAGAAGAGATGGGATCAGAGAGAGCAGGGAGTCCCAGGACTCCACCCCTACTGGTCCCACACAAACCACAGTAAAGGCACCAACTGGCACAGAACTTTCCTCCAGCAGCTGCTTTGAGAAAAGAGGCAGAGGGTGGAGCAACGCTGCCTAATAAAGGCCTCCACCGCTCCTCCCACCGCCTTGAGCCCATAGGTGGTTTCTAAATTAAACAGCCTCACCTCTCATTCCTCTACGCGTGCAAATAGTCCTCCCACCAACAGCTACGCGTTGGTGGGGGAAGGGGATTGCGCGCGCAAAAGAGGAAATAAGAGTCGAGACACAGAATGATGGTGAAATTATGGGCCACATTTATTGATTCGAGGATCTGGGAAGGGACGAGTGCGGGTGCTAGCTAAACCGGCTCTCGGCCAGTATACCCTTCAATGGGCGAAGCATCCCAATCGGAGGTGTGGCGCTGTAACTCGCCACTCCCCAATTTTACACCATGCGGTGTCGGAAGGCCTCCTCCATGTCACCGCACGGGGCCATGAAACGCCATGCGGGTGAGAGGAATTGGCCTCAAAGGCGGACCCTATCTCCCTGGCCGTGCCGTGAAACTGGGCTCAGGTGAGGCTAAGGTATCGCCAGTCACCATAGGTGGTTTCTAAATTAAACAGCCTCACCTCTCATTCCTCTACGCGTGCAAATACGGTAGTCCTCCCACCAACAGCTACGCGTTGGTGGGGGAAGGGGATTCTCCTAACACATATGTTAGGAGAAACGAATACCAAAAATGCATACACTAGGGGAAATGCATACATTAGGAGAAATGTCTCCTAATGTATGCATAGTTGTGTGCAATTTCCCCTACGGTACAGATTTTTTGTGTGCATTTCTTAAATGGAGAATTGCATCTCAAAATTCAAGAGAAATACAAAAACTGAAGGATAATTGTGTTCCAGTTTGCATTTTAGTTTTTAATTCGTATTAAAATGTGAACCAGATTAATTTATTTCCCATCCATACTTATGGGGGGGGGGGCTTGGGGGCAATAGAAATGAGGGAATTGAGTTTCTATGAACTACATTCACCAGGGAATCACAACATTCGCACAAAATGGTAACGCGGAATAGCTGATATTTCTGGCTTATTGGTAATGCTGCCAGGGAACAGATTGCTTTTGCCAAGGGTCTGAAATGATGGTATGCAAAGGCCTTTTGAAATTAAGCTGCGGGCTGCATGAAATTGGGCCGAGGGGTGCAGGTTGCTCACCCCTGACCTACAGGCTTCAGACCATCAAGTGTGTGTTTGGAAGAAGAGGATGAGCTGCTGTTTTACATCAGACTACGATTTCATTCAGATCTGCCACTTCCAAGGCGAAATATTCCTCATAACTCCTGGCAAGAGTGTCGCTTCCGAAAAAGCATTGCATGTTTGCCTTTGTGTGTCTGCATGAAATGTCAAGACTTCAGTCAGTCATCTGGAAAAGGCCTTCGCATGACTGGAACTCTTACTGGAAAGGGATGGTATAACTCGACCACAGCCAACCCCGTGGCTTGGCAGAGGCTGTGGTGTTGCTATCATGAAAGGCAGATATAGGAGCAACTCTGTGGCTTCGGGTTAGCACAGTGCTAACGTTTTTGTGCACAATTCCCCAAACTGTTGGAACGTGGAGGCTTTGCATATTAATGGTGTTTGAACTCCAGAGGTTTCAATTCGGAGCAAAGGACTAGGAAATAGCTGGCAGGCAGCACCTGTTCCCCCCTTTCATTGGCGGCTCTCCTTGTTGACTGAGTGAGGGTAAAGCACTCTAATGACTTTCAGCTGAATGGTGTGTAGGAGGATATTTATGGCCATCATTTTATCTCAAGGTTGAATTATTATACTTAAACAAGCCAAAACAAATACATTTTATCTAGCTTAACTGTGTTGGTTCCTTAAAGCCGATGATGATGAATCTAATTACCATTTTTAAAAAGTGTGCATAGTTTCTGTCAGATAAATCACTCCAATCCAGAGGAAACAAGGTACATGCAGAAATAGGTTTTCACATGTAGATCAGCAATACAAGCTGCTCAGCAGCTTGCTGTATTGAGGGGAAAGCTGCACATGCCTTCCCGAGTCTACTCAGAGAACTAAGTCCCATTGGGTTCAGTGGGACTTACCTCCAGGTAAGTGTGTATAGGACTGCAGCCTTAGTAACACACACATAAGCCTATCCTGTACACATCCCCATGTAGAATTATTACTTGGATGGGAGACCCCTCCTCTAGTTTCCTGCATTGAGCAGGGGGTTGGACTCGATAGCCTTGTAGGCCCCTTCCAACTCTATGATCTATGAAATCTATGAATCCTGCTCATACACTTAGCACTGTGTATGTGCACATGCATCTGTAGTCAGCCTCATGCTACTACTAAGGGCTCTCTGGGTTATATCAAGTAAGTGCAGCATCCAGAACTTCCTTGGGGTCCATCAGTTTTTTTAATGTGCTCTTATTTGATTTTTGGATGGTTTCATATTTTATGTTGGTTTTTAATTGTGGATTTTATTGTTGTTAGATTGGGTATAAAACTGGTAAAATAAATATTGTTTTCACACAGGCTGCAGACGTCAAGTGGAGCAAGAGTTCTTCTGGAGAAAGGGAGAAAGGAGACAGTGTGGGGTAATGGTTAAGAGTATGGAGCTAAGACTGGGGACAGCTAGGTTCAAATCCCTTGTCAGCCGTAAAGCTCACAGAATAAGAACCTTAGGTCAATCAGTCTCTTTCAGCCTAATCTACCTAAAAGGGCTGCTGTGGAAATAAATGGGTAGCTAGGGGCAGAGAAGGCACCTTCTGTATGCTACCCCAAGTGAAAAATAAATGAGTAAAGATATCTTGGAGGGTAGAAATACATATGATCCTGTGGCTACTGCATAGACAATGAGAAGATGTACCTCTTCTCTTAATAATCAGTTTTGTCATCCAGATGTAATCCTTCAGTAGCTTCAGGGCAGAATCCAAAGGGGGCACTTACACCTCCACCAATTCTTTTGCACCCCACAGTTTCTGTTGCACAAGTGGTGGGTCCTGCCGATTCTGTTGCGCAAGCGGACCCACCGCTTGCACAACAGAGATTTAGTGCTTCCCAGAGGAAGCCCTGAAACAAGCGGAAACCCTCGATTCTCAACTGGGACAGGTCAGTGAAGCTCCCTTATGCGAGCTCTGCTGACCTACTCCGTTCCAGAAACAAGCATTTTCTTTCCTTTCCAGTTGTCCCAGAAGTACTAAATCTTCCTTCCACAAGTGGTGGGTCCCACTTGCAGATGGAAATTGGCAGGCAGGGATGTACGGACTTTGTTAGAACTGTTCTGTCTGCGTTTCGTGGAGCCTTTTGTTCCGTCGCCTGCTCAGTGACAGAATCGGATTTTGTGCAAATGCTTTCGTACATATTTGTGCAAATTTGCACACCTGAAAATGCACAAATCTCCCAAATTGCACATTTTCACGCTTAATTCTATGGGGGGGTGCATTTTCAGTTGGTGGTTCCCCCCCCCCCGTATTTTTCTAGGACTAAATTTGTGTAAAATTACAGAAAGTAAAAAAAAATGAACACCTGGTCCACGAGTCCGCGGAATCCGTGCAACTCAGGAAAAGCCGGTCTGCACAGAATCCGTGGCCCGGATTCATCGAAATCCTAACTCATTTGACTCTGTTGCAGATTTCTCTGACATCCCTATTGGCGGGGCATAAGGGAATTGGTGGAGGTGACAGCACCCCGTTGGATTCCGCCCTCAGAATTATTTCCCCCCAATCCCTGACAGAAAAGTCCCATCACCATCTAGTTAAGAAAGCTTTGCTTCATTCTGGTTTTAATCTTCTTCCAGAGCTTGCAAGAAACATGCATCATATTACAGGTTTTGTGATTTAATGCAAAGAAACTGGATGAATATCTTCTATCTATCTATCTATCTATCTCCAGAGGAAAACCACAAAATCATTTGTCCGATGAGATGGAGTTGGGTGTGACAATGATGAGAGGTATAAAGACCCCATTAGCAATAATATAAAGGGGCAGAAAGTGCCTGAGCAGGAAATGAAGTGTAGAACTAGGTGGCCCTGAGCTATATATTAAAAGCCTAATCAAGCAAGAAATATATACATAGAGGAATTCTGAGGCAATCAACAAAAGCACCACTTGACTCTGACTGGAGTCCATCTTGACCCATGTGTCATCAACTGAATGGGATAAATAAGTTCTTTTTTTTTTTTTGTCTGACTCAAACTGTGTGCAACAGGACTTCATATTGGTATAGTAGAGCTTTAGTTTTATTTATGGAACCTTTTAGACAACTTTTTAAAGTACTGTATGTACGGTATCTGGGGAGTCAGTTTAATCTGAATAGGTCAGTTGGCACTTTTCCCTTTCAAGATGTTTTTTCCCTGCTCATGAAGGTGACGTATCTCAAGTGGGGGGGGGGGGGAACCCTATTTGGTTGCTCAGTCTTTCAAGTGAAAGCAAGTACATTTCTTCTGCTACATACTCAGTCTGGTCCAGAGATCTGTGTGCAGCTGGCGTGTTCAAATGAGAACACGTGTGCATGTATAGCATCCCCATTCATATCAATGGAAGGAGCTAATTCATGTATACTCAAGTTCTAGTAACAGGTCTCCCAGTTCTCATAATTTGAGATTATCCTTGTTTGAGATCTTAAAGTTCACTACCTTTTTGAGGAGTGCCTTCTCAATCACCTCAGGTCTGCCGTAACACTCCTCCAGCCTTTCCCATGCTGCTTTCAGAGCAGCTCTGCGGTTGCTTGCATGTGCTGCCCAGAGCATCATTATGTACATTGAAGACTCATTACCTAATGATTTGGCTAGCAGGTCGAGCTCCTTACCTGCAGTGATATCTAGATTCCTGGAATGTGGACCTCCGTGCTTGGTAGTTTTCAGGACAGTCATCAAACTTGGCAAGTCCTCTGTTGACAAGCAAGTGGCAGATCAGATATTTGGCAAGATCTATCATACTTGAGTCTTCAGACTGAGTACGATGAGGCATTTGCCCCTTACTGTGGTGTGGCACAGTGGTCTGTAGATTATCTGTAGTGTCAGGATTGAATAGCAGAGCCGAGTTCTGCTGATGAGACATGTAAGGGACGCAGGGCCGGCGCTACCGCTAGGCCAACTAGGCTGTTGCCTAGGGCGCGTAGCGGAAGAGGGCGCAGAACGCTGCGCTCCTCTTCGCTGCCGGCGCGCTCCTGCCCTGCCCGCCCGCCCGCCCGCCTCACCGAGAAAGCCAGGTCAGTGCGGGGGATTGCGCCCAGAGTAGTGGTGGGGCCGAGCCTGGGTGCCTCCCCCCACCTTGCCTCGCCTCCGCACCGCCTCCCCCCCACCTCGCCTCGCCTCGCCTCGCCTCTGCACCGCCTCCCCCCCGCGCCGCCTCCCCCCCACCTCGCCTCGCCTCGCTTCGCCTCCGCGCCGCCTCCCCCCCGACACCTACCTTCTCCGCGCTGTTTCCGGAGCCCCGCCCGCGCTCTGTTTTGGCGGGAGGAAACAGGGCAACAGGGCTTAAGCAGCCCTGTTTTGGCAGCCAAAAACAGAGCGCGGGGGTCCCTTTTCGGAGGAGGCGTGGGAAGGTAGGTGGGGGGCGGCAGCGTGTGGGGGGGGAGTCCGGTGGGGGCGGCGGGAGGTTGCAGAGCAGGGCTGCTTTCCGGAGCCCCCCCCACGGCACGAGAGGGGGGGTGCTAAATATAATTTAGCCTAGGGCGCCAAACTGCCCTGCACCGGTCCTGAAGGGATGGTGCAGGGGGTGCATGCCTTATGCTTCTAGTGGCGGTACTTTGGCAGCTGTGTGTTGAACCTGGTCTGGTTCTCACTGACAATTTGATTCTAAGACCAAGGCAGCACAACTTCCTGTGCATACATGCTTCAATCACAAATCAATTGTGGTGCCTCCATATGTGTGTGTGCATCTGGGTCACCATAGATATGGTGGCATTTGTATCAAAGCATGCATTGAGCTTGCCTGCGTGATGGGCTTATATGGCTCAACGCATACAGTAATACCTTGGATTGCAAGTAACTTGGTCTGAGAGCGTTTTGCAAGACAAGCAAAAAAAAATTAAAATTTTTGACTTGATAAACGAGCAAGGTCTTGCAAGACAAGTAGTCGTAGGGATGTAACCGCTCGCCTCGAGCGGGCGTAGCGGGCCGAAATCGGCCCTGCTCACGTCCGCCAGAGACTCGCTTTAATATAAAAGTGTTTTGGATTACAAGCACGGTTCCGGAACGAATTGTGCCCTCAATCCAAGGTATTACTGTAGTCTGCGGTGTGTTGGATGGAAACCTCTGAATCAATTCCATCAAGCTGACTCTCCCCACCGTCCTGTCTTTCAAGGACCTTGGCTTGGGCCTCAGCTTCTGCCTCTCTTTCTAGACACAGAGCTTCTAGGTTGGCTTCCAGCTCGGCCTTCCTGCGTACTTGGCTAGTGGCTTTTGCTTTTATGGTTGCTTCTTTTTTTGCCATAAGAGACACATGCCCGTGCAGCTCTGCTTCAGCCCATGATTTGGCAACAGTTATGCTGACTGAAGATGAATCTGATTGTGCAGATCTCATTGCCCTGGTGGAGTGCCTGGAGGAGCAAGAGAGCACATTGTGAACCTGCTTCTTGCAAGTGACTGGCTCTGTGCTTCTGCAATAGATCTTTTTACAATGTTGTCTCAGTCCTGATTTATTGTCTCTTGAATAACTCATTCCCCCAAAGATAAATCTGTACTGAGTTTTGTTAAGAGGGAAAGATATTTTCCAGATTACAGTAGGTAGTATGTGTAGTTGTACCTCAGCTGGGCTATAGTCAGTTGTATCCCAACTTCATCTGCAGCATTTGTGAGTTTATGTATATCTTGTTCTTCTTTGCACCAGGCCTTTTCTGCCTTCTGGTACTGAACTTTCTCAGCTTCATACACTTCCGGGGCCTTTTGGGTCAGTACAATTTGCCTTCTGGGTCTATCCCCTTCTAGGTCCTGAAGAGCTTGTGCTGTAGTCTCAGAATCTCCATCAATGGGCTTGGGTTCTGCCATAATACTGGAGGAGCAAAGAATCTGTAGTCTGCACTCCAGATCTGGCCCTGGCAGTATGTCTGAAGCGTGGCTGAAGGGTGAGGCCTAGCTGTAGGGATGTAGCACATGGTGTGGGCATGAGTCACTGGGCCTGCTGGATTGCTGTCTTTTTTCACTGTTCTGGCTTCAACACACCTTGGGCTGTGTCTCTAGCCAGGCGGTTAAACTCGCATCTAATCCACTACTATATAACTCAAAACTTCATCTTGATTGAAACATAACATAAACAGGAAACAACAAATAAATATAGGATCAATACTCAGTAGCAGAAGGATGGGGAAAGGATAAGCTAGATGGACAAGGTGGATGGGTGAGGTGAAAAAACAGTGCAAGGCCAGGCCTTCAGGCTGCAGCTCAGAGCAGTAGCAAAGAACCAGGACTGAGGGCGGTTTCTTCCAAACTGAAGAAGAGCTGATAAAACCAGATCAAAATTCCATCTAGGAACAACTAAGCAATGCATGACAACAAGGCCTGATCAGTCACTAACAGATTCATAAAGATAAAATTAAAGCAGTTACAAATGCAGAGCCGAGGGGGCGACATAAGAAATAATATAATGCCCAGTTGAGGTGGAACATTAAACCTGGAACCCTATGCATGCAAACTATGTGCTCTGCCACTTCTGATAATAATTTGCCCACCACATGTCCATGCTCTGATGCTGAAAGGGGAGGAATGGGACAACTCCCAAGAAGAGGGACAACTTGTGACATAAGTGTCCTCCTCACCAATCAGGCTAAAGCATTAATGAGGAACAGAATGTTGCACATGGAAACCTGGAACTGAAGCACAGACTGTGAGAGGTCATGGGATGCACTCTGGATTGCATCCCTGCTGGTGTAAACATCAGTGCATCATGGAGAAACATAGCAATCTGGGGTCCCCTTTAGATGTAGTTGCCACCATGTGGGAACCACTTTTCTATGAAGCGTTCCCATCCAGCTGAAGGCTGTGTCTGAATTATGTAACATTAGGGAGGCCAATCACCTGGCTCTTTCATGTGGAATTGGCAGTTGTTTCTGTGGGGAAGACCCATGCCATCAGCCCTGCCCAAGTGATTGCCTCATTCAGAAGCAGCCCCACAGTCGCCTGGGATCGCTGCACGGAAAAGCAGCTTGGCCTCACACACAGCTCTGGCTACATCTCATCATCATCAGGCGATCACTCGTGACCGAGTAAGATTGTCTTCCAGGATAAAAGGAGGAAATTCTAAAGAAGATTGTGTAGACTCTAGCGATGGGTCCGTAAGTGACTGTGGAGGCCAATTCTAGATCTAAGGCGTCATCTACATCTAAGGCGTCATGAAGACTAGGGACAAAAGGAAGGGTGGAAATATTTTGAATAAATCAACGGGCAGCTAAATGCACCCTAAAATGCATTATGCCTCTTTGTGATCTCTTTAAGTCTTGATTAGGGTGTGTGTGTGTGTGTGTGTGTGTGTGTGTGTGTGTGATCAATATCTCCTTTCTCCATCTATGTTTGGTAATGATGATCATGTGTGCTGTGGGATACATGCACTGCAGGATGCATATTACATAATCACTATTTGTTGCTTTTTAGGTGATGAGTTTAGCAAAAACCAATTCTCCATGTGATCTGCTTTGAGGATCCAAGATGATTAAACTTTTCCTTCTCCACTCGACAGTGTTTTTGGTTCTGTTAAAAAAGAAAAGCAAAAAGAAGCAACTGCCTGAGCTCTCTCACTAAACATTTGTTTTCTCTAGAAATTCAGGCCCCTGGCATTCCCTCACCCCCCCCACCCCAAACTGATCCCTGCTTTTTCCTCTCTAGCCTTGTTATTTTGGAACTTAGTCTATTTTCATTTCATACACCAAGTACGATAACACGAATCAATATAATATTCTGGCCCATCTTCTGATTACTTTGGACAATTTGCAAGCAGGGTGGGTTGGCTTCTTCCTTGCTGTAAAGTGGCGAAACAACTTCATGCTCATTGTGAGACCTTGTGAAGGCTAGACTGCTGATTACTTAACCATGAGCTATCATCATTTCCACTAAGGGTAATGACTCTGTTATGGCAGACAACAAGCAAACATTCAAGGACGAGATTGGCCCACATAACTGCTCTGTGCATGCTAGAAGAGTCTTTTTCATCTCTGTTGTTGTTGTTGTTGTTGTGGTATGTTTAAGTGTTGACTGACTCGTGAGGAATCTGGGCCTATGGGGGAAAAAAGAGGGTGCTAGAACTTATTGCAGTGTTCTCCAACCTTGGGTCCCCAGATGTTTTTGGCCTACGCTGGCTGGGGCATGCTGGGAGTTGTAGGCCAAAAACATCTGGGGACCCAAGGTTGGAGAACACTGACTTATTGAGAAGTCAGTGTGTGTGTGTGTGTGTCAGGGCTAGCGGATTGGGAGTGAGCTGGAAGTAGGCAGGGATGGAGAGTCTGAGAATTCAGTCCAGCGTTGTAGTGGAGCCAGGGCTTGCAGGGTCGAAGTACCAGTCCAGGACTTTTTGACTAGCAGGGATAATTATGTCATCTGCCACCCCATTGGGCTTCCTTGTTCCCTCTGAACTAAGCTGAAATCCTATAGGAGCTGGGTGGGGGTGGAGGTAGATTTTCCTAGCAACCATATATTGTTATGTGAGCCATCCCTATTGTAATGCAAAAGTATTTTGGGGTGGCCTGGTGTTGAATGGGCAGTTAAGATTCATTAACTTTACAAAAGACCTGCTCCTGCTGGAGAGGAAAACTGCTCGGACTGGTTTGTTGGTATGGATCAACACAGCTGCCTGCATTTTTGGCCTCTCCTTGGGGGCGTGGCTATGGGGACTGTCATGATGAGCACCTGCACTTCAGAATTCACCGCTATGCCACTGGCCCAGTATAGATAATGAACTGTGCCGGAGTCAGCAGGTGTAGAGCTCTAAGCCAGGAGTGAAACTTTTTTCTGTGGAGTGCCACATTCCCTCAGGGATAATCTCACAGGGGCTGCATGGCAGTGGTGGGCGGAAGGCAGTGAAGGGTGAGAGGCAAACCCAAAAGTGGCCTGGGGGCCTGGGGCACCCCTTTTCTCTCTCTCTCTCTCTCTCTTTCTGCAACCTCCTTTTTTCTGCCTCTTCCTCACCTGGGAAAGGACAAGTCACTCTTGCAAGAGGTCTGAACCATTTCCCCGCTCCTATCCTCCTCCTCTCCCTCTGGCCTCCCCCCTCCCCTTACATGAAATTAGGCCAAGAGCCACATTCTCCTGTATGCAGATGGTGAGGGCCGCCTGGTGCATTGTGTGAACACACAGGAAGGTTAACTGAACCCCCATTGAGTTTCAGTACCAATGCAGGCCACTGTGAGACTGGATGTATCAGCATAGTTCAGCATTCTTGAGCATGGTGCAGGATTTTCCCTATCCGTGTTGCTTAAGAACACAATTCTATGGATGTTTTTTTTACTTGGAAGTAAGTTCCATTGTGTTCCATGGAATGTGTACACACACACTCTGTAAGTATTGCAGTCATAGGCTGCAATAGTATTGCATCCTAACACTGGGCTGTCCTGTCAAAACACTGAGATTGCTTATTCAGTGCTAGTTAGTGGGATTGGCTTAGCAAATGGAAGGCTCCTTAAGGTCAATGGGACAATGCTGGGGTATGTGGTTTTAGAATTCTAACCATGTAGTTAAATTACTAAAGTGACTTTTGACTCAACATCTATTTGTCAGAACCACAATAGAACAAGCAAGCCATTTCTGCACACAAGTGATGGTTTCTTCCAGCCACCACTCCACATTTTTGCCCATTTCATCTGTTTGTAGCACACTAAATTGCTGATTCTCTCTCTCTCTCTCTCTCTCTCTCTCTCTCACACACACACACACACACACACACACACGTACATGGAAGAGGAAGTGCTCTGGGCTAGGTTGCAGAAGGAGAATCTGATGATGCTCCTCCGGGGGCAGGAATGCGGAGGAACTCAGCTCTGGGGAAGGAAAGGGATGGGAAGTCAAATAGTTCCAGGGCCTTATAAAATCAGGCTGAGGGCCTCAAGCAGCCCACAAGCCACACGCTGCCCACTCCTGTCTAATTTCTATGAAGTACTTATTGGGGATGAGGTGGTTATGGAAGGGAGGATTACTGTGCTGAAAAACAAACGGAGCAGAGACTTGGGGATTGGTACAGTGGGGGGGGGGATGATGGATGATGATGATGATGATGATGATGATGATGATGATGATGATGATGATGATACAGCGGGGAGGGGGGAATGTAGGAGAATGTATTTATTAAGGAATTAACTTTGCCCATTGCTACTAAACTGTAAGAAAGTCATTTTAAAATATTGTAATAATGGGATATGATGCTAGCAAAGCTAAACAAAATGTAAATTAGGCTAAGTTATTCCTGCTGGAGACATCCAAACCTAAATACAGGTTATTATCATATGAGATGGCATGGGGGGGGGAAGGCTGTGGGGTGGGTGAGTTAAATGGCTCAAATTATCTGGAATATTTCTGGAATAACTGCCGTTTAATCCATTGATTTTCTGGTTTATTTATGAAAAATATGATATAGACAAAGCTTAGAAAAAATATTTATTTCCTTAATATTTACAGCAAAAAATAGAGCTTTGCTT
Source organism: Shinisaurus crocodilurus (assembly GCA_021292165.1). Lineage (NCBI taxonomy): Eukaryota > Metazoa > Chordata > Lepidosauria > Squamata > Shinisauridae > Shinisaurus > Shinisaurus crocodilurus. Next base: position 31,489,243 of record CM037880.1, on the reverse strand, counting down.
ATAAATGGGAAATGGTGAAGGGTCCAATAATAGATTATTGGTTACCAAGGATTTGGTGGTTACCAGGGATTTGGCTCATACTGTATTCAGTTAAAATGACTCCTCTCATCCTGTTAGGGAGGGAAGAGAAAAGAGGAATAATTCAGTTATATTTGTGGACAGTTGGAATAATTTTTGTGACCTTGGAATGTTCCTTTGTAATCACTGGTTTTTAATTATTTTGCTTATATGATTCTTATTATATGCCACCTTGAGTCCCAGTATATTACTATGCCACCTTGAGTCCCAGTATATTACTATGCCACCTTGAGTCCCAGTATTGGGGAAAAGCCGGGATATAAATAAATAAATTAATAATAATAATAATAATAATAATAATAATAATAATAATAATAATATTAAAAAAATAAATTCAAATTATGGCCCTTTTGTTCACAGATTGTCTCAAATTGTGTCGAATGGCATTTAAAATACAATAAAAAACACAGAAGATTCTGTGTCACATCAGCTACAAGAGAAGCTAACTTTAGATAGTCCATTTATACTGCATGTCTACTCAGAAGTAAACCCCTTTGAGTTCAATGAAACTTATTCCCAGGTATATGGGTATAGGATTGCAGCCTCCATTTACTACTTCACATACCGTAATTCTAATGACTAGGGTGTCATTGTAGCAGAATTTATTTTGATGCTTGTTTTCCCTTGGGCTCCCATTGTCTTTGTAACCTGAAGCAGTTTTAACATGTAATACCCTTGACTTTATGTCTTTTTATAGGAAACCTCGGGAGATCCTCAATATTGCATTTGACAACCCACTTTATGAGGCTCAGAGTGTTAAGGTAGGTGAAAACAGCCTGTCATCCACATTTGAAAGTGGATGATATAAAGCTGCAATTGTTTTCCTTGTATATTGCCCATCAAAGGAAGTGAGAGGATCCCTTGGTGAATGTATTCAAATGAAGAATACAAGTTTTACCGCAGTACAACATTCTTACCGGCAGTTGTGGAAAGATTTCTATTACAACGTTCTCTCAGCATGCTGGTAAACTCCACTTTGTAGTCAATTCAGTGCTAAGAATATCTCCGCAGCCACAGTTGTTATTTTTGCCGAAGGCTGGTAACTCTGAGGGATACCAGCGTGAGTTTCCAATCACATTGTTTTCTGGAAATAGTAGTGGCAGTCCACCAGGCACTGTTGCTGTGCAACCTCTGTTCATTTCTGTGGAGCTTGCACAAGGTTCACTGTGCAGCCCTCAGTGATAGAGCACATGTTTTGCATGCTGTAGGCCTCAGGTTTGGTTCCCTGGCATCTCCAGTTTTAAAAGATCAGGTGTTCGGGAAAGGCCCTTTGCCTGAGACCCCGGAGAACCACTGTCAGTCAGAGCGGAACAATACTGGACCTAATGGACAAGTAGCCTGACCTGGCATGGCAGCTTCCTGTGTGTCCATTTGGAGATGGATGTATGGAGATGATACAGATGATACCAATGTGTTCACAGATATCTTTCTTGGCTCCCAGAGAGCTTCATCCCCTCCTGAGTTTAAGCTCATTTCTTAAGATGTATTTATATTTAAGCTGGGACATTACCATACTGCAAAGCAAAATGGTGCCTTCCAACACAAACTTTATTCGGGATCAACAGAGTGGTTTTGCATTTTGGAGCTCAGACCCTACCTCTGCCTTGTACTTGGGTTCTTGGGCAAGTTACTTTTCTTTTAGTTTCACCGACCAGTTTACTTTCTGGGAAATGAGTATTTTGTGACTGGCCATGCCCACCATGTCACCCATTTTATGAATGAGTAAGCCTCCACCCCATGGCAGTCATTTTGTGGGAGCACCCACAACATTCGGAAAAATTCAAATGTGTCCACTAACACATTTGTTAGTGGGGACCCTGATGCTTGTAGCCAAAAAGGACTAGTGACTTCATTTAGCCAGTTATACTCCTTCAACTCCTCTGAATGTTCTGCAGCATGAAATGCTGCGTGTGTGGTATTCTCTTTAATGTTGTAGCTGCAGTGTCACAAAATGCACAACTGTAAACCTGTGCTGAAAGCAAACCAAATTTAGCAGAAAATATACTATTTGCTTTGAGTTTTCTGAAGCCCATTTGCCGATGGTAAGTTAAAGAGTTTATTGTTCTTATATAAACCCTACGAATGGAATTATGAATCCATTTGGTACACATAGCTTTCATGCTTCATAAAAAGGAGGCAAACATTGAATAACTTTGTGGGCCAGAAATTCTACTCTATGTTAAACCTCAATGATATCCCCCTGATAGCATTTACAATTACTTTGCAATTGTCTTATGATAGCTATTAAGACTATTGATTAAAAACAACTAATCAAAGGGACTTTATCTAGAATGATTTTGAATCAAAGAAGCAAATTAAGCCTATTGCATCTTGTCTGCCCTGCTCTGATCACCACTGCAATGCAGGATTGAAGTGGCAAATAAAATTTCCTTTATCTTTTCATGAATATGCGATAGGATTTCTCCGGCTCTTAAATAAAATTAACCATGGCGTGTCACTTACTTTCAGTAAAGGGCTCCTCACATCCAATTTGAGGTCAGATTCATTCAGTTGCAATTTTGTCATTCACTTGTAAGAGGTCTGTGTTAGAAATACTCTTGCCCATTTCAGTTGTGCACTCCTATATTAGTTCCAACAGATCCAAACAGGATTTATTCAGTAGCAGGTTGAAAAACAGGAGCATGATGCTGTCAGAATCAGAAGTCGTCTTTTCAGCGCAGATAAGGGAGCCTAAAGTGCTCCAATCAAATTCCATTTTTTGCCATAAGACAAAACACATGCAAACATTTGAAAGTTACTGGGCGCAGTCTAGGGGAGCTATATGGGCCCACAGGAATAGTGAGGCAAGGGAAAAGGCCTGGACAGTTTTCTTCTTATAAGGTGAGCAGCGCGATCCTATGATGCTTCCCGTAACCCGCTGAACCCGGACAATTACGGGCATCCTATTGAGGGCGGGAGGAGCATGATGGATAGGATATCCGCCATGCTACTCTCGCCCTCAAAAACAGCTAAATGGCTGGTTTCGGGCATCTAGATGTTTTACCTCTCCTCGTGGGGAGGAGAAGCTGAGGTTCCACCTGGATTCTACAGAATCCCCTCCCCGCCCCCCAGGAACGCCCCCCATGGGGGAACCGAACATGGTCTTCCGTGTTCAGTTCCCTGCCAGCACGGAAGGAACCGTGCTAGCAATGAGCTGGGGAGGTTGGGTGCTCCACAGCACTGTGACCTCAGAAGGGATTCTTGAGGTCACCACGCCTTCCAGCCCCAATCCTATGTCCCCCCAGACATGGTTGGAGAGACATAGGATTGTGCCCTTACTTATTTTACTTATATCCCACCCACTGAAAAGTACTGCTTTAATACATTTCATTAGAATCAGTGCAATTTAAGAACTGAGCTGGGAGCTGAATCCTGCCCAAACCTTTTTGGAAATAAGTTCCATTGAACAAAGTGGGTGTTCTTAAGTGAGTATGCTGCCAGGGTCAGGCTGCCTTCTCCACTTATCTCAATAGCATTTAAACAAGCATACCTTTTTCCAAGTTGTGCCTCTTGTTTAATCAACCTGGAAGAACATCTGCGTGTGTGTGTGTGTGTGTGTGTGTATTTAATAAAACTGTATGTCATGAATCAGGGATAGAGTACAAAATGTAATCACATCTCTGAGAAGCAACCAAGAGATAGAATGCTAGTATGTGTTCAACACTAGATGGAACACTAGTGTTCTGGTATCAGAGGCAGTCTGCCTATGTACACCAGTTGCTGGGGAACATGGGTGGGAGGGTGCTGTTGCACTCATGTCCTGCTTGTGGGATTCCGTGGGCAGCTGGTTGGCCACTGCGTGAACAGAATGCTGGACTAGATGGACCCTTGGTCTGATCCAGCATGGCTCTTCTTATGTTCACTATTGCGCTAAGCATTTGTGCTTGGGTACCTGCCTGCCTGGGTCTAATCACACAGCATAGGCAACCCAACAGCATGTTTTGTGAAGGATGCCCCATTCTAAGCACCCTGTCCTAACATAAGAGGAGCCATGCTGGATCAGGCCAAAATTATTTTTTATTTTATTATTTATGAATAATATTTGTACACTGACTTTCCACAAGTGTCACCAAGGTGGTGTGCAACAGTACAAATAAAAACAGTAACACATAAGGGCATAAAAGCAATAAAGCTGTATTACAAAAGCATTAAAGCAACACTAAAAGTCCTGTCTAATCCAGCATCCTGTTTCTACAGTGGCCAGCCAGATATCTATGGGAAAGCCCACAAGTGGGACATGAGGGCATAACCCTCTCCTCCTGTTGTTCTCCTGCTGTAACTGATATTCAGAGGCATGCTGCCTATGCTCCTAGAGGTAGCATTTAGCCAGCATGACCAGGGCTGGTGCTACCATTAGGCCACCTAGGCAGCTGCCTAGGGCGCAGGGCTAAAGGGAGCGCCAGAAACGCCTTGAAAAAAAAATACAGCGCTCTCAAGTGGGAAGGGGGGGGGCGCTCAATATCTGATCTTGCCTAGGGCACCAAACTGCCTTGCACTGGTCCTGCTAGAAGCCATTGATAACCCCATCCTCCGTGAATTTGTCTAACGCCCTTGTAAAGCCATCTCAGTTGGTGGCCATCAGTACATCTTATGGCAGCAAATTCCATAGTTTAACTATGTGCCGTCTGAAGAAGAACTATTTCCTTTTGTCTGTCCTGAATCTCCGACTGTTTAGCTTCATTGGATGTCCCCAAGTTCTAGTATTAAGAGAGAGGGGAGGAAAACTTACCTCTATCCACTTTCTCTACACCATGCATGATTTTATAAAACCCCCTATCATATCCCCAATTACTTGCCTTTTTTCTAAACTAAAAAGCCCCATATGTTTTAATCTTTCCTTGAATGGGAGTTGTTCCAGCACCCTGATCATTTTGGTGGCCCTTTTCAGCACCTTTTCCAGCCCTACAATAGCTTTTTGAGGTGTAGTGGGCAGAACTGTACACAGTATTTCAACTGTGGTTGCACTATAGATTTATATAAAGGTATTATGATTTTGGTAGGGTTTTTTTCCCCAATCCCTTTCCTAATGATCCCTGGCATGACATTTGCCTTTTTCAAGCTGTCACAGGCTGGGTCAACATTTTCACTGAGCCATCCATCATGACTCCAAGATCTCTTTCCTGGGGAGTCATCACCAGCTCAGATCTCAACAGCGTGTATGTGAAGTTGGGATGTTTTGCCCCAAATGGGCATCATTTTACACTTATATTAAAATGCATTTGCCATTTTGTTGCCCATTCACCCAGTTTGGGTAGATCCTTATGACATGCTTCACAATCCCTTTTTGTTTTTACCATTCTGCATAATTTGGTGTCATCAGCAAACTTGGCCACGTCACTGCTCTCCCCTAACTCCAGGTCCGCTTTGAATGAGTTCAGACACACTGGTTCAAATACAGATCCTTGGGGAACCCCACTTCCTACCTGCCATTGCAGCTGCTTAGCATCAGGGCACTAAAATCTCCCTTACATTTGGTCAGGGGAGGCTGGTGACGCCTGTGTCAGTGGGGCTGCTTATCCATTGCAGCTTTTATCCTGAGCTTTATAGGAGCTATCCATGTTGCTCCATGATGGTGAACCTATTTTTGGGATGGAGTACAGCACCATGGATGGCTCCTATAAAGCTCAGAATAAAAGCTGCAATGGATGAGGAGCCCCACTGACATAGGAGTCACCACCCTCCCTGTTTCCCAATGAGCAGGAAGCGAATTAAGTCTGAGTTCTGAATGTAATGTCATTGACTCTCCTGATTTTAGTGGCATGTGCATTCAAGAAGTTGGTCTGGTCCCTGCAGTGACCTGTGATGCTCTACTGGCACTGTCCTGATAAAACCAGGACCAGGAGATTCCCTAGGCAGTTTACAAAATGAGTACCGGTATTTTCTTTTTCTTCTCTCTCTCTCTCTCTCTCTCTCACTCTCTCTTTTTAACCTGTAAGCTTTTGGATTGATAGAGCTGGCAATATTACTGTTGTTTTGTTCACTGCTGAATAAGGGTTGGCCTGAAGCTAATGTTTGTCTCTTTTGTAGTCTACTGAGTATGCAGCCTCACTGGGAGTTCAGATCAGCGTTTCTCCATGGCAGGCACAGCAGGAGGTATGTGTGAATAGTTTTCTTTTTAAAATGCTTTCTGGAGGAATCCTTTGCCCTGGAGTGGGCTGTTGAAATGATTCCATTCCTGGTAGGTAAAGAGATCATTCGTTTATTAAACCTTCCTAAACAAAAGTTTTAGTTGCATTTGCTACAGGGCTACTAATGCAGTGGCCCAGTTTCATTAGCTACTTTGCTAAGGAAGTTGCTCCTGAAATTAAGCATGATGATCGTAGCACTTGTGTGACAAACAGCCCACTTGTACTAGAGTAGCAGTAATTTTTGGTATCAAGTAATCTTCGGTACCAGCACAGTATCCCTCTTCCTGTTCCGTGTAAGGAATTTACTTGGGGTGAAATGGGGGTAGAGGGGACTTGGGTCTAGCATGGTTCCTAGGATCCCTGTATCTTTTGAAACAGGAACCGTGGCGCATGGGACTTGGATTTGTCTCATTGTCCAATCTCCGACTGCAGTCTTGATACTGATGGACATTGTAGCAAGTGGTCAAAAGATCATTCGTTGGATGCAGACTGTTAGTCACACTTAATTCCCACTAAAGCTTTTTACAATGATTTTATTTGGACAAATGAGACTAACTTAGTCTGGATGCAACCCTGTGGCATATTAAAAGGACAACAAGATTGTGGGTGTTTGTTTGCTTGTTTGTTTCTTATCATAAACAGCATTTGGAAAATGCACAAATTCCAGTATCTTCCAAAAATCAAGAGATGATTGAAATTCTCCTCTTATTCCTAATCCTATAGTTTACCCACAAGTAGCCTGACAACCCAAGTCCATGGACTGCACCACAGGATGTTTTGTTCAGTCCAGCAATGGTGCAATCCACCATTACATCTCTCCATGTTGTTCAGCAAGCAACCCAGCCCTTATCAGCCAGGCAGTTGCTTTAGAAACTGTCTGGAATGACTAAAAGAGAATTCATTGCCTGGACATTCATCTTCTTTTTCCATAAGTAAATGTGCACAGTGTGGGTTTTTCTTATCACAGACAGCCTGTCCTTCAAGTTTATAAGCCAGCCAGCTCCATATTCAATTCAGTGTTGGACTTGCCTCCCATTGTATGTGCAGAAGTGGCTTTAAAATGAATGGGATAACTCTTGTATGTGAATCTTTCATGTGCACATTGTTGGTGTCTCACAGAACTTGGTTTGGTGCAACAAAAAGTTATATAGTAAGAGGGGAAATGTTCCCTTCCATAGTGATGGCAGTACCAAAAGAAGGAGCTTTGCCAGTGAGGGCACTGGAGCAGTGAGAGGTCTGCCCCTCGCCACTCCGGTGCCCTCATTGGCTGCACGCCCCCAAGAGTAAGCATTTGATTAGTTCAACTTGTGCTACAGTAAGTCTTTTCATAGGTGATATCTTGTTATTAAAAGATATGCTGCCACTAGCCTGGCAGTTTGCTGCCTCTGCCTGGGGGTCATTTGGGGGCACCCTGGACTGTGGGGCCCTGGACACGCACCCCTTGGTCAGGACTTAGCAGCGCCTCTAATTACAAGTTCTCCTTGTGCTAATTACTTAGAGATATATTTTGATACAGTCACTGGAAACTACTTAGAGATATCTGTTGATATGGTAAACAGCCTATAAATTGATTAAATAATATATTGTTTATTTATTTATTTATTTACATTTATTAATCGCCCATCTGGCCAGCAATTATTGTTGTTGTTGTTGTTGTTGTTGTTGTTGTTGTTGTCTCTCAGACTAAATTATCTCCAGCGTTGTCATGAAGACAACAGTGGCCTCTCATGAAAAAAGCATTGTGTGCATTACCTGAAAATCCACGAAGTGTTGCAGAATCAATGAAAGGTCCTGTGGCAGCTTAAATACCTACTAATCTATTTATTGTTGCATGGGCTTCCACAGGTAAAGCCTACTTCTGCAGATACATTAACTGGGCAGTGAAGGCGTTGACCCAGCCCTACAGCTAGACAGAGTGAAACAGCTGCCTCAGGGAGCAGGTGCAGGGAGCAGCAGACAGAGCTGTGTGGACCACGTCACCTGTCCTCCTCCCCGCCCCGCAAGCTAGCCTGCTGCCCTCAAGCACAGGGGAGGATGTGGTCCCATCACTGGTGGTGTTGACGTAAGATTCAACTCCCAGTCTGGTTGGCTGTCGTTCAGGAAATGGTGGGAGGGGCCACTGTGCCCCTTCCACCTCAGGCAGCAAAACGCCTTGGACCATCCCTGATTCAGATATGACTTACATGAAGATCTCTTCTGAAATGTGTCCCCAAATTAATTTTCATCTTATTTATAGATCTGAGTTATTGGTGTGCCTTATTGCAATTTGGCACTTTGTTTTGAAATAACTTCTAATTTCCGTCCCCCCACCAGCTCTCTTGTAGCCATGATGGAAGGACGGCTTCCTTTGCCAACCCTCTATATGGCATATCTGCAAGAGGAAAAGGGGAGCTGCTGTGAGATTTCACTGGAGGTCTGCATAAAGCGGGACAGATCCTTTTTGCAACTGCATCTGGTGTGACGTTTTTCTGTTTCTAAAATCGAATTGAATAATGGCATTGCATTAGTCACTTGAATGAAGATGGAATGAATTTCATATTAGAATAATTATGTTCTCCAGATAACACTTCATTCAAAATAGCATCCACCCACATGGGAAAGCAGAGTCTAACGTGATATTTATGTTGGCAAGGAACAGTCTTGGTAACTTTAGTTTTGAATTGACTACATGGTTGAACAGTTCAAATTCCAATGTATTAATAAAGAAAAGTTACACTTAATCAAAAGCAGGATTCGGGTTTTCTTGGCATTCCAATTTCACTACTTTTATTGAAAAATTATGACTCAAAAATGTCCACAATTCTAAATCCTAGAACTTAAAAGGTTATATTAGACACAAAAGAACAGCCTTCAGCAGAATCCAAGTGATGCAAGTGATTATAGTGGACTTGCTCTTAATATAACAACATATTATCATGTACCAGTATATTTGAGAGAAGTTTAACTCATGTACTTTACTTCACTTTGTCAGATCCACATGCTGTTACCAAACCAAACACAATCACAGTGGCCACAGGATCCCATCCCCTGCTTTGGCTGTTGCAGTGCAAGGGGCAGCACTGAACGGATGCTAGAAGCTTTCCCAATGAAACAGAGCATAGAATCCGGCTATTGCAGTCTTGTGGCACCTTTAAGACTAACCACCTTTATTCTGGCATAAGCTTTTGTGGACTATAGCCCATTCATCCTATCCAACAAATATTACGGAGAGTTTCGGGGTTGTATGCAGTACATATGGTGAGTGTGTGTGTATATATTGAGGAGGTGGGGGAGAATTATAAACAGTAAGGTCAGAAGGAAATTACATGCAGAAACTGACAATCACATTATTAATTTTGTTGTTTTAGCTACAAGAGACTAACATGGCTACCCTCTGGTAGCTCTTACAATGCAATCCTATACATGTCTACTTAGAAGTAAGCCCTATTGAGTTCAATGAGACATACTCCCAGGTAAGTGAGTATAGAATTGCAGCCTTAGTGTGATTTCATTGCTATCTGGGATACGTCCCAAGAACCAGCTTGGTGTAGTCGGACTAGGAAAGTTTCAGATCCCCACTCAGCAATGAAGTGCACTGGGTGACCTGGGTCTAGTCACTCTCTCACAGCCTAATCTACCCCACAAGGCTGTTGTGAGGATAAGATGGGAAAGGGTACCAGGTACATCACCTTGAGTTCCATTTAGGAAGGGTAGGATATGAATGTGATGGGTGGATGAATAAAATGTGATGTGCTTGGAATTCTGCACAGTCTAGACAGTGTTAAACCATTCTCAACTATTTGGCAACTTTTACTCCTGGGAGGTATACTCCACAATGTGAGCTGAGGATGAAATGTAGTCACCAAACTTTAATAATGAAGGCATTACTTAAACCTAATTTACCCATTTTACTGCTGAATGGTTCATATCTCAAACATGCACAGAGACAACTTAAAATAGATCCCTATATAACCATTCGATTTGTTACAGAAATTGAATGAATTTTTGAATGTGCTATTTTTATAGCTGCTTCCTGTCACAGGAAATGAGATCTGTCGCTCTTCTGGACTGTCCCTGCATCAAGGTGGGACTTTTACCTAAAACCTTCTTCAGTTTTTTGCATTTAGATAGCATTTTTAAAAGAAATATAATAGATGCTTTCCCCTTTTCATCTCTCTCATCTTGCAGTCATTGTTCAATGCACTTATTGCACAAAGAACAAAAGATGCACTTATATTTCCAAAATTACAACTGCCTTATGCTTCACTGTCCAATAGCAGTCATCTCCTTAGAAAGAGACTACTACTGAATTTGAGAAAGCCATCCCAATCCTCTGCTCCAGAGGTGAGCAGCTTGTCACTCTCCAGATGTTTTGGCCTCCAGCTCCCCATCAGCCCTAGCCATCTGGAGGGCCACAAGTTGGCCCCTGCGCTCCTCTACAAATGGACAACCAGTGGGCCACAGGCCACATGTGGCCCTCAGACCTATTTAATGTGGTCCCTGGCACCACCACCACCACCACCGCAGCATCTCCAGTACAGTCCTGTGCCTTTCTCAGCCTTTCTTGCATCCCACTGCTAGGAGAGGAACAGCTGGACAGCAGGATTCTGCTACTGAGCAGAGAAACGCAGCGGGCTGGTGGTTCCGCCCCTCCTCTGCCATCTCACTTGGTTTATATGCAGGCTACTGAGGGAGGGGCTCTTGCGCCATGGGAGAGAAGCAGGAAGAAGTAGCAGAAGGGGGAGGTGGAGCAGAATGTGGACTGCTGGGGCACACAGACATGGTGGGGATCACAATAGGCCAAGGGCATTCCCCATGCTGAGAATGTAGGGGGCTGGGAGGAAGGGAGGGATTGCCACATGACTTCAGTGGGAGGCCCTGGGGAAAGGGGAGGAGGAGGAACAGACACAGGAAGAGGAGAATGTGGTGGTTTAAAGGTGGAGAACCAGTTATAAGAAGGGAATGCCTTTAAGTTTTGCATCAAGAGTTAGCAGCTGGACAGTAGACAGAGCAAGCACAGAGGTCACCTTGTCAGTCTTCCACCCTATGAGGAGATGTACTGTATTTCTATTTAAACTATAGTTATTATTTCTAAATTTGCATTTATACATGTCCGTTAGCATATTCAAAGGTGCTGCAAATTGCTGTCCTCTTTTTTGGTGGTGCATTTCCTCTTTTCTCGCAGTGCCCATCTGGGCACCCTAGATCCAGAGAGCCCTTTGAGTGAGCCAAAGGCAGTTGTTTCACTTATGCAAGGGGAGGCCTCTGACTTCCACCAATCCTGCTCTGGGTCTGCTGCTCCTGGCCTCCATGTCGCAGCCTAAAGCCCTAAGCCATTCTGGAAGGTTCCCTGATTCACAGGAATGAATGGTTTTGCAGGTGGTGCAGCACAAAGGTGGGAAATTGCATGAGCATAATTCTGTTTGCAGTTGCCTGGATTCCTCCCAATGTTGGATTTTTTGGTTTCATTTATTTTTACATTTGTTAATCGCCCATCCGGCCGGTCACCCGGCCACCCTATTCACACATTAAAACCAGATACAGTAATACCTTGGATTGATAGCATAATTTGTTCCAGAAATGTGCTTGTAATCCAAAACACTCTTATATCAAAGCGAGTCTCTGGCTGGCGTCAGTGGGGCCGATTTCGGCCCACTACGCCCGCTTGAGGCGAGCGGTTACATCCCTACGACTTGTCTTGCAAGACCTTGCTCATTTATCAAGTCAAAAGTTTTTTAAAAAATTTGCTTGTCTTGCAGACCAGGTTACTTGCAATCCAAGGTATTACTGTAACTGAAAAGAAAAATACACTGCTGCCATGAGGTTTGTTATTGCACTTTATATATCAAAATAAGGAAATGCATACCAATTTCTTTTTCCCCAGCAAAAGTTAGGAAAGGATCAACACACTCACACAAAACATAGGATAGTTTTTTTGTTTTTTTTACTGAATTCTAGATGTATAACTATTAGCATCATTTAATAAATGCATGGGGTTGGATCCAGATTTAGTCGTACTTTGAGTAGATCTGTTGAAATCATGACTAACTTAAGCCCCATTGATTTCAAGGGGTCTACTCAAGAAATTCAATTTGAATTATTTTTTTTCAGTATAAGGTATCAACAAGCAGGAAGAAAGAGCATGGTGGCTGAGGGACTGAGCTATGAAGCCAGAAGTCCTTGGTTTGAATCTTGCCTCTGCCATGAACTCTCTAGGCGTCTTTAGGCAAGCCACTCTCTCAGCCTCAGTCCCCCTCCCCATCTGCAATATGGATGGGGGATAATAACACAGACTTACCTTGCAGGGTTGTTGTAATAAAGACAACTATATCATATATGTGAAGCTGGGCCCTAGGGATGTATGAGGAGTTCCTTTCAGTTTGCAAAACATCTGAATTTGCCCTATTTGCAACCCTGAATGCAAACAGGAGCACATTTTTTCAAAAGATATTTACACATTCGTGAACATGTGATTGCATTCGAACAGTGTGTTGTTGTTGTTGTTGTTGTTGTCTTTTAAAAAGTACACATTTTCATGCTTCAGTCAATGGAGGGAAAGTGCCCATTTTTCCCATTCAAAATGCACATTTTTCCTGTTTGAACAAACCAAAAAGCAGGTTGAAAATGGGAGTGAACTGAACCAAACTTCAAAGTGAAGTTCGGAGAATTTTGGTGAGCTCAAACATCCCTTCTCCCATCCTTACTCTGAGCACTTGAAAGCACTATAGGAAGAAGGAGGAGGAGGAGGAGGAGGAGGAGGAGGAGGAGGAGGAGGAGGAGGAGGAGGAGGAGGCACTGTTAATCTTCCTCTCTGACCTTCCCTCTCACTGTTTTTCTCCATCACCACCCATGAGGTGGGAACTTTTCATATTGCCACTTCACAAACCATGTAGTCCTTTTTGATTTGCGTTATCTGCTATCATCCTGAGCCTGCCCTGCAAGGAGGAAATTGTTATGCAGACCATGTTTGAAAACTGACACTGTACAATAGTTTAGGAAATTAGGAGATATAGTTTCTATGACCATTTTCACTTTGCTCCCTAGTCCTGGTGCATTATTAAGCCACTTAGGTAGCCACTTAGGTCCTGATCCAATTTCTCCTGTAATTAATGAAAAGATATCAAGCAAATTGAGCAAGCTTCTCGCTAGACTCAAAGCCCTTTGCAGGCACTTGTATATTATACCCTTCCAGCTTTCCGGGGGGTTGGGGGGTGGGAGAAAGAAATGTATTGGAAATGGCAGAAAGACCAGTAATAGTAATAGTAATTCAGTAATACCTTGGATTGAGAGCATAATTCATTCCAGAAATGTGTTTGTAATCCAAAACACTCTTATATCAAAGCGAGTTCTGGCTGGCGTGAGCAGGGCCGATTTCGGCCCGTTACAGCCCTCTCGAGGCGAGTGGTCACATCCCTACGACTTGTCTTGCAAGACCTTGCTCGTTTATCATGTCAAAAAATTTTAATTTTTTTTTTTGCTTGTCTTGCAAAACGCTCTCAGACCATGTTACTTGCAATCCAAGGTATTACTGTAATAATAATAATAATAATAGAGAATATGTGTGTGGGGAGGGGGATGTAAACCCAAGTAAAATCTATCTTTTCCCGATCTGCCCGAAAGAACAAAAGGCCCTTGCTCACTTGCATATGAAATGCATGCAGATTTAATCAGTTGCCCCTTGCCTGACATTTCAGTTTTGAACTTGTCAAATGGCAGCAAAATTCAATTTCAGCTCCAGCTTTCAGAACTCTTGACGGCCAAGGGTATGATAGCGTGCACACCGTTTCTCAGCATGAAGCGAGCAGTGACCTGCTGCTGTTAACTCACAAATAGACGACAGCGTCCGCACATTCAGGGCGGGGGGAGAACATGTAATCAGTGCAAAGAGCGAATGTCCTTTTCATAGGTGTGCAGAAAGAAAATAAAGCGAGACCCTGAGTGCTTCCAGACAAGGCTCTTATAGTGCAGTTGCCCTGCCCCATTCATCAGAATTTTACAAGGGCCCCAGACGTCATCGCCTTCCATTCGTAACCCTCCCATGTTACGAATATAACACCGCTTCTTCCATCTTTGTTCTTACCACAAAAAGACAGAATAGCTGCACAATGCCTTTTGATATGGTAGAGCTAGGACACCTCCGTCTGGGGGGGGGGGAACCCCCCACACAAAGAGTTTCTGTGAGGAGAGGTAAATGGCAGCAAATGGCAACAACAAATCTCTCTGTTGCTCAGACATGTGAAGAAGCCTGAGCCAAAAGCCTTTATAGGGGTCGACTCGGGGGTATAAGCTGACCACTCCGGAAGGAGGCTTCCTTGGCTGGCATGGCTACTCTACTTGCAGTTCCTCTGCTTGGCCTGCACTAGGTATTGGAGCATACGGGAAATCTCTGTGTGCCATCGTCATGCTGCCAGTTCAAGATTTTGAAGGGAAAGGTTGAAAGAGCCAGGAATATTTAGCCTAGGGAAGAGGCGATGAAGAAACAATGGGATTGCCATCTTCAAGTATCTGAAGGGCTATCACACAGACGGTGGAGCAAATGGGTTCTTTGTTGCTAGAGGGCAAACCTGAACCAATGGGTTTAAATTTCATGATGTCAGTGAAACATTAAGAAGGCCTTCCTGATAGGATGAGGTGTTCAGCAGTGGAACAGACTGCATGAGAAGATGGTGGGCTCTCGTTTGTTGCAGAGGTTGGATGGCTACTTATGAGGGATGCTGTGGCAGAGGATTTCCTGCATAAACAAGGGGGTTGGACTAAAAGATTATCTTTGACGTTCCTTCCAACTCTATGATTCTAAGACTCAGTGCAGGATTGATTCCAAACAAATATTATTTCAACACAAGATCCTCCTCCTCCTCCTCCTCCTCCTCCTCCTGGTGTCTGATGCCATACCAACCAGTGTTATGCACATTTCCAGAGATTATTATTTGATTTAATAAGTTATTGATTTTTCCTGTGTTAATGCTGCATTAATCATAACCACATGTTTAATGTCTATTTTTTGCATTGCTCATCAAAGTGTTATTCATTTATTTAAGATATTTATATCCTGGCTCTCCATTAAAATGTTACAAAAGTTTAAAACAATAAGAGCATAACAAAAACAACAATAATAAAAGGCAACAAGACATAAAATACAGAGAGCCAGTGTGGCGTAGTGCTTAGAGCAGTGTTCTCCAACCTCGGGTCCCCAGATGTTTTTGGCCTACAACTGCGGACCGAAGGTTGGAGAACACTGGGTTAGCGTGTTGGGCTGTGTTGGGCTTGGGAGATCTCAGTTCTAGTCCCGCTCGGCCATGAAGCACACTGGGTGACTTTGGGCCAGTCACTGACTCTCAGCCTAACTTACCTCACAGGGTTGTTGTGAGGATAAAATGGAGAGAAGGAGGAGGATTATGTAAGCTGCCTTGAGGTCCTATATGCTGCTCCCCCGGCGAAGATGAAGGTACACTAGTGAGATGACATGCCACCAAATGTCCCTCAGCCCTCCCACAGAAAGCTCAATTGGTGTTGATAGATGTTCCACTGGTAATGAGTGGAGGGAAATGGGGTGGGCGCAGAGACACCACATTCTAAGCTCCTTCATTTTCCCCGACATGCCCCAGGAACCAATGAGATTCTACACTAGTCCTGAGGCTGCTGTGGTTGCCATGGAAAAACTCACTGTATGGTAGGATTGCTCTGCCCACATTGCAGCGGAAGGGAGCAGAAAGCCACCGGAGAAGGTGTTAGCTAAACTGGATACATTCCATGGGTTTCTGTTTTGTTCTGAATTTTAGCCTGAACAAGTCATACGACCATAATAAAGATTGGACTGTTGTATTCTGTTGTGTGAAGTGGGCCTCTTTGGGAAGATAGCCCTTCATGGTCCCAACCAAACACCCTTTTGATGTTGGTTTCTTGAACAGAGAAAGTCAGATTTCAAATGGGGAAGATTGTTCTTTGCTCTGCTTTCTTTTCATGTGTGAAGGCACACAAATTTCTTTCTCTAATCACAACTATTGTTGTAGCTAAGTAGGCTGAATTGAAGCTACAAGAGTTGAAATAAATGCCTTTCTTCTTACGAATGTATTCAGAACTGCCCAGAAATTCTCTTAATAAAAGGAATGCCTCCAGTGCTATCGAAGTTGCAAAATCCTTCAGTAATGTGCCATATAAAAACATTTCATGTGAGTTAAATCTTTTGAGTGGCAGCTGAACTAATGAAACCAGATTCTTTAGAAAAGAAGGGTAGTATAATCTGTTCATTTGGGACATGCTGTCTTCCTCATAACCTTTGCCTTAGGAAATATGATGTAAGTTTTGAAATGCTTTGGGACTGAATATTTTAACAGTGAACAATTTAAAAAATATAGCAGATGACAACTGTGTTTACATTTCTTTTAAATACAAACCATGTTTGAAATAGGTTTACGAGAAAAGCCTTCATATAAGAAAAACAATACATTTGTCAATATGATTATCTGTTGCTCCCATATCCAAGTTCTGTGACTTTGAACAGCTTGGCCCTAAAACATCTAAGGCCTGATCCACACATTCAGCAATCCTTGGGACAGTTTAAACAAGGCTCTAATTGTATAGAGGCCCATGAGCCTCCTGATTATTGTAAATATTCATTTACATCGGGTTGGATCCAAATTTAGGTGCGTACAACTGGGCTGTCAGAAACAGATCCTGCAGGTACTGTCCAAGTCACAGCACTGAGCATGCCACTTCCCCCCTCAACTGGGAAGGGGAGTGGTGCACTAGGTATGGGGAATCCCTTTGTTATCTCCAATCTGTGATTGGAGATAATGGGATTCCCCTTCACACCAACTCCTCAAACCCGTAGAGGCCTCCAGGCAGAAGGCAGGGCTTGATGAGTGGGCGAGGCCTACAGGGGAAGCCCAAGGCTTTGTGGGCCAGAGGTTTCCCATCCCTGCAGTAGTAGAACAACTAGTGCAGTGTTCTCCAACCCTTGGGTCCCCAGATGTTTTTAGCCTACAACTCCCAGCATGCCCCAGCCAGCGTAGCCGCCGGGTCGCACCGGAACGTGGGGAGCTGCCTTGTGCTGCCAGCCCCCAGCCCTCCATGTTGTTCCCCGGTTTCCTTTTTAGCCCTTCCTCTGCTCTGATGAGCTGAATATTTATTTCACGTTCTATTTTCCTCCCTCCTCCCTTTTCTCCTCCTTTCCCACATTGAGCTGTTTTCTCTCCTCTCGCATCTGTCACTCGCATCCGTTCTGCTCTCGCACGCATCTCCAGAAACCCCAGTTCTGCACCCCCTCCCTACCCACAACCAGTTGCCCCCTCACCTGCTTCCCAGTTGGCCCCCGTAGCTATCAGGACTGCGAAGAATCCCAGCCATCGTATCGCTTTGCTCAACATCTCTCCTTTCAAAGAATGGATGAATCGGTGTGTGTGTGGGGGGGGAGGTAAGTAGTGTCCCCCCCCCACTAGCTATAGCAGGGGGTTGTCCCCCTTTGCAGCTGTTGCTGGCATCTAGCCGAATGCGTGAGAAGACCTGGCGCTGGCGGGGGAGGGACTGCGGATCTTTATGAATGAACTAAAGATGGGAGGGGGGGTGGACAGGGATGGAGAATTAGACGAAAGAAAAATGTTCCTCATTTTATTTATTTATTCATTTTATTTATTTCCATAAAAAGGCTCACCAAAATCCTCAGCACCAGGCCCATAATGCTCTTAATCCGGCCCTGAACACTGCACTAGTGCAAGCAACACCTAGTCTAATGAAGTAATGAGTTGTGGAAAAGTTTGTGGAACACCTTGTGCAATGCCTTGTGCAACACAACACCTTATGCAACGGCTTGTGGAACACCTTGTGCAATGGCTTGTGCAAGTGGTAGAAAAAGTATTAGATTTTACACTTGCACAAAGATGAAAATGGGGTTTCTGCATGAGGTAGTAGCTTTGTACTAGCAGAATGACACTACTGGATATAACACACTCACTCCATCAGGTTCTCAATATTCCTGAGTTGGGTCGGTATATTTACTGAAATGAAAGCTCTACCTTAAGAAAGCTAAATTTGACACCAACATGTCTTTTTAAAAATACAATTTGGGATCATATACCCCCAATATTTCTTCAACAAGATGTTATTATGACTCTTTGAGGATTGCTTTATTGAATAGACTCAATGGCATCTAGAACCACTTTATTACATGGACTCAATAGCATCTAGATTTGGATTATTCTGAACCGGTGCTTGGACTTGGTAATGGGCTGGATGAGGGCCAACAAACTGAGACTAAATCCAGACAAGAGTTTGTTGGGGTAAGTGGCGTTCAGCCTGCTCTAAATGGGGTTGCACTCCACCAGGAGGAGCAGGTTCATAGTCTGGGGGTGGGTGGGGGGCTCACTGATCCAGAGCTGTCACTTGAGGCCCAAGTGGCCTCAGTGGCACAAAGTGCCTTTTACCAGCTTCGGCTGAATATTATTACTGTTATTATATCTTGCCTTTTTTCCTACAAGGAACCCAAGGCCGCTTACATAATCCTCCTGCTCCTCTTCTCCATGTTATCCTCACAACAACCCTGTGAGGTGGGTTAGGCTGAGAGTCAGTGACTGGCCCAAAGTCACCCAGCGAGCTTCATGGCTGAGTGGAGACTAGAACCCGGATCTCCCAAGTCCCAGTCCAACACTTTCACCACTACGCCACACTGACTCTCTGATATAGTAGCTACAATCTACCTGGACAGAGATAGTCTGGTTATAGTTATGTACACAGTGGTAACCTCCCGCCTGAATTATTGCCATGTGTTATATGTGGGACTGCTTCTGCAGATGGTCCAGAAACTTTCAGTTAGTACAGAATAGAGCAGCCAGGCTGCTTCCTGGGACTGGCTGTTTTGAACATATCACTCTAGTACTGCGTCAACTACACTGCTTGCCAGTCAGTTCCCAGGCCCAATTCAAAGAGTTGGTGCTAGACTTTAAAGCCCTAAACAGCTTAGGACCAGTCTACCTGAAGGAGCCCCTTCTCCTATAAGTTCCAGCCTGGTTGCTAAGATCGTCTTCAGAGGCTCCTCTTTGGGTGTCGCTGTCCACAACGGTGCAATGGGTGGCTACCAGGGAAAGAGCCTTCTTGGTAGCGCCCCTGCACCTATCTGTGGAATGCCTTTCCCAGGGAGATCCGCCTGGCATCTTCACTGCATACATTTTTGGTGCCAGACTAAGACCTTCCTTTTCCAGCAGACACTTAATCTTTAATTTGCTCTGTTTATTACCAGTTTTACTGCTGGCCCTTTAATAGTTTTAAGATCTTAATTTTGTCAATATTTTCATCAGCTGTACTATTGCATTGCTTGTTATTTTACTGTTGTTTGGGGGGGGGGGTTATGCTTGTAAACCAAACCGAAGGCATTTATCAATCAATCAATCACTTCAAGATCCTGGATAATACAATGTAAAAGGAAAAAGAAAAATGCATACATTACTGAATAATGTAATGTAATTTGGCAACAGTTTCTTTGCATATAAGGGAAATTCCATAGCCAAATGGAATCTCTCCTCTCCTCCACCCCCAAACATTTTATATAGTGATTTAAAAGAAAATGCTATTCCGTTTACCTAGTATAAAAATTACTTGTCCCTCTGCCAGGTGCTTCTCGCGTTCAAGGACTAAAATGTGGACTCACTGAACACATTTTTAAAGTCCAGCAGTTTTTATTTTATACAACTAATTTGGAGACAAGATTTGGGGAAATTGGTTTGGGCAGGATCCAGAAAAGCCCCATTACTTTCAATAGGAGACAAGTAAGCACCTGCTCAATGCTCCCAATGAACAATGCCCATGTTTTCATCTGTGAAATGCTGGAGAGTACCACGGGGCAACTGGAGGGACTAGCTGGACTTTCTGCAAAGTCCATCAGCTTATAGGAAGTATCCTGAAGGCAGGGATTGGGTGGGAGGGATGGGAACTATGATGTTTAAAAAGACTCTCATCCCTGCACTATGTGGGGAAGTTTCAGGAGGGAAGAAAGGGGAAAGGACACATTTCCCCCTCCTCACGTTCCAAAATCCTCCTCAGCTCGATATAGGGCATGATTTTTGTTTGTTTTTAAATTTATTTTTTTATTATATGTTTCAATGAAACAAAACCACAAAAAGAGGGGGGGGGAGGAGGAAAAAATATAACTACAGTCATGCCTTGGATTGAGAGCATAATTCGTTCCGGAAAGGTGCTTGTAATCCAAAACACTCTTATATCAAAACGAAATCCCCCCAAAAAAATTTGTACAGAGATTTTTAATTTAAGCCGTACTACAGTACTTGTATTGCAAGACGACGCTTGTATATCAAGTAAAAAATAAATAAATAAATATTAAAAATTTTGCTTGTCTTGCAAAACACTCTCAAACCAAGTTACTTGTAATCCAAGGTATGTACATAGCTTCGAATATATCAATTATACATAAGTTTCAACAAAGGCAGACCAAATATCCATATATGTAGCCATTCGAGAATGGCGCCTATATGATAGGGCATGATTTCATTTCATTTCTATACCGTCCAATAGCCAAAGCTCTCCGGGTGGTTTACAAAGCTTAAAACCTTAAAAATACATTATAAAAATCATATACATACAGACATATAAACAGACAACACACAGAGAGAAACACATATCTAAAAGCAATTTTAAACAACAACAAGAAAATTCAAGAGCCGATTAAAACATCATATGCTGCCAGATCCCTGAGAAAAGAAGGTCTTACCCTGCCTGGTGTGGAAAAGATAATTGATTGTTGGGAAATAATTGATTGTTGAAAAGATAATGATTGTTGTTGTTAAAATTCTAGCCCACATTTCAGGAGCCGTACACACTTCCCAGGGGAGGGCATTCCAAAGATGTGGGGCCACCACAGAAAAGGCCCTGTTCTTGGTCCTCAGCAATCACAGCTCTCACTGGTGGACCAGAGAGCAAGGCCTCAGATACTGATCTTAAAAGGCAGTATCCAATACTGCCTGCATGCAAGTGGGATTTCCCGTTAGTGCAATGGGAATCTAGTGGTTCCCAAAGCAATCGGAAATGAACCGAAATGCTCATTTCTGAAAGGGCACAGAAAAGGGCTCCCAGTCCAACCCAGTTCTGGCAGTGAGTGTTTCTGGGCTTACTTTAAGAGGTGGGTAATGCTAGCATAACAGAACCGGTGGAGGCGGAGCAGCCCGTTGGATACTACCCAAAGCCCAGGCAAGCTCATATGGTGTAGGTGGTTCTTCAGATAACTTGGTGGTCCCAAACCCAAGCGCACAGGTTCGAGGCTGGCGGCCAGCTCTGAACCGGAGTGCCTTAGCACTATGTAGCAAAGCTGCGGAAGGTTTCAAGAGAGTGGGAAACGGAGGGAGGGGGAGCTTTGTCTTCTTCTTCCCCTTCTGAGAGAAATTTAGCTTTCTCTCTCCCCAGGAGCTCCAAACACTGCTATCACGATCACTCCTTCCCTCCTAAATCTCCATTTCCACCCCAATGGCCCACCATTATCACCAGCACCTGAGCTCCCTCGGGCGCATCGCTTCCCAGTCCACTGTTCTGCCATTTCCTAGCACCACCCCCCGCCTCCTCATTTGGCAAATGCTAACATCTTTCTGTACCTCTTAGGACTCACTGGCCATGTGCTAGGCTCCCGCCACTGCCCAGTGTGCCCCCCACCCCAATTTTTTTTTAATTGTGGGGTTTTTTACCACCACCACCCAAAAAAAGTACCCAAAGCACTATGGAGTGTGGAAAAGGTCAAATCTAGCTTGTTTTAGAGCCCAGTGGCTGCTATAGAGCCCTAAGAGGATCAATTTCAAATGTAGCTTGCAAACAAGCAAAATTTGATCTTTTCTATGCTCCATACAATTTTTTTTCTGTTGTAAAAAATAAATTAATTAAACTCACTTTTAGGGAGACTGTGGCCCATGGGGCGGGGGTCTGGGGGCAAAAATGGTCCTCATACCTCTCAAATGGTCCCTTTGCCCACCCGTGCTAGGGGGTGAGTATACTAACCAAGCCATTTTCCTCTTCCATAGTGTGTGTGTGTGTGTGTGTGTGTGAGAGAGAGAGAGAGAGAGAGAATAAAAATATGTTAAAAATAAAGCCTATGTTTTTGGACTTTAATGAGTGTTTGAGTCAATTTCTACATTTAGAAGTGGTGATTTCCCACTTTCGTAAGAGCATAAAGTATAAAGTTGTTGTGTGCGCACCACACCTCTGCTTAAAGGCCCCATTGGATCCGCATTGGCCGTTACGTTACATGTTTATACACATGGGCTATGTGTGTCAGTGTGAATGAGGACGTATGGCAACAAGATACACTGCAATGTTGCTTACACTTCTTCATTTGTAATTTACTATAGCTAAGAATATGACCAAATCTATAGCCCAAACCAGTTCTTATGCCACAGAATCCTGTTGTCTCTAACAGGAGACGATAGACACAGGGTTTTGCACTTTAAAAAATAAATAAATAGTGCTCTCTTGCTCTGAACTGGATGAATATAATAGCTGAGAAACAGACTTCATGAAAGAATAATAATAAGCAATTCTACCCAAAGCACACAAAACTTCAGAATATATTTTGCTGGAAACATTTTGGGAGCCTTATTTAGCTATCAAATTGGTAAAAACCTATTAACAATTCACTTTAATGACTAGAAGATTGCAGCTCTTTTTGAAGTGTGCTTGACACAGTTATAAACTGCGGACTGTGAAAATAAGCCTTCCACTCTTCAAAGGGCCATTCTTCACAAGGGAGAAAAAAATGCATAAGGCTAAACAGAAGAAAAGAATAAAGCAGGAAAAGAAATGGGAAACATCCTATAAAAGAAATAAAATTTCTCCTACAAAATCAACTTTTGCTTATTCTTTTGATTGCACAAGTATCTTTAAGATATAACATTTCAATTCCATGAATATTTGCAAAAGAAGTTCAGGAATGGGAGAGACCGCTGGTGCCCATTGGGGCTGGTAGGGCAGAGGGCAGTGCAGTCGGAGCCAGGGATCACTATCGGCAGAGTGATTTCAAGAGGCAGGCGAGGCACTTCAAAATCATGAGTGCAAAGCAGAGAGTTGGGAGGGGGGGGCCCTGACCCATACAACAGCACTAAAGCACTCATCTGAGCACACGTTTTTTTCTGCTCCAGTCAACCCATGTCACAGAAAACGAAAATTGTGGCAAATAATTTCAGTCTCATGAGTGCAAATCAGACTGAGAAATAAGGGGAGAAAGAAAAGGGGCAAGATCATTACTGCAAAGGAGAAGTTTGTGGGGGTGAGCTGACCCATACAGCAAAGCAGACTGAAACACAGGGGGGGAGCACAAGATCGGAAGCGCAAAGCAGAGTGCCTGGGTTGGATTGGACCCGCACAGCAACCCCAAACCACTTCTTTGAAGCCACATTGTTCTGCTCCAGCAGCAGCAGCTTATTGCCTAGAAAAGGCAAACTGAGGCAAACAATGTCAAGGTCATGAGTGGAAAGTAGATGATTGGGAGCGGGTGGGGGGGGGAGATCCACTCAGCAACACAAGAAAGCACTTATTTGAAGCTATCGTACATGTTTCTGCCCCAGCAACAACCCATTGCACAGAAAAAGGCACACGGAGGCAAGCAATTTCAGGATTGTGAGTGCAAAACTGACTGAAAAATAAGGGTGAGAAAAAATAGGGGGGGGACTGGAAAAAAATGGAAAAAATAGTGAGGTGCTGGGGGCACTTAAGACACCCCCACATCCCACAATTACTCCAACACCCCCTCCGACACCAATTAAAAAACTAATTAAAATTAGAGAGAAAAATGAAAAACTAAAACAGGGGGCTGGGAGCTACAGGAAACCCCCCCACACACACCCATGATCACTCACATACTCCTGCGCCTCAAGGTTTGTTTGTTTTTTAAGGTGTTTTAGTAGCTAGGGCCTCCCATGCACACAAACAACTTAAACTCACAAAGAAAGCAACCTACCTCTGGCTGGTTTTGCTTACCTCTAGTTAAATTTAAAAATAAATTTTATTTAGTTATTATAAACTACATACAAAACTATAAAACACAAACATACAACTAAAATAAATCATAAGGTGCACCCCCCAGCCGCCTAGGGACCAACTAATATACATCCATCCCCCTTAATCAATTAAATTCCACATTCAAAAAATATAACATATCCTGACAAGGCATACTCCCCTCCCACTTTATTAATACATAGTCTAATACTTGATTCCAAATATCCATAAAATTATTCTTCTTTAACTGTCCCTTTTGCATTTGATGCTACAAGTTAGTTTATCATTTAGGGCTATATCCCAAACTTCCTTATACCAATCAGTTATTAGAAAAACATGTACTTTCCATTTCCTCGCTATTATTAACCTAGCCTGCAGTTAACAAGTCACTCTCAAGGGCCCAGCAAACCTGGGAATACTACTACTACTACTACTACTACTACTACTAGCACCACCAACAGCAGCAACAACAACCCTAAGTACACTGATCGGCTGTAGGTGTTCTGAAGGGTCAACCTGTTCAGAAACAAATACAGTAATGCCTTGGATTGCAAGTAACTTGGTTTGAGAGCGTTTTGCAAGACAAGCAAATTTTAAATATTTATTTAATATTTTTTTGACTTGATATACAAGCGACGTCTTGCAATACAAGTACTGTAGTACGGCTTAAATTTAAAAATCTCTGTACAAATTTTTTGGGGGGGATTTCGTGTTGATATAAGAATGTTTTGGATTATAAGCACGTTTCTGGAACGAATTATGCTCTCAATCCAAGGCATGACTATACCTGGGTCCTGATTAGCTCTAGGGAGCCAAACAGGACCAAATTTGGGAATCCAGCAGAACAGTCCTCCTAGTTGCTCTGCCTGCCTGCTGTCTCATGAGAGATTCAGAGAGGAAGGAAGGAGGAGATGACGCACAGTTAGACAGGTATGCTCACGAGCTATAGCCAGTGCATCCCAGGTCCAGCCATGCCAGTTCTAATGGAGTCAAAAGGTCAGCAGACAAGAGCTCAGTGCTGTATAATCAGGCAGAAAGTGACTTGCTCTTCTGTGGGGAAAGGAGAGACTGAACTCTGCTGGCAGGTCATCACCTCCCTGTCCTTAATAAGAAATTGCCCCTGGATATTAGATAAAATTAACCATTAATCATTTCCCTAATTTTCTTTCATACAGTAGATATTTTACCCATTCAGAATTTTAGATATATTTTTTCCTAAGCAGAGATAAGTAACAAAAGGATTTCGTGTGCTTCAAACAATATATATCTTTCCCCTCTAATTTTCTATTATGCTGTAGATATTTTACCAATTTAGAATTTAAAATATTTTTCTCAGCACAGATAATTAACAAAAGGATTGTGTGTGCCTTAAACATCATATGTATCCTTTGAAATGTTTAATCCTCTTTTCTTATTATCTGAATAATAGTTAAAGCTGAGAAGATGGATAATAAGTGGAAGACTTGACTCTAAAGCAGCCTTTTCTAACCTAGTGCCTTCCAGATGTGTTGGGCCACAACTTCCATCATCCCCAGCCAGCATGGCTATTGGCCATGCCAGTTGAGGATAATCGGGCTGCAACCCATCATCCCCGCTGACAGGCAGTGGCTCTCTGAGGGTTCAGACAGGGATATTTCCTAGTCCTACCTGGAGAAGCTAAGGATTTAAGAAAAGCCAGGACTTTTTGCATGCAAAGCATGTTCCTTACCAATGTGCTACTGCCCCTCCTCATAATGAGAGATCTGCGGACAGAAGCAGCTTTCTGCACACTATGCAGCTGGGCATCCAACCACATCCACATCATAAGAACATAACATAAGAGCATAAGAAGGGCCATGCTGGAGCAGACCATTCTGTACACAGTGGCCAACCAGTTGCTCATGGGAAACCCGTAAGCAGGACATGAGTGCAACAGCACCCTCCTGCCCATGTTCCCCAGCAACTGGTGACTGGTGTACATAGGCATACTGCATCTGATGCTGGAGGTAGCATATGGCCAATCAGGACTAGTAGCCTTCTCCTCCACTAATTTGTCCTGTCCCCCTTTAAAGCCATCTGAATTGGTGGCCATCACTGCATCTTGTGGCAGTGAATGCTCATTGTGATGCTCATGCAAGCCCTATAGAGCTGCTTTTGTGTATCTTTTAATTTGAATGTGGATATATATCTGGGTTCTTTCTACATGGGGGTGATATCTGTATACCTAGTACATCACCGTCTGTGAAGCTTTCTACAATCTGAGTTCTTTGATAGAAAAAGTTATTTGTAGACAGCCAAAGCCATTTTGGACCTGCCTATGTCGAGGCTCGACTCTTATGTTAATGTTTCATATGTTATCATCTGCTGTCTTTGTTGGAGTTACCATGAGCAAACATATCTCATTGTCTGCATTCGCATTGCTCTGTGGCCCAAACTCCAAAATTGTATTCTCCGACATAAAGAGCACCGTTTGAAGCAAAGCTGTTTCCACAAAGGCACATATGTTTGAACAGAGAGAAAGCTATTGCCATTCTGGGGCCATTGCAGCCCAGGAATCTGACTGCAAATGGAAAGTTCGGGCATTTAGTATCTGCCATGTGACTGGTATTTCTTGTGATAAGCTGCAGCAGACATACATTGTTGCAGCAAGAGGTAAGAAATGTCTCTTTCACTTGGAAAATGAGTGTATCTCAAGTTTTGCAGATAGCCTTCTGCTTCCTGGAAACGCAGTTGTCTACATTGTCTGATTGTAGCCATTTAATGTTTGTAGGGGCTACCCATGTAGAAAAATTGAACCACCTAACCAAAGGGCTGAAGTCCAAGGCAGAGGCTTAGTGGTAGAGTCCTAGCCAGGTTCAGTTTCTGGCATCTCGAGGTAGGGTGGGGAAAGATGCATAACTGAAACCCTGGAGAGCTCCTGACAGAGTAGTCAATGCTTAGCTAAATGGACCAGTGTGGTATGAGGCAGCTTCCTAAACTCAATAGGGGGTAAGCACCACCAGAGATCTGTAATTAAACAAGATTCTCTGGGAATTTGATCTTCCTTCCTTCCATCCATTTTAAATCTGCTCTTCAGCTGTAAAGGTTCCCAGAGCAGCTTATGTGAGAATAATAATAATAATAATAATAATAATAATAATAATAATAATAATAATAATAATAATACAAGGTGGTCTCTGCCTGCAGCAGTAGAATGTAAAGATACAACACAAAAAGAAAAGTGGCAATGGAGGGAAGAGGAAGACAAGCAAACTCAGGGACCAGTTCTTATAGTTTCAAAGCTAACCAACTTGAAAGGAAATAGTCAGGGCAGAGGAGGAGCCAAATGCAGCTGATCTCTCTCAGCAGAGACAATGGGATGGCTCTGCCAACCCCTCTCTCCTTCTGGTGCAGCCTGGTCTTTCCTACTTTATGATTGTATTTCACGTCAGCTCAGGCAAACTGTAGAATTTTGGAGGCCCCTGGGCAAAACACTCTTGGTGGGATTGTATGAACTGAAACAGGGCAAACGATGCCTCTGACCTTCTGGGGTGTTCCGTGCAAAGTGAGGGGGGGTGCTGTTGTTGCAGAGTGGGCCTTTTGCCTGTCCTTGCAATCCAGGGTCATTGCTGGAGTGAAACGTAACTCAACCAGCAGCCTCAACTATGGTGTCTGTACTGGGAGGAAAAATGGTCGTGGGAACAGGCACCAAGACCACTTTGCACAGCTGAAGATTCATTGCAAAGGTGTAGATGCTAAACACTTAACAAAAATGTGTGGAAACAGACATCCAAGTGAAATCTGTACTATGGCTGATGTGTTAGCCCCCATTTTCAAAGGTGTCCCTTTAAGCATCTGTTAAATGACAGCTGCCATGGTGGGCATGGCCAGTCACAGAAAACTGCTCCTTTCCCAGAAGGCAAACTGGTGAGGATAAAAGAAAAGTAACTTCCCCAAGAACCTAAGTACAGGGTACTAAGTACTGCATCCCTGTGAGCCCTGGTTCCACTGCAGCACTGCCTTGTGATGCCAAAAGGTACGGATAGGAATTTCTCTCCGCCATCGCTCTTCAACTGCAGTACAGTGGCTCTTGGCACTTTTGCTTGGTGAACTGCTTCATCGGTGGCTGCTGCAGCTACTTTCTCTGAGAATTCTTTCCAGAGATTGCTGGGGGGAGCAACTCACCACAGGAATGGCTGATGTTTTCATGCCAAGAAACGTGAACATCTGCAAAGCCCAAAGATCTATGATAGTTTGTTGTGGAGGGGTGAAATAAAAGTAAAACTCAGAATGGATAAAAAGCTGCCACTGAATGGGAAGCTGTCACAGTGCAAAATGACACAGAGGAAAGAAAATCTACTGGACACATGGAGAGATGCTGATGAGGTTGGTGAGGCAGTCTCTTCTTCCCCCATAATGGCTGATGGTGTTAACAGAGGAAGCAAGAAAGACTGAAGGGAGTCAGCAACATAAGACAACAACAACAAAAAATGGGGCCCAATTCTCAGTTGGTAGAAATGAATCCCTAGGCCATTTAGAGTTAGGGTGTTGTATGTTATATATGGGGAAATGTAGAGGAGAAATATAGCAAGGGCATCCTTCAAAGATAGCCTTAAAGGGCACAATCCTATGGCCACTAGATGCTGTCTAAATGGCCATAGGAAAGGTCGGAGTTCTAGCTCCAATCTTGGAAATGCATTCCGAGGTTGGAGCTGGAACTCTGACTTTGAAGTATCCGCTCTCAGCCCTTGCAGCTGGCGCGGTTCTTTCCATGCCGGCCGTGGCTTCAGAGCCAGTGATGGGTGGGCATTCCGGGAGGAGTGGAGGAGTGGGGCTCCGCTGGGATACAACTCCACTCAGCCCCTCCTCCTCGTGAGCAGGAGCAAAACACTTAGACAGCCAACATTGGCTGTCTAGGTGTTTTGCAGGATGGGAGGAGTGTGGAAGTGACCTTTGCCTCCATGCTCCTTCCATCCTCAACTGGATGCCCGTAATCATCCCAGTTCAGAGGGTTACGGGCAGCCACGTTGGACCAGGTCCATTTTACAGATGAGGAACCGAGGCTGGAAGATTGCCCAATGCTGCCCAGCAAGGCCATAGATGCGAAGGAATTTGAACCTGGGTCCACATGTGAGCAGTAATCGTTATACTGCTTTTTGTATCATGAAAGTTTCTACTCTTGCACAAAGAAATCACCATGCATAAAGGAACTTCAACAACAGCCCAAATATATATATATATAGTTTGGCCCTGTTGCATCGTTTTGAAAGCAAATACAAGCATAAACTGTCTCAAAATATGTACCAGGACCAAAATACACATTTGTGTAGCTTATAGTTCTCAAACAATCGAATGTAGTAGAGGCAAAGAAATGGTAATACCCCAACAGGAAGTATACCCAGAAATTGAGACACACACCCAGAGAAGATGCCAGAACCTCAGATCAGCATGATCTCAGTACCCCCTGAGATTGGCCATAAAATTGCAGGCCATAAGCAGTCTCAGTCTGCTTGGATTTGGGCTGGTTTTATGACCCTGAAGAGGAATTTGATAAACAACTTTACAAGCTAATGTCTTGTCTGGGCCTTTTTAGGCCTTCGGAAGAAAACCAGACCTTTCACAACTTCTGCTCCTTACATCCTGGTTCTTCCATCCACCTTCTTATCTCCCTTTTGTCCTATCTTATGCCTTCTTCTGCAGTGGTGTGGTAGTAAATTTTGAAGCGCAGGCACCTATCATGACAGTCCCCATAGCCACGCCTCCGAGGAGAGCCCAAAATCCAGATGGACGAACCAGTTCTAGCAGTTTTCATCTTCACTAGGAGCAGGTCTTTAGTACAGCAAATGGGACTTAATTGCCCATTCAAGACCAAGCCAGGTAAAATACTTTGCATTACAACAGGGAACAATATATATTTTTTGCTGGGAAAATTAATTTCCCCCCAACTACTGTGAGGATTGTACCTAAGCTGAGAGGGAACAGGGAAGTCTGTGGGGAGGAGGGGCGTGGCAGATGACATCAGCATCCCTCCTTTAAAAAAAAGTGCTGGGGCTGCTTTCCTGTGAGCCCTGGCTCCAAAACACGGCTATTCCTCTGAACTCTGCAATATTCGGTCTTCTTTCCAGCCTCTTCCCAATGTATTGTGGGAGAGAGACGCTAAGTCCCTGCTTGCTTCTATTCTTCGATATAGAAGCTTCTGGAAATGTACAAGAACTGTCTCTTATTGTCAACCACCTCCCTTACTACAACCACCATCACTGCCCTGGCCTCCATCTTATGAAATGTATGGAAAGGCCCAAGAACCTCCGTTCTCCCTAATTCTGTGCCCTAGGAAGACTCTTGTCTCTGCCAAGAGAGTGGGACCACATATGCAGTTGTATCTGCTGCAGCAATACGCCTTCTATGCTTTAATGAAATAATAAAAAAAAAACCCTTTGACATCCTTGGAAGGAGGAGTCTTAATTTCTGTAATAGGCATTGAACTCACTCTTGAACTCACAATGAGACTGACTTAATATCAAAGAACCCTAATCTTGCACTGTGTCCATAAAGCTTTTGCAATTCTCAATTCATTCATCTTCTCATCCCCAATGTGAAGGAGATGGATAATTATCCCAGCAGGTGTTCTTCAAACATATCGAACCAATTACATTCTACTTTAAGAATTTCACTTTTGAAAAAGATAAATCTGCTAATGTTGCATTAATGGACCAAACAGTCTTCAGAAGCGTAACAGCTGCCTTCTTCACTAAGATCACCTTGCAAGAACCACTAGCCACTTGACAATTTCCTTCCTCTTCAATGAAAAGTATATATCACTCAATGCTCTATTTAAAAAGCCAAAACAAAGGTGGTGGTAGCATGTGCATCTACAAAAACAATAAGGGAATTGGTTAGTGATTCTAGAAGTCACTTCCCCCCCCCCCAAAAAAAACCCCATTGTAACCAATATTTAAAAAGGGAAAGAAGTGAGAGTCAGTGTGGCATAGTGGTTAGAGTGTTGGCTGGGACTCCAGGGATCCGGGTTCTAGACCCCACTCAGCCATGAAGCTCACTGGGTGACTTTGGGCCAGTCACTGACTCTCAGCCTAACCTACCTCACTGGGTTGTTGTGAGGATAAAATGGAGAGGAGGACGATTATGTAAGACACCTTGGGTTCCTTGCAAGAGAAAAAAAAAGGTGGGATATACAGTAAATGTGATGATGATGATGATGATGATGATGATGATGATGATGATGATGATATAGTGTTGGACTGGGACTCGGGAGATCCGGGTTCTAGTCCCCGCTCAGTCAGCCATGAAACTCACTGGGTGACTTTGGGCCAGTCACTGCCTCTCAGCCTAACCTACCTCACAGGGTTGTTGTGAGGATAAAATGGAGAGGAGGAGGAGGATTATGTAAGCCGCCTTGAGTTCCTTGCGGGAAAAAAGGCGGGGTATAAATGTAATAAATAAATAAATAAATAAATAAATAATAATAATAGAATCCCTGTGTTGTCAGCTCTATGAATAGCATGTAACTATTTCAGGTATTTGGAGTTAACATGGTAGAAAGGCACAAGGAGGGCTGGGAAAGCTGTGGCCCTCCACATGTTGGTTGATTCCAACCCTTGTCAGTCCCAGCTAGCATGGGCAATGGCCAGGGATGATGGGAGTTATAGTCCAGCAACATCTGGAGAGCCCCAGGCTCCCGACTCCTGGCACAGAAGATGAATGTGTGCAAATAATTGGTGGACGTTCCATTGGAACATTAGCAGGATCCCAGCAGCATCCTCCGAAAGCATTGTAAGACCTTCCTGTTAGAGAAGGGTTTTATTAGTTTTTGCAGATTGGAATGAATATTATAAACTTCTTGGGCTTTGAGTTTTTAGTCTGCTGTCTCCTGATATCTTTTTATCTTGCATCTTACTCCTGTTCAGGTAATTGGTACTTGTGGGGATTGAAGTTATGAAGAGGCTATCAAGAATGTGCAGGCTGGCCCCACTTCCTGGAGGCTGCTGAACATGCCAGCCATGCTCCCGCCTCAGCCTACGCGCAATTGGCTTTAGTTTGGAGGGGGACATAGGTATGCACTTAAGGCTCTCTCCATGGGATGGGAACCTTGATGGATCAGGGTTCCCACCCCTGTGGAGAGAGCCCAGCATGCGTACGTCTTGCATAAACCCCTTCTTCAGACTTTTACTGATCACACATCAGCTGTGGCTTCTAGGGGACAGGACTAGCTTGCATGTTCTTGATGGTACAGAAGGCCTAACAAGGGCTTTTGTGGTTTTATATTGTGCATCTCTTATTTTAATTGCTGTTGCCTTGAGCATTTTGATGACAAGGCAGGTATAAATGTTGTACATTTATGTGAATTTGCCCTGCTCCAGAACTCCCACATTTCTGTGTGCCCACTGGAGTCCATCGTACCTGACTTGTACAGTGACTATATGAAAATCTGAACCCATAAACAAAAATCCACCTTGTCTTGCACAGTGAGTAACTGGAAAGATCCATTAAAGGACAACAGAGGCTAAGAGATACCACAGTTCTGTTTCAGTGTGCCAGAATGCCATAGCATGAAAGGGTAAAACAATTACTTATAAGATAGATGCAACTTTAAAAATCTGGCTGAGCTAAAATCCGATTTGCTGCTTATCCTTCCGGGGCTAATGTATGGCTGTATTTAGCAGTTACATTTGAAACATTCCTTTTTATATAATTACAATTTGAAAGGTGAATGGCCTCGTTAATTATCAAGGATAATATTCCTCAAAAAGTATGTAAGTGAATGAAATGCTATAGTATTGGTTTTCAACAGTGAATGATATTACAGCTACTGCATAGGAGCCATGTATATCAAAGATAACATTTTGTTTTATTTATTTTATTTTATATCCTGCCTTTTTTCCTGCAAGGAACCCAAGGCAGCTTACATAATCCTTCTCCTCTCCATTTTATCCTCACAACAACCCTGTGAGGTAGGTTGGGCTTGTCAAGGTTCCGCTACTGCAGGGACCCCTTAACCTTCCTTTGGGAGATCTCTGCCTCTCCTCAAAGCCCCTCCCGTTCTAGGAGATCAAGTCCTTCTACAGCTTCCAATAGCATGGGTGTAGGCTGTAGACGTGGTGAATAAGTCACTCCAAACTCCAGGGTAAACAACAGCACTTTACTTATTATATTAGGGTCTTTACTTAATAGAGTGGTTATAATTCAAAAGCAAGTATGATAAAATAAAACAAACAAACAATCCAATGTTCTCTAGTTTAACTTCAGACTACCTATCTGCTATGCAGCCAGTTTCTCTTTCTCTCTCTCTGCTTCTCTGCTGCTGCTTCTCTGCTGCTGCTTCTGGCTCTCTCTCAGCACACTAACTGCTAGCTGACCACACCCCACATATATAGCCTTCCCAGGAATGGAAGGTTATAATCATGTGACCTTGAATAGGAGATCTAATTCTTAACTTCTATTGGGTAAACTTAAACTCTCAAACTCCCCGTCCCATCCAAGTGTTTGGGCCTTCAGGCTTCAACTACTCGAGGGAAGTGTTTGGGTCTTCAGGCTTCAACAAACTCAAGCCTGAGTAGGCCTCAATCCTTTACATCTTCCCCCCCTTCTTCTAGAGTGGAACAATTTCCCTTTTACAGAAGAGAATTGTGAAACGTTAACCTACACAAAAAGGCAACTGTTTTTTTTTTTTTTTTTTTCCTAGACAAAGCATCGGCTATCACATTCTCCCTCCCAGGCACATGTTCAATGTTCATTTGAAATTCCTGCAATTTCCAAGACCATCTCTGAAGCTTTGAGTTGGTATTTTGCATTGTTTGTATCCATTGCAAGGCATGATGATCAGTCCATAAAGTAAATTCTTGTCCAAAAACATAAGGCTTGAGCTTGTCCAGAGCCCACACTACTGCCAGACATTCTTTTTGGATCGTAGACAGGTTTCTCTCCCTGGGTAGAAGCTTCCTACTCAGGTAGGCTACTGGGTGTTTAACAGAGTCATAGTCTTGTAACAATACTGCACCTATGCCAGTCTCAGAGGCATCTGTAGCCACAATAAAGGTTTTTTCAAAGTCAGGTGCTCTTAACACAGGCTTTGAGCTTAAAATGTCATTTAGTCTATCAATAGCTCTTTGACATTCATCAGTCCACACAATTTTGTCAGGTTTACATTTCTTGGTTAAATCAGTCAAGGGTCCAGCAATTTCACCAAAATGGGGAACAAATCTCCTGTAATACCCAGCAAATCCCAAGAATGACCTGACCTGTTTCTTGGTTGTAGGTATGTCCCAGGTTCTGATACCTTCAACCTTGTCCCATAAAGGTGTGATATGGCCATTTCCAACCCTGTGCCCTAAGTATACTACCTCTGGCACCTTCTACACCTGTAAAACTACTCTACTCCTCTCATAGTGTGGCTTCATCATATTTACATGTACTACCGTGGGTCTTTCTTCAGATTTTTCTTTAACTACCACATAGGTTAAATCATCCATTTTCTCTCTGACTGTGTAGGGGCCTTCCCAAGCAGCCTTAAGCTTGTCTTTGCGCAGAGGAAGAAATATCATTACCTGATCCCCTACCTCAAATACTCTAGAGCATGCCTTTTGATCATACCAGAACTTTTGCACCTCTTGGGCTTTGGTTACATTGGCTTGAACTAGTTTACAGAGTGTATCTAGGGTTTGTCTAAGCTTTAACACATAATCCACCACAGAGGTTTTGTTTTCTACGAGTTTACCTTCCCAGTTTTCCCTCAGGAGATCAAGAGGGCCTCTCACTCTTCTGCCATACAACAGCTCAAAAGGTGAGAATCCCGTTGATTCCTGTGGAACTTCCCTGTAGGCAAAAAGTAGGTGTTGCAGTTTGTCATCCCAGTCATTTGGGTGTGTATTTACATAAGCTCTAATCATTCCTTTGAGTGTGGCGTTAAATCTTTCCACCATTCCATTGCATTGAGGGTGATAAGGAGTGGTTTTCAAGTGTTTTACCCCACAACACTTCCACAGACATTCCATTATCTCGGAGAGGAAATTTGACCCACAATCTGTTAAGATTTCAGAGGGAAATCCAGTTCTGCAAAATATAGTTAGCAAAGCCTCAGCTACAGATGGAGCATCTATAGAGGCTAGTGCTACAGCTTCCGGGTATCTTGTGGCAAAATCCACCACTGTGAGGATGTAGTTTTTCCCCTTGCGGGTGGGTTTAGTGAAAGGCCCTACAATATCCATGCCCACCCTAAAGAAAGCTTCTCCTATAATAGGCAGAGGCTGCAAAGGGGCTTTACTGTGATGCCCTGCCTTCCCCACACACTGACAGGTTTCACAAGACCTGCAGTACTCTGCTACTTGCTTAGCAATTCCAGGCCAAAAGAAGTTTGCCATGAGCCTTTGTTCAGTCTTGTTTTTCCCCAAGTGTCCTGCGCATGGGACATCATGGGCTAGTTCTAGCAACCTTAGCCGGAATTGGTTAGGTACTACCAGTTGCTTTAGTGGTTCCCAGGTTAACTCTTGGGTTTTTGGTAACCACAGCCTATACAGCAGTCCTTTCTCCCAAATAATCTGCTCCCTTCTTTCCTCAGAGAAGGGCCTCTCTTGAGGGAGAGCAACTCTTTTCAGAGGCTCCAAACTAGGATCACTGAGGACTTCCTGCTTGAATTCCTCTACTCCTCTTAAATCAGGAAAAGGGGTCTCTAGCGCCTTTTCCTCTACAGAACCACCTGCCTCAGTTGTTTCACTGGCTTTCAGGTCTACAGGTTGCATGGAGGCTTGTTCTGTTGTTTCGGTTTGGGGAGGGTCTGGCGTTGGTTTTGGACCTTCCGGAATCACTGTGGGTTGTACCTCTAGTACCTTTTCTTTTATCCCATCAGCTTTTACCTGGTCCTGTCTTGAAGTTTCCTCCCTTTCCTTTTGCTTGCAGGTTACCACACATATTTGAGCTTCTGGTCCCTTCCCACAATGATAGGGGCAAATTGAGTTGGAGGTTCCATCACCCCAACTTCATACAGACCCCTCCATCCCCTCCATTCTATGGATAACCTTGCTACTGGGACTTCAAAGGAGGGACCATTCACTCCCTGGATCTCAACAGACATTCCTGGTACCAAATCTTCAGGTGTCACCAAATCTGCTCGGATCAGAGAAACATCAGCTCCAGAGTCCAACATTGCCATAATGGTCTTATCCTTTACATAAACAGGTTCTTTGAACTGATTATTAACCTCTTCCCTGTTGGTGATCACAAATCCACAATTATAAGGTTTTTTTATACTTGCTACACCTTGTGGCTTGGTTTGTTCGGGTTTAGGACTACCTGGGTTAGCTGGTGTTATTGCTTGTAACTTGGTACAGCTATTCTTGATGTGGCCTGTCTGACCACACGAATAACAGGCACGGTCTCTGGGGTGAGAAGGATCAAAAGGAGGTTTTTTGAACTCCTTTTTACTTGGGGCTTCCCATTTCCCCCCCTTCTTCTCAGACTCAATCCTGGGGCCTAACCGTTCCCGGTTTTCAATCAATTTGTCAGCCATTTCTGCAGCTTGGTTTACAGTTTCAGGATCTTTATCCTTAACCTTCAGTTTTATTTCTCTGGGCAACCGAAAATAAAACTGATCCAGGGCCATAAGCTCTAACACCTTTTCCCTGTTGTCAGCTTTTGCCTCATCCACCCATTTTAATAGCAGGTTTTTTAATTTTGTTGCAAACTCTACCATAGATTTACCAGGTTGAGGTGTTAACCCTCTGAACTTTTTCCTAAAGTGCTCAGGGCCTAACCTGAACCTTTTAAACACCGTTTCTTTGAATTGAGCATAGGAAACAGCCTCCCCCTCTGGTATGCTATTATAAATCTCTGCCAGCTCCGCTTTGATTAAATTAGGCACAAACTTCATGTAATCACCCTCCTGCAATCCCCACTGCTGTGCTGCCCTTTCAAAAGTGGTCAGGAACACTTGTGGGTCTTCTCCTGGGGTGTATGCTGTGAAGTCCTTCGGGGTAACTCTGACAGGCTGCTCCTCTTTGAATTTCATCATCCTTTCCTCGTGTCTGCGTTGCTCTTCTTGGGCTTGAAGTTGCTCTTTCTGGGCCTGAAGTTGCTTCTGCCGCGCCTTTTCCTCGTGTCTGCGTTGTTCCTCTTGGGCTTGCAGTTTCTCCTGGTGCAGCTTCTCCTCGTGTTTGCGTTGTTCTTCCTGAGCCTTAAGCTGCTCCTGCTGCAGCCTTAGCCTCTCCCACTTCTAACCTGGTCTCTTCTTCCTTCTGCTTTGCCACTACCCGCAGTTCCTGTTCACGGAGCTCCCATTCTTTTGTTTGGGGTCCTGCTACACTAGGGCTAGAGGGTGCAGCTCCTTCTATTGCCGCCTGGGAGATCAGCATAACGTTCAGTTCCTCTGCTGTTTTCTCCTCCCATGGCAAATTGTCCTTTATACACTGCTCTATCAGGGCAGTTTTGTTCATGGAGAGATATTGGCTCATCCTAATTGCCTCACTGGGTCCCTATTCTGCAGTCCTGAAGTTAAAACATACACTGCTTTTGCCAGCTCTATTAGTAAAAAACCCACTTTCTGTTTCGAGTGCTTAAACTCACTGTTCAGGATTGCTCCGCTGCCACCATCTGTCAAGGTTCCGCTACTGCAGGGACCCCTTAACCTTCCTTTGGGAGATCTCTGCCTCTCCTCAAAGCCCCTCCCGTTCCAGGAGATCAAGTCCTTCTACAGCTTCCAATAGCATGGGTGTAGGCTGTAGACGTGGTGAATAAGTCACTCCAAACTCCAGGGTAAACAACAGCACTTTACTTATTATATTAGGGTCTTTACTTAATAGAGTGGTTATAATTCAAAAGCAAGTATGATAAAATAAAACAAACAAACAAACAATCCAATGTTCTCTAGTTTAACTTCAGACTACCTATATCCTATGCAGCCAGTTTCTCTCTCTCTCTCTCTCTCTCTCTGCTTCTCTGCTGCTGCTTCTGGCTCTCTCTCAGCACACTAACTGCTAGCTGACCACACCCCACATATATAGCCTTCCCAGGAATGGAAGGTTATAATCATGTGACCTTGAATAGGAGATCTAATTCTTAACTTCTATTGGGTAAACTTAAACTCAAACTCCCCCTCCCATCCAAGTATTTGGGCCTTCAGGCTTCAACTACTCGAGGGAAGTGTTTGGGCCTTCAGGCTTCAACAAACTCAAGCCTGAGTAGGCCTCAATCCTTTACAGGGCTGAAAGTCAGTGACTGGTCCAAATTCACCCAGTGAGCTTCATGGCTGAGTGGGGACTAGAACCCGGATCTCCCGAGTCCCAGTCCAACCACTACACCACGCTGGCTCTCAGCCATAAAAGAGTTGCTCACTATTGGATTCCCCAGGCCACGTGGATAGCCCAGCATCAACCACAACTAGGAAGTACAGATGTGCAATACAGATGTGGAAACATTCCTTAACAATCAAAGCTACCTATGTGGGTACAAATTCTCCACTCGTCTACACCTATCGTGGTGTAAATCAGCCTTCCCCCAACCTGGTTCCCTCCAGATGTTTTGGACTACATCTCCCATCATCCCTGACTATTGCCCATGTCGGCTGCGGCTGAGAGTTGTAGTCCAAAATATCTGGAGGGGAGCCAGGTTAGGAGAGGCTGGTGGGGAGGAATCGCCATGGGTCCAGTGGCTTCCATCTCACAGCTGTAATTTAGGAATGGGCCTTGAGGCATTGGGAATCCAGATGTTATGGGCCAGCTGTGAGGCTGAAGGCTTGGCTCTACAAAGGACTTGGTTACAGCAGGGAGCCCTGCGCATGTGCACTCTTGGATGGTGTGATTAAAGATGTTAATGGCAGCCTTCTGGGAGTGGCTTCAGAAGTTGTGGGAAAGCAGCAAAAGTGGGCATGTGATTATTGCACACAATAAGCCAATATCCAGCACAAATGCATCACGACACATGGACTGCCCCTCCCTGGTGAAATGTGAGTGAACAAGCCAAAGGTTGGATCCAGATTTAGGTGGAAGCCTGGTGGAAGCGGACCTCCACAATCCCTCCTCCTCATAGTGACCCTTCCAGGCCCCTGGAAATGCTACACAGGTCGGAGGACCCTGCTGGATGGGGTGGTGTGATCCCCTAAAATAGGGCAAAGGCACCTTCCATGAGCATCACCCTTTTCCCAAGAGAAGGTAGGCACTGTGGAAGCAGCACAAGACCCAACAGGAATTAAGAAAAAAAATGCGCTTAAATCACCACTGATTTATTGAAAGCAGCTTTTGCTTGTGTTTCTTCGTTCCCCGTAAGTATTGAAGTTTTCTTGCACAATTATAAAGGGCATTTGAAAGCATAACCCACTGATTCCTTGGGAGTGAGCTTTGATGCATACAATGTGTTGCTTATTCATCGACCAACTAAATGTGTGTTGGTCGTGGATAATTCTATCGCTGGCACTCTGCATGTTTACCAAGAGGTGCCCTTTTCCCAGCCCATATTGGATGGTGCCTTTGGCAGTTGGGTCATCTTAATAATTTCTCAGGAGCACAAACCAGACTTGTGTGTCCACTTGAGAAAGTTCGACGTTGATCTGCACTTGCAATCGCGGGTTGGGTTGGGGAGGAACCGTCCAGACCGATACTTCTGGTATGTGCCCAATCCGGGGCCGGGCTGAAGCCCACAACAGCCCAACTTGGCCCCAGGATCTTGGGAACTAACTAGTCCGACTTTAATTTCTTTCCTCCCTCGAATACTCCTCGCCAATTTGCCTTTTCCAGTCGCCGAGCTGCTCAAATGCTCAGGGGATTCCGCATGAGAGAAAAAGAGAAAGGAACAGTGCAAGCAAATTCAGCCACATTCTTCTCTTTGCACACTTTAGATGGCAGGTACGAGACCCACGCAAGGCAGACTTTGGCTGCGATTGGGGTTTCCTGGGGACACTGCAGCTCCTCGAAATACCCTGATCCTCTCGCCTGCGCACAAATCTAGGTTTAAATAGGATTCGCCTTTCCCTCCCTCGCCTCCCAATTCCGATCCCCGTTGCAGCTGCGCGCTGCTCCGTTACGAGCACCCGGCGGCTCTTCTCTGCCGCGCGTGTTTGTTTGTTTTTTGCGGGTTGGGGGGAGAGAGCCCCGTGCCTTCGGGCGATTCCGCCTTCCCTTGCATGCCGGCCACAGCAGGAGCTGCGCTGCGCCTCTCTCCTTTTTCCTCCGAGCGGGCTGTGGGAGGGAGAGACGCCTCCAGCGATCAATCTCTGCCGGGGGACAAAAAGAGAAAGAGAGAGTTGCACTGAGGCGCTGCTCGCCTGCGAGCCCCCGCTCCGGCAGGAGGAGGAGGGGGGGAAGGTGCGGCGAGCGATTTGCCCTCCCCTCTCCCTTCTTTCCATTTCTCTCTTCCTCCAGGGAAGTGCATCGGCTGGGGCAGCTGGCTTCCGGCAGGGGAAGATGGGAGAAGAAAGGGAGGGAGGGGTCGCGGCGGCTGCCGTGCCTTAGTCGAGGCAAGCCACATTTCTAAAGTGAGAACAGAACCGGCTAGGTGGAGGGGAGGGGAGCGAGGCGGCTGGAGCGCCGCTCTTCCGCCCCCAGCAGCCAAACTATTTCGCGTCAGGCGCCCTCTTCCTCGTTAGCAGCTCCCGAGGAGAGGAGGAGAGCGCATCTCGGGGTGGCTTCTTGCAAGTTCCATCTCTGTGTGTGCGTGTGAGGCGCTTCCCTCTCCCTCCTCCGGCTTTGTTTTTAATTGGGCAGCCGACGACCCGTCCCTTTTAGACTCAGTTGCAGCCTGATCCTAGCATTCGCCTGCCCTTAAGGCAATTTGGAGAACTGGAATCGCTCTCCTTGAAGAATCCGCCCCCGCCACCAATCTATCCCATCCCATCCTCACACAGGAAGGGAGCGAGAGCGAGAGGTTGAGCTTGTTTTGTCTGTGAGATCGTTAGACCTGCCCATTGGATCGCCCCGCTGGATCGCGCCGCAGAAATCCACACGGCTTGATGAATTGGGCGCGGGGGGGGGAGACCGCATGTGTAGGACGGACCCTCCCAGGGAGGTGGATGGGTTTACATTCATCTTTTGGGTTACTTCAGTTGTGTTGAGAAAAGAAAAGAGCCAGCATCAGCCTCGGAGCCCCGCTCCTCCTCCTTTCATTTAGATCTGCTCAGGATAAGCAAACAGGGTGGGACTTCGGTGCGGGAATCTCCCCATTCTTTCCCGCTCGCTCCTCTGCAGTTTCGGAGAGTTTGGCACTTAGCAGCCGATTCTGATTTCGGGTCCGCTTGTTCTCACACACACACGCACACGCACACGCATGCAAACACACACCCTTCCCGTTGTGATGCTGGTGGACTAGGGTCGCCTTTTTGGCTTCACGGGCTGGAAAAAGAAGAACAATCGGGACTGGGAAACGCAGGCAGGCGCCTCTCTCGGTCTCAATGAAATCCGGGCGGCATAAAAAGTGACTTTTCCTCCACTCGGGATTTAAAGGGAGGGGAGCGCCAATCTTATCTGCGCGCGTTCGCGTTGTTACCCAAAGCGGCGCACCGAGAGAGCAGCGAGAGAGCGCGGCAAGGGCAGCCCGGGAGGCGCTATGGCGAGGCTACGGGGAGCCAACGGAGCGGCGGCGGGAGTGCTGTTACTTTTGCAGTGTTTCGCTGACCGGTTGCAGCTCATCGGAGCCCTGAAGCCGAAGCACAGTCACGGTAAGGAGAGAGCGGCGTCTGGGCGGGAGAAGGCTGGTGCGGAGAGGTGGCCAAGACCGCCGCCGGGCGAAAGAGGGCTTGGGGCTTCGGAGAGGGCGGTTTGTGACGAAGCCCTTGCGCGTTGCCACAGTGCAGGAAGCTATTCGTCCTCGTCCAGGCGAATTGCAATCCCGATTGCGGAGACTAAATAGGTTAGATGCGCTTGGAGGGGGAGGATGCTGCCTCGTTGGAGCTTGAGGTTTCGTTGAATGCGACGAGATTTCTTTTGAGCATGTGCTGAGTTCCTTTCCCTTGTGGGATAACCACAAACAGCTTCTGCATGTATGACTGAAGTTTATGAGGAAACACCTATACAGGCCTGTGGCTTACGCTGGCTCAGCTTGTCTGAGAGTGGAAAGCTAAGCAGGGTCAGGCCTGGTTATTACTTGGGTGGGAAACCCCCCTCCTCTAGTTTCCTGCATTGAGCAGGGAGTTGGACTCGATGGCCTTGTAGGCTCCTTCCAACTCTATGATCTATGAAATCTATGAAACCTCCCAGGAGCAGATGTTGTGTGGTCCAGGCTGGGTTGAGCCATGACACAGTTAGACATGGACTAGTTGACCTCCATTGGGCTCCTTCCAAGCCCTGCAGAGGAGCATGCATGGCGCGAGTGTTTGAACCAACTGGATTAGTTCACTGGGCTTCCTCCTTGAATTGTGAAGGCATCTCTTGTGCAGGGCACCCCGCTTGCTCCTCCTCTCTGCTTTTGGTACACACACACACACACACACCCCTGGATGATAAGAATTTGATCATCTCAAGGGGTGTACTGTGTAGCATGTGGGTTTGTGATTTGAGAATCTTATCCTTAGTAGAGGGGAGTTGGATCATATGGT
Organism: Shinisaurus crocodilurus; assembly: GCA_021292165.1. NCBI lineage: Eukaryota > Metazoa > Chordata > Lepidosauria > Squamata > Shinisauridae > Shinisaurus > Shinisaurus crocodilurus. The sequence goes on along the minus strand of CM037880.1, from coordinate 31,446,595 downwards.
TTTCAGGGTCCCTTCCCTCTCTCTCTCTCTCTCTCTCTCTCTCTGCGATCCTAATTATTTGATTCTCTTGAGACCAATTAATTGAGTTCTTTCCAACTCTCCTAAAAGAAGTGTCTGCCATGCTCTTTAATAGTGATAGGGCTGGTGCAGTTTCTGCATTCCGCCTTTCTGGAATGAGCTGGAAAATAAGCACCTGTTGAATTTCTGTCTGCTTGACAAGCTCTTAGAGGCACTGTTCAGAGTACTTGGTGAAGGAAACCTCAGCTGACAATCAAAGAGGAGTTTAGCATCTTCTTTCATGTGGATGGAGAGGAGCACCTGGAAACAGGTGAATGATCTAAGCTGTGGGCGGCTTCCTCCTTTTGCTTTCTCTGTTTCATCATCATCATCATCATCATCATCATCCTCCGCAAACTAGCCTATCTAGAGTGGGGCAATAGGATTTCGCCCTTGTACCCCTGGTTGCTAACTTTTTTGGGGGAAAGGCTCCTGTGTCTCTAATCTATAACATAGAAGTTTAGTGGATTAAGTTTTTTCCCCAACTTGTGTGCTGAGAACAGCATCATTTGTTGAATCTTCTCCTTTATTATTTTTATTTTTACATTTGTATCCCACCCTTTTTCCTCTTGCAAGGAACTGAAGGTGGCTTACATGGTCCTCCTATGCTCCATTTTATCCTCACAACAACAACAACCCTGTGAGGTAGGTTAGGTTGAGAGTCAGTGACTGGTCCAAAGTCACTTAGTGAGCTCCATGGCTGATTGAATGGGGACTAGAACCCGGATCTCCCAAGTCCCAGTCCAACACTCTTAACCACGATGCCACACTGGCTCTCCTTGCCACATAGCTACTAAAGGCACAAAAGCCATGCTAGGAGGAAAAAAGGGTCAGCTACACTACTTGTACCACAGATCTAGAATGTGAAAGGTTAACATTTGTGCACCTGCGAAACAATGGGTCTCTCCAGTCTCCTGGTGACACTTCCCTCTCCATCTATGCTAATAGAAGAGGCCCCCCACCCCTATACAGTGGCTGCTTTCGCCTTTCTTCATCACTGCCTGTGATTGGGGGAAGAAGTGGATTCCAGAGCCTCTGTTCCTCCCTTCTCTCCATGAAGTCCAGCTCTTTTTTCTTTTTTTAAAGTGCCCTTCTGTTCCTCTCCACCCTTCTTTATGGGAGAAGATGGTTAGTTGTCAAAGACACAGCTAGAAGCTCTTTCTCTCATTTTGCTTCCTGCTCTTACAGGGTGGAAGCAAGAATTTTATTGACTGGTGTGAATATGTAAAGTGTTACTGTTGTTTTATTCCCCAAGGAGTGACACAAGGTTTCACATTCTTTTCAGATATAGTAATATTGTCTCCTGCCGTTTCGTTTCTGGCTGGGGGGGGGGGGGGGACAAGAGGTATAGGAGAGGATCTGCTGCTAGATCAAAGGGTGTGTTTTCTCTTAAGGTTTGTTGCAGGAGGTGGTATACATTCTACAGGATATTGTACCCCTGGGATCTTCTTCAAGGGCAGCTATGTTACAGCGTAATCCTATGCATGTTTACTCAGAAGCAAGTGCCACTTGTGTTTAGTGCGGCTTAGTCTCAACATTTGTCTGTGGCAGCCAAAATAACAAAGAGACTTGCAGCATCTTCGAGACTAACCATTTATTCTTGCCTATGTCTTTGAGGACCAGAGCAAGATAAGAATACTGTTCACCATAATCCTGCATCTTGATTTAGCCCTGTATGAATAGAATCAAATTTACTGATAAAGACTAGCTCAGCCGTTACACTGGGGTCTCACTTGGAAGTGTTTTTTGTTGGTTTGTTTTTGATTTGGTGAAGAATGGTGATTTTTCTCAACACTTTCAGTGTTGTCATTTTTTGTGTCAGACTTGTGTATGTCTGTTTATTCTTTTTTGTAGAAAGTGATCTGTTCATCAGAAGGTCATTGTTGACAGGCAATGGCATATATCATATTAGAAGATCAACGAGTAAATGAGTCCCTGATGGTATGACTGATGTTGCTAGTCCTATTATGTGACAAATTATGTGACATTTTTACATGGTGTTTGTTAACATCGACAGCTAAATACTCGACTGGTTTTATCAACAGAATCCTTACAGTGTGTCAATGTGCTCATCCTATCGTGTACTGGGCAAGGCCCATCCATACAGCTGTGTTTTAGCTGGGATTTGAACCCAGTCTTCTAAATCCGGAGTCTTGCTATGCATATTGAACCTTAAAATATGAATAAATTTAGGGGTGCATGCACTGCATCTTACTCATTCAGTCCAGGCTGAAATTACATCTGAAATAACCACCATATCATGGTTGTACAAAATTATTACCACTATTTAGGAGTTGCACAGTACCCATAAGCACGGGGGAAATCCATCATTTCATCTGACTGGAAGTACAACAATGATGATTAAAATATATTAGGGTATATGTAATTATTCAGAGCTCCTGAGTATGCACTTTCAGTCAGATTGTCTTAAAGAATACTTTTTTGCCCATTCTTCGTGTTTGCCTTCCTCGGGCTAAGATTTGTCTACAGACAACCTTCTCTGGGGACAGAGAATGGGCTGAAGGCACAGGATGCGGTCACATTGTTAAAGCTAAGTAGGTCTCAGCCAGGTCAATGGCCGGATGGCAGATGGCTATGGAGCTCCATGGAAGCTGCTCTGAACTTCACATACACAAAGAAGTAAGGGGGAAAAGGTAGGGTAGTGTGAAACAAATAAACGGGAGCCCCTCAGCGTAGAGCACTGCATCCAGGCCTGTGGCTCATGCTGGCTCAGCTTGTCTGAGTGTGGAAAGCTAAGCAGGGTCAGGCCTGGTTATTACTTGGATGGGAGACCCCTCCTCTAGTTTCCTGCATTGTGCAGGGGGTTGGACTCGATAGCCTTGTAGGCCCCTTTCAACTCTATGATCTATGAAATCTTTTGCATGCAAGAAGCTCCCTCCTTTGATCCTCAGCACCTCCAGGTTGAGCAGAAAAAACTCCTGCCTGAAGCCCCAGAGAACCGTTTCCAGTCCATGTTGGCAGTTTCTTCTGTTCCTACGAATAAGCTGCTGAGGTAGATCGTAGAATATTCTCAGATGTTTTCAGGTAAATGCTAGGAAACTATTGGGCCTGACTTGGGTAATAAGAGATTGTCTTTTATACTAGGGTTCAATAGGTCTTTCTGGCTTTGATATTTTTGGATTCCAGCGAGGGCCGTTCCTTACCCGCTTCATCCTTGTTACAACATCATACGAGGGCCAAGCGTTCTTCAAATCAGATGATTGATTATTTAATTCAGTGTAAGTGTGTGTGGCCCTGATTTGGATCAGGACCATGGCAGTCCATGGGGGGGGGATTTAAGCTTTCCCCCCTCCTATTTTCATCCAAAAATTCTCCCCGCCGTCCCCACTGGCATGTTAAAAAAGAGAAATGTCTCTATTGATTCCAGCGGAATTGTTTTTTCTTTCCTTTTTTTTTTTTATTAACATTGAACTGAAGTCCCATTGAAATCAATGGGAGTTAAGTTAGACTAACATTGGGTACAACCCTACAGCTCCCGACATTTCTGATCATTGGCCATGCTGTCCGGGGCTGATGGGAGTTGAAAACCAGAACATCTGGAGAGCACCAGATTGAGAAAGGCTGCACTAGAGCATTGAGGCTGAAGAGAAGTATGCTGCGCAAGGCCTGGCGAGTCCATGATTTTGCTGGGGGATTTGAACCCGTATCTCCCGAGTTCCAGCATTTTGCCATCTGTGACACCATGTCAATGTATTTCATTTTTATCTCTTTCCTTCCTTAAGCCGTGTTGAGTTCAGTTAAAAGAATAACGTGCTTTAGCACCCTAGTGTCTCTAGCTTCCTGGGACTGTGAGAATAGTAAATTGGTATTCATGATCAAGTTAGTGGGATCTTTCTTGGGACCATAGCTCAGTAGTGGAACATATGTCTTGTATGCAGAAGAAGATCCCAGGTTCAGTCCCCGGGGTCTCCAACTAAAAGGATCCTAGGTAGCAGAGCTGGTCTCTCTGCCTGAGTCCCTGAGGAGCGGCTGCTAGTCAGAAGAGACAATACTGGGATATATGGACAAATACTCCGACCTGCTTATAAGGTTGTTTCCTAACTGCTGCTGCAAAGTTTGTCATAAACATCAGACCCTTGGCAGGAAGGATGCCACGAAAGCAGCCCAAACTATTAGAAGAAATCGACACACCAGTTTCCAAAAGGTTCCGTGATCATTAAGGCTTCTTTTCAAACAAAGGCTGGGGAATGTATAAAGTAGTAGATTAATGCGGGTGATTCTTCCGGCAGGCTGCTGCTCTTGTTCCATAGAGAGGAGTCTTAAAAGAAATATACAGTAGGTGTGTTTGGAAAAGTTGGCTGGTGAATGAATGGATGGAGGGTCTTGCTTGAGCGATTCACGAGACGGATACTTCAGTCCTAAACTTTCAGACTGATGTCCTTATAGTGCCAGCATAATATCAAGTTCTCTAGTGGCCAGTATACCCAGTCTAAATGCTCGTGGACTGGTGCAGCAAGTGTTATAGGCCTGATTAAGTGATACTGGCTGGGCAAGAAGAACTTGCCTATGCCTTATGGCATGCTCCTGGCATTGCATTTAAACTAGGCCTTCAGCCACTCCATGCAATGTTAGCACACCTGTGCGGTATCGACCATGCCTACAGCTCCCTGGCATCCTAATACTGCATGCAAAGGCAAGGTGCCCTGGTTTAAAGGAGACCTGGGCAGTGGCAGAGTAGAGGGGGAATGCAGCTCCAGAAAGCTTTGCAAAGCAGGAGTGATAACATCTGCCAGGAGCACCCAGGGTAATTGATAAGCTCTCTTTGCTCTGGCAAGTGAAAGAGGTGATAACAAGGCTTTCAAGTTTTACTATTGTCTGTGACAGATTAACATCGAGGTAGTCAGAGAATGGGGAAAATGAGAGGTTAGATACTTATCTGCTTTTCTTTGTTGGAGTTCCTACTTCATGCTAGCCCTTTAAATTGTACCACTTCTTTGCAAGATTGCTTGCATTCTTAATTAAAAAGCTAGGGCTGCATTTCAGTCAGCTTTTGTCAAAGCTTGATGTGTTTTACAAGTTGAGCCTGTGCAGTCAGAAGTAAGCATCACCAAGTTCAATGGAGCTTACTCCCAGGTAACTAAGCATAGGATTGCAGGCGGGCCTTGCAAACTTAATTGAGAGATTGTATTAGTGGTTTGTTTGTTTTGGATGTCTGCATTTTGTGATGGAGTTTTTAACAAGAGTGTTGGCTCTTTGAGTGTAAATAATAGAAGAGCAACACACACACACACACACACACACACACGTCTGTCTGTCTGTCTGTCTGTCTCTATCTATCTCGGAGATATCTCCTAGGGGTATGACTACCAATTTTCCTGGGGGGGTGCCTGTCAGGGCTGTCGTGATGTGCTCCCACACTTCAGGACAGAATTTACCACTACACCACTGGACATGGGTGCATGCAATCCCACATTTGCAAGTTCTTCTTGGTGACATTTTAAAATTGGGATTTAGAACAGGATGGTTGTGAGCAGGGTAATGGGAAATGTGGGCTCTCTGTTTTGTTTATGGAGCGCTGATCATGTTTTTACTGGAATTTCACTGAGGCTGCAATCTTATACACACACACTTGGGACAAAGGCCATTTCTTTGCAGGTGGGTCTGGAGACCCACCTGCTTTCGCTAGCTTTCCCATAATCCGTGGGCTGCAGGCTTTATTGGTGTCATTTGTTTTATAGTGTTTTATTGTATATTTATTGCCTATTTGTATATTTTTGTATGGTTTTCACCCCGCATGCCACCTTGAGATGGTTTTAGATACACTTTAAATAAACTTTAATTTTAAATAAACTCAGTAGGACTTACTTGAGAGTAGACCTGCATAAGATCGTGTCAGATTCCACAACCTTCATCATACTCTTCCCTACTCCCCCACCCTCCTTTTAATGAATTAATCAGACTTGTGTTGTGTGAACTACTTCTAAATAAGGAGTGACAAAAGCATTCTCTCTCTCTCTCTCTCTCTCTCTCTCTCTCACCTGAATAGAAAATTTGCTAGGTGAGGTGGGTAGTTATGGGGCAATTGACATGTATAAAAAACTGAGTCATGAGCCTGAAAAATCATGGTGTGCCAGATTAGGAAGACTCATCCTCCCAAAGACGCCTAGAAGGCCTAGAGGAAGAGGAGAGAAGGTGGTTGACACCTTAGGAATTGTTAAACAACAAGTTAGTCCAATAGGTATCTGAGAGCTAACTTGCTAGGTCAGGGGTCCCAAACTTTTTTGTGTTAGTGGACACATTTGGAATTTTGAGAGAATGTCATGGGTGCTCTCACAAAATGGCTGTCATGGAGCACCTTTCCCATTCATAAAATGGCTGTCTCGGTGGGCGTGTCTGGTCATGGATCACGGAATTCTCAGAAGCCAAGCCGGTGAGACTAAAAGAAAAAGTAACCTGCCCATGAACCAAAGTACAAAGCAGAGGTGGGGCCTGAGCTCCCAAAACGCAAACCCGTGCTTTTGAACTCAAATAAAGATGGTAGTGGAGGGCACCACTTTGCTTTGCAGCAAGCAGGCCTCCCAGATTTAGAAAAAAAATGTTTTAATTTTAAAAATCTTAAGAAATAAAATAAAAATTAGATGGGGCAGGGAGCCAGGTGGGCTCCAAGAGAAGTGCCTGTGGGCACATTGGCACCCACGGGCACCATGTTGGGGATCCCTCCACTAGGTGAGCTCATGGGGAATCCAGAAGTCATGTGCCCATCACTGACACGTTCCTGTCTTTCTCAGGATATTATCATGTGAGCAACTGAGGTGGCAGTCATCATTGAGTGATAAGCTTTAGCACTTGATAAGTTTTTCCCCACTGGTAGGCTCTAGAATAATTTAAGAAAGTTTTCTCTATAATATCTGATCGATGATAACCAATCAATGAAGTTTAAGACGACACAGCTGTGCTGCACCAAATGCGGTCATTTAACTCTTATAATTGTGAATGTATTAAGTGTAATAATATCTACCACTGCAGCAGCACAGGCTGGCTCACTAAAATAGCTGATATTTATTCATTAAAGTGATATTGATTTCTTCATGCTGTGGGCTTTAATAGGTTAAGGAAAAAAATACTTAAGCTTGGAGCAGCAAGGGGGTCAGACTGCCTCTTGATTGCCTCTTGAGGTGGAACCCTGTTCCCACAGAAATCGATGGCAAACCTTCCCCAGCGGAGCAGGATCGCAGCCCGTCTTCCTTGCATCTCGGCGATTCGAACTGGTGTGCCAGCAGGTCACCACACAACATAACATTGTGATTCAGTAACAGCTGCACTGCAGGGAGATACGCCAGCAGCCGTGGTTTATGAATAGGGGGTCCGTGTCTTGCAGAAGCTCAAGGATCTTAGTATCCAGAATAAAGGAAATTAATTGTTGTTTTAAAAGTGTGGCGTGCATATTTAATCTGAGGGAAGGATCGTCCTGGCTCAGACATCAGCTCTAATCCTGGATGTGATCTTGGAGGGGAGCAGGTACTTTCTGGTGTGTGTGCGTGTGTGTGTGTGTGTGCATGTGCGCTGGGTGAGGCCAAGGCAGCCAGAACTGCCACTGATATCGGAAAGAGAAGAGGGCAGCTCCATCAAGCGCCCCCCTGTGAGGATACGAACTACCATCAAGTCAGCTGTTTGAGGGAAGAACTGTCTACCCTCCTTCCTATCTGATCCATTCCTTAATTTGGTTGGATGCGGGGGAAATGGAACCGATGCTTCCAGAGACTGGTTGATCCTGAGGGTGCAATCTTATTCATTTCTAAACTGGGCTTTTTTCTGTCTAAACATGCATAGGTGTGCACCTTTGGGGCAAAGTCCTATGCATGTTTAGGCAGCAAAACATCCTACAACTCCCAGCATTCCCCAGCCAGCATAGCTGCCTGGGGAATGCTAGGAATTGTAGGACTTTTTTTTCTGTCTAAACATGCTTAGGATTGCACTTTTAGTCACCCAGAACATGCATAGATCAGCCTTCCCCAGCTCGGCTCCCTCTATATATTATGGACTGCAATGTTCATCAGCCCCGGCCAGCATGGCCAATGATCGGGGATGATAGGTGGTGTGGTCCAAAATATCTGGAGGTCATAAGGTTGGGGAAGGCTGCCATAGACAATCCGGTGTAAGGTGAGGGACTCTGTTCCTTTGATGGACGGTGGCAGATGTACACGTGAAAACCTGCCCCTGCCAAAACTGTAAACAAATTTATTGAAATATGTGTACAAGCCATCTTTTCACTATGTAACCCGCTTTGAGAGCTTTTTGTTCAAAAAAATTGGAATATAGAAATATTCCAGATAAATAATGCTGCTGGATTTCAACTCCCATCAGCCCCAGCCAGGGGGCCAATAGTCATGGGTGATGGGAGTTGTAGACCCACAAAATGTGGAAGGTTTTCCACCCCTGAAATAAATAAATATTTATAGCTGTGTGTTTTGCCAAGGAACGCATGGGGAGAAGCCCTAGTTCAGCGGTATAAGTTCATGCATTGCATGTCGGTGGTCCCTGATATCTCCAATTAAAAAGATTCTCAGGTAGCAGACTAATTGCAGCTTTAGAGCAGGAGTGGGGGACCTTCTGCCCTCCCAATGTTGTTGGACTACACCTCCCATTGTTCATGATCATTGACCATGCCTATGGGACTGATGGGAGTTTGAATCCAATGACATCTGGAGGGTCACAGATTTCCCACCTTTGCTTTAGAGCAGTGTTCTCCAACCTTGGGTCCCCAGATGTTTTTGGCCTACAACTCCCAGCATGCCCCAGCCAGCGTAGCTGGCTGGGGCATGCTGGGAGCTGTAGGCCGAAAACATCTGGGGACCCAAGGTTGGAGAACACTGCTCTAGAGAAACAACCCCAGTTAGAGTAGACACTGCAAGGCCAGATATACCAATGGCTTGACGCGGTATAAGGCACCTTCATATATTCAAGGTTCCCCCAAGGCCCGCAGCAGCCGTTAAATCATTCTATTGCAGGTTTTTATTGATGCCTGCTCCTTTCATATATTGCTGTTTTTATTGTGCTGCGTGTTTCACTATTTTTGTAAGCCACCTTGAACTCTATGAGGAACGGTGAGGTATAAATACGTTAAATAAATAAATAAACACTCGGCTCCCGTTTTCTTGTTTTTGCATTGTTTTGAGTGTGAAATGTGTACATTGGCCACAATCCAGCACAGTGATAGGACTGCTTAAGCCCATTAAAATGAATGGATTTAAGTGTACCTAATTCTGTGCTAGATTGTAAGCACGGAGACTAATCTCTCAAACAGATCTGTAACCCTATTTTGGATGCTTCTTCCCCCATGCCATTGTGGATACCATTTTAGGGCACACCATGTGACTGTAGAGTCATGGAGGAGGGAGGTAAAAAAAACAACACGGCATTTTGTTGAAAAACAGTAGCTTTGCCAATTTGCCAAGAACAAGTTAAGAGAAAGTGAGGGTCGTGATGATGAAATATAACCTTATTGGATAAGAACATAAGAAGAGCCCTGCTGGATCAGACCAAGGTCCATCTATTCTAGCATACTGTTCACACAGTGGCCAACCAGTTGCCCATGAGAAACCCAGAAGCAGGACATGAGTGCAACAGCAACTTCCCGCCCATGTTCCCCAGCAACTAGTGTACATAGGCATACTGCCTGTGATACTGGAAGTAGCATAGAGCCATCAGGACTAGTAGCCATTGATAGCCTTCTCCTCCATGAATTTGTCCAATCCCCTCTTAAAGCTGTCCAAAGTGGTGGCCATCACTACATCTTGTGGAAATGAATTCCATAGTTTAACTATGCGCAGTGTGAAGAAGCACTTCCTTGTATGTGTCCAGAATCTCCCACCAATCAGCTTCATGGGATGACCCCATTGGGTTTTAGTCCTATGAGAGAGGGAGAAAAATGTCTACCTATCCACTTCCTCCATACCACGCATAATTTTGTACACCTCTATAATGTCAACCTGTACTCGCCTTTTTTCTAAGCTTAACAATCCCAGATGTTGTAACCTTTCCTCCTAGGGGAGTTTCTCCAACCCCTTGATCGTTTCAGTTGCCCTTTTCTGCACTTTTTACAACTGTATAATATCCTTTTTAGGTCCAGAGACCAGAATTGTACACAGTATTCTAAGTGTGGTTGCACCATAGATTTGTATAAGGGGAAATATTGGCAGTTTTATTTTCAATTCCTTTCCTAATTATGCCTAATTTATTTATTTATTATTATATTTATACCCCGCCTTTTTTCGTCTTGCAAGGAACCCAAGGCGACTTACATAATCCTCCTCTTCCTCCTCTCCAGTTTATCCTCACAACAACCCTGTGAGGTAGGTTAGGCTGAGAGGCAGTGACTGGCCCAAAGTCACCCAGTGAGTTTCATGGCCGAGCGGGGACTCGAACCCGGATTTCCCGAGTCCCAGTCCAACACTCTCACCACTACGCCACACATAGAGTTTGCCAGTTTTCACAGCAGCCACACACTGAGTTGACATTTTCATCGAGCTGTCCACCAGAATCCCAAGGTCTCTTTCTTGGTCAGTCACTGCTAGCTGAGATCCCATCAGCTTATACTTGAAGTTGGGATTTTTTGCCCCAACATGCATTACTTTACACTTGCTTACATTGAACTGCATTGCCATTTTGATGCCCATTCTCCTAGTTTGGAGAGATCCTTTTGGAGCTTCTCACAATCCCTTTTTGTTTTCACCACCCAAAATAATTTGGTGTCATCAGCACATTTGGCCACTTCACTGCTCTTCCTGATTCCAGATCATTTATGAATAAGTTGAAAAGCATTAGTCCCAATTCAGATCCCTGTGGGACCCCACTGTTTGCATCCCTCCATTGGGAGAATTTACCATTTATTCCTACTCTCTGCTTTCAGTTCATTAGTCAGTTACTGATCTATAAGAAGACCTCTCCTCTTATTCCATGACTGCTAAGTTCATTCAGGAGTCTTGAGGGACTTTGTCAAAAGCCTTTTGGAAATCCAAGTAAACAGTGTCTACCAGATCACCCCTGTTCACATGTTTATTGATACTCTCAAAGAACTATAAAAGGTTAGTGAGACAGGACTTACCTTTGCGGAAGCCACGTTGATTCTTTGTCAGCAGGTGTTGTCCTTCTACATGCTTACAAATTTTATCTTTAAAAATGTGTTCAACCAATTTGCCCAGAACAAACGTTAAGCTAACCAGCTTGTAATTTCCTGGATCCCTTTATAAAAATTCGTGTTACATTGGCCATTCTCCAGTCCTCTGGTACAGAGGCTGATCTTAGGGACGCATTACATATTTTTGTTAGAAGATCAGCATTTCATATTTGAGTTCTTTAAGAACTCCATGATGGATACCAGCTGGGCCTGGTGATTTATTAACTTTCAATTTGTCAATAAGGCTGAGAATTTCATCTTTTGTCACCACTATTCACCTCAATTCCTCAGACTCCCTTCCTGAAAACATCAGTTCAGGCACAGGTATCTGTCCTATATCTTCTGATGTGAAGTCAGATGAAAACAATTCATTCAGTCTCTCCACGATCTCTTTATTCTCCTTTAGTACTCCTTTAACGCCATTATCATTCAGTGGTCCAACTGCCTCCCTAACTGGTTTCCTGCTTCTGAAATATTTAAAGAATTCTTTATTGTTGGCCTTGATGTTGTCAGCAATATGCTCCTCAAAATGCTTTTTTGCATCTCTTATTGTCTGCTTGCATGGCCTTTATGCAAGCTTGTGCTCCTTTTTGTTTTCCTCATTTGGGCAAGACTTCCATTTTCTGAAGGAAGCCTTATTTTCTCTAATAGCTTCCTTGACACTGCTCATAACCATGCTGGTGAGTGACCTCTTGGACTTGGTGCTACCTTTCCTAACCTGTGGCATACATTCTAACTGAATGTCTATTATTGTGGTTTTGAGTAACCTCCAAGCATTTTGAAGGGATTTAAGCCTCTTGATTCCCCATTTCAACTTCCTTTTTACCAGTCTCTCTAGCTAGAGGCTGGTATCTATCTATTTACCAGATTATACCACCCTCTCTAGCCATTCCTGTTGCACAATCCTGGATATTAAGGTACCAGGATGCTGGCTTCAGTTTGTTGACATAGCAGCCCTCGTGCTATTGGGTGTGTTGTTCTGATGTCATAGAATGTTCACAGGCACTGACTTTTAAAGCATAAAATGGCATATTTAGGGCCTAGAGCTGCCTTCCCCAACCTGGTGCCCTCCAGATGTGTTGCACTACAGATTCCATCATCCCCCAGCCAGCATGGCCAAGGGGCTTCTTGCTGTTGATGGGAATGGATGCAGAGTGACAAAGAGGAGTGAAATTGTGATGTGCCTTCTGCTTTCTAAAGTGGATTTATGTCACTTTCAATTGAGCTGCCTGCCATCATTATTGGAAAACTGAACAAGAGTCTGTCTGTGAGAGTGTGTGGCAATGTAAACACGTGCTATTGGTCAGAAAGAGGTACCAGAGATGTGAGCAAGACTAAATTTTGAATGAAGTAATTAATGGAGTTTGCATTGAAATGGGAAATCATTCAAATTTCCCGCATGGGTGACTATTGCATCTATATGAGTGGTAATTATAATGAAAGGAAGTTATGAGAAAATTGAACAAGGACATTGAACGCTTAATAAAAGGAACTTACAAGGAAATTGAATCCAACCCACAGCTAGGTGTGCTTAAGCCAACAGAGTCATAACAGATGGGGAAAGGGTTAAGCGCCCCTTCTCTTCCTAGCTGCTTCTCGGCTCTAAACCCCTCTTCTCAAAGCGGCCTTTCCCCCTTTCTTTCTTTCTTTCTTTCTTTCTTAGAAAGGGTGTGTGGACACTTTTAGATGCATCCCTAGCCCTATTCAGGTGTTGCTTTAACTGGTTCGACTCACCAGGCGAGCCGGGATGGGGCCGCCCCAGCCCTGACGGCACAGCACGATGTAGTGGGGAGGCCTTTGCACGTGCAGCCCTGTCCGTCTCTCTCATGTAGTTTGCTCCTAATAGCTCTAAAATTTAAACCAGGGGTCTCCAACGTGGCACCCGCAGGCTCCCGCAAAGCTTTTTTTTTTTTTTTTTTTAAATCCTGTTGTTTTAATATCACGTTACATTTCACATACATGGATTTGTATATATCCACAGCAATGAATACATATGAAATGCCTATATATGAAAATTCAACTTTCTGGCAGTTACACGTAGCCTTGCTATTTCTCTCCACCCAGTCCCTTGTCTCTCCCTGCCCTGCCCCTAGCTGCCTTCATGATCCCCTGCTTGCCCCTAGCCTTGCTCTTTCTCTCCACTCACCTCTTTACCGTGCTCTTTCTCTCCACTCCCAGCCTCTCGCCTCTCCATTTCTCTCCCCACCTCTTTACCTCGCTGTTTATTCCCCCTCCTAGCCTGTAGCACAGTGTTCTCCAACCTTGGATCCCCAGATGTTTTTGGCCTACAACTCCCAGCATGCCCCAGCCAGGCTGGCTGGGGCATGCTGGGAGTTGTAGGCCAAAAACATCTGGGGACCCAAGGTTGGAGAACACTGCTCTAGCCTCACTCTTTCTCTCCCCTCTACCCCGTTGCCTTGCTATTTCCCCCCCTCCCTCCCAGCCTCTAGCTTCGCAGTTTCCACCCCGTCTCTTTAGATAAATTTCTCCTTCCCCTAACCTCCAGCCTTGCTCTTTCTCTACCCCTCTGCCATGCTGTTTCCTTCTCGCTCCCAGCTTCTGGCCTCGCTGTTTCTCTCCCTCCCCCCCCTTTAGTTCACTTTTGACTAGCCAGGCCCCCACAGTAGCCATTACGTGACTAGCCAGTTCCTCCGTGGGAGCCATTTTGTGGTGGTGCCCACAGCACTTTCTCAAATTCCCAAATGTGCCCATGGGTCCAAAAAGGTTGGGGACCCCTGGTTTAAACCATGTTTTTTTGTATAGCTCTCCCCCCCCCCCCGCACCATTTCAGAATGTGTTCCCTTTAAACGTTTACTGTTGGATTGGTATATCAGTGTTAGGGTTTAACCCAGGGCTGGGCATACTTCAGGCTTGGAGGATCGACTTTTTTTTTTTTTTTTTTACTGAAACCCCGAGCTGGAGCAAAAGACATCCACTTAGCATTAAAGAATTTTGAGCCCAGCAATTTGTTTCGAGTTCCAGAACTGAATGGAGCTTAAACATCCTTCTACACAAAAATCCACTCCTTGTTACCGTCTTCATTTCAGCAGTATAATTTAGAACGGAGATGGGGGAGCGAGCCATTATGTTGCTGCTATTGCTAAACAATTGGGAGCAGGAATTCTTGCTGCTGCAGTGCTAATCACATAGAGATCGATGGGTAGATCCAGATCTACCTTCTGCCCACCATTCGTTTAAGTTTAATAGTGAATCTTACTTGTAGATCAAACTGAACAGTGAAACAAGGGGTCTGATTGTAAAACGTATATGGAGTGTTTGTCCTGCTGGTAGTTGCCCACTAGAGGGCAGAACGGTTGCCTCTGTCCAGTTTCAGGAGAGGGCTTCTACTCATATAAGCAGTCACAAGTTACTCTGTGATCCCCTTTGCGGACTTGAACATTGGCCTGTTTTTGCCCAACAAAATTCTGGGTGTCAAGGTTGCCTAACAAAATTGTGTTTAGCACAGATGCTTTTGCCATGGCAGTTGCAGAAACTGAGAGGCACAGAAGCTGATCCAGGAAGGTGGGCCACCAAAAGGTATCGCCTTACCTGCTTTGCATCAGTCAGACTAAACACCAAGCAAGTTAAACTGACTGAAATGAATATTTGATTGGAAGCCAACACAACAATTAAGGCTCCGAGTTGTTTTGACTGAGGACTGAGGAAATGCTGAAGTGTTCCCCGGGGGGGGGGGGGGGGATCCTTAAAAAATGTTTGGCTTTGTTATGTGTTTTTTGTTGAGGAAGAAATAGCCAGTTGTTTTGTATCAAAAATGTATGCTGGAGTTGTGCTGCACTAAAATAAGAGTTGTTTCAAGAAGTGCTATTTGAACAGCGAGCAGAATAATTTTGCCGCGAGACAAATGGCTGCACAGATTTTAGTAATCCACTTATCTGGCGCTCCTTACGTGATGGCATGCTCTCTTGCTATTTGAGCTTAAAGATTATGTTTGCTGCTGTTT
The DNA here is from genome assembly GCA_021292165.1 of Shinisaurus crocodilurus. Lineage (NCBI taxonomy): Eukaryota > Metazoa > Chordata > Lepidosauria > Squamata > Shinisauridae > Shinisaurus > Shinisaurus crocodilurus. The sequence goes on along the minus strand of CM037880.1, from coordinate 31,431,440 downwards.
GAAAATTTGTTGAAAGTAGCCAAAGGAAGAAGAGATTAACAGAGCAATGCTAGACATGTCTACTCAAAGTAAATCTCATTGGGCTCAAATTGGGCAAACTCCCAGAAAACTGGGTATAGGATTGCAGCCGAACCGTTGTACAATGATGTAGAATGGTTGTTGTTGTTGTTGTTGTTGTTATTTTTAGTCAGAGCAGTTGTTTTGTTTATCTGAACCAATTTTATTTTAAAGTAAGGCATGCAGATTGAGGATTGGACTTTATTCCTGGTTAAAGTTTATGATGTAGCAAATATGTGTGGCTTATAATATGAACCAGGGATGTGGCCAGCTTCTGCATTCTCAGGATGACTCTGTTCTCCAGACACGTAGGGGGTGTGGTGGTGGGCAGAAGAGTGTTTTGCCAATTGAACTGAGCCCCTCATGATTAGTTAGGCTCCATAATAAAGATGCTGCCATCCAGCATTAAAGCTTTCAGAGAATATACACTCAGCTGCATTCACACATAATGCTAAACAAAGGGTGTTGAACCTCAGGCACGCAGGCCAAATTTGGCCTGCCTGGGATCCCAGTCTGGTCCTCCGAGGTTCCCTCAGCGGCCATGCCCCATTCCTTTGGACACCCTCCCTTTCCCCCACCTGCCAATCATTCGGTGGTTTCTTGGCTTTTGCACGTGTCCCCACTGGCAAAAAGCTAAAATATGCTGGTATTTTTTGTATTTGACCCGCCCCTTTTGCCTTTGGCCCCACCCACCACTGGAATGTGGCCTCTGAGAGCTTTTCTGAAATTGAATTTGGCCCTTGGGCTGAAAGAGGTTCGTGCTAAACCATTACAAAGATGAACTGTGAGGAAGAGATTGACATATTCTACTTCTGTATTTGATTAAACACAGTTTATTTTTAACATCTGAATGCTAAACTGTGGCTAACCTTAACTATGGTTTGCTAAAACAAGCCAGCTTCATAAATCAGTTTGAAGTTGGCTCATTTTGGTAAACCATGGTTAAAACTAACCACGGTTTGTCCAGGTTTTGATATAATGCTAAGCTGTGGTAAGTCAAAAACAGAAGCAAAAAATAACTCCTCAAGGCTGTGACAGAAGAGGTGTGGGCAAGCTTGAGGCTTGCACAGCCTCATCCCGGTGACACTAAACCAAGGTTACTTAGAAATATTTACATTTCATCCCTCTCTCTTGAATCTTGAAAGCAACAATGGAATATCTCTGTTTCTTACAACTTGAAAATCCACCCCTCTTTTCCTTACAAACTGGGCAAACCTTGTGTTAAAATTTGAGGCTATATAAAACTGCCTCAGGGTCCAAATCTAGACATGGTCCATGGTATGCCAGTTGGCCCTTCCTGGTGTGTGTGTGTATGTATATATCAGCCAAGCTAATCACTCCCTTATGGGATGATGTACTATTTTCTATAAAAGAGGATTATACAGGTCCTGATTCAGATCTACTTTACACACACACACACACACACACACACACCACATATATCTTCCATAGCTCCTTCTGTGAGCAAAACTCTTCCTTCAATAGAAAGCAGATCTGGTTGGATCCAGGACCTGCCTTCCGTTGGAGAAAGGGCTCTGCTCATGGAAGGTGCATCCACCTGATTTTTGGGGAACTCCCTTCCCCTTTCCACACCACAGCTCACCTCATTCAGCGAGGTCTCCGGACTCTCTGTGTAGCATTTTCAGGGAGCTGGAGGGGCTGCTGTGTGTGTGGGGGGGAGGGGAAGTCCGCTTCTGCCAACCCAACTACACATGCCTACATCTAGACTGAATCCGTGTGTGTGTGTACATGCAGGAACGGTGCAGGGCTGTTTGGCGCCCTAGGCCAAATATATTTAGCGCCCCCCCTCGTGCTGTGGGGGGGCTCCGGAGCAAAGCAGCCCTGCTCTGCAACCCCCCCCCCGCGCCACCACCACCACCTACCTTCCCCTCGCCCCCGCTTCTGGCTGCTGGCTGCTGCTGCTGCTGCCGCCGCCTCCTCCTCCAACGCGATGGGACCCCCGCGCTTTACGACGGGAAGGTAGGTAGGTGGTTGGCGGGCGGGCGCGCGGGCGGGGGGGGAGGTGGAGCGGCGGCGGCGGCAGCGGCCGACAAGCAGGCGGGGAGGCGTGGCGGAGGCGGCAGGCAGGGCAGGAGCGCGCCGGAGGAGAGGAAGGGGCAGGTGGTTGGCGGGCGGGCGCGTGGGCGGGCGCACGGGGGGGAGGTGCAGCGGTGGCGGCGGCGGCAGCGGCTGGCAAGCGGGCGGGGAGGCGCGGCGGAGGCGGCAGGCAGGGCAGGAGCGCGCCGGCAGCCGCCTGGGTCTGCCTAGCGGTAGCGCCGGCCCTGTGTACATGCCTCCATAGAAGGATCAATTAATAGCACTCCCTAAAACCAGGTTTTAGCTTGTGTGGAGTAGTTTTTAAACTTGAAAATACTTACGTCTGATTACTAGAGCAGCATGCTGGTAATTAGGAATTTGAACATCATTCTACAGTTAAAGCCAATCACTGGTGGAACTCACTGTAGTCTCTTATTAAGTTAATTATCTTTGAAGGATATGAATATTTTGGTTTAGATGGGGGAATTGCCTTTTTGAGGGCAATCTTAAAGAAGAACCTGACAGAAGCATCCAGATGACTTTGCCCTTCTAGTTTTTTGGCTGCTCATTCAGTTTATATGTAACTTTAATTTAAATATCGAGTTCCTACTTAGCATTCAGCATGTGAGCTTGGATGCTAATGAAATCAAGTAGTACACAGGTATATAGCTGCCCAAACATCTGTTCCTTTCTTTCCAGGTATTCCATTGCAATCTAACCCTTACTAATTACTGCTTAAAGCCTTTACTTATAATTGATCATCACAGAGTACAAGATTCGGTCCAACGATTTCTCAGATCAATAATATGCTACTGCCACCTTCATTTTATTATCCCTTGTAAAAATTTATGGTTCAGACTTTACAGTTTGTTTCTTTTGTTTATGAGACTATCAGTCATGCAGATCTTGTACGGACAAGTTGACACATGGAACTTGCAGTTCTGCTGTGCCATCGTAGGAAAATGGTTTACTAGACTTCATTATAAAGAGTAAGAATTTGTAGCTTCTGCTAGCATACAGGAATTTAAATGTAAACTTGGTCTGATTCAGTATTCAATAATTTCTCAGTTGAAATAACTGCATATGCCTCAGTTTTATTTTAATGCTTAAATTAAACATTTATTTTTCTTAGCCATGCCAGATTTTACCCAAGGTAGAGATGGTGTTCATTCAAGAACTTGAAGGACAGGAGAACACTGACATCTGGCTTCTCCCATTGCAGTTCTACATCTGTCTTTTTAATTTTGAAATGTTGTTGTTTCCTACAGATAGTTTGTCCCAAGATGATGGGGGTGAAGGGCTTTCTTTTCTGAGCAGTAAAGCCTGGATTCATGACATACTTCTTATTCAAGTTTGCTACTTAGTTAATGTGGAATTCATTAGGGAAATAAATTAAGAGAGCACACTTCCAGATTGCAGCTGCCATAAAGATAATAGATTAATAGTTTATTTACAGTGCAAGAATTTATGGACTGGAAGCCTAGCATCCAGCATATTACATAGTCTGACCTCAATAACAAGGCAATATATTGCTGGCTCAAACTCTGTAGCCCTACAATGCCTGCATTCAGATGAGATATGAATGGCCTTTTGCCTGTGCAAACAGCCCCATCATTTCTCACTGCTCCCTTCGCATGAGATGCAATTAAACCAGGAAGTCTCTAATTAGCCATAGTTTCCCATTGCCTGAAAGCTGGTTTCCTTTTTCATCTGAACCAGGAAACCTTTGTTACCATCTTTGTAAAAAGCCAGGCTCTTAAACTAACTGCAAACCATGGTTTAAGATCCTGGCTCATTAAGTAGCTGGTAACTATAGTTTCCTGGTTTGGATGAAACAGGAAACTATGATTAATTAGCAACTTCTTGATTTAATTGTGGTTTGTGCAAAGGGGCTTTTGTGCAGGCAAAAGGCTCATTCATATCTTGACTTACTGAGCCAAGATATGATTGCTTAAATTGGGCCAATGTGTCATTTGTGCTACCTTTCAATACACATACGAAAAGAAGGGGGAAGTATGCAAAATTAATCAAAATTAGTGGCTCACGCTGGCTCAGCTTGACTGAGTTTGGAAAGCTAAGCAGGGTCAGGCCTGGTTATTACTTGGATGGGAGACCCCTCCTCTAGTTTCCTGCATTGAGCAGGGGGTTGGACTCGATAGCCTTGTAGGCTCCTTCCAACTCTATGATCTATGAAATCTATGAAACACAATTGTATAATAACAAGAATAGTCCAACAATCACATACTGACCAGAATATTAAATCATAGATAATTCTAGCTGTATATTTTGTTCAGTTTTAAATCCTTTTACAGTAATCAAAGGGAGACAAAGTTACAAAACATAATGTGTTTACCCAATCCACAAATGCCTAAAACCTATTAAAAACCATTGGCCACATTGTTCTGAATCCCTCAGCCTTCTCAGGAAGCAGGGTGCTCTTCCAGTTTTTTGCCAATAATGCTCTAGCAGTCAATAACTACATTGTTAAGTAATGCAAGATGTTCCATGCTCACAATAACGTTTAGGTAACCCAAAAGAACTACAGATGGGCTTAGCAGGGTTTCATTACCTATTATTTCCTTTAATAATTCTTGGAACATTTTCCAAATATATTGCTACCCTCCTACAGTTCACCATATGTGAAAGAAGATGGCATCTGTGGATCTACATCTCCAACAATGCCCTGTACAACTGGCATACATTTTACTTATTCTGGGTATATAATGCCAATGATACAAAATTTTGTAGACATTCTGTCTCACTGACATGCTGGGCGTATAATTAGGACCAATCTTACTCATATAGATTTCAGCATTTTTTTTTACTGAGCGTCTTTTCTTCATCCCTTTCTCATAATTGCCTAGATTCGATGTCTCTTGACTTTGTTTTCATCAGGATTACATATGTTTAGACAGCAGGCTCTTGTAATACTTCATGTGCATTACATACTATTCAAATTCAGCTAATGGCCTATTCATATCATGTGATCCTTGTATTTTGGTAATTAAATTTCTGATTTGCAAATATTGGGGGAAAGAGAATGGAATAACCACCTGCTACGAGAGGACACAGAAGAGATAACTGCCCAGGTAGACTGCTCGTGAGCTTTACCATTCTGCTTCCTGTCTGCTGCTTGTGGCTGTTCCAGGGAGACTTTCTGGGGTCAGTGGACATCTGTCTCTTTGCAGGATGTCTCACCCTGACCCTGCACTCTCTCTGGGAGATCTTCTGCCACCCTCCGAAAGATTGCATCAGCTTCCTACAGCTGGTGCATAAAAGGTGGGCAGCTTTGGAGGCGGGTCTGCCACAGAAGGGGCAGCACCAAAGGGGGTCGCCCCTTGGGGGAGCCACTTTGGAGACGAACGAGGGTGAGGGCCATCTGGTCTGTTGGACAGAGGGGAAGAGGCGAGGGCCTGCCTGAACATTTGCCTTCTTCTGTGTATATAGCAGCATTATTATTATACATACAGTTATTGCCTGTTGGCGGGAGAGATGCGTTTTAAAAAGGCACAGAGAGGTGGAGGGGTGCAGGGAGTACAGGGCAGAGGGAGATATCGTGGTGGAAGACAGCTGGGTCATGATGTGGGTGGGGAACGCAACAGGGTGTCGGTTGCTCCCAAGCTGTCTCCCATATCAGAGAGCCTGAGTAGCCCTGGTGACAGTCCCCCTGGGCCGAAGACACTGTGGCTGAATGCCAGGTGGGTGAATGGAAAACAAACGGCCACCCAGGACCTGGCTTGTATCACAGAGACCTGGTTGGATGAGATTGCAGGAGTAAATCTATCCCAGCTTTGCCCACCTGGGTTCTCCCGTGTTGCAGCAGGCAAGACCTGGGGGGGGGGCAGGGAGGCAGAGTCGCAGTGGTCTATCATGATTCTGTCCCCCCTGTCCAGGTGCTCCATCCCACTTTCTTCCAGTTTCGAGTGTGGGTATCTGAAGAGGGGTATTCGGGACAGAATAGGGTTTCTGTTGGTGTACTGCCCACCCCGCTGCTCAACAGTCTCCCGTCCTGAGCTAGCTGAGGTGGTCTTGGGGTTGGTGCCGGAGTCTCCACAGCTTGTGCTGGGGCACCTTGTTGGGAATGGCTCAGGAATTCATGGCCTTCATGGCAACCGTGGGTCTGTCCCAGTTAGTATCTGGCCCCACTCATTCAGCAGAGCACATTTTGGATTTGATTATCTTTGTAGGGTGGGATGATGGTGATCTGGGTGGAGGAACTTTCTAGACTTCCATTGTCATGGACAGATCACGACCTGGTGAGGTTTAGACTTGCTGGGATTTGGAGCCTCTGCAGGGGTGGGGCCCCCGATTAAGATGGTCCACCCCAGGAGACTGAAGGATCCAGATGGTTCTTGGGATTTTCTTGTCATCTTGGAAGGCGATTCTGTTGAAGCGCTGCTTGATCTCTGGAATGGTGAAATGGCCTGGGCAGTTGCCGCAATCGCTCCTGAGTGTCCTTTCCCACGGAGTGGAGCCAAATGAGGCCCTTGGTTTTCCAGGGCACTGTGAGTGATGAGACGAGCGGGACGTTGACTAGAACGACATTGGCAGAAAACTAGGACTGAGTCCTATCGAACACAGACTAGAGCTCAGTTGAAAGCCTACTCCGTTCCACCCACTCCGTGCCCAGTTCTCTGCCACCATTGCATCTACTCAAGAGTTGCCTAGTGGAGCTTTTTCGGGTGGTCAGAGGCCTATTGCCCTTCCTGGCTTATAAAAGCAGCCGGGCGGGGGGGGGACTGACGGAGTGGGTAAGGGCAGTTGTGAATGCCAAGGTGTGATTCTGTCTTGCCTAAAGGAGGTGGTGGTAAAACCTTTATTTAAAAAAATCCTCCCTGAACCCCACTGAATTTCCGGCTGGTCTCTAATATTCTATTCTTGGGCAAAATTCTGGAGCATGTGGTGGCTTCTCAGCTCCGGGAATTTCTGGATGAGATGGATTATCGAGATCCATTTCAATCTGGCTTCAGGTCTGGTTATGGGACAGAGGCTGCTTTGATTTCCTTGGTGAACAATCTGTGCTGGGAACTGGACAGAAGGAGTTTGTCCCTGTTGGTTCTGCTGGACCTTTCGGCAGCTTTTGACACCATTGGTGGTAGTATCCTTCTGAGGTGTCTGTCTGAGGTCAGACTGGGAGGCACTGTTATATGGTGGCTCTCTAGTCCTTCTTGGAGGGGCAGATTCAGAAGGTGGTTCTGGGAGGATTCCTGTTCAACACCATGGTCTGTGGTGTCCCTCAGAGTTACATCTTATCCCACATGCTATTTAATATATACATGAAACCACTGGGAGAGAGTGTCCAGAGGTTTGGATTTCAGTGCCACCAGTATGCTGATGACACTCAACTCTATCTTTCCTTTCCATCGAAATCCAAGGAAGCTGTTCTGGCTCTTATTGCAGCATCCCCTAGCCAGCTATGCTAGCTGGAGAATGCTGGGAATTGTAGGACTTCTTTCTGTCCAAACATGCATGGGATTTCACCCTTACTCTCCTAGCCACTTTTATATCTTTATTTTATTTTTATTTTTTTAAATTTTATTTATATTTTTTTAAAAGAACACACATACCAAAAAAAAAACCATAAACCTACAAATCATACACTACAGGTGCACCCGTCACCCCGGGGCCAAAACCATTTCTATCCACATAATCCATTATTAATCTATATTCCAAAAATATATCATATCATGACATGGCTTACTCCCTTTCCCCTTTACTAAAACATAATCTAAAAATGACCCCCATATTTCCTTAAAATTATTTTTCTTTAATTGTCCCCTTTTACATTTAATACTACATGTTAGTTTATCATTTAAAGCAATATCCCAAACCTCTTTATACCAGTCTATTATTAAATACTGATGTTGAACTTTCCAATTCCTTGCAATCAATAATCTCCCTGCCGCTAATAAACTTACAATTAGTTCCTTTTTCTCTTGTGAGCACAGAAGTTTCTCCGTTATTGATAACAATGCTAATTTTGGACAGACCTCCACATTAATACCAATAATTTCTGAAATTTCTCCAAAAATTTTATTCCAAAAATCCAATACGCTTTTACAACTCCACCACATATGAGCATAAGTACCAAGTTCCTGGCATCCTCTCCAACACAATGGAGCACAATTACTATCTATTTTATTTAAACTTTTATATCTTTATCATAAAAGGTGGTTCCTGAACAGAGGGACATTCTTTGTATTTATCCCAGAGAGAGAACACAGCTGCAATTACCCTGTTCTTTTAAAGGTTTACCGGTATCCCTATCCTGCTTCTGCAGCCACATCCACCTAGATATATACAGGCCTGTGGCTCACGCTGGCTCAGCTTGTCTGAGCATGGAAAGCTAAGCAGGGTGAGGCCTGGTTATTATTTGGATGGGAGACCCCTCCTCTAGTTTCCTGCATTGAGCAGGGGGTTGGACTCGATGGCCTTGTAGGCCCCTTCCAACTCTATGATCTATGAATCTATGAATCTACACAGTCCTGCGTCAAGGCCCAGTAAACATTATTACCGTACCTTGCAAAATTTACTGCTGCTTCAACTAGAAGCCTGCTTCGTTGTGCTTCACCTCCTTCCCACATTCTCCCTTCCAGCTTGGACTTTTGCTCATATACAAAATACTTTATCTTTCCCCAAAAGGTCTTTCTACAGGTAGCTGCCTGCTTGGGGAGACATTAATAATATATATTAATAGCAAACTCAATTCTCCAAGTGTGGATCCCAATGTAGCTAAAATGACATCATCCATGCAGGCTTGGGAGAACCCCAAAGTTTACAGAAGTACAAAAAAGAATTTAGAAATATTTAGAATTTGGAAGGGTGGGAGTGGGGACCCTAAACAGTTCAATGAGGATTGAGCAGGCTCAGTGAGTATGGAAGGCTGGCTGACTGTTGGAGGGGCAAAAATGAAAACAAGGGGGCAAAGGGAATGGAATGGAGTATCTTGAAAAGGGGCCTGGTTGGCTGGAATCCTGAACAGCACTCTGCACTGCAACACTTTGTTGCAGGTAGCACTTGTAATAACAAAATATTTGTTATTTTGTTATTAGCACAGGGGTGGGCAACTCAGAGAGGTCTGGGGGTCATTTTCACCCTCCGGACCCACCCTACCATGGACACTAAAATATATATATTTTTACAGGCGCTCCAAAAATAAAATATTAAAAAATGGCACCCATAGCGGCTATGCAGTGCCCGAAGGGTCAACATTAGCTTGCAAAGAAGCTAATTTTAACCCTTTTGCTGCTCTGTAGCTGCTTTGGAAGCCATTCCCCTCTGTTGTTTTTGTTGTTTTTACAAATTTCAGTTAAATTCAGGGAGCAGCAGGATATACATGCAACAGACTAAGAAATAAATAAATTGTAGCTCTGAGGCAAAGAAATCTGCTTTGCTGAAGGCAAAGATAGAAGCATTAGTGCTGGTATACCTGAGGAGCGCCTAGAAAACAGTTGACCGCCATTCTTTGCGCTTGTGCATCAATATGCACCAATAATAAGGGAGGTGGCACCTGTAAACTTTTGCATCCAGAGAACATTCGACACACACACACACGGGTCCATCCACAAGGGATTAACCAGGCCCCTGTGAATCCATGGAGCCCAAGTCATGCTGACATACACCAGCTGAGGAATCTGTGCCACCGACTTTGCTATCGCCTGCACACACAGCCAAAGCCATCTCAGAAGCTGAAAGGCAAATTATGACTTGCTGAATTAGAGGCAATATCCTGAAAATTCAGCCCCCATAAATTATGGTCGAAGCAGGAAAGGAGGAAACAAGCGACAATAATAATTATTCAGCGGAAGAATATTCAAATTAGTCTTCTTACTGCTCAGCTGATGTGTGGCACTCCTTTATTTATTAAATGTGTCCCATTGTGAACAAGAATGGAAAAATAAGTGTTGTAAAAAAGGCAGAATAAATTCAAGCATTATATTGCATAAATGTAATAGCACCACTTATTAGAAGTGCATTCCATGAACTTTTAAGTACAGCCATTACCGAAGAATGTAGTATAGCTTGTGCCTTGTGCTTTCAAATTAATCATGTTTAAGTTTCCTACAGAGTGAAAGGCTATGAATACAAATAGAGTAAATGGTGCGAACTTCTAATAAAATTACAGAGGAGCAGCCCTGTTAGTCTTGTGTTGCAAAAACAAGCAAGAGTCTTGTGGACTGATTTATTGGGGCAAAAGCTTTCTATGAACTTTGCCCCCTCTTCGTCAGGCACATAAAAGTGGGTTCTAAAGCTTTGGCTAAAATAAATTTTATCAGGGCGCAATCCTATGCATGTTTAGACAGAAAAAAAGTCCTACTGTTCCCAGCATGCCCCAGTCAGCATGGCTGGGTGGAGGGATGCTGGGAGTTGTAAAACCTTTTTTGTCTAAGCATGTATAGGATTGCACCCTCAGTGTCCTTAAATTGCCACAAGAACTATTGCTGTTTTTACTACTAAAATTGGTTTTCATTGCAGCTTTCCCCCCTTTTCTTTTAAAGCAATGGGTTATATTAAAGGCTGCATCTTCCAATTTACATGACTTGGATAATGTGAGCGGAAAGATGGAAGAGGGGATTACTTTGAAAAAGTGACTCTTGTTCTGTAATTTTTATTTTATTTTTATTTATTATATTTATTATATTTATACCCCATCTTTTTTCCTGCAAGGAACCCAAGGCAGTTTACATAATCCTCCTCCTCCTCTCCATTTTATCCTCACAACAACCCTGTGAGGTAGGTTAGGCTGAGAGTCAGTGACTGGCCCAAAGTCACCCAGTGAGTTTCATGGCTGAGTGGGGACTAGAACCCGGATCTCCCGAGTCCCAGTCCAACACTCTCATCACTACGCCACACTGGCTCTGTGGCTCTATTAAAATATTATGTGCCCTATAGTAAGCTGTTCACAGATGTTTTGGACTTCAACTTCCATAGTTCCTGACGATTAGCCATGCTGGTTGGGATTTATGGGTAGAGCCTATAGCAAATGCCATCAGCTATATGATTTCTAAAGACTGTACCTATTAAGCTTATGCTGTGGGATTTGCTGTAATAAAAAGATATCTCACTGATTGGAGTCTCCTGTGTCAGAGTGATGGAATATGCGATTGTAGGACCAGGCCCTGACATTGCATCCCTTTCCTCAATAATTAAATTAATGGATAGTTACTACCAAATAAGTTAGGAAGCTACTTTGTACCAGGTCATCTATCCCAGTATTGTCTGTTCTGACTGGTAGCAGCTCGTCAGGGTCTCAGGCACAGGTCTTTCCCCATCACCTACTACTTCATCCTTTGAAGTGGATATTCCGGGGATTGAACCTGGGACCTTCTGCATGCAAAGCAGGTTCTCCACCACTGAGCTAGGGTCCTGTAAGGGTTAAGCCCAGCACGCCTGCAGAGGTGCCTCAAGAAGATGTGTGGGGTTTGATTCTGACTCAGATGGGGAAGGGGAGGAAATGGCTGGTGCAGCCGAGGCTTCAAGGCCACAGCAGCTGGAGTTAGGTGGGAGTGTCTTTGATAGCCCTGTAAGCCTTTCCGAAACTGGGAACGCAGATACAAATGGAAGAGGAGAGGGAGGAGGGATTAGGGACCCCAGGGCTAGGTGTCAAATGAGGAGGGAGGAGCAGCGTGGGCTAGTATGCTGGTCAAAGCTATTCACTGCCCAAGAGATTTCCCAAGCAAAGGATCTGCATGGCTACTCTGAATGGGAGGGCACTAACCATTTCCCAATAATTTGGTATCAACTTTCTTTCTGCTGGCTGCCTTGGTTACAGAAGCTAGCTTTTCCCATTGCTAACACAGCTTGACTCTTTTAGAGCCATTGTCTGTAACAGCACCTACTGCATAGCCTGAAGCAAGACGGGCTCGCTTGTATCTTTTCTTGGATAATAAAAGTTAGTTACTTAGAATCACGACTCAGAGACTTGTCTTCAGTGAGAGGCAAAGTGGGGGGGGGGGCTCTGTCAGGTCCCTCCCCATGATTTTTGAAAACAAAGATTGTGCTACAAGCAGCTCTTGCTTTTGTCTTTGGGAAAGCCGCTTTGGAGAAGTGCTTTGGTAGCCGGTCACAGCTGGGGAAATACGCCACAGTGGCTTATTTCACCCCCACCCCCACACATGTTGGCCATGTGTCAGGTGGGTGGGGATTTGCATAATTACCCTCAGCAGGACGGCTTGTTGTGTCCCGCAAACTTCTTCAGCGTGGCTTGTTTGCCACGGGTAACAAGCCACCCAGAACCCATAGGCAGTTGTAGGGTTCTGGGTACTTGTGGCCAGGTTCACATGACACGACAAGCCATGCTGCCGAGGCTAATTATGCAAATCCCACCCACAGCATGTGACAGGGAATACGCCACCATGTCTTATTTCCCCTCCATGATCGTTCAAACTGGGCTTGTATCTCAGTGCCTGGGAGGTCCAGGAATCAACACTCATCCTATAAGCTCAGGCTTCTCAATGCCAGTGTAGCCATCAGAAAATCTTCCTGTTCATGTAAGAAAGCTAAAAGATTTTGGATTGAAATTCATTTATTAATGCAAAAGATTTTAAGGATTACTTTTCAGTTGAAACCAGAGGCTTTTCTATTGGGAATAATGGACAGTCAGCTAGAAGGAAGATATGGAACTTTATTTTTATACATGACAACGGCAGCGAGACTACTATATGCACAGAAATGGAAAGGTCCAGCAGTGCCTACGATAGAAGAATGGTTGGTCAAGATGCTGGAGCTGGCAGAGATGGCCAAACTTACATCACTAATTAGAGAAAGGACAACATCTGCGTTTATTATTGAGTGGAAACCTCTAATTGACTTTTTGCACAGACTGGAAAATAATGATTTGTTTGTTTGTGCATTTATGGAATAATAAGTGAATTTGGGACAACGGGAAGAAAGAGATTTCTCATTTGGATTATCGAGTAAGAAAAATTATTGTTACCTGTATTTGCTGTAGAAGAAAATCGGAGGTCTATTTTGTTTCGTTAATATCTATGTTTGATATTATGTGTTTGTTTCATATAGAAATAAAAAAAAATTGGAAAAAAAGAAAAGAAAATCTTCCTGTTCTTCTGAATGATACAGCCACTTCATTTACATGTCAATAAAAGATATGGGAAGAGTGGGAGGAAAGGAAAATACCTACTATAGTAACTAAAGATAATATAACAAACAGCTTCAACTTTTATGTTTTGGTCTGGGTCAGTCTTAAACCCTGTGCTAACAATACTGAGCATTTATATAGGGGAGGGGCTGTGGCTCAGTGTGACAGAGTACCTGATCTGCATGCAGAAGGTCCCCGGTTCAGTCTCGGGCATCTCCAGGTAGGAGTGGAAAAACTCTTGCCTGAAACCCTGGAGAGCTGCTGCCAGTCAGGGTCAACAATACTGGGCTAGATGGACCCATGGTCTGACTCAGTATATATATATATATACACACACACACACACACACACATACAAGGCAGCTTACACAATCCTCCTCCTCCTCTCCATTTTATCCTCACAGCAACCCTGTGAGGTAGGTTAGGGTGAGAGTCAGTGACTGGCCCAAAGTCACCCAGTGAGCTTCGTGGCCGAGCGGGGACTAGAACCCAGATTTCCCAAGTCCCAGTCCAACACGCTAACCTACTATGCCACACTGGCAGCTTCCTGTTCCTAAATAGCATATGTCATGCTCAAATCATTTTACACACATTATCTCAGAATCCTTACAACAACCCTGCAAGGTAAGATAGTTCGTCATTATTCTCATATTGCAGATGGGGGCTGAGTCTTACAGCGCAAGCCCATGCACGTCTGTCTCAGAAGTAAGCAGTGCTGCGGGGTGGAAAATTTTACAAAATGGAAATGTTTCCAGTGCTTTATTTTTCCATGGACATTTTTCCATTCCGTAAGTTCATTAGTAATAATGAATGGATGCCGATTGCAAATACAATATTCGGTAAGCTTGGCAGTTTCAAAGTTGTAATTCATGTTTTTCAGGTGATTAGCCCCAGCAAGTATGTGAGAGAATACATTTATGTCACTGAAATACAGAAATGTCTCAGGGTGAGATGGAACTAATAGGCAGTGACAGCAAAGCTGACGGTGCCCCAACAACCTCAATGGAAGAGGGTTGAACTCTGTTGACATGGATGAGTGTTTGACAGCATATCATGTACAGTTCTTTGGGTTGTAAAAATTGAAAAGTTTTCAGTACCTTTGTTTAAACAATGTAAGGGAAGTACATGCTATTGTCTTTAAATTTTTACCAGTATTCTAATGAAAAGCTAGCTCTACATAATATAGCATTTAAATCACATGGGGTAATTTGATGTTTACTAAATACAAGTAATATAAACTTGTATTTTATATAAGCTAAATTAGGTAACTTCCTAGGACATCCAAAAATGTTCTGATTTCATTGTCCCTATGCAAATTAGCCTAATTTGCATAGGAAAGTTTTCTGGGGAGAACTCACATCACTGGAAGTAAGTCTTACTGAGTTCAATGGGGCTTACTCCCAGCTAAGTGTGCATAAGGAATGTAGCCTCAGGGTGACTTGCCTAAGGCCTCCTCCTGAGGGAGGAACACAGAGGAGATTTGAAGGGGTGAATTCCTGGTGCATGAGTCACAGTGCTACATGATGCTGACTTACATCTCTCCGATGGTGTTCCGATAAGGTGGAAGGAACCCAGCACCACCAAGGTACAAGGCTTGCATTGTTGGATGAACAGCGCCGCTCTGCAAAGGACAGTGTGCTACTTTAGCTGCTGTAGTGCCAACCGTAGTTGTCCCCTCCTGGTGACTAAAGCCAGTCTGTGGGGTCAGGTGGCTTGAAACCAGGTGGCTGCAGCTGGAGACTTAAAGATGCCACTTAGTCTGCCAGGATATATAGAGCAGCCTTCCTCAATCTGGTGCCCTCTAGATGTGTTGGACTGCAACCAGCATCATCCTTGGCCACTGGCTGGGTATGATGGGGTTTGCAGTCCATCACATCTGGAGGGCGCCAGCATTGAGAGGGGAGATGTAGAGAGCGAGGAGGGCATTTTCAAGAGCAAGTCAGAAAGGAGATTGCTAGGATAGAATTCTAGAAGCATCCCTTACTGGATCTAGGGTGAAGGGCCAAACTCGTCAGGACACCATTTATGCAATTAGCAATTGAAAAAGTTGTTGTTGTTTTTAAAGTAAATCGGCATGGAGGCCCTGATCTGGACCACCTTCCACAGTGTTCTGGAGGATCGCCCAGTTCTCCGAAGCAGGAGGAAGGGGGAACCTTTGGATCTATCCCCACTGTTTCTGTCCATGTTAATGTCGGAGCTGGGCCATAAGATGCAAACAAAAGAGTTTCCTTCAAAATATTATTCTCCTAGTAAGTTCCTTGTTCAGTGCTAGTCAAATCACCAGTTGAAACAAACATGATTAGTCTTCCTTACCCATTTCTCTATAAAGATGGTTTATCCGGCGCAGGTGGAATCTGTCTGTCTTTCTTCCTTCCTTCCATGTTAATTCATGTGAGCATCAAAAAGGAAGTTTGTATTTGCTCCTTACCTGTATTCCCCATTCTGGAGTGACTGATCTTATCTTTGGCTTTTGTGTTTGTGTTTGAAGAAGAATGAAAAGTCTCATTGTCAAACTTATCTACTGGGGTGTCATTTCTGAATTTGCGTCTCATTCTGTCTTTTTAATTACCAGGCACCTGCTTTTGCTTGCAAGAAAAGTGGAAATATTTTGACTTTCTAAGGGGTATAATTTCCTGAAGATACTAATACTTAGCTAATCATACAAACCTGCTTTATATTGAAGGAAAGATTGAGAATAAATAATGATGATGATGATGATGATGATGATGATGATGATGATGATAGTGATAATAATAGGGCTATGGTCAGATCCCCCCCCCCCCCCGGGAATTTTCTATATATTTATAGCTGTACTGTGGAAGTAACTGCTTAGCCTGCAGCAAAGTGTTTTCTATCATTCTGGTTTTCTTAAGAATTTCAAAAGGGAGGCGTTTGGGGGGAGGGGAGTAGAGTCTAAGAAGGAATCATATCTGTCTTTTGCCGGAGATGCTGAAATGTAAACCGCTCCCTCTGTAAATGTGCATCCGTCTGCAATTGTGGGTAACTTGTTAGATCATTTATCTACATTTGCCAAAGCAAACCCTTGACAACCCTCTTGCTTTCCCAAGAATTATATAGCATTTTTTTCCGTCTCTCCGCAGAAATGTTTGCTCTTAGTAAGAGCCTTGGTGCCCACCTAACAGGGGATTTCGTAGAAAGTTCATTGAGCTGTATGTTTTTCCTGTGGCTTATTACATCCCCCCCCCCCCATCTACCTAAAGGCAGACCGAAAATTTTGTAATGAGCATTATATTTGTAAGATAGTGTTTAAAAACATTTTACAATATTATCTACATTGGTGGTTCCAAAGAGTTTAAACCGACAAACAATGCTAAGGGGTAGCTTAGGGCGGGCCTCTGCAGGACATCATTAGCCCAACAAAGGATCCTTATAGCCACAAAAGTATCTTTTATAAAACAAGTTTATTTACAAAATTACCTTCACAAACCCAGACACACGCCAGCAATACAGCTTATCAGTACGGTACAAAGTAGCAAGCAAGAAGTCTCAAGGACACCGTGATTTCAGGGCTCTCAGCTAGTTAGTTCAGCTCGGGCTCCAGCAGAGGCCCGGTCAACCGCATGCTGCTAGCTGGGTTCCCGGCGGAGGTCCGGTCTACCCAAGCGGCTAGCTGGGTTCCCGGCGGAGGTCCGGTCTACCCAAGCGGCTTGTGAGTGATTTCAGCTTGGTTTCCCGGGGGTCTGGTCAACCCAAGCGGCCAGTGATTTCAGCTTGGTTTCCCGGGGGTCCGGTCAACCCAAGCGGCCAGTGATTTCAGCTAGCTGGAGCACGCCGGGTGCTGCTACCCGGGGTTGCCGATCCCTTCGTTCCCTTACCCCAAGCATGGGGCAAGATTGCTGATCAGGTCCAACAACTCAGTTCCCTTGCGCAGGGTGTTTTATACCTTGGTGTTTCAGGTAGCCCCTCCCTCCGTAATCAGGTGGGTTGCCAATCAGGTGGGTTGCCACCCTCCCTGAGGGGGCCTTTTGGGTCAGGTGGGGTGATGCCTTCCCCCTGTGGGGTGGGGTCCCTTTGAAGCCACTTGCTTAATGGTCCCATCCTGTGGTGTTGAATGGTCCTTTCTTATGGGTGCCGAAGTGTCTGCTCTGGCGAGGTATTCAAGTCTTATGTAGATGGGGCTGATATACGAGAGCATTGACGAACCTGGCGATGCTTCCTGTCTTCCCCCCTGGGGTGATTCTATGCAGATGTTGATTGTCCCCTTTGGTCTCTGTGGAGACTGGCTGTCTCCCCCCCCCCCCGGGTCTCCTTCCCTCCACCTTGGTGAGTGTGTGTGTGTCAGAAAGGGAGCTTAGGTTGGCTTTCTCCACAGTAGGCTTATGCAAGGGGTGTGCGCTAGTCCAGTGGAGTTTTGGTTGACCCTCCAAATGCCATCGCACAAACTAATTTTGATGCTACAGTTAAATCTCAAAAGCAGTATACAATGTGGCATTGAGGACTGATATCTGAGAAGACTGAGTCTAGAGGCCCCTTGAGCTTGCAGAACTAGTTCCACAGATCCTGAGTAATGCTTCTAAACCTTTTCACACTACCATGGAACTTTAAAAAATCCTAAAGCCAAGTGGCAATACATTAAGGGCACAATCCCATGCCTGTTTAGACAGAAACAAGTCCTACAACTCTCAGCATTCCCCAGCCAGCAGAGGAATGGTGGGAGTTGTAGGACTTTTTTCTGTCTAAACAGGCATGGAATTGTGCCCTAAATCAGGGGGGAGAAAAGGAGATGGCCCTGCCCACGTTTGGCCCTGTCCCCGCCCACTGCTGGTGCACGGCCCCTGACAGATTGCCTCTGAGGGAATGCGGCTCTCGAGAGGAAAGAGGTCTCCCAGCCTGATCCGCAATTAGAAGATTTGGTAGAAGTCTGCAAGTACAATAACTTCACGCTTATTTCAGATTGGATTGGAAGATCTGCTTTGAAAGGTCCTTCGTTGCTTCTGGAAGACACTTCGGGCTGGTTCACACGACCCAGGCTGCGAGCGGGGGAGGCACCACGGGGCCGTCTGCGGGGTCTGGCATGGTGCCACAGACAACTTGCGCCCCACGCGCGTGGGTGGCCCCTGGTGGAGCCGGCAGTCCCCGCACCGCAGTGCGGGCCTCCCAGCACTAGGGGGCAGGGGCTCGGGATACCCAGAGGGGCCGTTTGCCCCTACAGGCTGGAGCGGCCACAGCTCCGGCTGCTCTGGGCTGCCGCCTCTGTGCGGCCCCCACGGGACGGCCGCCTGCTGTTCGCATGGCAGGGTGGCCACACACGGTAGGGGCTTACCCCTCTACCAACCATGGTCACTTTGCGTGCGTCCCGCGCGCGGCCGTCTCGCGGGGGCACCCCCGGTCGGCGTTCGCACGACACGGGAACCGCGGGGGACTTCTGCTCTCCCGCAGTTCCCGTGTCGTGCGAACACGCCCTAAGACTTGGACTACTATGGTGTGTTTTCAGGGAATGGTATTGCAGAGCCAAAGAACAGTCTGCACGAATGCCTGTATGTTGCTCATATTTGACAGATTGAAAGCACAGTCCCAGAGGAACTGGGGTGCTGCTTTGAAGAAACATGTGCAGAGAAGAGGTATGTGTGTGTGCGTGTGTGTGTGTTTCAAATCAGGGATCCACACTTTTGGGCTGGTCTTGGTAGCCAAGGCAAAAATGGTGGCTGCCAGGATCCATCCTTCCCCTTGCATCTTTGTTCGCTGTGCAGCTGCGGAAGTCCTTGGCCACTACTTCCTACTCTGGAGTGGAAAGGGGTGTGTGGCCAATTTGTCCCTGCATGGCCGTGTAACCCCCCCCCCCATTTCTGCAGGTCAGGGAGGCAGTGATCTTGCTGGGTTGACCATGGGGACTTCAGGCACCTCAGTAATGCAGCAGCTGAAACAGTGTCATGCTTCACAGCAGGAAAGGGTGGGGGGATTGCTGATTGGGCCCTGCGCAGCTGAGGCACTCCAGGCACTTCAGCAGTGCAGCAAACCAAGCAACACCCCCGTCATCCCAACCGTGGAGCTGGGGAGGGGGTGTTGATCACTTTGCTACTGCTGCAACAAGGTCAGGAGAAAGGCTGGGTTTGTCACCCTTGACAGAGGGCGGCAGCACGCCCACCATGGCTGGTGAAGATGTGGAAGCCTGAATAAAATACAGTTTTGCAGATACCTTTTCTGTGGCGGCCCCCATAGTGTGGAATTCCCTCCCTAGTGACCTCCACCATGCCCCCTCTCTGTTGAGCTTCCGCCGCTCACTAAAAACATGGTTATTCAGGCGGGAATATGGGGTGGGTTAAGATTTTAAAAGTTACACTGTTTTATACTGTTTTAAATGTATTTTATATCATGTATTTTAAATGTACAAATGTACATGTATTTTAAATGTACATTTTATCATGTTGTACATCGCCCAGAGTGGCCGGTTTGCCAGCCAGATGGGCGATTCAGAAATACAATAAATAAATAAATAAATAAATACTGGAGCAATCATTGGGAGTGAAGCACTTAAAGAGTGGAGTGTGACAGTCAAGTGTTCTCCTTGTACAGTGATTTTTTCTGGATTCATAGATCATAGAGTTGGAAGGAGCCTACAAGGCTATCGAGTCCAACCCCCTGCTCAATGCAGGAAACTAGAGGAGGGGTCTCCCATCCAAGTAATAACCAGGCCTGACCCTGCTTAGCTTTCCACGCTCAGACAAGCTGAGCCAGCATGCATGACTGTACCATGTCCCACTCGGCTCCCCTGCACCTGGTCAATTTCTTTTATCACAAGGTCAAGTCTTATATGGTCCGCTGCTAATAATGCATGGGCTAGAAACTGAGTTATAATATGCAGAACCACAGCCTGAATGTAGGACGGAAGAGGGTATCTTGAAAGCATCAATGGTAGTCTTAACCCATGTGCTTATTATTTCAGAAGGGTCTTTCAGATTGGTGCACAGAAACTGAGTTGGGGAGCGTAGAACATTCCGTTGTCTTTTTTACCTACAGGTATATCATATGCATGCAATAAATCAGTCATGTTCTGAAATATCTTGATAGAAAGGTGCCAACTGATGGGGAAGTTGTTTCTATCAAGAAATGGGAATTTCTGACTGAGAGAAAAAGCCACCCGCGAGCTCCTAATTTTCTTGCATACCTGCATACACAGCCAACTCTTGCTACTTAATTTATGGCTTTTTGTTAGTATAAAATTAACGGCCTGTGCTGCTTGCCTATAAATTAAATCCATCAGCCGCAACATTTTCTTTTTCTGCTTGAAGAGCAATTATCCAATTTGAGTATTAAAATTCAGTCAGCAACTAAAGGCCTGTGCATACAATGGATTTCATTGTTATCCACATGTGCAGTCCTGACCTTTGCCAGGTATACACTGTCATGGACAAATGAAATGTGAGCGGTCACAAAAAGCAGTGCACCCAGAGATGTATTTCCCTAAGGTTCCCAGTCTAAGCATCTTCCAAATTATGTTCCCACCAACGGTCCCTAAATCAGGGTGTGGGCCAGTTGCCCTCCAGATTTTGCTGGACCCCAACTTCAGAGAGTAACATCTGAACAGCCCAATCTCGTCTGATCTCGGAAGCTAAGCAGGGTCAGGCCTGGTTGGTACTTGGATGGGTGACCCCCTTGGAATACCAGGTGCTGTAGGGAGGGGCCATAGCTCAGTGTGATACAGCACATGCTTTGCATGCAGAAGGTCCCAGGTTCGATCCCCAGCCTCCAGGTAGGGCTTGGAAAGAATCTTGCCTGAAACCCTGGAGAGCCACTGCCAGTCAGTGTCGACAGTACTGAGCTAGATGGACCCATGGTCTGACTCAGTATAAGGCAGCTTCCTATGTTCCTAGGCAGAGGAAGAACCTTGTCATACACACAGCAACAGTGAGTGATGGACACAACCTTGCTTAAGCTAAGGAGATAGAGATCTAATCAGTGCCTGCCCAGGAACCCCATGTATGGTGCTTTGATCCTGGACAGGGCCGGATTAAGATAGGGGCTATTGGAGCTGCAGCTCCAGGCAGGGCCGGATTAAGAGCATTATGGGCCTGGTGCTGAGGATTTTGGTGAGCCTTTTTATGGAAATAAATAAAATGAATAAATAAATAAAATGAGGAACATTTTTCTTTCGTCTAATTCTCCATCCCTGTCCACCCCCCTCCCATCTTTAGTTCATTCATAAAGATCCGCAGTCCCTCCCCCGCCAGCGCCAGATCTTCTCACGCATTCGGCTAGATGCCAGCAACGGCTGCAAAGGGGGACAACCCCCTGCTATAGCTAGTGGGGGGGGGACACTACTTACCTCCCCCACACACACACACCGATTCATCCATTCTTTGAAAGGAGAGATGTTGAGCACAGCGATACGATGGCTGGGATTCTTCGCAGTCCTGATAGCTACGGGGGCCAACTGGGAAGCAGGTGAGGGGGGCAACTGGTTGTGGGTAGGGAGGGGGTGCAGAATTGGGGTTTCTGGAGATGCGTGCGAGAGCAGAACAGATGCGAGTGACAGATGTGAGAGGAGAGAAAACAGCTCAATGTGGGAAAGGAGGAGAAAAAGGAGGAGGGAGGAAAATAGAACGTGAAATAAATATTCAGCTCATCAGAGCAGAGGAAGGGCTAAAAAGGAAACCGGGGAACAACATGGGGGGCTGGGGCCTGGCAGCACAAGGCAGCTCCCCACATTCCGGTGTGACCCGGCGGCCGCCCGGCTGGCTGCCCGCTGCCCCCTTGCGCCGCCGCCCCTCCGCAGGGGCGCCCTCGGCTCCTTCCTTTCAGGCCTCGTCAGCGCGGCGTTTAAGCCCGGCCGCCCCCGTGCGGAGGAGCAGAGGTGAGCCCCCGCCCGCGGCACGCACAGGAGCAGCCCCACCACCACCACCGCACACAGCGCATGTGCGACGCGCCCACCGGCCCCGCGGGGCTCGCTGCCTCGGCCTGGAGGGAAGGGGCGGCGGGCGGGGGCCCTCCCTTGCCGGCGCATGACCCCGCAGAGGGAGCCGGGCTGGACGGCCGGCGCAGCGGGCGAGGGGAGATGAGCTGCCCAGGAAACCCCCCACCGAGCCCGCAGGCGGACCAGGAGGGCAGCACCGGCCCGGCGCTGCCCGCTGTCACTGCAGCCCGGTCGGGGCAGCGGGCTCCCATCGGGATCCCCTCGGCCCGGCCAAGCCGGAGTGCCTGGGCGGCGCGAGGAGGCAGGCAGCAGCTCCACTGGGCGAGGTAAGCCAGGGCCGGATTAAGGTAGGGGCTATTGGAGCTGCAGCTCCAGGCCCCTTACCACAAAGTAGGCCCACAATTGCCGGAGGCAACTGCCCGGAGAGGAAGGGCCAGATCGCGGCCCTTTTGCAGCACAGCGGGGGGGGCTCAGGCCTGAAAGGAAGGAGCCGAGGGCGCCCCTGCGGAGGGGGCGGCGGCGCAAGGGGGCAGCGGTGCAAGGGGGCAGTGGGCAGCCAGCCGGGCGGCCGCCGGGTCGCACCGGAACGTGGGGAGCTGCCTTGTGCTGCCAGCCCCCAGCCCCCCATGTTGTTCCCCGGTTTCCTTTTTAGCCCTTCCTCTGCTCTGATGAGCTGAATATTTATTTCACGTTCTATTTTCCTCCCTCCTCCTTTTTCTCCTCCTTTCCAAATTGAGCTGTTTTCTCTCCTCTCGCATCTGTCACTCGCATCCGTTCTGCTCTCGCACGCATCTCCAGAAACCCCAGTTCTGCACCCCCTCCCCACCCACAACCAGTTGCCCCCCTCACCTGCTTCCCAGTTGGCCCCCGTAGCTATCAGGACTGCGAAGAATCCCAGCCATCGTATCGCTTTGCTCAACATCTCTCCTTTCAAAGAATGGATGAATCGGTGTGTGTGTGGGGGGGAGGTAAGTAGTGTCCCCCCCCACTAGCTATAGCAGGGGGTTGTCCCCCTTTGCAGCCGTTGCTGGCATCTAGCCGAATGCGTGAGAAGATCTGGCGCTGGCGGGGGAGGGACTGCGGATCTTTATGAATGAACTAAAGATGGGAGGGGGGTGGACAGGGATGGAGAATTAGACGAAAGAAAAATGTTCCTCATTTTATTTATTTATTCATTTTATTTATTTCCATAAAAAGGCTCACCAAAATCCTCTGCACCAGGCCCATAATGCTCTTAATCCGGCCCTGATCCTGGAGGAAAGTTAATATATTGTGTTCGTCATTGCTTTCTCTGATGCTTTGTTGAGGAGCAATTGCCTCCTTATCTGTTCAGCACCTGAGTTTTTGCTCATGGTTCCCAGAGTTCTGGGTTTGGACATCATGTTTATCCCAGTGGGAGCAGGCAGGTGTTCGGAAACCAGCCTGCGTGGTCGCTCTTGCTCATCTTAACGACGTTGAGAACATTGCTATAACTTCAGAACTGGGCCTTTGCATGATTCACCCACAGTGATTGTTCAGATAACTGCAACATTTATTTAATTTGGACTTCTACATTTTTGTCAGCCACGGTGAACGTGCTGTTGCCCGCTATCATGTGTGATGAAGTCCCCTGCTCCATGCATTCACTGTAAATGTGGAGAAGATCTAAAAAGGGCCGAAAGCTCCTAATTATTGAGGGAACACCTTCTTGGCTTTCAGCTTGCTTCATTAACTATTTGCTCCCGTAAATAAATTATTTATTTTTTATTTATTACATTTCTATGCCACCCAATAGCAAAAGCTCTCTGGGAGGTTCACATAAATTAAAACCCTAAAATAAACATTATAAAGCATATTCTAAAACCTTTAAAAGTTTAAAACAAGAAAAACAAAGTAAAAACCAGAGTAAAAGCCAGTGGCAGTGTAAAGCTCTAATTAATGACAAAACATTAAAACACAAAACTGATGGTTTAAAAAGTCTGGGAAAATAAGGTCTTCACTTGGTTGCTGAAAAGATCCCAACGTAGGCACTAGGTGAGCCTCTGGGGAGGTCATTCCACAACTGGGGTGCCACCACTGAAAAGGCCCTTTCCTAATAGTCACCCTTCTCACCTCATTTGGTGGAGGCATGCAGATAGATGTGTAAATAAGGCTGGGCGCACCACCCGAGCCTTATTCCCCCCCTCCCCGCCTCGTTAACGATCCCCCTTGCCTTTTCCGGCGCTTTCGGGCCCGGAAATGGACCCTGTGCAGGCGCAGAACGGACCAAAGGGGGCCAGCGCGCCTGCGCAGGGTTCCATCGCGTCATTTCTGGTACCGGAAGTGACGTGACGGACCGGACTGAGCGGCGGGGGCGGCTCTCCGCGGAGCGCGCACCAGAACGAGCAGTGGGGGCGGCTCTCCACGGAGTGCGCGAGCTGCCCTGAAGACAAGGTAAGGCCTCGCCGGGGCGTGAGTGGGGCCAAATTCGTCCTCGTTCTGCCCCGGCGAGGCTCGATTGCTCAACTCTACATGCAGAGCCTTTGAAGATGAACTTAGGGTCAGGGCAGCAAGAAGACAATCCAAAAATTGTAGTGAATGGCATTTAAAGTAATCTTTATATCCCCCAAATAAGACATTGATTGACAGTAGCCTTTTAATTAGATACTTCATGTAATCATGTATGTTAAACAGTTAAGTATGTTTAATAGATTTCATAGATTTAATAGAGTTGGAAGGGGCCTACAAGGCCGTCGAGTCCAACCCCCCTGCTCAATGCAGGAAACTAGAGGAGGGGTCTCCCATCCCAAGTAATAACCAGGCCTGACCCTGCTTAGCTTTCCACGCTCAGACAAGCTGAGCCAGCGTAAGCCACAGGCCTGTTGAGGTTCACCATAACATTAACAGTGGTTGTGTTTCTTCTGTGGAAAGCTGATAAAGATGACGTATCAGCCCTTTTTGTTGTTGTATTATTCAGCACCTAGCACATCATTAGTGCTACAAAAATGCTAATAGTAGGAACTCTGAGATAATATTAGAGAAGAATCAGAACACCAGAGGGACCGAAACTGTCTACTGGAAGTGATAAAAGGATTCCAATACTTTTAGGGGAAAATATGAGAAAACACAGCAGCAACAGTACCAGCTGCATAAATAATTTTTAAAAAGTTTATTTAATTCTTAGTCTGTTTTAGTTATCGGCTGTATTTGGACAAAACACCATAGGGTTTTTTAGTTTAACTGTGATTTGATTGTACGTCTGAACTCTCCCCGGCCAACTAACTAGGATTTGTTCGTGGCCAACAAACCATGATCTGAGACTATGGTTTGAGGTTGGCTTGTGAATTTTGTATGAACTGTGGTTTGTCGTTATGTCTGGACTTGCTATACTGGCTTAACCCTAGCTTGTTTGTTTGTTTCTAAGCTTTGTAAGAGCAAAATAAATTTCTAACCTATCCATTAATCTTCCATTAAAACAAGAACATTTAACTCTTACAGTGCTGCTTTTTGCACTCAGAAAAAGGAATGTGAGAATCCTTAATAACTTTTGAGAAATGGAAGTGGCAAATACTCTTATGTCCTGCTCTTAATGGCTTCACAACTTCCGTGGCCTTGATTGCCCTTTCTTTAGGGGCTGTTCTCCATCTGGCTGAAAAAGGAATCGACAAAGAAACAATGGTCTAATGCAGTGTTCTCCAACCTTGGGTCCCCAGATGTTTTTGCTGGCTGGGGCATGCTGGGAGTTGTAGGCCAAAAACATCTGGGGACCCAAGGTTGGAGAACACTGGTCTAATGGGATAGAGGATTTAAGCTTCACCTGATGCTACTAATCATACTTTATAGTCCATAATTGTTAGTTTGCCAGCATAATATACCTTTGAAGAGATCCATTGTACATCTGGCATGACCTATACTTTTTAAAATTATAGATAAGGATCCTTCTTTGAAGATTATCATAAAGAGCATCATGAAAATTTATGTTGCCAAGGATCTATTAGCCCATTGTGACATTTCCATCTTTATGTTCCATCTCGAAGAATGCAAGAAAAATCATTCAAAAGACCCGACTTAGTCCAGAGAATATACTTTCCACATACTTCACAGGTCAAGTGTTCAGTATAGAGTTATTTTAAATATATGCAGTGCTTAAAAGGTGTCTTGAAAATAGCCTACTTCTTAAATTTTATTGGCGTTTTCAAAGGGGGTTTTATTGGTGCGGGCTGTACATGATGGCATAGTGTCAGTCTGAGGGGCCTTTCGGGCAGAGCTGGCATAAAAGCTAGGCATGGTTGGGCGCCTGATGAAGGGCCACAACCCAGCAGGGGCCCACAGACAAGGTGTGAAAGAGGGACTGCCAACCGGTCCTTTTCTTAAGACCAGAGATCAAGGGTGCAAAACTGCCAGCCTTAGCTCTCCTGTCTTGACTTGATTCTCTCAGGGTCTTGCCCTTGTCTGTATACTGGATCTAGCACTGAACTGCAGAGGAACCACACACTCCATGTGGGGTAAAACCAGGAAAGTTTATTCAAGGCAAACAGATTACAACAAAAGGTGGGAAATGAGGGAAGGAGACAAGGTGGGGAGACACTTTGGTACATACACAGCAGCGATAAAACAACAAAGCTAGTTCTTTTACTATATCACTACCCAGGCCTGACTCTCTCTTTACCTAGGGGTTGTTTGGTCCTCTCCAGGGCTTGCCTCAGCAAAAAGCCCTACCCCGTGCTTCTTCACGTGCAGACCCCAACAACAAAACCCAAATGCCACGGCAGGCAGTATAGATTCTCTCCCCCCCCCTTTCAGTAGCCTATGTGTCTTTAGCCGATCAGGATGAACTTCATCTGGCCCAGGCAGAGGGGAGGGGTGACTCATGACTACAGGGCTTTTGGGCCACATTTACATGCGAATGGCTGTGGCAGGTAGACATCAAGATGGCTCTGAGGCGCCATCTAAGCTATGTACATTTTGCATTTCCCAGCCCCCAGCTGGGATTATACTTGTTTACACATGAGGAGGGGTGTGTGTGTGTGTGTGTGTGTGTGTGTGTGTAGTGCAGGAAACAGGCTTTTTCTCCACACAAGGGCTCCCTTGCAACCTGCTCGTTCACCTGCCTCTCACTCTGGCCCAGACAACAGTGGTGCCAGATGCCATGGCCTACTTGCTCACTGGCTTTCTGCCTGTCTAGCAAGCAAGTGGTAGCAAAGAGCTATGCCACCAGCTTCTCCCTCCCCACAACCTGGACACCTTGTGAGCAAGGCTGGAGCTGCAGCTTGGGAGGCACTGCTTCAGGGGAGAGATGCTGTTCCAACCAATGCCATTTTTCTTTCCTCTCATCTGCTGTGCTCTCCCACCCCACCCCACCCCGCCTGGGAAGCCTTCTAAGGTGCCAGAAGATTATTTCAGCGCTCCTTCTGCATTTTTGCCGATGGGTTTTTGCTTTTGGACATGAAGAAGGTGTGTTTGGGCTTCAGGGTATGTCTTTTAGTTTTAAATAGTCATCGTGATAGATATTTCTGCTTTAAACTTGTATTTAGTGTATTGTTTGAATATTGTATTTGTGTATTTTTTTTTTGTGAGCCGCTTTGGGGGCCTTTTGTCCAAAAGGAGGCGTAGAAATAAATCGTAACGTATAACAAACATAGCAAAAAAGAGGAGAAAAGAGGGGGAGGAGAAAGAGCAGCTGGTGATAATGGCAGTGCATCAGCAGAGTCACGGAGGGAGGGCCCATTGAGGATTTCTTGTCCATGGGCCCTCAGAAATCTGGAGCCGGCACTACTGTTGGGGACAAAAGGTAGGCACCATTAGCCAAAAAGAGTACTGCTGCTAGTAAGTTCTTTTGGGGGACCCCACCCCGAAAAGAACACTAAAGTTCCTCCCACCAATGAATAGGGCCACAAAATGGCAGGGGGAGGGATGCATTTCAGCTCAGCTTATTGCACATAAAGCCTGATTTCAGGTTGACCACAAGCAAATCCTAAAAAACCGGGTCAGATTTTGGCAACAGCAAAACTGAAACTGAACGTGTGAGAGTATTTTTGGCTCAAGTCTTTTATTGGTTTTTATCGGTACAGTAATACCTTGGATTGCAAATAACTTGGTTTGAGAGCGTTTTGCAAGACAAGCAAATTTTTAAATATTTATTTAATTTTTTAAAACTTGATATACAAGCAACGTCTTGCAATACAAGTACTGTAGTACGGCTTAAATTAAAAATCTCTGTACAAATTTTTTTTGGGGGATTTTGTTTTGATATAAGAGTGTTTTGGATTACAAGCACTTTTCTGGAACGAATTATGCTCTCAATCCAAGGCATGACTGTATTTTGTTTCTTTGTTTGTTTAAAAAAAAGCTTTTAATATTTATTTATTTATTATATTTATATCCTGTCTTTTTTCCTGTAAGGAACCCATGGCAGCTTACATAATCCTCCTTGTCCTCTCCATTTTATATGGGGTCTTATTCCTTTTATGTTTTATTGTTCATCGCATCGGAATCTGTTTAGTTGTGGAATGGTATTGTAAGTAAAGAAAGAAATAAGTCTGACTTTACAGCATGACGAAAGTAGTCATTTTCAGCTCACTCAGGGAAGAGAGTGCAAAATGTAATGCGAAAAA
This sequence comes from Shinisaurus crocodilurus, assembly GCA_021292165.1. Classification (NCBI taxonomy): domain Eukaryota; kingdom Metazoa; phylum Chordata; class Lepidosauria; order Squamata; family Shinisauridae; genus Shinisaurus; species Shinisaurus crocodilurus. The sequence continues at coordinate 31,402,805 of CM037880.1, read as the reverse complement.
GAACTAGCCGTGATGCACATGTGATGCTTTGTGCTGCCGGAGAAATGCGCGGCATCTGCTCTGCATGTCGGTTTGCAAGTACGGCTGCCCTTTGCTTACTCATTCCTCTCTACCAGCTTTCGCAGGAGTGGCTTCTGATCATCAGGTTTGCATGTCACAGAAGGTCTTGAACGTTTTTTTATGCATTGCCCAGAGTCTTGCCATGTTGACTGCCCTTTCACCTTCTGTGCACCTACTCTCCCCATCCTGTAATGCCATCCTGACAGGTATACATTGGCCTTGTCTATTCCTCGCTCTGTTTATGAACTTACATGCCTGCCCTTACATGCTCTCGCGCAGTGATATTTGCTTCATGGCATGGCAACGTTTCATTCCACACACCCTCTCACGTTTTACGATACCTTGACGTTTTCCTTGCCCTGACACAGGCTTGTGGCATTTCTCATTAATCATAGAATCATAGAATCATAGAAAAGTAGAGTTGGAAGGGGCCTACAAGGCCATCGAGTCCAACCCCCTGCTCAATGCAGGAATCTAGGTCAAAGCATCTCTGACAGATGTCTGTCCAGCTGCACCTTGAATGCCTCCAGAGTGGGAGAGCCCACGACCTCCCTAGGTAGTTGATTCCATTGTCTTATTGCTCTGACAGTCAGGAAATTTTTCCTGATGTTTAGGTGGAATCTAGGTTCCTGTAACTTGAGCCCATTATTCCGTGTCCTGCAAACTGGGATGATCGAGAAGAGATCTTTGCCCTCCTCTGTGTGACATCCCTTCAAATACTTGAAGAGTGCGATCATATCTCCCCTCAGTCTCCTCTTCTGAAGGCTAAACATGCCCATTTCTTTCAGTCTCTCCTCATAGGGCCTTGTTTCCAGTCCCTTTATCATCCTTGTTGCCCTTCTCTGAACCCTCTCCAGTTTGTCTATGTCCTTCTTAAAGTGAGGTGCCCAGAACTGGACGCAGTACTCAAGATGAGGCCTAACCAGTGCCGAGTAAAGGGGAATTACCGGTATCACTTCCCGCGATTTGGAAGCTATACTTCTATTAATACAGCCCAAAATTGCATTTGCCTTTTTTGCAGCCACATTATCTTCGCTTCCGCAGGTTCCCATACATATATTTCAGCAGCATCAGCATCATATTCATAAACGGCATTTTGAATAAAGGCAGTGTTTTAAAAAAGTGATTGGACTGGCTTTCGGAAGTTGGTTTTGAGCAGTCGCTGGAAAGGCAACTAATAAATGCTGTAAATAAAATTAAAAAGTTTTGCCTTTTAGTTCTTACCTGTCGTTCAGGCTATATGTGTGTGACAGACAAGCAACTGCCTGGATCTCTACTCTTAGTCCGTAAAAACAACAACCACGTGGCCTTCTCTAGCCTTCATCTACAGTAAATCAGCATTCGGATAGTCCCTTTGCCCTGAGTGTTCTTGCCACTTGCCCTGGTGCGGCTCTGTAATTTGCTGCTCATCTGGCGATAAGCCAGATAAGACGGCAACTGCAGTCCTTACTGGCACTTTGCTCTTTGTGTCTGCGCTTGAGACTGGCAGCTGCCATCGCTGTCAGTATGCAATGGTGCCGTCGGTCCATCAAGCCCAGTATTTGCTCTTGCTGTCGGCAGATTGGCAGGCTCTTGGCTGGGGGCCTTGAGATCCTTTTGTTGTGGGAGGAAGGGAGGAAGGGATTCCCCATGGGACCTGCAAATCATGTTTTTTCGACTGCTGGAGCCTCTCCATAGCATCATGTTTTCTCCAAAGGGCAGGGGGCAGAGTGGAGAGGAAAGAGAGAAGAACAGAGTACCCACTGGAAAACAGTAACGGTCTATTATTTTTCTTTGGCTGGGGAAACGAAGAGTGGTGTACTGTGAATGTTGCTTCTGCACACCCTTTGCTGCCAAAAGAGAGGCAGAAAGATGGTGGCAGGCAGCTGAAAACTAAATACCTACTATTGAGATAGTTGGAAACTCTAGCATGAGGCGTGGGTAACTTGTGGCCCTTCAGATGTTTTGGCCTACAACTCCCATCATTCCTCACCATTGGCTAGGGCTGATGGGAGTTGTAGGTCAAGTTGCCCACCCTTGCACTAGAGTACATGAAGGATTCCACCACCACCACCACCACCACCACCACCACCCCAACAAAGTACAAGCGTACCTGTCATTAGCGGGTCCTATTCCCACTTAAAAATGGTGTCCCATAGCCTGTCCCTTTGATTCTTCCCACCCTGTTATGTCGTGTCTCCAACTAGATCAGAAGAACTTGGTTATCTACCTAATATGATAACCGCAAACCTTAGCTAGCAACCCTAATCCCAAAACCTAGCCAGTAACCCAGCTGCACCCAAACATATTCTCATTTTGGAATACCAGTTTACTAACAGTGAGACCATATACAGGTCTATTCAAATGCTGTTGGAGCGTGTGCAGAGTGTGTGCGGGTTGGGAGATTTATTATCCTGTCTGTGTGCTAGCAGACGCTTGAAATTCTATACACAGATCTTCTAGATCTCACCTCCCCCCGCGCAGCGTACAGCGTGTTGTGCTAGTTAACCAGCCCAGCTTCTCTGTTGCAGATTAATCTATGGAGTCAGGAAACACTCTGTAACACCACAGGTCTAATTCTACTTGTTTATTTATTTAGCAAGTAAAGTTCTACAGAGTATACATTTCTTAGTTACAGTCTATGTGCAGAGTATAAATGCATAGCAAGCATTACATTTAGTGGAGTAAGTTGAGCTTCACTCCACCTCAGCAAAGACGTTACATTGTTGCAGTAACAAAGTCTAGCAAGAAGAACCAAGAAGAAGAGAGAAAGCAGTCTAGCTTCTCTCTAAGATGGCTTTAGACAGAAAAACAAGTTAGCATGTCATTAGAACATACAAACCATGTGACTCGCTCATATTGTTTCTACAGTCTAGTTTCTTATGCGAAAACACGAGATTCTAGAAAGACATAACAAACTTGTTTACCTCGCTATTCTGTCCCTTCCATGTGTAAACAATGTGCTACAGCTGGTAAAGTGATACATATCACAACATTTTTTTTAATAAGTTGAGTATATTTTGTTTTATATTTGTTTAATGAGGTTTAGTGTTGTTATTAGTTTTTTGTGTTTTATTATAGGTAATGGTTTTGTGAAAAGATTTGTTATTATGTTTTTTGTTGTATAGTATTTGAGTGTTATTTTTTTTTTTGTATATAGTTTTTTATATGAGAGTAATGAATATTAATGTGTTTGGTTTTTGGTTTATATTTTTTATTTTGTGTTATGTTTAAGTAAGTTTGGTTGTTTTTAAAAATTGTAATAGTTTTGTTTATTGGTAATTTTAGATTAGTAAACAATTGTTTGAGTTATTTAATTTTATTGTATGTTTGAGATAAATTGATGAATTTAGATTTTGTATTAGATATAGTTACACAAGATTGTTTTTGTGTATATTAGTTAATTAGTTTGTTATTATATATGATTATAGTTTTATTTGTGGATTTTTTATTTGTTGCAGTTTTTTAATTAGCATTAGTGTACACACAAATTTTTTTTTGTGTGTGTGTGATGATAATTTTAGTTTGTAATTTATGGAATTTTTTAAATATCTTAACACACGTTTTATAGTTAGTTAATTATATATAGAAGGATTTTGTGTTTTTTTGTTAAGTATGTTTATAGTATTGTTGATGTTTGGTTTATTTATATTTGATAAATATAGTAGGTTTTTAATAATATTTTGATATTTTTTAATATCTTTAAATTTAGTGTTATCTGTGTGTTTTTGATATTTAAGAGTTATTGGAGTGGTAATTGGGTTATAATTTTTTAATTTATGAGTTTTTAGCAATTTTTGAATTTTTTTATTTTGTTTAATTAAGAAAGAATTTTTTTTATTCTAGGAGTTGAATTTGACTTACTCCCAGGCAGGGTTGCAATGATTTAAATCAGAATGATTTAAATCAATGATTAAATTTTATTTATTTATTTATTGATTACATTTATACCCCGCCTTTTTTCCTGCAAGGAACCCGAGGCGGCTTACATAATCCTCCTCCTCCTCTCCATTTTATCCTCACAACAACCCTGTGAGATAGGCTAGACTGAGAGTCAGTGACTGGCCCAAAGTCACCCAGTGAGTTTCATGGCCGAGCGGGGACTTGAACCCGGATGATCTCCCGAATCCCAGTCCAACACTCTAACCACTACGCCACACTATGCTACTACGCCACATTGGGGCAAATCATTGATAAAATCATCAATAAAAATCTATTTTTTCGATTTTTTGCAAAAGAATCATGATTTTTTGCAACCCTGTTGTGTAGTAACTGATAATACTGGCAACGTAAAAAAATATATGAGGAAAGCGTTTTCTGTATAATTTGGTGTTCTTAACTATTAAGTGTAGGCTATTTGTACATGTGGTTGCCTGAAACATTGAAATTAATTTTACTATTTTGGGGGGGGATTGATTAAATAAAAAAAAATGATTGATTTAAATAAAAAAAATGTTTTTTTCGATTTTTTGCAAAAAAATAAATAAATCATGATTTTTTTTGCAACCCTGCTCCCAGGGAAGTGTGTATAGCAGGAATGGGGAACCTCTGGCCGGGGTGGGCGGATGCGGTCTGTGTGGGTTCCCCATCCTTGTTGTAAGCTTCTTCTGTCTGAGATAAGAGGGTATTTAAAGGCATTTAGGCTCTCCTTTGGAGGTATAACAGCTGTTGCATAGACTTGAACTGGCCATTCCTGAAAGCTCTTGCACTGAGTAGACATGCATAAAATGGAGCTGTGTTTTAAATGCTTGGCAGGGTGGGGAAATGTCCACATTGGTAAGAATTATGTCTGGTCCTGCCCATTTTGCTTTCCCTGTTCTTGGCTCCACCCCATGCTCTTAGCCCCGCCCACTACTGGAATGCAGCTCCCATGACCCGTCCAAACTTGGGATCTGGGCCCTGGGCTGAAAACATTTTGTCACCCTGGTGTATAGTATTGCAGCCTAAATTACATCATTATATTTTGACTTGAGTGGAAGTATTTTGGGATCGTCTATCAAGCAGGACCCAGACAAGACAATGTGGTTTTACTTGATTAGAGACAGCAACCAAGAGTGTGCCATAAAATCTGAATGGAAAACCTGAACCAAGCTGCAAGTAGAAAATCGGAAATACATCAAACTGAAATACAGCCAGAACATAGAACAGCAAATTGACTCAAACTACTAATAATTACGGTAAGTTGATGACCAGCTGACTACCAATGGAAAGATTGGCTCAGTCTTCGAAGTGACCTTCAAGCGGAAAATGTGGCAGAAATAGTGGCTCTGTCACTGTGCCAGGTTGAGGGGGAGAGAATTATAGACACTAAGGGTGTATTCCTATGCATGTTTAGACAGAAAAAAGTCCTACAACTCCTAGCACTGGCTGTAGGACTTTTTTTCTGTCTAAACATGCATAGGAATGCGCCCTAAAACATATATATTTATTTAGACATTTATATGCTACCCACTGTACCCAGAGCACCAGGAAATCATAAAAGCAATAAAATCAGAAGAGTAATAAAAGCATACAAATCATGGCAGCAGAACAAAACCAGTTCAGCCAGAGTTTTGGAAGGACTTGGACAATAAAAAGGTCCTTACTTGGTGCTGAAAACACATAAAAGGTGCTAGGCAAGACTCCTTGGAGAAAGTATGCCAAAGGTCGGGTGCCTCCTCTGAGAAGGCCCTGTCTCTGGTAGCCACTTACCTATCTTCAGAAGTTGGGGCACCTGGAGATTATTTTAGCATGTTAGATTAGCAGTCCTTCAAGTCCTAAACTGTATAGGTCTTTAAAAAGTGAGTACTGACACTGAATTGTACTTGGAAATGGACCGGCAGCCAGTGTTTAAGAACCAGAGAGATGTGTTTCAACTGGCCATTCCCAGATAGTAGCTTAGCAGCTCTGTTTTGGTCTAACTGAAGCTTCTGGGCAGTTTTTCAAAGTTGGCCCCACGTATAACACATTGCAGTAGTCTAATCCGGAGTCAGTGGAGGCTTCCCCCCACTTTTTACCCCCCCTCCATCGGGGCAGTGGAATTTCAGGGGGGGAAATGGGTCTGGGGAAGGTTTAATCCTCCCCTCCCTGTGTGAGCTGGTCCTGATCCAAATGAGAGTCATGTGCAGTTACGCTAGAGTAAAGAAAACTATCAGGCTCAGCTGCATGCTAAGCATTTAACACATCATCCTCATCCTCATCCTCATCCTCATCAGGCGATCACTCGTGACCAAGTAAGATTGTCTTCCAGGATAAAAGGAGGAAATTCTAAAGAGGATTGTGTAGACTCTAGCGATGGGTTCGTAAGTGACTGTGGAGGCCAATTCTAGATCCACACAGCTTCCCACAATGTATAGTTTGGCCCTCAGTATAATGCTGAAGAGGTGCTTTAAAAATAACTATGAAATCAAAGTGCCTGTCTATTCTCAGATGCCATCCCCTTCTTAGCATATCTTTATTTCCTTTTAATGACAGTTTGGCTATGAAATCAGTGTTATTGCCATTTATGTTGAATTATTAATTGAAAATTAAGTCAAGGGCAGAACATGAGAAACAACCACCACCACCATCTCCGAGTTCCAGTTGTTTTGTGAGTTTTACCTCTATGAAATACACCTTCCAATAGGAGTGCCGTCCACATCTTCCCTTTGTGCTTATTCTTGCTATCCTGCTATGCTTTTAATCCGAAAACTGTTCCTATAGTTTGAGCTGTGAGTTAGGAAGTCCCTACTTAGCAGCTCATCCTGTGTTTACTTAAAGATAAGTCCCACTATGTTCAGTGGTGTGGGACTTACTTCCAGGTAAGTGTGTGTAGATTGTAACCACAGTGGTCTTGGCTTAACTCTGTCTGTAAGAAGGGGACAGTAACATTGGGGCACCTTTTGAGGCTGTTATAAGATAATGTATATGCCAAAGCACCTGGAGCATTTAGGGAAAGCACTATATAAATACTCCATATTATTATTTTTTATTGCATTTTATTTAACCTTTATTTTGTTTATTTAAAATAGTTTTATTCTGCCTTCCATGTATAACATATCCAGGTGGTTTACAATAGTGTGGCGTAGTGGTGAGAGTGTTGGACTGGGACTCTGGAGATCAGGGTTCTAGTCCCCACTCGGCCATGAAACTCACTGGGTGACTTTGGGCCAGTCATGGACTCTCAGCCTAACCTACCTCACAGGGTTGTTGTGAGGATAAAATGGAGAAGAGGATTATGTAAGCCGCCTTGGGTTCCTTGCAGGAAAAAAGGCGGGGTATAAATATAATAAATAAATAAATAGTTAAATTACAATGCAAATATAAATTAGACTAAAATGACCACTATCCCAGCCTTAACCTGGCACTCTCCAGATGTGTTTGGATGGTATCTCCCATTATTCCCAGCCAGCATGGTTGAATTATTGGAGCTGCAGGCCAAACACATCTGGAGGGCAACAGGTTAGGGAAGGCTACACTACTCAACAAAACCAATGGCCATGAATTTTAAAAAATCGTAAGATGGGGTTTATAAATCAACAAATGCTGAGGTGAACAGAACAATCTTAAGCATGTGCCTAAACTGTAAGAGTTGGCTTTGTGTGTGTGTGAACAGTAGGGGAAAACCTAGCCTTTTATGGAGCATCAATGAAACCCAAACTGCTTTTGGAATTATTCCGACCCAGGTCCCTTCTCTGGCTGGCATTGGGGACACAGGACATGGTCTCCCAGGGACCAAGTCACGGGGCTTTGGTACTCTTATATACCGGTAGTTACTAATCCCCACTCCTTCCATCTGGTGTTCCCTACACCAAGGGTTGGGCAGAAAGGAGATCTCCAGATGTTTTAGATCTCAACTCCCAGCATTCCTGACCATTGGCCTTGCTGGCCTGGGCTTCTGAGAGCTGAAGGCTAAAACATCTGGAGATTTACCTTCTGCCCGCCCCTGCCCTACAAGACTCAGCTATTGCTACTTTCTTGGAAACCATAACACTCTTCCCAGGATTCAGGTTAAGTAAACACACACACAGCCTCTTGTAAGTTGTGTTCACTCTTTTTTTTAGAATATACACTTCAGTAGCTTTTCAAACTCTGTTTTTTCATTCTCTGTTTTCTCTGCTATATCAACCCCACACCCCATATATTATATCTGTCAGTAACCTGGAGCTAAAATGTTCTCAAAACCCCCCAATGCTATAATTATCTCATGGTGCGATGCTTTTGAAAATACGCTTTCACAGTTCTTGACATGAATACCTCTCCATGGAATTACAACTTTATAGTGCATGAGAAATCTTGTATGTTTGTTTTTTACTGTATTCCCCCCCGTTTCCCCCCTTTCTTTTCCCTTTTTTTTTACTGGCCGTATACCTCTAGCAGTAGCTTGATCTGAAGGCATGATCAGGTGATCACAGTCCTGTTCAGGTGTTCAGTAGAAAGCATGAGGGTTTAAAGCAGGGGTCCCCGACCTGGACCCATGGGCACATTTGAGAATTTGAGAAACTGCTGTGGGCACCACCACAAAATGGCTCCCACGGAGGATGAGGCTGGGGTTTACTCAGGTTTTAATTTTGTTTTTATTCTGTTTTAAACTTTTAAAGGTTTTAGAATATGCTTTATAATGTTGCATTTTAGGGTTTTAATTTCTGTGAATCTCCCAGAGAGCTTTTACTATTGGGTGGTATAGAAATGTAATAAATAAAAATCAGTGATTTATTTACAGGAATAAAGAGTTAATGAAGCAAGAGGAAAGTGAAGAAGGTGTTCCCTCGATAATTAGGAGTTTTCAGCCCTTTTCACATCTTCTCCACATTTACAGTGAACGCATGGAGCAGGGGAGTTCGTCACACCTGATAGAGGGCAACAGCACACTCGCCTGGGTAGTCAAAAGTGAGCTAAAGAAGGGCGGAGGAGAGAAAGAGCAAGGCTAGAGGCTGGGAGGGAAAGGAATCTAAAGAACACCCCAAAATCTAAAAAAAACCCCCACAATTTCAGGAGGGACAGGAATCCCGGCAGGCACCGTTGGAAGTGTCGATGGGCACATTGGTGCCTGCGGGTGCTGCATTGCCCCCCCCCCCCCCGGTTCTATGCTTATTTAGTTTGGAGCAATTAACACTGAACTGAAGTGGGCTGTACTATGCTTAGAAGGAGTAACCATGCTTAGGATTGCACCGAACAAATAGTGAACGTCATGAGTGCAGTGTGGTGAAGGCAAAGGAAGGGCTGCTATAGCGAACCAGGCATGACACTGGAAGAGGAACTTCAGGGCATTAATTCAAAACGTTGGTTAATTCTTCCTTGCTACTAATGAGAATCCAGGTTTGGAAGCTAACATTACTGCCCGTTACTATTTGGAGATCAAGTGGCTGTTAAACGCAAAGGAGCGGGGCATGGTAAATGAAGGAACTGTTTCTTGCTGTCACAGAGCAATACAGTCATGCCTTGGATTGAGAGCATAATTCATTCCAGAAACGTGCTTGTAATCCAAAACACTCTTATATCAAAACGAAATCCCCCCAAAAAAATTTGTACAGAGATTTTTAATTTAAGCCATACTACAGTACTTGTATTGCAAGACATCGCTTGTATATCAAATAAATAAATAAATATTTTAAAATTTGCTTGTCTTGCAAAACGCTCTCAAACCAAGTTACTTGCAATCCAAGGTATTACTGTACAAGTTTTTATGCAAAAGGAAGAGACAACTGATTAAGAGTAATTAGATAAAAGCAATACATTTTAAAATGGGGCCAACATAATTTCTCCCTAATTTGTATGGAAATAAGGGGGAAAAAATACTTGCAACCTTCTCAGTGATATAAGATGAGTCATCCTGCAAACAAAACACCACCAGTTCTTCAGAGGATGGTCCTGGGAGAGTTCTTAATGAGGGGGGAATCAGCTTCTCTCTGCAGTCTCCATACAGATCACAGTACAGGAGTATATGATGAACTGAGTCTATCGCACGCGTTCCGCACAGATGTTTGTTGATCGGGGTCTTGAATTGTCCCAATTAACAGTGCAGAGGGGTAAGCAATTTGGCAATCCTGCAGGTGACCCTCTCTAAGGATGCAATCCTATGCATGTTTAGACAGGAATTAAAAGGCCTACAACTCCCAGCATGCCCCAGCCAGCAAAGCTGGCTGGGGCATGCTGGGAATTGTAGGCCTTTTTCCCCGTCTACACTTGTATAGGATTGTGCCCTAAATGCAATGATTTTTTTTTAAACCCTCTGTTCTGTGAATGCATTGTGCTACCTGTAATGTGACTCGCTGTGACATTTGAGTAACAATGCAGTAGGAACTATGTCAAGTCATTATTTCTTGTCCTGAAGACCCCGCATGGAGAGACACTTACTTTTTGTTTTGTTTTTAAAAAGCAGAAAGATGTGGCAAAATGAAATTACATCTGAGCTCTCTAAATTAGCCTTCCTCCAACTGGGTGCGCTGCAGATGTTTTGGACTAGAACTCTCATAAGCCCTGACCATTGACCATGTTGGCTGGGGATGATGGGAGTTGTAGTCCAAACCATCTGGAAGGTGCCTGGTTGGGGAGGTCTGCTCTAAAGCGTTGGGCAATGGCAATGATACGGTTTTTTAAATCTTTGCATTGCTGCTAGGTTTCACTTTGGTTTTCACTTTGATTTTATACTGTAGTTTTAAACTTCAAAACTTTTCCAGTATCAGAGGCAGTATGCCTATGTACTCCAGTTGCTGGGGAACATGGGCAGGAGGGTGTTGCTGCACTCATGTCCTGCTTGTGGGAACCCGTGGGCAGCTGGTTGACCATGGTGTGAACAGAATGCTGGACTAGATGGACCCTTGGTCTGATCCAGCATGGCTCTTATGTTTTTATTCTGTATTTTATGTTGTATTTTATGGTTTTAATTGTTGTGAACCGCTCAGAGAGCTTTGGCTATTGGGTGGTATAGAAATGTAATAAATAAATAAATTTAGCGCTTTTGAATGTTCAAACTCATTCAGTATCTCAGTAACTTTTCCAACCACTGCATAGTGTAGATCAATATTAGGCCTGTGGCTCACGCTGGCTCAGCTTGTCTGAGTGTGGAAAGCTAAGCAGGGTCAGGCCTGGTTATTACTTGGATGGGAGACCCCTCCTCTAGTTTCCTGCATTGAGCAGGGGGTTGGACTCGATGGCCTTGTAGTGCCCTTCCAACTCTATGATCAATCTATTGTCCCTCATGACTTCATGGGCAATGTGAGATTTGAACCCAGGATGTCCTGGTGCATGTTCTCATCCACTTACACTTCACCTGGCCTTAATATTGTTACTTCTCTATTTTTTCCATAGTTTTTGGATTCCCCCACCTCTACGCCAAGGGTCACCTGTTACAGTTTGGGGATTCCATGTAAACTAGAGGCTGTGTTAAATTGTTCTAGTGCCCCTGGTGTATTTGACGTTCTTTTTGATCAATGGTCCTCTAAGTCCTTTCAGCTTTATTTTGACGGCAGCTCTTGAGCCTCTTTAATAAACACCATTGTGCCATGCTTAAAAAGGAGCAAACAGGAAACTATTGATTTCACAGTCTGCCTGCATTACTGAGCTCAATAGTGGATGAACAGAAGGAATCTACGAGGGAAACCTAATCCTCTGTTTTCGGCAAGCATTTCCCATAGTTTAGTGAGCAGCAGATATGACGGCGTGCCCATTTTGAAATGGCGCATTGTCTGTTCATGCATTTCCAGTTGCCAAAGCTTTGACATGCAGGTGGTTTTGAACAGATTACTTCTGCTTCTGCACCACAAAGCTAAAGTCTATTGTAGTGGGATTGTAGACCATGCTGCTGTATTCTTGCTTGACTGGAAGGATGAAAGTGGCGGTTGAGGTGTGTCCAGTTTTTCATCCAGGGGGAAAAACATAATAAGATCATTTATTCATGGACATCTGTGAACAATTCAAACCCTGCTCTTTTGTTGTAGAATTAGACTGTCCACATCCTGTGGTCAAACTTACTTTCACACATCATGCAACTGGCTTCAAAACAGCCATCAAGTGAAATCCTAGGGTTCACTTTGTGAAAAAGTACAGATTTTGGGGGTGGGGAAAAAAGTGGGGAAGGCCAAATTAATGCTAATTTATTAAAAGGCTTGCAAGTTTACAGGATGCACACATGACTCACAGAAGTTCAGATTATGGGTTGTGTCCAATGTTAGTAGACCCAGTAAAATGAATGGGACTTAAGTTGGACAAACATTGGATACCATCCTATTTGGTTTTATTACACCAACTATGTTGGTAGGCTAACCAGCCTTCAGGTTGCAAAGAAGAACACTTCCTTTTGAAAAATTTCCAACTTGTCAGCACAGCTGGTCCAAAAAAATATATCCTCCCTGTCCTATCTTTTGGAACCGCATTTGCAGAATTCCCCATGGACTAGTAAGTACTGAAGATGCTTAGCTATCATCCCAGATTGTGAAAAATTTTTGTTGCAGAAGTTTAAAAGACGCATATGGTGCGATTTATGGGGTCATGGTATTTTATTGATAATGGTTTTTAGCTGCTTTAAATTTTGGTATGTTTTAATTTTGTTGTAAGTTGCTTTCAGTCTTTGTTGTTGTTGTTGTGAAAATTGTCTAAGGGCAGAATGTCCCCCACTGATGCTCTTGCGCCCTCGCCAATTTAGTGCTTCCGGGACAACTGGAAATGAGTGAAAATGCTAGTTCCTGGAACAGGGCAGGTCAACGGAGCCCACATAAAGGAGCTCCATCGACCTGTCCCAATAGAGAAATGAGGGTTTCTGCTCGTTTCAGGATTCCTCTTGGAAGCTCCAAATCTCTGTTGTGCAAGCGGCGGGTGCTGCTTGCGCAGTGGAATCTGCGGGACACTGGAGAATCGGCAGGGGCATAAGTACCCCATTGGATTCTGCCCTAAGAAATTTAAGCTGCAATCCTATACCTACTTACCTGGGAATAGGTCCATGAACTCAATGGGACTCTCACCTGAGTAGACATGCAAAGGATTGTGCTGCTGCTGCTGCTGCTGCTGCTGCTGATAATAATAATAATAATAATAATAATAATAATAATATATGGTACACTCCCGATTTTACTGTATTTAAAATAGTAAAAAATAGGACCAGCTCATCTTCTTTGAGCAGCAGATGAACTGGTCCTCCTAAAGTTGAGTTCTTGACGTGTGGCAACTCTGAATGTTTTTGTTAACACCTGAAAAAGTTCTGCTTCCGTTCTTCTTCATTGCTGCTTAATGTTACAGGATTTCTAAGGCCACACTGAGACTGCTCCAGCCTACATGACTTCAAGGACTGAAGCTGTAGTTTTAAAAATCTTTCCATGTTCTCTAGAGCTTTGTTTCCCTTATAATTAGAATACTAATTAGCCAATCAGTATTGGCTAGAGGTGGGAGCAATAAAAGTTGTGTATCAAACCTCTAATCAGTAAGGTGACTTCCAAGGCTGAAGTAGCTGCTCTGGTGCAAAAGTAGCAATGGGAAGGCTCTCCTAGCTTGATTTGCAATTGGCTCAGTCCCCCCCCCCGAACGAAAGCTTGTGTTTCCCCCTGAAAGTTGTCAGAGACACGTCAAGTTTTCTGGGCTCAGGTGGACGCCCTGGCAGACTCCCACCATTGCTGTTCTCCTCCACTTCTCAAACTCACCTTGTGGGGATGGGAAAAAGGGCCCAGAGGGCTGGTGATGGTGGAGGCCTTTTGCAAGCGTAAGTTTGGGTGATGCTAAGTAGAGCCCAATATGAACTGGGTGGGCCTGTACTTTAGTAGGGGATTTGAGCTTGGCTCATAATGGGCTAGACTCCTGAGGTCCCAATTTTGAGCCTCACAGTTATGAGACCATGGGCGGTATCCAATGGCGTCATTCTGCACACTCAGATAAGGCTAGCGGAGCTCTGCCGAATCTTTCTGGTGTGCAACTGCTTGCATGACCGCTTGCACAACTGTGCTGATGCAAATGTATCTTTAGTTAGATTCTCCTCTTGCACATAATTCAGAACCTAGTTTCTGTTCGTGGAATGACACAGCTGGATACTGCCCTTTGTCTCATCATTAGTAATGAGCAAAAGAAGGAAGGAGGGTGGAAGGAAAGAGAGTGTCCTGTCCACAATGTAGGTCTTTGAATACAAGTAGGTCTTTATTGCCAAAATTCCATAACGGTAAGTCCAAAAGCCAAACACCAATACAGATGGCGTGCCGAAGTCAAGACAGTCCAAGGTTAATAGGGAAGGAGAGTAAGGTGCCAGAGTCCAGAGTCACAGTCCAAAGTCGTAGCTGCCAGGAGATCAGATAGAGGGATTCAAGGAGTTCAGAAGCTTTGCCCAGAAACAGAGTCGTTGCTTTCTACACAGAGCGTAGGACCAGGCCAGAATATAACTCTGACCCAGCCTCACTGTTAGTCAGATCCCGATCCCGGATCTTGGCACGGGTATCTAACCAGGAGGCGCTTGCTACGCCTCCTTCGGTTCACGTGCCTAGCAGCCAGGCATTTCTCCCGGCGTCTTTGGGAGGGCGGCATCCCTGAAGGGCCCTCCTCCCCCGAGTCCTCCTGACAGGCCAAGGCCGGCGGCTGCAGCTGGGAATCAGCAAGCGGCCCTCCCTGCTCCTGTTGCTGGGGGGAAGGGGGCCTGTCCAAGGTCGACTGGCCTGGGCTGGAATCAGCCACAGCTGGGCACTCTTCTCCCTGCACCCGCTCATCTTCGCTGTCCGAGCTGGCTCCGGAGCAAGACCCCACAGAGAGAAAAGTGGAAGGTAATCGACTAGAGACTCTACTGCAGCCTCCTGACTGTCAGAGCAATAAGACAATGGAATCAACTACCTAGGGAGGTGGTGGGCTCTCCCAGTCTGGAGGCATTCAAGGTGCGGCTGGACAGACATCTGTCAGAGATGCTTTGACCTGGATTCCTGCATTGAGCAGGGGGTTGGACTCGATGGCCTTGTAGGCCCCTTCCAACTCTACTTTTCTATGATTCTATGATTCTCCCAAAGCCTGGTGCCTGCCAGATGTTTTGGACTTCAAGTCCCATTAGCCCAGCCAGCATGGCCAATGGTCAGGAATTCTGGGCTTTGTAACCCAAAACATGTGGAGGGCACCCGGTTGGAGAAGGCTGCTCTATTGCTTGCAGCCAGCAATAGGCAACATCATGCCCTCCAGATGCTTTGGACTAGGACTCCCTGATAGGCCGTGTTGGCTGGGACTTACAGGACTTGTAGTCCAAACCATCTGGAGGCCACTAGATTGCCTAACCCCGGTTTAAACTATGGCCAATAGTTAAGAGGAGCAGCCACTACCTTTGCCTTCAAATAATTCTGCACAAGGAATATGGACCAAGAAACTTACAGGAAATGAAAGTTACCATCAGAAAACACAGAGAGAGCAGGAAATAGCTCTTCAGATGTGAAGGTGCACTGAAGGTGAAGGCTTGGGGTGCCATTTCAGATCTTGACAGAGGAAAATTCACAGCCAGGTTCAAAGCATAGCTCTTCAATATAGTGAAGATTCAGTTGCAAGAAAAGGCAGTATATTTTGATAGCATCATGATAAAGAATGTTTTTAAAATTAATAAATCAAGTTGGAATATTAATTTACCTCCATGAATACTAGGTTATAGTTGTATGATGAACACTTGCCAACTTTAGAAATCCGCTCAGAATATTTCATTTTCAGATCTAACAGTCAACTACCTTGTAAGTGACCTTTATCCAAGGCACAATAAAGTAGGAATTGAAATCACAATGGAATCCATGCTGAAAGCTCTTTTCTGGCCAGTTTTAGAGAAGAGAAAGTAATCAAAATAATTTGGGTGTTGGATACATTTCAGAAAAGCCATTTGTATAACTACTATCCTGTGCTTGGCTACCGAGCTTTGGAGCTGCTGTTTCTCTTACTAATTTATTGGGTAAGAAAAATACAGATACAGAGTGTTAATAGTTTTTAAAAGATTCTGTATTAAGAGACGAGTAGAAAAGGAGAAGCATTTTATCAGGTGGAACTTTGGGTCATTGTCTGGCTGTGTAGGTTGCCCCCAACCTTTGTTTAATTTTGTGGCAGCTGTACTGCCTGCCTGCCAGTCAGCTTTTGGGCTAAATGCAAGATGCTAAGATTTAACCTTCGAACAGATCTTGGAGGCTTCCGCTTATCCAATGCCCTGCTAAGCTGCTGGCAGCAGGGCAGGAGGAGCGACGGAGGCTATTTTCACCTCTCCATCTTCCTTTTAAATGTTTTAGAGAGGGTGCACTGGTGGGGGCTGGCCTGGGGTTGGAGAGCCCATAGGATTTCTCATATCCTGGCCTCTCCTCACCCACCAGAACGCCCCCTTTTCCTTCCCTCCGAGGCTGCATTTGCGACCTTGGGAAGCAAGCTGGCATGGTTCTTTCCATGGTGGCTGCAAGGGGGTGGTAGCCTGATAGCTGTAGAAAGGACACCCTCTCCAGCAAATGTATAGCTTCATAGATTCATAGAGTTGGAAGGAGCCTACAAGGCTATCGAGTCCATTCTAGGATTTAATTTCTCCTGAAGAAGAACTCAGAAGACATTTGAATTGTTGAGGGGGTTTTGTTTTGAGAAATGCATGCCTAAGAATGGCAAAATGCATTTTCACTGAACAATTCTTCAGGGGGGGGAAGCCTGCACTATCTTTGGCTTTTGCTTGCTGGGTGCTGTTGTCCTCTTGCTCTCAACATTTTAAGGCACAGGGCAGCAGGGACCAGAGGCTTGCACAAATCAAAAGCTCGGGGACAAATTAGACGTGACGTTAATGGCTAGTTTTGGATACAACAACAAGCCAGATTTCAACAAACACACCATGGCTTAGCATTATGTGTGAACCAGGCTAATATAAGCCCTAGTTGAATGCACTTTTCTTAAAGATTCATTAGGGATTACCTTTATTAAGAAAGTTCATCAGAGATGTCTTGTAGTGGTGGAAAAAGAGCTTGACTGAATGGTTTGGGGCTGTTCTCCAATGGAATCATATCACTCAGACCTGTTTTTACACACTTAAAGCTACATAATTTTAAAATCTCCTCCAAAAGGAAAATATTTGGCATAGCACTAAATGCTTCAATATGCCCACTCCCATAGGGATCGAACTTAGGTCCCATTGAAGTCAGCAGGACAAATTAGTCATGATTTAAATTCCATTGATTTCAGCGGACACTAAGTGCAAGCAATGTGGGTTACAAACTTATGTCCACTTATCTGAGAGTAAGCCCCTCTGAATTCTTATTTGCCAGGCATTCTATGTTGTTGTTTTGAATCCCCATTGCAATTTTTCTTTTAAATGACATTGCTGTTCTGTTTGTATACTTGTTTCTATTTTATGTGTTTCTATGGTTTACAGCAAAATGCTGTACATGTTTAGTTAGAAATGAGTCCCACTGTGCTAAATGTTACTTACTCCCAGGTACATGTCCATAATGTTTGGGAACATAGTGGGGTTTTGGTGGGGTTTGGGGTTTTTTGTTGTTTTTTTTTGCAATTTTCCTGTAAATCGACTAAAGAGCAGGATATCAAATTTCTGAAATAAATAAAAAGACATGAATTTCTCAGAGGATAGGTGATGCAAAGCACTGGAAAACCAAAGTAATGCATTATGCAAGCTACAAAATATTTCAAAAAGTTAATATGTTATTTAAATTAGTTCTGTACTGCTTCGCATGAATTCTGGCATAATATAACCAGCTGTTCTGGCTCCCGACTGTTATCTGGCAACACTGACTCCCCAAAAGGCATCAGTTGGAAGGCAAGGTTGAAAGACAGACAGAGATGATTGTTTGTGACATCTCTTTCTAGATCTTCCTTTCTCTCATGTGCTGAAATTTATTTCCCGATAAAACTACAGCTCTGTTTTTCTGCACTGGTTATAGATTCATTCATTTATTTATTTAAAGGACAGGCTGACTCCAGATTGGCTCACATGGCTTTCTTTAGACAACACTGTCTCTCTTATAGATATGATTTGTCTGGTTGTCCCTAATTTAAATATACCGGTAAGTGAAATGTGGATTTCCCTAATTTTCTGAAAAATTGTGTGTGTCTGTGTATATTATATTGCATTATAGTGTGTGTGTGTGTGTGTGTGTGCGGCGTGCGTGTGCGTGCATGTATCTATCTGTCTGTCTGTCTATCTATCTATAAAATTAAGAGCCCCCTAAAGTATTTGCAAATGCATTCCACTCACCTTCCTATCCTCTGGCTCCCTTATTTTGCCAAGGAATTCAGCTAACAAAACATTATTTTTCCTGAACATTATGGTGGAGATGAGGAGCTAATTGTGTCAATATGTGCTTCTGCTTTGAAGAAGCACATGTTTTACAGTTGGCCTTATTCTGTGGAATACAAATACCAAAGAGAAGATGTAAGGGATAATTACCATCCTAGCAGGATTGACTTAAGTTAGAAATGGCATCATCGTGGCTTTAGAGGGGGTCCAGTTCTGATAGTACTTGTCAATACACATTAATACTTTCTGTAAGGAAGATTGTTGTTGTCACCTTGTGTGTCAACACAGAGCACAGAAAGATCTCGTGTGGTAGTGTATAGAAGGCATTGTTCTTGGATTGGAGGCTCCTGGGTTCAAGACCCACCTCTGCCATGAACTCCTTAGGCCAGTGTTCTCCAACCTGGGGTCCCCAGATGTTTTTGGCCTACAACTCCCAGCATGCCCCAGCCAGCTATGCTGGCTGGGGCATGCTGGGAGTTGTAGGCCAAAAACATCTGGGGGCCCCAGGTTGGAGAACACTGCCTTAGGCCTTCTTTTCATATCACAGAATCATGCTGCTCTGATCGCATTTGAATCTGGAAGATCATGTAGAAGGGCCCACAAATGTATTACTTCCCATGCCAATATTGTTCCGCCATACCTGTTCAGAAACCTCTAGCTCTCCATTTGTGTACAATTTTCTTCAACAATTTTCTTAGGCAGTGTTCTCTACAACCCAATGCTCAAATGTAGCATTGTGAGCATGGAGTTCTTTTACTGACCTTATTATGAATTCAACTTTAAATTAATGTGAATTTTGTTTGGGTGTTGTTGTTGTTTTATATACAGTAAATTAGCTAGTGAAGACTTTGCCAGAGGGATCAGAATTATTGTGTGACTGGGGCCTACCCTTAAGCAAAGGGGTGGACAAGAAGGCAAGATTATATTTTATCTCAGGATGGAGATAAAACCAAAAAAATACAAGAAGCATCTACAGGCGAATGTGCGTATGCTCTCAGCTCAAAATTGCAGTCCACCAAGAGAGCAGATTGTGGTGAGGGGGAAAAGGTCACCCTTTATTGTACTATATATAACTTACTTAATCTTTTAACAATAGCCACAGAGTAGAAGCCTTTAAATGAAAAATGTGAAGGTCTTAAGAAAAGTCATACATACTAGGGCTGCAGACTTTAATGGGTAGATTATTCAAGCCTTCGAAATAAGTTCAGAAAGCTTATTTATACATCAATGAGAAAAAGGAGCACAGTCTCACCTGGTGTACAGAAACACTTCCATCTTCCTTGTGTGGAGGCAATTCTTACCTGCTAAATCTTGCTTAATGAGCTGAAGCTTTACTTGATTAATTTGTGGGGCAATTTTTAATTGGTGAGGCTGTCCGTTGTGTGCTTTCTAGGCTGTTTTTGCTCTAGTGTAATGGGGAATTTAAAAAGTACTTACGCGTGTAATCCCGCATGTTTAGACAGAAAAAAGCCCTACAACTCCCAGCATTCCCCATCTGGCATGGGTGTGACGGGATTTTTTTCTGCCTAAGCATGCATAGGATTGTGCCCTTTGATGGCTTTCCCTCGTAACAATGGTGGTAGTAGGACAGCCATAATACCAAATCGTGGTTTAGTGCTATAGGAGAGGTGGGCAACTTGTGGCCCTCCAGATATTTTGGCCTACAACTCCCATCAGCCCTTGCCAGCATAGCCAATGGTGAGGAATGATGGGAGTTGTATGCCAAAACAGCTGAAGGGCCACAAGTTTTCCAACCTTGTGCTACCTGAAAGAGCTGTCAGGAGCCCCCTGACCTCCCTCCTCCCCTCCCATACTACGATTCCCTGCCTCCTAGTCCTGGTTTCAAACTGGCAGACTGTGGTCTGGGGTTGTCCTGAGAAACCAGGTTTGGAAACTAGGGTTTGGTATTACAATTAAACCACACCTGTGTGCTAACCTGCAGATTAACAATTGCTATCGCTTACTTCCCTCATATCTCAGGAGAAAAATATTTAAAGTACATTGATTTTTAAAGTAACTTTTACTTACTCATTACATTTACAGTATATCCTACCTTTCCTCAAAGGAGCTCAGGGCGGTCTCTCCCCATTTTTTTTTTTTTTACCCTCACAACAACCTTGTAAAGTAGGTTAGGCTGCAAGATAGTGAGTGGCCCAAACTTATCCAGTGAGCTTTGTGGCTGGATGGAGATTTGAAATGGGATCTTCCCAGTCCTAGTCTGATAATATGCAAATTATTTAAATGTAATTGATTAGCTTTGGGATGGTTACATTCTGCAAATGGGACTAGAAGGGCAGCAAAGGAAGAGAGAAGATAAGTTTTTGTGGATATAAAAAGTGGTTAAATGGCAGATGATTAAATAAACAACTAAAAATGTTTCAATGGGTTTTTAGCCAGAATAAAAACAGAATGATTTATTTTCCACTTCTTGTCCTGAGGAATCGTTTAAAAAAAAAAGGAAAAGGAAAAGAATTTCTAAGAAGCTAGGGCAGTGTTCTCCAACCTTGGGTCCCCAGATGTTTTTGGCCTACAAGTTGTAGGCCAAAAACATCTGGGGACCCAAGGTTGGAGAATACTGAGCTAGGATTTTGGCCAAGGCAGATATTTGTGCTAAAGCTATGCTGACAAAAACATCTGCATAGATTCCAGTGCAAAACTCTTTTTAGTTTGGGGAATTGTCACAGTAACAGCTGCCAGCTGACATTGCAGTACTGTGGGGCTGGCATCGTTTTTTGCAAATGGTTTTTCTTCATGTCGCCTGTATTCAGACAGCTGGTCTGCTTAGACAATAGCATTTAGAGCTGCTGGCAGAGGAAATATCAGGCTAGGCATTCTGCTTGGTCTGAATTTTGCTGCCCCACCTGAATCAATCCTCCTGGGCAATTGTGTGTGAATATTACAACACCAGCAAAGTGCTCTGTTGTTAGAGAGGTGTTGCATCATGTACACTAGCTACCTCAACGATTATTGATTTTTATCGGTATTCTTTATTTTTATGGATTTTTATGGAATATGTACTTATGTTTGTGTTGTGGGGTCTGTTGGCCGAATTAATAAATTGATTGATTGATTGATACTTATTGATTTTTACTGTATCCATTTCGTGTGGCTTTTATTGTGAACACTGCCTTGAGAGGTGGCCTAAAAATAATTTAAAATACAATCTCTTTAAAAACAAAACAAAAAAGTCTCATTATTGCTGGTCTCTTCAGTCAGTGGCAGTTTCACCTGATGTGCTAACGACAGGGGCAAGGGTTCTTCTCCAGCTCCTACATCTAGAAACAAACGTTAATGAGGCAATACTGCTTGCTGACATCTGCTGCATAGAGCAAAATTGGAGCAGTGGAATCAAGGCACTCTTTCGGTGTTGCCACTGTGGCTGCTTCCACCCTAGGCATTTACTCTGGAATAGTTACTACAGGCAGTCCCCAGGTTACGAACGAGATCCATTCTTAAGAATGTCTTTAAGTCGAATTTGTATGTAAGTCGGAACAGCATACTGTTTAAAATCAGCATTTACGCAAATTGCGTGAATTACGCAAATTGCATGGTATACTATGTACTCTATGTAAACGAAGTAGCTCCGGGGAACCCAGAAGTCCGTTCTTAAGTATGGGTTGTCTGTAAGTCAGACGTTCTTAACTCGGGGACTGCATGTATTTGTTCACTCACTTTTTTTTTTTTACAGGGCAGCCAGGTGACATCACCATTAAATCATAGTTCCCCTATGTTTTTTTCCTGTACCACTTCCGCCCCCCCCCCCATCACAACCAACACCATCCCTTACTTTGGGGGAAATAAGAGCACAATTTCCCTACCTCTGTGGACCAGGAAAAAAAGTACAACTGAGGTTCCTGAGGGGAGGAGTGCTCCATGAGGCAGGGACGAGAAGATGGAGATTTCCCAACTTTCTCCAGTGCTTGCAATCTTATTTCTGTTGCGTGGCCACTGTGTCCCTTCCCTTCTCCCCAGCATTCTCCTACTTGCAACAGAGCTTGCAACAGCAGTGAGAGAGAGAGGCGGGGGTGAGCTTCTTTGTGCTGTTTTCTAACCACTCCTGCAGAGTACAACAGGGAGCTTCTCATTATTTTTATTATTGTTGTTGTTGTTGTTTTTTGTTGTTATTTATTATTTTATTATAGAAGAACAACAAAAATGACTACTTTGAAATGCAGCTTTCCTGAGCTGAGCCTGGAGAACATTGCAGTTCAAAACAGAAGAGGACAGTGAGGCAAAACGGGGGACAGGGACGGGACGGTGGCGCTCATCTTGTCTCTGCCAGTCCTTTTGCATAAAAGAGTACCTAGATTCTCCCCCACCCCCATTTCACAGGCAATGCAGCTCCGCTGGGCTAAAACTTTTCTTTTCCTCTTTGTTGCTGGGAAAAAACAGCGAAACAAGAGCTCAGCACCCTCTTCCCTTCTTCCATCCCCACCCCCACTCCTTTTGGCATAAAAGAGTAACCAAATACCCCATAGGCATAACCAGATTCGTGGTGAGCTAAAATGCTTTCTTTTTTTAGTTTTTTTTTCTCTTTGCCTCTAAAACACACACACAACATCACAGTCAGGAGCTCTGTTGACCTCATACCTGCAAGTGCACAGGGTGTGAAAGGTGGGGGGAGGAGGGGGATGGATGGTCCTTTCCCAACCCACATGGCTGTCTCCTGCCCACTACTTTGGATGGAACATAATGGAGACGTAGACACACAAAAAGCGCTATCCCTCTCCTAGTATGGAAAGTGAATTGTTGTTTTGCTTGCACCTCATAGCAGGAGAGCAATGATTCAGGAGTGTGATGAGCTGCCCTTCTGGAAGCACCCTAGGAGTAGATAAGCAGAAACCAATTGTTTTTAAGGCTGCAGTCCTATCCACACTTACCTGGGAGTAAGTTCCATTGGACTTGCTTCAGAATAGACATGCATGGGTTTGCACTGCACGTCACAAGAGGGTCTCTAGAAGAAATTATATTTTTAGTACTGTGGACACTGACAGATGTAAGAACAACGGAAGCCCTATTCAGGCATTCTGAACCAGAATAGGGCAAATGTGTGAATAGAAGGAGCGCTCGAGGCCTGATCCTCTCTGTCATTCTGGTTGTCACCCTGAACTTGCCCTCATGGCAGCCAGAACTCTGCAAAAGACTGTCATGAGTCGAGGGTGACAAATGTGATGAGGGAGAGGGGTGGGGCTGGAACACCCCTTCTCTCCACATGTTTGCTCTATTCAGGTCCAGAACGTCTGAATAGGGCTGGATGAAGTATACAACTATTTCCTTAAAATTACCTTTATAAATATTGAACACGTATAAGAAAGTAATATTGGTATCTGTATACTGGCATGCATTTTTATCCCTCACCACGTTGGCACTGTCGGATAGCCAACTCAAACTGTGCTTGGGAAGAGCTCTGGCATAATCTTATGTTTGATTTTGGATTAAGTTCTTAACTCTCATTTGAAAGGTTCTCAGGTCAGTAATGAAGAGTTAATACTGTCTAATTCGAATGTTCAGTGAGTTATCATGCAAATATGCACTCCTGTAGTTCAAGTTATTCACTTGAAACCTAAGCATTAATTCTCGCCCATCAATATTAAAAGCAAGGCTTTTCTGACAAGGTTAAACTTAAAAAGGTTTGCTCTTGATGAAGCAAACTAATAAGGTACTGGTGGTCACCAATATTTATGAGGATGCACAGGGTTTTCAAATGTAGGTTTACAAACATCACAGAATGCAAACAAGAAACAAGAAAGTTTTGAGGTCTTTCTGTAACTTTGTGTATGTCATCAGCAGATTTTGCCATCACCCTCTCAAATCTTTTCCTATCTCTTTTATGAATACATTCAATCGGCTGTGCCCAATGTCTAGAATACAGTTACAAATTTATTCCGTTTCTGTCTTGAACAAATTATTTTGAGTACTTTTTGAATCACCACAATGATCAAATTAAAGATATGAATACAATTTGGGCACAAATTAAGATCTTTCTTGCATGTGTATCCATAGGTATGCAAATACACATACTAATACAAATATTTTGAAAATCATGCCTTACAAGCCCAATACTGCTATACTTAGGATCTCTACTATAAAATCATTCCTACCACACATATAATAATATATGTTGTTAAAATATTAATTTGATATTCTAGGAATTAATGTATAGGATCTGGTGAGTCACAGTATATGTTATTATGTATTCATTGATCCTCAATTTCATGGCGATCTCTCCAGGGCAGGGCAGCTTTCCAACACCTGAAATCTTAGTGTAGGATTATTCCGAACCATTATTTAATGGTCCAACAGGTATTTTTTCTCCATGAGGACATTTATTTATTTATTTCTTATATTTATTAATCGCCCATCTGGCCGGCCACCCAGCCACCCTTACTTACCCTTACTTACATTACACCCTTAATCACCCTTACTTACATTGCTAAGTATGTAGGACTTCCAAAGAAAGATGAAAGGTAACATACACTTCAGATGGAAAGGTTTGTTTGTAGTGTGTCAACACTGGGGAGAGGGGGAGAGAGAGAGAGAGATCTGAGTAACTTGTTACTTTGAATATGTAACCTAGATGTAGGACTAAGTAGGATTGAGAGAAAATTGACATGGCTGGCCCTACGATTAGGCAGAGTTAGGAAGCTGCCTCAGGCAGCATATGGTGGGCAATGGGGAACAGCAGCGAGATGTCAGAAGACAGAGATGTGTGTGTCATGTGACCAGCCCTGAGCCCCTTAAGATAGCCAACTGTTCTCAGTTGTGGTGGAGGGCCTGTCCCATCACCAGTGCTAAAGTAAGATTCAACTTGTCTAGACAGAGTGGGGGTGGAGGCACCATGTTGTCCTTTACTTCAGGGACCAAAATGTGTTGGGCTGGCCCTGAACATAGATGTAGGCTGCAATCCTGTACACACTTAGCCGGGATTAAGTCCTACTGAATCTCATTAGGAATTACTTCTGAGTACACATGCATAGGAGTGTACTGGTAGTATTTTATTACGTGTCAACTTCTTTCCGTAATTTCAGAGTCTTGATTTCTCTATCTGGAGGGCCACAGATTCCTCACCCCTGTTCTAGATTTAGCTGCTGTACAGGTTGAGCAGAATTACGAGTACATTGCTCAAATCCAGCTTATTCTTTTCCTTGTGAAAAAAAGTCACCAAGTGAAGAATGTGCACCAGAACACCATATAGTATGTTACAATAGAAATAATTAGTAGTACACCAGAGGTATCCCCGTTAACTCCGGTAGTGGTTATGGAGGACTTTCCAGAAAATGTAAGACATATAGAAGCTATACTAAGGAGAAAAAAGGTGATTACATTAGTGGATTGGGTGGAAAAATTGAAGACTAGAGAACATATAATAGAAATAGTAGGAAGAGGGAGAATTTCATGGTTAAACTCAATGCAACTGGAACTGTGGTTAAAGAAGTGGAGGACAAGAATGGACAGCGAAAGAGAACTAACCAATTTTGAAAAGACAGTTTTGACTAGAGAAGGTATAGAAGGTAATGTTTCAACAAGAGGTACAAAAAGGTTTTATATACAATGTTACAAAAAGAAGAAGAGCATAAAGATTCTCTTCAATTGTTATGGAATAATGAATTTGATGAGGAAATATTGAAACAAAGTTGGAAAAATATTTGGGATAGACGTATTGTAAGAGTTATGTCAACTAGGATGAAAGAGAACTTTTATAAAGTGGTATGGAGATGGTATTTAACTCCAGTACGATTAAATCGGATAGATAACAATTGCTCCGCATTGTGTTGGAGAGGATGTAATGTAAAAGGTACATATGCCCACATGTGGTGGAGCTGTAAAAATGTTCTGGAATTTTGGCAGAAGGTGTTTGCAGAAATATCAGAAATAATTGGAATGGAATTAGAAGTCTGCCCAAAATTAGCATTGTTAACAATTACAGAAAAGTTAGTTTGTTTAAAAAATACAAAAGAATTGATTGTGAATTTGTTAACAGCAGCTAAATTAATGATAGCTAGGAAATGGAAGGTTCAACATGTCTTTTCAATTACTGAATGGTATAAAGAGGTATGGGATATCGCCAGGGCCAGTGCCACCATTAGGCCAACTAGGCAGCTGCCTAGGGCGCAGGGCTAAAGGGGGCACCAGAAACGCCTTGAAAAAAAAATACAGCGCTCCCAAGTGGGAAGGGGGGCGCTAAATATCTTATCTTGCCTAGGGCACCAAACTGCCTTGCACCTGCCCTGGATATCGCGCTAAATGATAAATTAACTTGTAATATTAAGTGTCAAAAAGGACAATGGGAGAAAGACACTTTTGTGAACATTTGCGGTAAATTTTTGGATTATGTGTTGGTGAAGGGGAAGGGGAACGAACCTTGTCAAGATTTGTTACATTTTTGGAATATAGAATAATATCTTATATATATAGGGGGAGAAATATAACTTGGTCCCAAGAGGTGGGGGGGTGCACAATGTTTATGTTGTATTTTTGTTGTATGTATTACAACAAAACATATTTTTTTAAAAAGAAAAAAGAAATCATTAGTATTTTCATCTTTGATTACAAGTTTCCGCCGTAAACCAGTGCAAATGAGCTCTAGAAAATAATTTAGATGAAACAGCAATGGATTGATCTTAATCAGAGGATATACTAGCTTCCTCAAAATAAAAAAACTAATGGAGGGGAGTAAAGTTGATTCTAATGTAATGTTTGAGGTTGCAATCCTGTACCCACTTATTTGGGAGTAAGCCCCACCGAACACCATGGGATTGTGCTGTTAAGGCACAAACCTATGGATGCTTAGACAGAGAAAAGGCCTACAACTCTCAGCATGCCCCAGCCAGTGTAACTGTTGTGATATGTATCACTTCACCAGCTGCAGCACATTGTTTACACATGGAAGGGACAGAATGGCTGTAAACAGGTTTGTTGAGTCTTTCTGGGATCTCGTGTTTTCGTATGGGAAACTAGACTGTGAGAACATTATGAGCTGGTCACATGGTTTGTATGTTCTGATGACGTGCTAACTTGTTTTCTGTCTGAAGCCATCTTAGAGAGAAGCTAACTGCTTTCTCTCTTCTTCTTGCTAGACTTTGTTACTGCAACAATGTAACGTCTTTGCTGAGGTGGAGTGAAGCTCAACTTACTCCACTGGATGTAATGCTTGCTATGCATTTATACTTTGCACATGGACTGTAACTAGGAAATGTATACTCTGTAGAACTTTACTTGCTAAGTGAATAAACAGGTAGAATTAGACCTGTGGTGTTACAGAGTGTTTCCTGACTCCATGGATTTATCTGCAACGGGGAAGCTGGAAGCTGTTTGACAACAGGGCAGACTGGACTGGTCAAACTGGCACAACACGTTGCACTCTGCGCGGGGGGAGGTGAGATCTGGAAGATCTGTGTGTGGAATTTCAGGCGTCTGCTAACACACAGACAGGATTATAAATCTCCCGCACTCTGCATACTCTCAAACGCCAACAGTAACTGGCTGGGGCATGCTAGGAGTTGTAGGCCTTTTCTCTGTCTAAACATCCATAGGATTGCACCCTAAGTCTGAATAAGGTTCAAATCCTAATACACCAATCATAAATTGGAAACTTCTGATTCACCCTGTGCTTAAAATGAGACATGCCAGGGCTCAAGCCTTTCCTTCTTTGGGTGAGAGCCAAATCCTCCCGTGCCTGTGGCTTACTGCCTTTCTGACATCACTATGTGACATAATCTGGATGGGCTCGGAGGCACTCTGAGAAAAAGGATACCACATAGACTGTCCAACCTCCAGCAATCTTGGATTGTGATCAACTTGTTTGTGCCAAAGCTGTCAGTGATTATTAAACAATTAGCTTAAATTAGCTTCCCCAATTAGCAGTCAGTGTAAGTCAAACAGAAGTGAATCTAGCATATGGGAATCTTAGCAACTTCCTCAGAAAGGAAGAGAGAGGGGAAAAAACCTGATAGAATTTTCCATGGCACATCGATACTGTGATAAACCTAGAATCCAACATATGTTTCACAATTAAAATCATTTTGCCTCATTGATGTCTATTGTAGAAGTTGCTGTTACAACGATTTACGCTACATTGGTTTCCTGTCCTGAGGTGAAGAGAAGCAATCTTCTTGAATATTCTTTCAGCTTTCACTTGGAAAAAAAATAGGCTTCCACGCTGGTCTAACAGACTACCAAATGAAATTCCTTATACACAGAAGAATATGCTGTTCTTATAAAACAGAAGCCACTGATCCCAACTGGGTATTGGGAGTATCCCAACTGGGATTCTCTCTTAGGTATGGTAGAATCCAATGACTGATGGGAAAAATAATTGTTAAGAGGGCAGTTAGATACAGTATGTTGGCTTCCAACTTTGCAGTTGTCACCTGGAATATACCTAGAATATACAGCTGAGGCATGCTGGGAGTTGTAGGCCTTTTTTTCTGTCTAAATGTGCATAGGATTGCACCCTTAGTGGCTCTGTCCCAATACATAGTTTAGGATGACGAGAATGAGCTTCCAGTGAGCCAGCACATTCCCTGGTGGGGTCAAAAGGAAGAGTACGGCCATTTCCAGTTTAGATTAATCACAGCTTGTCATGTCATGCAAACCAACAGACTGTGGTTAATCTTGACTATGGCTTGTTTAAACGAGTGTTGTGCCAAAACCCCACCTGCGTTTGAAAACCTCTTTGTTTCCCTGAGAAAGAGACAGTTGTTTTTTCTGCCTCTTTCACAGGGATATTGAGAATTTCGGAGAAATTTCTCATGATGCAGGGCTTTAGTGCTTACCTTACTGTAAGGAGGTGACCGAAGGGTTCGTGTGTGCTCCTTATTTTACCATTTTTATCCCATTCTTTTAACATCATCATCATCAACAACAACAACAAGAAGGTCTCACTCAGCTTTCAGGTACTTAGCAAGCAGCACTGGAAAGACCCAAGGCAGGAAGTGCTGCTTAAGTCCTCCAGCAGGCTTTTCAGAAAGCTCAAACAGCCGGAGAAGCTGCAAGGACAGAACGAGATAAACATTTGTAAAATAAAGAGTGCACACACCACCACCCTCAGCCACCTCCTTACAGAGAGGTTAGCAGGGAAGCCCTGCACGCTGAGAAATTTCTCTGATATTCTCATTCCTTCTCAAAATTTTGGGTGTAATTTCTTTTAGCCCCTCCCCTCAATAAATAATAATAAAAAAACAAATTGAAAATCTATTCGTTGAAAATTTGCATTCAGTTACGTACTCTCCTGTAACCGAATTTTATGTGCTGTACCCCCAACTTCATGGTTTCAGAAACGTGAAACCTTGTTTTGAATTTCTGTTAATATATGTTGAATACTAATAATTAGGGAAGAGTAACAGACTAGCTAGGGAGAATATCCCCTCCACATCTGGAGACTTAAAGGAAAAGGGGGTCTAGGCTGAGTAATAACCTAGCTCTTCCATCGTGGCGGAGTAGAGTATCACAAGCACAATGCATTGAAATGCTGCAAAGTCAAACACTGATCACCTGTTGGGGAAGGAAGCGAGAAGTCGTGCTAGATTCTCTCTCTGCCCCATCGCCCCTCCAGCACCCAATAAGAGATCATTACGGTTGGAGCTGAGATCATCTGCTCAGCTGCTTAGCTGCAGTGTAGGAGGATCATGTGGTTTCTCATGCGCACATGTATCACCCTTGCTGGATCAGGGTTTTTCTACTGATCGTTTAGCAGTAACCTGATACCTATTTAAAAAAGATTGTTTTATGATTTGTATCTTGTAGAGTAATCAAATGCCTGGAGGAAAAAAATCCCATCTGATGAAACTCTAGTCACAAGACAGCATAAATAGTTAATTCTAAGTAGTATAAATTCACTCTCAGATCTGCAGTATGGCTGAAGAGAAGGCGTTTAAAGACAAACAAAAATACTTTCTCAGTAGGGCTTGTGTAGGTGTGATGTGCGTTTGCTACTTATATATGCAGCACATGGAACCTAATTGAATGCAGAATGTGATGCTGTCACTAATGTCTTGATTAAATGTTGCCAAAATTTGACAAGGAGCAAAGAATGAGAGTGGGATGATTGATGCAGTCTGTGAGTTTTCCTCCATTTGGTGAGGCTGTGAGCTCAGTGAGTGAATGCAAGATAAAGGTACAAAAGATTTTTGTGTGTGAAAGATGATGAAACAATGCAGCTCTTTAATTGGAAGGAAACATCTGTAAGTTTAGTAGGGAAAATAGATTTTTGTTGTCGTTGTTGACAGTTTAGACAGCAACTGCAAGGGAAAGTCCCATCCATTTTTATACTGGTTTAGAACAGTCTACAAGAATATTCATGCTTTGATTTAATGCTTTGAGTTCAGCCACTGCTGCTGTGATCCTTGCAGACATCTGCAATACCTCTCCCATTGCTCCCCCAAACTTTCATTGCTTTTTTTATATGTAGGACAGATGGTCCGTATGCATCAGTATGCTGATGATAATGTGGTCTCCGCACATTCAGAGGATGATCTCCGAACTACCCTAAATGCTTTTGCAGAAGCATACGGAAAACTTGGTCTCTCACTTAACATCAAAAAAACCAAAGTGCTTCATCAGCAAGTGCAAGCTAATCCTTTGGTGATGCCATCTATCCAGCTTGGCGGGACAATACTGGAAAATGTCGATCATTTTCTCTATCTTGGCAGCTATCTTTCTGTTACAGCTAACATCGACAGTGAAATTCAGCATCGTCAGAGTTCTGCAAGTGCCGCGCTTTCTCGAATGAAACATAGAGTGTTCGAGGATCGGGATATTTGTAAGAAGACCAAAACACTGGTTTATGAAGCCATTGTATTACCAACTTTACTGTATGCCTGCGAAACATGGACTATCTATAAACATCACCTCCAACTCCTTGAAACTGAAAGATTTCATCAACGTTGCCTCCGGAAAATCTTGCGAATTACTTGGGAAGATAGGCGAACAAATGTCAGTGTACTGGAAGAAGCAAAGACTACTAGCGTTGAAAAAATGATCCTTCAACGCCAACTTCAGTGGACCGGTCATGTTGTTCGAATGCCTGACTGCCGTCTCCCAAAGCAGTTACTTTATTCCCAACTCAAGGATGGAAAGCGGAATATCGGTGGTCAATATAAGAGGTTTAAAGATGTTCATAAGGCTAATCTAAAAAAATGCAATATAAACATCAAAAACTGGGAAGCTCTGGCCCATGAACGATCTAACTGGAGGTTGGCCTCTCACAAAGGTTCCATGGACTTTGAAGAAGCCCGAGTGCAAGGTGAAAGGGAGAAACGTGCTAGGCGAAAAGCATGTCAAACGAATCCTTTACAGGACCATCTTCCATCTGGTAACCTGTGCCCTCACTGTGGGAAACTGTGTGGATCTAGAATTGGCCTCCACAGTCACTTACGGACCCATCGCTAGAGTCTACACAATTTTCTTTAGAATTTTCCTCCTTTTAAAATCTTCTTTTTGTAAATTTTTATCCTGGAAGACAATCTTACTCGGTCACAAGTGATCGCCTGACTGACTGACTGACAGGCAGACCCTTATGCAGCAACGTCTGATACACAAGAAGAATCATGACAATTCGGCCTCATCACGTACAGGTCTCTACAGAGCCCTGTATGGTCCCAGAGCATGGTCTGAAGGCACATGAGGCAGCCACTTTGTTGAAGCTAAGCAGGTCTGGGTCTGGTCAGTGCTTGGAGGGGAAACCAGCTGGGAACCACATGTAGCCACCTTGAGTTCCATGATGGAAGAAAGGTGAGATAGAAATGTGATAAATACAAACATACATACATACATACAGGCACACATGGAGGGCCTGCCTCATGCTGCCTGGAGGATAAGACTATCAATGCCTACTAGTCATGATGGCTATGTATTACCTCCAGTATCAGAGGCCGTATGCCTCTCAATATCAGTTGCTGAGGAACATGTGCAGGAGCTTTCTGTTGCACTTGTTGGCTTCCCATGCACATCTGGTTGACCACTGTGTGAACGGAATCCTGGTCTGATCCAGCAGGGCTCTTCTTACCTTCTTACCTGAGGTTCTCAGCTAGGTTGACCACTTACGTATCACTGAATCGTTCTCAGCTAGGGTGGCGACTTACGTATCACTTGCTTCTAGAGAAAATGCTGCATGTTTTTCTTTTTCTTTTTCTTCCTTCCATGTGCTGTGAGTAACTATTTATTGGCAAGCAGACAATCAATTGCATTTCAATGTTCTTCAGTAACTCAGAGAACAAAGACTCTTTCTTTAAAGGACAATAATTGAAATTATCCTGTTTTAACATCCATTTTAGGAATCTGCTGTATACCAGGTCAGACTAGGCAGATTCTCCTCCCATCCTTTCCCCTCTGTTCCCTAGGCAGCATCTAATTTTTTTTAGTTTTGTGAGAAACTGGCAGGTGTTTGGAATACTGCCTTTTACAGGCCAAATCTTCTAATCCTAATGTTTTATTAGAACTTCTATTGGAGCCAATAGTTTTCCCTGGCTAAGCCTTAAATACTGTTTATCTCTCAGGTAATTAGAAACTGCAGTCATTATCTTATAGCCATAATAAATATCGATCTCTGTTGTTTTAAAAAGAGGCTAGAACATTTAGCATCTTCTTGGCACCTTGAGTAGATATCTCTATTATCTCTTATGTCTATATACCTTAAGTTCCTTGTTGCCTCAAATAAAAAAGTGTGTTTTATGTGGAACAATTAAAAACATCGGAGACTATTGTCTGTCTATAATTGCATTTGATCACCGTCATGTATTGGAAGCATCATAACACATGTTCAGCAAACATGTAGATCACTGCTGCTGCTGTGTGTGGAAGGGTGTTATTTATCACTTGTGTGCAGTTCTTCATACAAGAAAATAAGACTACCACACCATGCTTTACTGAAAGCCCTCTTCAGGCATTCTACTTACGGTGCTATATGAACGCATGAAGGGACGAGCGCTCCAGCCCCACCCCACTCTGTCGTTGCATCTGTCGCCATGTATGTGTGGAGGGTGATAGTCTGAACAGGCGAGCCTTCGGTATCCATGAAGGCTCTCCATGTGATTAAGAATCTTTATTGTCCATGAATTAGCTGCTTTCTTTTCACCTGCATGCTTCCCTGAGACCTTTCTTGTGTATGCGTTTCACCCTTGCCCCCACTCCTCAGTTCATTAATTTAAACGACACCACCCCGTATGCAAGGTTTAATTATGCGAGAAGGAAGGATTGCCACGTTGTGCCCTAAACTGATATCATAAACTGTAAGTATGTACTGTTAGAGTGCTTTAAGATGAGCAGCCATTTACCATGGCCCCAGCTACAAAATAGCTCTGTTCTAAATTATTAATGGCCATGTGATAACTTCCTCTCACTTGATTTACCTATATTGGCATAGCAGTTTGCTAGACACTTTACTGAAAGTGATACTCAATCTTCAGTCAAACAGACAGAAGCACTCCCATAAATTGAAGTGATGGCCTAAAAAATCTAATCGATAATGAAAATCCAAAACAGCGCTTGGTTTTTACTGACCACTTCCTGAGATCCTTGTTATTGCATTCTTCCACTGCCTCATCGTTGTGCAACTGAAATTGGAAGGGTGTTTGATTGACTCTGACATATAGGATGCTGTCCTATGCCGAGTCAGACCATTGTCCATCTAGCTCAGACCATCATCACTGAGTGGCAGAAGCTCTCCGGGGTTTCAAGGTGCAGA
Source organism: Shinisaurus crocodilurus (assembly GCA_021292165.1). Taxonomy (NCBI): domain Eukaryota; kingdom Metazoa; phylum Chordata; class Lepidosauria; order Squamata; family Shinisauridae; genus Shinisaurus; species Shinisaurus crocodilurus. The sequence continues at coordinate 31,368,921 of CM037880.1, read as the reverse complement.
GTACAAGAGCATTTACAGGAAACATTTGGAGCATATATGACTCCCCAGGAGTCCTGAAACATCTCCCTTAGCAGGAGTTTTCTTCATGGTTGATTTTGAATAGAGCAGCGTTCTCCAACCTCGGGTCCCCAGATGTTTCTGGCCTACAACTCCCAGCATGCCCCAGCCAGGAGTTGTAGGCCAGAAACATCTGGGGACCCAAGGTTGGAGAACACTGGAATAGAGAATAGTATTGGGAAACATAGATGAGTGGCTTAGCCAATTGGTTAACCTATAACCAATTCCCATTAACTCAGTGGGGCTTACTTCTGAGTAGACATGCATTAGATTGCACTGTTAATTTAGGTTTAGTGAGATGGAAGGATCTTTGGGAAAGGGAAGAATGTATAAGTTACTAAGGTCTACCACTGAATCAAGAAGGGCAGAGAATACCCCTGTTTTCAGTTTTGTTTTTTGTTTTTTTCAGGTTAGGCATTATGTGTGGTGAAAACTACAAGTTACACTGTTTAGGTGGCTTCCCACGATGGTGGGAGAATGTCCATCCCCCCTTAATGTTTAAAAGCTGACAGATCTATCACAAGCATTGACACAGTAGCTGGAGTATAGCTCTGGCTACTACTTTCACCATTCTTCCTTCTCACTCCTAGAGATGTCTTGGTCCTGCTGCCATGCCACTGAAGTTGCCAGCAGAGCTGTTGGTTTTAAAATATTAAAACAAAGGGAGACAAGAAAGGTAAGAAGCCCTCCGCACACCATGATAGTCCTCCACCCTCACCCTGAACCCATTTCAGGTGTTGAAACCATTTCAGGTGTCCCCAAAACTTCATCAAAATGGCTGCCACCAATTCCTCATCTGCTAATTGGGTGGTGAATTGGGATTAGCCCATTTCAGCCCATGCCTGGGAGCCTGAATCAATAGTCAATGTTCAACAGACAACACAGCGTAAATCTTTCACCATGCGCCATGTACAAGTATTATGTACCATGTACAAGTATAGGGCATAACAGCCGCAGAAAGGCTTTCGGTTCCTTAACATTTTCTCCTGTCTCATAAAATGGTAACATAACCAGGCTGTGGTATGTACAACTTTTGATGTTACCATTTCTAGTACTTCTCTCAAACAGGTTATGAACCACTGGTTTTAAGAATAACCTATTCGGTTGCCTTAAATAGGCCCCCTGAAACAAACATAGTATCTTACTATGGATTAAATCCAGACTTAGTCATACTGAATCTGGACTATTAAATAAGAATCTGTACTAAGTCCTTACTAAATAGTAGGCCTATTGATATCAGTTGGACAAGTAAGTCATAACTAACTTGTTGCATTGATTTCAATGGGTCTACTCCAAGTCAGCTTCAGGAAGTGATGATGGCTCGTCACTGTAAATGGCATTACTCAGATGACTGCAGATGGGGTTCCACGTGGGCATCAGAAGTCAGGTTAGGTATAATGGCTCAGAACTGTACTTGAGGCTTTCTGAGTATCTATTTAAGTCTTATAGTTTTTGAGTGTGGTGGTGTAGAACTCTGATTTTTTTTGTTTGTTTTTTTGTTGTGTTTTGCATTTTCACACTTGAACTTCATGCTTTTTAAAAAGAAGTGATGTTAAAAAAACAACAACACCTGAGTAAGCAATGAAGAAGGAGGCACTAACATTCACTTTGCTCTTCTGGATTTATCTTGGGTCCACCTCCGGTCAGACAATTTATTTCACAAGTTGCAAGCAGGTTGATAGGGTAGTATTCATCTTGTCCTTTTACACTTTTATCTCATCCAGTAGGTGTTCACATAATGAGAGATAGGTGCAGAAGTGGCTGTGCGAACATTTCTTCCTTTTTGTCTGTGCAGTTTTGGGGGAATCTTAAGAAAAAGTTATGAATCACTGCAGAAATAAACACTTGTTGTGTATCATTGATTCTGACCTTTCAAACCTATGAATAATATTGTGGCCTTAGCAAACAGTTCACTTCCATATGCATCTCCCATTATTTCATCTGCACAGTGAACACTGTGAAGTAAATTGGGCTCAGAATCTGGAAGTAACACATGGCTTACTTGATTTGTTTCTCTCTTTTAAACCAAAATTAAATATGGACAGGATGAACTTGCAGAGTGGAAACAGAGCTGAAGAGAAACAGGCTCAATAAAGGACTTAAGAAAGAAAGCGTTTGAAAGCACGGAACCAAAAAGAAAAAAAAAGAAGGAAACAATTAAACTATTAAACTGTTGCTTTGCAGAGAGTGAAAGTAGAGGATTTTCTAATTACTATTAGACATTCCAAACAGAGCATGTGTCCTTTGGAAAATAACAACTTCTGAGGCAGATGAAGTTGTGAGACAACTTCAGGCGTTTAGGGGAGCAGCAGTGTTATTTCAATGCGGTCCATGTTGTTTTCATGTTTAATCACTTCATTATGATTTAGTGTACATTTGAATAGCAAAGCCCTCACATCATTCCTGGTACAACAATGTTGGAAAGTCTGCTGGGGCTGCACTCTGCGTTTTCCCGGACTAAGCAGAATTCATTAATGAGTCCATCCAAGTAAATAAAATTATCCTTTGTACCATTTGTTGTTTTGGCTCCTCTCATGGTTTTCTCAATTGTTTGGTGACCTTTTTGAGTTAACAGCTTTGCAAATAGAGGGAGGAGGGAGCAGCAGATGATGGATTGGTTTGTTTTCATGCTGGGGGTAGCAAGGATGCTAAAACGTTTTTTTAAAAAGTATTGGAAAATGATACCAATCAATCCAATGTTTAGCAGAGAAGAGCAGATTTCCATTTTTCAAGTCCCAGTCCTTGATTTGTTGGTTATTGATCTTTGCCGGCTGCTGGAGCGTGCTGTTTGGCACTTACCGTATTAACAAGCAATTGAACTGCCAGGCATTTTTGCCTTTTTTTTTTTTTTTTGAAGAGCAATTTTAACAGGTTACTGGTGTTTAAGAAATTGTGTAACCATTCATTAAAACTGTTCTTGGTGAGTCAGCCTAAATCCTTTTTATAGGAGCAGTTAATTAAATGCATGTCATGGCATAGCTTGTTTTTATCCAGTCACTCGAATGGCATCAGTGTAGAACTCTGATTTTATTTTTATTTTGCCTTGTTAGGAGACGAAGAGGAGTTCAGTCTATTTGTTCCCAACTGCAATTTGTATGACTTGTTCCAAATGACTGACAACTGCCAGCATGCCAGCCACCATGTTTTTCCTGTGTCTTGGTGGTCTTACTAATACAATTGGCTGTATTCTCAACAAGGCTCCAATGGAAGTTTGGATGAGATGAGTGAGGAAAAGGAGAGAAAGGGATTCATTAACCCCCCCCCCCAAATGTTTAGAAAAATCCAACTGGTTTGGTTGAAACTTTTAAGGAGAAGCAAAGCTTGTTAGCAGCGGCGAATCCTGCACTGCATTCTTTTGGCTCGGATTACCTCAAGTGGTGGGGTGCCAAGTGCGCTAAGCCACTGAGCAAAATGGAAACTAGTCTCAATGAATAGGGACATGTTCTTTGGCTACAAGCTAAGGGATTGTTGCTGGCTATGCTGAACAAGCTGCCTCTCTCTTTGGCAAGACTACCTCTGCCCAAACATTAGAGAGCAATTGGAACAGCCCGTATTCTAAGGAAACGTAACTCTGCCCTACAAAAACAAAAACCCACAGGTGAAAGCAGGGACCTGGAGGTCCCAATTTGTATTATCCGTAACAACATAGATTTCATAGATCATAGAGTTGGAAGGAGCCTACAAGGCCGTCGAGTCCAACCCCCTGCTCAATGCAGGAAACTAGAGGAGGGGTCTCCCATCCAAGTAATAACCAGGTTTGACCCTGCTTAGCTTTCCACACTCAGACAAGCTGAGCCAGCATAAGCCACAGGCCTGTATAATTCACTCAAGATGATGGATATGGGCACATTCATGCCCTGTGGTCCAAGGTGCTTCCACCACTGGACAAGGGAGGAGTGGAGCTGCACATGGAAGCTTGACTCTCTCCCATTTCTTCTAGTGTTGTAGCCTGAATGATGTGCTATAGAATGGGACGTGGGAGTAAGTCTCTTATTCCTCCTTTCTCCAGCAGTGGTGACATCTTAGGTGCCCCCACCATTTTGCTGCAGAGATGAGAGCCAGGATCAGTCACATTTATTCATTCACTCAGTTTATGAGTCACCCTATAGCTGAAGCTCTCAAGGCTACAAACATAATAAAAGCAAAAAGAATACAATCAATGATAAAACAAACCAATAATAAAACAAATTAAAAAGTATTATTTTACAAGCAGCAACAAAAATCCAGCATTTAAAAGTGATGAAGAACTGAATGGCTAAAAACAGAGAAGATGATTTTAAAATGCAGCAGTACACATATTAAAAATAAAGCAAACAGCAGTTTAAAGGCCTGGAAGAATAAAAAAGTATTTGCCTGGCACTGAAAAGTCAATGAAGTGGTCGCCAGGTGGACCTCTCTAGGAAAGGCATTCCACAATTTGGGGGCCACCTCAGAAAAGACCTGCTCACTAGTAGCCCCCCCCCCCAAATCTCAGTGTATGGGGGCACTCTGAGCAGGGCCTCAGATGTTGAACTCAGGGCTTGGGCATATGGGAAGAGGATGCCCTTTAGATATTGTGGCCCCGAGCTGCGAAAGGTTTTGTAGGTTAACACCAACACCTTGAATTGGGCCCAGAAGCAAACTGGGAGCCAGTGAAGATTGTATAATAGTGGCATAATATGGTCATAATGCCTGGTTCCAGTCACTACCCTAGGTGCCATATTTTGTGCTAACTAAAGTTTCCAGACCTGTCTTCAAGGGCAGCCCCACATACAATGCATTGCAGTAATACAACCGGGATGTTCCAAAGGGCATATCTCACACACCCATTTTGGACAGTGGGATGACCTTTTGGACAGTGTCTTACTTCTGTTCTGGGTTGAGTGTAGATAGAAGAAATACAGGCCTGTGGCTTATGCTGGCTCAGCTTGTCTGAGCTGTGGAAAGCTAAGCAGGGTCAGGCCTGGTTATTACTCGGATGGGAGACCCCTCCTCTAGTTTCCTGCATTGAGCAGGGGGTTGGACTCAATAGCCTTGTAGGCTCCTTCCAACTCTATGATCTATGAAATCTATGAAAATGTACATCACATTTATTCTTTACATTTTTATCCTGCCCTTCTTTGAAGGCGCTTAGGGTGGCAAACATGGTCTGCCCTACTTTATCCTCAGGAAGGCTGAGCTATACCCTTTTTGAAGGTGGGCTGTTGGCAACACAGGCACTCCTCCATTCTGGTATGAGTGCAGGCAGAGGCACAAATCAGCAGTCTACAGGTTTTCTACCTATCCTGGCTGCCTCTGCCCAGCTCTCTACCTCTTTCAAGCAACGGCTTCAGAGTCCAGCTCCCTGGATTTGCCTCTCCTTACACAGAAATACCAGCCAGGAAGCTGTTAGAGGACTGTAGCTTTTCCATCTCCCGAGACACATTTTGTGTTTCATTTTAATTAATATGGGTATCAAGAAGGTGGACGCAGCGGAAGAAAGAGTTTTGGCCTAACAGGCTAGTCTGGATATTGGAAATTTCCTTTCTACATAACTTGGATAAGCATCCTTCTGTTGGTATTCCAATATTGAAACATCTGTATCCTTTTGGTGTCGCTGATGCCAGCATAAAGTGGTATTTTGTGACCAAGTTCTTAAGTACTGATTACAGTAATTCTTGTAAATATGGATATTGTAAAGGCATAATAATAGTGCCAGTGATGTTTGTACAAGATTTAATCAAAGTTGAAAGCATGGTTAATGTAGAAACACTATGTTTGTTTTTTGCACTTCGAATGCAGCTGTGATCAACTCACCGTTGCTTCTAATAAATAATGCTTGCATTCATAGTGCACCAATAAAGTGACAGCAATCTTCTCCCCTTTGCTGCTTGAGGACTGGTTGTCCTTTTTTCCTTTATGGGGAATGCTGTAGTTCAAGCTCGGTTCTTCCTGAGGTATTAGAAGGCTTGGGTCTGTTTTTATCTACTAAAGGGTTTTGTGCTGACCTTCATTACTGTGAAAAGCAGTAATAATCCAGCTTTTGATGTGACTTGACAAACACAATCATATCTCACCCGTCACGCTTTTTGATAGGCTTTCATTCGAGTTTGGTGTGGAGGATTTAGTTTAGCATATAGCCTGTGGAAGCTTTTGCTGTGGCAAGCACAGTGCCCAGGTGGTTGTGCGATTTAAAATCACAAGGCAATTCACATTATCCCTAATCCTTGTGCTGCTCTGTATATATAAGGATTATGACCTTTTTTTTTTCAGGGGGTGGGAGGGAGTCACAAAAGTATGTGGTATTGTTAAAACCCAATGCAACTAACAAGTAAATGCATTTATAAACCAGAACAATCAATTCACTTCAGTCACTGGTATGCACTTGATATTCCCAGCATGAGAGCAAAGTGAGATGGGGCCACATTTGCAGTTCCATATTTTTTTGTATGAGCTTAACAGGGTTTACTGTGATGCCTGGTAATATGCCAGTGAGAATTTGCAACTATTATGTATTTTTCTGATGTAACTCAGTTTTTATTTATACCATTTTATCTTCACTGGTTTTCCAAATGGACAGCGTATTGCACAGAAGACTATCACAGTGTACTGGCACATGCATCCACAAAATCTTTCCAAAAATCATATTCAGAACAGAAGTCATAAGCAGGGCACGATTGGTCTCTGGGCTCATTATTGAGTAAATTAATACAAAAAATAAATCACAAAATGTATTAAAGAGCTTTAGATTTTATGCCAAGTGGACATGCCCAGGGACAGGGGTGCGGTGGAGCGGGGAGATAAACCTTTGAAGTGAAGAAAATGAAGCTAGCACAATATCGGGGGGAGGGGAATGCAATGAGATTTTTCTTTTTTTCCCTTTAACACATTTAGGGCACAATCCTATGACTGGTAGATGCTGTCTGGCTGGCCATAGGAAAAGTCGGGAGTCCCTGCTCCGACCTCATATTTTATTGATTTCATTTTTATACCGCCCAATAGCTGAAGCTCTCTGGGCAGTTCACAGCAATCAACAAGACAGTCCCTGCCCGCAGGCTTACAACCTAAAAAGACACGACACACAAGGAAAAAGGAATGGGGAGGGAAGAAGGGGGAATATTAATTAATACTCCTGGCAGGGCTGGTGGAATGGCCCTGCACTCCCTCTCTTCTCCCTCTGCACAGCCTGCTGGAATGGCTGGTGGTGGCGGCAGTTGAGGGAGGAGGAGCCTTCAGGAGGGCGGCCTTTCAGCTTTTACCTAATAGTGTTCTACCTCTTTTGTAAAAATAGCTCTCCCCCCCCCCCTACACCTCATATTTTCTTCAGGGTGAATGAGTCGTGTGCTGCTTTTAATTGAAAGACACATGTTTAATAACTGGACTTAACCAATCTTTTTAATTCTATGATGGCGGTGTGTGTTCCATCCTGCTTTTGTTGATGCCACCTGGTGGTTTCTGTAATCATGGACTTCAGCAGGAACATGAATAAATATTACATGTTTGTGGGAGCTGGAACAAGCTGTTTGCTCTTCACTGTCTGGCTGTAATCGAGGAAGAGCATAGGAGGGCTCTAAAGCTAACAGAGATTTTTCTCTGGCTGAGAGGTGGAAAACCTGCTTAGCTCCGACAGGTACACAGAAACCTGTCATTAGTTGGAGTGCCGCAGCTAAATGATATGCATGTATTAATATAATTGGAACGTGTGATGGGCATTGTGACAGCTCCCTGCTGAATCCTCCCACTCGCTGTTGTGACCAAGAGCCAACGCCAGAAGTTCAAACGGAGATGGGATGGCAGCCATGGCTTCCATCGAAGGCTGGGCTGAAATTCCCACTCTGCTTCTTGAAAATACTCTCCCTGTGAGAAAATAAGGGGCTGATTTTCCACTGCAGCCTTCTCCAACTTGATGTCCTCCAACTGTGTTGCCGGGTTGGGGCAGGCAGTTCTACTGATTTATTTGGTGGAGGGAATTTTTTTTACCAACATTTGCCTGGCGTGTGTGTTACTTTACTTCAACTCAGGAGGTGACTGAGGCTTTCCCATTTTCCTTTGTTTTGTTTTCTGTTTTCCAAAGGTCCGCTTCACTCACAGAGGCACTGGGCTCGCTCTGCAGCTTGCTGTCAGCTGCCCTTCCTGGAATGCCGTGGGAGCAGCGTGATCACGATGTGATATGGCGTGACGTTGCTTCCAAGACACTCCCAAGAAGTGTGGCTGGTGGGGAGCTGCAGAGCGAGCCTCCCTTGCTGCTGTGAGTAGTGCTATTAAAAGAAAAAAGTTTAAAAAGCAAATCAAGAAAAAAAAAAGGGAAACCCTCAGGTACCTTGTGAGGTTAAGTAAAGTAAGTGGTACCTCCTCGAAATTACAGATAATTCTGTTTCTCCCCACCCTCATGATATTGGGTGTGGGGGGCGGGGCTCATTTTGCCCATCCCCACTCAACAGAGGGTTGAAAAAGAAATGTTCAGCCCAGCCTTACACATATCACATAATATCATTGAAAGGGAACAGAAGGCCAGGTAGTCTGGCCACAGCTGTAAAACAGGTCCAGTTATAGAGGTGAAGGCCCAGAGGGAAAAAAATTGAAAAATTTCCCCACACCCCATTTCCCCCCCAGGACCTTGGAAAAGGTAGGGTTTAAAAAACAACATTTTTTAAAAAAAATAAATATCTGTTTTCTCCCTGTTTTTCTCCCCAGGCCTTCACATCTCTAGGTCCAGCCAGCCCTCAGCCCTTTTAAAGCTCAAACTGTACATTCCAGAGAGCCACTGTTCACTTTCCAGCTGACTGAAGCAAGTGAGCCAAGAAATATGCTGCAGCCACAAACTACCTAGGATCAAATAGCCTGTCTGATCTGGGGGAACATTCTTCACTAACTCAAAACATGGTGACCGAGAAAAAGAGCAGGGCCAGCAGACTTTTCCCAATTGAAATCTCACTGTTAAAAACTTAACATACTTAATTTATTAACCTCTATTACCGTAATTTCATTTTCTTTCTGATATATGAGCTTTAAGACAAATTGCTTTCAAGAACATTGATCTTTCCTTTTCAACCATGCATACCATTCTCTCTCTCTCCTCCCTCCCCCCTTTTCCTTTCCCTCCCTCTCAAAATAAAGCTGGAAGTACTCCTATAGATAGTGCAACAGTAAGACAATCGTAAGCTAGCCCTGAGTACTGCTTAATAGTTATACATGATTTTAAATAAATACCCTTAATTTTGTTAAACAGATGTCTGACTTTGACATCATTCATTCATTCATTTATTATATTTATACCCCGCCTTTTTTCCTGCAAGGAACCCAAGGCAGCCTACATAATCCTCCTCCTCCTCTCCATTTTATCCTCACAACAACCCTGTGAGGTAGGTTAGGCTGAGAGTCAGTGACTGGCCCAAAGTCACCCAGTGAGTTTCATGGCCGAGCAGGGACTAGAACCTGGATCTCCCGAGTCCCAGTCCAACACTCTCACCACTACGCCACACTGGCTCTTATTGGTGCAACAGCATTATATTAGTAGTAGTAGTAGTAGTAACAGTAGTATTACTATTATTATCCTAACCAAATAAATGTTTGTATCCTAATTAGCTTCATGGGTCCTTTAATCCTCTCTTATTCTCCAGTAGCTGGGGTCAAAGCAGTGCTTCAGCGAAAAGAAGGAAGTGAAAGTGGGGCTGCTACTTGTTTTCTAGGACAGTCCACTCAGCCATCTTGCACTGACTCTTCACAATGTCCTGATTACTGATGATGACCTTATCAAGTGTTTATGTGGTTCTGCTCTGCTTGAAGCATAGAGGCTGTCAGCTGCATTCCTTGCTTGGAGCTACAGAGCTTAGGTTTAGATAATGTATGGTGAGGCTTTGTAGATAAAAGCTAAGGCATTGAACATGGCATGAACACGTGTCTGAAAGTAACATAGTGAATTCACAACAGCTTGGGACTACTGAAAAATGTACAAGGCAGGTGTGGGAAGACTTCAAACTTGCAGGGTCTACTTTGTTTTTTTTTATAAGAACCCAGAGCCAGGTGCAAAATACTGGCTCAGGTGGGTGGACATACACTAAGTATTCAGGAACAGGGTCCGTCAGAGCACATGCTCGGGCCAGGAATTTGTGATGAGTACCAGAAGCAAGATCACAAGTCCTTTCACTCAAAAATTCACTCCTACTTTCTTCCCAGGTGTTCTCTTTCAGTACCGTAATTTGGGGAGGGGGATCTTTTAAATGGCTGCTTTGTTAGTCAATTGGGAGTAAGGAACCCTTGTCAATCTGCTGCAATCACCCAGAGATCTACCAGTAGATCCCAATCTACCTTCTGCCCACCCCTGAACTAAGGAATCATTGGATACTTATTTTCAGTATTCTGTGGTTGGGGAAGTGTTTGAGAAGGATCTCCAATATTGTGCTGCCTATCTTTGGATTTGCACTTATTAAAAAAACGTTAAGTGGCTTGGGTTCAGGTTACCTGAAGGACCATCTCCTTCCATATTTACCTACCCAGACCCTAAGGTCACCTCCTCCAGATGACCCTGCCAAATGACATGAGGCAGGTGGGCTGATTCCGGCTTGTGACCTATTTGCTAGTTTAAAAATATCCCATCTTTTAGAGCAGGGCTCTCCAACCTTGGGTCCCCAGATGTTGCTGGCCTACAGCTCCCAGAATCCCTTGCCATTAGCCATTCTGGCTGGGTATGCTGGGAGCTGTAGGTCAGCAACATCTGGGGACCCAAGGTTGGAGCCCTGTTTTAGAGCCAACAAGTTGGCTTACAAAATAAGAAAGTAGGATTAAAACATTACAATGCAAAGGCTGTGTCCTTCCTTCTTTCTCTAATCACTTATGTTGTGTGCTTGCATGCCTGGTAATGGAACATGCATTTTAGCCTGCATATTGCTTTTAGTATTCTTCTTAAAGCACCTTCCTTAAGCATCTCCTCCTCCTCCTCCTCCTCCTCCTCCTCCTCCTCCTCCTCTGTCCCTCCCTCTGGATCCTTACTGGGAAGTAGCTTCAGTCTCCCTAGCTGGCTTTATTAAGCCTTAAGTGTTAGCATTCTCCTGTCCCTTCCACACCTTGACTTACCAGTGTGCTTCAAATGGCTGCATTGCTAACCTTTAGGCTTCTGTGACATCACAAAAGCTCAGGTAATGATTATGGAGGGGTTGCAAATCAGCAGATAATAGCCAGCCTGTGTTCACTTCAGATTTTGTCCTGCATTGGGATTTTCTAGGCTTATCTTCCCCATAAACCTTCTTGCATCCCCAAAAAGCTACTCATGAAGGCTGGGGAATACTTTAGTCACTAGTGCAACGTGTTACACAGAATGATGAGCTGCAGCTGAAAAGACCCCCCTCCCACAGCAAATTCTCATGCACACTTAGTAGTGCTTTAGGCACACTAATGGGTTGTTTGGATCCCAGCAATATTAATTATTTCTGAAAAGATAAACTATAGATATGAGTAATACAATGCCACAGCTATGATTTCACGATCAGGTCATTTCTGTGACAGTCTCTCACGGAGCTGATCTCTTTCCTGTGCTGTTTAAAATCTTTTCCATTCTAAGCCTTGGATTTTCCTTAGAGTTCATTCTGCTGCTCCCTATCAAATGTTGCTGCATGTAATCAGGATGGTGAGTCCTCAGAACAGTTTGAAAAAGGATTGCTGAGCACCCATCAGTATCTGTCCCTCAGTGAGTTAAATCTCCACCTGGATTTTGTACACTGGCAAAAATAACTGTTATCTTTCAGTTGAAGCTTTGGTTTAAATCTGGTTCCAAATGTAACTGTATGATACAGATAAAGAAAGGGAGGAATCTAGATAAAGAAAAATCAGTGCAGCAAAATGGGGGAAAGTTTCAATAAGCTTACGAAATATAATATAGATAAAACTTTTTAAAACTTGAATTTCAGGGAAGAGTTCTGTCTCTTTGCTTATTGTCCTAATCAAATAAATGGTGCTCTGTGTTTTATTGTCTTTTACAGATTTGTTTTATGCTATTTCTTCAAGTACCTCATGTTTTGAAAGCCAGAAGGCATCTTGGAGGTCATCTAGTCTAACCCCCTGCTCAGTGCAGAATCTACAATGCAGGATGAGAGAAGGGTCATCCAGGCTCTGCTTAAATATCTCCAGCAAAGGAGAGTCCAGCAATGGAGAGCTAGTGGTGACTGACCAAGAAAGAGACCCTGGGGTTGTGGTGGACAGCTTGATAGAAATGTCGACCCAGTGTGCGGCTACTGTGAAAAAGGCAAATTCCATGTTAGGCATAATTAGGAAAGGAATTGAAAATAAAACTGCCAAGATCATGCTCCCCTTATACAAATCTATGGTGTTACCGCACTTAGAATACTGTGTACAGTTCTGGTCACTGCACCTAAAAAAAGGATATTGTGGAGTTGGAAAAGTGCAGAAAAGGGCAACTAAAATGATCAAGGGGCTGGAACAACTCCCCTATGAGGAAAGGTTACAGCAGCTGGGATTGTTTAGCTTAGAAAAAAGGTGAGTAAGCGGAGACATGATAGAGGTGTACAAAAGTATGCATGCTGTGGACAAAGTGGATAGGGAGACATTTTTCTTCCTCTCTCATAATACTGGAACCTGGGGTCATCTCAGGAAGCTGATTTGTGGGAGATTCAGGACAGATAAAAGGAAATTCTCCTTCACACTGCACACAGTTAAACCATGGAATTCACTTCCAAAAATGTAGTGATGTCCACCGATTTGGATGGCTTTAAAAGGGGATTGGACAAATTCATGGAGGAGAAGGCTATTAATGGTTACTAGTCCTGATGGCTATATGCTACCTCCAGTATCAGAGGCAGTATGCCTATGTACACCAGTTGCTGGGGAACATGGGCAGGAGGGTGCGGTTGCCCTCATGTCCTGCCTGTGGAATCCCGTGGGCAGCTAGTTGGCCACTGGGTGAACAGAATGCTGGACTAGATGGACCCTTGGTCTGATCCAGCATGGCTCTTCATATGTTAAGAACATAAGAATGATGTCTGTTCCACTTTTGAACATCTCTTACCACTACAAAATTTCTCCTAATTTTGAACCAAAATTGCTCCCTGCAATTTCCACCTGTCGATTGTAGTCTTGCCCCCTGGAGCAACAGAGAAAAAGGCTGCATAACAGCCTTTTAGATACTTAAAGACTATCATGTCTCCCTTTAATCTTCTCTTTTTCAGGTTAAACATATCCAGCTCTTTCTAGCACTCCTCATATTCTCCTGGTGGCTCCACATGGACCTATGGTCTGACTCCACCAGGAGAAGAGCCTTCAGTGTGGCGGCTCCGCTTCTATGGAACTCCCTGACTCGGGAAGTCAGGAAGCCTTCCTTGCTGACCAGCCACGGTTTTAATGTTATCCTGTTTTTAATGCATTGTTTTTAAATTCTTTTATCTGTTTTATCATTTTATTGTTCACCGCTCCAGAATCTCTCTAGATATGGAGCAGTATACAAATACTGTAAATAAATAAATAAATCATACACAGGAGAGGAGGTGAACCTTGCAAATGGAGCTTTTGGGAACTATCTGTCCTAGCATGTCCAACTTCTGAAGAGGCGCCACACTTGGGCTGTAGGAGCAGCTGTGGTGAAAATCTTGAGGAAAGTTTCAGGTGTGTGCTTGCACAGAGCTCCAAGCATAAAGAGCTGCAAAACAGAATCGTCCAGGTATTTTAAAAGAACAGAAGACATTTGGGCTACTCAGGGTACTAGAGCTGAAGGAGAGACCATAGCTCAGTGGTGGAGCACCTGTGTTGCAGGCAGAAGGCCCCAGGTTCAATCCCCACCATCTCCAGTTAAAAATGATCAGGTCACAGATGATGGAAAAGATATCTGCCTGAGGTCCTGGAGGGCCACTGCCAATCATAGCAGACAGAACTGCGCTAGATGGACAAACAGCCTTATCCAGTATAAGACCGCTTCCTATGTTCCTAAATTTACTGATTTCATGGTATATTTGAAAGGAAAGTACGCTCTTTATCCTTGTTTGGTATATAAATATACTCATTAACACATCATTAGAAAAGACTGTTTGCTTTATAGGGATGGCTGAATATATAAATTTCAGTTTCTCTGTTTCTCGTTTTTCCAGTCTTAAATTTGGTTCATTCTGAACTTGGGAGATATTTTTTTTAAAGTTCACATGAAAATTCAAGCGCAATTTTGAGCCCTTAGGCATGCATTTTTGTACTCAGTTTTGTCTAATATACATATTTTTTGCAAATGGTTTTCCTAATATAATGCATTTTAATGTTATTTTCACAAAAATATGCATTTCTGTGTGAACTTTCCCCTAATATATTCATTTCTGTATGCGTTTTTTGATTGGTGATAGATAAACAAAAGTGCCACAAAGCACACAACTGCACGGAAATATATCACTGTTGCCCCTCAGAAAGAAATGTCATATACGTTGACTTACCATAACAAAGATTAAACAGACATATAAAGTCTAATCAAATACTAACAGTAAAAAAGCATGTGTTAACAATCAACATAAGATGTTGTAAGTAGTAGTAACAACTTATAATGAAGACACCAGAATGTCGTAAGCAGTTGCCAGAAAATATAATATGAAAATAACAGAGCCAATTAACAAAAGACGAACAATTAATAAATAGTGCTAACAATCAAGAAAACAATAACAAACAAAGTAGGCAGGTAAGTAACAATAGGTAAAACTACTATAAACAGACAGTATGCGGCTAGCATATTGACAATAACAAAATGGGAGGGGGGAAAACACTCAATATAATGAATAACAAGTAACAAAAGTCAAAGCAAGGCTGACAATAAAGAAAAGAATGACAAACAAAGTGGGCAAGTAGTAACAGTAGATAAGACTACTATAAGCAGACTGTGTATACAGGAATCCAGATTGTAAAGCCTGTTTCGTCATATGTGACTTCATCAGAACAAGTCTTCTTAAGGTCTGTAAACAATTATAAATTCATTAATTAACTGACTACCAAACTCAGGAATGGAAAACAAATATTTAACACATAAGCTCCCATATATAAAACATTATACAAATAACAAACACTCACCCCTGCTTACGGGCAATTACTGTGAGGGTAAAAAATAACATTGTTTCCATCTAAAAATCTTATCGTTTCGACTGCACCCGTAGCAGAAAGTTCTGTCAGTATAAAAATATCAACAGTTAAGTATTTTGTAAGTAATTATATACGAGGTAGAAAGTGAAAGAAACCAAACCATTTACCCGGACTGAAAAATCCTGTGTTCATAGGCAGTAAAGAATCTCCTTCCAGCGTTTAAACTCTCGTTAAAACAACGATATATATAGAGAAGGAGTTAAAGGTGCAGGTCCTGGTCTTATCTCATGTTGAACAGCTATTATGGAGATGTTTGAAGGAGAAGTGCTCAAACAATTATCTCCCTAAAAAAGATGTTAACTCCATACTAGCATTTAACCCATGTGGATACACTGTGTCTAATTTAAAGATCCATTCAGCTTCCTTCCTTAATAACAGTTTATCAAGATCATTCCAGTTGTATTTGTGAGGATATATTCTTTCAATGACAAGAAAGCAGAAATCATCATATCTGTGTGCCTTTTCAATGAAAGGAGGAACCATTGGTGCATCTAACTTATGATGTTTTAGCTTAGAATGGTGTTCCAAGATACGTGTTCTTATACTTCGAGTAGTCTTGCCAACATACAGCAGTCCACAGGGACAGATGATAATATAAATCACCCACTTAGTAGCACAGTTAGAAAAATGAAGAGCCGGTGGTCCCTGGGATGTTCAAAAGTCTTAGTTTGTAGAGTCAAGGCACAGACAGAACAGCCACTGCACTTGAAATGTCCATAAACCATGCTTTGCACAGTGCGTGGTGGATCAAAGTCTGTATGTACTAGTAGATCTCAAAAATTGTTGGTACGTTTAAATCCAATCTGAGGTGTGGTATCACACCCTGGTATATCAGACACGATGTGCCAGTGTTTCATAATAATCTTCCTAATTGAAAATGCAAGATGAGTATACGTGAAAGAACATGTGATCCTGTTAGTAGGGTTGGGTTCCGCATTACGTAACAAAGTTTGGCGGGAGACCATAGCGGCTCTCCTTTCTGAATTGTTGATGATCTTGTTGGGATATCCCCTATCCAAGAGCTGCTGCCTCATGGTCTGTTGTATCTTCAAATATTCTTCTGGGTCAGATGAATTCCTTTTTAGACGTAAATACTGCCCATAGGGTAGGTTGGACCTTAATTGTGGTGAATGATGTGATGAAAAATGTAAAAGTGAATTCCTGTCTGTAGGTTTAGTGTATGTCTTAACAGAAAGCCTATTATGTGTCCTGTATACCATAGTATCCAAAAATGGGATCTGTAATTTATCCATATGGTAGGTAAATTTGATGCTGTCATGAATGGTGTTTAACCAATTGAAAAAATCCTGTACCAAGTTTGCGTCCGAAAATATCAAAAATATATCGTCAATATAACGTTTATAGAATAGAAAATATTTATAAAAAGGATTATTGATAGTATTACAAATAATAGTATTTTCTAAGTGTGCCATAAACAAATTTGCAACACTTGGGGCAAAAGGACTGCCCATCGCCACTTGACTTGGAAATAAAATTGGTCAGAAAACCTAAAATATTTTTTTTCCGAAATAATCTCCATCAGGTTGAGCAGAAAAAAGGTTGGTGGAAGAAGATCATCCCTTTTATCAAGGACCGATTCTATAATAGAATGAGCTTCATCGTGGGGAATGTTTGTATATAAAGAATTTACATCAATAATAACCAAAACAGACTTTGCTGGAATGGATAAATTCTCCACATTATTAATGAAATCAGTTGTATCCTTCAAATATGAAGGGATCTGTTGGACAAAAGGACGTAAGAAATAGTCTACATACTGAGATAAGGGTTCCAAGGGTTACTACTACTTACAACATCTTATGTTGATTGTTAACACATGCTTTTTTACTGTTAGTATTTGATTACACTTTATATGTCTGTTTAATCTTTGTTATGGTAAGTCAACGTATATGACATTTCTTTCTGAGGGGCAACAGTGATATATTTTCTAGAATATACACTTTATTTCTGTGCAGTTGTGTGCTTTGTGGCACTTTTGTTTATCTATCACCTATTATCAACTGCAGCCTTCGTTGTTTTCGGGTTTTTTGATTGGTGAACATCATTGCAAAATTCAGAGAAGTGCACATTTTGAAGGATAAGAGAGTCTAAATTCACATATTGGATCGAAAGTACGAAATGCTAACCAAATGTCTTTCCTGTCCATAGTTTACTAAGAAAACAGTAACCTACTGTTCACTGGTAGAGCTACTGTTACACTTTAAATTTGGAAAAATAATCATTAGATCTGCAAAGTTTCTTTAAGGAAGGGCACTGCTTGACAGAGGTTTTTAGTACTAATGCTGTTCATGTTGCATGCATAACATGATTTAAAATGCATTGAGGGTTTTGCATGTAGATGCTTGCTTAAACAAGGATGTGGACTTCTGACAGCAATTATCTTAACCACCCAGCCTGATCAGCAGCCTAATGCAAAACCTCTTCAAATCAGGCAGCTTGACAAGGAAATGTCAGTGGTGCTAGCATTAATAAATATTTTAAAGAATGATTCAATTAACAAGTTGTACTAATTTGAAGGAATCCAATTAAAGGAACAATTTTATACTGAACATGTCTGCATTTTCACTAGATGCATAAATAAATGCAAAAGAATATGGTTGACTGAACATGTTCCTCAGGGTAGGCAACTTAAGGGGGCTGGTCCCCCACAGACTCCTCCACAAGCCATCCCAAAAACCCCTGCCGGTTTGCTGCCAGATTTTAGTGACAAACCTCTAACGAAGCCTAAAGTGGCCAAATCCTCACTTGTTTTCAAGCATAATTTGGCCGTTTTAGGCTTCTGTACTGGTAGCGAATGGCTATGGAAGCCTACAATGGCCAAATCTCACTTGAAAATAAGGTAGATTTGGCCATTTTAGGCTTCCTTGGTGGTTTGCCACTAAAAATGGACAGCAAACTGGAATTTTTTTTGCTGCTGTCATGCATTTTGGCAGTGTGACAGTGGGGTGTGTGGTTGGCCAAGATCACATACAGCCCGTGGACCGTGTGTTGTCCACCCCTGATTGAACTTGCTAATTATTGAGGGTCAGTGAGGTCTGTAGAGCTTGTCATCAATTTCACTATTCCTTCTTAATATTAAGGTGTTCTATCTGGAGCTGGTGTATAAACAGCGTGCTCACAGGGGAGTGCTAAAACCACTTTCTCTCCCAACCATGGTTCCCTAGAGAGCTCCATTTATTATGCCTTGGATCTAAATCACTGTGAGCAGTGCTTGGCAGCATGCAGAAGGGTTTTTTCCCTTGACTGCCTTATTCAACCTTTGGGCTTAAATGACTTCTGAGTTGTAGTGACAAGTTGCTATCAGCACAGTCCATTAATTCCAAAGTTGTGCCTTTTTAAAGTTGTGCATGTGCCTTTTGTCTTTTGTGCCTCTAAACTGGCTGTGCCTCTTTTGAAAGCGAGTGATGTATCAGAGCTTAGAATGTATGAAGCAACTATGACAACCATCTGCTCCATAGCGCAAATGTCAAAAGTGGGTGGGAGGCATGGAAACTGTTTCAAAGTTGGACAATCCCAAATCCTTGAATGATATCAGAAAGGCATCATGTTTAGTTTATCGTATAGGATGTGAACTATTCGGTGGCTTTCTAGTTTTCCAGCATAAGTATAGTTGAAGTAGTTTCTCTGGAGGGAATGTTGGAATGTGAAACCATGGAGCTGAACAAATTAAAATGGGGACACTTTGCAGAAGTCCTGTGTCAGCTCTCGGCTTCAGTGCAGAGAAGAGCAGATCACTATACGAGCTTCCACATCTGGATAGCTGAACATGTCCGACTCTTCTGAGACCTGGAAGAAAATTCTTTAATGTGCCACTCATGTGTAATTCTTGCATTTTATGACTTTATGAACCTCTTTGATATGGCATATAGGAGTATCAGGCAGTCTTGGGGAAAAGAGTAGTCTAAAATTAATCAAGTCTAGACAATAATTTATTCCATGTACAGGGAGGAAAAAAAGGGAAAATGGAAAGTTTACAGCATGTGAAGAAAACATATACAGTAATACCTTGGATTGCAAGTAACTTGGTTTGAGAGCATTTTGCAAATTTTTAAATATTTATTTAATTTTTTTTTACTTGATATGCAAGCAACATCTTGCAATACAAGTACTGTAGTACGGCTCAAATTAAAAATCTCTGTACAAATTTTTTTTGGGGGATTTCGTTTTGATATAAGAGTGTTTTGGATTACAAGCACGTTTCCGGAACGAATTATGCTCTCAATCCAAGGCATGACTGTACTTGTGTTACATTGTGTGGTACTAATTTTTAAAGTTTTTTGGGGGAGCAGTTCTTATTTCTTACTATTGTTACCGGTACTTACATTACTATTTCCATTGGGATAGGCACTATGTTGTATTTAGGCATAGTGCACTGACTCCCTAAGCCTTCCTTCCTTCCTTCCTTCCTTCCTTCCTTCCTTCCATCAATTTATTAGTCACCTTATAGCTAAAAGTTCTCATGGCACCATACATAATAAAAATGTGATAAGGTTTTTACAGGTCCTGGGATTTATTGTTGATTGTTTAAAATTGTTTTATTTTTGTATGTAACTGGTTTTATATTATGTTCTTATATTGTATTTTTAGAGTTTTAATTTTTGTAAACTGCCAAGAGAACTTTGGCTATTGGGTCGTATAGAAATGTAATGAATGAATGAATGAATGAAAAAGAAATACAGTAAAATCAATGATAAAACACATTAAAAGAATTTTAAACCAGCAGCAATAATTTAAAAATAAAGAGATAAATATGAAAGCAGCTAAAAGATGAAAAAGGACGGTTGTTAAAACTCAACTTTCAACCTGTTTTTAAAACTAAAATCAGCTGCAGTTAATTTTTTTTTTAAAGGCCTGGGTGAATAACAAGTTCTTTGACTGGTGCCAAAAAGTCAGCGGAATCAGCACTAGGTGGACCTCTCTCATGGGTACATGTGCAGAGTTCCTTCACGCAAGGGCAGTCCATGTGCCCCTTTCCACACCAGTCAAATGCACGGGTAGTAGGACAGCATTTCTGCTGCAGGTGCTGAAGGGGGCATGGCCATGGCATGCATCAGTGGTGGGGGTGGCTCTAGCTTGTGCAGTCCCGTGACCCCCCGGTCTTGTGACCCTCCTTGAACGTAGGGATTTCAGAGAAATCCACAATGGATTCAAATGAGTTCAGATTTCTAGGAGTCTGAGCCACGGGTTCTGCCACGGACTGGCTTTTCCTAAGTTGCACAGATTCCACGGACTTGTGGACCAGTTTTTTTTAAACTTTCCATAATTTTACGCAAATGTAGTCATAGAAAAAAATAAAAATAAAAAACACCGACTGAAAATGCTCATTTCCTCCCATAGACTAAAGCGTGAAAATGCATATTTTGGGGGGATTTGTGCATTTTCACAAGTGTGAATTTTCACAAGTGCGAATTTGCACAATGTATTCGGACGCATTTAGTGCAAAATCTTATTCTGTCAATGAGTGGACGACGGACCTGAATGGCTCCTGACGGTCCGTGAAACTCAAATGGAATGGATTCAACAAAGTCTGTACATCCCTAATTAAAGGCGTGCAAGGAAACAGTAGCGAAGACTAAAGGAAGTAAAAAGGAGATTTTAAAAATGCTACTGCCAGCTCCCGTTCAGTCATTCAATCCAGGAACAGAAGTACCAGAGGCCAATCTGGCAGTATGGTTTATCTGCTAATAGGGAAAATGCTTGAAATCAACAGAAACACCAAGGCAAAATACTTTCTCCTGGCTAGAAGCTCTTCCCCAATTCCGAGCAGCATAATTAGATTCCTGGTCTCCGTGATGACAGTTTTTTTTGTGGCTTCCATTTATACCAGTGTTCTCCAACCTTGGGTCCCCAGATGTTTTTGGCCTACAACTCCCAGCATGCCCCAGCCAACATAGCTGGGAGTTGTAGGCCAAAAACATCTGGGGACCCAAGGTTGGAGAACACTGGTTTATACTGTGTGTTTCTGTGCACACGTCATAACAGTAGTGCATATATATTGAAAAAATTAGGGGCCGTGGCAGGCGTGGTGTGCTGCTCAGCTGAAGCCTTTTTGTTCACAGTCCTCTGTGACTGTGAGCATCTCGTTCTATATTAATGAGGCATTCAATTTTGTAAATATAGTTCTTCTCTTACATTATTACTTTGTTTTCCATTTTCTATAGTTGTTGATGGTTCTGTTCTCATATGCACAGATTGGCCTCAGTAGGGAAAAGGGTTGTAAATCTAATTTTATTTTATTTATTTATTCATTTATTATATTTATACCCCGCCTTTTTTTCCTGCAAGGAACCCAAGGTGGCTTACATAATCCTCCTCTCCATTTTATCCTCACAACAACCTTGTGAGGTAGGTTAGGCTGAGAGTCAGTGACTGGCCCAAAGTCACCCAGTGAGTTCCATGGCCGAGCGGGGACTAGAACCAGGATCTCCCGAGTCCCAGTCCAACACTCTAACCACTACGCCACACTGACTCCAGTGTGATTTTCCTTTGAACTGTACATTTGCTTTGTAAGGAGAAAACAACTAGCAGTTGCATGTTATTGTCTGCAATGATAATGTCAGTAAATTGCCTTTGGGTAGGGTGGAAGTGTTTTTCTATGTAACAGAAATACCAGCTGCTGGAATTCCCTATTTTCTGACTTTTTATGACTGGAAAAATGTAAAGAGCAGTTTGACTAAGTTGCTTCCCTTCCCTTTTGGTCAGGGGTGGGCAACATATGGCCCACAGGCCACATGTGGTCCGCTGCCCTTCCTTGTGGCTCCGAATGGCCCCTGCCACAATGCCCAATGGCCCCCAAATTTTGGTGGTTAAAAAAGCTGAACAAGGTGCACCGACTCACAAGATATGTTTGCTCTTCTCTCCAGTCAGTGAGCAGAGAGAAGAGGGTATTCAAGGCAATTAACCGTTCAATACACTGCAAAGAATTGAGCTGTGCATTAATTTTCTGGCATGACAGCTGTTGCACTGAGGCCTGCTTCTGAGTAGACTTTCTTAGAATTGAGCTGTGTTTTGTATGCTTTTGGGGTTGGGGAAAAATGTCCAAATTGGTAAGAATTACATCTGGCCCTACCCACTTCGCTCTCTCTGTCGTTGGCCCCACATTGTGCCTTGGCCCCAGCCACTGTTGGAATGTGCCCCTGAGAACCTTTCCAAATTGGAGTTCAGCCCCTGGGCCAAAAATGATTCAACGCCCTTGCTCTAGATTCTGTAATAAGTATTACAATATTGTCAACTTTGTTTAAAAAAAAAAAGCACATCTTAAAATCTTCATAGGACTATACTTAACATTTATTCCATGACAGTGAAAAATAAACATTTTATAAAAAAATCCTGCTAAAATTGACATTCTGTTTTCATCCTGTTTGTGACTTCGTACTTAGTAATGTCATTATAAGTAAAAAAAATTGAGTAAAATAGGAGGCTTGTGTTGTTGCATCTCAGGTACATTTAGTTCTTTTCAAAACACTTTAAATGAATGGGGTACCACAAATAAGTGTCTGAGGTAGCAAACATCAGGATATCCAGCCTGACAAAAGTTTCTGGCTGTGTACATTAGTATGACTGACTCTTATCTGCAGGAATATAAATTGCCTATGGCACTTAGATTGATGCGGGGGAAAAGATGTTTTTCTTACAAACTGGGAATGTTTATTTCTCCCCCTTTTAGCAATATTATCTTGCTACAGCACATGCTGTTTTATTTTGAAAGTTATGAAAGGCGTCCATGAGATTTCAGCTTTTTTGCAACTGCAATATGTATATAAAATTATGGGAGAATAACGATGTGTTCTATTTTTGAATTTGTCATTTTCTCTGACTTCTGCCTTTGGTGATCATTCTCCAAACAAAAGTAATGGTAATTTATTAAGCTCAGTTTCTCTCAGTTGGAATTGATGTATTGTTTTTACTATTTAATACAACTATTTAATGTCAACTATGGATGACAAGCCTTGTATTTTTCCACCTTTTTCTCTCCAGTCAAAGAGTAGTTACTCTCCTTTCCCCTTTCTCTGCATCACCAAGTACAAGTCATGGTGAAATGCTCTGTACTTTTTATTAGTCCATTCTGACAGACAGCAGTATGAAAACCAGGGACTTGTGCTGTGGGGGAAGAAGTCTCACTATTCTCTGTAACTTGCTGGAGCCTCAGCCCTTAAACTCTTCTGTCAGTATGTCTACTTAAGAATGCGGGAATAGTATGTCTGCAATGTAAGGGAGAGCTTAGATAAGCCTTCTGAAACAGTGGAGTAAGAGTTGTGTAGAAGTAGTTTGCCTTTTTCCTTCCTATTATGTACTTTTGTATCAAGAAGCCAGGAACCTTTGGAAGGCTCCTATTCAACCCCCAGAGCCAAGCTATTTAATTCTTTGTTTTACCCTATCCTGGGTACGCCCCAAGTTCTTTGTGCTCCTAGCCTGAACTCTGTAACTGCCCTTCAGTCTAGTCCCCCTTTGAGACATTTCTTTGAGAAATGTCCACCTTCCCCCCAAAAATTTTTTTCCCCTTCACCCTGTAAACAAGCATGTCATGGAGAAGGCTGAATTGAAACTCTTCTTCCTGACATTTTTGTTTGCTGTGTGCAGGGATTGTGGGGTACTGTAGAGAAGTCAATTATGTGAGTTTGAACTTTGTTCTGAAGTGGTCCAGTCCTGGCACAGGCTTACCACTCCATCTGCTGTATATGAGAACTAGTTATAAATATATGATTTCCATTGGTCGCTACAAGAAAACAGATAATGATTAATTCTTCATAAGAATGGCTGCAGTAGGTCAGCTATGCTTACCAACAACTAGAACAGTGATGGCGAACCTATGGCACGGGTGCCACAGCTGGCACGCAGGGACCTCTCTGGGCACTCGAGCCATTGGTCACCAGATCGCGAAAAGACCGTCCCCTTCTGCAAAACACTAATGATCTTGTTCTTTCTCACAGTGTGGAACAGAATGATTTTATTCTAGAATTCCTGTTACAGAATTCTTTTCTACATTGTTATCACATTTAAAAGATTTTGAAGAATGATGCACAGAGCATGGCTTGGATGTAAAGCCCTAACATGACCAGAGTGCTGCATGTGTTGCTCTCAAACTAACGGAGTATGAGCCAAGGTTTGACAAATTATCAGCATGCATGCAATAGCAAAAATCACATTAATTGTGCAAAAGCATGCCCAATGCAAACTTTTACCTAATGCAGTGTTTGCAGTCCAAAAATGTGTTAAGCATGTTTAGTTTTCTTGTTTATCTTGCTCATCGTAGTACAGGTTGACTTTTACTTTTACTAATCTGACACCTGTAGAAGCAGGGAAAGGACCTGGGGTAAAGCTTGCCCCATACAATTTCAGTCTGGCATATAATCATATTACAAGTTGAGAATCCCTCATCCAAAAATACATGTGCCTAATTATTTTAAAAGTTTGTATAAATTCCCTTCAGGCTATGTGTACAATGTACTACTATAATAATTTTTTGAGTTGATTTTTTTTCAACAAAAAACTGTATCATTGAAAGCTCTGCTATTGTGTTTTTCTTTTAAGACAAAAGATGTTAATTAGTTCGGACAACTGTATGAGTTGTTTTTCTAAAACTAAAACCTCGGTATTCAGGTTTAATTGCAGTGTTGGCACTTTGAAATAAATAAGTTGGTTTTGTGTTGCAGTTTGTGCACTTGGGCTCAAAAAGGTTCGCCATCACTGAACTAGAACAACCTGCACATACAAGAACCAATTTGACTGCTCCACAGAAAGGGCAGGGTCCTCCACTTTTAAAACAAAGACAATAATCCAGCTTCTTGTGTAATAAGCATACAATTAATGCAGAGGACATCAAGCCCACACTGTTCAGAAGGAAGGCTGGGACCTGGAATGCTTGAGGAATTCGATCCTTATGAATGCTGATCTGATCTGCCCCATCCGGGCTAATGTGCGGATCAGAATGTAATTATAGAGCCAGGTAGGACAGGCCTGTGGCTCACGCTGGCTCAGCTTGTCTGAGCGTGGAAAGCTAAGCAGGGTCAGGCCTGGTTATTACTTGGATGGGAGACCCCTCCTCTAGTTTCCTGCATTGAGCAGGGGGTTGGACTCGATGGCCTTGTAGGCCCCTTCCAACTGTATGAATCTAAGAATCCTTTGGATTTCAACTTCTTTGAAGTTCTGCATTTTGTGATGCAGTTCTTAGTTCAAAAAAAGGGGGCAAAATTGCATTTTAAAACAACTGATGATAAAGCACATTTATAAATGCACATTTTGTGAGAAAATACATTTCAATTACGAATTTAAAAAAAATATCACACATTAATGTGGAAATGGGATGGAATGGACTTATGAATGAACACATGTGAAATTGACACAGAACAGAAATAGAATGATCCTTTCATCCATAGTTGGAACACAATGATCATTAAGTACAGAGTAGTTTCATGGATAGTTAAAATGCATGAATGAGGATAACCCCTTTGGACAAAAATAACACAGGATAGGGCTCTTCTGCCCCTTCTTACACTACCTTTGAAGTGTGGGAGCTGTTGCAGGGCAGCTCCTTTCCACACCACACAGATAACAAGGGAAGCCCTCAGCCACAAGGGAAGTACCCGCACATCAACTCTTCTTCACACCAACATTGCCCAAATTTCTGGGAGGGAAGATGCTACTGTGCGAAGGAACCACAGTGTGGGCTTCTCCCATGTGGCCTGAGACTGCTCACATTGCTACTGCTGTGTAGGAGGAAGCTGCCCCACAGTAAGTCCAACGCCACAATTTTATTTATTTGCAGCCCCGTCCAATGTGGGTGCCTGTAGCCCTCTGAACTCAGAGGATTACGGGCATCCAATGGAAAGCGAGAGGAGTGCAGCGGCCAGGATTGCCTCTGTGCTCCACTCGCCTTCCAAAACATTTAGATGGCTGATTTCAGCTGTCTAAATGTTTTTCCACTCTTCACGAGGAGGAGATGCTGAGGCACCACACCGCTGGGATTCCTCAGAGGATGGCGGTGCCTTGATCCTCCCCTCCCTGCCCCTGGGAACGCTGTGGCGTAACCCCACAATTCAGTTCCCTGGTGTATGTCTGCTTTAGTATATTTAGTGAGTATAGAATGTTGAACTGAGTGGGTGTGGTTTGTGATGTCTTGGAGAGGGTGGGGGAAGGAGTATATAAGGAGTGTTTGAGTGATGTCAGAGGGGAGTTAAGAAGTAGAGTGTTGGTTGTAGTGTGTTGGGAGTGTTAGAGAGTTTGGGAGTTAGGTTAGGTGGGTTATTTGTGTCTTGTCAGGAGTTTTAAGAGGAATCAGTGATTGTTTGAGGAGTGAAAGTATTTAGAATTGTAGGGGCTTAGGTTAATTATAAAGTGTTTGGCGTAGGCAGGTTTTAAGTTATTTTCTGGAACTAAGATTTTGAGAATTAAAATAAACTTATTTTTATTTTGTTTGCTACCCAAATCCTACGTGTCAGCTTGGCGTTATTACCTGCATTACTTTTAAATCTACACACACACCTTTGTACCCACAGTATCATAGATTTAAGCTAGATCCTAAATAACCAGTATTAATCTTTTCCCTCATTAGTAGGGGAAAGGTTTCATTTGACCCTCCCCTCAGGGTTTTAAGTGTTGATGCTTAGCCTGAGAAGGGCTTATGCACCTGGTCCTAAAGTGTAAGGGACCGTGTCGTCGCAAACTCCCCCGCACACACCAGTTCTGAAGAAGGTCTTCCGTCTTTGGAGCCCAGCTGGCGTGGAAAGAACTGCGCTGGCCGCAAGCACGGGGGTGGGGGAGGGTGCTCCATGGGTGGAGTCCCCGCTGCAACCTCAGAAGGCATTTCCAAGGTCGGACTGGGGACTCTGAAACTTCAAGTGGAAATTCACTGAAAAATATCCCTCAATACCCTAGTAATTATTGAAGCGGCTCCTATCTGTGCATATACATAACTAGCACCATCGTATCGCTACTTTCCTTTATGAAAGTCTATCCTTTATTAAAAATACAACATGTAAACATTTTTCTGCCATCAACTATGCTTAACAAATTGGGGGGGAATTAGATCTGCTTGTACCTGTTTTGAATAAACTCCAGCCTAATAAGCAAGAGTAACAGCAGGGCTACAACAACACTTCTATTGTCTAGTGGGGGAAAAAACAAACCATTAATTCTCATTTATGCCCAAACAGCATGTTGTGCTGACACACAAATTCCTCTGACAAGGCTCAAGTGCATGACGGTGTGTGTATGTATGTGGTTAATTCTTCAAACACAGACATTTTCCCTTTTGGACTGAAAACGGCAGATGGAAGTTAGATTTTTTTTCTATCTACTTGTCAACATAATGGTCCTGCAGGCCAAATATATTCAGCCATTTCTAGTATATTAAGACTACAATCCTATGCATGTTTAGATGGAAAAAGTCCTACAGCTCCCAGCATGCCCCACCCACCCATACACCCGAATAGTAGTTTAATAAGTCCCAGCAATTAATGACAGGGAAATGTCACCAGCTTATCCACCTATTTGTTCCAGAAATGCAGTTGTGTACTGCTTTTGTCCACCAAGATCCAGGTTTTTAAAATCTTCTAGCAATAAAATTGATACAACTAAAATTTCCAAACAGATTGCTGTGCTATTGCAAGCAGAGTTCACGTGGTCATCCAGCCTCTAGGAAGGAAAAAACATGTGACTCAGGATGATTTAATATAAAAAGGAAACAGAGAATGAGCCTGATATATTTGCTGTCATCCTCATGTTTGCAAGATTTTTTTAAACCAACAACATTTGGAAGAAATCATGCCCAAACGTACGATACTTGTCTGAGCAGAAAGAGATTTGAAAATCAATCAGATATTTCCTGTGTTTTTTCCCTCAGGGGCCAGTCAGCTGCAAATAAGACAAAGCTTCAAACCATTTCAGCCCAAACTCTGATGTCATTAATTTTATTTTAATTTTTTAAAAATTAGATAAAACAAAGCCAATATAATGATGTTGCTTATCTGATCACCTCTTTACATGGTGCAGCCGCTTACATCCAGCACATTGACATGCCCTTTCTAAAGTTTAGGATTTGTTTATATGTGGAAACCCCTAAAAGACTTCACAGAGAATCTGAAGCAGGGATAGGGAACCGCTGGCCTGCCAAAGCCCTCCTCCCCCAAGCTCCACCCTTCCCCAAGCCCCACCCCTTCAGGGCAAGTGAGGATCCCGCTGCCTGCAAGTTATTATTGATCATCATCGATCATTACCTCTGATCAATGATTGGAAATAACAGCAGTGTTTCCCCAATTGGGAGGGTGAGCAGCACACTAAGAGGTTTCCCTGCCCCATGGTGTCCCCAATGAGAGAATAATAGAATAGTAGAGTTGGAAGGGGTCTATAAGGCCATCGAGTCCAACCCCCTGCTCAATGCAGGAGAACAGATGTGGGCAGCCCAAGCAGTCACCCATACAAGCACTGACCCGGCTCATACCTGCTTAGCTTCAGCATATGGCCTGCATTATATCTATGCTACCAGCAGGGCTGGCAAAGCCGGGTCCTAGCCCATGGCGTTGAGCGGAGGAGCACTCCTCAACCTGGCCCCTGTATTGAGGCAGCTTCACCTACTCTGGGTCCTCCCCCATGGGAGAAGACGTGGAGCATGCGAAGCCAAGTCCTCGGCTGAAGCACTGACCGGAGGAGCTCCAGTCAGTGCTTCAGCTGAGGACTGAATGATGTCAGGGGCTCACATCATCAGGCT
This sequence comes from Shinisaurus crocodilurus, assembly GCA_021292165.1. Classification (NCBI taxonomy): domain Eukaryota; kingdom Metazoa; phylum Chordata; class Lepidosauria; order Squamata; family Shinisauridae; genus Shinisaurus; species Shinisaurus crocodilurus. The sequence continues at coordinate 31,340,066 of CM037880.1, read as the reverse complement.
CACAGAAGACTGTGTGCGTGCGGGGGGGGGGATCATCCAGCACCCCACCTAATTCTAGTTTCCCCATCCCTGGCCTAAGAAAGCTGATTGAACACTCATCTGGCCAACAATCTTTTTCAGTAGGAGGAGGGGGCAGCGGCAGCACACACTCGCCGTTCACCACGGGCCTAAGGTCCAGTGTGAAGTGGAAAATCCACATGGAGGTCAGTTTTTTAATCATCCTCACCCCCTCTCCCATATTTTAGGGGAAATACTGCAGAAAAGGGAAGGAAATAGAGAGTCAGGCAACCAAGCCAGAGTTAAACTTGGACATAAGTTTATATAGGCTTCCCCCCCTGCCCGCCGCCTCTTGCCCAACGACTCATGTCCAGTGTACACACAAGTAATTCCTCTAAGAGGCACAGATATTCTCTCCCTTCTCCCTGCCCTTTCAACGCCCATCTTCCCTGTAGGCAGTGCTACCGTGTGCCCTTGTTCCCACATGTATCCGGACTCACATTTATATACGTGCCCTTGACTAGCACGGACATATTGGGATCTGTGCAGAAATGTGCAGTACGCGTGGCAGATGGTACACTGTATGTAGACAAACTGGGGGAATTAGTTCACCAGCTAAGATGCAGATGAAAGCATTGAGGTTTCATTGTGCCATAAATGTGTACAGTAATACTTTGGATTGCAAGTAACTTGGTCTGAGAGCGTTTTGCAAGACAAGCAATTTTTTAAAATAAATTTTGGACTTGATAAACAAGCGACGTCTTGCAATACAAGTGTAGGGATGCAACCGCTCGCCTCGAGCGGGCATAGCGGGCCAAAATCAGCCCCGCTCACGCCTGCCAGAGACTCGCTTTGATATAAGAGTGTTTTGGATTACAAGCACGGTTCCGGAACGAATTATGCTCACAATCCAAGGTACTACTGTATAAAGGGAAAGTATTGATTAATATACCACACCCAAGCACTGGACCGGAAGACTACTCCCTTATGTTTCCTGCCAGCGGTGACAGAACAACAGCAGATGGTCTGGGAGTTATGCTTTGCCAAATAAGGAGCAGGGAAATGGTAAGGCAGTACTTGGAGTCCTACATGCAACAGGGTACCTTGAGTTTCAGTGGCATAGGATGGGCCACACAAGGGGTAGAACAGAGCGATTTAGAATGGTAATAGGAGAAAGAGGAAAAAAATCTCAGAGCAGGTATATTTACCTGTTTCCAAGGAAGTGGGAACACAAAGGGTTTCACATCCTAGTTAGTCACAGTCACTTGGAAACTATGATGAACAGTGGCTATTGGGGTTTCTCGAGCTTCTGGATATGCACTTAATGCCTAAATAAAGTCTGTGCCTGCATGGGAACGAAGACCACTGTATGCACAGTAATCTTCAGTCCCATGGAGACCAAGGCTGATATAGGTGATGATGGGCGACCGACAGCAGAATGAACTATTATTAGCAACTCCCGAGTCCCGCAGGGTGAGGAATGCGGTTCAAAAACTTGGAACGGAGAGCAATATGGCATTGTCTCTCCTTGGTCCCTAACTAACCCGAGGAACATAACAAACATGGGGAAAGGCTACGTGAGGATCCTGTGGAAACTCTAACAATGTTCTAAGCTCCTAGCTTGGCTACAGGATAGATAAATAATAATAATAATAATAATAATAATAAATGTTTATTTATAACGCCCCTTACAACAAAGGGCGGGACATATAACATATACAGTAAACATAACAATACAATAAAATAACCAACACCAAACAGTTACAGTAATGAATCCCAGCAACCACCACATTAGCCCAACCACTCATTCTGGCTGACTAAAAAGATACGTCTTTAATCCCGTACGAAAGTGGGAAAGATCCTCCTCCAATCGGAGGCCCACGGGAAGCCTGTTCCATAAACCACAGAGCTTCAAGCCAACAATCCTTAACAGTAACAATGCTTAGTCTCACTGTGAGGTACAGGGCTTCCTGGGTCCTGAGTGGAAACACAACATCTGTGGCCCCAATTTGTGGTTGGGTAGCACCACTGAAACAGACGTTGTCTAAACACCGCAGCGGGTGCTTCACGGGGGCAAAGCTCTATCTGGGTATACACAGCTGTCGAGCTAGCAAAGTAGTACAAGCGGGAAGGAAAGCTCTTGTCCTGGAAATGTATGTTCAACGCCAGGGCAGGAGAGGGAGGTAGTGCTCGGAGCAAATCATGGGGAATGGGCAGCTTGCCTGGCAAAGCATCCAAGTGCCTTAACAAATTTAATTGTTCTTGAATCTCAATATATGGGAATTTTTTTGTCTTGTCTTATGATTAGAATGTTGTGAGTGGAATGCAGGGTGAACACCAACATTGTAACTGAACTCTTTAATAAAAGGTATATTCCAGTTCCGGCGTGTAGACAGAGACCTCAGAATTGCAGCCACTGTGCTTTCTGTGCCAGGGAGGGGGAATGGGCCAACCTCATATCCCCCCTCCCAAGGTCATAGCAGTGTCTACAGCCTCCGGAGGGGGGATCCAACATATCCTATGGTCCTTGGGACACTCTCCCGGTGACCATAGAATTGCTCTGTTAATTCAGTATTCAGGATCCATCAGAGTCCAAGCCTTTCTGTTTTGCCTGTGATTTACATATTCCTCATTCCCGGTTTCTGCTTTGCTGAATTGGGCCATGTCCCCCCACCCCCAGCTGGATTCTAGCTGCCTGAGAGATCTCTTGAACCACAGTAATGCTTTACTTTTTCAGATGTATTTAGCTCTATCAAACAGTCTCCTGTTAATGAACATATTTGATGACTTCTTTATTCGGAAGAGAAGGCAGTAATAAAAGTAATTTGTATTCCTTCAGAAGGGAGAGACTTTGATCGTGCATCACTTTTTTTCTTTTCTTTTTTTTTACTGTTTGTTGGAACTGAACCTTTGTACTTTCTGCTGCAACTTGCTTTTGACTTGCCCCACTTTCTTGTTTTCAAAACTGCCCAGCCACACTCCATCTTTGGATGACAGTTCTGAGGAGGTGAGCCAAAGGTCAATTCTATAATAAATTTGGTAAGGAGGTGAAGAGATGTAAATTACATTGTAAATAAAGGTTTCCGTGTCATTGCAGCTAGTTTTAGAAAGCTTTTAAAAAGGCCTTCTTGCATTTTGCTGGTGATACATGGCACTCTCATTTGACATTTTGTTCTTTGATGAAGATACCCAATATAAAAACTGGACTAAAACTGGAGGGGGTGGTGCATTTTGTGAAAAGTCACATACATGGAACACCCCCTGCTTCCTATTTCAGTCATTCTTTGGGGTTCATTGTGAAACTGGACACAAATGTTTAGCCATCCAGAGGATGAGAGCAGGGAGCATCTCCCTCAGTCTGTGATGTCTTTATGAAGTCATTGTGTGGTCATATCTGAATGATGATGACATCTGATTTGCTGGGATTCCTTTAGGAAAAAGTGCAGTTTGTTGTTGTTTTTATTGTTAAATTTATTTATTTATTTATTTACAGCATTTGTGTGCCGCTGCATATCTAGACAGATTCCAGAGCAGTGAACAATTAAAAAAAAAAAAAAGATAAAAGAATAAAAACAGTGCATTAAAAACAGAATAACGTTAAAACCATGACTGGTCAGCAAGGAAGTCTTACCGAAACAAAGACGTATTCAGCAGACACCAAAAACAACACAGTGTTGGAGCCTGTCTGACCTCCAGAGGCAGGGAGTTCCATAGAAAGGGGGCCACCACTCTGAAGGCTGTTCTCAGTGGACTCCAGTCGGGGCATAGCTCCATGTGGAACCACCAGGAGAATGTCCTCCGATGACCTCTGTGACTGGGCACTCTCAGGTATCCTGGTCCCAAGTTGTTTAGAGCGAAGATGTTAAATGGCACCAAAGCTGCAAGTCAGTGCAGCAAATAGGGATCAGTACTTCTTAATTTGTTCATAAATGATCTGGAGTTAGAAGTGAGCAGTGAAGAAGTCCAAACATATCTCTCTAACCTGAATGATTGGGCAACAAAATGGTCAGTGTATTTTAATGTAAGTCAGTGTAAAGTTATACACATTGGGGAAAAGCATCCTAACCACATATACACTGATGGGGTCTGAATTGGTAGTGACTGACCAGGTAAGTGATCTTAGAGTTGTGATGGATAGCTCAATAAAAACATTGATTGTGAAAAAAAATTCCATGTCAGGGATCATCAGGACAGGGACTGGAAATAAAAAAGCCAATATCATAATGCGTTTATACATATCTATGGTGAGACCACACGTGGGATACTGTGTATAGTTCTAGTTGCTGCATCTCAAAAAGGATATTGTAAAACTGGAAAAGGTGCAGGAAAAAGGCAACCAAAATAATCAAGGGGCTGGAGCAACTCCCATATGAGGAAATGTTACAATGTTTGAAACTTTTTACTTCAAAAAAGGGGACATAAAAGAGGAGTATAAAATTATACATGGTGTGGAGAGACTGCATAAAGTTTTTCTCTGTCTCTCATAATATTAGAACCTGGGGTCATCTAATTAAGCTCAGTGTTGGGAGATTCAGGATAGACAAAAGGAAGTACTTCTTAACATATACTTAAATTACGGAATGGCCATGATGATATGGTGATGGCCATTAGCAGATGACTTCAAACAGGGATTAGACAATTTCATGGAGGATAAAGCTATTCATGACTAGTAAGCATGTAGCTGTCATGACACCTCCAGGATCAGAGGCAGCATGCTGTGGAACGACAGTGGAAGAAGGCTATTGCCAATCATGTCCTGCTTCTGGGGCAACTGGTTGGCCACAGTAGGAAACAAGATGCTGGGCTAGATAGTCCTTTGGTCCCGGTTCAGCTGGTTTATGCTTAAGTTCTTACTGATGTTTACAATTCTTTCAAAATGGCTTAGGTTTTGAGAAACCTTTGCCATGTAGCTTTGTAGCTGCCGACAAAACAGCTAGGTATCTCTAGGAAATGCAGGTGTTTCATTCTAGTCTGGGACTGTAGCAATTGGTGTCATTCCCATCAGTATAGTGTGGCTATTGATCAGATTTTTTTTTAAATGAGCTGTTGTGTTTGGTCACGTCTATTAGGAATGTTGGCAATTAGAAACAACACACCAGCTGTTAGACTTGTTGACAGAAATAACCAAGCTGTTGACAATAATATGACTGGATTATCTTTTCCCTCCTGGTATGACCATCTAGATCAGGTGGCCAGACATCAGGCTTGCAGGATCTACTTTGTTTTTTATTAGGAACCTGAGGTCCACCAACTGGAGCCCTAGTGCAAAAGACATACACTTAGCATTCTGAGTGCAGGAGCTTGTTTTGAGTACCAGAACTGAATGGAGCTCATAGTCCTTCGACACAAAAATCCACTCCTGGTTCCCTGAAGCTTTCTTTATTTCAGCAGTACATTTCAGGGAATGAGGGGGGTCATTTTATTGCTACAATTGTTAAAACAATTGGGAATTAAAAATCTTTGGTGATTTACTGTAAATTATCCAGTATATTCAGATCTACCTTCGGCTCACCCCTGCTCCAGTTCATGCCACTGACAAGCTTTACTACTGCTAATATTCTGCTCACTCCTTAGATAAATATAGAGTGTTTGAGTTTCCAGGCTTGTCAGTTCTAGTGCCTTTCACAGCTGCTTTTTTCTCCCTCAAAAGTTCCCCCCCCTAGGAATTCGTGCCCACTGTACCAATAAGATCACGGAGAACCATTTTTCTTTTAGTCTCTTGCTTTTTGATGTAGAATAAAAGGAAAAGAGGCCATTATCTTCTGTTCCCCCCCTTCTTTGAAATGTGACAGCAAATGTGTTGGTATAAAGTGATGTTCATCAAAGGCTTGCCAATTGTATTCAGATTTCACTTATCACTGTAAAGGAAGTTAAGATTGATACCTTTTTGGGGTGGGGGGTTTTTTGCTGAAGCTCATGGTAAATTAGTCTTTGGTGCCTGACTCAAACTATCAAGAACAAAATGATTTGGAGATATGACAGACCAGGCTGATACTGCAGACGTAAAATTAGATGGAAATATTTTAAAATGAAAGCACTACTAATAGATTATTTTTGTGCAGAAGAAGCGCCTTTCCTTTGTTCTGCACAAAATAGATAAAGGCTATATTTACTGGCTGAGAATTATGGGAGTTGCAGTCCAACACATCTGGAAGGTACCAGCTTGGGGAAGGCTGTTGTAGACTGTCTTGGCTATCAAAAGCTAGGGTGGACACAGGAAGGGGGGAAAGGGAAGGAGGAGGAGTTGAGTTGACTCCTCCTTCCTTTATTTCTTCATTGTCCAGCATGGAAATTATTAGTCACAATTGCTATATGGAAACTCCCATGGGCAGAGGCAGCTTTCTAGGGAGCAGCAGTGGGACAGGGCTATTGTCTTCATGCCCTGCTGTTGGGCTTCCTGGAAGCTTCTGGTTGTCCACTATGGGGAACAGTATGCTGGATTACATGGACCTTCAGTTCTTACATATGAAACCAGAAGGACTAGAATGATTATCTAATATGAAACCAATTCTTTTCATGCTGTTCTTGTACCTTCATTATGGTATACCATAGGAAGCTTCTCCCTCACTACTACCTGAAAAATGCAGTAAGCTGACAGTCCATTTACCAAGTGGCAAATTACCACAAGAGGCTACTTGTAGAGCAAACCTATTCATGTCTAATCAGAAGTAGTCATGGGGCTTACTTCCAAGTAAGTGTGTATAACAAGGGTGCAGAACTACAGGCTTGGGGGCCAAATCTGGCCCATCCCGGGTTCCCAAGATGGCCACACCCTTTCCCCTGGCCACTAATCGTTTGGTGGTTTCCTGGCTTTTGTGCAGTTTTTTCCCATTCTAAAAGGTTGAAATGTCTCCCCTAAGACTTCGTTACTGGCAGTAAGAGCTTTAAGCTATAATATGCTGGTATTTTTGGAATTTACTTCTCAATTTGTGTCCCAGTCTTCCTGTTAAAGTGGGGCCAACAACTGTCATTGTTGGCCCCAGATTGCCATACATCTGATCTTGATAACGCTATTTGTATGTCATTTGCCAAAACTGTGTGTTTGCACATGCGGAAGGGGACGGGAGTTCTGAACACGTTAGGAAAAACACACAATGGCATTGGATAATAATTATCACTTAATCAGATCTAAAATATTAAAGTTCCTGAATATTTCTCCCCAAATGAAGAAGGAGGCTGATAATTGAGAGAGAATGGAGGCAACTAGAGAGGATGCAACCCTTGGCTTCAATGTGAGTGGTGCCCAGATTCTGCTAAGAGACGAAACTAAAAGACTGAACTGTTTGGGAACAAACAGTGATAACAAGAGGAAATTTCTTAAAATAACAATGAGGGGATTAGTTAAAAGGAAGTTGAAAGGGACAGTCGGAGGGATCAGATCGCTTCAGGACACTTGGAGGTCATTTAAAACAATAGAAGCTGAGATGCAATGTATTTCACATATTAGAAAAGGTACAATCAAGTCTAAGAGGATGCCACTGGAGTTAATGAGCAGAGTGAAGGAAGCTACAGAAGACAAGAAGCCCTCTTTTAAAAAGTAAAATCTTTCCCAAATAATGAAAATAAGAAGGAGCATAAACTGACAAAACAAATGTAAGTTTTTGTGGTGAGGAAATGGCTCTTTGTGGTCAACCGATATCTTACTTCCCATAATTTTAGAGGTTCTTGTCACAGCATTGCTTCTTGGGGGAGATACAAGCCTGTGCCCATCTTTTAAAAGTTGCAACATTATAGCCCAGCTGAAATCCAGGACTGAAAAGTTATGGTGTCTTTGGTGTGGCATTGGCACTTGTCAGTATGTAACTTGATGTCCTTATGGAGTCAGTTCAAAAGTCCTTCCAGGGCATATGAAGTTCACATTCTCAGACCTTCATTTGAGTTTTGTTAACCATTAAAGAATGGTTTCCATAGCCTTTTGAAGTCAGTGCAAGTTTGGTTCCTGCCAGATGTCACCCCATAGATGGGGGTTTAATTGCCAGAAAATCAGGCTTTTGGTTTGCCAGCAAAGAAGCCAAATGGAAAGACTTTTTTTTTTCATGCCAATTTTGTTGTTCTTGCCGTTTTAGTCAAAAGTTTAGTCTTCAAAAAGTCCTTTTATTGGAGTTCTTGCTCAAAATCACACTTGTGGGTGGGAAACAGAGATTTTCTTTGAAAATGTTGTTTATGTTAGTTTTGGCATCCTGAATTTGAAAATTAGAGCATATGACCTTTTGACTTTTTACTATAAGTAGGTAATGCCCTTGGCATTTTGGATTGTTCGTTTTCTGGAAAGAAAAAAGAATGTCAAAGGCTACAAGAAATGCCATGAATGGCCATGTGCTTTACGGGAAACACTGACTAATTTAATCTTTTAACATCTGCACTGAACCAGTAAACAGCTGTTGATCTTCAGCAGAGGAAGAAAAAAACAAAGAGTTTGCAGACAGTTGTAGTACATATGCATGTTGTTGTTTTATGGAGGACATAAAATATGTTAATTATTTCTAGTCCATCCTCTATATTGTGGTGAATTGATTTTTTCCCCTCTTTGTGATCATTGCAGAGGATTCAGAGAGGTGCTAATCATGGGAGTCTATCAGCAGCACTTCCAATAAAAATGTAAATTCACTGATTGCAAGCCAGCAGTTTCCATCATTTGTTTATTAATTGCATGTGTAGCTTTGAATGTGCTAAGGGATGACAAATGGCCCAATTTTGTCAGGACAGGGCAGAAAATCACTCTCATACCTTGATTCAAAATGACCACACCCCTGTCTGGACCGAGCCATTTCCTAAATTCATAAAATAAAGAGGGGGGAAATCTATATTCGGTGGCTGGTTTACTCTTCACTCTCTGAGTAAATATATATAAGAATATAAATATAAGTAAATATATATAAGAATATATATATATATATATATATATATATATATATATATATTCTTATAAATATATATATATATATAAGAATATAAATATATTCTTAACTCTTAACTAAGAATATATATTCTTATATATTCATATATATATATATATATATATATATGAATATAAATATATTTTTAACTCTTAACTCTTAACTCATGAGAGCCAGTGTGGTGTAATGGTGAGAGTGTTGGACTGGGACTCGGGAGATCCGGGTTCTAGTCCCCGCTCAGCCATGAAACTCACTGGGAGACTTTGGGCCAGTCACTCACTCTCAGCCTAACCTACCTCACAGGGTTGTTGTGAGGATAAGATGGAGAAGAGGAGGAGGAGGATTATGTAAGCTGCCTTGAGTTCCTTGCAGGAAAAAAGGCGGGGTATAAATATAATAAATAAATAATAAATAATAGATTTTTTGACTTGCCACTTATTAAAATTTGCACGAATAACTGTGAGTATATGCTACATACTCCAGGGTAATTTTATTACATTCTGTGCTTTGGATTTCTCTGTGTTCTTATTCATATTTAACATAATGTCATCCCAGCGTGACTTGTCTTTTCCCCATTGAACATTTCTTCTGAATACGTCTTGATGGGCTAAGATCATACATTTATCCATGTATGCATGCATGTGCATTTGTACACACAAACAAACGTATTTGTACATTTACATACAGAATTGACCTGGACCAAAAGTTAGAGTTCTCCAGAATTTGGTAAATTGCCATGTGGTGGTACAATCGGAAGAAACCTATCAACATGCAAAAATGGCAGTTAAATGCTGCATTGCTGTAACTTTCTTATATAAAAATGAACATAAGAATTGGGCCTTAGTCAGGTCCACTGAAGAGGCCACTGGCATTTGTCAAGTGCCATATTGTCAAGTAGGCAACAGTCAACTGCTGCTTGACATGAACTTGGAATCTGTTAAAATTCTCAATTTGTCCTGTTGACCACTGTCTTTAAAATGCCTAGTTTTGAGAGATCTTTGTTACCTTTTACACTTCACTTTGTCCCAGTCACTCCCTCATCCTCTTCATCCACATGGTCATTGTGTTCATAGACTGATCCCTTGAAAGGTTCTCTGCTTAGAAGGATTTATTTCTGCCAAACAGTTCTTTGAATCAGCTTTTTCAGACTGTTATCAAGCTTTACCAAGATACCCTGAGAACATTTATCAGTCCTGATAATGATATTTAAGACAAAATGCTTACTATGCCCAGGCTTCTGTCACTCAGACCATAGGAAGAGGCAACTGAACTCTCAAAATAAGTGAGCAGTTGCTTCCGCCGCCCCCAGTCCCTTTAGACACTGTATATGTAATTTAAATTATTCATATGACTCTTGTTGTCTGACTCTTCAATTTGCTCTGAAATGTTAATCATGGTTTTGCCTTAACTCTGCATCCTTTGATCTAAAGATGTCTGTTTTTCTACTCTATCATTCTGATTGTTTTCATATTGGGCAATGCCATTTTAGATACACTTTCGGTTTTACTGGCTTCTGATTGTTTTGATCCAAAATATTTAATTTGCTCAGTACTCTGTTCCAGATGTTTCATTTCAGAAAGAAAGATATTGCTTAGATTGTCAAGGAACTATGATGAAATTGCTTTCATAATACTTTGTGTCAATACCTTGCACAGCCAAATTATTTTTAGCTCCTGTTTGTACAATTTTAGCGTCTTTTCCCTTCCCATCCTCCAAACATGCAGTTAATTAACAATGTAAATTAATTCAGACAATTTTCTAATTACAAAACAAATAACCAGTCATTTAAAATGATCAAAGCAAAAAGCAAAAAAATAAAAAAATAAAATGGCTTGTATCCTATGTTAGTCTAACTTAAGCCCCATTCATTTCAATGGGTCTACTCTAAGTAGGACTAACTTGTTTGGATACAACCCAATGACTACACCATTAATCAATTACTCAATTAGACTTAGAGATCCCTAACAATTACATTAACCCTCTGTTGGCTCTGCCTCCATGGCCCACAGTGCAAGCACAGCTGAGCCAAAGCAGCTGGTCAGGTGTCCAGCTCTATAGTGTTCTTGTTTGCTCATTCTGTGAAGTGGAGGAGTGCAAGGAGCTGTTGCTCATTCCTCCTCCACCTCCCATGATGTAACTGCACGGAATGGGCTGAACCGACACAGGAACAGGACAACAGCAACAGTAATATCAATCAAAGAATAAGGAAGCTAGCTGAACTACTGGCCCAGCCAGGGTGTCACCCCATCCATGGAGTGCCCAGCCAGCAGTTGGCTGGTTTGCTTTCTATCCTTGGTTTGGATTGAATCACAGTGCGTGTCCTTCAGATCTGAAGAGAAAGCCAGCTGGCAGACACACCTGGCCCTGGATTTCTCTCTTGGGCAGGCAGTGGGGTATATCACTGAGTGGAAGCAGTGGTGGGCAGGCCTGTGGGTAGCTGCTCTGCTCCGCTCCACAGCCCAGCTGGAAGGCCAACCCGGCTGCGGCATTCTCTTTTGGGCTGCTGTGGGTGGCTGGCTGGCCGGCCAGCAGCAGTGGGGGAAGGACCAGTGGCTGGCAGAGATGACTGGAGGGTCTGTGGGTGGGGCAGGGTGTGCATGTGCCTTCTCCGCTGCCCTCCCAATCCAACTTGCTTTACAGCAGGGCTAGCCCTTTTCATGAAGTGGCAGCCAAAGTCAACCACAAAGGGTGGTAGAACAATTATGTTAATGTTGTTTTATTTTATTTGTAAATGTATGAGTTGCCGTTTGGCCCAACTAAGGCCTCCAAGGTGACTTACAGTTAAAGCTTGCAACAATTCAAAAACTTTATCCTGACTCAAATGCTGTCTTATAGAAGGCATAACTAGGGTTGTCTCACAGGAAAGCAAGAAATTGTGGGTTTTTAAAAGAACATTATTGAGATTGAGCTAGTACAGGACAGATTTGGATTGCGGTGGCAAAAAACCAAGAATTTCCCTTCTAGAAGAATCAGTGAAAAGGCAATCATATAGCCTTCCCCAACCAGGTGCTGCCCAGAAATGTTGGACTACACCTCCCATCATCCCCAGCCAACATGGGAAGGCTGTTATAATACTTGATTTAAGAACCTTCAGGTGTTGCAATTATGATCTGAAAAGGTTTTTAAAAGTTTTAACGAAGTTATGTGCTTTGTAATATGCCTGGATACCTGAGGCATTTTTAGTCCTCTCAGAGGTTAGTTCAGGAGAGACAAACTTTCAGATTGACCCACAATACTATACTCTGGTTTCTCTTCAGATTATATAAATCTTTTGCCTTTTACTCTGGACCCACAATACTAAATTTCTTCTCCTGATTAAATTGTTTAGGTGGCAAGTTGGTGCCTCCCCATCTCCTACATATATTGGCTTCACATATATGAAGAGAAGCACATGCTAGCTCCAGCCATTGGCCAGAAGACAGAGTCAATGGGAGGTTACACACCCTGTCTGCAACGAAGAGCACAACAGCAAGGGCCAGCTCCATCAATTGACCAACAGGCCTGTGGCTTACGCTGGCTCAGTTTGTCTGAGCGTGGAAAGCTAAGCAGGGTCAGGCCTGGTTATTACTTGGATGGGAGACCCCTCCTCTAGTTTCCTGCATTGAGCAAGGGGTTGGACTCGATAGTCTTGTAGGCTCCTTCCAACTCGATGAAATCTATGAATCTATAATCTATGGAGCTGCTGCATAGGAACATGGGAAGTTGCCTTATATCGAGTCATCCATCTCTCTCTGTGTGTAGGCGATCACTCGTGACCGAGTAGGATTGTCTTCCAGGATAAAATTACAAAAAGAAAATTGTAAAAAGAGGAAAATGTAAAAAAAATTGTGTAGACTCTAGCAATGGGTCCGTGGTTGTAGGAGGCCAATTCTAGATCCACACAGCTTCCCACAGTGAGGACACAGGTTACCAGATGGAAGATGGTCCTGTAGCCCAGTATTGTTGACACTGACTGCCAGCGGCTGTCCAGGGTTTTGGGCAGGAGATTTTCCAACCCTACCTGGAGACACCAGAGATTGAACCCGGGACCTTCTGCATGCAAAGCAGGCACTCCTACCACTGAGCTACAGCCACTCCTTGGGGAGCTTCCCCACTCCTTGCTAGAAAGAACATTTGGCTACAAGTTGCCCTTGAACTGCAGAGCTGAAGGAAACCACAGTGTGGTACTATCTATCAGCCAGAGGTCTGAGGGCTGCTGGATAGTGTGTGTGTTTCTGTTACTGCAGAGTGTTATAAGCTGCCTTGAGGATCATTTGATCTAAAGTCAGGGTATAAATCTTGTAAATTATAGGTGAAAGAAATAGGTAGTGAAAACTAGACTGAAATATCTGAATTTTGTTTTTGAAGTGATGTAAACAGGGTTTTCTATTATTCAAACTTTTATTAATTTTGAAAATTAAGTTTAGCCCAGGGGGGACTCAACAACAGCAGCATACTATTAATTCAGTTTCAATAATAATAGAGGATTTTCAAATAGCATTACTCTAGCAAAAGGGGTTTCCTACATTTACCTTCTCTTAATTATATTTTTTATAAGTTTCTATTCATAAAACAATTTTCAACTTTTATCAAGTAAAAAAAAATTAAACATTTTGCTTGTCTTGCAAAACGCTCTCAGACCAAGTTACTTGCAATCATAGGGTGCAACCCTATGCAAGTTTAGACAGAAAAAAGTCTACAACTCCCAGCATGCTCCAGCCAGCATAGCTGGCTGGGGCATGCTGGCAGTTGTAGGGCGTTTTTCTGTCTAAACTATTGCACCTTTAAAGTAGTAAAAAGAAACCAAAATTAGCAAAAATTTACTCATTATAATATTTTAAATTAATCTGAAATGCATTTAGAGCACAATGCTATACAGTAATACCTTGGATTGCAAGCAGAATGATCCAACCGGCAGCTGAAAATTGATTCCTTTAATCAATTATTGTCATCAACCTGGCAGTATTTCATGAAGCTCTGTAGAGAAAAGTACAGTAATACCTTGGATTGAGAGCATAATTCGTTCCAGAACCGTGCTTGTAATCCAAAACACTCTTATATCAAAGCGAGTCTCTGGCGGGCGTGAGCGGGGCCGATTTCGGCCAGCTACGCCCGCTCGAGGCGAGCAGTTACATCCCTACGGCTTGTCTTGCAAGACCTTGCTCGTTTATCAAGTAAAAAAAAATTAAAAATTTTGCTTGTCTTGCAAAACGCTCTCAGACCAAGTTACTTGCAATCCAAGGTATTACTGTACATGTCTACTTAGTAGTAAGTCCTGTTCAGTTCAGGGGGGCTTACTTCCAGGTCAATGGGTTGCAGCCTTAATCTTTAATCTTCCAGAACCCTATCTCTTTGCCACTGATTTAGAATTAGCTCTGATGTAATATTTATTGTAGGTTAAAGATGGTTCCATATGTAAACAGTTTGGTTGTGTGTGTGCATGTGCATGCACATACATACACACAAACACACACGATAGTCCTATTTATACATATATTTTCTAGGCAGCTTATTTGTTAGGATAAATAAATAAATAAATAAAGGATTTATAATTTTGATCTTTGTTTTTTTCAGCATTTGGGTTTCTTGCTGGTACCTTTTTAAATCCCACATCCGATTCCACACTTGTCACTTATTTCCACTGCAGTGTTTATTTTATTTTCTTTTATTTTTCTTTTATTATTTATTTATTTATTTATATATTGCTCCATATTCCGGGGTGGAGATTTTGGAGCGGTGAACAATAAAGGATAAAACAGATAAAAGACTAAAACAATATGTTAAAAATAAAATCAATAAAACTGTGGCTGGTTAGTTCAGGATGGCTTCCTGAAATAAGAGTGTTTTCAGGAGGAGCCGACTGTTGGAATATGTGATGAGAAGATGTGTCAACTCTGCAGAGAGCGTTTTTTAAAGTTGACTGCCCATTGAAGGGTTAAGATAGACTGTTATAGTCTAGTTAAAGGGCAAAGGCGTAAACCAAACTTCTCTGAGAAGTCAGGGAGCAGGGTTCAGTGGAGCAAAGCACTTAGTGGTATCAGGAGGGAATGCTGGATGTTGCCAAGCAACAAGTTAGAAATTCCATTCATTCATTCATTCATTCATTCTCTCTCTCTCTCTCTCTCTCTGACAAGTCCTACAGTTAACTGATTTAACTGACACTTGTTAGGTTTTAAGCAAAGGGACTTGACCTGTGTTTTCCTTTCCTCACAGAATAAGTAACACTGAAGAAGCTGAACTTGCAAAGTCTGTAACCATCAAGCTTATAGTACCTAAGAAATCTTACGTTACTGCTATTTAGTTTTAAAGCATCTACTTAGAAATGAGTCTACTTAGTGTGTGTGCATTTTGGGGATGAAATCTGCTGCTGCTATTGTGCTCTGCCAGCACCAAAAACAACTCAGTGTTGGCATCTGCCTGACCACCAAAGGCAGGGAGTTCCAGAGAAATGGAGCAGCTACGCAAAAGGCTCTTCTCTAGGGTGGACTCCAGTCAGGCCATAGGTCCATGTGGAACCTCCAGGAGCATGCTATCCAATGACCGAGCAGGTTGGTAAGGGAGAAGGCACTCTCTCAGGTTGGTGTTATGCTGGGCATTGTTTTCAATAGAGTTTCATAGGGCAGAGGGTGGGCAACATCCTGGGTTCTGGGAGCCAGTTCCCCACCCCCAAACTCACCAGGTGCTGCACCCCACTGCTGTTTCACTGCCAAATTTTGACGGCAAATTTGGTGGGGCAGTAGCGGCTGCATGCAGCCTATGGGCCATGTGTTGCCCATCCATGGTCTAGGAGTTCATAAGCATGCAATTCATTCTATATGTTTCCAGCAGAGTATCTAAGCACATATTTGCAACTCATTGGAGGCAATACATTAAAACACATGCCTCAGGTTAAGCCAGTAGCCACTTTAGTATGTGCCGTAGCCCATGAAATTTGATTTTGGTTTAATAGTACATAATGGTAAGTTAGTTCCCTCCAGTGCAGCATAATTATAGACCAAAGGTGGTGTCATTTTAATATATAGCAAGTCCCCATGGGATAGATCCTATTAGCTTCATAATATAATTATCATTTTCCCACAGTTGACTAGCAGTGTGCGATGGATGCCTGCTGTTGATTGGCAGAGTCAGAATTATTATTATTTATTTATTTATTTATTTATTATATTTATACCCCGCCTTTTTTCCTGCAAGGAACCCAAGGCGGCTTACATAATCCTCCTCCTCCTCTCCATTTTATCCTCACAACAACCCTGTGAGGTAGGTTAGGCTGAGAGGCAATGACTGGCCCAAAGTCACCCGCTCGCTGCCAAGATTGCGAGCTGGGCTGGCCCCACCTACCCAACTTCAGTGCATTGCACTTGTACGTCTGCGAGGGGATTGCTACACATGAGCAGCTGCCCACATGTAGGCTCTCCACGCGATCACGACTCCCGATGGTGCAAGGGTCTTGATCGCATGAAGCTCTTCTGTGTGAGCAGCTGACATCCACGTTCCAAGACATCCACGTTCAATGTGTGGCCATTGGAGATGGAGCCAGGAGGCGCAGCCCTCTTCCCTTTCATCACACGGAGCCTCTTCATGTGGATAACATGAAGAGGCTCCATGTGGGTAACACATGAAGGGGGCTAGGGATGTGGGGCAAACTTTTAAGGGGTTGGATCTGGGTAGTTGTCTGTATTTGGCAGGAGAGAAGGGAGTCGGGGCAAGTGCAAAGACATTTGGGCTGGAGTTTTTCATTGAGGGTTTTTTTTTTTTTTGGAAGGAATATATTATTACCTTGGGAAGGCTTAGAAAGGAGTCGGGGAATGGAGAATGTTTCCCCTTCACTATGTGGATGCGGTAGTACAAGCCAAAGAGATAGAATTTGCCCGCATATGCAGTAGCAGCATATGCAGTCAAACAGACCAGCGTTCAAGTCTAACAGAAAGTAGATGACTCACAATGAATAACTGAGCACATGGATTGGTTCTTTTCAGAGCTTCCCTACTTTGTACGCTATTCTTTTTCTGTAAAGGAGTCGTATATGGGAAGAGTGGTTCAGATGGCACTTTTCTGCATGTGTCTGTATGGCAGCATTGTGAATGTTGTGTTTCTGTGAATGTGGATTGTGAGCTATTGATTGAACCTGGAAGATTAACCAAACAGATGGCACACACACACACACACACACACACAAACACACTGGAAATAAGCTCTGGAAATGCAAGACTGCCAGTCCTGGAATTGAAAACAGGTGGTCGTAAAATTTCCTCCTGGAGAACTGGCATCTGTATCTAATCAGTAGCTGTACAGCCTTGGTCAGGCTCAAATTAGGTTCATTATCAACTACAATTTGAGTATCTAACAGAGATGGTAGAGCTGTATTTAATTAAGATTTCATTGTACAGTACAAAAAATAACTGATCACTTTAAATTCTGATTTGTCTTCTCCAATGATTTTAGCTGAATCTATAATCCAATTTTTTTGGGGGGGTAACAAAACTCATTTCATTATAGCTTTGTCAATATAGTAATACCTTGGATTGCAAGCATAATTCGTTCCGGAACTGTGCTTGTAATCCAAAACACTCTTATATCAAAGCGAGTCTCTGACGGGCGTGAGCGGGGCCGATTTCGGCCCGCTCGAGGCGAGCAGTTACATCCCTACAACTACTTGTATTGCAAGACGTCGCTTGTTTATCAAGTCAAAATTTATTTTTAAAAAATGCTTGTCTTGCAAAACGCTCTCAGACCAAGTTACTTGCAATCCAAGGTATTACTGTATAAGCAGGGGTCCAAAGACCCACTTTGGTATGCCTAATGGAATTATTGTCTTTTTTCTTGTCTTTGAACAGACTTCCAAACCATATTGTAAGCTGCTGCCCAATCCTGAGGTTCAAAAGTGGTTTGACACATGGCATAGTGGGCAACAGGTTTTTTAAAAAAATGCCAGCCCAAGTTATCTTTGGACATGTGGAGCTAGTTGTGTGGTCACTTGGATCTCTGCCAATGGTTCTGTAGGCTGGTAGATCATAGTTCTTTCCAGAGTTTTTCCTAAGTGTTGTGGGCATGGTAATGGACTAGGTGAGGACAAATAGACTCAGTACACACAAGATGGAAGTACTCTTGGTCAGTGAGCCATTCATCCAGGTAAATGGAGTTTCAGCTTGCTCTAGACTGGGTCACACTCCCCATAGGATCAAGTTCACAGTCTAGGGTTGCTGATTGAACTAGCATATCATTTGTTCATTTATTTATTTAAAATATTTTTATATTGCCCTTGAGGCAAGGCCTCTTCAATGCAGTTTGCAAAGTAACATTTTAAAATAATCAAATACAGTCATGCCTTGGATTGAGAGCATAATTCGTTCCGGAAACGTGCTTGTAATCCAAAACACTCTTTTATCAAAACGAAATCCCCCAAAAAAAATTTGTACAGAGATTTTTAATTTAAGCCGTACTACAGTACTTGTATTGCAAGACGTCGCTTGTATATCAAGTCAAAAATAATTTAATAAATATTTAAAAATTTGCTTGTCTTGCAAAACGCTCTCAAACCAAGTTACTTGCAATCCAAGGTATTACTGTATAACAGTCACTGTAGCATTAGAGGCTCAAGTGACCTCTGTGGCTCTAAGTGATATGCCAGCAACCACCTTATCTGGATGGAAATAGCTTGGTGGGCAGAAGGTAGATTGGATCTACTGGTAGATCGGTAAGGATTTCTGACTCCTGATTGGGGTTCTAGTAAAAAAAAAACAAAGTAGATCCTGCAAGCCTGAAGTCTGCCTGCCCCTGCGCTAGATTACTAACTGAAACTGGGCAGTTTGTCCGCCTTATACCTGTGCGTTGTCACTGCACTGGCTCCTAGTTCATTTCTGGACCCAATAACCTTCAAAGCCCTAAATGGCTTGGGACCACATTACCTGAAAGACCGCCTTCTCTCATATGTACCTACCTGAACCTTAAGATTGTCTTTAGAGGCCCTGCTTTGAGGCCCCCTAACAAATGAAGTGCGGTGGGTAACTGCCAGGGAAGGGACCTTTTTGGTAGTTGCACCCATTATGAAACAGCCTTCTCAGAGTGGTTCGCCTGGATGCCATCCCTGTGGTCTTTTTGGCACCAGGTGAAGGCATTTTTGTTCAACTACACCTCTTAAATACCTCATGTTTTATGGTCTGGTCCTCTTGTTTTTAAATCTGTTTTCATTGTTAGTTGTTAATCAGTTTGTATTGTTTTTATACTGCATTTGAATTGTTGTTTTGCGAGTCGCTCAAAACACTTGTCTCATGGGGCAGCTATACAACTTTAGTAAGTACTAAGCAAGCACGCTAGTAAATAAAGACATAATTTCTAGTTACAGAGTTTCTTTCCCCAAGAACTCAAGTGCATCTGTTTTCCTGACACGAAATTGAATGTCATAAAGTGTGTGTAAGACAGACCTATATGCAGCAGCTGCTGTGGTCTTTTTTGTTTCCAAGGGGACAGTCGGCGTTTTTTAATCTTTTGTGTCTTGTTAGCGGGTTTATGTTTGCTAACTACACGATGACATCAGCATTCTGTTGTCTGCCTGTGTCCACCCATTCCCCCCCCCCCTGTTTTCTCTGTACTTTTTTCATGTTGGGGGAAATCCGTTAATTACTTTGGGGTGCAGCATGTTTCATGAAGAAACCGATGTGTGGTTGCCCATTAGCAGGTGGCTGTAGGTTTCTGGCGGTGAGTGACTGTGACATGGTGGGTAATGCTTTAGCGGGGATGTATTCATGTTTTTTGTTTGTTTGTTTGCTCTCCTCTGTGTCATTTCATTGGAAGAAGCTAAGGCTGACATGCTGACATGATGTTATTGCACACTTCCTGTGTTTAAACTCCGCCCACCCGTGTGTGCAGATGGCTTAGAACACTGTTCTCCAACCTTGGGTCCCCAGATGTTTTTGGCCTACAACTCCCAGCATGCCCCAGCCAGCTACACTGGCTGGGGCATGCTGGGAGTTGTAGGCCAAAAACATCTGGGGACCCAAGGTTGGAGAACCCTGGCTTAGAATCACCAGCCTGCATGCCCAGTATAGAATACATAATGTTAAACTGAAACTTGGCAGTAGAGGGGAGGTGAAGGGGAAGTATTACAGTCAGTCATTATGATTACTGATACTTTTCCTGCCCACAAATGTGGACAGCTGTTCCCAGAACGTGCCAGATTAACATAATTTTTAAAACCCAGGAAACAAATGGTGTGGTGTGGAAACAGATCATGAAATACCGCATAAACCTGCACAAAAAAAAGAAAAAAGAAGAAAAAGGGTGCAAAGCAATGACCCACCACCGCAACAAGGCTACCATCTGATTGTGCCCTAAGATGAACCCAGCTTCTTCCTACGTCTTTTCATTCTGTAAGAGTTGCCGCAGAGTTAGAGGTCTACAGCACCGATTCGCTGGAAGCTTTGGCTATAATCCCTCCTCCCTCCCAGCCGTAGTATACAGTGACTCAAACAACAAGATAACCCACACTCAAGGGTTGAATGTGGGTTGTCATTGAACCGTGGGTTATTGTGCTGCCTGAACCCAGCCGTACTAACAAACCATGATTTGTTAACCACGAACAACCCATGAAGAGAACCCATGGTTTGTTGTTGGGTTGTGAACTGTGGGTTGTTTGTGGTTAAGAAACCATGGTTTGTTAGCGCAGCTGGGTTCAGACAACATGATAACCCACGTTTCATCAGCAACCCATAGTTCCATGACAACCATGGAGTGTGAGTTATCGTGTTGTCTGAACCCAGCCAGTGTTTTACAAATAGTGTGTCTGTGAATGTTTAAAGTGCCTCCATGCTCATGCTGGCTCAGCTTGTCTGAGTGTGGAAAGCTAAGCAGGGTCAGGCCTGGTTATTACTTGGATGGGAGACCCCTCCTCTAGTTTCCTGCATTGAGGGGGGGTTGGACTTGATGGCCTTGTAGGCCCCTTCCAACTCTATGATCTATGAATCTATGAATCCATTCATTTGGAGGAGGAGGAGGAGGAGGAGGAGGAGGATAAAGGCACAATCCATTTGCAAAAACTACTCTGGAGAGGAAGCTCTGAAAAAAGGGCCCAATGCTCTAAAAGAGAACTGTTTAGAACATTGTCCTTGTTTTAAAAACTGATACATTTTCTTTTCAAAATTAGTGAATGAATAAAATGCGTTCATAGAATCATAGAAAAGTAGAGTTGGAAGGGGCCTACAAGGCCATCGAGTCCAACCCCTTGCTCAATGCAGGAATCCAGGTCAAAGCATCCCTGACAGATGGCCGTCCAGCTTCACCTTGAATGCCTCCAGAGTGGGAGAGCTCAGCACCTCCTTAGGTAATTGGTTCCATTGTCTTATTGCTCTAGCAGTCAGGAAATTTTGAATCCAGACTTAGTCATACTGAGAGTAAAACAACTGAAATCAATGGAACAAGTTAGTCATGACTGACTTAACTCCTATTGTCTTCATTGGCTCTACTCTTAGTATGCCAAAGTCTGGATCCAAACCAATGTGTTTAGTTAGCAAATGGGTCATACCAAGAGTGTGTGTATATATGTTCTGTGTGCAGGTACATACGCAGTCATGCCTGCATACAGAGTTACTACCTGAAATCTGGGTCATAACAGATTTCTGGGTCATAACAACAACAACAATAGATGTCCTGGTCTCATGAAGAGCAGAGCTATCCTAGCAGTTTCTGTCTCTTCTTCTGTGTTCAGGCTCTTTTTGCCACCATCCTTCTCACCCAAGGAACACGCTGGACCAGACCCAACATCTGCTCCATAGGACACCCACAGGATACCCCCTCCCCCCCATGACACCACAGAAATATGGCTGGGGCCAGACCACAGGGCTCGTTCATAAACCAATATTTGGCTATTACAATCTCTTTGAAGAAAAATTATTATACAAACCAGGGGCTCCCAATCGGATCTACTCCTGCCTAGACTCAGCAACTGAAACAGGTTGGGTGTTCTCAGACATTCTCTTTCCTTTGCAAGCTGATGGCATCTGATGCTGGAGCCCAAAATAAGGCATAACATTCATTACAAACTTTACCGTAGTAGAGTCCCCCCACTCCCCAAGAGATGTGGAGAGAAACAGTATTTTTTATCTCGGTCTGTGCATGTTTACGTGAAATATGCTTTCTCTGTAAGACTGTTGTCCACAGGATTAAATGGGAAGAAGGGTTCATCTGTACATGGAAACAAAAGTAACTTAAACAGATGTTTTAAATTGCCCTGGGGTATCATTTAACCGGCATGTAATAATAAAGCATATTGGATATGGAAGCCTGCCCTTGAATATACCCAGTCAGAAATGGAATTGTGACAATGTTGTTTCTATGTTGTTAATTTTCGAGTGGGAGGAAGTGGTGACCTTATGGTTGACCACCAATGGAAAGAGAGTGAGTGGACATTAGCACTCTGGTCAAACCAAATGTTGCTGGCAGGGTTCATGTTCTTGGAAGTGGTCAGTGGTTTCTGAAGCCATGCACTATCTAAACAGGAAAGCCCAGCCTAGGAGAAGCTGTCACAAGGCTCAGACAAAGAAGGAATTGGAGTTTGGAGCAGAATGATCCAACCGGCAGAAAATTGATTCCTTTCATCAATTATTGTCATCAACCTGGCAGTATTTCATGCAGCTCTGTAGAGAAAAGTATCAGGCTCTGCTTTACCAATCCTCGGTGGCTCAATTAAAAGCACTGTCTGAGCCTACGAAAGAGCATTTAAGAATGTATAGAGAGCGACATTTCCTGCTAGCGGTGCTCACTCTAATCTTGAGCCCAAGGCCTGGCAGACTAAAATAAGAAGGTAGCAGCAGAGTTAAGGAAGCCAGAGGACAAGTGTATTAGAAGGAAGCCTTTGTGGCAAAGGCTGAGAGCCCAATTTGGCTCTTGTGCACTCCATCAGTCTAAAGCAGGGGTGTTGAGCTTGGATTGGCCTAGGGCAGGGCTCTCCAACCTTGGGTCCCCAGATGTTGCTGGCTCCCAGCATACCCAGCCAGCATGGCTAATGGCAAGGGATTCTGGGAGCTGTAGTCCAGCAACATCTGGGGACCCAAGGTTGGAGAACCCTGGTCTAGGGGCTGGATTCCAACACAGATCAATCTGGCAAGCCAGATGACATCATGGAGCCATGCCCCCAAAGCTCCACCCCCTCCCTGATGTCATCCAGTCCCGCCCTCACCCATTTTTCTTTTCTTCATGCAGAGAGAGAGGCACAGAGCTCTCTGCATGGAGAAAAGGACTTAGGGAGCACTTGAAGTAGTGGCTCCTCCAAGCGCTGGCCAAGTCCCTGGCTTTGCACACTGCTTGATGATGCACAATGCATGAAATGGATTCAGCTGACGCTTGGAGAAAAAGATCCTCAAGCCCTGGCTGAGTCCCCAGGTTCAGTTGTCCCAATTGATATGATGAGTGACATGCAAAGCCAAATCCCTCCTGTTATTTCCAATCACTGATTGGAAATAATAGCAAGGATTCCTCTTCTCCCAGGGGCTTGGGGCTTGGAGGAGGGGGCCTTTGTGGGTTGGAGGTTACCCATATTTTGTGTAAACAATGAAAATGTGCAATGCTATCAATCTATTTAAAGCATTTCCAGGGTGCTTTTCCTAAGTGTTCAAAGTGACTTACAAAAATGAAAATGCAGTTACACTAAAACGTCTGTGTGTGTGCGTGTGTGTACCAAGGTAGATTGTACAGTAGGAAGAAAGCAGTAATTTGCACTTGTTTAAAAATGATACATCTATAGCAGCAACTAAAACCCATTTTGACTAGTAGGTTGGACTAGAGCCAAGTGTTGGGATATATGTCACTTTGAAGAAACCGCCTTCGAATTCTTCCCTGACCCCTCCCCCTAGAACTGGGCTTTCCTTTACCACAACTCTGCTCGCCTGCTCCAAGAGTAGAGTATCTCCAATCACTCACAGAGATCCTTGGTCATTTTTCAAGTTGGAAGCAGGGTGCAAAATGGTGGATCCACAGCTGAAGACAAGTAGGCTGCTAAGCTGTTTAGAAGCGGCAGACAAGCCTGGCAGCCAGTAAAACAGCATTGTGCAAGCGAACATCTTTTTCAAGAGATTATAGATGGACATTCTCACTTCTGTGGTAGATCACCACACATTTTATGATGTATGCATCACTTAAGACCAACGTTTAATAGCCTAAGGTGTATGTATTACATAGAACTGGGGATGACTGTGGGTTTAAGGTTGTTAAGAGGAGTTTCTGGTGGAAAATCATAAAGTCCTTGAGTGAGTTATGCTTGCTTTGGGAATGGTGTACACATCCCACTGGAGCAGGTTTGGAGCCTGAGGTTTCTCCTGGGCCCTACTTTGCTCCTGGAAAAGCACATTGGTGCCCAGAAGTACCTTTTACCAAATACACTTGTAAAAGGCTCCCACCCATTTTAGAGCAGAGAGATTGCACCGTGCTTATCTACATCATGGTAACCTCAAAGATTGTCTACTGTAATTTCTTTTCATGCAATGGCCTGAAATGAAAGAAACTTGGAAGCTGCAGCCAGGAGGTGACAATATATTAGTCTCTGCAGCAACTAGACTGCTGTCCATGCTTTTTTTCTTTTTCTTTTTCTTTTTGCTGCACAAATTCAAGGTGCTGGTGCCTACCTTTTAAAATCCTTCATAGCCTCTGAGACTGTCTCTCTTCATATGAACCCTTGTTCCAGTTAAGTCTTTTTGATCTAGCCCTTCTGTGCTTACCTTCATTGCATGAGATGAACACCTACAAATGAGCAAAGCCTGTATTTCTCTTGAGTTTCTAAAATATCTCCCTATTGAGATCATTACCAAATGCTGCCACCACCCTGGTAAGCTCTTTTGAAAGGGCTGCAACAACCCACCTATTTTGGATGGTTTCCAGAGGCCAATTTAAATTGGAGGCCATCTGTAGCAACACCCATGTTGTCTTTGGAGCATGAAGGTCTGAGGACCATTTCTGTGTTCTGTTGAACATGCTTAGAAGCCTCCATGCAACCCAGAACTATATTCCCAAACACACCAATGTTTCTAAGCATGTTCTAGGTCAAATGTGCGTATACCTTTGCAGTCAATGCACAAAGGTTTAAAGAGGAGCCCATGCACGCGGGGATCTTGGCAGATATATAGCACCCCTATTTAAGTACTCGTGCTCAGGCAAGTGCCTGAACAGGCTTATTTTGTTTTAGGGCTTTTCTACAGGAGGCTTGTGCTCATGATTCCTCACTCACATAAGTTTTTGGGGCCTTTTCACCTCGATGTCCTCATAGTCTCCAATTGCCAGGAAAATGCCAGGGCCTTCACGAAAACCCTTAAGCCATCAAGGCTTCTCACTTTGTCATGCAGAGTCCCGAATTCCCCTGCCTCCCGCTCCCAAAGCAGTCAGATAGCTTGCATCCCAAAACTGCAAACTACTTGAAGCTGCTCTTATTTATTTATTTATTTATTACATTTATACCCCACCTTTTTTCCTGCAAGGAACTCAAGGTGGCTTACATAATCCTCTTCCTCCTCTCCATTTTATTCTCACAACAACCCTGTGAGGTAGATTAGGCTGAAGTCAGTGACTGGCCCAAAGTCACCCAGTGAATTTCATGGCGGAACGGGGACTAGAACCCGGATCTCCCGAGTCCCAGTCCAACACTCTCACCACTACGCTCTCACTGGCTCTTAAAGGGGCCATGGGTAAAATTACAGCTAAGCTGTAGCTCTGCTTAGGCTTGAGCAGTCGCAGGGTCTCCAGGGAGAGACGGTAAGCATGGAGGGAACAGACGCTGCTAACCTGGGAGGGCCAGGCAAGGTTGTGTGTGTGTGTGCGCGCGCGTGTGCGCACGCACATGCTCTACCTGCTGCCTCTGCTGCAAATTGCTGTGGGGAAGGGATTTGCTGGGTGAAAAGAAAAGGTGGAGGCTGCACCCACTGGCCTGGACCGAGGGAGAGGGGAATGAGGGAATTTATCACATGATTCCTATCTTTATAATACCAAAGATTTTATTTCCTAACAGAGCTGACTCTGTGCCTCTGACAGGTGAGTTTACAGTGTCAGAAGGAAATGCAAGAAACTTCCCCTTCTCTCTGAAGCTCCATGTTCGGGGGTGAGGGGTGGGTAAGCTTCACCTGTTGAATTTGTGCCAATCCTGACAATTTTAAAACAAAAAGAGATTGCCCTGCAAGCATTAACACCGCCCCCCCCCATGAAAAACACCAAATATCAACAATTAAGGGTTTAAGTAAGGTTAAAAAAAATTACAAAAGCCACTTATAAAATATTATAAAATAATATAAAATATTATAAAATAATATATAATATAATGATGTAATAATTATAATATATAAGATATTATATAATAATATAATTCTGGAAAAGTCATCCTAGCACTGGCACTGCTGTTGCTACCTCCTCTTCTAGCAAGGAGCAGCATTTCACAATTATCCCTCAATTACACGATACTTCTTCACACAATTCATAATCCATTTACTGCCACAAGATGTGATGGTCAGTGTTGTAGATTGCTTTAAAATATACACACTTTCCTGTGAGTAAGTTCCATTGAACGTAATAGGAGTATACATGCATAGGATTGCACTGTTATTCTGTTTTCAGAGCAGTGGTAAATTTTACTTGGCTCTACCTGTGTACCCCATGTGAAAGTCTTTTTCTAACACATGCTGAAGTGCAATGGAGAAAGCTCTCTACAATAATGATTAGGATTATGCTGCAGCAATTTGGTAAATAAAGTACCATAGAGCCCACATGTGTTTTTTCTGAGTGGAAAAAATAGGAGCTTGCAGGGTGGGCCTATGAACCACTTTGCACACTCACGAGATATCTAGATGTTAAATATTATTTTTTTTGGCAAACTACTAATGAGAACAAAGCCACCATTGAAGGATCCATTTTTAAAGTGGGAGGGAGATTTTTAAAACAAGGAGTTTCCTGCACAATGTGGAGAAAGTAGGCTGAAAGTTAAGTTTGACTGAAATAATTGCATATTTCTCCCTTCCTACCATTTGTTGTTGCCTCTGTATTATGTTTTAGATTGTAAGCTCTTTGGAGCAGGGAACTGTTCCCTTATACTCGGTAAAGCACCATGCACATTGATGGTACAATAATAATAATGACAACAACAGCAATCACCATCATCATCATGGGTCTGGAGATCAAAGTGGCTTCAGAGTGGTCGGAGCCCTTAAACAGTTAGAGCATCCTGGGGTGGGTGGCTAGGGCGTTTTTCTGTTTTCTTTTGTCTTCCAGCTTAAATTCAGCCCATCCAGATCAGGGCCATGGCATTGGGGAGACTTCTGGTCTCCACGTTTGTGTCTCTGTGATCTGTTATGGGTTATTAGCTGTTTCAGGTTGGTGATTGACAAGCCAAGTTGATACAAATGTACATAAAATACATAAATAGGCATGCCTAGATGTTCAGCCTTAGATACCAACACATAGAATTAAAAGATGCATTTCTGCACAAAGAGAAAATTTGTAGTTGGGCCAAATATTATAACTTGGCAAATACTGACAATATAATAAGAGATAAGGATAAACACTTAATAACTGTAGCCGTTTACCTATTATTGCAGGGACATTTAGGGACAGGCAGAACATAAGGATCAGAAAAGGAACATATAGATCTAGCATCAGAAAGAAAGTAGTACTTCAAACAGTAGAGTGAAGTTTGAAGGCCTGAGTGCAGGATACAGGAGAGCAAAGAAAAATACTGAGGGTTCAGCACCAGTCAAGGTTTTCAATTTTGAGTTCCAAACCCTGAGAGGGAGGAGATTCCCACCATGTCTAAGGCAACATCTAAGCAGAAACACCATCCAACTTCTTTCCATTATTCATATTCTGCAGAGGGCAGGGATTTTATAAAGATATCAAGGAAAGGAAACAAGTATGCCTTCTGTGAAATTTGTGCTTGTGACTTCTCAATATCCCATGGTGGAATTAATGATGTAAAGATCCATCTAGCCACTGCCAAGCACAAAACAAATGCAGAAAGCTGTAGGAGTTTAATGTCCTCCAGAGCTCTGATGAGCTTCTGGTCCAATCGTCATAACCCAGTGACTGAGGGGGCAGGGTTTTTTTTCAGGGCTTTTGTGCTGCAGCACAATTTACCATTTGCTGTAAATGACAGTTTCAGTAAACTAGTAGGCAAAATGTTTCCAGACAGTGCAATAGCCAAGAAGTATGCATGTGGACACACAAAGGCCAGTCACCTTATCCACTGTATTGGAAAGGAAAGCATAGCTGACATCAAAAAGCAATCGTCACAGAGTTGCAGTGAGTTAAAAAAAATATTGTTCCCTTAGTACAGATGGTAGTTCTGACAACGATGACAAATACTTCCCAATACTCATCACCTTTGAAGATTCACAAGGTTTAATAAGGACATGCTTC
This sequence comes from Shinisaurus crocodilurus, assembly GCA_021292165.1. Lineage (NCBI taxonomy): Eukaryota > Metazoa > Chordata > Lepidosauria > Squamata > Shinisauridae > Shinisaurus > Shinisaurus crocodilurus. The sequence continues at coordinate 31,311,816 of CM037880.1, read as the reverse complement.
CTGGACATGCCTACCATAAACCATGCAGATGCAAAAAACATTGCAACAGCCATAGAAGAATGTCTGTCTGAATCAGGGCTTAGCCTCAACAGTTGTGCTGTTTTTGTTTCAGATAATGTCTCTGTAATGACTGGTAAGCTCAATGGAGGTCTGAAGCTTCTCCAGGAGAAACAGACTACGTAGTGGCAAAATTTATGGCGTTGGCTGTGCCTGCCATTTAGTGCATTTAGCAGAAAAACATGGGGCAAAGGCTCTTTCATTTGATCCACATGATTTTTTTTGGGTAGATATATATTATCATTTTGAAAAAAGTGCCAAAAGAAAAGAACTGCTAAGAGAAGACATTTCATTTTGTAATGAAACTATCAGGAAGGTACTAAAACATACTTCAACTCGATGGCTGAGCATGTCTCGCACACTAGAAAGAGTCCTAAGTATCTGGGATGGCCTTAGGTGTTATTTTTTTTATCCCACTATGATGATGACAGTGAGTCTGGCCCAGTGGCCCATCAAAGCGTCATGAAACAGGAGGAACAGACGGGTCATCTGAAACCTGTGAGAGAAGACTGGCAAATATATTCGAAGTATCCACCCACAAACTGTATGTAACTGCATGCAGTTACTCCTCATTTTGAAGCATTTAATATCTTGCTTCAGAGTGAAGAATCCATGATCCACAGACTGCATCCTGCCATGGTGAATCTGTATCAGGAGCTTTTGGGCTGCTTCATCAAACCAGCAGTCATACGTGAAAACGAGGATAAATTATTATCTATTAATATCACCAAAAAAGAGTTTCAGAAGACAGAACATGTTTTGTTTATAGGGTTTGCTGCATCACAGCTAATCAAGAAACAGGACCTTGAGGTATCTGAGGTTGCAAAGTTCCGTGCTGAGGTGAGGAGATTTTATCAGAAGATTCTGGAATATATGAAGAAAAAATTCCCACTCGATGATCCTGTATTGAAAGCTGCAGCTGTATTTGATCCCCTAGGAAGAGAAAATGAAAGCTTCTCTTTGAGGCTCAGTTTCCTGATGTCTTACCAGAGGGCAGAGACAATGATATTTGTATGGAGTTTATGCTCTATCAAAGCTACACAGATCTACCTGTCATGTCCCCTGAGGAAGTAAGGATCGATCAGTTTTGGCATCTGGTTTCAAAGCTGCAGGACCCAGCTACTAGGCCACCGCAGTTTAGGTTGCTCTCTCAATTGGTCAAATATGTCTTCCTCACCCCACACAGCAATGCTTTTTGTGAAAGCATTTCCAGCATGTTCAAAAAGAACACAAGTGAGGTTCGAATCTCTTTAGGAAAGTCAGCAGAAGGACATGCTTCAACCAGAGCATATGCAGAGCATACAGGAATAAGAAATAGTCTCTGTGCAGTGATGGCAGGAAAAATCAATCTATTTAAGAGTTCCAAATGCACAAACTGGTCACCAACCAGTGATCTGATCCACAAGGCAAAATCTGCTACATACAGAGGCTTGATGGCAAGAAAAGAGCAAACTTCTCAACAAACTTAAGTTGAAAGGGTGATTGCCTCTACTCACGTTATGGCCTTCAGTAGTAGCATAAATGTTCTCTAAGGGTTCTGTAGGAAGTTTTGTTGTTTAAAAACTCCAGTTGAAAGTGGAAGCAATAGCACTGAAGAAGAGCAATTGTTTGGTTGGTTACATGACTGTTTGTGGTGAAGACTTTTCACCCATGCTGTATTTACTTATTTATTTATTTTATAATAATGTTTATTTTTATAATAATGTTGAATTTATTGTTAGTGTGTGTGTGTGTGTGTGTGTGTGTGTGTGTATACACACACACACACACACACACACACACAGAGTTGTATTTATTGATTTGGGGTTTTCTTTTTGCCTCAGACTTCCCTAAATGCAATACATACATTCAAAGATTTATGTGCTTAAAATACTGCAGTTTTGTGTGTTTCCTCTAATAACCTCTGTACTTGACCATGCCCTTTGGTTGCCTGGCCATACCTTTGGCCCCGCGCCCTCATGTTAGCCTGGCCACACCCTCTCGATCACACCTTCATGTTGCTTAACCATACCTCTTACAAATTCGCATGTGTGTCCCTATTTTCATCTGTGAAATGTTGGGGGGTATGCGTCATCCTCCAGGGCCTCTCCCGTGCTTTCCAGCCATTTTCAGCGGCTTTTTCTAGAGTGAGGAAAGTCAACTGTTAAATTTTAAACCAGAACAAAGGCCTTGTGTACAGTCGAAAATCCAGTATACTGCAGCTATACCACAGCGCCACCTCGTGCTTCGTTAATAGAATATATAGAAAGGCAGAGAAAGAAAAAAACCTGGTAAAAAGTCACGTGTAACTGAAGCAGTCTTACTCCCACAAAGAAAACGGAACAAGAAGGCCTCGGAAAAGCAGTAAGGTAAGTGCCTCATGTAGAGAAGCCCTTATATCAACTGCCTTGAGCCTGGGACATTTAAACAGGGGTGCAACCTTTAATCAAATACTTGGTTGGATTAATCAATTTTTAAAACTTCTGACTGACTAAAGAGGTGACTTAATTAACTGAGCAGCAAATATTTTTGGATTCCCCCCACCCTAAAATCTGCAGATGGTAAAAGAGGCATTCCCCCTTTATCTCATGAAGGAAAGAATGCTTCATCTAAAGCAGTGTTCTCCAACCTTGGGTCCCCAGTTGTTTTTGACCTACAACTCCCAGCATGCCCCAGCCAGCGTAGCTGCCTGGGGCATGCTGGGAGTTGTAGGCCAAAAACATCTGGGGACCCAAGGTTGGAGAACACTGATCTAAAGCAAGGGTGTGTAACTTCTGGCCCTCCAGATTCTTTGAATTACACTTCCCATGATCCCTCACCATTAGCTATGCTGGCTAGGGATGATGGGAGTCGTAGGCCAAAATATCTGGAGGGGCACAAGTTGTCTGTCCCCGATCTAAAATGTACACATGTACATGATCTAAAAAAGAATATATATTTGCTTCGGAACCATTAATTTACACAGATGCAAGTTTAATCATTCAATGAACCGACTAAAACTCCTATGACGATTAATTAACTAACATTTCTTTAATCGGCTGACAGACATAATTTTAAATAAATAAATAAATATGTCTGACCATGATCTTCTATGCAACTGTGAATTTCAGTGAGGAGGGAGTAATGGAAAGATTTCACTCAGCCTTATGCAATGGATGTTGCCTTCCCAATTAAATGCAGTCCACAAAAGTTGTTAGCCCTCAAAATACTTTTAACTAGCTGTGTTGCTCACCCTTACCTTTGTTCAGAATGGGTAGAACATGGGTGACCTCAAAGAAACCCCCCCAAAGATTCAGTTCTCTATTTTGATTCACAAAGACCTGTTCTGCAGTAGGTACAGTAATACCTTGGGGATTGCAAGCGTTTTGCAAGACAAGCAAATTTTAAAATATTTATTAATTTTTTTTGACTTGATATACAAGCGACAGTCTTGCAATACAAGTACTGTAGTACGGCTTAAATTAAAAATCTCTGTACAAATTTTTTTGGGGGGAATTTCGTTTTGATATAAGAGTGTTTTGGATTAGAAGCATGTTTCCGGAATGAATTATGCTCTCAATCCAAGGCATGACTGTATAATGTAATAAAGCGAAGCACATAGCACTCAGCAAATCAGATTATTCCAGAATCCATTCTTTACCACAAGATGTAAAGAGTTTGTTTTCAAACCTGATGATGGCTTCTGTGGCTGAAGCTGGGCTGTCAGCCAGTCTGTGGGCTGAGGTCTTGGCAAAAGAAGAGACTGTTAGGTGGACGATTGCCAGGCTGCTATAAATTTTCTCTTTCTTTATAGTTGGCTGATAATTTACCTTAACTGAAACTGGAGGGGATGAAGAAAGATGCGTGTTGGCCATGTCGGGTCAGCATTGCTATACGCTTGTTAGAAATGCAAACTTTGGTGGAAAGAATTAGGAGTATAAAAAAAAAACCCAGCAGGCTAATTTTATCGCCCTTCCAATAAGGCAGACCACTTCCCAACCAATACGTTTTTTTCCTCCCAAATTACTATGCATTATGCATAATAATGGTTAATTCGCTTTGACTGTGACAAATGGGAAGGGAAATGTTCAAAATCTGAAGGTTCCTCTGTCCCATTGTTCAACGATGCCCAGTTTCATTTAACTCTAACCAGCCACTGTAGCTATTTTCTACTGGTTTTTCCTCCTTGGATTTTAGAGTATGAAAAAAGGGAAAGAAAGAAAAAGCAGCCATCTATAGGAGATTACTAGGTTTTGTGCATGTCATGCCATATAGGGATGTGGAAACCAGCAAAACTTGAGCTTGTCAAGGTTCTCTGAGTTCCACCTCTGTTGGTCTGACTTGTGTCTGTGGCGGAGTGACAGGCAGAAGCCCGGGGAGGGCCAACCTGAGCATTCCAGAGGCTCTGATTGGTTGAAGCAGAGAGCGTAGAACCCCTGGGAGTTGGCAGTCAGAGGGGGAGTCAGTTGTCAGTTGGGGAGAGAGTGGGTTGGAGTGAGAGAGGGAGTGGGAGGTTAGTAGAGTAGGTAGGGAAAGGTGGTAGTGAAGAGAAGAGTTCGGACAGGAAATCTAGTACTAAGTTGTGAGAAAGCAAACGTAAAGGTATGTTAGTGTAGAACAGTTCACAGGAGTCTCCACTTAGGGAGTGAAGGACCTTCTGTCTGAGGAAGAAGGAGAAACTCTGGACTAGTGTGAGGGACAGTTAAGTTCCCTAGTCCGATACTGTAACTTTCAAGTAACCAAGCCAAATTGATACAAAGAGCACTGTATAACATCTGCCTACCTTTAACCTGAATTTAAGCAAAGAACGAGTTTGAACGTAACTGTTGAAAATCCAAGTTATCTGTGCCTGAGTTGAATATCAGTTTAGAGACTTTGTTAGAACAATAAATCAATCTTTTTATTCAAAGTTCTAAGTCTCCAGAGTTCGACTGGTGGACAGGAAAGTTAGAAGTGAATTAACGGAGGGGCACCCTACTTCAAGTAATCAAATAAAACAAACTACTCTTAATAAAGACAAACAAACGTGGGTGAACAGCTACATATAAGACCTAAGATATAGGTCTTATATGTAGTTAATGCAGATAGAAGAAGACGGAGCTCTCACCAGCAGTCTAGAGAGACACATTTAGCTGTGTGAGAAAAGAAAACAACTTAAAGTCTGAAGTGACCAATACAAGGTGGCACTTAGTGAGAGTGAAGTACACATTAAGGGTGTGACTGTGAGGTTGGAGGAGGGGTCTTGTCCGCTACAGTGTCCATATCAGATTGTGAGCTTTTGGGGGGTGGGAGTAGGGCATGAAAATCTCAAAGTACTTGGGTGTATGCTTGGGTATGTACTCCAGTGCGCATTCAAAAGTACACAATCTTCTCCCATTGATTAAAGCGTGTTTGTGTGCTTTTTTTTTTTTTTTTTAAAAGGGTATGATTTTTTCCCCTGCCTATTTTTCTAATGTACACATTTTTCAAATGCACCTTTTTCCTCCTGTGAACAACATCACAAGCTCGGGAATGTAGAAGCTTTGACCACAGATTGCGCTTGTGTTTGGGACGTGCAAACAGGGTAAATTCTGGTCATATATTCTTACATGCAGATAGCTTAAAAAGTGGCGGCAGCGGCTAGACCACTGTTTATAACTCACCTGGAGAATGTGTGTCAAGGAAGGAGGGGTGAAGCTTGGTGACAGAGCACCTGCTTTGCATGTAGAAGGTCCCAGGTTCAATCCCTGGCATCTCCAGGTAGCCTGCTAAAGACTTCTGTCTAAAACCTAGAGATACCATACTGAGCTAGATGGACCAATAGTATCACTCATTATAAGGGAGCTGTTTCCCTATGTATGATCCACAAAGTCTTAACACAGCCCACCAGCCATGCCTGGCCACCCCCTGGGACTCAAAATGTCCAGATTTTGTTGCCTGCCTAGCACTGAAAAAACAGCAAGGGCAGGTGTTATCAAGTATCTGATGGGCCATGGGACAAGCCTGTGTTTGGCTCGATGGGTCACACATTTATAAGTTCAAGTTGTGCGGGCCTGTTTTAAAGGAAGCTTCATTGTGCCATTGCCTTTGTTATTGGCACTGGTATCTCTAACTGTCAAGAATATGTATATGGCCAAACATTGCTTGTTATTATTTTATGCAATCAAGAGGACTTATCTGGAGGCCATAGCACAGCAGTAGAGCACATATTTTTCATGATGAACATCCCCAGTTCAATCTGTAATAGATCCAGTTAGGGCTGGGAAAGACCCTTGCCTGAAGCCCTGGAAAGCTGCTGCTAGTTAGCGTGTAGACCAGGGGTAAGCAAATTCTGGAGGTCCAACCATTTTCCACCCCTGGACCCCACGTGGATAATTCTGAGCCAGATGGACCAATGGTCTGATTTCACAGTAAACCAACATCAGTTTCCAAATGCCTGGTTGAATATGTCTTCACTGCCTTCCAAAAAGAGGCCAGGGGAGAAGATGAATGAAGCTCTTGAGGAAGAGTGTTCAGTAGCTCTGGCCAGAGCCAGCCCTACCATTAGGCAGAGTGAGGTGGCTGCCTCTGATGCTAGAGAGCAGGGAGTGAGAGTGAGGTGTTGGAGGAGAGAGCTCTGTGTGATATGTAGCCTGCCGTGGGCCCCCAAAGCTAGCTTGATGGCCTCCAGTGGGGTGAAGGAGGTTGTCCCATCACCAGTGCCTGAAGTAAGATTCAACTCCCAGGTCAGTTTATGTACGGTATGCGAAATGAGAGGCACTACTGTATTTTGTTCTTCACCTCAGACAGGAAAAGGTCTTGGGCTGGTCCTAGGAGCCACAAAAGAGAAGGTTTACTGACCTGCCCTCCAATGTACATGTTGGCATCAGTTAGCCTTTATGTTCCTTCTGAATGGATAATGCCGATAAGTCTTTATTAGCCCTTTTGGCGAAATTAAAACATTAAGCAGGAAAGAGGGGACGACAAATTATTTTGCTGTGCACTCGAACCGTGGTAATAAGTTTAACACAGATCTGCTGTGTGACACTGATGCGTGATGACAGAAAGATTTGTTTGATGAGAAACACAATTCTTTGCGTCCGTCTAGATTGCATTTAAGGAAGTCTGACCTGGTTGTGGGAAAAATAATCAGCATCAGTCTCTTACTTTGAATTGTTGCACCTGTGCAAACTGTCTAATTAGTTGCAGCAGGCCTTTAAAATTAGACATCTGTCACTTCACTTAACAAAATGAAGTGCTCTTACGTATGAAAGACTAGCACTTGCTCTAAAACGGAGCCAAAAAACAAGTTTTTCTCTCTTCATGGGTGGCATTGTTTTGCGACAGCCTTGAGAAACCCAAAGCAGGCTGGCTTCCAGGCAGGAGAAGAACTGACATGCCTGTATTATATCTGCTCTATTAAATGCGGGTGCTTAATCTTGCAGAAGTATTTATAATCCAGTAATTGACTGGAAAGAATCCTTCCAAGTATATGTCCAATGTGTTTAAATAAGGTGGAGTTAGCATTCTTTGGAAAATCCTCAAGAGCAGAATGGGAATTTGCATTTAAATGGAGGATTAGATGGTTCCACCTTTTCTTAAATCTATATATATAAAAGAGTCTTGACTGACTGATTGACTGACTCATAAACGCCCAGCTCAAACCGTTTAATCTAGGAACGTGAAATTTTGAAGGGACATTGCTTTTATGACATAAAGCCCCACTAAGGAAGGATTTTTGGAAATTCCGTCCCTAAGGGGGTGAAAAAAGGGGGCAAAATTGCCCCACTCTCATATCTCCTATGGGCAAAACAACAGGGCAACAGTTATGCAAATCAGCCTTACCTCAGAATTGCTGCAGGAGCCAATAGGAGCAGTTATGCAAATAGCCCATACGACACTTAGGGCCGGTTCACATGACCCAGGCTGCCGGTGGGGGAGGAACCACGGGGCCGTCCACGGGGTCCGGAGGGGCGCCGCACACGACCGGCGCCTCGTGCGCGTGGGCAGACCCTGTAGTCCCCGCACCGCAGTGCGGGCCTCCCGGCGCTAGGGGGTGGGGCCCCGGGATGCCCAGAGGGGCCGTTTGCCCCTACAGGCTGGAGCGGCGGCGGCTCCAGCCGCTCTGGGCTGCCGTCTCTGTGGGGACCCCGCGGGACGGCCGCCCGCTGTTCAGACGGCACGGTGACCACACGCAGTAGGGGCTTACCCCTCTACCGACCATGGTCACTTTGCATGCGTCCTGCCCACGGGGGCACCCCCGGTCGGCGTGCACACGACACGGGAACCGCGGGGGACTTGTGGTTCCCGTGTCGTGCGAACAAGCCCTTAGAATGTTCGTATGAATTCTTGCAGGGGCCAATAGGGCTGGGTATGCAAATCTCCCCTAGGCCATTTAGAATGTTCTCTGAGGGGGTGAAAAGGGAGGGAAACTTTTTAAATAACTGCCTGGCTGAATGACTGCTGTGTGTGGGGTGTCGTCGCATAGGCTGTGTGGATGGAAAAAGATTGGGTGGGGCCAGAAGCAATTCTTTCCTTCTCTTCCTGACCACTGAACAGCTGATCAGTGGCAGTTTCAGGAACAGGAAGGAGAACCAGGCATTCTATTTTTTTTTCCAAGTGTGTGTGTGTGTGTGTGTTTAATTAAAAATAAAATTTTGAAGGGGACAGGCAGTGGAGAGCTTCGTAGGCACTGTTGGAGGGCCCCATGGTGCCCTCTGCTATACACAGTTCAAAGGAATGGAAAGCACAGCATAGCTTTCAACAGAGGTACACGTGGCGAAATAAGACAGTGGTGCAATTTATACACACTGTACGTTGTAACCCTGTGGCCACCATTATTCAGTGGCAGAGCACATGTTTCTTGTGCAAAATGTCCAAAGTTCAATTCCCACCAACTTCAGGGTTGTTTTTTTTAAAAAAAAAAAACAAAACAAAACACCAAAAATATTTGAAAGATCAGCTCATAGGTGATGGGAAAGATCTCTCTGTCTGAGACCCTGGGAACTGCTGCCAGTCTGAGTAGACCAACTTCCCCCAATCTGGAGCTTTCCAGATGATTTGGACTATAATGCCTTTCATACCCCAGCAAGCATGACCAATGGCCTTGCTGGCTGGAGATGATGGGAGTTGTAGTCCAACCACCTGGAGGGCACTAGGTTGGGGAAGGTTGGAGAAGACAATGCTGGGCTAGATGGAGTGATGCCTGACTTGGTATTGGTCAGTTTTGTATGTTCCTATATAACACTCTCCTTGCTGTACCCAGCCTTATGTACTACTTTAGGGATAATGGATTGGATCCAGGCTCAGTCATAGTTAGAATAAACCCATTGAAATCAATGGGTCATACCCTTAAGTATGACTAAGCCTGGGTCTATCCCTACAAGTTTTCCACATTTATATCTGAACTGGATGAGTTACCGTACATGCAAATGTCTTTGGTATAGATGGCCCTGGAAAACAAATTAAGAATCTGTTTTCAACTGAATCTAGTAAAATGGAATGGGTTTTTTCCCCTTCTTTTCCTTTGACATTTGAGTGTGTTTTCTAGTCTCTCATTTTATAGGAAGCAACTTGGCCCAAATGCCTCTGAGGCAGAATAAGACCTAGCTGGCAGCTATTATCTTACTTTAATAGAAGTTTCTTTCCGTCCCCCTGCCACCGCTGCTAAAGTATTGTTTTTTAAACCTGTCGGGGCTGAGTGAATTATAATAGACGCATTCCTGCTGTAGTGCTTCTCACTGATTGCACTGACTGGAGAGGGCTGGATTGATCAACAGAAGCCACAAGTGACCCTGAATGCATCCAACAAACCATTCATTAATTCCGACTGATCTCAGAGTAGTAAGGGCTTGTCAAGAGTGCCGCTTGCTTCCCCCTTCCCCTTCTTCCCCCCTCGCTGCCTTTCTCAGAGGTAGAGCCGCAATCTCAAGTTTAAATTCAACATAAGCGGGGAATAAGATTGCCAGCCTAATCACTTTTGCTCCTAATTTCATGCAGACCTCAAGGACAACTGCTAAAATCATTAGAGCAAAACGCAGGCTTAATTATGTGTTCATTATAAAAACCCCTTGCTGCTAATCTCGCTTCTTCCTAAACAGGGCCATGAAATCTTTGCCGTAGAAAGCTTCACACTATGTTTCCTCCTGTGTGACAGTGAGTGAAGGAATTTATAAACAGCAACATCCGTGTGCGTTTGGCATTGTGCTTCTTAAGCACAGGCTTAAAGGGTTGCTGTAGTGCTCCCTCTGTCCACGTAAGTTGTTAGACAAGTTACTGCTAATCTGTGTATGTCCTCTTATGATTGAATTATTTGTTGGATGTCCTTACAATATCTGGCTGTTTTCCAGGTGAACTGAATGACATTGCTGTGCTAATTGAGTGCAGACTCTGAGATCTCTGATGATAACAGTCAAGTCCTTTGTAAAATTCCCTGCAAGTCTAATGCCTTTCAATCAGCAGAGGTCATTAGTTTCATTCTCATCGAAGAAAGAGAGCAAGTTAATAGTGGGGGAAATCTAGGATGTGCAAAATCTATCCCTTTATTACTGTGGCTGTTTCCCCCTTCCCACAAACTGGCATTGTTGGCAGGACACTTGTGCACAAAAGCAGGTACACTGTTTCTACAATGTGGATCTGAATAATTTTGCACATAATTTGTGTACTATTAACTGCAACAGGCTTATCTGTGCATTGTGCTCCCCAAACCTTATAGAGTGAAAGTCATGTCCATTAAGGATTAATTGGGGACATTAAGACTGCATTAGTGTTTGAATATGAACTTGAGGCCAGAAGCAGTGTGGACTCAGTTTTACACAAGCTATACAAAGATTTACAAGGAGCTAGGAGAGAACTTGGGTGGGACCTTATTTGATCATCTCTGTTCAAGAACCTTGTCCTGTCTAGCTCAGCTCAAGATTGCCAAAAGAGCTGATCTGAAGCAGTTGCCCTTACTAGAAGGGTAAGACAGAGTCAAGTCCAATGAAGCAGAGTCAAGTCTGATGAAGCAGAATGGCAAGGCCAGGCAGGGTGTGTCAGGACCTTGCACAGATCACTGTGGCAGGTATGAACTAAAACTTACTCAAGAAGAACTGTTGTTTCAGTAACATGCAGAGGCCCTCTGAGGTCTTAGGAAGTCTGGCAGGTCTGAACCTGCTGTTATCTCTGCCCCTCTGAAGAACTGTCTATTTCCTAAAGAGCCATTGTCTGATTCTCAGCTTCTGGCTCCTACGGTATGGAAGCCGTGAGGACTGCATCAGAGGAGTGCCCCCTGAGTCCAAGGAGTCTGGTAAAGCTACATCCTCTGGCCTGGAAGGTCCCAGACTAGCAGATGATGGGTGAAACCTCTTCCCCTTTCCCCTGAGCCAGAGGAAGGATCAAGGCTTATTCTAAACTACTGGCATCTGAATCCTGGACTTAATTGTCATTTGTAGCATATATATGTGATAGGCTCTATGAGGAGAGACTGAAAGAACTGGACATGTTTAGCCTTCAGAAGAGGAGACTGAGGGGAGGTATGATAGCACTCTTCCAGTACTTAAAGGGTTGTCACAAAGAGGAGGGCCAGGATCTCTTTCGGTCATCCCAGTTTGCAGGACACGGAATAATGGGCTCAAGTTACAGGAATCCAGATTCCACCTAGACATCAGAACAAATTTCCTGACTGTTAGAGCAATAAGACAATGGAACCAACTACCTAGGGAGGTGGTGGGCTCTCCCACTCTGGAGGCATTCAAGGTGCAGCTGGACAGCCATCTGTCAGAGATGCTTTGACCTGGATTCCTGCATTGAGCAGGGGGTTGGACTCAATGGCCTTGTAGGCCCCTTCCAACTCTACTTTTCTATGATTCTATGATAAAGAAATTAAATAAATAAATAAATAAGACACATTGGGTAATGTAAGTCAAAATCTATTTTCAAAGGTGTCTTTGCAAACTGCATGCCTCCAAATCACGTTCTTCTCCCAATGTGAACTTGTCATACAGACAGGCCACTAGAACAAAGACACATCTACTCATCTAATCAAGGTTATCTACCACTGACTTTTAATTAATCTGCTGCCGCCTATTTTAGCCTTGCAGAGTATTGGTGTGAGGGATGGACACCACAGCAAGTGCTATTATGAATATATTCACAAATCTGACCTCCCAAAGGCCCCCATACTCAAAATAAGGTGCTATGAATTGGTCCTAGGAATAGTTATATTAGGTGAAGATTTCTGTTAGCAAATTAATATCAGCTGTGTAGCAGCGGAATGACATTCAGTGTTCATGGCTGAAGTTAGGTAACAACCTCAAAATAAAGATATTGGGTTGGATCTAGATTGAGGCACATGCAACTGGGTTGGCAAAAGCAGAATTCCCTACAAGGCTAAATAAAGTACCTTGTTGAATCCCAGCCCATGATTTCAGGGATGTGTTTATTTCCAGATAAATTCTTTGCACTGGTTAAAATAATTTGTCCATCAGCCACCAACCCCCACAGAGCCTGTGTGGCCTGGATGTGACCCAAACATGGGTCATAATAGCAGATCTGCTTTCTCCAGGAAGGTGTCGGCTTCCAGTCTTGCATGATTCTGTTGTAGATGGTTTCGAATACACAAGAGACAATTTGTGTGATGTATGAAATGTGATGGTGTGTATGTGTGTGTGTACGTACATGTATGTATGATAAGCTTTATACCATTCATACCTCTGTTTTTTTCTCCTGAAGAATTTTCATTTCCCAGCATTCCAACATTCCAAACTGCCACTTTTGGTATCCATTTAACATCACAGCTACTGATGAGGGTAGAAGCTGAAACATTCAGCTCTAAATATATTTTGAAAATATTCTGGTGTTAGTCTGTCTATCTTTCTTTCTCATATATATATATATATGTGTGTGTGTGTGTGTGTGTGTGTGTGTGTGCATGTGTATGTGTGTGTGTATTACTGAGGCATATAGAAAATATATATAGCAAATCACCATATTTATTGGTATAATAAAATGAGGTAAAGATTATCTTTACCTCATGTAATCTTCCCAGGGGAAGAATTATTATACAAATTTATTGGTATAATAAAATAGGTAAAGATGATCTTGTTGATTACAGAGTAAAGCATCATGCATCCTGCTGGAACTTTATCCAATATACTAACAGCAAACTTATTCTATGAGTGTGAATCCTGATGTAACCAAAATGGCACCATCCACATACAAGAAGGAGGTATCATCAGGCTCGGTGGAATGCGAAGCATTGCAGAAGTACACAGTAACTTTAGGGGGAAAGACTCTAAAGGGGGCAACCCAACCCAAAACAGCTTACCGTAGTGACGCCTGGGCATGCTTAGTGGCCACAGAATGTAGACTGACTGCAAGAAGAAGGCAATGAAAAATATGTGGGGGATGGAGAATGGAATGGAGTACCCTGGAAAAGGGTGTGGATGGACTGCCTGGGACCCTGAACAAGAGCAGCCCAGACTACCACATTTTGTTGTAGGTCCCACTTATGAATAATAAATAACAACAACAAAAAAGTGTTGCTGGATGACCCTTTCACCTCAGTTAACAACTCTTTGCCTCTCTTATCTCTTTGTCAAATAGGTGCGTTTTATGAAATGGTCCAGAGCTTCCCTCGAGTGGAGGAGAGTGCGAGTGGATTCCTACAGATTTAGCCACAGATGGAAACGGCATTCAGAGTCTCTCAAGTCAGTTGACACCAACAGAGCCAGCATGGGGCAGGACTCCTCGGAACCTGGAGGCTTCACAGACCTGCTGCTTGACGATACGCACGACAACACTACACAGATTGAGGTAGGGCTATTCCATCCATTGTGTTGACTTAAGATGGCTGCACTTTGAATTGGGATATGAAATCTTGTCACCATCAGTGCATATTTTTTTAAACCAAGAGGTCAATTTGCGAAATATGGCCTACACTGATATGAACTGTCTGGAGCCTGAAATCATCCACAGAGGCCCTACTTTCTGGGCCTCTATTAAGTAATAGAGGCCCAGTACATTAAGTAATAGATTTGTAGTAGTAGTAGCAGCAGCAGCAGTAGCAGCATTTATTATAGTTATGTATATCCTGCCTTTCAGGATACAAATCCATCCAAGGCAGCTTACAGTTAACATAAAGATAATAAAGAAAATCTGAATAAGCAATATTAAAATATAATGATTCATAAGGATCCACAACTCCACAGGGCAGTTGCTGGTAAAAGAGGGGAGGAGAAGTCCAGTTGGGGTGGCCTTTGCCTGTCTGTCTGTCTGTCTGTCTCTGTCCTGGAATCCTTCCCGCAAGGTGGTTGGTGATATTGTTCCTGTGGGGAGGGGAAAGTTCAGCTGGAGCAGGCTCTGAGGTTTATTTATTTATTTATATTTATGAATCGCCCATCTGGCCAGACATCCGGCCACTCTGAGCGATGTACAGTCCAATAAAACACGGGACACACACACACACACACACACAGTATAAAACACAATTAAAAACAGTACAAAACTTAAAAATCCTAACCCACCCCATATTCCTGCCTGAAAAGCCATGTTTTTAATGCTAATCAAGGAAGGGGCATGGCGGAGGTCACTGGGGAGAGAGTTCCATAGAGAGAGTTAAGAACCATCAGGCTGCTGGGCAAAAAAGGAAAGGGTCTTTTCAGTGGTTGTCCCCCATCTGCATATGGATGCCACTTCAGTGGCTTCTAAGCAGATTTTTAAAATGTTTTTGATTCCCCTCAGCTTTTTATTGATGGTTTTATGCTGGCCTGATATCTTAGATGTTGCTGTAGTTGTTAATTTAGTAGTTTGTTTTTATGTTTTGATTGTTTGCTATATTGTATTTATTCATTGTAGTAAGCAAGCTTGTGAGAGTCTCCCAAAGCAGTTACTTTATTCCCAACTCAAGGATGGAAAGCAGAATATCGGTGGTCAGTATAAGAGGTTTAAAGATGTTCTTAAGGCTAATTTTAAAAAATGCAATATAAACATCGAAAACTGGGAAGCTCTGGCCCATGAACGATCTAACTGGAGGTTGGCCTTTCACAAAGGTTCTATGGACTTTGAAGAAGCCCGAGTGCAAGGTGAAAGGGAGAAACGTGCTAAGCAAAAAGCACGTCAAACGAATCCTTTACAGGACCATCTTCCATCTGGTAACCTGTGTCCTCACTGTGGGAAGCTGTGTGGATCTAGAATTGGCCTCCACAGTCACTTACGGACCCATCGCTAGAGTCTACCCAATTTTTCTTTAGAATTTCCTCCTTTTAGAATTTCCTTTTTGTAAATTTTTATCCTGGAAGACAATCTTACTTGGTCACGAGTGATCGCCTGATGATGTGGGTTATTTTCTAAAAAGCAGGATATAAATACATTAAGTAATAGATTTGCCCTCGTACAATTGATTCATGATTAAGACAGCCAATAGTCCAAGGCATTTATTTATTTTAGTGCAATTCTATATATGTCTACTCAGAAGTAAGTTCCATTACATTCTAGGGGGCTAAGGATTACGGTATTTGTCATTTATATTAAATACATAAGCTGCCTTTTGGCCCAAAGCAGCAGACAGCAAAGTAAAACACACATTAAAAAATGACATGAAACATAATAAAAAGTTAAGCAGCAGAAAAGCAAAAAGAAAAGTACAGTCAAGCCCAGACCAATCAGCAGTCTAGTTTGCTGATGGGGTGGGAGACAAATAAACCAAACTGAAGGTCCATCAGAATAAGACATTCTTTACCAGCTTCCTAAAGGCTGGCATAGAAGGGGCTAGCTGAGTCTAATGAGGAAGGGAGTTCCAGGGTCCATGTGGCACAACCAAGAAGACCCTCTCTCTTGTATTCACCAGTCGTACTTCAGACTGTGGTGGGATGCAGAGCAGGGCTTTCCCCAACAGCCTCAGTAGGCAGGGCGCATCATGGGAGAGCAGGCAGCCCTTGAAATACCTCAGCCCCAAATAATTCAGGGCTTTAAAGGTAATAATGAGCATTGTAAATTGGACTCAGAAACAAACTGAGAGCCAGTGCAATATCAGGATGACGTGATACGGATGGCAGGCCCCTATCAGCCCTCTGACAACCAGCCACAGTTTCTGAACACAGTTCAAAGGCAGCCCCACATACAGCATGTTGCAAGAACCTGGATGTCACCACGGACAACACTGAATGCACAGAATACAAAGGATTTATATACAGTAATACCTTGGATTGCAAGTAACTTGGTCTGAGAGCAAGTTACAAGACAAGCAAGACAAGCAAAAATTTCTTATTTTTTTTTACTTGATAAACAAGCAAGGTCTTGCAAGACAAGCTGCAGGGATGTAACCGCTCACCTCGAGCTGGCGTAGCGGGCCGAAATCGGCCCCGCTCACGCCCGCCAGAGACTCGCTTTGATATAAGAGTGTTTTGGATTACAAGCATGGTTCCAGAACGAATTAGGCTTGCAATCCAAGGTATTACTGTAAAATGTACGAAACATGATATCATGTGGCAGGTCCAGGGTCTCCTGTTCACTGGCATCCAAATTCAAACCGTGGGAATTTATTTGGACATTGTCATCATTACATCTGTCCTTCCGTGCTGATCTTATTAGTAACAAGGGTTTCTATCTGTCTCCAGGACACAGAGTTGTTGTTGGTCTCCATCTGAGCCAGTCTTCCCCAAATGTATTTAAGATGTACAAGCAGTTTCTAGGAGAGGTGGGATCTCATCCTTGACCCCTAAGGCACAATTATGTTTTTTATAGATGGAAACAGGAACCAAAATACAAACCAGCTCATCTCACCTGAGCTAAATCACTGCAATTTCAGAGGAGGAGTTTTAGCTGACAGAGATATATTTATAGATATTTATACTTTCAAATTACTATCATCTCAGAACACTAGTGATGGGATTTGCCTGCAAACTGAAATAATTCTCATGTATCTGTGTGAACTAGTTGCCTGTTCTGTATTAGTTTTGTTAATGAATTCTGCTTGGGACCAATGAATAACCATATATTGTTGCTTCCTTGGCAATCTTCTCTATAAAACAAATTTAGCCATATATCAGATGCACACCGATTGCTCCCTGCCTTTCTTTTGATCTGGCTGCTCTGGAACATTAATAATAAACAAATTGTCTTTGTTTTGTCCTAGTTGGAGAGGTTTGACAGGGGTTTTGTCCTTCAGCCTTCATCTTGTTTATCTTTCCAACAACCCTGTTTGAGATGTCACCCTTTTACCCAGTTTACAGATAGGTAACTGAGGTATGACAGACTGTGCTGGGTCCAGGTATTTTGAGGCCCTTGGGCAAGACATCTTTAATGGGCCCACTCCTCAGTGAGTCTATCTTTTCACCAGCTGCTGGTCTTTCTCCTCCTTTTTCTCAACATTGCTATCATCTGCTTGCTTGCCAGCAGAGATCCAGTGAGCAAGCAGGCAGTGGCATCTACTGTTCCTCCTTCTCACCACCACCATTGCCTGGGCCAGAGTGAGAGGCAGGAGAACAAGTAGTTTGCAATGGTGAAGGGGAGGAGCTCCAGTCAGTGGCCCCCTGCTGGAGTGTAGGCCCTCAGCAAGGGCCCACCATGCTGACCCTTGACACTGGCTCTGATAATAGATAGAGTCCATGGCTCTCCAGTGTCTCAGCTGAGATGAAGTTTGGAATGCTCTGGATTCAAGTCTACAGTGACTCTTTCAAAGTTCTTAAAAGAAAATATGAATAACATTTGGAAGAAATGCATATCTTCCTGTGATGGTGATAATATTTCCCATTCCTTGCCGCAAGATAAATAAATTGACCATGACACTTGTTATCCTATCAGTTTTCCCACTTCCATGGTGCCAACTTTCATAGTCTGTTGGATAAAGATACTACAGTCATGCCTTGGATTGAGAGCATAATTCGTTCCGGAAACGTGCTTGTAATCCAAAACACTCTTATATCAAAACGAAATCCCCCCCAAAAAAATTGTACAGAGATTTTTAATTTAAGCCGTACTACAGTACTTGTATTGCAAGACGTCGCTTGTATATCAAGTCCAAAAAAAATTAAATAAATATTTTAAAATTTGCTTGTCTTGCAAAATGCTCTCTAACCAAGTTACCGGTACTTGCAATCCAAGGTATTACTGTAATTTGATACGTGCCATTAGATGACAGTTGATTAAATGTCATGCCTGGCCTGATTGCTAAGGCAGAGGCTTTACTTTCATCTAGTTCCTTAATGCAATTGCTTAGAGATATTTCACACAGTACTTGCTTCTGATTGTTTGGAAGGAAATAGTGGAAGGAAATCACAGGAACAACTGCAAGCGTGGATTTGTAGCTGAACTTTTCATGACTCATCTGGAGTCAATGCATTGTGTCTTGCTTCATTCTACCAATTTTCCTGAACTATATGAAAAACTGGATTGGTATAATATGATGCTGCTGGACAGGAGTGTGCTGACAAATTGATGTATGTGGCAGAGACCTTTCTTCTCTCTCTCTCTTGAGGAGTCATGGCTCATTGGTAGAGCACCTGCTTTGCATGCAGAAGGTCCCAGGTTCAATTCCTGGAATCTCCAGTTAGAGCTGAAAACATTCCTGCCTAAAACCCTGGAGAACCGCTGCCAGTCAGTGTCAACAATACTGGGCTGGATGGACCGATGGTCTGACTCAGTATAAGGCAGCTTCCTATGTTCCTATATGTTTTCCCAACTCTGCTTGTGTCACAGCCTTAACATGGTACAGAAATAGCACATATATGCCTGTGTTAGGGTTGGCATGCTGGTCAATTGACCAGGCGAATATTGTAATGAGAACAGAAGAGCCTTGCTGGATAGAACCAAAGGCATATCTAGTCCAGCATCCTGCTTTTCACAGTGGCCAACCAGATGCCTTTCGGAAGCCCAGAAGCAGGGTATGAAGGCAATTGATTTTTATTTAAAATCATTTTTAGGCTGTCTTTAAGGGTGGAACCCTCCCAATAGCTCCCTCCTGCTGTTGTTCCGAAGTAGCTGGTACCCAGTGGTATGCTGCCTCCATTCCTGGAGGTAGCGCATACCCGTCATGACTCATAGCCATGGTTAGCCTTATCCTTCCATGAATTTGGCTAATCCCTTTTTAAAGTTGGTGTCCATCACGACATTCTGTGCAGTGTGGAGAAAGTACAGTAATACCTTGGATTGCAAGTAACTTGGTCTGAGAGCATTTTGCAAGACAAGCACATTTTTTTAAAAAAATTTACTTGATAAACAAGCAAGGTCTTGCAAGACAAGTAGTCGTAGGGATGTAACCGCTCGCCTCGAGCAGGCGTAGTGGGCCGAAATCGGCTCCGCTCATGCCCGCCAGAGACTCGCTTTGATGTAAGAGTGTTTTTTTGTCTGCCCTGAGTCTGGCAACCTCTTATTTGATTTTGGTCAAATATGTAGCTGGCAACTTACATGTTTTTAAAGAAATTTCATTATGGAGTCCTTTGTTAGCAAAAGCAGGAGTGAGGGATTCTTTTCCTCTGGCCCTTCAGCATAACTACACTTCTCCTTCTGGACATCTGCTATAAATGCAAGCATCTTCAAGCAAGGAGAGGAATACAAGAAGTCAGCACCAGTGGCAGTCATTTCTTAGGTTCACCCATGACTTTATCTTGCTTGCTGCAGGATCCAGAGAGTACCCCTTCCATGTGTGCTGTCTCTGGATTGGACTGTAGTCTAGGGGGAAAAGTAGCTGTTGAAAGAACCAAAGTTACTGATTGGAAGTACCTTTGTTCTAATAAAGTGAATCCTTTAAAAATAATTGACCATTATTTTACAATATTAGACTGGCCAGTTGACCAAACATTTTCTGACTCATCAAATGCCTTACCGTGGCTCAGGGTGGGCAACTTGTGGCCCTACAGATATTTTGGCCTACAACTCCCATGATCTCTCATCATTGGCCATGCTGGCTAGGGCTGATGGGATTTGTAAGCTAAAACACTTGGAGGGCCATATGTTAGCTTGTGTATGTCTATACCCATGGTGTTCACTATAATTTGTGAGAGCCATTCTCTCTTCATTTTTTTCAACCATATGTCCATATGGTTAAAGAAAAAATCTGATTCTTGTGCTTTGTGGGTAAAACTGTAGGTGCACAACTGGATACAGCTCTGAACTCACCAATTTCTGTAACCAGTCAAGGAGTCCCTGAGTCACATTGCTGCAAAGCAGGGGTGGGCAACTTGTGGCCCTCCTGATGCGTTGACCTTCAGCTCCCATGAGACCTGGCTAGCATAGCCAGGGGTCAGGGCTGTAGACCCAAACATGTGGAGGGGCACAAGTTGCCCACCCCTGCTGTAAAGTGACGCACTGCACTGACGTGCTTTGCGTTTGGTTGTTAAGTCCAGCTTCCTCCCTGCTTCTTTTCTAAAGGCCTGACTGTAGAATAAAGGAACTCACTCATGCCCCATGCTTAAGTGTTTTCTATTATAAATCCTTCTCAGTGTGCAGTTGTAATTGTTTGAAATCCATGCCTTAAAGTTTATGCCTTCTCACAATATTTCAAAATGGATTACATTTTATTTTCAAATTCATCAGAAACTGGCAAGTGAGTAAGGAAAACCATAGCTGAGTACAAGCAGAGGAAGGGTCTGAACTCCAAAGGCAATCTACATATTTGGCCCTACAGAAGCAGAACAAAATACCCATTTAAGGTTGCAGTCCTAGGTCTGTGTGGGCAGAATTATATTGGGCCAGGGCCAGGAAGCAACTCTTTCCTTCTCTTCCTGCCTGCTGAACAGCTGATCAGAGGCAGGTTCAGGAACAGAAAGGAGAACCTACCACCCTAATGTTTTTCAAGGATTTTATTAAATACAATATTTTGAAGGGGGCAGGGAGTGGAGAGCTTCGTGGGTGTTGTTGGATGCCCTTGCTGGCATCATGGCACCTGTGGGGGGACCCATAGTTTAGCATTCTGTCTGACCCAGCCCCCCGGGTGATTATTGTTATAAGCAATTAAATGGACCAGGTATATATGCCAAAGGCAGGAATCCCTTTGCTTCAAAAAGGGATAACAGCTCAATCTGTGTTCATTGTTATAGTTATCATGAGGTATGCAATATAATCCCAAAGAGGAGACTTTTGAACTTTTCTTTGGACCTTTTCCATTCCCCTGAAATCCAAAATGGTGCCCTTCACTACTTTATTGCTTTTAGGAATCCTGCACCTCTCTCACAAACCATGGAGTATATAACTTGGTTGCAGTGTTGGCCCTTGGTCTGGTTTTTCCACGCATGCCTTGCAGGAAAATCTAAGGAATGGAGTGGTGATTACTCATCATCTCTTCTGTTGGGCCATGCATGATTTCATCTCCTCACACATTGTTAAAAGCTAAAAGCATTCCCTAAAGAATGGGCTAGTAAATTCTCGAATCCTCATTTGATTCTCCATCCACAGCCTAAATTCCAAAATAAATAATTCTGGGTTGTTTTTCTAACATATTTTAGGTAGAATGCAATCAAATAACATACCAGCCTTGTGAATAAGTCCACAGAAGCTACAAGCCCAGTTGCCCACTCTTGCTTACATCAATCATTTGTGGCACCACCTGAACTCTAGAAGCCGCCCTCCCCCCAAAAAGTAATATAATTTCAGGTCCAATGCAATGTAATATAATATAAATACCATGCATACATATATGGGGCAAAAATTGTTGTTTGGAAATTACAGTGTTGTGCATACACACACACACACACACACACATATATATATATATATAATTTGTCAGAGCAGTATATAGACACTCTTGCATTATAGACACTCTTCTATATGTATGTAGGATAGAATGATGGATTGCCACTGCAGTTTCTGTTTTAAAAAAAGAAACAGAGGGGGAAACTCAGAATTTCATTTCTCTTGTTGGTAGGGATGGACAAATCAGTATATTTCTGGTCTGTGTTTCTTTCACATCTGTTTTGTTGAAAGTCTGTTCCTTCATGTTTCTATATTAATTTGTCATTTTAAAAAAAATCCCCATGAAAATCTGCATTTATATTTGTATTTAGATGCATTTTGAAATGTATGTTCTTTTCTTTTTTTAAAAAAAAAAAGCTTTTCTCATTGTATTATTCCTTTTAAAAGCATAATTAAATGCATTGTTGTTGTTGATTTGTTGATGATGATGATGATGATGATGACGACGACGACAACAACAACAACAACAACAACAATAATAATAATAATAATTTGAGATGAGAACTGAGCCAGGGACTCTGACAAAGAGCAAAAACCAGCGGATAGCTAAATTTCAATCTGCATGTTAGTCCACAATATGCAGATGTGGCCAGTTCATATTGGAATTCATAAAGATTGAATTCTCCATCATCCCTACTGATTAGTGAGGATTTCAGAATCCCCTGGAAGTATTAAGAGAATGCCTCTTAGCAGATTTAAATTGCCTGCCCCACTGAGAAACAGATTGCTCTCTCTCTCTCTCTCTCTCTCTCCCCCCCCCCTCTCCCTGCACACGCATACAGATACACAAACACCAGGAGCAGGCTTTACTGTCAGAGAGCATAACTTCAAGGCAATTAACAGCGCAATCCTGCAGCCACAAGACAGTGTCTAGACGGCCATAGGGTTTTTCGGAGATGCAGCTACGAGGTCTGAAAAGAGCTCCGACCTCATAGCTAGGTCTCCGAGCTCGGAGCGCTCTCCCACCCCCTCGCAGCTGGCGCAGAAAGAACTGCTCTGGCTGCTTCTCTGAGGCTGCAAACACAAAACCAGAGAAGGGGTTTTGTGGGCACCCCGGGGGAGTGGGGAGGGGAGGGGAGGAGACAGGTGCTGACACAATACAAAAAATCCTGGTGGCGCCTCACCCTGCTTCCTTCCCCCTCTGAAGCACCACCAAAATTGGCTGTCTACGACAGTGTTTCTCAACCTTGGGTCCCCAGATGTTTTTGGCCTACAACTCCCAGCATACCCCAGCCAGCATAGCTGGCTGGGGCATGCTGGGAGTTGTAGGCCAAAAACATCTGGGGACCCAAGGTTGAGAAACACTGGTTACGTGCTTTGCAGGGCAGGAGAAGTGCAGAGGCGACTCCCGCCCCGCCTAGGATGCCCATAATCCTCTGAGTTCGGAAGGCGACAGGAATCCCGACTGGATTGCACTTGTACCCTAAGTCACGGCACGTCTCATTTTTGAAATTAAGCGCTGGAAGGAGAAGACAGCAACCAGCAGTGGGGCGGGGGGGGGGGGACACCCCCTCCCTGCTTTAAAACCTTTTGAGTTTATGACATGTGAAAGCAGCTTCTAGTCCTGTCCCTTCCCCTCTCTTCAAAACTGCACACAGCCCAGTTTACCTTCACAGTTCAACTCATACCCAACAATAATAACTTAGTTACAGGATTTTGTTAAAAGAGGAGATGAACAGTTACATCTGGCTTTGCCAACACAGTGGTTCCATTTAGGTGTGAAAATGAAGGGTACAAACTCCTGTACTAAGCAAGAGTAAGTTGTTGGTGTTTGTGTGTTTTTAAAGAGTAAGTTGTTGGTGTGTGTGTGTGTTTTTAAAGAGTAAGTTGTTGGTGTGTGTTTTAAAGAGTAAGTTGTTGGTATGTGTGTTTAAAAAACCCACATTAAAGGATGAAGACAGACAAACATTAACCTTTTCATATGTTCCTTCTATGCATATACAGAGTGGAAGTGTGACTGCTGGCTGTACCCAAACCTCCGTCTGTTCAGTAGCATGTACAGCTGTATACTCGTAGGAGCCCCTTTCACACTTCTACTCAACACATGGAACAGGGTCAGTTGGTGCAAGTGAACTCCCCTTCTGCACACACATAGAGGGAAGTGTAGTAGAAGTGTTTTGTACATGTTCTGTGCACTGAAAATAACTGGTTCAGAATGCAGCGAGTGTGTATCGAAACCTTTCATTCTTTCTACAGCATTATCCGAGTGCACAGCATCTTAAGAGTTACTGTCACAGACTGGCAAAGACCTCTGTTCTGTGAGTGGAAGGGAAAATAAGCAATATAGTGTGCTCATGCTCTTCTTTGCTTTTCCCTTCCCGTGGCCTTTTTCGCCACCACGAGATGGAAATCTATATTTCTCTGGCTGCCTCTACCAAACCACCCTTAAAACTCTCTGGGACGCAGGTGACTAGTGCAGGTAGTGTGGAAGTTGGCCATTAGATAGGAGGTGGGTAACCCCAAAAAGAGACCACAAAATTTCAAAGAACAAGGTTTAAATCTTGCTGATAGGTAATTGGAAACTGTGTTAACATCTAAATGGGTTCACAAAAAACCATATGAGTAACAGGTTAATAAAAACAACCAGGGATAAACACATCCAGCTCACTAGATGGTGTCCCTATTTTATTCAGGTCTCTTAGCCACGCAGTATCTTATTGTCATTGATCCAGCTCTCTCAATCAGTTCTCCAGGTCCAGCAGCTTTGGCTCTTTCTTTCCTCTAGGACTCTGACCTTCTATCCTTCCTTCTCTCTCCCTCTTCTCCTCTCTGACTTCCCAGCTCTCTACCTTTCTTTTATCTTCTAAAATTATTTGTTTTCTCTTCCCCAAATACAAATGATCAGGAAGGTGTTTATTTCTGCCATCTACCGGTAAGTTTCTGTTTCCTGACATAAAACAATTTCCCCCTCTTCTTCTGATCTTCTGTTGAACTTTAGAATTTTCCTGAGCTAAACTTCCTGACTTCTGTATTCTAACTAAACTTTTGACATCTAACCTATTAACCTGCTGACTAAAGCTGACTAGTGCACACACACACACACACACACACACACACTCACACACACACAGAGTTTTAACCCCATAGTACCCTATAACCAAAATCGGTGCCAAAAATGGAGGACAGTTCTGTTCTTCACAGTTACAGAGGCAACATACACTGGCCCCTGCTGCCCTCAAAGATTACAGCACTAAGTCTAAGGCAGACCATGGGGAAACAGGAAAGGAGACATACCATAGGATGTCTGGGTGAAGAAGTAGACTTTTCAGGCATAAAAACATTGGCTGCAGTGAGCATTTGGAAACTGCATTAAAAGCTGTCGGATAGCTGAAAGGTTGAGATTCTGGGGATCTTTGCCTGTGCGCTCCTCCCGCTCTGCCTAGGATGCCCGTAATCCTCTGAGTTCAGCAGGTTACAGGCAGCCTCATTGGACTGTGACCTTAGATCAGTGTTCTCCAACCCTGGGTCCCCAGATGTTTTTGGGGCGAGCTGGGAGTTGTAGGCCAAAAACATCTGGGGACCCAAGGTTGGAGAACACTGCCTTAGATAGTCCTCTGGCCATGACAATGGAGTTTTTCCAACCCGCCTCCCTGTAGATCACTTTCTGTAGAGCAACCTGGTGGCTCTTTCAGCTGATACCGTGTTTTTATAGGAAATATCTTGTAAAGAATTATCCATCCTACACTCATAATCAAGTTCTTGTTGCACACGTAAGTGTCAGAATTATCTGTGGACAGAGCATTTTCCTTGTAGAGTCTTACTGTGCAATAATGAAATGGTTGTGGAAATGGAATCTACTCCTGAGCATAATATGTTGCAGCTTTGAATACAATTTCAACATAAATGGTTAGACCATTTGGTAATTGAAAGCAAAGACTTTTCCTGTTATTCCTTGAGGACTGTAGAAACAACTTGGCCATTTTTTTTTCTTAAAAAATTATTCTGTTATTGCTTAGGAGTCCCAGGTGCTGTGTTAAATTGTTTTCATTCAAGCTTTTCAACAGTTTATTCCAGAAAATTACCTTGCCATTAAATAGAGAATACAATTTATTCCATGCATAATCAAATCTTCTATGTTCAGGCAGCAAGAAGGCGGGGCTCGGGGAATGATTTTTGCCTCTTTACCATTGAGTTAAAAGAAGAGGGGGAGCCTTTTCAAAGCACATTGATTTTTCAGATGTTAATCACAAGCAAATGTAAATCAAATTTCTTTCTAGTACACCCTTCATTTTCTTGTTTTCTTTCACAGTACTTTTTATAAAGGAGGATCAGAAAGTGAAATTCAACCATTTGCCCACTCACTATTTTTTTTTTTTTTTAAAATGCAGCCTTTGTCATTTGGAACTGAAACCAGAATTCCTATGTGACAATAATTAATTTACACCGTTTTTGCAGTCCAGTTGATTTTGTTGTACCCAGTAATGTCATATGCTTCTAGGCAGGCAGTGAACTAATACATCACTGTCTTATTTTCTTCTAGGCTTTTTCTTTTCCCTGTTGAATTTATTCATTAAGCTAGTATTGACAAA
The DNA here is from genome assembly GCA_021292165.1 of Shinisaurus crocodilurus. Classification (NCBI taxonomy): domain Eukaryota; kingdom Metazoa; phylum Chordata; class Lepidosauria; order Squamata; family Shinisauridae; genus Shinisaurus; species Shinisaurus crocodilurus. The sequence continues at coordinate 31,285,648 of CM037880.1, read as the reverse complement.
TATGCTTGGTAGGAGGTCTAGTTTTGCTGGCCTAATTTTATTATAGAGGTAGGATTAATATGGCAGAAAAGGCTCTTCCAGCCATCAGCTCAGCTGTGGCAGCTTTGTCAGCCACATGTCCTCTCCCCAACAGAAGAAGGTCTGCATGCAGCAAAGCCAGTTCCCAGTGCCTGCCGGGGACCAAATGGTGTCAGGGGCATGGCCAAGTCCCCTTTGGTGTCACTCGGCCTGCAGAGGGTTTGGGATGGGTGGGAGTAATCTGACTCACTCACCCAATGTTGGTTGCCCACCCCTGCCCTAGTCCCCATGTTGCACTCTGGCCAGGAGTGGGGAAATGGGTGTGGACAACTCCTTCCATACAAAGGGAGTATCTGAGAAACCCAAAGAACTGTTGCCTAATGCCACACTCTAGATTTTAAATGGTAGGTGAAAATTATGCCAGGGCTACTTGTGATGTCACCACCATCCTTACACTATAGGACCACCTGCATAAACCCTTCTCAGGCTAAGCACCAACACCTAAAAACCTGTGGGGAGGGTCTAATGAAACCTTTCCCCTACCTATGAGGAAAAAGATCAATAAAGTCTCTTAAGGATCTATTTTGAATATATTCTACTGTGGGTATAAAGATGTGTGTATGTAGGTTTAACAGTAATACAGGTTAATAATGCCAAGCTGGCACACAGGATTTGGGTAGCAAACAAAATAAAAATAAGTTTATTTTAGTTCACAAAATCTTAGTTCAAGAAGATAACTTTAAACCTGCCTACACCAAACACTCTGTAATTATCCTAAGTCCCCATAACACTAAATTCTTTCACTCTTCAGACAAGCACCAATCTCTCGCAAAACTCCTGACAGACTAGACAAGAAGAACTGTAAGAAGACTGTAAAAAACCCCTGACATCACTCACACACTCCTTATATACTCCTCCCCCCCTTTCTAAGACATCACAAACCACACCCACTCAGACCTTCTATTCTCACTAAACATACTAATGCAGACATACAACATATAATCTTGCCTGTGGCTTACGCTGGCTCAGCTTGTCTGAGCGTGGAAAGCTAAGCCTGGTTATTACTTGGATGGGAGACCCCTCCTCTAGTTTCCTGCATTGAGCAGTGGGTTGGACTCGATAGCCTTGTAGGCTCCTTCCAACTCTATGAAATCTACACCAGGGAACTGAATTATGGGGTTACGCCACACTGCTTACGAACAAATGAGGTAAAACTGGATGACTCTTTCCCATTTGCTGAGATTGGGAAACTGTTTCAGCTGCAGCAAAATAACTCCCTGTTTATCCTGCTGTGGCTAAAACATAACTTTTAGGACAAGGCAACCTGGGCAGAGTGCAGATGCATCTAAATTGGTGGACATTTGGGGAATCACTTCAGTATGATGCAGCCAAGGTGATCATTAACCAAAAAATGGGTTTACATGGCTTAGATTTCATAAAATAAATATGCTTTTCTAAACTGGATTAATACTGCTATGACTGGTTTGCCTAGTAAATTACAAGCATTGTAACCTCCAGAGATCTCTGTGTTAGGATTGGTGTTACTATCAGTGAATAATGAGTACTCTTCAAGGAAGATGATAAACAGAGATGTGGCTAAAAGCCCAGTTTAAAGGGGTGAGAATGCAAAAGTGGTGTCTGGAATATGTGCTTGTCATAGCTAAATGGAATTAGGTAAATGTTGTGAACAGTCTGAGAAGTGCCTTTTGCCAGCTAATGCAATTCACATATGATATGATTGGAAGGTAATGTAAACTCCAATTTTGGGGACTTTTTCAAATCTGGAACATAGATAGCACTGCTATTCTTGCGCAATATATGAATTTATTTTGAAAGGGTCATGACCAGTAATACGCAAAGGCTTAGACATTGTTGTGTCATAAAATTAGTGTGCTTAAGACCACTCCACAAATTACATTTTACTCAATTTTATTCACTACATTTGTGTCCTGCCCTGGCTGCCCTAGTAAATGGAACTAACTATTCTCTGAATTTTTCCACTGGCTTCCTGAAAGCTTAAGAATTATTAGTAGAAATGGGTGATTGCCCGCCCACTTGCACCGAAAGTACTTACAGCTTTTTGACTGTTTGATTTGGACACAAAAAGCTCTGTGAAGCAACCACCACTACTGCCTTCTCCCCTTCCTTAAGCTCCCTCCTCCAATTAAGTTAGGAGAAGGGGCAGAAAAAGCAGGCATCCCCAAAGATGTGCAGAGTGCCATCTTTTCGATCTGGGGTCTGGGAATTAAATACAAGTCCCAAGATCCCTATTGGGAAAAGATGCTCTTCAAGTTATTTGCCACCAAGGAGATGGCCCAGGAAGGCATCCTCCTTGGAAGGCACTGATGTGACAGGCCTGTGACTCACTCTGGCTCAGCTTGGACCCCCTACATTGAGCAGGGGGTTGGACTCAATGGCCTTGTAGGCCCCTTCCAACTCTGTGATCCTATGATCCTTCCTTAAAGATGCCCATCTCTACTATGGTGTGTCTGAACCACTTCAGTGATTTGCACATGTTCATTCAGTAAATGTGCCCCCTGTTGCAGTTCTGCAAGTGGTGGTCGGAATGACAATTGAAAATCAGTGGGACTTCTCAGTGCCTCACTTTAGCTGGGTTGTGATCTACATCACACTTTAAAAGCAGTTTAGGCTAGATTCTGTCCCATACTGCACAATTTGTGATGCCCCCAAAGTATGTATGTATGTATGGTTTTTTCTGTACCACCTTTCTGAAATCAATCAAGGCAGTTTACAAAGAATTCAGAAAATAAAAGAGCAGTCAAATACAAACGTAGTAAAGTACTAGAAGCAACCTTTTAAAAAAACGTAGTAATTTCAAAAGCCAAGTTAAAAAGATGTGTCTTGACCCCCTTCCTGAATGCAGAGAAAGTGGGCACCAGCTGCAACGCCAAAGGGAGTGTTTTCCAGAGCTTGGGAGTGACACAGGAGAAAGCCCTTTCCCACGTGCCTGAAAAGAGGGCCTCTGCAAGCGGGCATACCTTGGTTCTAATACCAACTTGTCCCATTCGTGATGCTCAGACACATTGCAAAGTGAGTGAAATTTGCCCCCCTCCGCTGCTCCCAATTCTGCTCCAGCAGAATGGTATCCAAATTTGTGGTTTGGGGTGGGGGAGAGCATTTTTATTTTATTTGGAACAACTCAGTTTTCCAAGTGCAATTTGCAATTGAGGGAGGGGTAAGTTCGCTCATCACTACACACTGCTGTGTGTTATGAGAAGATTATTTAGCATTTTGGCTAAATTCAGCAACGTCGCTCTGATATAGACCGGTGCTTAATGAACAAAACATAGCCAGTTTGTCTTTGGAAACCTCAAATTAAACTCCATCCCCAAAGGTGAGAAGCGAACACTTTATCTAATGCATGCCCCAGCTTTGATCAGTTCTCTCCATCAGCAGCCACGTGCGTTCTTAGGATGGAGCAACACCATTTCCTCTGCGCAGCCTGATAAATCTGTGCTGCATTCAAGAAATTCAGCTCACAGGGAAAATGGTGAAGGCAAGGTTCCCTCTGCTGTCCTATAGTAAAGCTCTTGATCAATGGAAAGGACTTGCTGCTATTAGATTTTCTCACTGCTTTTCTTCCTGTTTCATAGATTAGTGATCCCCACTTAGCCAGGGTCACATGAGACATCTGGCTACTTGTTCCTTAAATCCATCAGGAGACCATCCTCTTCTTATCCCTTGGCAGATAGACACAAACATCCTCTTCTTATCCCTTGGTAGACTAGACACAAACAAGGAAATGGTAGAGTAATTCCACCTGTCATGCTTTATACAGGGGGCATTAAAGGACAACCCTCATGTTAAATAGTTTTCTGTCTCTGGATTGTTGTTGTATGCTCAGGTCAACATTTTGACTTCTGCATGGGTTTTCTAAGAGTCCAAATCCTCCCCAGAATTCAGCAGGGAACTGGCCCTTATTTGTGTGATATCAGGTTAAGAACCAAATCTCATTCATCAGAAGCTTCCTTTTGTGTTAGTGTAGAAAGCAGTGCAGTATTTATCTTAATTAGGCTTAGGCTAGGAAGCCAGGATTAGCCCTGCCTTTCACTTAAGAAGTGTCACGGGGCACTTTAATTACTGTCTATGCTTTTATGTCCAGTCTGCAAGATATCATGCAATGCAGAGACTCAGAACACCAGGCTTGTACACTGGATTAGTGTTTACTTATGAAAAGCACACAGCTGATGGCACGGCTTGCAGTTAACACTTGTTTCGTTCTTCAGGGATCACCCCCATTTAATATTGTTCTTTTGAGGTTATGTAAGGGGCAATTAAGTGCAATGCTTAGGTTCTTGGCCCAGATTATCCTTCCTCTGAATTCTGTCCATAATGAAGTAGCGGTGTGTTGCTTCTACCATGGGCTCTGGTCTCAGCTGTGTTCTTTATTGCAAATTCTCAGGAAAGTGATTTGATGGTGCACTGGAACACAGTCTCAACCACTGGTAGAAAGCTCCACAATACCTGTCTTGACATAGGCAAAAGGCAATCCATGTCAAAATACAGTTCAATAAAATACCCCCTCCACTATGGGTGCCAAGTGGTTATATGAATTTTCCCTAATTGTTTCCATCATGTGGAGTGGTGGAGTGGTAAATTTTGAAGTGCAGGTGCTCATCATGACAATCCCCATAGCCACACCCTGAAGGAGAGTCCAAAAAGGCTGGCAACTCCTTTATTTTGGTGTGGCTCCTCTTCCATTACAGGTTTTGCAGGTTTTACTCGACGCTTCAAAGGAGCCATCCATGGTGGTGAACCTATTCTAGGGATGGCGTTCAGCACCATGGATAGGCTCCTATGAAGCTCCAAATAAAACCTGCAAAACCTGAAATGGAAAAGGAGCCCCACCAAAATAGGAGCCAGCCACCAGCCTCCCTGCTCTAGTAGTTTTCATCTCCACCAGGAGAAGGTCTTTCATAAAGCTGATGGGTCTCAATCACCCATTCAAGACCTTGCCAATCCAAAATACTGCGCATTACAACAGGGAACAATATCAGTTGCTGGGAAAATTCATTTCCCCCCAGCAACTATGAGGATTGCAGCTAAGCTCAGAGGGAACAGGGAAGTCTGAGGGGTGTGGCAGATGCTGCTGCTGTCCCCTGCTAATGAAAAAGTGTTGGTGCTGTGTCCCAGTGAGCCCTGGCTCCGCTGCACTACTGAGCGTTCGAAGTTGTTAACGAAGCTGTAGTGAAACGGAAAATCTGCTAAGGCCTTCGGTAGATGTACATATTTGCAGGCTCTTATGGAGCATTTACCCTCCGAATGCCAACAAATGCTATTTCTAGTTCTTTTGTTCACCTTTCTCTTTGGTTCTGCGTACTCTAGTGAAGTGTTGTATTAATTCCAGAAAGAGGTCAACACAGGTATGCTTTTTGGGGGGGGGGGGATGCAAGTGCTAAACGTAGCTCAGCTCCTGGGCAGCTCCAGAAATTGAATAGAAGCAAATAACTAACCATCTTGTGAGTCTGTCTGTGCCCTAAAGCAGTGTTCTCCAACCTTGGATCCCCAGATGTTTTTGGCCTACAACTCCCAGCATGCCCCAGCCAGCTATGCTCTGCACTTCTCCTGCCCTGCAAAGCACCTGCAGAAGTCGCCTCTGCACTTCTCCTGCCCTGCAAAGCACGTAGACCAGTGTTTCTCAACCTTGGGTCCCCAGATGTTTTTGGCCTACAACTGGGAGTTGTAGGCCAAAAACATCTGGGGATCCAAGGTTGGAGAACACTGTCCTAAAGGAACCGTGAGGTCTTACCATTTCCCTTTCTCCTTCCAGCCAAAGGTTTGGAACAGGGAGGTGCCAGATAGAATATCCAAGTGGCATAGAGAACGGTGCATACCTCCGAGTGACTTCATTTCTAAAAACAGTCAGTGAATGTAGTAGCTGATATAAGTCAATAGCAGACTGAACACAGAAACCAGATTCCATGGTTTTTCATTTCAAAGAATTTATCTGCTCTGCTGTGTTGCTGGTGTATTTTGACAGCAACCATTTTTCACTGTAGTAAATTGCAAACATTTTCAATATGACAATGCTGCTTCCTACTTGGAAAAGAACTTTCTTGTAATTAACATTTCCAAGGCTGGTTTTGTTTTTGTTTTGGGGTCTTTGATGTTATCAGCTGTGGAGGAAAATGCCACCTACCTGTGGGTTTTTATCCCAAGGAACCATCCCAAACCATGGAGCATCTGGCCCCTCAATTTTACCTCAGACTATTATATACGGTATTCATTTTAATTCCCTGTCCCTTAAATTCCACTGCCACCATAAAAACCTCTAATAAAACCTTCTGCTTAGTAAACCATCAATATTACAGCAGCGGGATATTGGGCTTTAGGCATGAGATGAACAGACACAGATAATTATTTAAAAGATAAAACATTTTTTTAAATTAAAACCTTAGTTACTTATGGATATATGAGCTTAGATGTTACCAGTAAGGTTCAATAGTTACTTTGCATTGACAGTATACTGCCACTTTAAGGAAGCTGTTATATTTATTCATTATTATTATTATTATTATTATTATTTATTTATTTATTTATAGCATTTATATCCTGCCCTTTAGCCAAACAGCCTGCCAGAGAGGCTTACAAAGATAAGAAGCATGGCAGTCCCTGACCTCAGGCTTACAATTTAAATCAGTGTTCTCCAACCTTGGGTCCCCAGATGTTTTTGGCCTACAACTCCCAGCATGCCCCTGGCTGGGGCATGCTGGGAGTTGTAGGTCAAAAACATCTGGGGACCCAAGGTTGGAGAACACTGATTTAAATTGTGACACACACACACACACACACACACACACACACACACACACACGACACACAGAGAATAAGGGATAGGGAGGGTTATATCCTTAACTAAGTCCGCACTTCCTTAATAAAACTTGCTTACCTTTTCCCTAGCTCCACCCAGTTAGCTCTCCTAGAATGATGTGGATGACAAGTCTTGAAGTTGTCCCTCTAGTCAGGGTTTCACTGGAAAGATATAGGTTTGAACATAGACTGGGTTCAGACTACACAATAACGATAAGGGTTGAGTATGGGTTGTTGTTGAACCATGGGTTGTTGTTGAACCATGTGTTATCATGTTGCCTGGCCCCAGCTGCACTAACAAGCCATGGCTTGTTATCCACGACGACCAACCCAGGAAGAGAACCCAAGGGTTGTGAATTGTGGGTTGTTCACCACGGTTTGTTATCTCGGCTGGGTTCAGACAACATGATAACCCACCTTTCAATAACAACCCATGGTTCAACGATAACTCACACTCAACCCATACTCAACCCTTGAGTGTGGGTTATTGCATTGTCTGAACCCAGTCATAGGCTCTCAGCTATCACTCATGATGGATCCTCAGCTTCTTGAGACTGTTGCTCTTTCTGTGGCAGGCTTTCTTTAGCTTCCCCTGGACTCTGCTCAGAGGACCAGGACATAGCCAAGAAGATGCCATAGCTGCCTCCTCTGAAGTCTTCCTGCTTCTTGAGGACAATTGCCTTTTGCTGTCACTTTGGCCAGAAGCTGTCCTGATACCGCAGTCTTCTCCACCTGATTCACTCTTTCAGCTTCTGCCTTCGGTGGTCTTAGCTCATCTTCTTCCTCTTCCTAGGCTCTTCTTCTGTGACTGCTGGCTTCACTGACCACCAGGCCACACTGCCCTTAAACAGTGCTAGGCTGCTCTTTTATACAGTTTCAGTTAGGACCCTTCTGTCCAATGACCAACAATTACCTCATTGGCCCATAAGTATGAGCTAATGAGAGCCAACAGAATGTTCATAAATGGCCTATCAAAATTGAGCAGGGGGAGGGGGAGCCAGTCAATGCAACAAAACAATGTATCCACTAAAAGCCTGAGTAAGCAGGACAGACTTTGCCTGGCACCCAAAGGATGATAACAAAGCTGCCAGGCAAATCTTCCTCAGAAAGGGGCCTCACAATTTGGGTGCAACCACAGAAAATGCTCTCACCTTCCATTCACAGGTGAGGACACCTCAGGAAGGGCCTCTGATGACACACTTAGCTGTTGGGCAGGTTCCTATGGGAGCAGGGGGTCTTTCAGGTACTGGCCCCAGACCATTTCAAACTTTAAAAGGTAAAAACAGTACTTTGCAGTATTTTGTGTCCGGAAAAAGCAGTACTTTGTGTCCAGAAACCAACGGAGAGTCAATGAAGCTCCTTCACACCACCCAAGCTTGTTTTGGGGCTATTCAGTTGTTGGGGGACTATGGGTGGTCTCCTGATTGCCACTCCCTGCCCTAGATACGTCCCTTTACTGTACTGCATTGTGGTTTTCCCCCAGTAGCACTGGTGAAGCAATGTTGATTGCTGTTGCTGCCCACTACAGAGGGCAAGCAGCAAACAGTGGGAGGCAGAGTCTCCTGTTGGACTGCTTAAACTGCCACCCTATGCATGCTATCCCGGGAGTAAGCCCCACTGAGCACAATGGGACTTCTTTTTGCGTAGACATACGTAAGATTGTGTGTGCTTGCTGTTCTGTGCTACTGCTCCGCACAGCAGGGCACAACGTTGGGTTCCACTGGGAATATGTGGCGGCACAGGCTATGCTTAATAATTTTAGCTCACCTCTGGTGCAGAATGTAAATATTACGAGGTCTCCGTGTATTTTCAGGCCTTTGTGACTTTGGTAGAGTTGCTAATAAGATTCACAATGCTTAGGAATCCAATCCAGATAGAGAGGTGATATGATTTTTTTTTTTTTTTAAGAGAAAAAAAGAACCCAACATGTTCCACAACTAATATTCTTCGTATGGAGAAAAATCTCTATTAACTATGTGCATCCATCAGTGAATGTCAGATAAGGAGTTCTGGACATCATAAAGCTGTCAGAGTTGTTTACAGATTTTACCCCTGATGTAGAGCAGATGCTTGGTCCTCCCCCCCCAACCCCCCCCCCCGCTCCCCGTAGCTGCTTGTCTCCTTGCTTTCTATCTGCTTGCAATTTAGCTATCTCTGATGAGGACACTTTCCATGGTCTTGGTTGGATAATGCATGAACACCTTATATAGTGTCATTTACAATGAGCATTACACTGCTTTTCTGAATGTGACTTCTCTTCTTGTTATTAAAGTTTCTCATCTGCTAGGGAAAGTTCTAGAGGGGAAAACTTCACTATCCCAGGTATTATGCACCTTATACTGTGTTATGTTATCCAATGTCACTTACAAAGAGCATTATACTCCGTTTTTGCATGTGACTTCTCTCTCTGTTGTTGAAGCTTCTCATCCACCAGGGAAAGTTCTAGCAAAAGCGTCACTGTGCCAGGCATGACTGACATAGAACTGGATAGGGAGGAGGGGCCATAACTCAGCAGCAGAGCCCATGCTATGCATGCAGAAGGTTTCCCGCCCAATCTCTGGGCTTCTCCAGTTCAAAAGACTGCGAGTAGCCGGGAAGGAAAGGTCTCGGCCAAGGAGCTACTACCTGACAGAGTACACCTGCATTCCCCAACATGGTGCCCTTCAGATATTTGGAACTTCCACAACCCCAGCCAGCATGACCAATGGTCAGGGATGCTGCGAGTTGTAGTCCAAAGCTTCTGGAGAGCGCCAGGTTTGTGAAGGCTGGAATAGACTGTATTTAAATGCACATATTTCAGGAGGATTTTTAAAAAAACCCGTGCATGTAATGCGGATACAGGACAGAATGGACTCATGAATGAACACATGCAAAACTGACATGGACCAGGAATAGACTGATCCGTCCATCCCTTGCTAATGGCATGACTCAGTATAAGGCAGCTTCATATGATGATCAGCACTAGGTCAAGAACATCAAGTCAAGTAGCTGTTATAGCTGCCAGTGCTGGCAATATAGCATGCAAAGGTTATCTTTATAAAGGCTTCAGTCCTTACTTTACAATGAAAGAATAGTACATATGGATTCTCTATGCTTCGCTTTTCTTCCACAGAAATATTCCTCTGCAACAATGTCATATCCGCACACACCACATAAAAACCACCTTGGATCTCTCCCATCCAAGAGATAATGCAAGCTGTCTCAGCAGTTTGTGCCTCTTCCATGCAAGGGTGATACAAAAAATGCAAAGGCTGCATTTTGGCTGTGACTTCTTACTCAAGGGGTTCTGTGGTTCCAGCATCCTCATCTATGTTTGCCAGTTCAAATGCATGCAAATAACCCAAGCCTTCCCTTTGCTGGCTTTCCACCTTTTTGGAACAGCCACTTAAATAAATTTTTAAAAAGGATTCAGTCTGCATCTTTTCCCATAGGCAGCCTTAAAACTTAGGCTGATTGCAAAGGAATGCTTTTCTCTCCCAGTTGTGTTTGTGGTTTTTTGCAGCTGGTGGAGTGTTGGGAATGTGCTGGAGCTGTTATTGCCAGACAGAACCACACAAATGAACAGAAGGCCCCCTGGACTGGAAGCAATGATAGCCACGTGTAACTGGCCTGCAGTGGAAGAGCTTGCCGTATGGAACTGGACTGGGGGAGTCATTGCGGGTCTGGCTTCCATAGAGGACTATTGTAGGCATGGCTAATGTAGGACTGTGTGAAAGGAGAAGCCTTGCCCCGATGGCTGGGACATGGTTCTCTACTCCACTCCTGGATTTGGTCTGCTTCTTTTGGGAAAGAGTTGCTCTTTGCCCCATTGCTGAGGCCAAAGCACCCAGAACCTGAGTGGAGACTGGCATAGGGTATGGGAATCTGTTCCTTGGCTCTAGGGCAGAAGGAAGCTGGGAAGCCGGAACTGGGAAGCTCTGGCCCATGAATGATCTAAATGGAGGTTGGCCTTTCACAAAGGTTCCATGGACTTTGAAGAAGCCCGAGTGCAAGGTGAAAGGGAGAAACGTGCTAAGCGAAAAGCATGTCAAACGAATCCTTTACAGGACCATCTTCCATCTGGAAACCTGTGTCCTCACTGTGGGAAGCTGTGTGGATCTAGAATAGGCCTCCACAGTCACTTACGGACCCATCGCTAGAGTCTACCCAATTTTTCTTTAGAATTTCCTCCTTTTATAATTTTCTTTTTGTAATTTTATCCTGGAAGACAATTTTACTTGGTCACGAGTGATCGCCTACTACTGTATCTAGGCAGATTCCGGAGTGGTGAACAATAAAAAGATAAAACAGATAAAAGAATAAAAACAATGTATTAAAACAGAATAACATTATAACTGTGGCAGGTCAGCAAGAAACGCTTTCCAAAAAAAGAGGTCTTCAGCAGGTGCTGAAAATAGCACAGTGCTCGAGCTGGCCTGACCTCCAGAGGCAGGGAGTTCCATAGAAAGGGAGCCACCACACTGAAGGCTCTTCTCCTGGTGAACTCCAATTGGGCCTTTCATTTTCTTGTCCTTTCAATGGTTAAACTGTAATGATTTTATTGCTGCTGGTTTTTATCTGCTATAATGTACGTTTTTTAATTTTTTGTTTCGTTACTTTACAGTTTGTTTTAGTTGTATTTATTACCAGCATAGTTAGATTGAAGGGCAGCATAGACGTTTTTAAAATAAAATTCAGATATGGGTCAAGGAACAGAGTGGGGTTGTGTGTTGCGCATGCACAGTGATCAGATAAATGTAGGTTGCTGTCAGAGCTGGGCTGAGTGGAGCCAGGAGGCCTGAACCAGGAGCCATGTGACAGAGCCAGAAGCCAGGACCAAAGAGGAAGCCAGAACCAGAGGACTAACTAGGAGGCACGACTGTGTAGCAATACATAAGTCAGGCTGAAAGAACTGCCAAGGATACTGGAACAGCCAGAGTTCAGGAAGACCTTGTTGCTTGAGCAAGGCTCCACTGGAACAGGAAGCCGTCTTATACTCCTTCCTGTCCAGGAGGATCCAAGGGCTAGCCCGGATGGGCAGAGTCAGTCCAGGGCCTGAGGGTAGCAGTACTTCACTGAGAAGGTGCCATGTGCTGGTCAGTGACTCACTACTGTGGGGTAGCTGTCCACCCATCCCAGCAGCTCCTGATAGCCGTGGAAAGGATCATGGGCTGCTAGCAAAAGAAGAGGGCAGTAGCTTGTTGATGATGCCTAGCTGAGCTGGAATTGGAAGCAAGTTGCCAGTTTGAGTGACATTTTCTAAGGTAGGGGTGAGGAGCCTGCGGCCCTCCTGGCGTTGATGGACTCCAGTTCCCATGAGCCCCAACCAGCATGGCCAGTGGTCAGGGGTCGTCTAACAACAACTGGAGGTCTACAGGCTGCAAGGGCACCAGCGTAGGGATGGGGAAAAGCAAGCTGCTTGTTATGCAAGGCCTCACCTGCCCCTCTTCTGTGTTTCTATGCACACTCCCGCCATTTGGCTGGCGAATGAATATAGTGCATATTATATAAGATGCAGTTTAAAGCTGAAACGGCTGCTGCATTAAGGATGCTGCTCAGTGACCTTCTGTATGCAAGCTACATCATGCTTAGATTTCTGCATCCTCACCCCATACACAAAGTGATTTTGAGAAAAATTCCAATCTTGATTGGGTTTTAGAGTTAATGTATTCCTAAACTCACAGGCTTAGGGGCTCAAGCTAGCTCCTTCTTTAGGAGGCTGAACTGAACAGGACAGGCCGGGGGGGGGGGGGGGATCAGAGCCAGACAAGCAATTGCTGTCTCCCCTCCTAATAGAGCAATAGATTTCCCCCGCTCCTTATTGCTCCATGCATCTCTACCAAAGGCATATGGTACCATTTCATTTCCCACCGTTGAGCTTCTGTTTTTCTTGCACAGTAAAGAAGAGTGAAGACTATCCCACTGCAATTCTAAGCGGATTTCTAGATAACAGTTTTTCTTAGCAATAACAGTGCTAAATGGAAAGTCGGTGGAAAACTACCTGATCTAAGAGGTACCAACTGTGTGTGTATGTGAGGAGTCATATTATTATTATTATTATTATTATTATTATTATTATTATTATTATTATTATTATTATTATTATATCCTGCCTTTTTCCCTCTTGCAAGGAACCCAGGGTGGCTTACATGGTCCTCCTCCTCTCTGTTTTATCCTCACAACAACCCAGTGAGGTAGGTTAGGCTGAGAGTCAGTGACTGGCCCAAAGTCACCCAGTGACCTTCATGGCCAAGTGGGGACTAGAACCCGGATCTCCCAAGTCCCAGTCCAGCACTCTAGCCACTACACCACGCTGGCTCCTGACATGGTGCTCATGTCCCTAATATTGTCCCAGAGATGGCTCTGCCATCTGCATTGATTCAGCTAGTCCATTTGAACCAGCAGGGATAATCAGGTGGATCAGCAAAATCCCCATGAAGGTGGTGGCTGTCACGCATGCTGATTCAACATACTGCACTCTCACAAAAGCCTCTGGTTGGAAGTGCAATTAGAACGATAAACCTTAGACCTGAGGCCATGGAATCACAAGGTGTAGCTTTTCCTGGACTGTACCTCTTCAGATAATAGCAGAGGAAATCATATGTTTTATCATTTTTCCATATCAAAAATAATTCCATGCACATAGAAGAACTGAGTGTCAAGAAGAGCTTGTCCCTGATATGCTAGTTTCCTGTGGGCATTGCTGGGAGATTAGAATGTCAGTTCAACCTCCTATCTGGAATAGATCATAGAAGAAACCAAGGTGTGTGCCATATCAGAAGTTCTGATGGCACACATAATACACTTAACTTAAAGTAACATACCCAGATGGCTAAAGCAAACTACAGTAATACCTTGGATTGCAAGTAACTTGGTCTGAGAGCGTTTTGCAAGACAAGCAATTTTTTAAATAAATTTTGACTTGATAAACAAGCGACGTCTTGCAATACAAGCAGTGTAGGGATGTAACCACTTGCCTCGAGCAGGCGTAGCGGGCCGAAATCAGCCCCGCTCACGCCCGCCAGAGACTCGCTTTGAAAAAAGAGTGTTTTGGATTACAAGCACGGTTCCGGAATTAATTATGCTTGCAATCCCCAAGGTATTACTGTATATTAAAACAAGACAAATATTCTCCAGTCCAATGAAGAAAACTTCAGGCTGGTATACTTAAATCCATTATTAAGTAACTTTCTAGCCCTGTGTGGAAGCATGTTCTGCAAGAGAGAATTTATTGGCAAACCAATATGAAGTTAGATGTCCAGTAGTTTATAAATACATTTGATCTTCCTTAACATCTACTTTTGACTGACTGGCAGAGTCCCAACGACCATATGCTTGAGCTTACCCCAGGAAATGACATAAAAGCCCAGGTTAAAAGAACAGTGTTTTTAACACTCAGCCAAAGCACACAGCGTTGTCCTTACAATTCAAGTCTGTGAGAGGAGTTTGGGACAGTTATGCAGGATCAGGACTCGAACTCAGGAGAGGTTCACGCCGGTACAAAAACAGGGATTGGAGAAACAGAAAATGAATCTAAGTGTCCCTAAGCTAGTAGCATGGTGGTGAGGGGAAATGTCATGAGCTGGCTGGATTCATTAATTTGTAGTGCTCACTCTTGGCAATTCATAGGTTATGGAGATGATGGTGGGACAGTTGCAGAAAAACCTGTTTCATAGATTTCATAGATTACAGAGTTGGAAGGAGCCTACAAGGCTATCGAGTCCAACCCATGGCCCACTTAGCTTCTGATCACCTGGGATCACACTGAACACATCTACTCTTCTCTGGACATATCTATTCTGTTTAGGGTGGTTAAAACAAAAATAGATTGCAAAGGGCTCCAAAAGGATCTCTCCAAGCTGGGAGAATGGGCATCAAAATGGCAAATGCGGCTCAGTGTAAGCAAGTGTAAACAGATGCATGTTGGGGCAAAAAAATCCCAACTTCAAGTACAAGGGGTGATGGGATCTAAGCTAGCGGTGACTGACCAAGAAAGAGATCTTGAGGTTGTGGTGGGCAGCTCCATGAAAATGTCAACCCAGTGTGCGGCGGCTGTGAAAAAGGCAAACTCCATCTTAGGCATGATTAGGAAAGGAATGGAAAATAAAACTGCCAATATTTCCCCTTATACAAATCTATGGTGTGGCCACACTTAGAATACTGTGTAGTTCTGGTCACCGCACCGAAAAGGATATTGCAGAGTTGGAAGAAGTGCAGAAAAGGACAACCAAAATGATCAAGGGACTGGAGCAACTCCCCTATGAGGAAAGGTTACAGCAGCTGGGATTGCTTAGCTTAGGAAAAAGGGGAGACATGATAGAGGTGTACGAAATGATGCATGGTGTGGAGAAAGTGGATAGGGAGACATTTCTCTCCCTCTCTCATAGTACTAGAACCCAATGGGGTCATCCCATGAAGCTGATTAGTGGGAGATTCAAGACAGGTAAAAGGGAGTACTTCTTCACACAGTGCATAGTTAAACTATGGAATTCACTTCCACAAGATGTAGTGATGGCCACCAGTCTGGATGACTTTAAAAGGGGATTGGACAAATTCATGGCGGATAAGGCTGTCAATGGCTACTAATCCTGATGGGTATATGCTACCCCAGTATCATATGGTGTACCTAGGCAGTATGCCTATGTACACCAGTTGCTGGGGAACATGGGTGAGAGGGTGCTGTTGCACTCATGTCCTGCTTGTGGGTTTCCCATGGGCAGCTGGTTGGCCACTGTGTGAACAGAATGCTGGACTAGATGGGCCCTTGGTCTGATCCAGCATGGCTCTTCTTATGTTCTCATGCTAGCCTCAGGCTGGGAGTAAGGAACAGCACTGGCATGGGAAAGAATGAAGTAATAAGTGTGACCACACATAACTTCATATCTTACCAAGAACATAGAACATTACTACCGACAAGTAGTTTTGGTACTACCACACTACCTCCATAAGGTTGGAGTTGGGCCTCATACTACTGAGAAAATGTATATTTTTTCTTGGAAATTCTTCTAATCCAGACCTCTCTCATAATGCAAGCTGTTCAAACTGCTGGCATAAACATATTTTGCAACAGCTGTCTGGAAACATTAAGTTAAAGGTAGGAAAAAAAATGGGGTACCAAGGCATCATAAGCAATTTGCAGGGAAGGACCATAGCTCAGTGGTAGAGCACATGCTTTGCAAGCAGAAGGTTGTGGGTTCAGTCCCTGGCATCTCAAGTTAAAAGGATCTCAGCTCATAGGATTGAGAAAGACTCCTGCCTGAGATGTTGGGGAACTGTTGTCAGAGTAGACCAGAGGCAGGCAACCTGGTGCCTTCCAGATGTTTTCGACTACAACCCCCATAAGTCTCAGGCAGCATGACCAATGATCAGGGTAGTTCTACTCCTACCCAGTACTAGAGATAAATGGGTGAATGGTCTGACTTGGTACAAGACTTGTTTGTTTGTTTATTAAATCTATATAATGTCTTTCCTCCAAGGTGGCATACATGAGCCGCCGCCTCCTTCTCTCCATTTTATGTGCCCAACCCCCTTGTGAGGTAGGTTAGGCTCAGAATCAGTGACTGGCCCAAAGTCACCTTGTGTGTTTCATAGCTGAGTGGGGACTAGAACCTCAGGTCTCCCCAGTCCTAATCTAGCACTGTAACTATGAAACTACACTGACTATGTTCATATGAGCAGGTCTTAAGTAGAACTGAGAGTTGGACTTTGCTCCATCATGTTTTACACTTCATGATTTTACAGTCCTAGTTCCAGCAACTGCTTCAGATGCAGTCTGGGTTACCTCACCCAAAGGTATTTATAGCTTAGCAGTGTATATGATAGCAGCCAATAGTTAGTTCATGGCACTTGTATTTCCAGATGGGAAAAGTCATCCTGTGCTATGTGACAATAAGTAAAGAAGTTAATAATAACATTCTGTTTTGTTTTACTGATTTCTTGGCCAGAGACTTACCAAACAATTGGAGGCATTTGAGAGCAATTATACAGTTATTTTGAAATCCAACACTTCTTTGGTGTAGCAGCTTATCTAATACTCTGCCATATGTTTGAAATCTTGAATCGGTCAAAAGAGACCAATTATCATCTGGAATATGGATGTTTTCCCCCTCACGAGCAGGTTGTACTCTCTGGGATATGTTACTGTGCCATATATGATATGGCAGCTGTATAATTTGGAAGTAGAGAATGAGGCTGCAATTGTATATACATGTATTTGGGAGTAGGCATGAATGGGATTGTGCTGTTAAGTGTAATTTTTTAGAGGAGAGTTTACAGTGCAATCTTATGCATGCCTTCTCAGAATTAAGTCCCATTGACTTCAGCTTCCAGGTAATTGTGTATACTAGCAGTGCAGCCTTAAACTTTAACTTTACTTTAAAATTCTGTTCCAAGCAATGCAGCATTTTCTCACATGGCAAAAGCTTTTGTATGAAAGAAACCATTAGCATCTCAAAAGTCAGCTTACTTCCATTCTTGAGACAGCTTAGCCACTTTCCCTACTGCCAAGATACTTGTAATGGCTTAATTCACTGTAATTCTTTTAAACCCTAGCGCGTAGCAAATGAACATCTTTGCAATTTTCCTACTGCCAGGATCCTTGCAATGGCTTAATTTTCTGTATATTCATAGTCTCTCCATGATCAAGTGGCAGTAGCTGCACTTTCTCGCAGTAATCAACAATGTGAGGACTGTACAGCATAAAAATCAGCTGAAGTCCAAAGCTGCATTACATCTTCCTGATGTGCCTGAAACTTGTGCTGCAACCTTCTAAATTGACGCCAACGGAAGTGGGAATTTCATTCTTAGTTTTGGGTGGGTTGTGAAAATCCTTACACAGGGGTAGCATAAAGTATACATCTGTTATACAAACTATTATTATCTGACTGATACCATGTACTTCTTACAGTCCTCCTCTTCTCTGTCTGCAATGTGTACTCATGTTAGGGATACTTTTCTGTCATGTTTTGTATAACATTTGACACTGTGGCCCTACTCCATTGACAAGGCTGAGAAAATCTCTCCGCTTTTACTCATTTCCATCACATTTGCCACTGGAAAACGAAATCAGACACAGAATTCATTTTATATTTGTAGACCATCATGCAGCACTCTTGCTTAAAACAGTGTGAAATTAATTTTAGACACACAATAGAAGAGAAGTCTCCATGAAAAATGAAGCAGAAGTGTTTCATATTTTCTGAAAGCCCTGGTGGCACAGTAGTTCACAAGGCATATGCAAAAGTTAAATTTTTCACTGCACTGCCGTCTTTGCATTTGGACAGACCATTAAATAAAATCTGTATCCAGCAATTATAAGGAAACAGTTTTCCCTTCCAGCATGGTTATTATGTATTGTGCGTTTGGGGCCTCTAGGCACTACAGGCAAAGCAAGCAGAGGTCTGCATACTTTATTTAGACAAGACTACTGCTGTCAATGGGATGACCAAGGAAAAAATAGAAAGGCTAATAATATCTAATGGGGTGATTCATGGGAAGCTTGAAAAGCTGTGGCCCTGTTTATTAGATTTTGCATGCCTTTTGGAGTCAAGATGTTGACTATTTTGCCCTCTCCCCACGCCGGTATGTTCAATACAACTTCAGTAGTAGGTCCCTGAGGGTGAGACTGCATGGATATTTAGTATAGGAAGTCATCAATATGTGCGCCATACTCAGCTTCTTTTTAACTGACCCAGTTCCTGTTGTCTAAGTTGTTGTGTCTCTTTTTACTCATATTTTATTGTACATTTTGATTTTTTGTAAAATTATAACTTGCTTTGAGAACACCAAATGGCTAAAAAGTGGGAAATACCTTTTTAATGAGTTGGATCCAGATATAATCAGAGTAGACCCACTGAAATGAATGGGGATTAAGTTAGTCATGACTAACTTAAGTTCCATTGATTTCAGTGGGTCTACTCTAGATGTGACTAAGTCTGGATCCAACCCAATAAATGATTACTGGTGTATTCCTGTGTATTTGAATGATCTAGCTGAAGTTGAATCTAGAGAAGTAATGATGATTGCAAGAGGCTACAGTTCAATGGTGGAACACACGCTTCACTTGTCTAACAATATTCAGTTAACAAAAAAACTTTTCAGTTCACCATGTTTTGTTAAGGGCTTTCCATGTTCACTCTCAAGCTCCAGAATGTTGGGATATTACAGCTGTTAATGGCCATCACACTGCAAGCTTGGAAATGTACAGACTTCAACTGCAGATTGTGTTTGAGTCCATTTTCTGTCCAGAAGGTGTAAACTGGGTAAATCTTGATCAAAAAATGAACTGAAATGAATTTCTCATACGTCCCTAGCCAGCGATGCCTCCATCCTGTCTGGCTGAAGAGGTAGCTCTACTCCTCTCCTTTGACTCAGAGGACTCAGCTAAGAACTATCTGCAGCATCCCCTCTGCTACCACACCACATCCAGGAGTAGAAGGAGCCGGTAACTGTGAATTAGGGCATGGCTTCTTTAAGCCAAGTAGGTAAGGAGGTGGGCCTTGAAACACCCATCTTACTGCAGGTCTACTTAAGCTCTCAGTTGACTCCAGACTATTGCTGGAGCAGTATTCCAAGCTCTCTGTTTCTTGGTTTCCTTTGTAATCAGCCACAAACTGAACTATCTGTGTTCTGACTACTGGTTACCTAGCCTGAAATCTTTCCATACTTGTCCAGAAAACACACACTACACACTGCTTGTCTTACAGTTCCCTGTTGGGATCAGTATATTATATTGGCAATTATGACCCGATATGATTAGGAGCATTGATGATGGATAATGTTCAGCTTCTCCTAACAGTTTCACAGCCTTGGAAGCCCATACTTGTACTTGTCAGAATACTGCCATCCTTACTTGCTTTGCTCCTGGTTTGACCTGCTGACAATGTGGTGACCGCTAGACTGCTATAATGCACCCTTCATAGGTTTAAAGGTGATGATTCTTTGGAACTTCCTTCTTATACAAAATGTAAGAAGAGCTTAATGGGAATGCAGCATCACACCAATGCTTAAATATATCCTTCTGCATTCTGAAATCTTATAGGCACAGTTCAGGATTCTGGTTTGACCAGTACGTTTCTAAATCATTTGTGGGCATTCCCTTTGTTTTCCTTCCTTATGTCCCATTGCAATTTCTCAGATCAAACCAGAGTATCTTTGATTCATACTATCCAAACACCATCCATTCAACCAGGTCACAGAGAGAGACATTCTAGATGGCTGTTCTGCAACCACAGCACTTTGTGTTCTTGGATGTTCCTCAAAGCCAAACTATCTGGCAGGTTTTCTTCCCAACACTTTCATATTTGGAAGCTTTTCCTTTCAAGCTTCTTCTGGCTTATGACATTTTGTTTGTTTTTACATGTCCACAAGAAAGCAATTGGCTATAAGAAATACACTTTGACCATTTCTTTTACTACCCCCATAATAAAATATCATGTAATATTTCTGAATTTTTGATCCTGCGCCAGACCTTTTACATGATCCTCAGTTGTTTTACTCAAGATCTGCAGCACCTCATGCTTACATGTCAGAGGACAAATTGAAATAAAAGCCTTACAGTATTCATCTTCACTTCCCTGAGACCTTTCCAAGATGGTTATAAATCTAGTCACCTTAGACTGCATTACAATACAGGTATGCCATCCTGAGACATGCGCCAGAAGAAACAATAAGATTATTTTTCAACAAAATAGAAATCTGTTTATGGAAATTTTATACAAAGTAGAAATATAAGAGTTGGATGCTTCCTTGATAGTTCAGCCAAGTTCACAGAACACCTCTCCTATGATCAATTACTATATTCTATACATATTAATCAAATATAAAAGTACCGACTGACTGATTTAGAGCAGGGTTGGGCAACCTAATTTCATGTGGTCCTCTGCCAGACCTCTGGCAAGAGCAATCTGTTCCCCCCCTGGCAGGGGAGTTGTGTGGGTGTGGGAAGAGTCAGGGAGGAGAGAGAGAGAGAGAGAGAGAGAGAGAGAGAGAGAGAGAGAGAGAAGAAAAGAGGATGGCAGAAAGAGAGAGACAAAAGGAGTGGCCCTACCCACCTCTGGCTTTGACCACTACTTGGTTTGGGCCTGTCCACCACTGATATGTGGCCCTTAACAGATTATCCCCTGAGAGAATGCAGCTTTCAACAGAAAAAAAAAGGTTACCCACCCCTGATTTAAAGTATGATCCTTCCCCCTGCATAAGTTGTGCTCATTAATGGAGAGATCTGGGTCCTGAGTAACTTAAACAGAGGGAGGACTGGCTGGGGATGTGGGATGCACAAAGACCTTCTGCTCCCCACAATGTCTTTAAGCCCTGAAGCACGGTGGAAATAAGTTGGGCTACTGAGAGGAAGGACCATAGCTTAGTGACCCTTTCAATCCCCAGCATCTCCAGGCAGGGCTAGGAAAGAATCCTGCCTGAAACCCTGCCAAGCTGCTGCCAGTCAGTGTTGACAATACTGGGCTAGATGGACTGATGGACTAGATGGTCAGAATAAGAGGTTTAAAGATGTTCTTGAGGCTAATCTAAAAAAATACAGTATAAACATCGAAAACTGGGAAGCTCTGGCCCATGAACGATCTAAATGGAGGCTGGCCTTTCACAAAGGTTCCATGGACTTTGAAGAAGCCCGAGTGCAAGGTGAAAGGGAGAAACGTGCTAAGCGAAAAGCACGTCAAACGAACCCTTTACGGGACCATCTTCCATCTGGTAACCTGTGTCCTCACTGTGGGAAGCTGTGTGGATCTAGAATTGGCCTCCACAGGACCCATCACTAGAGTCTACACAGTTTTTTTAAAATTTCTTCCTTTTTATAATTTTCTTTTTGTAATTTTATCCTGGAAGACAATTTTACTCGGTCACGAGTGATCGCCTACTACTAGATGGACCAACAGTCTGACATAGTATAAGACAGCTTCCTATCAGTCCTGCATGGATTTCTCCACTTGCAGGTGCTGCGCTCTGGTGTAGGAAAGGATTGTGCCCTAAATATATAGATGATTGATTATAGAATGTATAACACATATATATTTATATTATATATATATATATATATATATGTTGTAGCCTGTTATAGTAATCTTTCAATTGTCAAATTTTCTTCTAGCTTTAAAAAAAACAACACATTAAACAAAATAATAAATACACCCACAAAATCTGATGTGTGTATATGTGTATTCATCTTTTCTTCCTAGAGTTCTCCCGCCCCACACACCTTAAAATGTCAAGTAGCGTGATAAGAAGAAAGCTTCTCTTATTATATGTATTGAACAGGTTTCATTCCTTTTGCCGAAAAAGAAAAGTCTATGATACTTGAATTGTAACAGGAGCTGATATTGCTATGCAAAAGCAGAGTTGGTATTTATCAGTTATTATATACATGCCCATATAACTTAGTTTGGAGCTGGAGGCTATAATTAGAGTCTTTGATTTGCTAGTTGTTAAAAGTAAGGCATGAATTAAGGTGTCATTTAAAGTGTGCTTTTATAAAGCAATCCATTTAATTTAAGTTTATATCCTGCACAGTACTGGTGTGTGTGTGTGTGTGTGTGTGTGTGCTGTTTGTGTGTGAGAAAGAGAGAGAGTTCTAGAACCTATAAATGTTTAGATCACTTATCAGAAACTGATTTTACTGAGTAAAATTTATACACAGACCGAAAATAGATGTTGGAAGTGTGGCTCTGGAAGAGCTACTATTTTTCACATTTTTGTGGAACATGTCCTAAGGTGACAAGGTGGGCCCTTATGAATCATCAGAAAAGAGGACAGTGATTTGCATATAATTTGCATATGACAATTTATACGTATAGATGCAAATTTAGAAATAATGATTATAATTTAAATAGAAATACAGTATATCTCATCATAGTGTGGAAGACTGTGACCAGATGACCTCTGTGCCTGCCTGCTCAGTCTGCTGTCCAGGTGCTCATTGGTAATGGGAAACAGTTCTTATGGTTCTTTTTCTTTAAACCAGATTTGACTGACAGTGCTCAGACAGAGGACACCTTCAAATAGAAGACAGTCCACTGGCAGCACTTCAAATAGAGAACTGTCCTCTGTAAAAGAGCACACCTGGACTATTATTAAATGAAATTAAATTGATTTGGGGATATGTCCTTAGAGAGCCATTAATTGTTCTTTTTGGATACGTTGAGGGTATAGTCGCTTCTGAGGATATTGAAATGGTTGTTCATCTTTTAACAGCAGCCTAAATGGCAATTAGTTTTAGCTGGAAGAAGGTTAATCCACCCTCAATTAATGACTGGTGTTGTAGAGTTTGTGATATGGCCATCATGATAGAATTGACCCATACCATAAGAGTTAGAGAGGGGAGATTGACAGAAGACCGACTTACAGAAAAGTAGAGTCTTTTTTATTATTTATTGGAATGAAAATGTCCAGTAAGTATATGAACCTTTTTCTCTGTTGGGGATGATTTTGTGTTAGCTTGTCTGGTTAAAACTCATATTGTAATTATTGTTAAATGTTTAAACATTGTTCCTCTTTTCTATTATGATTTTTGATGCCAAACTTTGATTGTTGTATTTAAAATATTTTTGTATTTAAAATATTTTTGTAATGAATATAATTAATAAAATATTACTTAATTAAAAAAAATTGAAAAAGGTAGTTAACAATTGTGTATTTCTTATAGTACAATCCAGTGTGGCCCAGTATGATTAACACAACATATTAGGTAAACTGATTGGGGCTGGGGGGGGGGGAAGTGTGCCCGGTTGATTTTCCCTGGAGTTGTTTGTTTTTATAATAAAGGAAAAAATAGAGTTGAAAATTGGCATGTGTTGCTTTACAGATTAGTTTGCCTTTGTTTTGTTTAGCTTCTGTCCTTTGTGGAACATCAGGTGTCATTTTAATGGCACATAGGAAAGCTCTTGATTGTCAATAGCTGCACATTTACTATGGTTCGTAACCATTAACAGCAACATTTCTTGACACTGATTCAGAAAGAACATGTTTCATTATATGGCTTGTGTGCCGTCTCTCTGAGGACATCACAGATCGTATCAGGCCTGTTTGTCTGGAGGCACTGTCAGCAGCGATGATCACTGTGTAGGCAGCCTGGGAGGCAAAGCAAGAGTGGTGCTGGGGCACAGGGAGGCAGACGGGTGTGACAAGAACCAAGAACACGGGGTCTGGCAATAGAGAGCCAGTGTGGCGTAGTGGTGAGAGTGCTGGACTGGGACTCGGGAGATCCGGGTTCTGGTCCCCTCTCGGCCATGAAGCTCACTGGGTGACTTTGGGCCAGTCACTGACTCTCAGCCTCACCTACCTCACAGGGTTGTTGTGAGGATAAAATGGGGGGGGGGAGGATTATGTAAGCCACCTTGGGTTCCTTGCAAGAAAAATTGGTGGGGTATAAAAATAATTAATAAATAATATAAATATATAAATAGCCTGACTTCCTCCGTAAAGTTGCTCAGACTGAAGAGCTACACTAAAGTCTGAGGCTTTTTAGGGCCAGGTGAAATCGCAGTGGCCACCAGGCAACTGTTGAATCAGCAAATGAAATAAGCTCCTTTTGCCAGCTGTATTTGTGGTACCTACCCATAGTGGATAGCAGGCCAGTGTGGACTGCCATGGTTTTCTTCTGGTGGACTGCCATGGTTATTTATTTATTTATTTATAATTGTAAAATTTCAACAAAAGAAAGAAGAAAAAGAATTGTGGCTACGTAGATTTGAATATATCAACTTCAATGTGTACATATGAAGTGTGTGTGTGTTGTGTGTGTGTGTGTGTGTGTGTGTGTGTATGAAAATACAGCTGCCATGGTAGCACCAACAAAAAAGTTGTTGAGCTTTTCTTTTAAAAGCTAGAGGTACATGTAAAAAACAATACCAAAATAAATGGTGCCTCCTAACATACTCAAAAATTTTGTGATTAACTTTTATTAAGCACTTTTTCTGCCTGCAGCTCCCTCCCATTTTCCATCTTAAGGGCCAAACCAACCATTCTTCAAATCATGCAGAACAGAGGATGAGAGTAACATTGAGTGACTATTCCACGGACTCTTGACAATTGAACCATGGGGTTCTGCAGGGTACCATCTTGTCCCCAATGTTGTTTAACATCTATATGAAGCCACTGGGTGCGGTCATTAAGGGATTTGGAGCCAAGTGTGCCATCAGTATGCTGATGACACACAGCTCTATCTCTCTGTGACAACTGAATCAGGAGTGCAAGTCCTGGATTAGTGCCTAGACTCAGTGATGGGCTGGATGAGAGGCAATAAACTGAAGCTGAATCCTGGCGAGATGGGGTGAGTGGTTCCCGAGTCTGGGAGATAGGCTCATTGCCTGTTCTGGATGGGGTTGCACTCCCTTTGAAAGATCCGGTTCGTAGTCTGGGGTACTCCTAGATTCATCATTGTCGCTGGAGTCCTAAGTAACGACAGCAGCTTGGAGTGCCTTTTACCATCTTCGATTGGTTTGCCAGCTACAGCCTCTCCTGGACAGGGTTAGCTTGGCCACAGTGATACAGGCACTAGTGACCTCAAGACTGGATCACTACAATACGCTCTATGTGGGGTTGCCCTTAAGGCTGCTCCGGAAGCTGGAGCTAGTGCAGAATGCAGTAGCTTAGCAGTTGTTGGGAGCTGCCCCTTTTCAGCATGCAACCCCTTTGCTGAAGGAACTGCACTGGCTACATATGCACTACTGGGCCAGGTTTAAGGTTCTGCTACTAGCGTACAAAGCTCAAAACAACTTGGGACTAGAATACATGAGAGAGTGCCTTCTTCACTCTCAACTACGCAATGAGGATGGCAAATTGATAACAGAAGACAAAGAAAAGGCAGAAGTGTTCAATTCCTACTTCGGCTCAGTCTTCTCCCAAAAGAGGGTCTATGACCACCCTGGCAAACCTGAAGTGCAGACTGAAGGGGCAGGATTGCAGCTTGAGATTGAAAGGCAAATGGTCAAGGAGCACCTGATTGCTCTGAACGAGTTTAAATCTCCAGGGCCTGATGAGCTGCATCCTAGAGTAATAAAGGAACTGGCAGAAGAACTCTCAGAACCACTGTCTATTAACTTTGAGAAATCATGGAGGACAGGTGAAGTGCCAGACGACTGGAGGAGGGCAAATGTTGTTCCCATCTTCAAAAAGGGCAAGAAGGAGGAACCTGGGAACTATAGGCCAGTCAGTCTGCCATCAATCCCCGGGAAGATTTTGGAGCAGATTATAAAGAAGTCAGTCTGCAAGCACCTTGAAAACAATGCAGTGATTACAAGAAGGCAGCATGGATTTGTCAAGAACAAATCCTGTCAGACTAATCTGATCTCATTTTTTGATCGGGTAACCTCCCTTGTGGACTGTGGGAATGCTGTGGACATTATATATCTGGACTTCAGCAAAGCTTTCGACAAAGTGCCTCATGATATCCTGATTAGCAAGCTAGCTAAGAGTGGGCTAGATGGAACAACTATCAGGTGGATCCACAATTGGCTACAGAATCGGACTCAAAGAGTGCTTATCAATGGTTCCTTCTCAAACTGGGGAGAGGTAACAAGCGGGGTACCACAGGGCTCTGTCCTGGGCCCGGTGCTCTTCAACATTTTTATTAATGACTTGGATCAGGAGGTATAGGGAATGCTTATCAAATTTGCAGATGACACAAAGTTGGGTGGAACAGCTAATACTCTGGAAGACAGAAACAAAATTCAAAGTGACCTCGATAGGCTGGAGCGCTGGGCCGAAAACAACAGAATGAAATTTAATAGGGATAAATGCCAAGTGCTGCACCTAGGGAGAGGAAACCAAATGCAGAGTTACAGAATGGGGGACACTTGGCTCAACAATACTACAAGTGAGAAGGATCTTGGAATTGTGGTAGATCACAAACTGAATATGAGCCAGCAATGCAATGTGGCTGCAAAGAAGGCAAATGCAATTTTGGGCTGTATTAATAGAAGTATAGCTTCCAAATCACGGGAAGTGATAATTCCCCTTTACTCGGCTCTGGTTAGGCCTCATCTTGAGTACTGCGTCCAGTTCACCTGCGTCCAGGGCACCTCACTTTAAGAAGGACATAGACAAACTGGAGAGGGTTCAGAGGAGGGCAATGATGATAAAGGGACTGGAAAGAAGGCCCTATGAGGAGAGACTGAAAGAACTGGGCATGTTTAGCCTTCAGAAGAGGAGACTGAGGGGAGATATGATCGCACTCTTCCAGTATTTGAAGGGATATCACACAGCCACCTAAACATCAGGAAAAATTTCCTGACTGTCAGAGCAATAAGACAATGGAATCAACTACCTAGGGAGGTGGTGGGCTCTCCCACTCTGGAGGCATTCAAGGTGAAGCTGAATGGCCATCTGTCAGGGATGCTTTGACCTGGATTCCTGCATTGAGCAGGGGGTTGGACTCGATGGCCTTGTAGGCCCCTTCCAACTCTACTTTTCTATGATTCTATGATTCCTTACCAACCTGCCCTGTCACTGAGGTCATCGGAGGACATTCTCCTGGAGGTTAAACATGGACCTATGGCCCATTTGGAATCCACCAGGAGAAGAGTCTTCAGTGTGGCAGCTCCATTTCTATGGAACTCCTTGCATCTGGAGGTCAGGCAGGCCTCTGACATCGTATTGCTTTCGGTGCCTGCTGAAGACTTCTTTGTTCTGGGAAGCCTTCCTTGCTGATCAGCTGCGGTTTTGATGATGCCTTGTTTTCTATGCCTTGTTTTTATTCTTTTAATCTTTTCATTGTTCACCGCTCCAAAATCTGCTTAGATATGGAGCGGTATACAAATACTGTACATAAATAAATAAATAAATGTGTGATTGGCTTATTTACTTCAGCGTAAGCGCACGTGGCCCCAATTCAGACTGGGACCATGGTGCTCTGGGAGGGGGGATTTTAGCTCCCCCCCCCCATTTTTGTTCCAGAATTCCATTTCCCCTACCCCGTAGGGCGGTTAAAAAGAGGCGGGAAAGTCTCCATTGGAATCAAATGCAGGCTCCACGGCTTTAACATCAACTACTCTTCCCACCCCACTTTTGCTTTGTTTACCATTTTGCCTGAGGAAGAAGAGTTCTGAAGAACTTGAAAGCTTGCACAGTCTTTTGTGAGGGAGTTGGCCTAATAAAAGGATTATGCTAATATGGATTAGCGTGGCATAGTGGTGAGAGTGTTGGACTGGGACTCGGGAGATCCAGGTTCTAGTCCCCACTTGGCCATGAAACTCACTGGGTGACTTTGGGCCAGTCACTGACTCTCAGCCTAACCTACCTCACAGGGTTGTTGTGAGGATAAAGTGGAGAGGAGGGGGAGGATTATGTAAGCCGCCTTGGGTTCCTAGCAGGAAAAAAGGCAGGGTATAAATATAATAAATAAAATAAATAATGGATTTTAGCCTTTTTCTTTGGGAATGTTTCTTTTGGCAAATATGGCTACCTTCACTTTTGGTGTGACCTTTTCTCATGTTACTCTTTTTCTATCTGCATTCTTTGTAACTTGTGAATAATACTGAGCGCATGACTCAAGCACATGTGCCATAAACATTGTGGACTTGACCAAACTCATGTGTCTCTAAGGCACATTTCTAACTGTTCACAAGTAATGACATCGGATATCTTCTTGTTGCTCTTCTACGTGCTTCTTAAGTGGAATTGTTGGGAAATGTAATGTGACAATGGGCCCAGGATTAGAAGCAGGGACTGAAGAGGTTGTATCTCAGAGGAACAGTATGGAACATGTGCACCATTGGAATGGATTTAGCCCATTGTGCTTGCTTGGCACTTAACATGGCTGAGTGTCCCAGTGTCAAATCAACTGCATTCACCTAGATGTGCAAAGGGGAACAAGTACAAGTGTAACAAAGCTCTTCCCATTTCCGCTGTGCAACTATTCCTTTTGACATTTACAGCAGCAATGCAACAACAGAAAGTGTGATGCGCTTAAAAAAAATAGGAAAGGCATGTATACCCTGTCTATCTGTCATATTCAATATTCAAGGTTTATTTCCAATAAAACAATCATTTAAATCTCCTAAATGAATTTAAAACAAATGACCGATCCCAAAATAAGCACAGCAATGGGCAGCGCAATCCTATGGTTGCTAGACAGCATCTAGGCAGCCATAGGATTCTTTGGAGTCCCAGCTCCGACCTCGGAAACTTGCGCCTTCCGCTCCCCCAGCTGAGGCAGAAAGAACTGCACTGCTGTGTGTCTGAGGTCACAAGAGTGACCTTGGAGACAAAGTTTGGGCAGCATTCCGGGGGAGCAGGATGGGGAGAGGAGGAGACCGGTGGTGCCACAGTATGAAGTAGCCTCCCACTTTGAGGCGCCTCAGCTAGACTGCCAAAATCAGCCAGCTACATGAGTTGCAGGGCAGGAGGAGTGCGAAGATGACCTTCACTTCCATGCTCCTCCTGCCCTCCATAGGATGGCTGTACTCCTCCCAAATTTGGAGGGCTATAGGCATCCCGACTGGATTGTGCCCTAAGAGCACTTTGGCACCATTGTGACGTAATTAAGGGTCTAAGGCCTTGGCCTCTAGAGGCGACTGAGTCCAAACTTTTTCCAGGACTCCACAAAACACCAGCTGCCACCACCTACTGCTTTATATTTATTTATTACATTTCTATGCCACCCAATAGCCAAAGCTATTAGAGAGAGCAGTAGGACTCTCCTCGTTATATCCTTAGTACGTGGCATGAGATATGCCAGTCTTCAGATCCACCCAGACCAGAACATAGGTATTTAACAGTATAAACATTTATTTCTTCATTTATTTAACAGGTCATCATTCAGAACAAACAATAACTTATCAATAAGAATTTAAGAATAATGTTGCTGAAAACCTAACACCACATTTCTGCTTTCAATAGCTTCTCTCCCTCTCTTCTCGTTTACAGCCTTTCTCTGACTCTGCTCACTGACTAACTGAACTAACCTTCTCTGGCCCCTAAGTCCTCTCACTATCTCTCCATCCTAACTCCACTTTCTTCTTCCCTGACCTCTCTCTAACTGTCCCTGCCTTCCTCCTTCTAAGTCAGTGTTCTCCAACCTTGGGTCCCCAGATGTTTTTGGCCTACAACTCCCAGCATGCCCCAGCCAGAGAACACTGTTCTAAGTGACTTTCCCAACTGCCACTAGCTCCACCCAACATTCCATTCTGGTCTCAGCTGTCACTCGTTCCTTCCGCTGCCAATCATTCCTTCCACTCACTTGTCTGCTACAACTATCATCTGTACATATCCCCAAAAGCTCTGTGGAAAAGCCAAGTTGACCTTTGAATTGGGCCTGGAAATGAATCGGCAACCAATGCAGGCCGAACAATATCAGAGTTATAAGCCCCATTGGTCTGGCCCCAGCCAGGATTCTTGCAGCTGCATTTCGAACCAGTGGAATTTTCTGAACAGTCTTCAAAGGCAGCTCAAGCAGAGTGCATTTCAGTAGTCCATCCTTGATGTTACTAAGGAATGTATGATTGTGGGCAGGTCTTTCCCATCCAAGAAGGGGTGCAACAGAAGCAACAGCCAAAGCTCACTTGGCCACAGCTCTTCACTAGACAACTAAGTGCACTTGCGCAGACTTGCAAAACTTGTGACCCACTAGTTATGTATGGAGGCCCACCTGCATCAGTTTGCAAAAATAAGGGGCTTGTGAGGCATATGGCAGGCTACAATCCGAGCTGAGCTCAGTTTGATAAGTCACAGGTTGTGCAGGCCTGGTGACTATGGAAGGTGTAACATCAGAAGTTGCTTTGAGAGTGGGTACAGTGTGGACAACATGAGTCAGTTGTGCATTAGATGCCCATCCAGTTCTACCTCCCCTACAAAGCCCAAGAAAATGTGTTTTAGTGTACATCAATAAGAGGGTAAATATCTCAAGGGTAAATCAATGTTGCTGTTGCAACAGTGAGTGCTAAGGATTCATAGTAGTCACTAATAAATTACAGCATTGTGTTCCTGCTTTTAAGAAGCAAAATTTATTATCTACATTTCTCGACATAGAGTATGCGCTAGCGTTATGTCCTTGAAAGTCTTCAAAAATCTCATTATCAAGCTATCAAGTTTGTGAATATGAAATACTATGCAGTAGGGCTTAGAGATGTGGATTCATGTAGCTGTTCATGAATTTGAAGAAGTTTCCATTGTCATTTCAATAGATCTCAAATGGCAGTGGTTGGTACCTTCTACCTTTGGTGAACATGAGATGAGAAATGGGAAATTGAATGAGGGAATCAGAGCAATTAAGTGACATCAGTCAAAAGGCTGCTATACAGTCTTTTCCCAGTCATGATGACACTATCATTAAAAGGGATCACACTCCAGATTTGAAAATGTCAGCTACTTGTTCTGCACATAGCATTAGAGTTTTGAACCTATGTAAGATTAACTTCTTTCAGTGACATTAAATGACTACAGTATTTTGGGTCCACATGGACTAGATCTGCATATGTGTTTTCGTCTTCATTTTCCTCCAGTAGCAGCTTTTACTGATAAACCATAAAACTGCTTTTTCTACTTAGTAGATGTAAGGAGAGGAATATTTAAAAAATCAGGTTCATTGCTGAACTTATTATACTAAAGAAAGTGCTAAGTGTGTATGCTCGCATTCAGATGATCATATCTTAGCTGAATAAACCAAGATATGAACGAGCCTTGTACCTCTGTGCACATGGCATCTTCCTTCCTCCCTTCTTGGCATGCTGCAGTTAAACCTGGAAGTCTTCAGTTAACCAAGTTTCCCATTCTGTCCAAACAAGGAAATTATGGTTACCAGGTTTGAATAAGCCAGAATCTTAAACCAATTTCAAACTATAGTTTAAGTTCCTAGAGTGTTCCAAACCTGGTAACTATAGTTTCCCAGTTTGGATGAAACAGGAAACTATAGTTAATTGAAGACTTCCTGGCTTATTGGAGAGTGCCAAGGAGGAAAGAAGCGCAAAGACAGAGCTCATGGGTAAAAGGTTAATGCATGTCTTGGCTTATTAAGCTGAGATAAGATCATCCAAGCATTACCTGAGTGAATGTGTGTGTTCATTCATATGCACTTGCAACCTATAGGCTGTGGCTTTAAAAAAAAAAGGTGTTGCAGCATTTCTGAGGGTGCCACATGCTCCTGAGGTTTGCCTAAATGTAGACGAGCATTTAGTGTTGCAGCACCCACCTTCTGGAATGCTTTACTAACTGTCAGTAGACAGGCCCTCACAGTTCTGATGTTTAGACGTCTCCTCAAGATCCATCTCTGCATACAGGCTTTCCCTGTAGTGTGACCCAGCCAGCTATGGTTGTAGCACACGGCACAGTGTGAGGTTTTATTGCTGATTAAAGGCACGATCTTATGTCATCCGCCCTCAATGCACACAAATCTCTAAACATGGAGGCATACATGCATCCAATGCAAGGCGTGAGGCGCAGCGGCAGCCATTTTCAGCCGTCTAGATGAAGTGCTGAGGGGAAGGGAAGGAGGCAGGAGCACCCTTGGTGTAAGCCGTCAGCCCCAGTCTCCTCCCCTCCCCGCCCTGCCCCCCAGTATGCCCCTTTAATCCTCTCCAAGGTCAATTTCCAACCCTGGAGATGCAGCTGGCACGGTTCTTTCTGCGTCAGCTGTGAAGGGCGTGGGACGGGGGCTCCACATTCAGAGTCCCAGCCCTGTGGTCGGAGAACCTTGGAGCTCGGACTCCGAATAATCCCAAGGCCCCCAAGACAATGTCAGGAGGCCATAGGATTGCACCTAATTGTATTGTTTTTATTGTTCTATTTATAGTTGGCTTTATGCCATTGTATTTTATATTCACTGCTTTGATACTTTTATGGAAAGTGGTATATACATCTGATAACAACAACATGTAAATGATCTAGCTGAGGAGAGCAACTGCTATACTTTAAGGTGACTGCTAAACAGCATTTAAAACAGAGAATTTGGGGAGCAAAAAAGTTGTGCGAATGCTGAATATTTCTTTTGTGTTTTAAGCATGCTGAAATATCAACCTGAAGGTTTAACTAATAATTTCAGAACTGTTTAAAAGTGGTTGATTAACTTCAACATATTGCTAACGCTAATGTCTTTTTTCTTGATGGGAGGCTTCATAAGGAAAGCAAAGGGGAGTCTTAGGGGCCAAGACCTCAAGTAAAAATTAAAATGTGAGATTATGTAGCACAGCTACATTCTTTTTAATTTAATGGTGCAAGCATGGAAACTCAGTTTCATGTTCTCAAGATGAAAAAAACTAGTACGCACTGTGGTACAATACAGCAGTTTTGGTTATTAAAAATTCACATTCTAATAAAAAAGCAGATCAGTAAAAAGGAAGATGAAGTGAAAACATATGCAAAATGTAATAATTTAAAAGCTATTTTTGAAAGAATAACTGCTTGTCGTCACATATACCTATTAAAACAGAAGTTGTCTCCTAGGATTTACTGGTTGTCACTCAATCAGTAGCTAGCATTTATTTCTGCATTTGCAGCAGCCATTTCTTTGACTTCTTAGGATGACAAAATTGCATTTGTAAAATCAGATTTATTGCAAGCAGAGTTGCTGTTTTGTTCTCCTGTTTTAAAATTGAAAAAAATAAAATGGAATGTGCTTTTCTCCTTCTTTAGTCTCCTTCATATTTGTGGCAAGGAAATAGAACTTTACTGGTTTCTGCAAGAAATGAACCTTGCATTTATAAGCAATGGAGGGCACAATCCTATGCATGTTGAAATAGAAAAAAGTCCTACAACTCCCAGCATTCCTGGCTGGACTTTTTTTTTCCTGTCAGTCATGCATAGGATTGCACCTTAAACAAACAACAAGAAACCATGTTGATTTTTTAACTGTTTTGCCTTTTTTCAGGAGGATATGGATCACAATTACTACACTTCTAGAACATATGGCCCATTTGATTCTACAAGCCGAGATCTATGGGTGAATATAGACAAAATGGAGAAAGATAAAGTGAAGATCCATGGGATCCTCTCCAACACGCATCGGCAAGCAGCGGTAAGGCATTCCATATGCATTGCTGTTTAATCTCTTTTGTTGATACGCTGGCTACCTCTGTGGTGCACATCATATTATTTGAGTAGAACAGCTACTAGTCAAGGATCATAGAATCATAGAAAAGTAGAGTTGGAAGGGGCCTACTACAAGACCATCGAGTCCAACCCCCTGCTCAATGCAGGAATCCAGGTCAAAGCATCCCTGACAGATGGCTGTCCAGCTTCACCTTGAATGCCTCCAGAGTGGGAGAGCTCACCACCTCCCTAGGTAATTGGTTCCATTGTCTTATTGCTCTAACAGTCAGGAATTTTTTCCTGATGTTTAGGTGGAATCTGGGTTCCTGTAACTTGAGCCCATTATTCCGTGTCCTGCAAAATGGGATGATTGAGAAGGTGATCCTGGCCCTCCTCTGTGTGACAACCCTTCAAGTACTGGAAGAGTGCTATCATATCTCCCCTCAGTCTCCTCTTCTGAAGGCTAAACATGCCCAGTTCTTTCAGTCTCTCCTCATAGAAGGATGTTCACCTCTGAGCCTAAAGCTCAGATCTGTAACTGCTTATCTATTTTTTCTTTTTTAATAAAGAGTTGCTTTTGTTTATATGTCAGTAGGAATATATTTTGCCCAGGAAACATTTTTTTCAAGATGAGTTTTAAATCTTTCTGCAGAGTTGGAACGAGTTTACAAAATGCTATGCGGGGGAAAAAGTAATCTTTGTTGTTATTCAAGTCAGTGGCTGTTTTGCCACTGAGTTTAATTGACAGATGAATTACGCTGTGAATTGACTAGCTTAACTGCCATATTTAGAACTAAAAAGTAGCAGCCCTGTATTTACCCTTCACATTTGTATGAGGTGCCATGATGGTACCTGAATTTCTGAGAACTATTAGATCCTTGTCAAAATATTGTTGTTTTAAGCTGTTGATTCTTGTCAAATGATAACAGAGGTGGCAGATGTAATTCCATTTCCACATCAAAGATCTGCTTTGGCTGATTCTGATCACGCACTCCTTGTAGCGAGAATGCTAAACTAAGCTGCTAACTTACAAGTATAATTGGATGCTGCATGGCTTCCAAATGCTATTCCCACAGCTGACCCAAGTACCAGAAACTTGAAGAAAAGAGTCAGCATTGGCCTTAAAGGGGATGTAAATTCAATAGCAAAAATGATGACTCCGTTGTCATGATAGAAGGGGTTCTTGCTCTATCGGTCCGAAAAAGCAGTTGGACTGAGTTCTGACACGGGGGGGGGGGGGAGTCGAAGTAATAGCTTTAAGGGATAGCTCACTAACTCTTAAAAATACAGGCTGAGGGCTGAGGCTGAGAGGAAGGAAGGGAAAAAAGAGAAAGAAATAAGGGAGTTAGAGTTCTGCTCTCTATTGGGTTGTGTCATATCATTTCCCAGGGCCAATAAACTCACCAACCAGGTGACAGGCTGAGAGAAGAGTACTAGACAAGAGAATCTCTGTAGGATTTGGAAGGAGAGGGAGGTAATAAACCCTCTAGATTTAGACTGACACAACATAATTTATAGAAACTCTCTTTTCCCAGCCAAACTGAAAAGAATAGCTAACAAATGGATGGAGCAAAGTAGAAATTCTGGCGTTTGGCAGTTTCCTGAGTTAAGAATAAGTGTAATATAGCACCATATGGGTTATATGGGATTTCTAGACATGGCTGGTTGTTTGGTAATAAAAAGCAAACCCTGCTACAAATAAGAATGTTTAATGGTGTGACTATTCTGCCAACACATCTTTCCTTGAGCTCTCTTGAAAACTCAGGAAAGAGGCCGGGATAAAAAAGTGAGAACATTTCATCGAAGGAATTACAACCATTGTGTGTACGTGTGTTTCTTTTCCATACCAAAGCAATGCTTTCAGAATCCTTGAGCCTAAGTTTAATACTTAATTCAGATGAGTTGTAACAACAATGAAGTTGCAAGGATTGTGCCAAGGGTTTACATTTTTTAAGGCATTTGTGGGAGCTTTGAAACTAAACATGAGATACAACAGCCCAAAAAGAAAATAAGAAAACTGTCTGCTAAAGATGAGGGAGCATAAAGTGAACTCTTGAATAAACAGACACACAAATTGAGAGTGTGTGGTGAAAGTGGTTATGTCACACTTGAGAGAGAGAGAGAGAGAGAGAGAGAGATGTATTAGTGCATAGAACCTTCATTCTGAATAATCATGATGCATATTACGTAATCATGTTGTAATTTGCTGATACACCCCCAAACCTGTACATATACCAGTATGTGAGTGCAGTTCTGACTTCAGTGATCTGAGGATTTGACCTTTCGGGGTCTGATCCTTTTGAAAGCTAGTCACTTACATTTGGGCAAATCAAAATGGATGGCTGAGATTAGAAAGAAGTTCACATAGCTAGGCAAATTTGACTGGATTGCCCAGTCTGAACGTGGATAAATCTGGATATGCTGGAGGAAATGTTGCAACAACCAAACATCTGCTGAAATGGAGAAGAAAGGTAGCTATTTCTGATTGTGTTGAAAAAGGTGGAGCATGTTAGCCCCCTTCATGTGATGGTCATGTGAAAGGGGCATTAAAAGGGAAAGTGGGCCACACCTCACACACACACACACACCCGAATCACACTGTTCTCTAGTCCCATCCCCACTATGTGGATGTCGGCATCTGTGAAAACACATGAACATGGGGGGGGGGGGGCAGGGCTAGTTGGCGCATGTAATGTCAGGGCCAGGAGGCGTAACCCTGCTTTCCTTTCAGCACATGTGCCCCCCTTCAGGCAAGTAACTTGTGAAGGGGACTATTGAGTTTAGTCAAAACTGGTTAGATGCAAGCTCACTTAGGCCAAACCAGTACAGAAACACACATTTTGTGCTCCTTATTCAATGTGAGCATAGATTCTGAAGTTTGCATAGGATGTGACCAACTTTCCAGAAAACAGCAAGTTGCATGTGGTAGCTTTCAGTGATAGCTTGCTTTGACTTGAGCGCGTTTTCTGGCCTGTAGAATATTCTTAGAATGTTCATTCCAATGAGATGGAAGTCTGTATAACAGAATGAGTAACAGTGTATGTATTTGTTTTCTCCATTTTAATCAGAATAGTTAGTAATTATGTGAACTCTTTCCACCTTGCCTAAGAGAACAATGATTGTTGTAGCTTTCCTATTAAGATTTTGGGAATGAGAGCTGAGGGCCACTTTGGTCAGTATTATTTTGGCTTATGCAAGTGGACCTGTAAGTCTCTACCAAGAAAAATAATAACAGCGTTGGCTACTCTAATATCACATTTTCTCTTATGTGGTAGGTATTTTAAACTCTTTGCATATGCAGGGGTTTTTTTTTAGAAGTGCTGGCTGGAGTATGAGGACTGCTATGAAAAGGGGAACAGTGGCAGTAGAGGAGGCCAGCAGATATGTGTGGTGATGGCAATAGGGTGGGAAGGGAGTTGGTAGAGACTGGCCTTTCCCTTACTCATATCAGTTGAAATATCCACAGGTGTATTGTTTACAGTAACAATGAACATTAAAAATCTGAACTGATGATTCACTCTTAAAGTATTAATCACAGCCAAATATCTTGTTTTAAATATGGTGGATGTAAACTTAGGGCAGTATCCAACAGGGCCACTCTGCCTCTGCTGGTTCTGTTGTGCTTGTGAAAGGTTTTCGTGTGTCTAAAAGCAACCTTGGAAACAGATCGGGGCAGGTCAGCGGAGTTCCCTTCTGTGAGCTCCGCTGACTTGCCCTGTTCCAGAAATGAGCATTTCCGCTCATCCTGGTTATGTTTAGAAATGCCAAAGTCCCGTTGCAAAAACAGTTGTTCGTGCAAGTGCATGGGCACAATAGGATACTAGCCAAATAGTGAAGCACATTAGACATGAATCCGAACTCCTGATCTATAGAAATAGATCCGTATTGCACAAGATTGCAATACAGGAGAATCTCTGACACAATTTTGCCATCTACAAAACCTGCAAGCAAAGGGATAGATTGCATAGGCATGGGATTCTTTGCTTTTTCTCAATAATGCCATCTTATGAATGACCAAGAGAGAAGTTAGTAAGCTTGCGCAATGAATGGTTATCTGTTTGGCCAATATGGTTTTATATCCTATTTGTGTGTCAATACCTTTGTATGAATGATCTTGTAGCTATGCCATCCTAGAATTATAGTTCTAAATTACATACTCTTGAACCAGCTCCAAATTAAAATGACTTTCCTAGTAAGAGACTGTGCAATCAAATGTGTTTAATGTCACCTTGGCAATCCACTTGGTGTATAGGCATCACACACAGAAAATTCTTCCATTCCAACTTTTTTAAAAAATAATAATTTTGGAATACTGATTATAGTTAAATCAAGATTTTAATCTTGCAACTTGCAGGTGCAAGAAGAAAAATGTGGCTTCTAGTTGGACTTGACATCTCTTCACTGTTTTATGCTTTCTTCCAACTTCTCAAGATAATAAATTTGGGGGAAGTGGGGGGAGAATCATAAAACTGTTAGAGTGTTAAAAATTGTAAGGGCTGTCTTGTCAGAACTTGCCTGTAATGTCTTCTTTGCCCTTGTAAAGAGATGAATCTCTGTCATTATACAATAAAGGACAATTTGCACATCATGCAAAGATTAAGTGATGAAAATGCAAATAGCTTCTTAAGGTTTATTCTCTAGTTTGCTAGGAAACAAAGTGGTCTAAATTTGTTAAAATATAATTCGTAAGACACTTTCTAAATTGAGAAGGCTGAATTAATATAGGAAAAAATGAATAATGTTTATTCTCTTCAACTAAACTGAATTTGGGATATTAACAAATTGTGGGGGAAATGGCTAAAATGATGACAGGAAAGAAGTCTCGAGAAATTTAATTTTTCCCTAATTTGCAGTAAGATGACTTAGGGATAACCTGTATGTTTCAGTAAACATTGAATTCTTGCTGAACTGGTGGGGGGCGGGATGCAAGAGAAACTTTGTTGTTTGGTATACAGTCTTTGTCATGTTGGCGTCAGAGAATTCGCGGCAGAAAGTAGGTCGGATGATCTCTTTTAGTGGAACAACATCTCTTAGTAGCAAGATATGAACAATTATATGATTCAGAATTCTTGAGGCAGAATTTAAAAGCCTCAGACAACAAGAGCTTGTTTACACAAAACAAATGGGGCAAATTAACACTACATTTGTACACCATGATTCAGATGTACGATGTCTAGGAGAGCAAAGGAAGGGCTGTGTCTCTTTCAGCAAAAGTTTTGTTCAAGGTTGGACAGTGAAAGGAAGGAGGAGAGTTCAGACAAGGGAAAATAACGTCAATGGCCCAGTTCTCCTCCCATTGCTTCAGTGTGAAGATCCTGGCTTGTATTAAGCTAGAAATCTTTGGGATGTCCTAACTGGGGAACTCTGGCTTAATGTCAGTGAAAAAAACCTGGAAAATAAGCCAGGATCACATTATCACTCTGGCTTAATACAAGCCAGGATCTTCACAGCAAAGCCAGCTCAAGAGAAGAGGAGGTGAGGCAAGAAGCAAGGGAGGATCGCTCAGCCCAGGTGCTTATTCCTAGCTTTATAAACCATGGTTTATAAAGCCTCCAATGATTGCCCACAGGCCACTTGAGTAGTTGCAGTTACCCAACTATTTGGCTTCATTCAGGTTTTTATGAAAAGACACAGGAAGGGTATAAACATCCAAAAGCAGCGGTAGCATAGTATCTTCAATAGGACCAACTGAGCTGGCAAGTTTTCAAGCTCACCAGAACTATTTTTCAGGCTGAAAAGTAAAGCAAAAAAACAACAACGTAGGAGTCAAGGAGAGAAAGGGGCCCAGTTCAGTTGTAATATAGGCTGCAATCCTATACCTACTCTCCTGGAAGTAAGCCCCATTGATCTCAATGGGACTTACTTCTGAATAAACATGTGTAGGATTGCACTGCAAATTAGTTTAGATCAGAGGTCCCCAATGCGGTGCCTGCCGGCGCCTCCAATAGTGTTCATGAAGGGGTCCCCAACATGGTGCCCATGGGCACCCAAATTCCCCCCCCCTTAAAATATACATACATGGATTTGTATTTATTTATTATTTATTATATTTATACCCCGCCTTTTTTCCTGAAAGGAACCCAAAGCGGCTTACATAATCCTCCTCCTCCTCTCCATTTTACCCTCACAACAACCCTGTGAGGTAGGTTAGGCTGAGAGTCAGTGACTGGCCCAAAGTCACCCAGTGAGTTTCATGGCCAAGCGGGGATTTGAACCCGGATCTCCCGAGTCCCAGTCCAACACTCTAACCACTACGCCACACTGGCTTATGTATATGTATGAAATGCATACAACTTTCTAGCAATTATACATAGGCTTCAACAAAAGCAGACCAAATATCTTAATAAGTATCCATTTGAAGCTGGCATCTGTATGCCACCCAGTCATATACCAACAGTGTTGTAAGGTCCTCAATCCATTGCTTTACAGGAGGTGAGTATTTATCCTTCCAATGTTGTAATATCAGTCTTTCAGCTGTCAAAAGGGTGCAGAGAATCCATTTACAATGACCATTTGTTAATTTCCATAAAGCAGGTAAATAATTTAAAAGAATGTGTACACCAGTGAATATTAAAGAGTATTCCAGTACAAAATTATCTGTGTAATAACTTCCTCCAAAAAAGAAACAACTGCTGGACATGCCAAAACATATGTTTAAAAGAAGCATTCACTGTACTGCACTGCCAGCAATTAACTGAATTAGTCAATCCCTTATGAAAGAGACGTTGCAGTGTCCAATAGATATGAAACAAACATTTTTGCTGAATAAGACACAGCCTAAGAACCATAGATGATGATGATTATTGATTATTTACAGTATTTGTATACCGCTCCATATCAAGTAGATTCCAGAACGGTGAACAATAGAAAGATAAAAACAGATAAAAGAAACAAAAACAATACATTGAAAACAAAGTAACATTACATGTGACAGGTAGACACCAAAGCGGCAATCCACTAATTAGACATTTTGTGGTGGTGCCCACAGCAGTTTCTTAAATTCCCAAATGTGCCCACGGGTCCAAAAAGGTTGGGGGCCCTGGTTTAGGTTGTGCCTGAGACAAAGTCCTCAAGGCTGCAGTCCTATACCTGTTTTGCCTGGAGTAAGTCCCATGAACTCAGTGTGACTTTCGTCTGAGTAGACATGCATACGATTGTGCTGTAAGTTGCAACAAGGCACGTTTTCCCTTTGAAAATAGTGGGGGGGGGGAGATCAGTTATTCTGACCTGTCTTTAGCACTGCACACTGGTCCCTTGTATGGCAGAGAGCAGAAGTAAAGAAAAGTAGAATTTAAAGCAAGCCTTGTGGAAGAAGGAGACTTTGAGGGGCAGCTGAAAGATCAAAGAAGTGTCAGAGTGTATGTTCTAAAGGAAAGTTCTGGGACTTCATAGTCGAACAGAATAAGTGTGGCATAATAAGAAAAAAAAATGAAAGGAAGGTGAAGAGTGCTGAAGGGAAAGTTTTGACCTTTCACTGGTAAATAAGAAAAAGGGTCTGAGGAGGTCCTTGGATAATTTTGTACGGTAAATGAACAACTGAACTTTAAAAAGAGATGGCTGAGCTTTTCCCATCAATTTTAATGTTGGCCACATTGTTGGAACTCAAATTAAAATTGACTTTCAAACTAAAACTAAATACTGTATACAGTAATACCTTGGAATGCAAGTAACTTGGTTTGAGAGCATTTTGCAAGACAAGCAAATTTTTAAATATTTATATATATTTTTCTTGATATACAAGCAACGTCTTGCAATACAAGTACTGTAGTACGGCTTAAATTAAAAATCTCTGTACAAATTTTTTTGGGGGGATTTCGTTTTGATATAAGAGTGTTTTGGATTACAAGCACGTTTCCGGAATGAATTATGCTCTCAATCCAAGGCATGACTGTATAAAGAATAGTTTTCAGGAAAATATGTTTGACACTGACGTAGCCTGCAATCTTAAGCATGCTTTCTTCAGAGTTAGCTCCATTGAACTCTGTACGGCTTACTTCTGAGTAAACATGCATCGGATTGCAATGGGTCTTAGCCCATGCAGCCTCTATTTAAAAAAGGGGGGAAAGCATAATTACTTTATCCAGCAATAGCTTACTTTTCTCTCTCTCCTTTTAACTCAGATGGACCAGTTCCTTTCTTTTTAATGAATTATATACATTTAGATCACAATCGTTCAAACTTATGTTTGCAGTTTGAGCTGAGCTTCCTCCCAAATTAATTTAAGCCCATGTCCTAGGAGACATTCGTCGTCATCAAGAT
The DNA here is from genome assembly GCA_021292165.1 of Shinisaurus crocodilurus. NCBI lineage: Eukaryota > Metazoa > Chordata > Lepidosauria > Squamata > Shinisauridae > Shinisaurus > Shinisaurus crocodilurus. The sequence goes on along the minus strand of CM037880.1, from coordinate 31,243,591 downwards.
GCTAAAGGACCACAATATGAAGTAGGATCTTAGGAATCAGTAGGTTGCTTAATGCCCACCCACCCTTGGATGAAAAAAAAAGGGGGCGGGGGGAACGAGGTGTGATTAGAGGAAAGAAGAAAAACACAGGCAGAGCAATCCGATATGGGGGGCAGGAGAGAGAATCCGTGGTGATTGCTCCACCACATGCAAAGCCCTGCCAGCTCACCGCAGATGGAGGGTGGGTTTATTTTAACCTTTCTCCTCCTCCCAGTGACTCAAGTGAGAGAGAATTCACTTCACTAGCCCCAAGGCTGGTGTAGTTCTGGCCTGTTTCAGGGGAATGTCAGAGGAATGTGTGGGGCTTAGGATCCATGGCCACTCCCACCACACTCCCAGGACACCCTGTTTCTGGCCCCACTGCCAGTGGAACACAGCCAGGGGTACAGTGGCAGTGGTGAAACTTTCTACCACTGCACCAGGGAGGCCTCCAGTAGTGGATCTTTCCTCTGCAGCCAGACAGGGAGGTCTGCGACCTCCTGAGGGCCCTTAGCCACCCTCCTAGGGAGCAAAGGATTGCACCCTAAAATAAATCAGTATATAAAAGTTCATTGACATTCCCTCTGAGCTTTGCTGAAATCCTTAAAATGTGTGAATTTTTCAAACAACAATATATTGTTCGCTGTTGTAATGCAAAGTCTTCTGGGAGTTGTCTTGGTCTTGAATGGGCAATTAAGACCCATTCACTTTACAACAACCCTGCTCCTGGTGGAACTGAAAACTGCTAGAAGTGGTTTCTTGATATGGATCAATGCGGTTGCCTGAAATTTTGGACTCTCCTTGGGGGCAGGGCTATGAGGATGGTGATGAAAAGCGCCTGCACTTCAAAATTCACCCTACACCACTGCTTCCCACCCACGTGGTCATGACCAAGTGATGCATGCTATGTTTTGCTCTGAACCAGATAAGGCTCCAAACTGACTTTTCCAACTGCATTTTGTATGTATTTCATAAGGGGCCCAGCATGAAAGCTGATTAATATGCCATATTATTTGTTACATACTGTTAAGTTGTGAAAAAGGGATAAAATACCCAGCAAGGAATATATTTTTCAATTAGTAGAAATCGTGTATCTTGGACATTCCTTTTTTTTGCCTAAGGATGATCTGTTTATGAAATGAAATTAGTTCTTCTGGTTGTAAACAGGATATGTGTTAGTAGATCCTTTCAAATTCTGGCTTCCAGTGAAGAAGAGAAGGAAATCTAATTTGAAGCCATTGTAAATATTCAATGATTAATTTCATTCCAAATAAATCATTAAAATACCTAATAGATGGAGAAACTAATCTTTTCTGCAGAAGCAGGGGAGTGGGGGAGAAGTTAAATCCAAGGCAATATAAATGTTAAAAAATGAGACAGACATAGGCTGAGGGGAAAAAATACATTTGAAGGATTTAAAATGTGGTCAGCTGCTTGCAATGGATGAAATAAGCATCACCACCATCCCTTCTTGGGCTGTCCCAAAGTGTTCTTGAAATACAGATTATTTTCATTTGACTGATTTTGAGATTTGCAGAGTAAAGCGTCACTTTCCAGATATTTGGCAGTGTAGAAATAAAAAGTAGCCAAGCTGGCAACACAGAGGCCATTTTATTTATTTTAATGCCACCAATTTAATGCCAGTGAACTGGCAGGCAACCCCTCCCCTCCTCCAGTTTTCCTCAGAATAAGCTGAGCTATTTCCTAAATCAATTTAGCCAATCCAAGTCAAAAGAGACCTATTGCACCCACTGAGTTAAGCATTCATGAGCTGCCAAACCCCTTCCTTCACCCCCATTCTCTCTCAAGTCTGTTTCCCCACCCTCTCAAGTCTGTTTCCCCACCCGTCCACCAGTGAGTACTCAACCATCCACTGGGAGTGCTGAGAAAACTACATTTCCCAGTGCCCATGGCACTTGGCTTGCTGCCATAGCAACACCAAGAGAAGGATCAGCCATTAAAAGTGCTAATAACACTATATTTCCCAGTGCCCCCGGCACCTGGCTTGCTGCCATAAGAGCACTGAGGGAGGACATCCCTCTCTTCCTCCCGCTGTTGCTGCTGCCATTAAATTAAGCCAGAGAAGAACTTGGGGTGGGGGTTGTAGAGAATTATGAGGCCAGGCAGTATCTTTAGTAGCAAGAGGCTGTTACCTCTGAGTAAAAGGCTCTCACACCAAAGGAAAACACAAGGTAGCAGCTCTGGCAGCACCACGTTGGGGTGGAGCTGTTAATTTCCAGCAGGAATGGCAGAAGGCAGGGATGGGCAGAAGGTAGATCTTCAAACATTTTGGACTTCAACTCCCAGAAAGCCCTGCCAGCATGGTCAATGATCAAGAATGCTGGGAACTGAAGTCCAAAACAACTGGAGATCTTCTTTCTGCCCACCCTGGCACAAAGCATGGGTTTTGAAGAGCTGCCCTCTGCTTCTGTTGCTACCTGGTGTCTTCCTTCAGAAAGGTTGTGGGCTCCACCCCCACTACCAGTGGCAGCCTCTTACTACTTCCCTCCTCACACCTCAGCAACCATGTTGGTGGCATCAAAGATACAAACAGACTATGTAAAAGTGCCCATTGTAAAAACATTTCCGGTCCCTTCCTTTGGAAGCTTTACACTGTGTTCAGTGGGATGTATTCACTAGTAAGTGTGTATGGACACCAGTGCTCCTCAACCTGGTGGCCTCCAGTGGCCATGGTGGCTAGCGATGATGGAAGTTGTAGTCCAGCACATCTGGGACACCAGCTTGGAGAAGGCTGGTGCGTGGGAGAGCAGCTACATGCAGCCCAATCCTGCGCCTGTCTACTTGGAAGTATCACTTCACTCAGTGGGGATGACTCCAGCCGTGCTTAGGACTGAAGCCTCAGTCTCCGCTGAGAATCCTAAATCTGCTTCCTTTATATGTTGCTGAGCCTTATCTGCTTTACGGAATTTGTGTCCAGTTTTAGTACTCAGGAATGATTCCAGATTGAGGATGGCAAAGCTACTGTAAAAAAAAAAAAAAAAAACTGAGGCAAAAGCAGCAGCTAACAGCTAGATCACAGTATGCAGTGAACGGGTCTCTACTATTCCTTACATTATTGATTTTCTTTTCTGGTGTTGTTCCTTGCAGAGAGTGAATCTATCCTTCGATTTTCCATTTTATGGCCATTTCCTACGTGAAATTACTGTGGCAACTGGGGGTAAGTGGCTTTCTACCCGTTCACTTTGGATGATCTGACAAGTGATTCAGATGTTTAAAATCAGATAGATAGATTCTCCCCCCCCCCCATTTTGGGAGATAAAGCAAAGCACAGGAGAGCTTGCATTATCCAGCACTTGAGAGCACAGATCTCCAATAAATTCAAATTAAGCATGTCTCCTGTGCAAGCATACTTGTATAAATAGTAGTTACATTGATCAGAAGTTTATATTAGCTGGACATTTTGAATGCAAGTCCTCTCACAACTCCTTTCCCAATATCAAGATGCATGATGGGAAGGAGTGGGCACTGCTACTGCTATGACAGCTACATTATCATATCACACACCAGCCCCCATTTTATTTGGGAAATCTTGGGAAACTGCCTTCTACTGAGTCAGACCATTGGTCCATCTAGCCCAGTATTGTCAACACTGACTGGCAGCAATGGCTCTTCAGGGTTCAGGCAGGACTTTTCCTAGTCCTACCTGGAGATGCCGGGGATTGAACTTGGGACCTTCTGCACACAAAGCATGTGCTCTTCGGCTCAGCTACAGCCCCTCTTGGGCCTCTTCACTCACCTTCCCATATGGACTACGATTCATTAAGCAATTTACAAATGTAACAATTGCAGTGTTAATTGGCTGATAATTCGTTGTAACTGACTGATTAATTGGTATTTAATGCACTTCTGGGACAGCTGATACATATGGCCAAACTAGATATGATTCCAAGCATCACATGCTCTTGTATCTTTTTTGGTAATTGCTGGTGTGTGGGGGGAGTTTTTTTGCTGGGACCACAGCACATGGGAAGGTGAGTTTTTTGACCCTTTCTTCCCTTTCCATGGTCCCAATGAAAATCCCCCCCCCCCCCGCCAGTTGATCTTCGCCTTGGGAAGATAGCTATCATTGGCACGAATCGGAGCTTCCAACACTAATAGCAGCTGCAGCAAAAAAAAAAAATTAACCCTCTCCCAATGGCTGGTAGTCCAAGGGGAAACTGCCCCACCGTGTCTGCTATTAACAGGGTTTAAAAAAAAATAAAAAAAAGTTGCAACAGCAAGTGACATATTTAGCACTGTGTTTAGTTTGGGTCATAGAGGGGTGTATCTTTTGCATTGGCTGCCGCAACTTCAGCCTCAACAATGAATACTGCTGTCTTATTATTAAAATGAAAGTTACACAAATAACTTGCTGCTATCAAGGCAGGTGTGTGGCAAACTGTATGCATTCCAATTAATTTCTGGACTAGTTGAAAATAGAATTAACTGACACTGGTGATGTAGCTGTAAGAGAATTTATTGGCATAAATTATGAAGCTATTAAGTATAGTGTGCCAGAACTTTTTTTTTCTTTTTTTTAACGGGAATAAATGGGATGACACAGGAGACTCAAAGCAAAGCTTTCTTGTCTTGCTCTTTGAAAAGGCGGGCAAGGGGTGCTTCTGTAGAGGGAAGGAATGCCTAACAGACAGAAGCAGGAGGGGGTGATGATAATAATAGGCGTGCTTTGAATACACTGCAAGCTGAGCAACAGCGATGGAAGGGGTTAATCCATGGTGAGAAAAAGGAGAGCACTGATTCTAAGGAGCAAAAGGAGATCACAATGGCTGGCACATCTTCACTCAAACATAGACAAGTAGGTGGTGGATGTGGCCAGGGCCAAAAGTGGGTGGGTGGGGACACCCCTTTTCTCTTTCTCCCTCTTCCTCACTGACCAGTGGGCTGCCGGGAGAGGGACAGGTTGCTCTTGCCAGAGGTCTGAACTGATCATTTGCACAGGCTTTTGAAATCAGGCCAAGGGCTGCATGCAGTCCTAGGGCCACAGGTTGCCTACCCATGATACAATAGTTAATGCAGAATTCCGGTTTTGTTTCCACCAGTTGTGCAACATTCACAATTCAAACTGTATTAGTAATAAATTATCATCTTTGACCCTCAATTATTGAGAGAGAGAAATCAGATGGGCTGGTTTGGGCAATTAGTGTATCCTTGCCCTCAATTCACGTTTTACCAAGGTTACTTGATTCATGACGGTGAAGTAAATCTGTTTGCACTGCCATTATTAGTATAATTAATCAAATCCTGTTCTTCTAGAGGTGGATGTCTGTCATGTGGGATTCCTGTGTACGCTAATTCCAGTACCTGGGAAACCACTAGAGGCTTTCAAGCTCTCAGATAACAGAAAGGTTTCCTGACAGAATGTTTCAGATGTTTTAATTTAGAAGAGAGCAGCAGCATTGGCAAGGGACTTAAGTATCAGGTGCAGGAATGGATTGGCAGTGTGGCAAAGAAAAGGAAGAGCTACAACAGCATAGCAGACTAAAGTATAGGGCATTTGTGTGCCCCCTAAATCTAAAGATGTATTGAACTGTAAAATCAGTCTTGCATCAAACAGCATAGTATATTTCAAATGTAAGAGACTAGCAAATCTAGGCAATTGTTTTGGACTTGGAATAAGGTTTGCCTGGATATTATCTGAAAATACAGAGCTTTAAATTCATTCCTTTTAGGATTGTCATCCGCTTTAAACAAATCCTGGCTGATTAATATGAGCTTTAGTCAGTTAATTGATCCATTGATTGATTCAATCTGCATATGCTCTCATCCAGACCTATAAAATAAATTTACACAAATGGTTTTGGGAGACCTTTTTCTACCCCAAGTTATGTTCCAATATTAGTTGGGGTAGAAAATTTTTGCAAAAATTAAAATAATGGTGTATTGTCAGGAGAAGTCTGCTTCCCCCTGTTGCTTTTGTTTAGAAAATGTCATGGGATATTTTTTTTTATCCCAATACATTAACATTGGCCAGGGCAAGAAGCACCCTGACCCCTGCAACACACATCAATGGAGTGCGGGTGGGGGGTAATTTTTGTCCCAGGCCGTTTTCAGATCTTCAACAAGAAAATTTAATCCCAACATGTTGCATTGGCTGGAACAAAAACACACCCCAATGGCAAAAATCAATAGATTTCTTTGAGAGGGTGCCAGGAGCTAGGCACCTATGCTCATATGTGGTGGAGTTGTAAAAGTGTATTGGAATTTTGGGGAAATTTTTTTGTAGAAATATCAGAAATTATTGGTATTAATTTAGAGGTCTGCCCAAAATTAGCATTGTTATCGATAACGGAGAAAGTTGTTTGTTCTCAAGATACAAAATAATTAATTGTAAATTTGTTAATGGCGGAAAGATTAATGATAGCAAGGAAATGGAAAGTTCAACATGATTTTTTAATTGTTGATTGTTATAAGGAAGTGTGGGATATTGCTTTAAATGATAAATTAACTTGTAGTATCAAATGTAAAAAGGGTCAACTTAAGAAAAATAATTTTAAGGATATTTGGGGATTATTTTTAGATTCTGTTTTAATAAAGGGGAAAGGGAACATGAACATGCCATGTCAAGATATGCTGTATTTTTGGAATAATGAATAATAATTGAATATAGAGAAAGAAAGTATCCTTTGGTCCCGTGGTGGTGGGAGCACTATATAAGTTGTATGTATGTTATTTTAGTTGTTTTATATATTATTATTATTTAAAAGAAATCAATAGCTTTCTTTGAATATTCTTTGTCCCAGGTGCTTTTTGTGTACAGAACAAAAACTGTACATGGTAAGTGGCTGCAATTTGGGGATGCGACGACACGGCCCTTTACACTTTAGGACCAGGCGCATAAACCCTTCTCAGGCTAAGCATCAACACTTTAAAACCTGAGGGGAGGGTCAAATGAAACCTTTCCCCTACTAATGAGGGAAAAGATTAATACTAGTTATTAAGGATCTATTTTTAAATTTATGATACTGAGGGTACAAAGGTGTGAGCGTAGATTTGAAAGTAATGCACGTTAATAACACCAAGCTGACATGTAGGATTTGGGTAGCAAACATAATAAAAATAAGTTTATTTTAATTCTCAAAATCTTAGTTCCAGAAAATAACTTAAAACCTGCCTACCCCAAACACTTTATAATTAACCTAAGTCCCTACAATTCTAAATACTTTCACTCCTCATACAATCACTGATTCCTCTTAAAACTAACCTAACTCCCAACTCTCCCCACACTCCAAACACTCTCCCATAACACACTAACCCGACTAACTCTGACATCACTCAAACACTCCTTATATACTCCTCCCCGCACCCTTTCTAAGACATCACAAACCACACCCACTCAGTTCAACATTCTATGCTCACTAAATATACTAAAGCAGACATACACCAGGGAACTGAATTGTGGGGTTACGCCACAGGGGACATTGTTTACTATTGTACAGGTGACAATAATCTCATCACTGTATTGTAGACAATAATCTAGTCATTCCAATCTCTCTCTGTGTGTGTATGTGTGTGATTTTAACCCCAAAGTTTACATTGAAGGTAAGTTACATTTAAGGGGGGGGGGAACCCTCAATATATCTAAAGAAATAAGCAGACTATCTTTGTTTCTGTGTGATGCACACATGTATCACACAGCAGATATACTTTTAGAAGAGGCATTTTCCCTTCACTCTGGAGGAAATGCTTATTTCTATATGGACCTTTCCACCTGCAGTTGTAATAAGTACTTTTTTTAAAATTGTCAAGCCTGCTGCCTGATTAATTGTGGGCATTTGTTTAATTGACATTTTAATCAATTTATCTGACTAATCGAATCAATGTTGTTGTCTTTAATACTTTGATTAGATCCTGCAGGTCACTGTTTTTGAACCTCCTATGTAACCCATTCTCCTGCCTGTCTGCTTGAGAAAGGAAAGAAGTGTTATGGTGCTGGTACAGCATGGGTGGCATTTTCTTTTCCTGTCGTCTGGGCTGAGAGTACCTTTTAGGGGGGAAAGCACTTAGCTGGCTGGACATAATCAACAGACATTTGCGAACCTGAAATTAGCTGTCAGGAAGAATAGGGGTCTTGCTTACTTTCTATTTCATGCTTAGCCATTTTGCAGTCAGCTTCGACTTTAAAGGTCACATGCACTTAACAGAAGTTCGTTTCACTTATTACCCATTTTAGAAATGGAATAAAGGCTGGCCTTTCAGCAAAAGTAAATTTGTGGGTTGTTGTTTGTCTTGCCATAGATCACATGTAAATGCCTACAGTATATCTCGGATCTCCCGAGTCCCAGTCCAACACTCTCACCACTACGCCACACTGGCTCTCATCTGGAAGGCACCACACTGGGGAAGGCTGCTTTTAAAATACAGCTTTTGTTTTTGCCAAACAGCACCCTCTGGTGACCCCAGTTTATAGGACAAAGTTTCTTATTTACTGTAGTTTGTTTTTAAAAAGCACTTAAATCCCACCTCTGGGCCTACCACCACAGGCTCTCAGGTTCTCTCACAATTCAATTAATCTAATGCTGCTGCTGCTGCTGCTGCTGTTCAGAGGTTCAAAGCATTCCACATGCATTATCTCAATTATCCACCATCCCTGTATGATAGGTCAGTAGTATTAACCACATGGAGGGGCTGAGGCATAGCAGCCTCCTTAAGGCCACCTAATGAGTTGGTGGCTGAGGTACTATTTGAATGGAGGTCTCATAATCTCACTGGATGTTCCTGTTGTAGTGCTGTGCTGAAGCACTCTTCAAGAATTTTCTCTTCAGACCTAGCTACCTCTATGAAGTATTTTGAGCTAGGTATATCTCGCAAATCATAGCTTTAAAGCCATAATGTTTTAACAAAAAAGTAGAAAGCAGTGTTCAAGTTAGTCTAAAGAATTATATACTGACTGCTGCTTTAAAAGCATTAGAGCCCATCCCAGTCATCAATTCTGAAAAAGCAAATGATAATTCATGAAGTATTTTGTGTCATAGAATCATAGAGATTAAAGGTTCCTTTTGGGCCATCATTGAAGGAAATCCAGTTAGAGCATCCTCAACAGATCCCCACTGGAGATCTCCTCACCAGAGACCTCCAGTGGCCTCTTGGGAACTGGTTCCATTGTTGATCTGCTCTTACCCTCAAGAAGTTACTCATAATGTTCAGCTGAAATCTAGCCCATTAGATCTAGTCCTGCTATTTGGGGAAGCAGTCATTGATCTTTCCTTTGCGACGGCCCTTCAATGTTTGACAACTGCTCAGTCTTCCCTTCTCCAGGCTAAACATTTCCGGGTCCTTCAACCTTTCCTCATAGGACTTGTTTTCCATACTGCTGGCTATCTCCATTGCCTTCCTTTGAACCTGTTCCAATCTTCTTCATAAAGTGCAGTGCCCAGAACTGGACACAGTCACCTGCCGAGGTAAAAAGGACTAAGCTGGGAGCAGTAACCTAAATCCATTATTTTGTGAGGAGACATATAAGTAGGCTCCAGCTGAGTAACTTCACAATAATAAACCCCAGGAGGAAACAAATAAAAGAATGTCCCTGTATTACAAGCTGAACAGAGAAACTCTAAGGAGACATTGTTATACCGTCGGGGAAGTATCCATGGAAGCCTTAAACTTTTAGAGCCATAAGTAGCTCATGAGGAATGCTTTCAGTTTAGATGAGTGATAAATATAAAAGTGACATTGGGACAGGCCACCCCCACCCACCCCATCCATCACCAACATGTATTGGGTGTGTAGTGTTGTCTGCATTCTATACATTCTGAAAGTTTCCATAGTAATGTAGCTGAAAATTAGCAGGTGAGTCATGGTGTGATCCAAATAGTGTCTTGCCCACCAGGTAAGGATTAAAGCAGATTTTTTTTTTAAACCCACTAAAGTTATCAACATTTGGCAGATACTTTGTGTAATGCAGCAGGCCACTGAACTTACTTCAGAGATAACTTGAAGTGAAACCTCCAGGATTTCTCCTACACCTGTTCATTCTCTGGTTTCCCCAAACTGTATGATTTAGCTGAAATTGCTGTGCCTTGTGGCAGCAGGTTGATGATAACCTGTGTATAGTCTGTGCTCAGAATATGAAAACTTTGTGTCAAGGTAACCTAAATTCAGTTGCAAGAGTGACTGAATTCTGCTACGTGTCTAAGGTGACAATCCTCTATGCACACCTGCCTGGGAATAAACTCCAGTGAACACAGTAAGATTTTCTTCTGGGTAAACATGCACAGGCTCAGGTGGCAATTACAGCTCAGGTGCTGTAATTAGGAATGTGTGAAGAATCCGATAGGGGGGTGAAAATTCGATGGATTTTCTCGACTTAGCCTCGTGGATTTTGTTCCATCAACCATGCGCTAGCACCGACTCGATCTGACACAAGTCAAGCCAGCACACCAGCTGAACACAGTGGGACTTACTTCTGACTAAACATTCATAGGGTTGGGCAGCAATGCACAGAATCTGCTTAACAGCTTTCATAGCACAAAGACAGAAAATGAATGGGGCTCAACTGCATTTGTAACTGCTTTCCACTACAGTGTACTTTGCGCAGCCAAGCATGCTACCTCCCTTATAGCCACACTATGGCCAGTGCATGTTTCCATCTTGGGACATGGGCTAGCGCATTCTAGAGAGCCCATTCACAGGTACCCAAATAGGACTACTGAGCAGGACCTCAGAAACTGACTGCATGAACAGTTCATATTGCAGAACATGGTACTTAGCACTTGTGTGTGCTTGGAGGGAGAAGCAGGACTTGGCAATCAGAAAGGGGAGAAATTGAGAAACTACCATATGTAGATGCTAGATTAGGTTCAAAGATAAGCTGCTGACTACTGGGGTCACTATGGGATGGAAGTAATTTGGTCCTTGAGAACCAACAAACGTGTTTGCCTTTGAAAGAGAGCACATGCTCCAGATGCCTCAAGAGTAATTCTGCAAATTAATAAACATATTTCATATGAAAACATATTTCAACTCCAAGTGGGTTTTGCCTCTTTCCCTTTTTTGTTTTGTTTTGTTAAAAGATGGACCCCAGATCTGGACTACTTTTTGGCTGCAAAGAAACGTACTCTGACTTTCAAAAGCATCTCTTGCCAGAAGAAGTTTGCTGGGTTTTTAAACACACATACACACACACCAAAACATTCCTTATTGAAAAGGATTGTTTTGTGCCTTGTTCTGGATAAAGCTAGGAAGCTTCAGGTTTTGTTAATTTGTTGTTGTTTTTCTAAAGAAGTTCCACAGCTAGGGTCATGTTTGCTGAGATATGAGTGCCGCTTGTGTAGAAACAGCAGAGGTTACTGAACATTAAATTAAAATAACAGAGAAGGAAATATCAGGATAGCACACACATTCTCTAATTAACATGTGGGCTTGGCTGAGAAAATAAGATGTCACACTGTGTGAAGTTCAGTTTTAAACAAACTAAAACCACAGGAGAAGCTTAATTAAAATGGGAAGCTCCTTTAAATGCCTAGTGAAAGCCAGCAGAAGAGTTGGAGGAGGAGGAGGAGGAGGGTAGCATACCTGGGGTTATCCCATTTTTTAGCCTCAAAGCTCAGAGAGAGAGAGAGAGAGAGAGAGAGAGAGAAGCCTTTTAAATATTTTTTTAATGCATTGAATGAATGTGCATGGGCACATTGAATTAGCAGCCTTACAATCAGCATTGTGAGGTCTGAAAAGAGTCCCACATGTACAACAGTCGACACAGGTGACTCCCTCCGTGCATCCAGGACATTTGCTTTTCCAGGGTTGTACACAACCTTGGACCTTACAATGAGCATGTATAGGTTGAAGGGAGAGCCTGCCACCACAATGCCATTCCTTCTACATCATGGGTGGACAACATCTGGCCCACCAGATGTTTTGGCCTACAACTCCCATCATCCCTCACATTGGCTATGCTGGCTAGGGCTTAAGGGAGTTGTAGGCCAAAACATCTGGAGGACTAAAAGTTGCCTACCCCTGATCTACGTAGTCGCTGAAGATGCAGAGAATGTCTGAAAAGAGCTAGCAACTCACCCAATCAAGCCAAGGTCTCCCCAACCCAAGTACAGAATTCTATCCACTATACAACACTCAATCTCATACAGGTAGTATGAGGATCTCAAAATATGTGGTGGAAATGCAGCCCAATCTCCTGCATGTTTATGTAGAAGTAAGTCCCACTGACTTCAGTGGGGCTTACTCCCAAGTAAGTATGGGTAGGATTGCAGCAGTATTAAACTTTAGAATGATGCCAAGGATATTTTGATCTTGATAAAAGAATTTACTCAGAAAGTTGAAAACTCTAAAGCCAAAGTGGGGAATCTGTGACCCTGCAAATGTTGTTGGATTCCAGCCCCAGACAACATGGCCAATGGTCAGGTATGATGGAAGTTGTAGTCCAACAACATCTGGAGGGCCACAGATTCCCCATTCCTGATCTAAAGAGAAATTGCCAACCAAACAGTGCAGAGCACCTATTCTGGGTTGACTTTGAGGTTGTTTGTGGGTGTTCTACATTTCCGATGATCCAGCCACTACAAAACAGTTGCCAAAAAGTGAGTTTCATTATCTAACTTTAGTCATGTGAATTTGAAAACATTTCTTTTGAGTGTGCTCCAGTGTAAAAATGTATAACATCTCTAAAAGTATATTACCGTGTGGATATTAGTATGTAAACAGAAATATTAGTATAAGGTGCAGGTAAATAATGCACCTAAATGAAATACTACTGTCACCAAATACAGTGACTTCAATTCCCTGCCTTTAAATGTCATTGAGTTTCAAGCTGTTTCATGGTCAAGGATATGTCAGAACTTCTGTAGCAACATCTGGGAAGAATTTGGAGCATTAATTAAAATAAGCTTTGCTGTGAATACCCTTTCCGAGCCAGCATGCAGCCCAGTGTCAATTATACTTACTGCTGCAACTTTTATTATATCCAGTACATTATAGGAAGTAATGGGATGTCAGCACTGGTAAATTTTGCAATGTGAGCATTTGGTACAGTCTTCCCCAACCTGGTGCCCTCCAGAGGTGTTGGACTACAATTCCCATCTCCATCCAGCATGGTTCTTGGTTAATAACCAAGTTTCTTCTTCTTCTTCTCAAAAATGCATGAAGGAATCCTGACATAAAGTCCTTTCCAATTCTATGGGCCGATTATCACAAGTAGGCCTTGTTTTTCAATCTCTATTTCAGTTATTATTTTGTCTGCTGAATGTCCACACAATGGGCTGGTTCACGTGATCGAACAGCCCACTGTGGCTTATTTAAGTCATGGTGGGTTGCAGCACAGGCCAGTGGCCATTTTGAGTATTCAGCTACTGGCTACAGGTTCTCATGTTGCTTAACCAGCGGTCCCTGGGTTCATACGACATGACAAGCCACGGGCGGGCTGGCATTGAGTATTCAAAATGGCTGCTGGCATGCACCACAACCACCATGGCCTAAACAACCCATGGTAGGCTGTTTTATACTGTTTTAAATATGTTTTATATCATGTATTTTAAATGTATTTTATCATGTTGTACATCGCCCAGAGTGGCCGGTTTGCCGGCCAGATGGGCGATCCAGAAATACAATAAATAAATAAATATATAAATAGGCAGTTTTGATTGTGTGAACCAGGTCAGTGAATTACTATGTTTGCCACTACCACAAATCACTAGCATTCCCACAATGAGCTGTAACGAGAGAAAATCCAGATTGGTTATGAGTACCAGAATAATATGTGCCCTTTGGTCATCCATTGATGCAACCAGTTTATCAGAGGCACCTTCAGGGCAAGGGAGCAAAAAGTCTATATAGTTCAGGGATGGGGAAACTCCGGCCCGTGAGCCAAATATGGCCCATGGAGATATCCCATCTAGCCCACCAGCCCTTTTTTCAGACCCTGGCCTCCTTCCGCAAAAGCCCTGCCCTCACTAGGTTTTCTGCTACTCACCTGCTGCAAAAAGGGTTCCCTTTCTGCAGCTCTGAGCTGGGAACCTCAGCTCTTATCTGTGATCAGAATTGCAGAAAGGCAGCCCTTTTTGCAGCTCTGGGCTGTGCCTAAACTCTAAAAATGTGGTAGCTGTTTACAAAATAGAAGTGCTATGATACAGGAAAGTTGGAAGCTGCCTATTCACATATCAGACTGTTTGTCCATCTATCACAGTATTGTCTATTCCAGCGGGTGATGGTGGTGTAGACTTCACATTTACACGATCTACTTTGCTTTTTGCCAGGAGACCAAGGCCCCCCAACCAAGCCCAAATGAGAAGCAGTTTGATCTAGGCCAGTGTTCTCCAACCTTGGGTCCCCAGATGTTTTTGGCCTATAACTCCCAGCATGCCCCAGCCAGCTACGCTACGCTGGCTGGGGCATGCTGGGAGTTGTAGGCCAAAAACATCTGGGGACCCAAGGTTGGAGAACACTGGTCTAGGCAAAAACTTAGAATTAATGAACAGGGTACCGCTGAACACATATTCAGTCCAGGAATTTGTTTTTTCACTGAAAACAAACTCCTTTCACACAAACTCATCCAGATCCCCCCCCAAAAAAACATTTTTTATTTCATCTCCATAATTTGGGGTGGAGGAGCCTTTTTCATCTGTTGCAAGTCAAAACCCCTTAAATATACTACAAATCACCCAGAGATTTACCAGAAAATCCTGATCCAGCTTCTGCCCACCCCAGGTCTATCCGTAAGAGAGGCTCTCAAGCGGAGGCATCTCCCATTACCACCTACCTGATACTTTTTTTTTTTTTTTTTTAACTGGAAATGCCAGGCAGAGATGAAACCTGGAATGGCTGCATATACAAAGCATGTGCTCCACCACTGGCCTATGTGGTCCTTCCTCATGAGACAGAATGCCACGCGCTAAACTGGGGAAGATTTTACTTCATTCCGAAAAGAAATTTGGAGTAAAGCATCTCCATCTTTTCAAAGTATTAATTATATTTTTTATTAATTTCCATTATAAAAACAACATGATCTAAGAACAAAAACTCACAAAATTATGATTGCAGTGTGTTACATTCATATGAAATTGGCTTAAATTTATTTTTTCAGCACCATGTTTCTGTGCTACCAGTTTCAGCAGATCAGCCTTAATGTGAGATGTCTATTAAGTGTAGATTTAAAATGATTAAAGATCCAATTCTATGCATTTTCAGACAGAAAAAAATTCTTACAACTCCCAGCATCCTGCAGCCAGCATGGCTGTTTCTGGAATGTTGGGAGTTACAGTCATGCCTTGGATTGAGAGCATAATTCGTTCCGGAAACATGCTTGTAATCCAAAACACTCTTATATCAAAACGAAATCCGCCCAAAACAATTTGTACAGAGATTTTTAATTTAAGCCGTACTACAGTACTTGTATTGCAAGACGTTGCTTGTATATCAAGTAAAACATAAATAAATAAATATTTTAACATTTGCTTGTCTTGCAAAACGCTCTCAAACCAAGTTACTTGCAATCCAAGGTATTACTGTATAGGACTTTTTTCTGTCTAGAAATACATAGAATTGCACCCTAAAACACAGCAAAAAGTAAATACAAAGCTATGGCATTTACTGTGAGTCATACTTTACTCACTTCTATATAAACTAGAAAAGGGTTCCACATTAGTAAGAAATCTTCAGAATTACTATGGCTCATTGCTGATTGATTTGAATCCAGGTTTGAATCCTTGGTCAGCTCCAGTAAACATATAACGAAAAAAGTTATCTTATGGTCACTGGCGTCATAGCTTAGGCAATCTGCTCACTGACAGATCTTTTTAACTTTTCAGGGGTTAAATACCATCCACTAAGTACAGGTACCGCATTTGTTTCTCTCCCAACCGCCATGAAGCTAATATCAACGTTGATTAAGAAATTTAGATGGGAGAAATGTCACAGGAGAAAGCGTTAAACAAAAACTTGCAAGAGATGTTGATCATAGATCTCCCACGCTACGCCTAGTTGAGCCCTAATAACCTTGAAAACTGCCTCCTTAACATTAATACATCTAAAAAGTGAAGTCCCTTGTTTCCAAATGATAAAAAGATGTGACGTGAAAATAGAATATTTTCTCCTGTAGCCAGAAATATTGTGGCCTAAGGATGTGGGGAATCGTGTGAGGAACAGCCAGCACATAAATATAGCTAGCCCAAGATGTTTAAAATAATTTCAGTTGTATTTCTTCTTAGTGAACAATTGGGCAGAATGCCACCTGCACCCTTTTCTTTCTATTGTCGCAAGCAAAAGACAAGGAGCAGTATCCAACCATGTCATTCTGCTAGCGCAGTGTTCTCCAACCTTGGGTCCCCAGATGTTTTTGGCCTACAACTCCCAGCATGCCCCAGCCAGCGTAGGCCAAAAACATCTGGGGACCCAAGGTTGGAGAACACTGTGCTAGCGCAAATGAAATGAAATGATGTTTTGCTAGCAGAAACTAGGTTCTGAACTATGTGCAAGAGGAGAATGCAACTAAAGTCACATTTGTGCAAGCGGTTGTACATTACATTTGCACAACTGGTTGTGTAACTGGTTGTGCATTACACTCGTGCAACCCACTCGTGCACAGCCATTTGGTTGTGCAACCATTTTGCGCAACTGTAATGCACAACTTGCTTGCGCATCAGAAAGATTCAGTGGAGCTCTTGCTAACTCTGTTATTACTCTGTTAGTACTATTTGCTAACTCTATACTCTGTCAGTACTATCTGCAGAGAAGATCATGTGGGAGGAAATTTCATACACATACACTGGACTCAGGCTATTTAGGGCTTTAAATGTCATAACGACTACAGCAAGGGTCACCAACCTTTTTGGGTTGCTGGGCACATTTGGAACTTTGAGAGTGTTTCATGAGTGCTCTCACAAAACGGCTGCACAGGGCTTTCCCATTCATAAAATGGCTACCATGGTGGGCATGGCCAGTCACAAAACTCTCCCAAAAGGCAAACTTGCAAGGCTAAAAGAAAAGAAGCTTGTTCAAGAATCTAAAGGATTCATAGATTCATAGATCATAGAGTTGGAAGGAGCCTTTCAAGGCTATCGAGTCCAAGATATGGCAGGGGTGGGAAACCTGAGCTTCTAAAACACAAAACCACTCTTTTCAACCCAAATAAAGATGGTGCTGGAGGGAAGCACTTCACTTTACAGCATGCCAGCCTCCAAGTTTAAATATATATATATCTTCACCCGGAAGTCTTTGACTTCTGGGTGAACATGGAGCTTTGAAAGTCGCACAGAAATTCTGTGGGGCAGCTGGTACAGCATTTCCTGGCCAGAGAAGTCTGGCTGGGGAGTCTACTTCTGATGAAAGAAGCTAAGATTTGATGTTACCCCCAAATTATCTCATAGGGCCATGAATTGCTTTCTGTCTGCCCTCTGATGGATAGATTTGCGGCTTGTGACCTGAGGTGGGGGGAAACGGCGCTGTATTCGGAGACCGGTTTTTACCGATCATTAGAAGCGTTCATGTTCACTTCCAAATAAAGGATTACATCTGGACTGGCTAATTTGGAATATTTCTGCAGCATAGTGGGATTTATAATTAACTGTAAGTAGACTATGGTTTTATCTGGGAGGGAAAAAAGATAAGAAGAGGAAACCTGAAAGGAGGTCTATAAATCTTTTATGTTTGGAAGTGTCTTGGAAACATCTATACACAAGGCAAGATGTTTGTAGCATTCTTAAACCTGTGGAATGAAATGGAGAGAAAAATCCTAAACAGATTGGAAGTAAGAATCCAGAACTTGAACGTAAATCTTAAAGTGGATCAAACACATGAACAAGGGAAATCGGATATTTCTACAGGACCGGCAAATGAGAAGATAGAAGATGTAAATAAGGATTTTGGAAACCTACCAGAAATTCACAGAGGTTTGAAGTTTTAATTGGATTGAACTGGCTCGAGAAGAAGGTTCAGCGAAAGGTTCAGCGAAAGGCTGTGATGCACTTTTTAAAATCTAACATGGCGGAGACTGGTATGCAGGAATCCACAAAACAACAGAACAGACTGATTTTATTCTTCGTTCAAAATCTGGAACTTAATGATTATCCGTTTGACAGAGGAAAGTGATAAGAAAGAGACTATCTACATGGTATTTTACTGGGAAAAGATAAAGGGTTGATGAACTACTTGTCTAGTTGGAAATATAAACAATTTCTTGATTTTAAATATTAATGGCAAAGGTAAAGGGATTGCTTATATGACTTATTTGGATTTTAAATATTAATGGTGATGTAAGAGAAATTATTATAATTAAGATATAATTATATTTGGTCTGTTTGGAAATATTTACTTTAAAAAATATATTATTTTGTTGTTGTTTTGTTTTGTGGAGGCTTTGAAGTATTAAAGGGGAAGGTCTTTTGTTTTTTGTTTTATAAGTAGAATGATGGCTTATGTGCTTCTGCTGTTTTGTTAGCTGTCACTTATTTCTTAATTTTTAGACTTTTCTTTATTTTTTAAAAAAATCTTTAAGATTAAAAGTGAAGGAATTTCTGGATAGATAGAAAAATAATAATGAGGAATTGTAATAAGACAAATGTGTTGGCTAGATGGTTAGGTACTAGAGAGTGTGTGTGGGGGAGAAGTACAAAAAACTTTTGTCATGTGGTTATTTACTAAATAGTTTATAGTTACTTTTTACTTTTGGGATTCTTAATATACTGTATTTTGGAATTGAAAATACTATTTAATGAAACTATAGGTTTTCTTTTTTGGTTTATCCATAAATGTTGAATTTAAACTAGATTAAATAGTTGATCTATATTGGGGAGAGTGGAAACCTCTGGTGTTTGTCCTTTTTGGGTTCTTTTTTTGCCATAACTGGAAGTGATTTTTTGTTAACAGAAAATGTTTTAAGAATAACTGTGGTTGCTTAAGTTGTGGAGAAGATTGGAAGTCCATTATAATTGTGTTTATTGTTTGTTGTATATGTGTTTTAGTGTTTGTTTGTTTGTTTTCATGAATAAAAATTTCTTTAATATATATATATATATATATATATATATATTAAATAGGATAAATATCAGGAAGTGCAGGGAGCCTGTCGGGCATCAGAAGAGGTGTTCAAAGGCACACTGGTGCCCATGGACACCACGTTGGAGGCCCAGGAATATCTAGGGATGGAGGGAGCAAATCTGTGTACGTACACTGATTTGCTCTCCCCATTGAAAAGAATGGGGGCATAAATGGGCAAGGGCCCTCTCGGGCACATGCAGATTGGAGCGCATGAAGTAGCAACAACACTGAAGACGTCTGCTGGTGGAAATGTTTCAGGCTGGGCTATCAAGCAATCTTTCATGCATACTAATCTCGAAAAGACTGAATAGGCTTGAAAAAAGCAAGGAGCAGCTAAATAAGAGGAGTAGCTGTAAATATCAAGAAGAAAAATCTCTGTTGAGGGAAATCTGTTGCTGCTGTGCTATGAGCAGTGAGTAGTTTCTCAGTACTAATAGTGAACATTAAGGAGAAACAGTGCAATGGAGTAAACATTTGTCTCCTTTATCATTTTGCGGGAAGGGAACAAAGTCCACATATCTTTTGAACGATACCTTTCTATTACCTTATCATATGACCTGTCTCTCATTTTCTGGCTTGTGCTGACTGCCCTGTTCACTTAACTAGGTGTCTTTAAAAAAAACAGAAAGACATCATTCCTGTGTCACTCCACAGTGTGGATTGGTAGCCAGTTGACAAACAGGCTGAATGTTGTAGGTTTTGCTGACTGGCTTTTAAAATGAGAATGGAGAGTTATGACCCAAACTTTATTGATTTTCATTTAAGTATAGTGCACAGAAGATTATGTTATGGACTTAGTAATTCCAAACAAGAAGGCTGCAGGTGTGTTGTTGTTTTTTTGTCGGTCAGTAAAACTTACGAAAGATGCATCTTAAGCCATCAGAAAGACTTCATCCCTATTAAGTTGCTTTAAAAAAGCAATTGAAAGGTTGTCAAAAGAAAAGGCCCATTAGTTTTAGCATCTATCATAATTGGCAACCATTACATCATACCTCAAATACTGAAAAAGACTTTGGAAAGGGCGCCCAGCTGGATTTGTTCTTTTGAAATTCTAACTGGGGAGGGATTTATTTTATTCTCCTTTATTGCAGCCTATGTAATAGATTGGAGATTTTGTTTATTGTTTGGTTGTTATATATATGTTAAAATTTTGATTTTTTATTTTTATTTTTTTTAAAGAAAGAATTGGCAACCATTAGTCTGGTTGTGGGATAAAGGAATTCCAAGCCTGTCCTGATGGTCTAACCCAATTTCTCAGTTGTTTCATCTATCTAAGCATGTGTCAGGCTTAAGAACATAAGAAGAGCCATGCTGGATCAGACCAAAGGTCCATCTAGTCCAGCCTTCTGTTCACACAGTGGCCAACTGGCTGGCTGTGAGAAAACCATAAGTAGGACATGTGCAACAGCACCCTCCCACACATGTTCCCCAGAAACTGGTGCACATAGGCATACTGCCTCTGATACTGAAGGTAGCATACAGCCATTGATAGCCTTATCCTCCATGAATTTGTCTAATCCCCTTTTAAACCCATCCAAATTGGTGGCCCTCACTACTTCTTGTGGTTGTGAATTCCATCGTTTAACTATGTGCTGTGTGAAGTAGTACTTCCTTTAATCCGTCCTAAATCACCTACTAGTCAGTTTCACGGGATGACCCCAGATTCTAGTATTATGAGGTGGGGGGAAGTGTCTCCCTATCCACTTTCTCCACACCATGCATAATTTTGTACACCTCTATCATGTCTTCCCTTACTTGCTTTTTCTCTAAGCTAAACGGATGTTGTAACATCTTGGATGAATGCAAATGACCATGGGTATTTCCATGTGTGTTTACCATTCATTCATTTTATTGGGCATCCACATGATGCCATTATCCAATCACTGTCATAAGAACATAAGAACAGCTGTGCTGGATCAAACCAAGGGTCCAACTAGTCCAGCATTCTGTTCACACAGTGGCCAACTAGCTGCCCACGGGATTCCACAGGCAGGACATGAGGGCAACCGCACCCTCCTGCCCATGTTCCCCAGCAACTGGTGTACATAGGCATACTGCCTCTGATACTGGAGGTAGCATATAGCCAATCAGGACTAGTAGCCATTAATAGCCTTCTCCTCCATGAATTTGTCAAATCCCCTTTTAAAGCCCTCCAAATTGGTGTCCATCACTACATCTTGTGGAAGTGAATTCCATAGTTTAACTATGCGCTGTGTGAAGAAGTACGTCCTTTTATCTGTCCTGAATCTTGCACCAATCAGCTTCATGGGATGACCCCATTGGGTTCTAGTACTATGAGAGAGGGAGAAAAATGTCTCCCTATCCACTTTGCCCACACCATGCATAATTTTGTACACCTCTATCATGTCTCCCCTTACTCACCTCTTTTCTAAGCTAAACAATCCCAGCTGCTGTAACCTTTCCTCATAGGGGAGTTGCTCCAGACCCTTAATCATTTTAGTTTCCCTTTTCTGTACTTTTTCCAACTCTACAATACCCTTTTTTAGAGGTGCCATGCTATATTTTCCCTGTGGGTCTTCCATCTTTTCTCAGGCTGCAGAAAGTCCTACTTTTTTCAGAAAAATGGAAGAGTAGCATAATCTCCACAGGTGTAGATACCCATAGCACTACTCTTCCATCTTTTTCAAATGACAGGATTTTGATGTGGTTAATGATGTATTGGGCAGGCAAACCTATCGCTGCTCAGCACAACATTCACAATAACCTTTGAGGCAGGTACCCTTTTATCCATTTTTTTAAAAAATATTTTTTTAATTAGCACTAAAATGCTTTTCATGCTATTTTTAAAGAAAGAGTGTTATACTGCTATAACAGTATGATGCTATGTAAAAAAATCTTTTTTAAAAAATCCCTTTCTGACCACTGCCATTAACTATGTTGCTATAATGGCAGACATTTTTTTTTAAAAAAAACCAAACACTTATTGTATTATAGCGCTATAACACTCTTATATAAAAAAAAATAGCCTGAAAAGTGTTTTAGCACTAGAATTTTAAAAAACCTGATTTTAAAAATGGGGTGATAAAATGGTGCCTATCGCAAAAAGTTATAGCAACTCTGTGCAGAGCTTGAAATGGCTTCTCTGGTGAATTGACCCACAACAATTATGACACACCTACTTGTGTGGCTGGAGCATAGTGGGATGTACAGAGAAAAAGTGCAATACTCCCGACAGTGTGGGAAAAGGGTAAAACCCTATCAAGGCAAAATACAAGATAAAATCCATACAAAATAATAAATAAATATGCAATAAATATACAATAAAATACTATAAAAACAAATTACACCAATGAAAATGAATGAAAAGTAAATGAAAAAATAATACAAATGAAACTTTTAAAGTAAAAAACCCCACAAATGAAACTTTTAAAAGAAAAAAGAAAGAAAAAAGTATTATATACTCCTAGAATAATATAGAGATCTACCTTCAAACCCAGGCAGTGCAATGCAACGTGGCTGCCCATAACCCTCCAAACTCGGACGATCACAAGCATCCAATGGAGGTCGCCTCTGCGCTCCTCCCGCCCTGCAAAAGACCTAGACAACCGATTTCAGCCGTCTTAAGTCTTTCCCCCCTCCCTGCTCGCGAGGAGGAGAGGTTGAGCATGACACAGCGTATCATGTCGGAGCCTTACTCCTCCCCTCCCCGCCCACAAACCTCCAGCTTCGAGGTTGGTCTTCCAATCTTGGAGCTGCAGCTGGTGCAATTCTTTCCTCAACAGCCGCGAGGGAGGAGGGAGGGCGCTCCGAATTCGGAGGCCCAGCTCCAACCTCAGTGCGCGTTTCTGAGGTCAAACCTGGGACTCCAACTTCTCCTATGGCTGTCTAGCCCAGTGTTCTCCAACCTTGGGTCCCCAGATGTTTTTGGCCTACAACTCCCAGCATGCCAGGTATGCTGGAAGTTTTAGGCCAGAAACATCTGGGGACCCTAGATTTCATAGATCATAGAGTTGGAAGGAGCCTACAAGGCCATCGAGTCCAACCCCCTGCTGTATGCAGGAAACTAGAGGAGGGGTCTCCCATCCAAGTAATAACCAGGCCTGACCCTGCTTAGCTTTCCACGCTCAGACAAGCTGAGCCAGTGTGAGCCAGAGGAGAACACTGGTCTAGACTCTGATAGCGGCCATAGATTTGCGCCCTAGGTTTCTGAGCAAATGCATGTGTAAACTTGTCTATTGTTTTGTTTGTTTTTGCCTAAAATCATAGGAGACATTTCTCACAACCTGCATGAACTACTCAAGTCTGTGCTTTGAACGCTGCAGAGTAGTTTGATTTCTAGATATCTGCTATTATGGGGGGTGGGGGTGGGAAGTACCGTAAGAATATAAATGGGTAGACATGTGTGTGCGTTCATGCACGGACGCCTGAAGTTCACTTCTGAAAGAACTATTTTCAGAGATAAGCAGCAGCAGGAAATGGCCAAGCTCTGGAGTAAGTTGTGGCGTGAGGGGAATGAATGCTTTAAAAATATAGTGGACCTCTGGCAACTTCGATTTCCTGACACAATATTTGTAGATAAGGAGGATGTTTGGGCAACAGCGCCCAGCCGAATCACAATTTATGCATACACAGGTCCAGAAAATCACACACTGTGTGTAGCTTTTTATTCTGAGGGAAGCGGTATGATCATCGTTCTAAGCTGGCGGCAGCTTCTCGCGTCGAGGGTTCCTGCAGCTGAAGTGGCACATGGAGGCTCCCCCCCCACACACACACCTGTGCCTGGCTTCGCATGCTGCATGAATTTAATTTTCTAGGAATGCTTTGGAAAGAGAAAGAGCTGCACATAAAAAACGACACCTCAGCAGTTTGTTTGTACAAACCTGCAAGTAAAGCTGTGCTGAACACATTTTTAATCTTTTGAACTGAAAGATGTTTCCTACAAATAACAGTCAAATTCAGAGGTAAATTTAATATATGATGGCTGTAGCTATGTGCATAGTGGCACGCATATCATTTACATTATAATTATGTTGCAAACAGGACACCACACCTGTTCCTTAACCGTGCTTAAGTTATTGGGAGCAGGCAGAGAGGTGACACATCCCCTCCCCAGGGTGAATTCTGCCTTCCTTCTGCTTTAAAATGATTAAGGCAAATTAGGTTTCCTCATTAAACCAAGAATCCTGGCTTGCTTCAAACACTGTTGAAGAATTCTATTTAAGTGGGAAATCATGGAAATCATTGTCAACATATCCCTTAAAGCGCTATGGTGGAACACTCGGGTCCCCACCCCTCCCCACCCCCTGTCTCAGCCAATGAAGAAGCTGTGTTGGGTCAGCTGGAAATAGCTCCCAGGAATGACATCATGGCTAGGTGTCAGCTACTTGTTGGCCTGCCTAGTGTCCAGCAAGAGCCATAGCTGTGGCTGATAGGGGAGGGGGCATGGCTGGGGAGGCTATTAAAAGAGCATCTGGGAGGTCAGGAACGGAGAGGAGATAATAGAGAGATGGAGGAAAAGGGAAAAGAGGCGAGATGAGAGGCGGAGAAAGAAGGAGCAAGGAATGAGAGAGAGAGAGAGAGAGAGAGAGAGAGAGAGAGAGCAGAAATAGGAATACAGGATAAGGGCAGACGAGGAACATGGAAAAAATGGTGAAGGACTGACAAAACAAAGGACATCAAGGAAGTGAACGGTAGGAGGAGAGAGAAAACTCAGAGTAAAGGAGAAATAAGAAGGACAGAGAGGGAGATAGAGGAAGAGGAAGACCAATGAGAGATCAAAGAAGAGAGAAGGCAAAGAGACAAATTGAAAGAGTAAGATACAGGAAGCCGACTTCTGTGGGTGCCTGTTCAGCAGAGGGAGAGGGCTGAACCCACATTATGGTTCATCTACCTACAAACCAGGAACCAGATCGACCTTGGGGGAAGGCTTGGTTAGTATTTCTGAGGCTTCCTCACTCAGCCAAAACTATCAAACCCCTCAAATCCCAGTCCTCCATCCACCATAGAAAGAAGCTGGGCTATAGGATCCAGGGCCACCTTTGGGTGCCAGGTATCCGGAGAGCATGAGCATGAGGTAGTGGGGAAAGAACTTCAACCAACCTTGCCGATAGTGATGACGAGTCCTCAGCTACCTTTTACTCACTTGTATGCATTATAGAGGCTGGAAGGGAGAATTCCTTCCATGAAGGAGAGAGCACCAGCTAATGGGCAGTATAGAAATGTAATAAATAAAGAAAATACAATACAGTAATACCGTGGATTGCAAGCATAATTCGTTCCGGAACCATGCTTGTAATCCAAAACACTCTTATATCAAAGCGAGTCTCTGGCGGGCGTGAGCGGGGCCAATTTCGGCCTGCTACGCCTGCTCGAGGCGAGCGGTTACATCCCTACTTGTATTGCAAGACATCGCTTGTTTATCAAGTCAAATTTTATTTTAAAAAATTGCTTGTCTTCAAAACGCTCTCAGACCAAGTTACTTGCAATCCAAGGTATTACTGTAAAGTAAAATAATGCTGTGGGGATGAAGTCTATCATTATCATGGCCTGCTGCCATCCTCTTAACCAGGGTTAAGAGATTGGTCCGGCTACAGAAATCAGAGAAGGCTCTCTGATTCTTCATGAAATAATGTTTTCTTTGCATGGAAAGCAAATGGGTTTTTGTGGCAAATGTGATATAACTTCATATCATAATTACCCTGTGTTAAGTCTAGCCATAAGTATGTTGTAACCTGCATTCTAACTGGAGAAGTGGAAACAGCCCCGCATGTACCCTCTAATTTCACAGCACTCACTTGGAAGGTAACATAGATGTTTTGCCACTGTTTGTAACTTACCATATGATTACATTTCCCACATTTGGCCTGGGGAATGAGGAGAGTTACATGGCATTTGGATGCCATAAAATGCTGTTGGAACTTGCAACTCTCTCATTCATTGAATGCTTTCTCAAATCAATTTGCTTTTTACTTTTGTTTAGAGGTTTGTCTGTACAACTAAATATATTGGGTTGGATCCAGTTTAATGCTGGATCAACTGCACTGGCAGAAGTGGACTTCTCTGCCCCCTCCTTCCCACAGCAGCCCCGCCAGCCCCTTGAAAATGCTTCAGTCAGGAGACCCTGCTGAATAAGGTGAGCTGTAGGGAGGAGGGGGATCCCCCCAAAATTGGGCGGAGGGACCTTCCACGAGCAGAGCTCTTCCTCTTGTGGATGGTCGATCCTTGATCCATCCCATTCTCATTCTAGTTCATTACATTACATTATGTTATTATATGGCATCACATTATTACATGTGTGTTCATGCATATCCTCTGAGCACCATTGTAGGGAGAGTAACACACACTTGCCATGTGTCTTACTGTTTGCCTGGAATTGCTAATGTAAAACACTGAATGTATATATGACCCATCCTTGTAGTCATCAGAAATGTTGTGGATGCTTATTAAACAAATTTTATTTCCATACATTCCTACAGGATCACAGAGATGCACAGGCATTTAGATGGACACAGGCATTTGCAGGATATTTATTCAACAAAGTAGTCTGACTAACAGAGATCACACTGGTTTGAGTTAAAAGAGAGAGACCTTGTGAGAGCTGTGAAGAATTTGAGTCACAGATTGGTTCACAAACTGAATCCTGTCATTTAACTTACAAGGACTGGGAGGAAGTCACCCCCTCAACGTTGATTTGGCTATTTGTCATCTATAAAGTTCTCAGATATACAAGCCAGCTTGTAATGACTAACTACACAGCCCTAGCACTCATTATTACCGTTTTTGACATGTGGAGAAATTAAATGTATGATTTCCCATAATGGGAAGATGAAAATAACCTTACACACTGCTCTTTAAACTTAGGAGGCCCATTTTCTTTAATAAGAATAAGCAGGTTTCTCCCCCCTGTCCTTCATTTTAAGTGTTTAACTAAAATTAATTTGCTAAAATTGTAACCTTAATGTATATATACATGTATACATGTATATGTATAAACATATACATTCAGGTTAAAAACAACAAAGAGTGTTGTAGCACCTCCAAGACTAATACATTTATAATGGCATAAGCTTTTGTGGACTAGAGTCTTCTATATAAGATGCACCTGATGAACGTTAGCCCATGAAACTTTATGGCACAATGAATTTGTTAAGTCTTGGACAGCGCAGTCCTATGTGGCTGCCAATAACCCTATGAACTCGGAGGATTACAGGCATCCTACTGAGGATATCTCCCAGCGCTCTCCTCACGAGGAGGAAAGGCTGAGACACCGCCTGGATTCCTCGGAATCCGGTGGTACCTTGCTCCTCTCTTTCCTGCCCCTGGGAGCACCCTCCCCCCCCCCAGGGGAACTGAACATGGTCTTCCATGTTCGGTTACCTGCCAGTGTGGAAAGAACTGCTATGGGGGGGGGGCACTCTGCAGCACTGCAACCTCAGAAGAGATTTCCAAGGTCACAGGGGCTTCTATGCCCTATCCTATAGCCTCCCAGACAAGGTTGGAGGGCCATAGGATTGTGCCCTAAGGTGCCAAAATACTCTTTCTTTTTTGCTGAAACAGAGTAATATAGCTAACCCACTGGAAATTTAATGAGGATAGAGAAGAATTTCATTTGGTTTGCACTTCCTGGACTAATATGCAGATCAGAATGCTATCCTTTGGACAGCACACTTCTTCAAATTTTGTGGTGCAGTTCTTGGCTCAAAACGTGTATACAAAAATGTGTAAATTAGGAAAAGTTGGGTTGTATCCAGTGTCAGTCTAACACAAGTCCCATTCATTTCAGCTGGCCTCCTCTAAGTAGGACTGGATACAACCCATTGTGTACAAAATTGTGTAAGGAGAGTTGCATATAAAAATGTGAATATTAGAGAAAATTGCGTACAAAATAATTATGTTAGGGGTAAATACTTACAAAAGTAATTGCAAATTTTCACGTGTGTGTTTTAAACCACTGATATGGAAATTACGCCTAACAGACTTGTGTTTGAAAACATGTGAAACTGACATGGATGCTTCATCTGTGGCTTATGCTGGCTCAGCTTGTCTTGAGTGTGGAAAGCTAAGCAGGGTCAAGCCTGGTTATTACTTGGATGGGAGACCCCTCCTCTAGTTTCCTGCATTGAGCAGGGGGTTGGACTCGATAGCCTTGTAGGCTCCTTCCAACTCTATGATCTATGAAATCTATGAAATCTATCCCTAAATTGTCCATGAAATCAGTTAAACTATTTAGGGCCCATTTCCAGATGTTATGAGATCCTAGGCAGATGCTTGCATGGGCTCTTGCTATCCTGTGGAAGTGCCTACCCTGAAGAGGCCTGGCTCTTTGCCAGCATAGCCACTGGGAGTTGTAGTTGAACACTCTGGAGAGCACCAGGTTGCGGAAGGCTGAACTCGTGTGTGTTCTCCTCAGAGGTATCCTTCCCAAAAGAGGAAAGAATATAGATTACAGCTTTAAAGCATAATGCTAAGACTTGCTGAGCTATCAACCAAATGCCTAGGGAAAATGTTAACCAATCTTTGCCCCAGTACAACATCGCTGGGGAAAAGTGATGATTGTATGCTGGTGTTGCATGGATGTTATGAGGGCATTGCTGGCTTGACAAAAAGGTGTATAAATGGAGTGCTAGTCAGCTGAAAGAAAGCAAAAGGAATCTCCAGCTGCTCAGGAATAAGGCAATATAAAAGGGCGTGGGAGACTTTCCTTCATTCCTTCCCCAATCTTGAGTGTGAGTCCCAAGCTCATTATTCTCTTACTTAAACACTCATAGATTGTCTTAAGGATGTGGAATCATTGCTGTCTTTTTGTTTCCCCACTCACTAATCTCGGTGTAATTATAAAGACAATGGCACTTCTCCAGAGCTAGACTGTTGAGCACAAAATTGCAGTCCTTTGGTGGGAGTTAAGTCCAAATTAACATTCCTTACAGAAAAGTACACCAACTATATAAAAGTAATAATTATGTTGACTTCTAGGATCATGACATCTGTATTTTTATTAGGAAAAACTGTGTAAGCATATAATTATTAAGAATAATTATTAAGAATAATTCTGTGTAAGAATAATTATTCTTGATTGTGAATTCTTTAAACTAAGTACCGGTAAAACATTTCTTGCAGTTGCTTAATGAATATGTGCTGCATGGTTCCTCGCAAATTTTATTTCCTTGGTATTCCCTTTTGCTCATTTTCCTTATTGCATATAAAGATCTTGGGTGAGCTCTTCTGTGATGTGCCCCTGACAAAAAAACAACATCCTCAGCAGGTTTAGTGCCCCTAATGCTAGTAGATGGAAGAAGGAATTATTGAAGGGGAAAGCAATGTGTACAAAGGAGGATAAGAATTAGGCTGAATGAGGCACCCTGCTAATGAAAAGTACACTTACAATTAAATTACATTGAGTTCATCAGCACAAACTCAAACTGGCAAACCACCCATATGAGTAAGGCTACTATTAAGTGCTAACCTCTTAAAGATAATTCTGCCCGCAAAAACATAATTGTTCTAGAAAGGCTGGATGAATGTCTGAGAATGAATTCTTCATTATACAGATGAGTCGGACAAATCACATTCTGCCATTATAAGGTGGAAAGGGTAAGAAATTGCTTATTTTTAGGAGTTTAAAGTTTGACAAGTGACCTCCAGCAGTTTAGCAAGTATTCTTAGGGTCTTTTCCCCATAGACTTTGCTGGAGTTAAATTTATTGGCCAATTTCTGTATGTACTGTGTCTTTTATTTATTTATTATTTTTGGAAACCGTTTGTTGTGCCAAGCCAAGGGGAAGGTCTGGTATGTGATTTGCCCTAGTGCTTGTCTAAAATATTTGAAGTTTTTCTTTGAAATGCAACATTTTTGGCCTAATAAGGCCTATGGGAGATCGTATGGTCTGATTTACATTGCCCAGTTCATGCTGGCCAGGAGGGCTATACGATGGAAGCAAGTGTGGCTGGTTACCAGGGAGACGGGAGAAGGTATCTATCTACTCTACCTAAGACAAGATTTTGGAAGAAATCTGAAACCACCCCTGCCCACCAGGGAAGGATAAATTTCTTGAAAATAAAGACAAAATATAAATTGAATTCTATTCCTGTTCTTCAGAAAAGTCCAGATGTGCACTGTTTTTCAGAAAGAACTCACCGTATAGTAGAGTTGGTACACAACCCCCTCCCCCTGAAAATATTGTCAGTGTTAATGTCTGCTCTTAACTTGAGGAAAGCTGAATTAAGGCTCCCTGTAATATGGAACTCTCTGCTACTAGAAAAAAATAGAAGCTGCAGCATTCTACGTGTGTGTGTGTGTGTGTGTGTGTGTGTGTGTTACTTACACTGTTGTTATTATTCTGGAGGGTGGGGAACCAAACTGTGGGATGTTTAAAAATGTAAGTTAAAAGCAAACACATTCTGAGATCTGGCTTTCCCAGAGTTTTCCCTGCCACAGCCACTCTCTAGGACTATATATGGAACAATATATCTTTATTGAAACTCTAGGACTTCTTGTTTGAGAGAAAGAGAGTAGTGTGCCTTCCTATGAGATATGGTCCCTTAAGAACTACACATCCCAGAGTTCCTTAGTTCATGCTGGCATTTCTGTGCGTTGCAAGGAACCATTTCTGCTGCTAAATTTACAAGCCCCAGAAGACTCGAAAAGAAAGGCCCCCAAATTTTCTTTTTAGTCCAGAAGAAGCTATCCTTAATTTATAAGTTTATAAGCCTAAAAGAAATTAATGCCATTGGGATTTTGTGATAAAATGTCTTTCGGAATTCTAAACATTTATAGAGTAGTGATAAATTTGATCCAGTAAATTGGATCAAGTGCCTGGAGGCAGTGGGTGGCTGGATGGGAAGGAACATGTTGAAACTGAACCCTGACAAGACCGAGGTACTTCTGGTGGGAGACAAGGGAAGGTTAGGGGATGTTGACCTGGTGCTGAATGGGGTACATCTTCCCCTGAAGGACCAGGTCTGCAGCTTGGGGGTCATTCTAGACTCCCAGCTGTCCATGGAGGCTCAGGTGTCAGCTGTGAGCCGGGCAGCGCTGTATCAACTCCATCTGATACGGCAGCTGCGCCCCTACCTTCCTAATCATCTGCTCCCATCAGTGGTTCATGCCTTGGTCTCCTCTCGCCTAGACTACTGTAATGCGCTCTACGTGGGGTTACCTTGGAAGACGGTTTGGAAGCTTCAGCTGGTACAGAACATGGCGGCTCGCCTGATTAAGGGCAGCCGCCAGCGTGATCACATCACGCCAGTGCTCAAGGAGTTGCACTGGCTACCAGTTGCTTGCCAAGCCGAATTCAATGTGTTGGTTTTGACCTTTAAAACCCTTCACGGCTCCGGCCCAGTTTATCTCAAGGAGCACCTCCAGCAACATCAAGTAGGCCGCTCAACAAGATCTGCCACAGACGGCCTTATCCGATCAGCCAGAGCAGCCAGGCTGGTGGGGACTAGGAAGAGGGCCTTCTCTGTGGTGGCCCCCAAGTTATGGAACTCCCTCCCTAGTGACCTTCGCCATGCCCCCTCCGTGATGAGCTTCCGCATGTTTTTAATGATTTTAATGTTTTTAATGGTTTTTAATACCATTAAAAACATGGGATTTCAGGCGGGAATATGGGGTGGGTTAGGATTTTAAAAGAATTTTTTATACTGTTTTAATTATCATGTTTTATTGTATTGTTTTAATTGTACATCGCCCAAGGTGGCCGGGTGGCCGGCCAGATGGGCGATTAACAAATAAAATAAAATAAAATAAATAATAAATAAATAAATCCCTTCTTATACAAATGTTGTCCAGAGGGTGATTTTGGAGCTACCAGCTCCACTGGAGTCAGATGACACCAGAGGACAGGAGGAGGTCTATCTGGTCCTCTAAATGTCTGACTCTGGCACTCCTCAGTCTGAGAAAGTGAGTTGCTCTTCAGCTGCTGCAGTCTCAGTTTACAGGCTTGACTGGCCACCTGATTGGCTATCTGGCTGCTTCACAGCTCAAACACTTGCCTAGTTGGTACTTCTTGCCTCCAGACTGCTGACCTTGACAGAGTCTGATCTGGGAGAGCAAGGATTTAAATCAAGCTATTCAATCAGAACAAAGAATATGAGCATCAAAGCTGGGATGCTTGAAAAATCCGATCTTTGCAAATTCTGATGTAAACTGACCCAATTCACATCTCTCAGATTAATATGGATCAGAACATAGTTATCCATCAGATTTTGCTGCTCTCTGGATGCTATGACACAGTTCTCCACTTAAAAATATATCAAAATGCATTTTAAAATGTATTTAATTACATATTTAAATGTGAATTTTCATGCAGGGTTTAAATACTAATAATAATAATCTCAGATGGATGCATGAACAAAACAAAACAGGCTTATGAGTGAACAAGTGTGAAAGTGACCTTTCAGGCTTGTGAAAGGTAGAAAGTAGAAGCTTTGTAGGATAGTTCTTTCTTTATTTGGGAAATGTATGAATTGCCCTTTGGCATAAGCTCCTAGGGTTGTGGACAGTTAAAAGAAAGAACAATACATTTAAAATTTATCAATATAACACCCATAAACACAGGAACAGCAGCATCTATCCAATAAACTAGTCCAATGCATACAACAGCAATTAAAACCAACTCTTCAACATGCTGATATGTATGGGCATATGAAAAATTATTTGTTTGGTGCCAAAAAGACTTCAAAGTGGGTGCTAGCTGAGGTCCTCTGGTGGGAACATTCCAAAAGTGAGGTGCCACATTCAAGAAACCCCTGTCTCTAGTCACTGCATGCCTAACCTCATGTGGTAGTGGGACTAGAAGAAGGGTTTCTAGTGAAGATCATATATTTTGGGCAGGCTTATGTTGTAGAGGTTTGTCATCTTTGACAAAAAGTCTGATTCGTGTCGCCAACTTGAACCTGTGAGCAGTTGGAAGAGGCAATAGCTGATATGCTCAGCATCTGTACAGTTAATGAGAAAGTGCATAGATGCTGAGCATAGCAGAATTCAGCCACCCTAACTAGAAGCAGTGGAAGGATCTTGTGGACTCCAGTTCTGATGTGTAGTAATCAAGAGATGTGGCTGGTTACAGTTTGGAATTATCCAGTTAATAGGCCAGAACAGAGTCATCCATCCTGTGAATCAGTTTCAGCCACTTGCAATTTCACTGGAATTATTTTCTGATGGAAATGACCAGTAGAGACTTTGTACTTACTCGGTTTAAATAAGGACTGGAAAGGTGATAAATTTTTAAGAGCACAGCAAGTGGGAGTGAGTATGTTATATCCTGTTATGCTGACCATTGCATTTTCAGTATAAAGCTTCGAGGAAAGCTGTAAGATTTACTGATTTCCTAAGCAATGCAGTTGGCTTTGAACACTCTAGGCTGAGCAGATGAGGTGACTTCTCGAATCTCATCTTTTAAAAGGAACTCCTTGTGCTTACTGAGCTTCTACTTTATATGCAACCAATAAGGCTGCATCTGCTTGCTTGCTCAAATGGCCAAGCAGTCTTTGCCTAGTGCAACCCTCTGTCATGCAAAACCATTCATTGTGCCGTCCTTGCTGGCAGGCAGTTACTTTTCTAGCTAAGTAAGCTAGAATTGTATTGGCAGAGCTTTTAGCATATGGTTTTGCCATGCACTAATATATATATATATAAGTCTCTGCTTTGACAAGCAGCCTGATTTTTCTGCATAGGTTTGAAATACAACTCTGAGGTTATGGAGCCGTACCAACACAATGCTTTAAGTAGATGCAAAACCAGCCTATGTTTCAAACACACTCAGCTTTTCAGTCCATGTGTCCTTCAGATTCAATGACTCCTAGGACAGGAGTGGGCAGAAGGTAGATCTGGATCTACTGGTAGATCTCATGGTGATTTGCAGTAGATCCACAAGGGTTTCTGACTCCCAATTATTTAACAACAGCAACACTTAAAAGACTTGTTCACTTTCCTCTCCCCTTTTGTAAAGTATAGATTCATAGACCATACAGTCGGAAGGGGCCTACAAGGCCATCAAGTCCAACCCCCTGCTCAATGCAGGAAACTAGAGGAGGGGTCTCCCATCAAAGTAATAACAAGCTGAGCCAGCATGAACCACAGGCCTGTATTAAGTGACTGAAAGAAAGAAAGAAAGAAAGCTAGCTTGTGGGGAAACCAGGGGTGGATTTGTATGTGAAAAGGCTCAGTGCTGGAACTGAAAACAAATTGCTGGGCTGACTGAGCACATGGTTAGAGGCAGGCATCCTGTTCTTTAATTCTGTGTATATCCGCACACACACCCCGCACACTATTTCACACATGTAAGGTTCTCTAGTAAAAACAAAAAACAAAGGAGATCCCACAATGCTGAAGTTTTCCCACTGTTGTCTACAGAATTTGGAGCAAAACAAGCTGAGCTTGCAACTTAAGCTTCAATGCACGGGCCCAGAGTTGTGAGTAGGAGAATCCAAAAAAGAGTATTGTAGTACCCTAAAAACTAACACATTTATAATGACATAAGCTTTCATGGACTAGAATGCACTTCAACAGATGCATACAAGTAGGGAGAGGAAAGCTTTGTTAAGGAATGAGTGATGGCCTAAATTGGGGTTGCTAATGATTTGGCTAAGATCCAAATAGCTACTTAAGGTATAACCAACAGCTTGGATGTGCCCTGTGGGATTTCTTAGGTTCCCCCATCTTGAATGTCTCCTATGTCATATCACAAACTGCTTGTTAAACTCCCCTCAGTTTCAAAAGAATTTTGCTATGTGGCATGATGAGCTTCTGTTTGACAAACACAGTTTTAAAGCTCTCTTGGCTGTGCAGATCAAGTCAGGCAGTTCTTTGGATCCAGGCCATCAGACATAAAAATACTCCGTAAAACACTGCAGGTGTGTGCATGTTGTTCTGTGCTGCTTTATGTTGCAGAATGAGGGACAGTCCTTTAAATTAAGGTTCATCTGTGCTAAATGCACTTGTATCAGCAGTTGGCCAAAGCCATCTCTGATCAGTCAATACTTAGGGTTGAATGGAGATTTGGTCATACTTAGAGTAGACCCATTGAAATCAATGGGGCTTATGTTAGTCATAGATCCAACCCTTAGGGTTTTGGGTTTTTTTTAAAAAAAATTCCTTTTGCTTAAAACTTTTTATGGAACTATTTGGTGTACTTTTTAAATCACCCTTTTAACAATCTTGCATTTGATTTATTTACTCCAGCAGTTTAGAAGGCAGCATCTTATATTTCAAGCTGTAGAGCCTTTCCGGAAGCGCCAAACCACTCCCACAAAGGAAAGATTAAGTAGTTCAGGAAACTGTAGGGTTGGAACATTTTCACTGGGCCGCAATGAATCAACAGAGAGAGCAGTACAACCATCAGAAAACTGGGTCATAGACAGTATAAGCCAGTCCTTGCCAAATGTCTGTGGAAGCCTATTCAGGAATAAGCTTAGTTTACATTTGCGATTTACTCAGGGTATTAGCGGAAATGATAAAATATCCAGTTCAGCAGGAGTCCATTCAGGCTTTGAGTCTGTGACATGCATTGACTTCACCATGTGTTTCTTTCCAAATTGTACTGAAGCTTGACTGGAATTGTGGTTTGATCCCAGAAATGCTGCCTCGCTTGCAGTTATCCACCTCTTTACTCTCCCTTTCTTTTTTCTTCTTTTTCTCTCTTGGGACAAGGGTTGCAATTATCCACAGCAAAACATTCATTGAATGAGCAGGGGGGGTTAGTTAAAATTGCTAATGTCCTGTTGCTCAGTGAACCTGGTTGCAGCCTTTCTCAGAGACAGATCCATTGCTTTGGATCAGCCTCCCCCAATCTGGTGCCCTCCAGATGTTTTGAACCATAGCTCCCAGAATTCCTGACTATTGGCCATGCTGGCTGGGGAAACATCTGGAGGGTGCCAGGCTAGGGAAGGCGGCTTTAGATGAAACTCTGTGTGTGGCACTGTCTAGCCTGAACCAAGATAAAGGGTTTCACTTCTACTACCTATGTTCATCAGCTTACTAGTGCCAAAATGTTTATGTTATCATCTACACTGCTTTGTGAATGGCCATTGTAATGATTTCACACGCATTTAAGCTTTCATGTAATTGTCACAAGCTCTATTCAGGTGTTTGTGATCTGGGTAGAGGAAACGTGTGAGGAGAGGGAGTATACTAGCCCCGCCCCCTCTACCATCACATTTGTTGCCTCTGTGCACATGATCCAGATCACTGATTTTATTTATTTATTTATTACATTTCTATACCACCCAATAACCAAGCATTTTTCAGTGTTCTGGATTGCATGGAGAGCCTCCATGGATATATGAGGCTGTCCTCTTCAGAAGGTTACCCTCCACATGTAGAGGGCAATGAACATGATGGCAGAGGGGTGTGTGGTTAGCGCACTCCCTCTCCTCACCTGTTTCTTCTACCCAGATCACAAACATCTGGGCTACAGTCTGTAGTTCTTGCATTCTATTTCCTTCTGATCTCACTGCTTACAAGCCCCCCCCCCACACACACACACACACGTGTGTGTGTGTGTATAGCTGCTAACTTAGATGACACTTCATGCATCGAAAAATGCATCTAGTCCACAAAAGCATTATGCCGTGATAATGATGTTAGTTTTTAAGGTGCCACAAGATTCTTGGTTGTTTTTGTCAAGAAACAGGTGTTGATTGTAGTATGTAAAACCAGTTAACAGAAATTCTACATCTTCCCTTTCATAGAATTTAGCGTATGATTGCAGGTCCAGAAGTTTTGCATGCACACAAGTAAACAGGATGCACAGTGTAGTGCAGAGTTAGTGTAGTGTAGCAACTTAAGCTGCAATCATGTGCACACTTACCTGGGAGTAAGTCCCATTGAACACAGTGGGAATTAATTCTGAGTAAACATGCATAAGATTGCAATGTAGGAGACTGAGCTGTGAACCAAGTAGCCCCTTAATTTTTCTTCCATGTAATATTTTCAACTGTATTTATGCTCTTCCCACCTCCCAAAAGTGTCCTGAAGACAAACACTGCCCCGAACTATTTCTCAAACAACTGTGACCGTTTTCATTTGTTCATCTCGGAAATCCATTCTTCTTTCAGCCTTTATGGTGTTTTTTCCTGTATTCTTTTGCAGTTCTTTGATTCATTATTAAAACCTGGTGATGAGATTAATTTTCCTTCGCTAACTCTTTGAAGCTCTGGCAGCACCTAATTAACTCTGGCGTGTATTAACTTTTCAGCTGTGGCTGACATGATTTTGCTATTTTGTTTCTTTATTACAGGCTTTATATATACAGGAGAAGTTGTGCATCGAATGTTAACGGCTACACAGTATATTGCACCTTTGATGGCCAACTTTGACCCGAGTGTGTCAAGAAATTCAACTGTCAGATACTTTGATAATGGTAGGTATTAATCATTTTGCCAGACTATCTTTTAGCTGTTCTTCCCCCACCCACTGCCTTGTAGAAAAATATACAGAGAAGTCTGTTTGTAATATTTAGCTCTCAGAAGTTTGACAAATCTGGCTAGCCATTCATTTGAGTCAAAGACCATGGTT
This sequence comes from Shinisaurus crocodilurus, assembly GCA_021292165.1. Taxonomy (NCBI): domain Eukaryota; kingdom Metazoa; phylum Chordata; class Lepidosauria; order Squamata; family Shinisauridae; genus Shinisaurus; species Shinisaurus crocodilurus. Next base: position 31,206,103 of record CM037880.1, on the reverse strand, counting down.
AAAATTTTATTAGTAGAGTCTGTTGGCAAACATTACCCACTATTATGGTCCATCCAGGCTGTAAAAGTCCTCCATTGTACTTAAATCTCCATTAACATCATCAGTTGAAAAAGGCACATCTCAAGTCTTCCAAAAGTTTATGCCCCCTTTTGGTACTATCTATACAGTAAATAGCCATTATTGAACTTAGAGCAATTTAATATGCTTTGTGTCATATTTCACACAGAGACAGAGCATGTCTGAAGTTAATTTACCTCATAAAGAGAGTGTGCAAAGTGCCACTATATAATAATCTAATAAACCTCACTTTACCTACAGCTCTCAATGGTCAAGGACCTGGCAGGCAATTAAGTGATAAAAAGCAAAGACTGATGCTGTACTCAGAGCTACTCTATGGCCTGGTACAGATGTATATCTCTTGGCTTGTACATCTTGTTAAGCCAAGATATGCACAAGCCAATTTTGCCCACGTGCTTCATCCTCACACCACTCTTTCCTTCCTCCCTACCCAGTGTATGCAATATAACACTTCCTGGGTTAATTGACCAGTTTCCTGTTATGTCCAAACCAAGTAACTATGGTTACCAGGACTGGAACAAGCTAGGATCTTAAACCAGCTTCTGACCATGATGTTTTGAATTGCAACATGCTGAGGAGGGAAGGGGTAGTGTGAGGAGAGCATGCAGGCACACAACTTGAAAATATCTCGGCTTAATAAGCCATTATTGGTGTTATCAGAGGGAAATTAAATGCAGAAAAGTACCAATAGTGACAATCACATATTAACAGTGGCCATCCACAAAACAGTTGTTGCTGATAACACAACATCCTGGCATTGGGGAAGCCATGTAATGTGATTTTAAAAAACAAAAAACCTTATCCTGATTCATAGAATCATAGAAAAGTAGAGTTGGAAGGGGCCTACAAGGCCATCGAGTCCAACCCCCTGCTCAATGCAGGAATCTAGGTCAAAGCATCCCTGACAGATGGCTGTCCAGCTGCACCTTGAATGCCTCCAGAGTGGGAGAGCCCACAACCTCCCTAGGTAGTTGATTCCATTGTCTTATTGCTCTGACAGTCAGGAAATTTTTCCTGATGTTTAGGTGGAATCTAGGTTCCTGTAATTTGAGCCCATTATTCCGTGTCCTGCAAACTGGGATGATCGAGAAGAGATCCTTGCCCTCCTCTGTGTGACATCCCTTCAAATACTGGAAGAGTGCGATCATATCTCCCCTCAGTCTCCTCTTCTGAAGGCTAAACATGCCCAGTTCTTTCAGTCTCTCCTCATAGGGCCTTGTTTCCAGTCCCTTTATCATCCTTGTTGCCCTCCTCTGAGGCCTGTGGCTCACGCTGGCTCAGCTTGTCTGAGTGTGAAAAGCTAAGCAGGGTCGGGCCTGGTTATTACTTGGATGGGAGACCCCTCCTCTAGTTTCCTGCACTGAGCAGGGGGGTTGGACTCGATGGCCTTGTAGGCCCCACCAACTCTATAATCTATGAATCTATGAAGCCATAAGAGATGTAACTGAACCTCTTGATGAATTGTAACTCAGCTATCTGTTTTGTGATTCAACTAACTGTTTTGTGAATTGCCTTTGTTAATAATGTGATTGTCACTGTCAGTACTTTCTGCATTTTCATTTCTCTCTGACCTTTCTGTTTACAATCCCCCACCTAATCATGTGGATTTATGCCTGTGATTCTGGATAACACTTCATGCAGCTGATGAAGTGAACTGTAGTCCATGACCATAATAAAATCATACGACTTTAAGGTACCAAAGACTCTTTGTTATTAAATATGAGGATCTTGGTTAATTAACTGAGGCCAATTTAAATCACGATTTTGAAAACAGTTTTGTTTAGTTAAAACCATTCATCTGGGTTTTTGGTTCTAAGTCTGCTTTTGCCACATTTGTATCTTCCAAGTAACTGTTCAGGCTCAATGTTTGCAAATGTGAAGGTTAAAATGCATAGAAACCAATGAGGTAAAATGGTATTTAGAATGGACTATCATCATCATCTGTTTATTACGGTCATATGACCCAACATATACACTTTACATTCCAAATCTCACAAAGAATAATCATACATAATAAAATATGATTATAAACAGAACAGCTCTTACTTGCTCCCTACCAACCCCCCCCCCCTCCTTTTCATAGCAGCTAGGAAGAATTTAGTAACTGAAGAAGTGACAGTTGGATTTTGGTCACATAAACAAAAGGTGACCAACCATTCATCAGGTAAACCACGAAACCTCCTTAAGAATGGCTAAATTATGTCCTCCCTCAATTTAGTATAAAATTTACAGAAAAGAAGACCATGCATCAAAGATTCAGGAACCCCATCCATACACAGGCAGTGTCTCTGCTGATATGGTATACCCTGGAATCTTCCCTGCAAAATTGCTGGGGGTAAAATGTTAAATCTTGCTAACGTGAATGTTCTACAAGCTTGTGGAGCACTAAGATTTGACATATATGGCGCTGGAAGACCATATTTCGGTGTTCCCCCACTTGCAATGGGAGAGCAGATTATGTTTGCTAATGAAAATAGCTCCTGCCTGGCTCACACTGGCTCAGCTTGTCTGAGTGTGGAAAGCTAAGCAGGGTCAGGCCTAGTTATTACTTAGATGGGAGACCCCTCCTCTAGTTTCCTGCATTGAGCAGGGGGTTGGACTCGATAGCCTTGTAGGCTCCTTCCAACTCTATATTGGAGGAGATACGTCAACTTGTCAGTCTTTTGGACTTTAAAAAAGCCATAAAGACTGAACTCTTCCGGCAGGCCTATCCGGCGGAATTTTAGGATGTTTTAAAGATGTTTTTAAGATGTTTTAAAGATGTTTTAAGATGTTTTTAGGATGTTTTAAGATGTTTAATAGTATATATTGTGTTGTTTTAGTTTAGGTATTTTATATTTTCTGTTGTTCCCCGCCTCGATCTAGATGGAGAGGCGGGTAATAAATAAAATATTATGATTATGATTATGATTATGATTATTATTATTATTATTATTATTATTATTATTATATTATGAAATCAATATCATGCATTCTCTGAGATAGCAATCTGAGAACTTGCTGAGGGCCAAGCATAAGAATAGAATCCAAATGAATACCAATAGATCTAATTTTCCATTGAATCAAAGAGGCCCATTTACTAGTATAGCTGTCCCTTAACATGTGGTGTACATAACTGAGGTCCCCAGGTGTAAAGTGTAAGGGCAACCAAAATTTAATGGTCTGGATCCACGCTCTTGCCTCTGTCTGACCTGTTCCAGTTTCCAAATACATAGCTGCATAGCTGACACAGTTGGGTACTCCCAGTATGCGTCGTAGGAATTGACCAAATGAAAGCGGCAGAGCAGGGCTGTAGAAATGACTGGGTTTTCAGAGATAATTAGAAGAAGATTCCCTCCAACTTCCACAAAAGTTAGGAAATACGTAGCATCCATTACTTCCCATCTGCTGTTGGTTGTCTGGCTTCTGTTCAGTGTGGAGGGACCTCAGACTAAGGTATATCACTTCAGGCAGCCAGTTAGTGATGTTTTCTGACCTAAATCTTGTTCTCTAAGGTTTGATGTGGGAGAAGGATGACCATTTAAGTATTACAGGGGAATATATGCGCTGCCTGAGAAATTGCCAAATCTGCTACATAATTTTGTGGACCTGTATATGCATGTATAGTGTATGCATAACAAATAAAAAACAAACAAAAAACAACCATTTGAAGAAGAAAATGAATTTCGGCATGGAAGAATTTCTTTTAAAATAAAATAGAAAGCAACCCAATCAGTATTCAGAAGGTAAATTACAAACATGTCTGTCTGTTTCACACCATCCAGCGACAGAGGCGTGCGTGGTGGGTGCAGGGGGGGCCGCCGCAACCGGGCGTCAAAGCTGGTGGGGCCGCACTCGCAGCTCTCTGCCCATCCTCTTACCCTCCCTGATACCCCCCCGAGGCGGCTCCCTTGGAGAAAGGGGCGGATCAGGCCGCCGCCCCCCCTCGCTGCTGCCGTCCGCGCCGCCACGCCTCCGTGTCTGCGCCTCGGATAGCGCGCGGGCGTGGCGGGGCGGAGCGAGGAAAGGAGCGCCGGCGGTGCGTCGCTGGCGGGCGCGAGGGCAAGCTGCGCGCGGCGCTTGGCCATGTAGCGCTGGAAGGGGCTCGTGGAGCCTCGGTGGGCATCGGGGCGGCCGTGGCCCGCGCCCTGGTGACCCCGCCCACGCCAATTATGGGTATCCTTCCTGGGGGCAAGAGGGGGCCGTTCACGGGCAAGGCAGCAGCAGTGCTGCCCCTCTGCATCTCCCCACCACCCAGGGCTGCCCCATTACCTCTGGTGAGAGAGTACATCTCGCTGACTGCCTGAGTGGAGAGCTGGCGGAGGGGAGCCCCACTCAGCCCCCCCACTTCGCCCTGGAGAGCCCCACGTAGAGTGCTGGGACGGCTCACAGTGGTGTTGGAGATCACCAGTCCATCCACGCCTAGCTGGGAAAAGGGAGCCGTTGCTACAGTGAGCGTCACAGCCTGGGCTCTGCCTTCCCACTGTGGCCCCCAAAAACCCACAAGGTAGAACCGCCCCACCCAAGCCCAGGTAAAGTCACTGTTCTAGGGCAAGACAGGCACAGCCAAGCCCGCCAGGAACTGAGGTGGCCGTGGGTGTGTGGGTGTCACTATAGCAAGGGCGAGGATGCTGCTGCACGACATCTTCATCCCTCACCACAGGCAATGCTGGCGAGGGCTGGGGGTTTCAATCCAACATCTGGGGGCCCTGGCAGGATAGGGGATGCTTTCCCACCCCAACCCGCAGCACCTCACACACGACACTGGCGATGTCCTGCTTGTCTTGGGCTGTGAGGTCCGGTGCAATCTTCACCAGCACAGCCGGCTTGCGCTCGGCCGCCAGGGCATCCCTCTCAGCTAGCACCTGCGCCGCGGCATGAAGGTGGTGGCTGCGCCCGGAGCGTGGACAAGATCGAGGTAGTGGAGGGAGAGCGAGCGGATGAAGAGAGGAAGGAAGGAAGAAGAAAGGGAGGGAGGAGAAGAGAGAGAGAGGAGAAAAGGGGAGGGAGGGAGGAAAAGAGAGTGATAGAGAGAAAGAAGGGAAGGCAGGAAGGAGAAGGGTATGTAGTGAGAGAAAGAAAGGAAGAAAGAGTGAGGGGAAAAGAGAGAGAGAGAGAGAGCGGAGGAGGAAAAGAGAGAGAGAAAGAAGGGAAGGAGGAAGGAGAAGGGGGGGGAGGGAGGAAGAGAGAAAGAAAGGAAAAGAAAGAGGAGGGAGGAAAAGAGAGAGAGAGAATGAAGGAAGAGAGGAAGATGGGGAATGAGAAAGGGGTAAAGAAAGGGGGAGACGAGAAAGGAAGGATGGAAGGCAGATGAAAGAAAGAGAAAGGAGGGAGGCAGGAAAGGAAGGATGAGGAAGGAGAGGAAAAGAGTGACTGGGGAAAGGAGAGAAAGAAGGAAGGAAGGAAGAAGAAAGAGAAAGAGGAGAGAGAGAAAAAGGAAGGACAAAGCGGAGAACAGCAAAGGAGAGAGAAAGGAAAATGGGGGGGAAAGGAGAAAAGAGGAAAAGGGAAAAAGGATGGCGAGAGAAAAGGAGAGAGAGAAATGGGAGAGGGTGGGAGGGTGAAGGGAGGAGGGGAGAAAAGGGGGGGAGAAAGGAAAGAGGAGGGCAAAGAAAGAAGAGGTACATTTTTAAAAAGCCAGGAAAGGAGGAGGGAGAAAGGAAATGGGCTAGAAAAAGAAGGGAAAGGGGCGTGTGGGGAAATGGGATCGGGGGACGGATGAATGAAGAAATGGAGGAGGCAGGAAGTTGAGTTGAACTTGTTGAAGGGACAGGTGGAAAGCGGGAGGAGGCCCGAGCAGAGCAGAGCAGCGCGGGGTGTGTCTTCTTCTTCTTCTTCTTCTCCTCCTCCTCCTCCTCCTCCTCCTCCTCCTCCTCCTCCTCCTCCTCTTGGGGAGTCTCCCTTATTGCTTCTCCCTCTTTCTAGACCTCTGTGTGACCTCCCCGAATTTAAATTAATCTGTATATTATATACAGATTGATATCTTGCACTTCTATTAAAGAATTACAATTAGAGGTACAGGATTGAGGAAGTTGGCTCCATCTAGCCCAGTCTTGGATCATCTCCAGGGTATGGTTCCATTTTGATGTTTAGTTTTTGTTCTTGATATTTTTTGTCATTTACGATGGTTGTGAGACGACATATAATAGCATGGCCCATGCTAGGTTACTACATTTGTAGATTTGTATTCATAGACCTGCTGAAAATGTGGAGAATGTGTAATGCATGTTCGCACTCAATAAAGTGTTTGAAAATAAACTTGTATTTAGATGCATTTTACTTTAATTACATCAGTATTTTCATAACAAACAATATATGTGCTTAGGGGGTAAGGGTTTCTTTAACTAATCTAGTGGAAGAGACTCGAGTGCTAAAATCCACGGGTTAGGGGGCGCAAAAATCCACGGGTTAGGGGGCGCAAATTACTTGCCTTGCCCCGGGTGCTGACAACCCACGCTACGCCACTGTCCAGCGATGCACTGTGCAGTGAAATAATTTGCCCAGTGATATTATGAAAGTTCTATTTAACAATAACATAACGAGCATGCTTCAACTTCCCCCATTCCCAGCCCCATAAAAAGCTCATTTCCTCTAAAGTCCTAGTGAGAAACAAACATAAATTTCAGTTGTTGTTATTGAAGTATAACTTGATGTTTCAAGATTTCCTCAAAGATGCAGTTGAATTATACCAGTCTCTCTTGATATGTCTTTTGGTCACTCTAACAAGAAAAAATATTGTGGAGATGTGAATATATATGTGTCTATGGGTGTGTGTGTGTGTGTGTGTCCGTCCGTCCGTCCCTTTAGTGTGCTCTAAGGAAAAGATGCAGCCCTGAAAACAAAAGACATCTTCAGTAAATTTTCAGATGCCTGAAAGAAACATTCATATCTTTACTGAAGAAGTTTTTTGTATACAGGAATGTATCAAGATTTGCACCACATTTGTATGTCATGCTAGTTTCCTGGGAGCACATTTGTAAGATGGTAAGCCTGAACAACCAGTGATCCGCCCCAATGCAACCTACCAGCTATGCAAGCTAGCCCAACAGCAACTTGAAAAACTTGCTGATGCTGCATGTGTAGGACTGCAGAAATGGGGAGCGGGGAGCATCAAGCACATGGCAGGCCAAAATACCTAGCTAGTGGGCTACATTCGACTTGGTACCTCACAGATTTTGTAGACCTGTAGTATGGTCCATAGGAATTTAACAGTATTAATAGAATTTAACAGGATAACTTTCATAAAGAATAGAGGGACAGTTGTAACTAAAATACTCCACACCATCATTAATATGGGCACCATTGGTGAATTCATAGTGATTCTATTTAGCCAGGGCACTTAATAGTTACCACTAACACTGCATGTTATTTTATATCTCTCACTCTGAAAGCTTACAGTAGACAGAAAAGTTAATGTTAAGCATAATAAATGGGCAGAATGAAAATGGAATGCTTTAAATATAAACTTTTCTGTGTCAGCATTTCTGTAAACTTCCCTAAGTTATATATAGCCTGTGTGTTGTGAACTAAATGACACAATGTAATACTGTGATTAAAGCAAGCAAGCAGTTAGTGGCACATGTTCTGGGTACCAACTGACACCTATTATTACAAAGTTGTAAATAACTTTGGATTTTGAGCAGCCTCTCCCAACTTTGGGTCCCTAGATGTTGTTGGATTACAAATCCCAACATCCTCAGTTAGCATGGCCAGTGGTCAGAGTTGTAGTCCAACCACATCTGAGGGCACACAGTTGGGAAAGGCTGATTTAGAGGAAACAACATTGCGATCTCCGACAATCCCTGTCGTCCTGGTACCATTCATTCAGTAGAGCTGCTGTTGGAGACATTTAATGCTTGACTGTTGTGGGTTCCGTGGCTGGAAAACCTCCTAGACACCAAAACCTTCTTGGGGCCGGTGTCAACTTTTTAGGTACTAGCCCAGGGAGAGCAAAATAAATGTATCAGATTCTTAGATGCCAGCACAAAATGTCTCGGTAGTTGGACATGTACTAGCTGAAGGTACTTTTCCCAACCTCTCATGTATAGCTTCATTTATTTATTTAATCTATATATCACCTTTTGGCCAATACACTCAAGAGTTTATTTTACAGCTGAAAATAATGGCTTACAGTATGTGATGCAAAAGGAAGAAGGAACAAGAAGAGGAAATTAAGGCAAGGAAGAGCCAAATTGCAGTTGGACCCAGCCAGGATAATTGAGACGGCCTCAGATGTAGCCAGGCAGTATGGCTGCAGTTCTGGGAGGCATTTCTGGGAGAGGAGGAGTTAAATGGAGTTAAATGTTGCTCCCAGCTGAGCCACTGAAGGGGGCCTTACTGTCACTTCTCACTCTGGGGCAACCAGAGGGTATGAAGACAGTCCTGTACCTGGTATTTATAGTGTCAGTAGTATAATATTCTTATTTCCTTTGCGGAGTATTTTCATGACTAAACAGCAGTCTTCCCCAACTTGGCCCCAATGGCCATGCTGGCTGGGCGATGCTGGAGATTGTAGTCTGACACATCTGGAGGGCGCCCAGGTAGGGAAGGCTGCAGTAGAGCATTAGCTGTAGTTGTAAAAGAATGAATGTTTTTTGTGCAGCACATACTTAACTTACGAAATTTGCTGCGGGAAGATATGGGGATGGCCGTTGGGTTGAATGGCTTTAAAGGGGGTTAGACAGATGCATAGAGGATACGTCGATCAATGGCTATTAGCTGCAATGGGTGTATGGGACATACAGGTTTAGAGTCTGCCTATCGATATACATTGCTGGGGAGCAAACTACAGGGGAGGCTTGTAGCCTTCGAGCGCTCTTGCTTTGGGGAAGCCTTAGGCTCCCCCGAAACATCTGGCTGGGCTCTGCTAGAAATTGGATGCTTGGCTAGATGGACCCTTAGTCTGATCCAGAATTGCTCTTATGTAATAGGTCCTTGTGGCCTCTGCCATAACCATTGCAAGCTTATCGATGAGAAGTGTATATGTTAGTGCAGTGTTCTCCATCCTTGGGTCCCCAGATGTTTTTGGCCTACAACTCCCAGCATGCCCCAGCCAGCTATGCTGGCTGGGGCATGCTGGAGTTGTAGGCCAAAAACATCTGGGGACCCAAGGATGGAGAACACTGTGTTAGTGGTAATGTGAGCTGAATGGCGAATGTGCTTAATAACCGGCTGTTATACACATTGACCACACTGAATGGAGAATATTGTACATAATTTGTCCTTGTGTACACGCTCCATGAAGCATGGTGAATGTGCACAGTAGCTGGTTGTTATGCACATTAGCTGTTCAACTCAAATTATCTTTAACATATAAACGAAAACAAAAGAGCAAGAAGTTTCAGGTGCCGCCAATGCATTTCGGTTTACAATTTTGCTGCGGGCTGAAAGTTTTTCCAAATGTGATAGAAAAGAATTTTTTGGCTATCTCGTGAGTATGAGAATATTGTGCATAATTTGTTCTTGTGCACATTCTCCATGAAGCACCGTGAATGTGCACAATAGCTGGTTGTTATGCACATTGGCTGTTCAACTCAAATTACCTTTAACGTGTACACAACTAGCATGTCTTGTTCTACAGAAAATGGTGTTTCTGGGACCTCTAGAACAATCACCACCATGTCAGGAATCATAAAATAACCTCTGTGCATGTATTTATATCCATCGGCAGTTGTGAGGCATTTGACATCTCTGTCTCTGTTTACTGTTTAAAATACTGATATAGGTATATCTACTGTATGGCCTGTTTTATAAGAGTAAGATATTACTACAAGTTTAATAGTTATTGTATTAGATTTTATTGAATGGCTACTGTATTTATTGCAATAGTTTCCTCTCCTCCATACTTTGGACTTGACAGGTACTGCGCTGGTCGTGCAATGGGATCATGTACATCTACAAGATAATTACAATCTGGGAAGTTTCACATTTCAGGCGACTCTTCTCAACGATGGGCGTATTATTTTTGGCTATAAAGAGGTGAGTTTGATCTGACAATTACTTCATTTTATAACCCACAGCACCTGATCAAATATCTTATTTACAATGAAATAAAAGTACTAACGTGTTAAAAATGCTAAAATGCCAATGCGCTGCCATCTTAATGCAAAATGCTTTCTCTGTGCCAAGATTTATTGCCAAAGGAGGCTGGTGGTCAGTTGGGTGGTTTATCCACCCCAGGTTTTAGTCTGGACTTTAAGGAGCTATCCATGGTGCTGAACCCTAGCCCCGCAATAGGTTCGGCTCCATGGATAGCTCCCTGGAGTGGATACACCGCTTATTGCATGGATGCTATTGTTAAGGTGATGTACTTGGCCTGTCATAAGAGATTGCTGTGGGGTACAGCGGAAGAAGAAGTCTCTCTTATGCAGGGGTGAGGAACCTCAGGCCCACGGGCCAAATCTGACCCTCTTGGAATGTCAGTCCAACCATCCGGGGTTCCTCAGATGGCCACACACCCTTCCTCTGCCCCCACCCTCTTTTCCTCGACTGCTGATTTTCCACCAATTGTTTGGTAGCTCCCTGGCTTTTGTGGAGTTTTTTCCCCCATTCTGAAAGGTTGAAATGCCTCTCCTAAGGCTTAGTTACTGGCAGGAAGAGTTTTAAGCTTCAATATGCTGGTATTTAGATCCCACCCCTTTTGCCTTTAACCCCACCCCTTTTGCCTTTGGCCCTGCCCACCACTGGAATGTGGCCCCTGAGAGCTTCCCCAAAATGGAATTTCGTTAAAAGAGGTTCCCTACCCCTGCTCTTCTGTGTATTGGGCATAAACCACTTAGGACATCATAGGACAAAAGCGGCAACCTGACTTGTGCCTTACACACCTGCTTACCACCTGGACTGGTCCCCTCTAAAGTCACATAGAGGGAACCAGTTCAGGTGGTAAGCAGATGCATAAGGCACAAGTCAGGTTGCTGCTTTTGACCTACGGTGTCCACGTGCCCATCAAACATGTTGCTGATTTCATGATAGAAAACTTAAGAGAAGAGTTCAGATGTCATTAGAGCAGGCTGATCAATGTAAATAGCTGTGCATGTGGGGGCCTTTTTATATGACGATATAACATCAGAGAAAATATTTGCAGATGGTCACAGCAGCTTCTCCTATGAGCAGAGCACTAGAGAAACTAGAAATCCATTTTCATGGTAAAAGGTGCTGGACCTTTTGTGCCCCACTTCTCTGAGAATGCACTGCTCACATGACTAGACCCCTTATGTGACCAGTCATTTATACACACCAGGCAGCTCTAAAAGCATCTTAACTGGTGCTGAGAAAACACTGTGTTTGGAACAGTTTCTATCACTGCCACATGCATTAAGAATTCCTCCTTTATATACTGTATCTATAAATAATAACAGGAGAACGAATTATTTTCCCTGTCAACTTGTCCATTGCCTCTCATCAAAAGTTGCTTTAGTCCCTTTGTACCAACTTAATGATTTTCTTGTCAACCATTCATGGTATCAACATAAATAATAGATCACATTTTAAATGGAAAATTAAACACAGATTCAGCCTTAAAAACACAGAGCACAATCAATTTTCCCTTTGCCAGGAGCTACTGGGACTAGAACCGAGAACCTTTGGTTCTGTGTGCAGCTGCTTTATGTTGTGAGCTATCAGAACTTAGGGACTGCTTTCCCCATTATGTCCCTGCCTGACCTCTGTGATCATCAGAGGGAGCATTCCTGAGGGTGCCACATGCTTCTGAGTTTCGTCTCAGGAGTACTTGCAGCAGAGTGTTTAGTATTGCAACACCCACTCTCTGGAACACTTTACCAATTGATATTAGACAGGCAACCACAGGTCTGACGTCTTCTTAAAACTTGTCTCTTCACACAGGCTTTCCCTGAAGTGTGACCCAGCCAGCTGTGGTTTGTAGCACGTAGTAGAGTGTGCGGTTTTAGTGCTGATTAATTTCTGTTGTGTTGTTTTTATTGTTATATTTAGAGAGTGATCCTATGGCCCTACACAGTGTCTAGGGGGCCATAGGATAATTTGGATTCCCAGATCCGAGGTTGGAGACAGATCTGCACTCCAATCCCTCTCCCCCTGCTCACAGCTGGCACAGAAAGAACCACGCTGGCTGCCTCTCCGAGGTCAGGAAGTCAACCTCGGAGAGGGGTAAAGGAGGCAGAGAGGGGGCTGGGGAGGAGAGGAGACGGGGGCCGCCAGGATATGATGTACCCTGACGGCACTCCAGTCTCCTTCCCTACCCCTCTGAAGCGCCTAAGCTAGACAGATGAAATTGGCTAGACAGATGAAATTGGCAGTCTAGCTGAAATGCAGAGTGGGAGGTGCATGGAGGCAGAGATCACCTCCACCGCTCCTCCTGCTCTGCACCGGATGCTCATAAGCCTCCAAGTTCGGGGGCTTACGGGCATCGAGGACATAATCAATCCTATCATGCTTTATTTTATTTTTATCCCATTGTATTTTATGCTCACCGTTTTGATACCTTTGTAGAAAGCGGTATATAAATTTGAAGAATAACAACAACAACAACAAAACAACAAGAAGTACAACTTGAGACAATCTATCTAGCAGTGAAGTACTCTCGGGCTATGGACTGGTCCCACTTATCCAGGCTGGCCATTGGGCTCTCCTGGGCAGAATGAACTATAAAAGGTTTCCTGTTTAGGTTGGAACCTTGCTTGAGCAAGGTCCTCCAGAGGGTTCACTCTGGTTTTGTCCCTCTGGTCCCCCCCACCCTTCCCAGAAATACACTCTGCAAATGCAGCAAATGTTATAATTGCTATAATGCAGTGTTCTCCAACCTTGGGTCCCCAGATGTGTTTGGCCTACAACTCCCAGCATGCCCCAGCCAGCGTAGTGTAGCTGGCTGGGGCATGCTGGGAGTTGTAGGCCAAACACATCTGGGGACCCAAGGTTGGAGAACACTGCTATAATGGATCCATGGTGATTACATGACTGAAGGGCTCATTATGCCTAACAAGCAGGCAAAACTTTCAGGTTAAGAAAATTTGGAAAAATGCACCAAATAGAGATTTTGCATTGACCATTTATTAATTATGTGTGGAAGGGAACACAGGAACAGTTGCACTGCTGAACATTAGCACTACTTCTGATTATTTCTTTTGTTTATGCAAAGATTAAAAAGGTTGTTTTCTTCACCAGAGAGCAGAGCTCTTAAAGACAGACCTACTCATATAGATTTACTATATAGAGACTGATGTCCCATTTCCCGTCTGTTAGCCCAAATGGGTTATTGCTTTACTGTTTACAAAAGTTAACAGAACTTCTATGAAATATTCAGTAATAGAAACTGAATTCATTCCCCACCATAATATACTTTCTGTGTGGCTTTGCATGCAGAATTGTATTAGGTGTTAGCAAAGCAGCATTAAAAGGAAAGCTGTTTACATAATAAGCAAACTAAACTGTTTGAGTAAAATATTCTTTGTACTTCAAGAGTCTGCATGTTTCTTCCCTGCAGTGAATTGACAATGAGGCCTATAGTTAGTTTATGTAAAGTAAATTTACTTTTCCATGTTGATTACTGAAAGGTAAGCTACAAAATGTAATTGCTAAAGTACCTATGAGGGATTGATTAACAGGTCTGTCAAACCTTAAGTACTAGACCAAAACCAAATATCATTGTGCATTTAAATGTTATTTTCATCATCCCCAATCCAGCTGCTCCTTTCCCTGAAAGGCAGGGTGGGAGGAAAGACCCATTAGTGCTGTATAGAGAATCTAGAGAATGCAATGGGAACGAAGCCAATTTCTAGATGTCTGACAAATGCATATCCCACTAGCAAGTAAGGGAGGTGATTATTTGTTTGACCATTGCCACATTCCAGAGGCTCTGTAGTATGTACGCAAGAGCTCAATGTGCACAAAGACCAGCCTCTCTATTGGTGAATGATCTAGGAGCCCCTATGGGATTTGGATTGTGGCCTATATTCTGTTGAAAAAGTCAGCATTTAGGGCGTAGAAGTGTAGAATTTATAAACCACTTCACATCAAAAGATATCGGAGCAGTGTACAACAAATTAAAATACAAAATACAAAAGAAATTACAGTAAAAGCAGAAACATCAATAAAACTGTGGCTGGAATTTAGTCATTTGTCAGGAAATGCTTGCCCAAAAAGAAAAGTCTTCAGCAAATGCTGAAAACAAAATAACGTAGGTGCGTGCCTGATCTCAGTTGGAAGGGCATTCCACAGAATGGGAGCTAACATTCTAGAGGCCCTACTCCCAGTGATTTCAAAGCAGATCTCTGACCCAGGTGGGAGCACCAGGAATGGCTCTTCAGAACACCTCAGTGATTGGGCAGGACGATAAGGAGGAAGGCATGTCCTCAATTATTCCAGTCCCAAGTTGTTCAGTGCTTTACAGGCAGGCTCAGTAGCAAATGCCAGGGCAGAGCCTTCAGCAGAGGTGTTACATACTTTATTTATTTATTTATTTATTATATTTATACCCCGCCTTTTTTCCTTCAAGGAACCCAAGGTGGCTTACATAATCCTCCTCCTCCTCCTCCTTTCATTTTATCCTCACAACAACCCTGTGAGGTAGGTTAGACTGAGAGTCAGAGACTGGCACAAAGTCACCCAGTGAGTTTCATGGCCGAGCGAGGACTAGAACCCGGATCTCCCGAGTCCCAGTCCAACACTCTCACCACTATAGAGTGGACCAGCCTAAAGAGGTTGTATGGAAAGGAGGCATGGCACTTATTTATTACTTCTCTGAGAGCCAGTGAGGTGGTTAGAGTGTTGGACTGGGTCTTAGGAGATCCGTATTCTAGTCCCTACTTGGCCATGAAACTCACTGGGTGCCTTTGGACCAGTCACTGAGCCTCACCTACATCACATCAGTCTAACCTACCTCACAGGGTTGTTGTGAGGATAAAATGGAGAGGAGGACCAAGTAAGCCGCATTGGGTTCTTTGCAAGAGGAATAAAGGTGGGATAATCATAATCATAATCGAAAGAAATATACCCAGGTTTATTTCATGCTTGAGTATACAACTGCTACTGGATGTGAAACTTGCCCCACACGTAGAGGTGAGCCTTACAGAGGTGGTCTGGAGTTACTGTAGAACTTTAGCTGCAGCATCGGAGTGGGTGAGAACCCAGCTACAACAACTACAGTAAATTTCTCAATGCCAGGTGCTGGGGATAAGCAATAGTGGAATATTGTCACCATCGTATTAATGCATTATTCACTGCACTATAGTTGGACACATGTTGCTAAATATTATTTGGTGGCACTGGGCCTCTGTTTGAAAACTACCACCTGTCATGGAAGATAACACCTTTATGCAGAGACAGTCATGAACAACAAGGTGTTGAGCACAACTAGTAATACAGAGGTAATAACTGCACCATTGATAACAGATGATAATGTGCATTTCTATCTGTATGATGATATGAAAAGGTGCATCGCCATGCACAATGTATGGTGCTGGTGAGTAGGGCCACCACCACAGTTTGGCATCTTTGGGCAACCACCAGTAGGTGTCTCTGCCTGTTCACCTGCCCTCTCATAGGAACATAGGAAGCTGCCTTATACTGAGTCAGACCATTGGTCCCGTCTAGCCCAGTATTATCGACACTGACTGGCAGCAGCTCTCCAGGGTTTCAGGCAGAATTCTTTCCAAGCCCTACCTGGAGGCTGGGGATCGAACCTGGGACCTTCTGCCTGCAAAGCATGTGCTCTATCACACTGAGCTATGGCCCCTCCCTACAGCACCTGGTATTCCAAGGGGCCCGACCCTGCTTAGCTTCCAAGATCAGACGAGATTGGGATGTTTGGGGTTGTTCAGATGTTATGAACATCTGTCTCTGAGCAGGAAAACAGTGATAAGGGTAAGGAGGAGGAGTAGTGTCTACTTGCTGTGCCCCCTCTGGGTGGTGGTGATGAGGACTTGGCCTACAGGAGAGGGCAAGAAAATACTGTGTTTCCCCAAATATAAGACACTTACGGTATATCTTTTTTAGCTCAGAAAAACACACTAGGTCTTATTTTTGGGGTAGGTCTTATACTTCAAGTTGCCCTTTGCTGCCACCACCAGGCCATGGGAATGATCACAACTAGGTCTTATTTTCGGGGAAACACGGTAGCAGCAAGAGTGAAGAGGAGAAGGTGTGCCAAGTCAGGGAAGAGGGCCCCCACTGAGTATATCTTTCCGAAGTACACCCCAAAACCTGGAGCTGGCATTGCTGGTGAGGTTCACATGCATTGGATTGCATTGTTTGGACACTGTTTAGCATTTGATTCCATTTCATCATTTCCACTGCTTTCTACTAAAGGAGTGAAAGAACATTTGAAAAATATAAATTATATCTTCTTCACTCTCTCTCTCTTTCTTTTTTTTGTCTTGCAGATTCCTGTCTCAGTGACACAGATAAGTTCAACAAACCACCCTGTGAAAGTGGGTCTGTCAGATGCATTTGTGGTCATCCACAGGATCCAGCAAATTCCCAGTATGTTGATGATGCACGCTAATGAATGTCGCGTGAGCACTGAGCCAGTGTGGTTGCGGAGGGTTACGTGCAAGGAGAAAACAAATTCAAAGAGATTGAAAAGATGTTTTAACTAAACCAAAAGGGGAAAAAATACTTAAGTAGTTTCAGTTTGCTTATTTAAATGCAAGTTTTATTTCATTTACAAACTCCCACTGTGGCTTTCTGCTGTATTGTCAGGAACTGATAAGCAAAATTCAATGGTTGGCCAAAAGAGAGTCGGCATAGTTCTGTATTCCTCAGGATACTCTGTTATATTTTCCCGAACAGATATTGTATGGCTGCTGTTCCACTGTCTTAGAATTTCACGCAGGCAATTTCTCCATGCTATGAAGGGAGATTAAAGGGACACTGAAATGAACTATAGCCAGCTGCTCGTGTAATCATGATGGTTAGTTAAGTAGTACAGATTTCCTTTTCTCTAAGATTGCATAGTTTAGAGCGAATACAGAACACATTCATTACTTTTTCCTCGTGTTAATAATACTTAGATTACATCATCCTTGCATTGGTTCTCCAGTTTTGCATTAAAGGGTCTAATTTGCACTCACTCTTTTTCCCAAGGTCTGCTCTTAGTTAAGTATTATGAACGGCAACACCAGATTAATATCAATGCCAAATTATGCTGGCAAACTACTGACCACAAATAACTCCTGTCCAGCCAGTCTGTACTGTGATCATGCTGCCCCAATGTGGTCTCCCACAGCACAGACCATTTGAAGGGCTCTCTGGATGCAGTCCAAGGTGCACTTTTCCACATTGTCTAACCTACAGTCAGATTATACAGAGGGAGGGGTGCCCTCTTTCAGTCCATGCTTTGCCCCTCCCCCAATCCTACAAAGTGATGGCCCTACCCTACTTAGCATTATCATGCTATTGATGTATTAAGCTCAGGCAAGAGGGTAAGCCGAATCCTGCCCTAGCTTGCTTACTGCATAACCAGCACCGTTCTTTCTAGAACAATGTTCTTAATGCATTGTTCTTAATGTATAGTCAGCACCGTTCTTTCTAGAACAGCCTTTCCCAACCTGGTGCCCTCCAGATGCGGGGAAGGCTGTTCTAGAAGCTCTGATGTGTTGGGGAGGGGCCTAGATTTTATGGCGATAGATAGATAGATAGATAGATAGATAGATTTGTGTGCTGCTTGTTGTTATTTCTTTTGTAATCCAGCCAGAGAATGTTTGTTATGGGGCGGATGGATGGATGGATGGATAGATAGATAAGAAATATTGGGCAAACAGCAATCCTACAACTTCAGGATCTTGGAAACAAAGCTAGAGTAGTGACTTATTTGAGAATTCTCCTTTCTTAAAGGGTAGCGATCCCAGTTTCTGTAAGCTGTTTGTTGCTTTAAGCTCCTGTGGGATCTAGTATTCAAGAACAGTGCACTTCATAGCTATATTTTGCAAAACAAATGTATTTTTGAATATACAACCTGGCACTGTTTTGATAAAACAAATCAAATTGGGCCACAGAGAGCCAATGTCATCTTTTCCTTAAGTATGCATGTTCCTTAAGCCCTGCATACAACAGGGTTGCCTGCATTCTTGCCTTTGCAAAGATGTTAAATGAACCATCAACCAGCCCAGGCCAATTATCGCAAAGGGGAAATGCAGAAAAAAAATTATGTTAGCTTTTTGTTGGATTTATAGTATGCAAAAGGAATGTCAGTCACTGTTTGTTCCTTGTAGGAGGTTGAAAGATAGAAAAGTTTTGCTACTTACTTGCTTTGCAACTAAAAGCGTAGTGGGTTGGATCCAGGGTTGTGCAAGCCACAGAGCCACAGGCTGCTCATACAACAGGGCTTTCCTGCTTGCTCCTCCCGACTGCCACAAGCCTGCCCAGAGCTTCAGAATGATGTTGGATGTGGTACAGAGGTCTGCAATGGGAGGAAGGTATGGATGGAAATCAGGTGGGGACCTTGCAGTAGCAGAGCTCTGCTCATGTAAGGTGCCCCCATACAATTTCTGCCAATCCCCCACTTCCAGTGCAGCCATCCACAAAACATCTCTCGCCATTCTAGAAGGGGCTCCGACCCTACAGAGCAGCTTTTCAGGGAGCCTGATGGGGCTTCGGTCAGGAGGAAGGGGCAGGAAAATCCAAAGCCAGTAACACAATACTGGATCTACTATGAAATAAATTGTTGGGTTGAGGCCAAAATCTGTAGCAGCACAGCGGCACAAATAGTTATTATGCTTCTATTACAGAGCTGTCGCTTGCATGTTATATGTTTACATACATCAATTATCTATAGATCTAGAGATAGATAGATAGATAGATAGATAGATAGATAGACAGACACACACACACACACACACCAGTGAAAGTGTTTCATGATCTACCTGATAACTACTTCAATTCAGCTTTGAGCTAGTATATATCAGGAGTAAACCTGAAACAGTACCATATTCTTTCAACTTCTACATCACAAGAAAGTTTAGGTTCTGTGACATGTAAACTTGTTGTAAGGCATCCTGGGAATGTAGTTATAGGGCAGCATATAAATGCCTTAAATAAAGAAACTAATGAAATGAAATAAATGAAAGTATTTAGCCTGAATTCAATATTTTCACCTCATGTCTGTTTGCTAAAAAGTATTAGCTATGGTATGTTGGCTGCTATTTTTATCATCATCATCATCATCATCATCATCATCATCATCCAGACCAGTACAAGTAGCTGCTCCATTTGCACATGGAGGTTCTCAAGGCCCCCTTCAAGGGCCCCCTTCAAGGGTCCCCTTCACACAAACTAAAAAGCCCACTCTCAAGGACTGACAGCCCATTCAAAGAGCAGCTGCTTGAAAAAATGTTTTACTTCTTCCCACTATGTTCCAGCACATGTGCTTTCCCCTTGCTCATGGGGGAGTTGGTGGTATCTCGCCCATCATTATTATTGTCAATATTAGTATGATTAATATTATTAATATTATTTAGACATTGTAATACATTTTGTGTTATAACAAGAACTGATAATTGAACTGGAAGAAAATATACTTGAAGCACAGATATAGGCTAGATAAAAGTCAATTTGCCCTGTGGTGGCTCCTTGTAATTCACTATGAGGCAGCTACAACCACAAGCAGAGCTAGTTTTTGGTTGTGTCTAGCCACACGATACGGATATTATTATTTTTTACCATAACCGTGCTACCACTGCTGCTGGCTAGTGTATTTGTATTTATTATTATTAATGCTTAAGCCATAGGCCATTCGCATACAGAATAAATAAAAACAATATAAAAATACAACAGTACAACAATTAAATTTGGACCATGGATTTCATTAAATATTAGATTTCATTGAATGAAGGGGGTGGGAATTCTAGCATTTCTCCTTTCTTTAATCATGGAGCTTGTATGAACAATGGGTAATTAATCTGCATTAAGTGGTCTTGAGCATACACAGTATAAATATTGATCTAGCCTACAAGATTTTCATAGATGGCTAAACACTGAGTCACCGCCCCAGTTGTAAGAAAGAATCAATTCAGATGGTTGTCTTAAAAACAAATTATTCACTCGTATAGTTATCCTCTTAAAATTGAGATAGATAGGAATATAACAGACTCTAAGCTCTTTCAGCTGATAATAACTCACAGAAATCAATGACTTTGGATTTAGTGCACTCATTTGTTTCTCTTACAAAACTCAGGATAAGACATCTAATGATGAGTATCACTCAAAGACTTTAACTCTATGATATGTCCATATGACAGAAATAGACCATAATCTAGTCGTCGTCATCATCATCATCATCATCATCATCATCATCATCATCAGGCGACCACTCGTAACCAAGTAAGATTGTCTTCCAGGATAAAAATTTACAAAAAGGAGATTTTAAGAGGAGGAAATTCTAAAGAAAATTGTGTAGACTCTAGCGATGGGTCCGTAAGTGACTGTGGAGGCCAATTCTAGATCCACACAGCTTCCCACAGTGAGGACACAGGTTACCAGATGGAAGATGGTCTTGTAAAGGATTCATTTGACGTGCTTTTTGCTTAGCACGTTTCTCCCTTTCACCTTGCACTCGGGCTTCTTCAAAGTCCATAGAACCTTTGTGAAAGGCCAACCTCCAGTTAGATCGTTCATGGGCCAGAGCTTCCCAGTTTTCGATGTTTATATTGCATTTTTTTAGATTAGCCTTATGAACATCTTTAAACCTCTTATATTGACCACCTGATATTCCGCTTTCCATCCTTGAGTTGGGAATAAAGTAACTGCTTTGGGAGACAGCAGTCAGGCATTCGAACAACATGACCGGTCCACTGAAGTTGGCGTTGAAGGATCATTTTTTCAACGCTAGTAGTCTTTGCTTCTTCCAGTACACTGACATTTGTTCGCCTATCTTCCCAAGTAATTCGCAGGATTTTCCAGAGTCAACGTTGATGAAATCTTTCAAGGAGGTGGAAGTGACGTTTATAGATAGTCCATGTTTCGCAGGCATACAGTAAAGCTGGTAATACAATGACTTCATAAACCAGTGTTTTGGTCTTCTTACAAATATCCCGATCCTCAAACACTCTATGTTTCATTCGAGAAAACGCGGCACTTGCGGAGCTCAAACGATACTGGATTTCACTGCCGATGTTAGCTGTAACAGAAAGATAGCTGCCAAGATAAAGAAAATGATCGACATTTCCCAGTATTGTCCCACCAAGCTGGATAGATGGCATCATCAAAGGGTTAGCTTGCACTTGCTGATGAAGCACTTTGGTTTTTTTGATGTTAAGTGAGAGACCAAGTTTTTCGTATGCTTCTGCAAAAGCATTTAGGATAGTTTGGAGATCATCCTCTGAATGTGCGGAGACCACATTATCATCAGCATACTGAAGTTCCACAACGGAGGTTATAATTACCTTACTTTTTGCTTTCAGCCTGCTGAGATTAGAAAGCTTTCCATCTGTTCGATATATAATTCCCACACCAGTGGGAAGTTTCCCCTCGACAAGATGTAAAATCATGGCGATGAAAATAGCAAATAATGTTGGGGCGATAACACATCCCTGTTGAACACCTGATCCCACTTTAAATGGAGCACCATTTACACCATTTTGGACAACAACGAGAGCCGTTGTTGTCCAAAACCGTTGCCATCATGTTGTTATGGAGAAGTCGCAAGATATTCACAAATTTATTGGGGCATCCAATTTTCATAAGGATAGTCCAGAGAGTTGTTCGGTCTACAGTATCAAAGCCTTAGCCAGATCAATAAATGCCATATAAAGGGGTTGATTTTGCTCCCGGCATTTTTCTTGGAGCTGACGTGCAGTAAAAATAATGTCTACTGTCCCTCTACAGGGGCGGAAACCATATTGAGTTTCAGGGAGGATCTCTTCTGAAATAGATAGAAGACGGTTTGCGAGAATCCTAGCAAATATTTTACCTGTGGTAGCTAAGAGAGAAATGCCCCGATAGTTTCCACAGTCTGTTCTATCACCCTTCTTAAAGAGGGTGATAATTATGGCATCCGTGAAGTCTTCTGGGATCTCTTCTCTTATCCAGTTTTTTTCGATGAGTTTTTGAAGATGTTGTACAAGTTCGGGGGGCCCTTCTTTAAAGATTTCAGCATGAATCCCATCTGGTTCACTAGCTTTGTTATTCTTCATTTGATTAATCTAGTACCGGGGCCTGAATGCAGAGACCGGAGTCTAAGGCACCCCCACTCAATTTCTGCCAATTTCCCACTCCCGCTGCTGTCATCCACAAAACTCCCCTTGTACTGATCTTGACCTAAGGAGAGGTCACGCATGTGGAGATGCTCTCCTCCTCATGCCACAGCAGGTTGCAAGATCTTTGAGGCTTTTCCATAGCTAACATAGACCATTCTTTCCTGCCTTTCCTAGCTGTGGCGGAGGATGTGCCTGTGATGTGGCAGAGGAAGGACCATAGCTCAGTGGTAGAGTACATGCTTTGTATGCAAAAGGTCCCAGGTTCAGTTTCTGGCATCTCCAGGTAGGGCTGGAAGCGTGCCTGCCTGAAACCCTGGATGACCTCTGCTAGTCAGTGTTGACAATACTGGGCTAGAGGGACCAATGGTCTGACTCACTTTAAGGCAAGTATTCATAATTTGAAAAATCAACACAATGCAGAGCTCATATAGAGGGATGAAAAGAGGAGCACAAAGCTAATTGGATTATTCTGCGGAGACAAGAGGATTATAGCTAGTAGTAGTAGTAGTATATTTATATTTATTTATATCCCACCTTTTCCCAGTACTGGAACTCAAGGCAGCTTTACAACATTAAAACTTGTACAATTAAAACATATAAATAGAAATATACAAGAGTTAAAAATATAATTAAATCAGCTATAATATTAAAATTACATAAAATAGCAAAGTTAACACAGTGATAACAATATAAACAGTGCTAATCCATCACATTCTCACAGGTCCAGACTATTCCCAAAGGCCTGCCGGAACAAAAAAGGTTTTCCCAGGAGAGTTCCATTCTAGCCTCCCTGGGAAGGATATTCCAGAGCATTGGGGCAGCCACCGAGAAGGTCCTCTGCTGTGTTCCTGCCAGGCGTGCCTGAGATGGTGGCAGAACTAAGAGAAGGGCCTCCCCTGAAGATCTCAGGGTATGGGCAGGCTCATAAGGGAGAATATGTTCTTTCAGATAACCTGGACCCAAGCTGTATAGGGCTTTATAGGTCATAACCAGCACTTTGAATTGTGCCCGGAAACAGACTGGGAGCCAGCAAAGCTGTTGTAACAAAGGAGTTGTATGCTAAAGACAAACATAATGGGTTGGATCCTGAGATAAATTAAATTAAGAATGTTCATGGAAGGATAATTTCCCATCTCCTTCTCTCACCTGCAGTTCCCCTAAAACTCTCCAATGGGGCGGGGGAATTCCTGAACAATATGGGAGGGGCATAATCATTGCTGGGGGTAGGGATGAGTCCAAGCCCAATTTGAGGCGATTCCTCCCCACACCCCTGTGTACCTCATCCATCATTGCTCAGGAAGGCTCCCCAATTCTCTCTCTCTCTCCTTTGTGGGGTGGTGGGGTGCAGAAGACTTCAGAGGGAAGGAGAGGACAGGAAGCTTTCCTTGCATGAATTTCCTTAAGGGCACAATCCTATGTATGTTTAAAGTTGTAGAACTTCTTTCTGTCTAAACATGCATAGGCTTGCGCCTTAAGTTAACTTATCTTAGGTTCAAGCTACATCAGTGTTCTCCAACCTTGGGTCCCCAGATGTCTTTGGCCTACAACTCCCAGCATGCCCAGCCAGTATAGCTGGCTGGGGCATGCTGGGAGTTGTAGGCCAAAAACATCTGGGGACCCAAGGTTGGAGAACACTGAGCTACATGTTACATTAAATCTGAGCATGCAGCTTCTGGTGTATTTTTTCTTTACTCAAAAGTAAGCATAGAGAGCCCCAACTGAGATTGGGACTGCAGTTCATGGGGAGGGCAGGTTTAACCCTGTCCTCCCCAGCCATGACCTCCCCCCTCCCAGAATCCCCTCCCCAGCACAGCAGTTAGAGACAGTACCCAAAAAAAGCCCTTCCCATTGGCACCAATAGAACTTATTTACCATCTTCAACTACGTGTGTGTGGGGGGGGTTGATTCAGGGGGAGCAGCTGGGGAGGGAGGGGTTAAACCTCCCCTCCCTGCATGATGTTGTCCAACTTGCCCTTCCCCATGCTTACTCTTGAATAAAGAAGGAACACATTGGGAGCTGCATACTCTGTATTTAATGTAATGTGCAGTTTGACCCTTAGGATACAGGCAAATATAAAAAGTGGACTTATAGCATGTTCCTCAGCAAATATAAAAAGTGTGTGCCTGCCTTCACAACTGAGCTGTCTATAATACTTTCAAAGCAGTGGATCTAATGCTGCTTTGGGTCCTTCAGTCTTGCCCGTTTCGACCCTCTAGATCAGGAGTGCAGAACCTCTTTCAGCCTGAGGGCCAAATTCCATTTCAGAGAAGCTCTCGGGAGCCACATTCCAGGGGTGGGCGGGGCTGAAGACAAAAGGGGTGTGGCCAAGGGCTAAGGGGGCAGGGCCAAAATACCAGCATATTTTTAGTTTAAAGCTCTTCCTGTCAGTGTTGGGACT
The DNA here is from genome assembly GCA_021292165.1 of Shinisaurus crocodilurus. Classification (NCBI taxonomy): domain Eukaryota; kingdom Metazoa; phylum Chordata; class Lepidosauria; order Squamata; family Shinisauridae; genus Shinisaurus; species Shinisaurus crocodilurus. The sequence goes on along the minus strand of CM037880.1, from coordinate 31,181,484 downwards.
TGAAAAAGATACTAGGAGAGGATATATTGTGGAGTAATATCCTTCCTATCTCACGTTAGTGAGATCAGCAGAGTCCCTTTCCAGCTTAAAAGAAGCTTAGATTTGGCTAGTGTTAGCCAGTTAGCATTTGGTAATCCAGGATGCTTTAAGGCAGACTGGATTTCCCTGGTTTTGCCCCCTTTTCTCTCCCTCAGAACAATAATCAGAGACACAGTCTTGTAAAAGTTAAAAGTAACATTTACTCACTCAGATTATGCAGTTTCATTCAGGCAGGCTTAAAAGCGTTTCTTACAGTTGGTTACAAGTTCATTTGGAAATACTTGGGGTCTGAACTTGTGGAGTTCAGACCAGCAACTCTGGCTACATGCTGCTACAAGGACCACGTGGAGACAACAACCTGGTGGTGCCACGCTCACTAGAGTCTGAACAGAAAGAGGAGGAAGCTGGGAGCAACACCCACTTCCTGTTCAGGCTGTTAATAGTTCAATGAGTACCTTCTAGGAAAACCATCCTAGAAGGTATCAGTGATCTTAACCATTTCACCCAATTACCTGGTGAAACATTAGCCATAGGTTTTGACTGCAATTTTAATTATCCAACAGTCAGTAACTAAGCCATAAGAGAAGCATGTCAACCTTTAGAAAGGGGGGAAACTGCAGAAGCCTGGGAAACCACCAGACCATTGGTTGTTGGGGGAAAGGGGATGGGGCCATCTGCGGAATCTTGGAGGGCTGGATTTAGCCAGCATTCAGTTCTCCACTTGGCTCATCTAGCAGGTCAATAGGAAAGATGGACTTGGAGTGCTGTGAGTGTGTCTCCTTTTTATATGACATCTGTCTCCGGCCTGTATCTCCTGAGTCTCGGACTGTGTGATGATGTTCCAGTAGGAGGCTCACAATTATAACTGCACTATATAACTTACTGTGCCGTATTTGTGATGCTTGGGGCCTCAAAAGTCAGACATTTATTCCACGAGTGCTTATCCTTTTTAATTATATAAAAGAGCAGCTTTCACTCCAGTGTTTTTGATAAATGGTTGTGATGATTCAGTTTGAAATATTAGAAGATGTTTGCATTCAGGCATCCCGGCGTCCCTGGGCAGGTACTGGTGCTCTGCAGCTCCAGCAGGGCCAAACAGTACTGATACCTGCTCTGGGCCTGGGCCACCCCCACTTGCCTGTCTGCCCAGGTTCTGGCTTCTCTAGTGGGTCTGGTGAGACCTCTGTGAGCTGCCTGCTATTTCAAATTTCCCAGAATGCCCTGGAGCAATGTATACCAGGGCACTGTGGGTAATTAAAACTGTTGCTGCTGCCCATCGCCAGTAAGCCCAGCGGGGGAGAGTAATTATGTGGACACTGACATCAGAGAGGGCCCATAGGATGGCACTTTGCTGGGGTGGGAGGCTAAACCTAGAGCTGGTCCTGGTTGTGTTAGAATTAGATTTCAGTGTAAATGTGTGGGTTTTTTTTTTTTTAAGTACTGCTTAGTATCCTTGAAATATTTTTAAACAAAGGGCAGGGGGGGGCAATACATCATACGTTTTCCCCACCCTGTCAGAAGCATAACAAAGCTTACAGCACAATCCTATTTCTATCTACTGAAAAGTGAGTCCCATTTATTACAATGGCGCTTACTCCCAGATGTATATAGCAGCCCTCCTTAACCTGGTGCTTACCAGATCTCCTAGACTACAATTCCTATCATCCCCCAGACAGATGTGCAGTTCAATACATCTTAAAGGTGCTTGGTTCGAGAAAGCTGGTATATAGGTTGCATCCTTGAGCCATTATAGCCAGTCAACTCAGTAGTTAAAAGCGTGGGTCTTTTTTTGGTCACATAGGTATTCTGGCTTCCTAAAATCCCTTCTTCCTCCTGTTTCTAGTGAGTGCATTCAGAATTCACTGGCTTATGCCAAACCTGCATGGCCTGCGTTAACCTTTGCTAATGATTGAACACTGAGAGGTCCAGCAGAAGTGCCAGTGCCATCATTTTTATTTATGTATTCATCTGCTTGCTTTTTTGGACCAAAGGACCTGACTTCTTTTGGGGAAACAAATTAAAGCCTCCGGCACTGGCAGGAGTTCATTTCAAACACATCCCTTGCATGATTTTGATTTGGCAGGCGCATCGTATGGACAAGTCACCGTGGGAGGATAAATCATTCCTGCCCTGCTTGGCAAGAAAGGTGCTCAAATTAGCTTAGCTTCTGCACACACATTTTGGTCCTGTGCATTTGGAGCTCCAGACAGGTATCAGACCTTCCAGAGTAGATATCTCAGCCAGAATCATCCTCGTAATTCATTCTGACTGGCTTGGTAGTGGTAATTTATTCACTTAATAGGATGTTAACGTTCACCTTGGAGAGGGAGAGAGAAAGCGCTTTCATCAACGGGGTTCAAGAGAATTGGCCCTAAACTAAGCAGCAAAGCTGAGTTAATTGGCAATGACAGCGCTCAGCCATGATAAGAAGTTAAGGAGAATAATTCGTGGGTTTGTCTCTGTGCCACATCCTGCCAATATGTGCCTATGAAATAAGATAAGAACGGAAGCGCCGTCCATTGCGCTCTTGGTGTAGTGAGCGCTGCCAGTGTAGAGCTCTGTTCACAGGCTGCTGTTTACAGGCTGTACTACTGACTGCTTTGTTGAACACATGACTGCGTCTTGCTTACTGGTAAGCAAGGAGCAATATTTGTTGTTTTAGAGGCAAGTCATAGAGGCTAACCACTGCGCCTCCAAAAGGATAATGTTGCGTCGGGAAAGGTGCAGAAAAGGGCAGTCAACATGATCAGGGGGCTGGAAATACATTCGTATAAAGGTTGTCCCCCACACACATTTTAGTGCAGCCTTCATGTACACCAGGGGAAAGCAAGCAACCTGGTATCCTCCAGATGCTTTGGACTACATCTCCCACAATCCCTTGCCATTGGCCATGCTGGGCAGGGCTGATGGGAGTTGTCATCCAAAACATCTGGAGAACACAGGTTGCTTTTCCCTGGTGTACACTAAGTTCCACTGTAATAAGGACTATGAGTATTCAGGGGGCTTTTTTTTTTTTTTTAACTATGTAAAGATATTATTGACCCAAGAATGGAACATATTTTTGGTCTGATGTATATACTATAATTTCAGGCAAATGGTCTGATGGGTACTTCCACAAAAACTTGCTCTCGCTGAATGCTGCTGCCAGATCAACCGAGTTAGAACCCCTTTAAATGCTGCATGGGAGCTGCTTTTCTAAGAGCAGTTCCCACATGGCGAAGCTAATGGTACCCCAGCTGTGGGAGCCACTCAAGGAAAAGCAGCTGGCCACTGGTCAATTTTGACGTGCAGGAGCTCATCATGACTGCGTGTATGCCCATGCACACCCCAAAGAGCATACATAGCATAATATCCATTTTTTAAAGGATCAGCATCACTGCAACCCTATAGTTACCCAGCTGTAAGTTCCATTGAATGCATTTACTTCTCACTGCATAGGTTCAACTTGTAAAACATGCTGACCTTTTACAAAAGTTCTTCAGCCAGCTGAAATGCAACCTTTAGCATTTAATCAGAAATGCAAACTATTTTGCAAAGAAGTGTTATCAGTTGAAGGGCCGTAGTCCAGTGGTAGAGCACATCATGTAGAAGGACCCAGATTCAATCCTAGTATCTTCAGGGCGGGCTGGGAAAGACCCCTGTCTGCAACCCCAGAGAGCTGCTGCCAGTCAGTGTACTGAGCACTGCCAGCTCCAGGTTTCTGAGGGCCCTTGGGCAAGACACCTTCAGTGGGGGCCCCCTCCCACAGTGAATCTACCTTCTCACTGTCGTGGTCACCAGCTGCTATGGCTCCTCGTCCTCTTTTTCATCATTGCTACCACTTGCTTGCTTGACCTGTAAGGAGTCAGTGAGCAAGTAGGCCGTGGCATCTACAGCTCCTCACCACCACCACCATTGTCTGGGTCAGAGCGAGAGGCAAGCGTTGTGGTGAGAGTGTTGGACTGGGACTCAGGAGATCCGGGTTCTAGTCCCCGCTCAGCCATGAAACTCACTGGGTGACTTTGGGCCAGTCACTGACTCTCAGCCTAACCTACCTCACAGGGTTGTTGTGAGGATAAAATGGAGAGGAGGAGGACTATGTAAGCCACCTTGGGTTCCTTGCAGGAAAAAAGGCAGGGTATAAATATAATAAATAAATAAAAATAAATAATAAGCAGGTTGCAATGGTGAAGATGAGGAGCAACTCCAGGGGCTCTTGCCAGTGGGCCCTTGCTGGGATGTGGACCCTTGGCAGTTGCCTGACTATGCCTACCCTTGATGCTGGCCTGGTGGACCTGTGGTCTGATTTGTTATAAAGCAGATAATTCTTATGTTTCCTATTCTATTTCTAGTACCAAAAAAAAAAAAAAAACCTGATAAAATTAATTGGGAACCCTATTCCTCACCTTCTGACTTCCTATACGCTAAGCTGTCACAAACAATAGTAAAACTTGAAAGCCTTGTTATCACCCCATTCAACTTGCCAGAGCAAGGAGAGTTCATCAGTTACCCTGGTGTTCTGGAATCACTGCAGCTCTGAAAAAGTGCTGGAGCTTTGCTCCTCTACATCCTCTTTCTACTATACCACTCCACATGACTAGGGTAACATGTAAAGGGCCTGCTAATAATTTCATGGGGAAATAAGAAGAAAATGTGGATACACACAAGCTTTCCTCCTTCAAAAAGGGGAATACTTTTCAGGGTTATAAATAGTATTGAGGTTTTTTCTTATTAACACATCATGGGATGTTCATGAAGCACTGTCCTCAGACCAAAATCCTTCTCCAGATGAGTGGTTCTTTGTTCTGATCCATTGGTTCTCCTTCAGCAAGGAAGGGGCCAATGTTGTTGGCTGGATTTCTTGATTGTAGAGATTGCCAAAACTTTATGGATCTAATCCCAAGCTGGTAGCTCCTAGTCAGCCCTTCTGTCGCCTGGCTCCCTGCTCATTATCCATCTAAGTGCTGCTGCTTCATACTGGGCTTCTTTGTGGAGTCTAATAATCCATAACTGCTCTGATGCTGCCATCTTCTCCAATCTAGGGATGGGAGAAAAATTAGTTCAATTCACATTTTAATGCAAACTTAACCTAATTTTGCACTTTCGAACCAATATGCAAACCAAAACTCAGTTCTCCTTTGAAATTTCCACTTCTCTAAATTTTGCACTGGTGTTCTCTAATTAAAAAAAATGTTTACAGAAATGCATGTATTAGGGAAAGGTGCACACAGAAATGTATATAACATTCAAAAATGTATTAGGAAAATTGCTTGGAAAAAATGTATATATTAGGCAAAATGGCATATAAAAATGCATGTATTAGGAGAAACGCACATACATACAAATTTTCATGCAAATGACAAAAAAATAATAATCTCAAAGTTTAGGATGGACCGAAGTTAAGATTGGAAAAATTCTCAACGTTCAGAACAAATCGAACTTGCATTTGGAAAAATGAGAAACTTGAGAGAAAGTGAAATTGACAGATTTGTCTATCCCTACTCCAGTTGTGGTTGATGTTCAATGCTGTACTGTGGCTCCACTCACTCCCTCTTCCCACGTCCCACATTGCAATCAACCATTAATCTAGTCATGGAGGCTACATTCCTGGCCCCCTAAATTGTGCCTTCTCTACCCATGCACAGGAGTTTAAGTGCATGCAGTGGAAGTTTGTAATAAGAACCAGAAAATCCAAAGTAAAAGGTCATCATCATTTACTGGTACATTATTAAACTACAAGCTTGTCTTACAGTCATGCAACTAGTACCTACAGCCCTGAACATGATCAAAATAATACAATCATAGAATCATAGAAAAGTAGAGTTGGAAGGGGCCTACAAGGCCATCAAGTTCAACCCCCTGGTCAATGCAGGAATCCAGGTCAAAGCATCCCCGACAGATGGCTGTCCAGCTGCACCTTGAATGCCTCCAGATTGGGAGATCCTACCACCTCCCTAGGTAGTTGGTTCCATTGTCTTATTGCTCTGACAGTCAGGAATTTTTTCCTGATGTTTAGGTGGGATCTAGGTTCCTGTAACTTGAATATCAAATAGACAAGAATTACATAGTCATTTTTTATCATACCTTCTTTTGTTCGTTTTTGAGTAGTATTTGCAGAAGCCTTTTAAAGCCATCCATTTATGGCTTTGCAGTTAATATTCTGTTTTGAAGGAATGGTTTAGTCAGTGTCAGTTTTGTACTAATTTAAACTGAGACCCTGTCCAAACTTCCAAGAAAATATAGGATCATGCTGAATGATAGCACCTCTTGCCTCCTTTAAAATTTTCCATTGGAGTATTTTAGTCCCCTTTTAAAGAAAGGTTTTGCATTACAGAGAAAGAGGTGGCAAACAAGTTTTGCTGTTATATTTTGTCCTCCCTGCTATTTATTCATTCTGAAGAATGTTTGGCCTACTTTTCTATCAGCAGTGATCAAAGTGGCTTACACGTTGCAGTAAAACAATACAAAACAACGCTATAGAACCGCCTTTCCCAACCTTGTGCCCTCCAAATGGTTTGGATTACAACTCCCAGCATTCCTAACCATTAGCCATGCTGTCTGGGGCTGATGGGAGTTGAAGTCCAGAACATCTGGATGGCACCGGAATGGAGAAGGCCGCTATAAAACAACCAGATAAAGGAACAGTCTGCAAAACCTGCATCAGAAGCATCAAGATCATCCTTGACTCAGCCTCAAAGTGCCTGTTACAATAACTGAGCCTTGACTGCAATGCAGAAAGTAGCCAACAGTGGAGCCAGGAGGACCTGCACTGGAAAGTATTTTTCTGGTCACTACAGAAAACTGGTCATTATGTTTGTAGGGAAATGCATTAAATTTTCAGTGTGGATTTTCAGTGTAAATCTTAGTAGTATTTGAGAGTGTCCTCAATATTTGAATAGTGGTTTTACTGATGAATGGATCATCAGATGAGAGCTGTTAACACCTCTCAAGTTAAATCTATTTCCCATGTGAGTGACTGTAAGAGTACATGCATGTCTTGACTTTCCGTGACAGTGGCAATATTGTAATGCAGAAAGGAGAACACTCAAATGGGAATTCCACCTTGAACTATGGAATTGAACTTTTGTGTTTCTTTCCTGGTAGATGTCCGTAGAAGAACAATATATGAGTATCACAGAGTGGAGCTTCAGATGTCAAAAGTCACCAATCTGTCAGCTGTGGAGATGATTCCTCTACCCAGTAAGTAAAGCCCAACAAGTGCATGAAATGCAATGTTCTTGAAGACAGTCTGGTGGATTTTAAATCCTTTATAGATGTCTTCCCTTTTAGCACAAATTCTTCTTCCTGGTCTCTGTGCATCACACCTATGGCCTCTACACCTGTGCAGAGTCTCGGTTGGGAACTTTCTAAAGCTGAGGATTTTTTAGCAGGAGCCTTCCCCCACCATCCCAGTGTGCATGTCCGTAGCAGGTTCCTGCAGGTTCCCTCAGTTCTCTTTCAACCGCCATTGTGACAGCCTCATAGGGAACTTTCTCTGTTACTGCACGATTTCCTGAGGGAAACTAGAACTTGCTGAGGCAAATTCTTGTGTTTTTTTTCTTCTTTCTTTCTCTTGCTATGTGGTGCCCTTCAGATGTTTTAGACTACAACTACCATCAGCCCCAACCAGCATAGCCAATGGTGAGAGATTATGGGATTTGTAGTCCAAAACATCTCAAGGACACCATGTTGGGGAAGATTGCTGTATACTATCTCTATAGATAGATAAATCTCTCTCTCTCTCTCTCTCTCTCTCTCTCTCTCTCTCTTTGCTTTTTTCCTGACATGATATGGTACGTTTAGTTACTAGATAAATAAAGTGCAGTGTTAAATCAGATAAACACCAGTTCAAATTTAATAGGGATAAATGCCAAGTTCTGCACCTAGGAAAAAGAAACCAAATGCACAGTTACAAGATGGGAGATACTGGGCTCAACAATTCTGCAAACAAGAAGGATCTTGGGATTGTTGTAGATCACAAGCTGAATATGAGCCAGCAATGTGATGTGGCTGCAAAAAAGCCAAATGCTATTTTGGGCTGCATTAAGAGAAGTATAGCTTCCAAATCACATGAAGTACTAGTTCCCCTCTACTCAGCACTGGTTAGGCCTCATCTTGAGTACTGCATACGGTTCTGTACTGCATACAGTTCTGAGCACCACACTTTAAGAAGGATGCACACAAACTGGAAAAGGTTCAGGGGAGGGCAACAAAGATGATAAGGGGACTGAAAACAAAGCCTTATGAGGAGAGACTGAAGGAACTGGGCATGTTTAGCCTTCAGAAGAGAAGACTGAAGGGAGATATGATAGCACTCTTCAAGTACTTGAAAGGTTGTCACACAGAGGAGGGCCAGGATCTCTTCTTGACCATCCCAGAGTGCAGGACACGGAATAATGGGCTCAAGTTACAGGAAGCCGGTTGAACATCAGAAAAAACTTCCTGGCTGCTAGAGCAATATGACAATGGACCCAATTACCTAGGGAGGTAGTGAGCTGTCCCACACTGGAGGCATTCAAGATGTGTCTGGACAGCCATCTGTCAGGCATGCTTTAACTTGGATTCCTGCATTGAGCAGGGCGTTGGACTCTACTGTTCTGTGATTCTATGAAATTCCTACTCAACCCTGAAGGTCGCTGGGTGACCCTGGGTCACCTTTACCTACTTCAAAAGGTTGCTGTGCGGTGAGATAACCATATTACTATCTTTCTGCTCTTTGGAGAAAGGGCACAATAGAAATGGGATAAAGAGTTTAAATATTGCACAATTCCCTGGTCCCAGGAATGGTCTGAAGCCACTTGAAGCAGCTACCATGGTGAAGCTAAGCAGGTCTGGGTCTGGTCAGTGCTTGGAGGGGAGACTGCCTGGGAACCACATGTAGCCACCTTGAGTTCCATGATGGAAGAAAGGTGGGATATAAATGTAATAAATAAATAAATTCCAGCTACTGCAGAATCCCAGTGTCATGGCCACACCCATCGAGTCAAACATTGACTCAAAGAATCAGTAGACATGACAGGACACCCACAACACAAATATTATTTCCCCCTCTCTCACTGCACCAAAAAAAAAACCCCATTCATTATTACCCATCGGAATTACTGGTGTGTGTGTGTGTGTGTGTGTGTGTGAAAGCACATAGCTGTTTGGGTGCATTATCAGTTGGGGGGGTTAAAATGGCCATTGACTAGAGAGCAGGAAGACACATGAATGTGCAGGAAAATGCTTGATGAACACCAGTGAGACATCGAGGCGCGCAACCAGTACAAAAGAAAATCTGAAGAGCTACAAAACAGGGTCACTGGTGCAGTCATACCTAAGTGGATTATCTATTAGTCTCTGAAGAATAGCCAGTGCCTACATTGTCTGGTGATTGTATATTTGCACAGTACTGAGCAATCATATAGGTGCTTAATAAATATTATCCCTTAAGGATGTCTCATGGAATGGCAAGCTTACTTTGCTTGTTTGTTCTCCAAAAGAAATAGCGGCAGGCGCTTACTTTGCAGGTCATCCACCTCCCTTTTTGTCCAAGGTAAATCTACACACACTGTAGATTTACAGGACACACACACACACACATATATATATATATATATATATATATATTTAAAGCCCTGGAATGTAAATTGCCAGACAAACCCTCACGAGAAACTGGAGTCAGCTACCATCCTCCTCTTAATCCAATTATAGCTCTTACACAGTTTCCTACCCCAGCTTATTATGTCCATATGACAAAAACATTAGCTATATGCTGTGAAATGTAAGAACCCAAAAGGAAATAGACATAAAGAAATAATTGAATGCTTTCATGGCAAAAGGCGAATTTAGGCGCTGTATGAGAAATGAAGATTTCTGGAAATGGCATTACATTTACAAATGGGATTAAAATTGAATCCAAAAGATCAATCTTTAATATGTGCGCATATTTCCATAGAGTGTGCTAGTAGCCTGTTGTCAATGCTGGATAACTGTAGCCCACCAATTCTCCAATTATTTTGCGGAGCATAAATTCTTGGTGTCCTGAGAAAACTATTGATTATAGTAAGTGTTTTTAAGGTGAGCCATTTATTTGTATGTGGTGTTTTGTTTTTGTTTTTTCACAGCCTGCCTCCAGTTTAACAGCTGTGGCCCATGTGTCATGGCTCAGATTGGTTTCAACTGCAGCTGGTGCAATAAACTCCAAAGGTAAGGAAACCAGTTAAATGTTGCCCTTTCGTGTACAGTGGCCCTGATAATTAACGCATCTTCCAATATAATGCATAGGGGGTCATTTTAATTGGGCTGATATATGTCCTGGTGACAACCAAAGTGATGCTTTTGACCTTTGAATCTGGAATATATGGAGTAATAAGGTTCCTTTCCCAGAGTCTCAGAAGGACTTAATTGTCAGCCAGACATCAGCAGAACAATCAGAAAGAAGGGCTCATCACCATACTCCATACTTGTAGGGAGTGCCCTAGAATTAAAGCATATTGGAGAGAGTTATTAAATATTATTAAAAGTATGGCAGGCTATTGATTAGGGGAGGAACCAACAGTTGTTTTGCAGGGTGATAATCAAAAGTATATGGCAAAGAGGCTTACACTGCAAGCTTGGAAGGATGAACGCCCACCATCTCTCATTCAGTGGTCTGAAGATCGTACTGCTTTCTCCATATTTGAACATATAACCTACTGGGCGCGTTCACATGTCATGCTAAGCCACCCTGTGAATAAGCCAATGTGGGTTGGTTGTTCGCTCAGGAACGGTGCAGGGCTGTTTGGCGCCCTAGGCCAAATATATTTAGCGCCCCCCCCTCGTGCCGTGGGGGGGGCTCCGGAGCAAAGCAGCCCTGCTCTGCAACCCCCCCCGCGCCGCCGCCGCCGCCACCACCACCTACCTTCCCCCCGCCCCCGCTGCTGGCTGCTGCTGCTGCTGCTGCCGCCTCCTCCGACGCGATGGGACCCCCGCGCTTTACGACGGGAAGGTAGGTAGGTGGTTGGCGGGCGGGCGCACGGGCGGGCGCGCGGGGGGGAGGTGCAGCGGCGGCGGCAGCAGCCGGCAAGCGGGCGGGGGCGCGGCGGAGGCGAGGAAGGGGCGCAGAAACTCTGCGTCCTCTTTCGCCACGCGCCCTAGGCAGCCGCCTGGGTCTGCCTAGCGGTAGCGCCGGCCCTGTGTTCGCTGAACAACCCACGGCACGCTCAACACACAGTCGGGCTTACCATGGGTTGTTCTCCCCCTCCCACTCCCTACTCCACTTGGCTGCTCCCTTTGACAGCGCTGAAACAGACAAGGAAATTGACCAGTCAAGACTACACATACCGGACACCGTAAGGGTGCGCTTGCAAAAGACCAACAACAACAACAACAATAATAATAATAATTTAAAAAAATTATGAACACAGTTGCACAATTTTCTGGGACTGAAAAAAACGGTGGTGAACCAGCGATGGTTGCTCCAAAGTGCCACTTGGGCATTGGTAGAAGGGCAGTCACTAGCTGCAGCGTGGGCGAGATTGCGAAGAGCCGCTCTTGCCATGCGGCTCACTAGCTGTTCCTGCAACCCACAATGAAATTGCTCTCCCGGGTTCAGATGACACAACAACCCATCGTGGTACAAAATTCTGTTTTAAATGTTGTATATTGGAATTTAATGCTGTTTTTTATTGTATTTGTGCTTTGTGTTTTTCATGAATTGTTGTGAACTGCCCAGAGAGCTTCGGCTATTGGGCGGTATGGAAATGGATTGGAATGAATGAATGAATAAATAAATAAATAGAACAAGCCACGGATTCTCAGGGTGGCTTGTTCCCGAAAAATAAGCCACCTGCAGGAAGCAGTCTGGCTTTGGACAACACAACAACCCACTGTGGCTAGTTACCCATGATGGGTTGTTGTGTCATGCCAACCAGGTCACTGTCTTCAATCTCATTTGGATACCTATTCCGATATATGGACTGCTTATATTAATTTAATGCACATATTTAAGATATGAGTGTTGATTTTTTTAATGTTATTGTGATCTGATGTGTTTTGTTATTTCTTTTCTTTGTTATATTTGCAAATTAAAAATCAATGATAACGTATATGATAAAAGAACAGCATGTCTTTACATGGTATCTGCTAATAGATGAAAAGACAAATCAGGTTGAATTGTGGGAACATCAGCCTCCCAATAGTGCTGCATGGCTAAAAACAAAACCATGGGACTAGAATGCAAAGGAGAAGGTTGCTTGCTTTGTTAAGTTAAGGGAGAGATGATTTTACTCCAATAATGTTATGATAACATGGTGGCCTTTTATCAGGTTTTAGAAAAATCATGCAGAAGGTTATGGTTTTATACATATTGGTGCAGATCTGGATAATTTTGGTTTAAATTGATTTAGTTCTGCTTTACTCCTATGTATGTACTATTATATTTGCATCTCACCTTCCTTCCATGGAAACTTGAGAGCCAGTGTGGCATAGTGGTTAGAGTGCTGGACTGGGACTTGGGAGATCCAGGTTCTAGTCCCCACTTGGCCATGAGGCTCACTGGGTGACTTTGGCCCAGTCACTGACTCTCAGCCTACCCTACCTCACAGGGTTGTTGTAAGGACAAAATGGAGAGGAGGAGAAGGATTATGTAAGCTGCCTTGGGTTCCTTGCAGGTAAAAAGGTAGGATATAAATATAATAAATAGATAAAATAAGATCAACATCCATAGGGTTCCTAGGCAATCCCCTATCTGTGCATTGACCAGACCCAGAGCTTCTGAGCCTATGCCTTAAAACCATGAGACTACTTGAATGTGTATATTTAAATTCCTGCATACTAAGACTGTGAGCATACTGCTGATCCAGAGAGAGAGAGAGAGAGAGAGAGAGACTGGAGCAACCTTGAAGGTCCTTGAACTTCTCTTAATATCTAGGGACCTTCCAGATGACTCATATTACCGCTCAAGATATGTGAAGTTGTTATTGCAGGAGATTCAAAATCTATATCATACATCAGCCTTCCCCAGCCGGTCATGCTGTGTGGAATGTGGCTGCACGAGGTCCTCAGTCACCTGTTAGATGGGCAGTGGTGCTGAGCATCACAACTCTTCTCTCCCCCCAGCCCCGGTCGCAGTGCCCATACCACTTTGTGACATCCCTCCTCCCTCTTTGTACCACCAAAGCACTAGACTTTACCTAATCCTTTATAGAGTCCCAAATGCCAACATGGCTACACCTTCCCTTTCTACTAACACCGCAGAAATACCCGCCATTTTATGGGGGGGGAGGAGGAATGATTGGTTTTTATATTTGAAATTTAGAGCTGCTTCACTCTGTTTATTATGCTTTATACCCTGCACTTTCTCCAGGGATCTAGAATGGCTTACCTGTGGTTCCCTACTTCCCATGTGGTCTCCTGTCCAACTAGATCTCCTGAAGGTATTCTATGCCTTCAGACTATTTTCTTTTTAAAGATCTCCAACACAAGAGCCCTTATTTCCACCTTTAATTAAGTTTTTTTTAAAGCATCAGAAAGGCTAAGCCAGCCTTCCCCAACCTGGTGCCCTCCCCATGTTTTGGACTACAAGTCCCATCATCCCTCACCATTGGCCATGCTGTCTGGAGCTAATGGGATTTTTAGTCCAAAACATCTGACTGGCACCAAACCATCCCAAAGGAAAGCATTGTATGGGGGCAATATATTGTACCACTCTTACCTTATTGCAGGCAACGTGATGTCCACAGATACCAGTGTGCCCCCAGACTCCTCTCTTTGCACTGACCAAGGTGCCCTCGCCTCCCACTTTTTTTTAATTAATACCTTTTCTTACTGGCAGCCTGGACTGCTGAGAAATAGGTTTCTCTTGGTGCTGAAAACTGTGGTTTCAATGGAGTTGTTTAGTGTGTTGGGGCTTAGACCCCACGTCTGCCTTGTACTCAGTCTTTTGAGCAGGTTACTTCTCTGTTGTTACTAGGCATGCTTCTCATGGCAGCCATTTTGTGGTGGTGCCCGAGACACTTCCTCAAATTGACAAATGTGTCTGGATAGACCCACAGGGAACAATTTGCTGTTGGTTTCAGTGTGGCTGCTGCAGGAACAACTTGAGAGTCACAAAATTGCTGGAGTGTAAAGAACACAATAATTCTGCAGTCTTAGCTTTTCTAAAAACTTTCCCAGCTACTGACCTTGTTAGCTTGAATGAATTCAACAGCAACTATGTTATGCAATCCAGGCTGTATTATTGTTTTGTTCTTGTTTTAGATTTTGTGGGACTGTTGGCCCTAGAAATTAGATTCAGAAATGCTACTTGTTAATGACAAGAGCATGAACCAAGGGGGAGGCAAGGCTCTTAGCCTTTCCAGTGATCTAATGAGGATGCAGGAGGGGAAATTAACAGAGAACAAAGGAGCCTTTGCCATTAAACAGTTGTGTATGCTTGCCATTAAACAGTTGTATATGCCTATTGCATTCTGAGAGTCTCCTCTTGGGATGGGTTGTTGCCCAGTTAGGTGGGTTTTTCCCTCCCAAAATTAGCTTTATCAATTAATTTTGTCAGGAATATTTGACAAGATCTTGTACCTAAATAGAATCATAGAATCATAGAAAAGTAGAGTTGGAAGGGGCCTACAAGGCCATCGAGTCCAACCCCCTGCTCAATGCAGGAATTTAGGTCAAAGCATCTCTGACAGATGTCTGTCCAGCTGCACCTTGAATGCCTCCAGAGTGGGAGAGCCCACGACCTCCCTAGGTAGTTGATTCCATTGTCTTATTGCTCTGACAGTCAGGAAATTTTTCCTGATGTTTAGGTGGAATCTAGGTTCCTGTAACTTGAGCCCATTATTCCGTGTCCTGCAAACTGGGATGATCGAGAAGAGATCTTTGCCCTCCTCTGTGTGACATCCCTTCAAATACTGGAAGAGTGCGATCATATCTCCCCTCAGTCTCCTCTTCTGAAGGCTAAACATGCCCAGTTCTTTCAGTCTCTCCTCATAGGGCCTTCTTTCCAGTCCCTTTATCATCGTTGCCCTCCTCTGAACCCTCTCCAGTAAAGTGAGGTGCCCTGGACGCAGGTGAACTGGACGCAGTACTCAAGATGAGGCCTAACCAGAGCCGAGTAAAGGGGAATTATCACTTCCCGTGATTTGGAAGCTATACTTCTATTAATACAGCCCAAAATTGCATTTGCCTTCTTTGCAGCCACATTGCATTGCTGGCTCATATTCAGTTTGTGATCTACCACAATTCCAAGATCCTTCTCACTTGTAGTATTGTTGAGCCAAGTGTCCCCCATTCTGTAACTCTGCATTTGGTTTCCTCTCCCTAGGTGCAGCACTTGGCATTTATCCCTATTAAATTTCATTCTGTTGTTTTCGGCCCAGCGCTCCAGCCTATCGAGGTCACTTTGAATTTTGTTTCTGTCTTCCAGAGTATTAGCTGTTCCACCCTGCAAATGTTCCACCATTTGCAGATGACACCCAACTTTGTGTCATCTGGAAATTTGATAAGCATTCCCTGTACCTCCTGATCCAAGTCATTAATAAAAATGTTGAAGAGCACCGGGCCCAGGACCGAGCCCTGTGGTACCCCGCTCGTTACCTCTCCCCAGTTTGAGAAGGAACCATTGATAAGCACTCTTTGAGTCCGATTCTGTAGCCAATTGTGGATCCACCTGATAGTTGTTCCATCTAGCCCACTCTTAGCTAGCTTACTAATCAGGATATCATGAGGCACTTTGTCGAAAGCTTTGCTGAAGTCCAGATATATAGTGTCCACAGCATTCCCACAGTCCACAAGGGAGGTTACCCGATCAAAAAATGAGATCAGATTAGTCTGACAGGATTTGTTCTTGACAAATCCATGCTGGCTTCTAGTAATCACTGCATTGTTTTCAAGGTGCTTGCAGACTGACTTCTTTATAATCTGCTCCAAAATCTTCCCGGGGATTGATGTCAGACTGACTGGCCTATAGTTCCCAGGTTCCTCCTTCTTGCCCTTTTTGAAGATGGGAACAACATTTGCCCTCCTCCAGTCGTCTGGCACTTCACCTGTCCTCCATGATTTCTCAAAGTTAATAGACAGTGGTTCTGAGAGTTCTTCTGCCAGTTCCTTTATTACTCTAGGATGCAGCTCATCAGGCCCTGGAGATTTAAACTCGTTCAGAGTAATCAGGTGCTCCTTGACCATTTGCCTATCAATCTCAAGCTGCAATCCTGCCCCTTCAGTCTGCACTTCAGGTTTGCCAGGGGGGTCATAGACCCTCTTTTGGGAGAAGACCGAGGTGAAGTAGGAATTGAACACTTCTGCCTTTTCTTTGTCTTCTGTTATCAATTTGCCATCCTCATTGCGTAGTTGAACCACCAGTTCTTTCTTCTGTCTATCTAAAATCCCTTCATAGTACAAGAATATGACATAGAGACTAAAACACAGAGCTAAACGAAGGAAAGAACATGAAAAAGCTGCCCTGTACTGGGTTTCCTCCTACCCCTTTGAAATGCATCGTACAATTTACCATGCTCTGACAGCGTTACAGTGTACGCTTCCCCATAATCCAAAGTGTCAGGTTCACGTTGTGTGTTATAATGCTTCCTTGCAAGCCCAGCTCTGGTTATCAAAATCTGAGCTGATGTGCTTTCAGTTAGGCTCTGTGCATGCCAGGATTTTGTCAGGTACTCTATCCCTCTTTGTTAATGTTGCAACAATCTGTCCCAGAGTAGACTCTTCCTTCAGCGAACTCAAGCGCACACTTCCATTCTTTCCAGCACAATTCTCAATGTATCCACCCTCCCAGTGGAGGCTGGTGGCTCCTATGTCAGTGGGGTGGTGTATCCACTCCATGTTTTAGTCTGAACTTTTAAGGACCAAAATAGGTTCAACACCATGGATAGCGCCTTTAAAGTTCAGACTGAAACCTGGATGGATACAACGCCCCACTGACATTGGAGCCACCAGCCTCAGCTACACTGTTGCCCAAGAGTATGGGTGTCTTTAGGGGATCTGTGATGGTTTATGAGAAGAACCATGTTTTCCTCAGGACAGATCAAGGAAGGGACAATGGCTTGGATCCAGAGTTTCTGCAAGCACAGAATAGTCCCGCTGCAGGATGGGGAAGGGAGGTGATATTAGCTGATTCCTCCCTCCCCCTGCAGTCCCCTGTGCCTCCTGAAAATCTGCTTCAGAGAATTGGGGGGCCCCTCCAGACCAGCATGGGGAGGTCGTATGGAGACTGCAGGGGGGGAATTGGTGAAAATCACCTTCCCCCCAGCAGGAGCCTCCATTGAATCACAGCCACCCCCTCTCTCTTCTGTTGGTGGAATGGCAACTCTGGATCCAACCCAGTGACTTGGAGGTAAGTATGCAGATAAGTCTTCATGCTCTTTTATGCTTACAGAAGGTAGAGGGTAAGTCTTCCTTTTGAACATCTTCGGCCTTTGCTTTTCTTCCCGCTGTTGCCAAGGTCAGGTTATATAACCTCTTGGGGAGCCCAAGATGGCTGACTTGAAAGGCAGCCCTAGCTCACTTGTTCGCTGACTTTCTCCCTCCTTTCTTCTCCAGCAGCTTTTTGAACCCCAGACTTTGCTTTCTCCCATAATAGCCAATCGGGTGGGGACAGATCTCAAACAGCCTCACTGAATTCAGAGAAGAGTGGGTCTTCAGCCATAGGGACCCCTGGTCTAAGCTTGGGCTTGGGTTTCTCTCCTAATTTTCAATAACCGACAGTTGAACTGTACTGAGGTTCGCAGGATCAACTGGAAATAGCCTGTTGGGTGGCTACTAAGAAGAGGACCTTTTCTATTGTGGCACCCCGCTTGTAGAATGAGCTTCCCAGAGAGGCTCATAGAAGAGAAGGCCATTGGTGGCTACTAGTCCTGATTGGCTATGTGCTTCCTCCAGTATCAGAGGCAGTATGCCTACATACACCATTTGCTGGGGAACATGGGCAGGAGAGTGCTGTTGCACTCATGTCCTGCTTGTGGGATCCCGTGGGCAGCTGGTTGGCCACTGTGTGAACAGAATGCTGGACTAGATGGACCCTTGGTCTGATCCAGCATGGTTCTCCTTCTGTTCACCTGGCACCTGCATTGTGGTCTTTTCAGTGCCAAATGAAAACCTTCTTATTTTCCCACGCATTTTTAGTCTTTCAGTTTCTGTTCCTCAAAATCTGTTACTGTATTTTATGTCTTTGCACTGCTGCTAGGTTTTATTTGGTTTTTATCTTTAGTTTGTACAGTAGTTTTAAACTTCCAAACTTTTATATTGTATTTTATCATGTTGTATTTTATGATTTTAATTGTTGTGAACTGCCCAGAGAGCTTTGGCTATTGGGTGGTATAGAAATGTAATAATAAATAAGCAAAATTTGTTACACCAGCAGTACATGCTACACCCGTGAAGCCCGCACCCCGCAAAATATAATGTTCAAGCAGCTAGTCCTTCTTATGGCAAGCAGACGCAAGTGTAGCTCCCTTCCCTTTTTTCTGGCATGATCTCTAAAACACTCATTCTGCCTGTCCCTTTCCTGAGAGCAACAGTGAGGTAGAGTATATAAAAAAAAACACATCAGAAAGAAGGAAGTGAGTGATGTCAGTGGTGGAACACTCTGTTGTATCCAGGCAGCCTGCTTATCTTCAGAAAGAGTGCAGTGCTTTGATACAGGGTAGTTGGCCACTGGAGGGAAGAATGCCTGGAGGCTGACAATTTAAGGGGACCAGTGCAGGGAGCCCCAAAAATCCTAGATCCCAGCCTCCCCCTCACCACACACACACACACACACACACACACACACACACTTAAATGCATTATGCAACATGCTCCATCTTTGGTCTGGTGATTAGCAATTCTGATTTGACCTGAAAACTAATCAGAGGGAATTCCCCAGAAGCCTGTCCTGATGATGCTGTTGCTTGCTACTACCACAATCGTCCAATAAAATGAAGAAGTTGAATTGGTGGTGCTGTCTGTGTTATTTCTACTTTGAGGGTGGCGTTACTTTTTATAAGCATACACAAATAGTTAGCAAAGTCCACCACATTATTTCCTATGTTTTCAATACATGCTGTGTGTTTTAAAATTTAAATTATCACCTTCGGTAAAGTACATCATTGTCCCATTGCTTGTGATAGAGGAAAGTACACCAGGGTGGGCTGACTGAATGGCCTTGTCACAAATTACTGTGGTAAGGACTGAAATGCCTCTAAATTGATTGATGCTGTTTCATTGCATTTGTGCATTTTATTCCTCATTCATGGTATTACTGCTTTTATGAACTGCAATTTCAGTAAAATAATATGGTCTTGGATTTTGGGCTCCTGTTGTGGAAAAATTATACCTTTTACATCAAAATAAAATGTGTATCTGGAAACCAAAGAAGAATTTCCAACATCACAAATTAGTGCTCAGCACCAATCCAACCCAAGGGGTGTCTGGTGGCAATTTGTGATGTTGCCTTGCTTTAAGAAAAAATAGCATGCCTGCCCAATCAAGTAAAGACCTGAGCTTGATTCATGCTGAGAATGAAGCAAGCAAGTTATTATAGCTCAATAACATAAGATGAGATTGCTGTAAGGCAACATACAAATCTAGAAATGTAACAAATTGTAATGCATGGTTATCCGTTCTGGCATGGCAGCTCTTCATTTCATTCCATTTATTACATTTCGATACTGCCCAATAGCCGAAGCTCTCTGAGCAGTTTACACAGATTTAAAAACCTTAAAACTACATTATACATAGGATAAAAACCATTTAAATACAAACATATAAACAGACAGCACACATACAGACACACATATATCTAGGCAATTTTAAACAATCAACAATAAGAAAAATCCAACACTTGATTAAAAACCTCATCATATGCTGCCACATGCCTGTGAAAAGAGGAAGGTCTTAACCTGGCACCAAAAAGATAACAATGTTGGCTCCAGGTAGGCTTTCTTGGGGAGATTGTTCCATAATCGGGGACCCACCACCAAGAAGGCCCTTTCCTTGGTTGCCACCTTCCCAGCTTCCCTAGAAGGAGGCACCTAAAGGAGAGTCTTAGTGTATGGATAGGTTCATGCCAGAAGAGGTGCTCCATCAGGTATTGCATTCCTGAGCTATGTAAGGCTTTATAGGTCAAAACCAGCACCTTGAATTGGGCTCAGAAACATACAGGCAGCCAGTGCAAGCAGATGAGAATCAGTGTTATATGTTTGGACCTTCTTGTCCATCATCAATCTGGCCACAGCATTTTGCATGAGCTGCAGCTTCTGAACTGTCTTTAAAGGCAGCCCCATGTAGAACGCATTGCAGTAATCCAACTTGGAGATACCAGAGCATAGACAACTGAAGCCAGTTATCCCTGCCAAGATAAGGGTGTAGCTGGGGTCCCAACCGAAGTTGGTAGAAGGCATTCTGTGCCACTGAAGCCACCTGAGCCTCAAGTGACACAGATGGCTCCAGGAGAACCTCCAAGCTATGAACCTGCTCCTTCAGGGGGAGTGCAACCCCATCCAGAACAGGGTGAGCACCTGGTCAGAAGACCCACCCACTAACAGCACCTCAGTCTTTTCTGGATTGCGTTTCAGTTTAGAAGTCCTCATCCAGTCCATTGTCGCAGCCAGGCACTGATCTAGCACATCCATAGCCTCACCTGATGAAGATGAAAAGGAGAAATAGAACATGTCATCAGCATACTGACTACAGCGCACTCCAAAACTCTGGATGACCCCACTCAGAGGTTTCATGTAGATGTTGAATAGCATGGAGGATAAGACCAACCCCATCAGAACCCCATACTGGAGAATCCACGGGGCTGAGCAATATTCCTCAAGCACCACCTTCTGGAGCAGACCATCCAAGTAAGAGCAAAACCATTGCAATGCAATACCTCCTACTCCCAATTCAGACAATTGTCCCAGAAGGATACCATGGCCACTGGTATCAAAAGCCACCAAAAGATCAAGAATCGGCAAAGTCACATTCCCCCTGTCTCTCTCCCAACGTAGGTCATCATATAGGACAACCAAGGTTGTTTTCATGCCAAAATCCAGCCTGAACCCCGACTGAAATGTATCCAGATAATCAGTCTCATCCAAGAGCTGTCTGGAGCTGGTTGGCAACCACCCACTCAAGGGCCTTGCCCAGCTCTGCATCTCTATCCCTTTGTGCATATGGATCATCTCCCCACATTGAAATGAACTGAGCTTTCCACTGCTGTCCTTGTGGTGTTGTACACTGTATAACATTGTTAGAACAAAACTCTCAGGAGAAAACATTAAGGAGGGCATGAGAGAAGGACATCCTTGGGAGTTGGAACTTTCTAGCCTCCCAGATCTCAGAATTCAGTGACATGGTTCAGAAAGTAGGGCAGAGCGACTACCTTCCCTTGCCACTTCTGGGACTGGGAATTCTTTAGAAGGTGAGTAAAAAATTCCTTTTCACCCAAGGTGCCAGAGGACAGAGTCATCACATCTCTGATGTGCAAAAAGGAGTATGAATGGTGGCTGGCTTTGGGGAAGGAGATAGACAGCCATCTTGGTATTTGTCTTGTGCATCATGAGCATACCTTCCCCAACTGTGAGGTGACGCTGATGTAGGGCATTCTGCTGCTGCTGCTGCTGTTTTTCCTGTAAAGATTTTTTCTTCCTCAAGGCTCCTTGGGACTACAGAAAGGGCAAGAGAATAAGAATGGTTGGGGAAACAGAGTGTAGTTCCTTTGTCATCATTTTTTTTTTTTAAGTTCAGCTATGAGTTCCAACAGAACACAGTTTTTTTGCTAGCCAGTTTGGGAGCTGCGTAGTCCTTCCTCTTGGTATCCTAGCAACTTACAGTGCAGTCCCTATACATGTCTACTCAGAAGTAAGCCCCATTGAGTTCAATAGGACTTACTCCCAGGAAAGTTTGTATGTGATTGCAGCTTTAAATTAACCCTGTTAACCAAGAGGAGGTATTGTTCCAGATTGACGACTGGCACTTTGGGAGAAATGGTCTAACTCTAAAACTTGCCTAACTCTAAAACTTGTGTAAAATTCTCAAACTCTATTGGACCTCTCAAAAATAGGAGGAGGAAATGTGGTCTCTCTAACAGGCTCTATGCAGAGAAAGGCCTACTAGAGTTAGTTTACAGTGCAGAAATATGGGGTTCACCTGTATCAAACAGATGGAAGTTCTCTGTGTTACATTAGGTACTCGGACAGCTCAGGTTAGAGTAGAATGTCGGTTAATGCCAATTGCAATGTGTATTTACGTATCTGTCATCATATATCAATTTAAATGAGAACAGATGGATGCTAGTAGATTACCAAAGAAATGCTACTTACAACAGGAAAAATACAGTGATGGAAATAGCCAACTGTCTACGTATAACCATAAACTACAGCTTTTGGGACTAGACATTCAAAACCTAAAAAAGATGCATCTAAAATGTGCACAGGAAACCATTAAAAATAAATTAAGGGATTATTTTATTCATCAGGATATGGAACAGATCCAGACCTCAGCCTTATTTTCAGCATGTTAAAGAGGTACACTTTGGGGAACGTTATTTCCATGATTCAACCTTTGGCTTTTCTGCAAAGAGCCTTCATAGCATGCACTTTGGAGACCAGATATCACCAGTCTTGAACCAATTGCACTGACTTCCAATTTGTTTCTGAGCCCAATTCAGGTTGCTCATTTTTACCTATAAAGCTTGGGGCCACAATATATGAATGACTGCCTCCTCCCATATGAGCCTGCCTGTAATCTGCGACCTGCACCAGGGGCCCTGTTGTATGTCCCACCACCAAGCAAGGCTAGGTTAATGGGTACACAAGACAAGGCCTTTTCTGTAGCAGCACCCCCACTGTGGAACTTCCTCCCGAGGTAGGTCTGGTTGGCTCCATCTCTACTGAGTTTTAGATGGGAAGTAAAAAAAATGTTTCTGCTTTCATTCTGTTGTGATTTGTTTAATATATTGTTCTTTTAAGTTGTAGATTGCTTTGAGGGCCCTGGTGGGCAGAAAAGTGACTTATAAAAACTTCTAATAAATAATACTTAATAAAGTTTCAGATAATGCTGATTCTGTACCTTTTTAAATTTATTTTTAATTATAAGTTTCAACAAAACAAAACCATAAAAAGGAAAAATAGAAAAATATAACTACATAGTTTATAATAAATTATACATAAGCTTCAACAAAGACCAAATATCTTTGTATATATCCATTTGAGAGTGGCGTCTATATGCAATCCGTTCAAATGCTGAGACCGCTGTTAGGTCCTCAATCCATTGCATTATTGGAGGTAAGCATTTATTTATTTATTTATTTATTATATTTATGCCCCGCCTTTTTTCCTGCAAGGAACCCAAGGCGGCTTACATAATCATCATCATCCTCTCCATTTTATCCTCACAACAACCCTGTGAGGTAGGTTAGGCTGAGAGTCAGTGACTGGCCCAAAGCCACTTCCAATGCTTGTGTGAAGGAAGGTTCAAAGGAGCTGCATGCAAGGACAAAAGGTTCATTCATATATTAAAACTCCTACCATATTAAAAGTTGGAGGAACCATAAGTTCAGTACTAGAGTACATGCTTTTTCATGCAGAAGTTCCCAGGTTCAATCCCTGGCATCTTCAGGTAGAACTGGGAAAGATTCTTGTCTGAAATCCTGGAGATCTGCTGGCAGTCAGCATCAACAATATTGGGCTATATGGACCAATGGTCTAACTCAGTATAAAGCAGCTGCCTAAGTTCCTATGATTTTCTATTGCCCTTGTACTGTATTTGGTAAGTGTCTTTTTAGGTTTGCTAATAAAACTGTTGTATGTGAGAATTGGTAGCAGTTTAACTTGTTGCTAATGGTTCATAGTGATTTGTGTTTTGCCATTTTGGTCCTCATTATATCTGCTTAGTACAATTCAGAATTATTCTGAAACTAGATATCTCTTCACACACTTGTAATTGCAATTGGAAATGAATTTGTTAGTATTATTTTATTAGACCTAACCAAGCATTTCTACAAAAGAGATATGCCATCACACTGTATCCATAACAGCAAAAGCTTTTTCAGGATAGGCTTGATTAAAGGGCATGCACTGTCTCCACAGCTTGCTCATGCTAATGAAATAATTAGTTCTCTTGAAAATAAAGTTAATTGCCCAAGAAAGAAATTAAGTTGAAGTTTATAAACAGACAGAAACGTAATGCAGAATTCAGTGTATGTGGTGGTAGCTCAGGTGAGATTTTGTGAAGTTACTCTGGTGAGTAAACAAGGTTTATTCCGACATAAAAATGTAGGAGCATATAAATATTTTTCTAATATGTAGAGAATATATGAAGTCACCTATTCTTTGAAAATGCAATCTTGACATTAACATGACAGTGGAGCTAATTTAGATGTGGACCGAAGAGATCTGTCAGTCATATTTTTCTGAGTTGCACATTACATTATAGGCATGGTAGGTGCAAGGTTTCACATAGTACGCGAATATGAAAGCTTGCATATTACCAATGGAAAGAGCAAGTCAAATAAATTGTCTGATCTTTCCCAGCTTCGGTAGGGGAGGGAGGGGATAGATCATTCAAACTGTTTACATCTAGGGATGTGCCATACATTTCATTGTTGGAGCATACCCACACCTTATTGATGTTCACACTTAGAACCTGTAAAAATGAGAGGGGGGGGAGGGAGAAGGAAGTGGTTCTAAGGCAAGGGTCCCCAATCTTCTTGGGTGTATGGGCACATTTGGAATTTGGATAGAGTGTTGTGGGAGCTCTCACAAAATGGCTGCCATGGTAGGCATGGCCAATAACAAAACACCCATTTCCCAGAGGCTAAAAGAAAAGTAATCTACCAAAGAACCTAAGTAGAAGGCAGAGGTGGGGTCTGAGCTCCAAAACTCAAAATCACTCTTAATTGGAACCACAGTTTTTTCCTACAACACCCATTTCATAGAAAGCAGATTGATAGGGCCAAGAATGGCACATGGGGCCCAGACAGCACGGGCACAAGCTCTCCTGCTGCCTGAGGTGGGAGAGCAGACACATGCCAACAGCCCCTTATCACACAGCCCATCATTGCCACCATGACGTTCCCACCCCACCGCTGTTGCTCCATTTCCTCTTCTCATCCCTTGCCCCATTGCCATTGACTGCCCTCTGGCAGCATACTAGATGGGAGGCTCTCTGAAGAGCGGATTAGCCGTTTTGGCCAGTGCGGCTCTTCAGAGAGCCAGCTATGGCCAGGCCCAAATGCCTGGCTCTGAGGGGATCCTTCCTCAGAGCCAGGCATTGTGGAAGGGCTGTCCCAGGAGATCTCCTGTACTGCAGGCAATCTCCTGAGACACCCCTCCCACAATGCCTGGCTCTGAGGAGGGACCTCCTCAAAGCAATGCAGTTGGAGCTGGCTGGCTTTCTGAAGAGCTGTGCCAGCTGCTTTCTCTGGCTGACACAGCTCGACAGAAAGCCTGCTCACCCTCTGGCTCGCTCTGAGAGTTTCAGAGATTCTCAGAGTGAACCAGAGGGGAGGTGGCTGCTCTGGAGACCCCTGCTGGGAGAGCAGGGCTGGTGGGGCCCTCCGGAGCACCCATTTGTGCAGCAGTTGGAGGCACTCCTGGCAGGTGGGGGGCATATAATTTGCCACTCCCCCCTCACCTCATGACATGGCCTGTCCTGGGTCCAGAGGCATTCTGGGCAATTAAGATGGCTCTGGAGGCTTATGCAGCACTGGTGCAAGGCAGTTTGGTGCCCTAGGCAAGATCAGATATTTAGCGCCCCCCTCCCACTTGAGCCCCTCCCTCCAACCCTATGCCCATTATGCATGATCCGCATTCACACACACACACACACACACACACACACACCCTTCCTCTCCAGTCCTAAACATGTTGTTTCCAGCTCCATCGAGATCAAGGGGGTTTACTTCCATGTAAGTTCTTTCCATGGGCTTCATTCAGCGGGGGGGCCTCAGCTGCTGCCTGCCACTCCTCCTCTCACCTGCGTTTCTTTGCTGCTGTTCCCGTCGCTTCTCTTCCAGTTCTTTGCCAGCTTCGCAGCCTGCTGCCTATCTCCACGCTGCCTGCATGCTCACATCAAACTTTGTTTCCCCGCCCAGCCGCCTCTCTTTTCTCCTCTCCTGCTGCGTCACGGGGGGGGGACACACATTATTAACTGCCTTCTCTTTCTCCTTTGTCTCGATCGATTTGCTTCAAAAGTGGGCTCAATTTCCAACTCTTTAGCGCTGTATTTTTTTTCCAAGGCATTTCTGGCGTCCCCTTTAGCCCGGCACCCTAGGCAGCCGCCTAGTTGGCCTAATGGTAGCACCGGCCCTGGGCTTATGCTTCACTTTACAGCGTGTTGGTCTCCCAGTTTTAAAAAAAATATCTAAAAAATAAAAATCAAAAGGGGCAAGGAAACTGGCGGGATCCAAGCGAGATGCCCTAAGGTACAGTAGTGCCCCCAGGTACCATGTCGGAGACCCCAGTTGTAAAGTATCTGCTTCAGCTGGTACTTAGAATCCTGTTCAAATAAGTTAAGTTTTTCTCAGTGTGTTTAAATCTAATTGTATAGACCCCCTCATGGTCAAATACAAAATGTAGCAAAAGCCTTAAAAGCTATGGTGCAATGTATTGAATTTTTGGATTTTTATCTTTCCTGTGTATTTTTGTAGTTAAAGGTAGTGTTTGTGATTTAAAATTGTATGTAAACTACATTTGTAATTTGAGATTTTGTCTATGATGAATATATGTCTGTCTCCATCTGGAAGTGCTTTCTTTGTTCTGTACGCTTCAAAAGTTGACCTGCACTTCGATGTACCGTATTTTTTGCTCCATAAGACGCTACTCCTCCCCCCCCAAAAAAAAAAACTAGGTGGAAATGTCTGTGCATCCTATGGAGCGAATATAGTAAAAAAAAATATTGCTTTTTTATTTATTCATTTTTTACTTTCCTCTGCTGGTCCAGAAGAGCGGAAGACTCCTGGGCAGGGTGGGGGAAGCCCCCGCCTCTCAGCTGATTCCCCGCGGAAGAGCTGATTTTTTTAAAAAAAATTAATTTTTATTAATTTTTATTTATTTATTCATTTATTTGTTACTTTCCTCTGCTGGTCCGGAAGAGCGGAGGACTCCTGGGCAGGGCAGGGGAAGCCCCAGCCTCTCAGCTGATTCCCCGCGGAACAGCTGATTTTTAAAAAAAAAAAATTTTTTTGTACCTTACGGTAAGTGCGTCTTATGGTCCGGTGCGTCTTATGGCGCGAAAAATACGGTATTCTGAAGGCCGGCATAGATACAACATGAGAAATTAGTTAAAAATAAAAATTAGAGCTCTCCTCTGTATCTGACTGTCCCCTCTGTGATACCTAAAAGATGTGCCAGTGGCGTTACTTTGCATTGTTTCCCCCGCACTTTCTTCTTGCTTCGTACCGAAGTACAAAAAACGTGTGATACCAATTTTGAAAGGCACGTGGGTGTATTAAAGAAAAACATGACTGGGAAAGGATCGGGCACCTACATATTTTAAAGGGAAACATGGCTGCATGTACATACAAACATCCTTGGAGGAAGCATGGGCTGCATGTTATATTCCAGTATCTAGACCCAGTACGTACGACAGGTTCCATGAAAAGCCACCCTTAGATATTCTTTGTTGCTGACTCCTCCAGTGTATGCATTACATAATAGCAGTAATTAAACCATTTCCTTCCCCCGTCTAGGTATAATGAGTGCTAATGGGTACTCCTAATGAGAAAACTGATGAGCCCCTACTCTTCTATAATTCATCAGTAATCAGCATTTGACTGTTTTTGCTGTGTGCTCCCTTTAATTTGACTTTGCATTCATCTAAAGATAAATGTGACCTAGAGGGTGAGGAAAAAGCAATACACCTGGAACTTGGAGCTCACACCATCCAAGCTCTATGAACACCATCTGTCAAAGGACCTTCCAGCCTTTCCTTAGCTTGTTTCTTGTCTGTGTTGATTAAATCAGCAGAAGAGTTTTACTGTGTTCTGCTGTAACCATCCTTTCAAATTCATCTATGCTTTCCACAGCTGGAACAGGAGAATAACACTATGACACAGATCTACAAATGCTCTCACCTGTGGTGAGCATATCCTTTATTCTGGTGAGCACAATTGTGGTACCAGACCCAAGCGAGAGATGGGTGCAGGATCATTCCTGGTCCTGTTCTGGGCAGGGGGGGGGGGGGGGGGCAAAGAAGCAGGAAGCCATCTAAGTACCTCCAAAGCTCAGCTGAATATTAGAGAGAAAACCCCAAGTTGGGTGAGGGACAAGATTGGTGGCAACGACAAATTTGGGCTGGCTACCAAGGCCAGCCAAAATGTTCAGTACCCTGCCCAGCAATATAGTATGTATCCTTAAGAATGAGGTTTATTTTATTTATGTATTGACAAGGTTTGTGTACCATTCTACATCCAATAAAATTCCTGAGCAGTGCACAATGAAAAGGAAGGGGGGGGAAGAATTAAAATACAGTCTTAAAATCAAATCATGCTAATAAAACTGTGGCTGGTTAGTCAAGGAAGTCTTGTTTAAATAAAAGTGTCTTCAGCAGGCACCAAAAGCAAAACAAGTCGGCACGGAGTGCCATAGAGAGGGAGCCAATACACTAAAGCAGTGTTCTCCAATCTTGGGTTCCCATATTTTTTTGGCCTACAACTCCCAGCATGCCCCAGCCAGCTACACTGGCTGGGGCATGCTGGGAGTTGTAGGCCAAAAACATCTGGGGACCCAAGGTTGGAGAACACTGCACTAAAGGTTCTACCCCAAGTGGACTCCAGACAGACTCCAGTTCCATGCAAAACCACCTCATCTCGACCTCAGTAACCAGGCAGGCCAGTAAGGGAGGAGGCGCTCTCTCAGATATCCTGGTCCCAAGTTGTTTAGGCCCTTATATACCAACAACAAAACCTTAAACCTGGCCTGCTAGCAAATAGGCAGCCAGTACAATTCTCTCAGTAAAAAGTGGCACATGCTGAAAGGGGGCATCTCCCAACAACAGCAGAGCCGCTGTATTCTGCCCTAGCTACCACTTTCTAACCAACCTTAAGAGCAACCCCACATAGAGTTCATTGCAGTAAGATGCATAATTAATGGTGCGGATGACTGAATTACCTGTGGATTGCCTGTTTCATTAAATTTTTAATAGACCACTGATAGATATCTCTCCATTGAAGATTTGAGGCTGAATTAGATAAGGTTGCCTTGCCATAGGGTGGGACATCCTTTAAACCAAATGACCAATCAACAACAGACCTTGATGTCACAAGATCAGGTGAAGTTAGGCTTGTGCTCTCAGCTCAGACTTACTCAGAATGATCTCTGCGATGCAAAGTAATAGCCACTTTATCAGATTCTTGTAACTTAATCAAGACCTGAGGAATCCGGTAATTTCTGTGCTTATGTGAATTAGCCTGTAGATTCCATGATTGGATGCTTTCCCTGTTGAATCACTGATAATTTCCAGTTATATAAGCTAGATGTGAAACATAATTCATAGCACAGTTCTTCAATCATTGTAAGGCGGACCAATTTAAATACATTGTGTGCATCCCTCAACTGGCTGATGATAGTAGGCAATGTACCTATCTATCCATATGAATGTGACTGCCTGTATTGTGATTTGTACTAGCACTGTGCCGAATTTTTTGATCTATTTATTTTCAACCATTTGCTGGGGGAGGGGCAAAAAGAAATTGTGAAAAGATGTGAGAATTTCAGAGCAATTTCTCAGGGTTTCAGTGTCCTGGCAACCTCTCTGGTTGTTTGAACTTCCTGAAAAGTCCCCTAGACTAGAGGTCTTAACCAGGACTTCCTGCCTGGGCACTTTCATGCAACCTGCTGAGTGCCTGAAAGCTGAGCAAGGTATTTTTGGTTTGGTTTGGTTGTTGTGAAAAGGCAGAAGAAGAGGAGGAAGAAGAGGAGGAAGAAGAAGAAGCACTGCAAAGTCCCAAGGGAAGAAATCCTGGTTAAGGCCTCTAGTGGGCCTTTAGGAAAGCTCAAGCAGCTGGAGAGCCTGCAAAGACAGAGGATAAAAATCGTAAAATAAAGCTCATGGACACACAGAGAGATCCCTCAGCTACCTCCTTACAATAAAGTGAGCACTGAAGCCCTGCACACTGAGAAATTCCTCAAAAATTCTCAGAATCCCCGTGAAAGCGGTAGAAAGACAACTGCCTCTTTTGCAGGGAAATGAGGTTGCGAAAGGACAGGACATTATACCTGATAACTGGAGCAAGTTCTTTGTGTTCTGTTGTGTGTGAGTCTTAGATCCGGAGCCAGTGGTGCTTACTCATTAGAGGTGTAGGGCTGGGCTGACAGTGCTAGCTTTTTGGTGGCCACAGCATCAGAAAGAATGCTACATGGGTGGTGCATACCTCAGTCCACCCTGCCCTGTGCCACACAGCACCTCTGCACCAGATAATCTGATTTAGGAGGGGTGTGGTGTAATGGTTAGAGTGTGAGGCTAGGATTGCAGAGATTCAGCTTCAAATCCCCCTCAGCTTCAAAACTCGGCCATGCATAGGCTATATTTCTCAGCTTAACACACCTCCTTGAGTTGTTATGAGGATAAAATGGAGGGGGGGGCGAGAATGGCGTGTGGCAGCCAGGGAGGAGGGAGTGGCATAAAAATGTAATCAAGAAATGACATTCCAGTTTACAGAGCTATGAAACACCATTTAAAGTACATTTGATTCAAGCTTTTACTAATTCAGTATGCTTGGGATTGAAAATAAATAATTTCAGCTCTCCTGTCTGCAGATTTTCAGCCATTTCAGTAACTTTCTCAGCTGAATCATCCTGAACTTACATTTTGTAGAACTTTTTTTTTTTAAGTGCATGTTTTTTGGACTGGCAGTTGTTGACATCTTTCTTTTGACCTCTAAAAGAGGGGGGAATGTTTAAAAAAAACAAAAAAAAACTTTCCAATAGCATAGTAAATAAACATCCAGCCTTGTTTCTCTGTGCCATAAATAGGGGCAAGTGACCCCTAGGAAACCTCAAGGTGTTTACAGCTTCTTTCTCTCACACACATTCACCTCCCTAGAAGAAATCGACTCAGTTCCCTGTGGCGCTCTATCAAGAGCCACTAGCCAAATCAAACCATCACCATTATGTCTGTAAACATTTTTAACATCCCACTGTGACTCCTAAAATCACATATCTGTGTTCCGTGTAAACAAAGAAGCGGAGGATTCTCAAGTTGCTGGTTTCCCCCCGAATAAGGCCCTTGTTCTCGTGTCCTAGAATGTGGTCTGTTAATTGCTTCACTCGGAGCAGACTTGGGTCATCCTTTGAGAATGAAGTTGTTATAAAACGGCTGTGTTGACAGATGGTACAAATGGCATAACTAATCAAATCGACCATGGTGTTTTTGTGGCAATGGGGAATTATCAGAGTGCCAGTAAATGAAAGGCTTATTAAATGTTGTGTTCTAAGCGAGGAAATACATTGTAATGATGGCTTGCAGAGTCATAATTCGGGAACGCAACACTGATTATATGCTCCGTGACTGATGGTTCTCTGACATATGCCTTGGAAACATTTTGCAGATAGCTCCACTTGGAGCCAAAACTATCTCGCTCCTGATAAAGCTGCTTTTCAGTAAGACTGTTTAGGCTCACCAGTGCGTCAGCAGGAACTGTCAAACCAGCTGGGCCCCTGGGTCTTTTAAGTTCCTTAGGGCAGAGTAATCCAGATTAACTTGCTTGTTCCATGCGGTTTTGATGAGAATTATTTCAGTTCCTCTCATACAGTATGGGCATGCAGTTAATAAAGATTGCCTGCTTCAGTCAGTGCAGAAAATGGCCTTGATTGGTACCAAGTTAAGGCAGGTTAGAAATAAAAGGTTGCAAACCTTTGCAGCCTTCCAGTGCAAGCCTATGTGTGTATTCTCAGAAGTAAGTCCCATTGAATTCTGTGAGAACTTACTCCCAGGTAAGTATGCATAAGATTGCAACCTTAAGTCTTGGATGTGTTCTTATTTATTCAGTCATCTACATTTTTAACTCTCTCTAGATTCATAGTGAAATGCACAGTATATATACCGTAGGTGTTTCTCTTAGGCCTTGAACACTAAGCTGATTCATAGCGTAATGTGCAAATAACTGCCAAGCACACAATCCATTTCCATGAGGTGCTATTGACCCTTCTGTTCCTCCCCTTGGCAGCTCTCTGCCATGCATGCTATCACTTTCCTGGCCATGCTGCAACATGTTCAGACCTTTAAGGGTAGCCTTCTGCACCATTGATAGAGAGATTCAGCGCCCCTAGTGACTAAGCTACTGAAGCTGTTTCTGGGAGTAGCCTGTGTGCTGGGACGAATAGGTCACTGGATACCTATGAGTAGAAGGCCCTATATCACCTTGCTGTGTTCTGTACAGGAGCATGGCTGTCTAAGGATCAGCTGATTCTTCTTATGAAAATCTGCAGTATGTGTAGCTGCAGAGCTGTTTGTGCTGGGAAGGTGGAGTACGTCATGCCATAGGGGTGAGAAATTTTCTCAGGCAAGGTTTTTTTTTTAAATGGATTTACTCACTTTGCACTTCTCAAGCCTTTAACCAAGCTGAGAAAACAGTTTTCCATACCGAAATATGCGTTTTTGCAGGATTTGCAATACAACTTACCTTGGGGGGGAAATGCGCACTGAAAAATTGCGTATTTGGGGAAAATGCATACAGAATAAATATATCTGAGGAAAGCACACACAAAACTGCATTATGGCAATGTAAAGTGCTTGTAAGAAATTTGTACAATTAAAAATGCACACAAAAACATACGAATTTCTGTTCGAATTTCTTTTTTTCCTTTTAGAAAATTGTAGGCTTATGCAGAAGCAGGATGGAACCAACTTGACCTTAAAAAATCTGACAATCTTGGTGAGGCTGAAATTGACAGATCTGTCCATCCTTGGCCATATATTTTAGCATTTTGGCATCTCTACTAGCACAAATTAGTACCTTACCGTTGAGTGCTGGTTCAGCTACTGATGATGAGTAGGTTCTGCAGTGCAATCAAATGTGTGCAGTCTCCTCTTAGTTGTGTCAGCTCAGGGTGTGGCCCAGGGGCATTGCTACCGTAGGTGCTAAAAAGATTCCAAATGGGCACAAAATTTGAATATGCTCATTTATACGTACAGATGCAAATTTAGGCCAACTGTCAGTGCTAAATCACACATTCTGGCAACAATTGTTGCTTATGTACATATTAAAACTAAAACAACTCTTGTCTAACATCTCTCCCTCACACACACACACACACACACACTCACACACACAAACACACAGCATCTCTGGGGCCTTTTCTGGGCTCTCCACTCCATCCCACCCCTGAGCAAGCTGGCCCAGTGGTGCAGCTTAAGCAATTTTTACTCTGCATAATGGTCTTACAGGCCACTCCACCCACTGCCTTCAGATGCTAATGTCAATTACTTCACTTACTTCAGATGGTGGGCAATCCCCACCCTTCCATTCTGTGCTTTACAACTGCTATATTCACAAAACGCTAGAGTAAAATAAATAAATACAGTACAACACTGGCAATCCTGACAAATTTAAGAACAACTCTGCATATGTGCAGTTTCATATTTTAAACTCATCTTGGCACCGTCATGGCTACAGCAATAAAATGGGCTTTCCTTCTGCTGCCACAATGCTAAACAGGTTTACTTTACAGTAAGCATCATTCTGTAGTAGATTATTGATGAAATATATTTTTGAGGAATGAATGGGAGGAAAACTAGAAAGCAAAACGCACACATGCCCATACAGTGCCCAGCGTGGCAACCTCTCTACACAGCCACCTCCTGTCAATGGCTATCAATGGCTACTAGTCCTGATGGCTATATGCCACCTCCAGTATCAGGGGCAGTTAGTAGGCGATCACTCGTGACCGAGTAAGATTGTCTTCCAGGATAAAAATTTACAAAAAAGGAATTTTAAAAGGAGGAAATTCTAAAGAAAAATTGTGTAGACTCTAGCGATGGGTCCGTAAGTGACTGTGGAGGCCAATTCTAGATCCACACAGCTTCCCACAGTGAGGACACAGGTTACCAGATGGAAGATGGTCCTGTAAAGGATTTGTTTGATGTGCTTTTCGCTTAGCACGTTTCTCCCTTTCACCTTGCACTCGGGCTTCTTCAAAGTCCATGGAACCTTTGTGAGAGGCCAACCTCCATTTAGATTGTTCATGGGCCAGAGCTTCCCAGTTCTCGATGTTTATATTGCATTTTTTAAGATTAGCCTTAAGAACATCTTTAAACCACTTCTGACCACCGATTTTCCGCTTTCCATCCTTGAGTTGGGAATAAAGTAACTGCTTTGGGAGATGGCAGTCAGACATTCGAACAACATGACCGGTCCATTGAAGTTGGCGTTGAAGGATCATTTTTTCAATGCTAGTAGTCTTTGCTTCTTCCAGTACACTGAAAGATGAAATCTTTCAAGGAGGTGGAAATGGCGTTTATAGATAGTCCATGTTTCGCAGGCATACAATAAAGTTGGTAATACAATGGCTTCATAAACCAGCGTTTTGGTCTCCCTACAGATATCCCGATCCTCGAATACTCTACGTTTCATTCGAGAAAATGCGGCACTTGCGGAGCTCAAACGATGCTGGATTTCAGTGTCAATGTTAGCTGTAACAGAAAGATAACTGCCAAGATAGAGAAAATGATTGACATTTTCCAGTATTGCCCCGCCAAGCTGGATAGATGGCATCACCAAAGGGTTAACTTGCACTTGCTGATGAAGCAGTTGATGATAAAGCACTGTGGGGGGGGGGGTTATATTAAATGAGAGACCAAGTTTTTCATATGCTTCAGTATGCCTATGTACACCAGTTGCTGGGGAACATGGGTGGGAGGGTGCTGCTGCACTCATGTCCTGCTTGTGGATCTTCTGTGGGCAGCTGGTTGGCCACTGTGTGAACAGAATGCTGGACTAGATGGACTTTTGGTCTGATCCTGCATGGCTCTTCTTCTGTTCTTATGTCCCCTCAGCCTTGTGCCCTGGGGGGATGAAGAATATAATAGTGGTGTTTCAATAACTCTCAATACAACAGCACCAAACATGTAACTTGATGGCTCCAGTGATACTGCTGGGGCTTACTTTCAAGTCACATATTCAACTTAAACCTCGGGATGACTGTACACACATTATTATAGACAATGATTAATGATAATTTGCAACCATAATAATTCATTGCACTTATTGAACATAACTAATGCTTGTCATAAATCAATATTTTTAACAACAACTGTAATGCCATTGAAGAAGAAAGAAGGTTCCTAAAAGTACAGGCATGGAACTCATAATTAGGGATTGTGCTGAGGGAGGATGGCTGGGAAAGGAGTTTCCTCTCCAGTGAAATGCTAGAATTAGAAGTCCCCACACTATCATCCATATCAGGGAAGTGTAGTTGAAAGGAATTGTCCTAGGGAAATATTTCTATTACAATTAGGCACTGCACTTCATATTCGGTGTTTCCTAGACCCCAGTCTAGGAAACAGAAGGTTCAGAACTCTGTTTTTTCTCTCCCCACAACCATGGATTGAATTGTGTGTGGGGATGGGCAGCAAGAACAGTTCTGCGCAGGGCCGGTGCTACCATTAGGCCAGCTAGGCAGCTGCCTAGGGCGCAGGGCTAAAGGGGGCACCAGAAACGCCTTGGGGAAAAAAAATAGCGCTCTCAAGTGGGAAGGGGGGGCGCTCAATATCTGATCTTGCCTAGGGCACCAAACTGCCTTGCACCGACCCTGGTTCTGCGGATGAGTTGTTTCTTCATTCTTCAACTTCTAGCAAGTTGCAACTGTCTTCTACACCCCACCCCCCCACCCCTAGAAAAATTATGCATCTCCTTCAAAAGAATGTTCTAAGTTGACAGGGAGAGATCTGAGTCTGAGGACTGTTTTCATTGTGTCTTCCTGTCTAAAGGCATGCGGGAACACACCACGATCCAGCAAAGCCTTTTGCTCTTAAATATCAGCTTTTGTCCTCCGTGGAAGGCTGGGATTCAATTACGGTCTCTATAACTTGAGCTAATGCTGCAGGCAGCAGCAGCTGAGGCATCCAGTTGCCACCCGTTTCTGGCCTTTCATGACTCCAGAGCTTATTGAGCAGCGCAGAACTTCTGGTGTTCAAATTCATGTGAATGGCAACAGCAGCAAAAATGCCTTCAGGTCACTGCCTATATATATATATATATATATATATATAGGAATGTAAGAACATAAGAAGCTGCCTTATACTGAGTCAGACTATTGGTCCATTTGGACTAGTCTTGTCGACACTGAGCGGCGGCTGAGCGGCAGGTTTCAGGTAGGAGTTTTTCTTCCCCTACCTGGAGATGCCAAGAATCGAACCTGGAACCTTCTGCATGCCAAGCAGGTGCTCTACCCCTGAGCTACGGTCCCTCCCTCCCTTCGCTTTATTTCTAGCCTGGAAGATCATGATGATGAGAACAGGGTAGTAGAAGCAGCAACGGACTGAGTTTTCAGATGTCCCCAAGACTGGAGAATGGGGGAGGGATTTGTGGGACAGCCTTTAAAATTGCAGCTTTTTAAAAGCAGCAATAAGTATAAAGAGATGACGCAAACAATTACCTACTGCCTACAAAGCGGGAAGTTCCAAGGGGGACAGAAAGCCTCCCAAATAGCGAGGCAGAAATATGCTGCATTTTAAAGATGAAATTTCATGTGCCAGGCTTTACTGTAAAGCAATGCATAAACAAGTACAGAGGGCATTACCACCCAGCTTGCTTCGGAGAATGATTCTTGCTAGAGGCATAATACAATTTACAAACAACTCACGGAGAAGGAAACAACGGGGGGGGGGGGTTCCACCCTTAAAACATAATACAAGGTATTTATTTATTTAAGTGGATTTCACTTCCTCTCTCCCCACTCACTTCAGGGACTTGCTAGGCGATGAAGACAGGCAGCAGCCCAAGATGGCCCACACTTTCCTCGCAGCTCCCTCTTGTCACATGCCTGCTGCACTTAAAAATCGAAACCAGGCAGCCAGCTGCTGATTCGAAACTGGCACTGACAGGAAGCAGGAAGAGAACTAAATCCATTTCTTCTCAGCTCCGTGTTGTTGTTGTTGCTGTTGTTGTTGTTGTTATTTACATAGCAACTAGCTGCCCAGCTAGGGTGGCTGCCGCAACAATCCCTTGCCAAAGCTACAACTTGGAGCTGTGGAGTGGATTTTAAAGTGCATTCCCCCCCCCCTTGCTTGCACTTTAAAATCCATACCGTGACTCCAGGTGGCAGTTTTGCGAGAGATCGGCAGCAGCCTGGGCAGCCATCCTTGATTCAATCCAGAGCTGGGGAGGAGGGAAATGGAAAGTCTTAGCATTTCCTTTGCCCCCTCCAGAAAGTGGGGGCAGCAGGGCCCCAGACGTCCCCAAAGCAGAGGAAGCCGCAGTGGCGGTGGCGGCACTGCCTGAGGCGGGAAGAGCAGGAAAGGCCTGCTGCTGGAGCAGAAGGAAGGTGGAGGAGTGGCAGTTGGAGGAAGACTAAACCGGTTGCCTGCCTGAGGAGGAGGAGGAGGAGGAGGAGGAGGAGGAGGAGGAGAATTGCTTCCTGTGAAGATGGGACTTGTAGTAGCTGAGACTTTAGAAGAAACCCTGTTAGATGTCCCTTCCTCCCCCCCCCCCCATTGCTGTTTAGCTAACGGATTTTTACTGTAGTCTTTGGAATGCACTGGGAGGCTGTTTGGGAGCACCTGGGAGATAAGGGTGAGCTGCAGAGCTGAGAAGCAAGGTCAGGCGTTAATTGGGATGAAGTCATGAGAAAGTGTCTACAGCTGAGAAAGGGCGGGGGCCCCTCCTTCGACAGTTAGGAAGACAGGATTGGTGAACGCTGGGCGGGAAATTGGACCCCGGTGACAATAAAGGAGCTAGGGGAAAAGGCTTCAGTGTTCTTCCATTGGGGCGTGGATGCTGGGAAGTTCCATCTGGGCAGGTATGCCACTCTGACAGGGTAGCTAGGAAAAGCTAGGCCTGGTTTGACTTGCTTTGTTCCTGCAGACTCTTGGGGTTTGTTTTTATGTTCTTTTAGAGTCCCTTTTTATTCCCATTCCCTTTTCCTCACAACAACTACCTCACCCCTTTTTCCCTTACCTTCTTTTAGCCCTTTCTTATAAGGGATTATTTTACTTATATTGGACACTTGGAGACCCTACACTGACTAATTTGTTATTTTTACTTTTTAATAAAGTCTCCAACTTAATCTTGGCGTGTGTTCCTTTTTGAAAGGTTGGGGCTGCTACACCAGTTTGGTGTATGGGACCTTGGGAGGTGTGTGCCAGTCCAGGGAACCTTGGGACTGTGGCCTGCCCTGCAGGGTTGGTGTAAGGGCAGCCTCCTTCACACCTCCCACCCACTGCCTCCCAAGAAACCTGCTTCAGCTGCCTTTTCCCGCAATCGTGTTGGTGGCGGTTGGCAGGGAGTGGCAAGGGCAGAGGGCCATCGCAGCTGCCAAAGAAAAGAGTGGGAAGGAGGAGCAGGCACCTTGGTTGAGGCAGGGAAAGATGGTGGGGGAGGTGGCGGCAGCTTCCTCACATGGTGGACCGTGCCAAATGTGGAGGCCTGGCTGCACTGGAAGCCTGGCATCATTCGCAGTTCTGAGGGGGGAAGTATAACAAAACCCCTACCTGCTCCTTTGCAATTGCTGCCCGTTATTCGCTCCTCCTCTTTCGTTCCTCCTTCCCTCCTGATATTCTCCTGTTGTGGTTTACACACTATTGTGAGTTTTAGGATTGGTTTTGATGCGGTGATATATTTTATTGTATTCTTACCTGGTTGGAGGATCTCTGAATAGAAAAGTATGAGGTATATTGTTTGAAATAAATAAAATAAATGAATGTATGTTGATTATCTATTTTTATGACAGGTGTCAGATAGTCTCTTCTCCCAAAATAGTGCTTGTTTTTTTTGCTTTATATTTAAGCAACATACTGCAAACGTTGTGCTCAGTTGGCATAAAGGTTGCATTCTTGTGGCACTTTCTATTCCAAGATGTCAAGTTGCCTTAAAAGTATTAATGACAATTCTTGTGCAGTTGAATGCTCTATGGGAATAATTAAAGTATAACTCTACCAGCTGCTTTGAAAATATGCTACTTATATATCATAAATTATAATTTGGAGAGAACTTCATTAATTTTTAGTTAATTGGAGTAAAGGTTTATGAGCATCCTAAGTCTTTGCAATGAAAAATGAAAGATAAAGCAAATAATTTCTTCGAAGTTGCCCTTGAGAGTCTTTTGGATGGATTCTTGCTCAAAAAATTGCCATGCACTGTTGAGATATTTATGGATGCCTTGAGATCTCTGATCACCTAGTAGATGAAAAGAAAGCTGTAGTACTCAGTACATTATATTCTTTGTATTATGACTTTATACAAAATGAAGCAAAAAACCTGGGCAGAATAAATTAAATTGGCTTAAATCCACAGGCTTGGTATCAAACCTTAATCTCCCACTTCATAGTACAATGAAGCTATTAACTATCCAAAGCAAAAAGACACTGACATCTCAAATTGTCTAATCATGGAAATTAGTTCCTTATATAAAGCATTAATCATTTTAACTCAGAAGATCATCCCAAATGAAGAGAATACTATGTTGATCGTACAGATTTAACAGTAAAGGACTTAATTACTTTCTCTTTCCCCCCTCTCTTCCCTCTTCATCCAACCAATCTATTTTTCATTTGCATCTGGACCATTTTAATCTCTTCCATCATTTAAAGATGTTCCAGCGGATTTGATCGTCACCGACAAGACTGGGTTGACAGTGGCTGCCCTGAAGAGGTAACATTCAGACATCCTATATTTATTATTATTGTGTGCACAGTTAGAACCATTAAAAAGAAATCTGAGACTATAGTCCTGAAATAAGTTTTTCCCCACTGAACAGATGATCCGTGTTGAAAGCGGGGTTTCTAGAATCAGCCCCCCGCCCTACAAGATGATCAGTGTTGACGGTTGAACATCTGATCAGTCGGTAGTGCCGTGAACACCTAGTGATGGATATAAGTGTGCCTATGTATTCCCTATCCCTGGCAGCACTTTTTGTACACAAAAATTAAATATAGAAGTATTATCCATGCATGGAAACCTGTTTTGATACACAGTCCGACCTTGTTGTGTTGGAATGTGTACTACAATTATCTGTAAATGTCACTTAAAAAAAAAAGATCAAGCAATTATACATTTGATTATTTTATTAATAACACACAGTGTGTAAATATTGTGAGAGCTCCTACAGGATTAACAAAAATAAATAGTTTGCAGGAACCCTAACCTTTTTGTGATTTCATTGATTAAATTTTCAGGGATTAATATAAGCTAGGGCACCCTGGAACCTGTTTGTAATGCCAGATCTCAGGTTTGGAGCATGCAAAACATTCTTCTCTAACCTGATGCCCTCCAGTTGTTTTGGACTCCCATCAACCCCAGCCAACACGACCAATGGTCAGGAATCCTGAGAGTTGTAATCCAACATACCTGGTAGGAACCAGGTTGAAGACGGCTGATGTGAAATAATAATAATAATAATAATAATAATAATAATAAGGAATTATTTCATTTCTCTCATTTTATTTCCAGCCTTTCAATGGCCAATTGTCATTCCTACGATGGGTGAGAATTTGAGCATGTGCAGAGAGCATTTCCCTCTATCACTGACTTGCTGCAACTTGTTCTCACTGATCTGAGAGATTTCAGTGCTGCTTTAAAAGAAAAAAATCAAGGCAGAAAGTATTCTGTCTTGATTATTTTTTTTTAAAAGTCTTGATTTAAGGTTTCCATTTTCATTCACTTTGGTCTGACATTTTGTTCTTGCTTTCAGTGTCTATAGATCAGAGACAAATGGCCTCCATTGAGAACCAATTTTCTTCTTTCTTGTTTGTATGTGTGTGTTCCCCCCCTCTGTAGTCTAAAGATAAGATTTGTGAGAAGAATGTAGACACAACTCAACTGCCTCATCATACTACCACTTCTATACTGCAGACTACAATGAGATTCAGAGTTTTAACAACTACCAAAGGATCCACAATGTCCCACCTGCCAACTAGCCTACCCACAGAAGGTAACTTAAACTGGAATGTGTTATCTGTAATGCTAAATTTTCTTGGACAAAAATCTCACATGAGATTTGCACATTTGGGAAAAGTAATCTTTGAATAATGTTTATGATCCAAACACACTATAGACCAAAGTGCTGTGTGTGTCTCCCCACCACCACCACTAAAAAAAATTCCTATTAAGAAATAAGAATTAAAATAAAGTAAATAAAGTGAATTAAGAAAAATCACTTTAAACTCAGACCTTGTTTTGTGCTGATTTTCCTATTTGTAGTGCAGTTAAATAGTACCAAGTGGTCACTACAAAGCTGGAATGCTAAGTTATAAAGCTCAGTTACCTTGATTTGAATGTTGAAGTTTGGATCCAGAATTAAGCACATGCAGCTGGACTGGTAGAAGCAGACTTCCCCCCCCTCCCTCCTCCCCACAGAAGTCCCTCCAGCCCCCTGAAGGTGTTCTCTGAAGGTAGATAGTTTGAAAAACACAGCTTTATCTTATTTGACTTGAGATAATTCAAATGGGTAAAATTTGATTGCAGCTCCTGTATTCATGAGATGGTAGTAAACATTGCTTGTTTGATTTATATACTGCTTACTTACCATATTTTTAAAAATCTCTAAGTGGTTTACAAAGAAAATACATTAAAATACATTAACAGAGCAAACCTATGGCTTCTCAGAAGGTGTCAGACACAGCTACGACCTTGGGGGTGGGAATGTGGCCACAGAGGCGTAGATCCGCAAAATCCATGAGGATCTCCATCTCCCTCCACCAGGTGGGCTGGACAGGCTCAGAGGCCTGTCCAGCTCTAAACAGCAAAGCAGAGGAGAAGCTGTAAAAAATCTCTGCTGCTCCTCCCATTCTGCTTGGCTTTGGACGGCAAGTATAGGATAGACAGAGGGCTCTGAGATCAGCGGAGTGTCTATAGAGCATCTGGCTATACAGCAGCCTTCCCCAGCCTGGCACCCTCCAGATGTATTGGGACCACAACTCCCATAATTCCCAGGCAGCACGGCTTAGGACCGCAATACTTGATGGAACACCTCTCCCAACCACAATCTACCCAGGCACTATGCTCAACATCTGGGGCCTTCCTCCGATTGCCACCTCTGAGGGAGACTCGGTCGGTGGCAACAAGAAGGAGGGCCTTTTCTGTGGTAGCCCCCCAATTCTGGAACAAGTTCCCCACTGAGGCCCACCTGGCGCCAACTCTACTATCCTTTTGGTGCCAAGTTAAGACTGCCCTCTATGCCGAGCCATTTTACAGGTCCAAATAGTACATGGGCAGTGGTGGTTATTTCAGCTTTTCAACAGGTCTAGTTTTATCACCTCGTTCTTAGCTCTTTAAGTCGTTCTTAAATTTTAGTAGTGAATTTTTAATGGCGTTTTTATTGTTTGTATTTTATATTGTATTTTATTGTATTTTTACAATTGTAAACCGGCCAGAGAGCTTCGGATATTGGGTGGTATAGGAAAAAAAATAAATAGGAATAAGAATAAATAAGAATAATAACAACACATCTGGGGGGGGCACCATGTTGAGGAAGGCTGCTATAGAGCATCAATCCCATAGGACTGGACTCTAAAGTAGATTAAAATAAAAACACGCTCTTTCGACAAAAGAATAAGTTTAAAACATCATGGCAGCACCCACAGTCAAAGCACTGGCATCTTCTGGATTATGTAATTGTCCGTGTTAGAGATCACCGCGATGTACTTCTTACTAGGGCCATGGTGAGTGCCGACTACTGCTGGACAGACCACCGACTAATCTGGTCCACTATGGTTATCAGCATTGCTCCCTAATGTAGGCTTCAAGGAAGGAAACCAAGGCGTAAAATGAACATCCACGCCCTTCAAGATCCTATTAAGCAAACTCGTCTTCAATCACTTCTTAAG
The DNA here is from genome assembly GCA_021292165.1 of Shinisaurus crocodilurus. Taxonomy (NCBI): domain Eukaryota; kingdom Metazoa; phylum Chordata; class Lepidosauria; order Squamata; family Shinisauridae; genus Shinisaurus; species Shinisaurus crocodilurus. Next base: position 31,138,548 of record CM037880.1, on the reverse strand, counting down.
GAACATCTGCCTACGGAACCTCCTGATAACATTGAGGACCATTGGTCTAAGCTGAAAACCTCCGTTACTGCAGCTTGTGAACAAACTATTGGATATGAAACCAAGAAACATCAGGATTGGTTTGATGAAAATGATAATGAGATTAAATATATAATTGACCAAAAAAGGAAAGCCTTCCAAATATGGCAAAATGATATTAACTGCGCTGCCAAGAAAAAAATCTATGCTAGTGCAAAGGTTGAGGTCCAAAGAAGAACAAGAGAACTTAAGAACGCCTAGTGGAAAAAGAAAGCTGAAGAAATTCAACAACTTGCAGAATCTCATAATGCACGGGGCTTTTTTAAGGCCACAAGGGCCATTTATGGACCAAAAACCTATGGTACAAACCCTTTACAATCAAAAGATGGCACCAAACTCTTAAAAGACAAAGAGTCTATTGCACTGCATTGGAAAGAGCATTATTATGACCTTTTAAATCGTAAATCTAAGGTGGATAATGAGATTTTTTCGCAAATCCCGCAAAAACAAATTAGAGAGGAACTTGCAATACTTTGGATGAAGTAAAAAAAGCCATTAATCAAATGAAGAAAGCTAGTGGACCAGATGGGATCCCTGCTGAAATATTTAAAGAAGGGCCCCCCCGAACTTGTACAACATCTTCATAGACTCATCGAAAAAATCTGGATAAGAGAAGAGATCCCAGAAGACTTCAGGGATGCCATAATTATCACCCTCTTTAAGAAAGGTGATAGAACAGACTGTGGAAACTATCGGGGCATTTCTCTCTTAGCTACCGCAGGTAAAATATTTGCCAGGATTCTCGCAAACCATCTTCTATCTATTTCAGAAGAGATCCTCCCTGAAACTCAATATGGTTTCCGCCCCTCTAGAGGGACAGTAGACATGATTTTTACTGCACGTCAGCTCCAAGAAAAATGCCGGGAGCAACATCAACCCCTTTCTATGGCATTTATTGATCTTGCTAAGGCCTTTGATACTGTAGACCGAACAGCTCTCTGGACTATCCTTATGAAAATTGGATGCCCCAATAAATTTGTGAATATCTTGCGACTTCTCCATGACAACATGACAGCTACGGTCTTGGACAACAAGAGCTCTCATTGTGCTCCATTTAAAGTGGGATCAGGTATTAAACAGGGATGTGTTATTGCCCCAACATTATTTGCTATTTTCATTGCCATGATTTTACATCTTGTCGAGGGGAAACTTCCCACTGGTGTGGGAATCATATATCGAACAGATGGAAAGCTTTTTAATCTCAGCAGGCTGAAAGCAAAAAGTAAGGTAATTACAACCTCCGTTGTGGAACTTCAGTATGCTGATGATAATGTGGTCTCCGCACATTCAGAGGATGATCTCCAAACTATCCTAAATGCTTTTGCAGAAGCATACGAAAAACTTGGTCTCTCACTTAACATCAAAAAGCCAAAGTGCTTCATCAGCAAGTGCAAGCTAACCCTTTGGTGATGCCATCTATCCAGCTTGGCGGGACAATACTGGAAAATGTCGATCATTTTCTCTATCTTGGCAGCTATCTTTCTGTTACAGCTAACATCGGCAGTGAAATCCAGCATCGTCTGAGCTCCGCAAGTGCCGCGTTTTCTCGAATGAAACATAGAGTGTTCGAGGATCGGGATATTTGTAAGAAGACCAAAACACTGGTTTATGAAGCCATTGTATTACCAACTTTATTGTATGCCTGCAAAACATGGACTATCTATAAACGTCACCTCCAACTCCTTGAAAGATTTCATCAATGTTGCCTCCGGAAAATCCTGTGAATTACTTGGGAAGATAGGCGAACAAATGTCAGTGTACTGGAAGAAGCAAAGACTACTAGCATTGAAAAAATGATCCTTCAACGCCAACTTCAGTGGACCGGTCATGTTGTTCGAATGCCTGACTGCCGTCTCCCAAAGCAGTTACTTTATTCCCAGCTCAAGGATGGAAAGCGGAATATCGGTGGTCAATATAACATCGGCAGTGAAATCCAGCATCGTCTGAGCTCCGCAAGTGCCGCGTTTTCTCGAATGAAACATAGAGTGTTCGAGGATCGGGATATTTGTAAGAAGACCAAAACACTGGTTTATGAAGCCATTGTATTACCAACTTTATTGTATGCCTGCAAAACATAAAGATGTTCTTAAGGCTAATCTTAAAAAATGCAATATAAACATCGAAAACTGGGAAGCTCTGGCCCATGAACGATCTAACTGGAGGTTGGCCTTTCACAAAGGTTCTATGGACTTTGAAGAAGCTCGAGTGCAAGGTGAAAGGGAGAAACGTGCTAAGCGAATAGCATGCCAAATGAATCCTTTACAAGACCATCTTCCATCTGGCAACCTGTGTCCTCACTGTGGGAAGCTATGTGGATCTAGAATTGGCCTCCACAGTCACTTACGGACCCATCGCTAGAGTCTACACAATTTTCTTTAGAATTTTCCTCCTTTTAAAAATCTCCTTTTTGTAAATTTTCTTTTTTATCCTGGAAGACAATCTTACTCGGTCACAAGTGATCGCCTGACTGACTGACTGATTAACAAACAATTAACAAACCCTCTTGTCTCTGTTTCTGTTCTGTTCCTAGCTCCATGCTTTCTGTTTGTTAGAAGGGAATATTAAATGTTCTTAATTTTAGTGGATGCTGAACAGTGTATTAACACTACTTTAATGACAGAGGAAGAAGTTTATGCCAGGCTGGGGCAAGAAGTTGTGTACTGCAGTCAGAAGTTATACTGCAGTCAGTTGTTGCGAAGGATTATATCAGCGGCATTTCAGGATACACAGAGACACGCCAGTTAAGCTTTACAATCTCCCAAAGATAATACCAAGTGGAAGTCTCCTAATGCAAAGGACTATCTCTCCGTGCAGCAACATTGAGGGTTTAGGAGCTGTCAGCGCTGGCTTTTGATGTTTAATTCTCAGTATACCTCTGCTAATAATGCCCCACTAGCTCCTGGGTGCTCAAATTGACAACTAATAGCAGAAACCTGGAAACAGTGAAAGAGTTTAAAATTGGTAGCATCTTTTCTGTATTTGGTACCACAGCTACATAGATGTTGTCGCGTGAGGTGTGGTGCCAAATGCTAACCAAATCCTGAAGATCTCAAGTGATTGTATGGAAATCATGCAAATAAAAAATATACAGAAAATATTAGTATTACCTCTGAGAAAGATAAAAGCATTTGTATATGTTGTAGCAGGCCAGATTTAGATAATTGGTTCTGCCATTGATTTTCCCACAAGATGTCATCTCATATAGATCTGTGCCAGATTTTCACCCATGAAAATTTTCTGGGCAAAAGAGGGGCAGTGGAACTAGTAGGGAGTACAAAATACCCAACCACAACCCCGAGCATGCTTTGTTTTTCATGCTATGGTTGTTCGCTGGCGCCTGTGTTCCCCCTCTCTGCTGCTCTTCCAGTGCCGTCTTCTTCCTCACCATAGCATAATCCCAGACAATCAGGGAAAAAGATGATGGCAAGATGATGTTAAAGAGTTCATCAGATTTGTTTGCTCTAACATTACCACTTAGAGCAGTGTTCTCCAACCTTGGGTCCCCAGATGTTTTTGGCCTACAACTCCCAGCATGCCCCATAGCATAGCATAGCTGGCTGGGGCATGCTGGGAGTTGTAGGCTAAAAACATCTGGGGACCCAAGGTTGGAGAACACTGACTTAGAGCAAACAAATTGCTCACTCAGGGAAGGAACATATCCCTGTGTTGCTGAGGCAATCGGGCAACACTCCCTATCTTCTGTGCTGTGCTGCAGCAGTTTCATTGCTCACTGTCACCGCATAGTATGGCAAGACAGAGAGTATCATTGCATTGCCTTGGCTTTGGGGCATGCGTTGTCTATCTTGCCATACTGTATCACAAGGATGGGCAAACAAGGAGCACCACCTTTTGCCTTAGAAACACAGAAATGTGTTTCTTCTCCCACCCCACATAATGGGCAAACATTTTCACCCGTGCTGATATGCTCCCTTTAAAAAAAAGCACAAAATAGGCAAAAGCACTGAAGCAAATCACTCCCTGATTCAGGACAGTTCTAATGCTTTGCTATATTTGTTTCTTTTTCTCAGTACTTTGGTATAATTTAAAAAATCTTTTGATATCATGGGGCGGGCGGAGAGAAATATCATTCATCTCTTTCTGTAGTAGTCAGCAATATAAAGATATATCTTCACTGTAAATATAAACTGTAAATTATAATTAACTTATAGTTAATTATAATTATAGATAATTATAATTAAATTATAATTAAACCCCATTTAATTAATGTGTCTTCCCCCATGGAATCCCTGGGACTGCAGTGTTATGGTGATGTAGTAGAGAGAATTCTTAGAAGTCATACTTTGCTTCACAGAACTCAAGTTCCTAGGTTTTGGGGAAGAGAGTGAATCAAGATTGCCAAACCATTTTAAAATCACTTTATAGTTGTAGTACAGAAGTACTCAAAATTATTGAAGTGTATATAGCCCATTGTGAATATGGAACCAAATTGTCCAGTGGGTAAATCATAAAATCACAAATAAAGCATTATATGAATAAAGTTCCCTGCTCTAATAGCTTTGAATTTCTTTTTCTAGATGATACCAAGATAGCTCTACACCTAAAAGATAATGGAGGTAAGAGCTACTATTCTTTGTGTTCAAACAACATCAGCAGATTACTTAACTAACATTCCATAGAACTTCATCGATCTCTCTCACAGAAATACATTGTACTGGGCCCACAGGAGATGTCATTTATCCACTTATCTGTGCCACAATACTGTGAAAGACATTCTAAGAGACCACTCAGTACAATAAATTCTTACTATATCCATAACTCATTGTCACAATTAGCCAAACCTCTTTGAGACTGATTAATTAATTTTTAGAATATATATCCTGCCTTCCCTAACTAGGAAAACAAAGGTCAATCATGACACCAATCTGTTAATATCAAGACACCAATCTGTTAAAAGCAAAGATACTTTAAGACATTTTTAAAAAATTGATAAAAGGGACAGATGTTTTCAGTCCTGGTAATCACAACTATATAGTCCTGACCCTCCGTTTTGGTCTAGGCTCTGATCTGATGAACAGTTAAAGGTCCTAGGCCTCTTTCTACCACAATGACCTGGCTCTGATCTAGGGTGGCCACTTATGAATTGCCAAAAAAAGAGGAAATTCACCACCCAAAAAAGAGGACATCAATTTGCATAACATTTCATATGCTAATTTATATGTATGTATGCAAGTTTAGAAATTATTATTATTATTATTATTATTATTATTATTATTTAAAATTATTATTATAAATTATAATAATTATAATAAATTATTATTATAATTTAAATAAAAGACTGTTCTCTGCCCCTTAAATAGCCATGTGTCCTCTGTAAAGTAGGACACATGGCCACTCGACTCTGATCTGATGCACTATTAAAGGTCTTAGGTTTCCTGCTACTACAATAACCTCTTCCTTAGCTTTCCCTTTTCAGTTCTCCCTTTTAAGAGTGTCTACTCCAGCTCTCCCAAAGAGCCTTGCCAATGCATTTCATATTCTTGCAATAAAAAATCCTCAGAGCTTCAATGCAAATTATAACCAATAATACAAAAGTACATGTTGTACTTCTTTTTCTATGTAATTTGCAGCTGAACCATACAGTTTCGTGAATGCAAGAAAACTGCTGTGATGCACATTACACATGCTTATTATACAGTCACAGAGGCTGCAGCCAGGGCCGGTGCTACCATTAGGCCAACTAGGCAGCTGCCTAGGGCGCAGGGCTAAAGGGGACGCCAGAAACACGTTGAAAAAAAATACAGCGCTCTCAAGTGGGGGGGGGCGCTAAATATCTGATCTTGCCTAGGGCACCAAACTGCCTTGCACCGGTCCTGGCTGCAACATCTCCATTTGGGATGTTCCCAGTACAAAACCTATTTCACTTCTCAGCTACCTCAGCTTCCAACACCTATCTGCCTAGTCAGGCAGAGAAATGTTATATTGTTCCACTCCTGGTGTTGTGGAGGAATTTGGGGGCAGGACAGTAATGTCAGCCAGCCAACAACAGACTCCCTTCCCAACCTCCATGTCCACACTGATGGATTGTAACTCTTCGTCACACGCAATGGTTTTGTGGTTCGGAATTTCAGGAACGTTGTTGGAGCTTGTCACTCTCCAACTCGTTCTTTCATTTCCTTTGGACTTCATTCTTTATGTTTGAAGTCCTGTTGTTTGTTTTCTGCCAGCACGCAAGCTTTGGAACTGATTCCACCTCCACCCCCACTCCCTAAAGATGGAGCAAATCAGCCGTTAATTGCTTCTCATCTGCACTACGTATCTCTAGATTGTTTCACAGCAAAGGTCACAGTGTTTAACACGGAGCGTGTTCTGATTGCTACTTTCCACGCCTAAAAGAGAGCATGCTGCATGCAGTTTGCAATACTGGAAAACAATGTCATGCAGGGTTTAAAAAAGAAAGAAAAAAGCAACAGATGTCTTCCATTTATGGATGCTTAATATATACTTCCTTCTTCCCAAATCACCGAAAAGGAAATGATGTAGATACATCAATTATATATGGCAGGGGTAGGAAACCTAGTGCCCTCTGGATGTTTTGAACTACAGCTCCCATAATCCCTCACCACTGATGATGGGAGTTATAGTCCAAAACATCTAGAGGGCAGGCATCAGGTTGCCTATCCCTGATATATGGGATCAGATTCACATTCCTGGGTATTTGCTGGGTTCCAGCTGTTGCCTGAAGCATTTGCACCAAAGGACTGGTTCAGTTACTGACCTGTAGAGGCTGCACATGATGCAGCATGGAATTATATGTCAGTGATTACTGGCCTCTCACAATTACTGTACTCATGGAACTGAACTTAGAAATACTTGGGTTGATGTTGGGTTTTGTTTTGTTTTTTGGTTTTGGTTTGTTATTTCCATTTTAGTTGACTTTTATTTGGCTTGGAAGATTTTATGACCTGACTTTTTTCTAAAGGTCTCTGGGCTGCGTTGGCATTAAAGCTGTGTGATTTCGAAAGTAGAAATCAAGGAATGGCCTGATTTTGTTGAGAGCCACTTTGCTTGGGGTGTTTCTTGCTACCAAAAACAAAAAAATAGAGAAGACGAACCAGCTTTCCAAGTGGCATAGAAGCAAAGTCACTCAGCATGTTTTCTCATCCAAATACTACTAACCACCAGCTTTTAAACGGGGAGATTTTGCTCATGATGCATCATCAATGATGCATGGAATTTTATCATAGCTCTCAGATTAGGCTGATAAAACCTCTCTAGCTGCCTGCCTTCTATTTTTCTTTCCTTTTCTACTTGCTGGCCTTTGTCAGACATTCAGATAGAACAGACAATCCCAAGATAGACAAATAAAGAGCCATTAGCTTTTCCTGAATAGATCCTCTATTAAACTCTTCTCTTATCAAAGTGGGGAAGTAAGTTATATCTGATCAATGAGGCTCTGTCATTAGCTGTGCTCTTTGGGGGCACACCAGTCAATACCTGATTAGAAACAGCCAAAGGATTCTTAATAATTCCATCGTGCCTTTCACACTGTAACGTTTAAGGCCACAATTTATTGCACAGTAACATAATTACATTTTAAATCATACTGCCAGTTTAGGTCAAACTGTACTGACCTTTCTATTTTTTTTAGGTGGAAATCATCTGTAATTAAAAGCATGAAACACCTGTCATAGCATTGAGTGGCTTCTCACAATAAATTCCGCTTTGCTTTTATCTGCTTCTCCTTGCTTCCAGACACTGTCACTTCTGATTTACCCACATGTGTCCTGTCTTTTGAAGTACAGGCTGCCTCACCATGTGTCCCCCAGATCAGCATTTTGATATTGTAATGTTGATTGACAGAAGCAGCAAAGCAGGAATAACTGGTCCTTCCTGGGAGCTAACTCTTATTTGGAGAGATTCTTCAACTTCAGACTTACCTCCCTGACAGAAGAGTATTGCCAAGTTAAAACAGCTTGGATGTAAAGTTTAGCAAGGAATTTTCCCATCTGCAATTCTATTAAAGCATCTGTTATGTACCCTGAAAATGTAAAGACTTTGGAAAATAGTGTCTGTGTGTTGATCCTTATAATTTGAAAGTAGGAAAAACAGACTTTTTGCCTCAAGGGTGCTCCCTAATTGCAGATAATACATGTAAGTAATGCAACATACTGATGCAGGGTGACATCCAGCGTCCTGTGAACAGAAATCAAGCTCGCACAAAGCTTCCCCACCTCCTCCTCTTCCTCTTCTTCCTGTGGCCTCCTGTACCTTCCAAAAAGCCTCTGCAGGGGGTCAGGGGACCTACGAAAAATTCTGGGCTGTGTCTTATTGGGCTACAGTGGGAGAGGGGAATTGCTAGAAATGGGATGGAAGAATCTTGAACCACTTGCACACGGTCCCTGATTTCTGCAATTTCCTCCTCCCATCGTAGCCCCATAAGACACAGCTCACAATCTTCAGTAGTTCTCCTACACACACACACACACACACCCTCTGGAGAAGCGTTACAGGGGCTGCAGAGGGGAGAAGAAGAAGAGAGAGATCCACTGCTTCAGGTAGCCTTCAGCTCACGCGCAACATTGGATATCATCCATAGTAATAACAACACTTTCCAGGGGAACATTCTTGGATGGCTACTTTAGAGTTCCGTAGATAGCCTGAACAAAGATATTTAGAATTTGCAGTTCCTTTGCAGTGCCCCAGCCCAGCAAATGACCTTTATTTATGGACTGAAATTTCTGCATGTGGATTAGCCCTACAAGCAGGTGTTAGGGTAGGTGGCATTGCATCCTGCAGCAAAGGTGCAATATTACTAAACCATGCCCACATTGCCTTAATGTGTCATTTTTACTGTCTGACAGTACTTTTACATGGGGGGACAGTCAATTAAAGCTAAGCACATGAGGAAAAGGAAGAGGAAAGCCACAATGGCGTTTAATCTACTGATAACTATACAGTCAGTGTAAGATCTGGTCCCCACCCTCTCGACAGGTAGAGCAGTAAACCTTGCTGGACTATCATATTACATATTACCCTTCGGTTTCTGAAAACTGACCGGCTTGTGTTGACAATTTTTTAGTACCAGTCCTGTCAGCAGGCTGGTAATTGTGAGCTAAAGATAAATAGAAAAATATACACATATGTGTGTGATAAAATTGCTTTGTTTACTCGCAAGTGTTTTCTGTTTCTGGATGGTAATGGTTCAGTCCTATTTCGTTATGAGGTTCTTAGGAAAGTGGTGCTATTTGTTTCTAGAAATGATGAGCTGCGTGTTTAAAACCTTCTTTCTCTCGCTCTCTTAACAAAGGGCTTGTTTAAATTCTCTGCCGGAAGAGAAAGTGCTGAAGTCATTCATCCCGGGGGGGGGAAAGCCTCCCAGATTAATAATCTTTACTTTGAGGAAATTTAAATCTAGTCACACTGATAAATTGCTTTCACTTCAGCTTGTTTAATGGGGTTTGGGAGTGTGCTCAAAAGAGAATTGGTGTAAAATGTCTGAATTTACACCAGATGTCTCACATCTACCCCCTACACTGATCACCATTTTTTTTACCGCATACGCTGCTGCAGAGAATGTGCAGAATGGTGCCTTTAGGCCAGTCACTGACTCTTAGGGCCGGTTCACACGACACGGAAAGCGCGGGGGAGCAGAACCCCCCCACGGTTCCTGTGTTGTGCGAACGCTGGCCAGGGGCGCTCCTGCGGGATGGCCGCGCGTGCAAAGCACGCAAAGTGACCATGGGCGGTAGAGGGGTAAGCCCCTATCGTGCGAGGCCACCCTGCCGTGCGAACAGCGGGCAGCTGTCCCGCGGGGGCCTCCCGTGGCTGCACAGAGGCAGCAGCCCAGAGCGGCCGGAGCTGCGGCCGCTCCAGCCTGTAGGGCCAAACGGCCCCTCTGGGCATCCCGAGCCGCTGCCCCCTAGCGCCGGGAGGCCCGCACTGCGGTGCGGGGACTGCCGTCTCCACCGGGGTCTGCCCACGCACATGGGACGCAGGTCGCCTACGGCGCCCTGCCAGACCCCGCAGACAGCCCTATGGTGCCTCCCCCGCTCGCCGCCTGGGTCGTATGAACTGGCCCTCAGCCTAACCTACCTCACAGGGTTGTTGTGAGGATAAAATGGAGAGGAGGAGGATTATGTAAGCCGCCTTGGGTTCCTTGCAGGAAAAAAGGCGGGGTATAAATATAATAAATAAATAAATAAAATAATGTATAAGGGCGCAATCCTGTGCAGATTTGTTGGTGTTGAATGTAAAATTGTAATTTAGACCGAAAAAAGCATAGCTGGCTAGAGACGCTGGGAGTTGCAGGACTTTTTATCTGTCTAAGCCTGCATAGGATTGTGCCCTAAATAACACAAAGAGAAGATTCACACCACAACTATTTATTCTCTTAAGTGAGGGGTCTGCTACTTATTTTCTTCACTGACTTCAAATGCCAAAACCTTATTTTGCTTTGAAAAGTGGTTATAAACAGAGAGTTGGAAAATGTCTGCACTAGACAAGTTGATATTTGTTTGTTTTGTATCTGAACAACTTCCAGGATGGAGCATATGCAGAATTCCTACAGAAGAGTTTTGTTGCATTCCAAAGCTTGCGCATGCTGGTCAAATAAAAGATGTCTCGTGCAGTTCACTCATATGGAAATTGTAACCCCAAAGGAATTAAATCTGTATTTCACAAATCAGTTCTGTTGACTCCAGTGAAAATGAATTCAGAGTGAAAGGTTGGAGGACTGTGATTTAAGACTCATTTGGTTCACAGAACTACAGTTCTTGGTTATAACCTTTTTTGATTCCTGATCTTGCTGTTTAGGCTAATGTCCCAGTGATGTCCATGCAACATTACTGCTGCATTTCTGGGTGACGGAATCTTACACAAGAAAGGGGGCAGATACTCGGAGTGATTTCACTTGTTTCGCTCATTCTGTAACTGATTTCAGGATGTTCCCAGGATGCAACCTGGGCTGTGACCACAGGCACTTTTGGTGTTATCTGTAATAAAACAAGACTGCAGACAATTATCTGCATTATCCATTATTGGATCTCCTGTTTGCTTTTTAAGTTCAAAGCAGAGGGGTTTGGAATCAGATCCTGGCTGCTGTGGCATTGAGGGAAGGTCTTTTTCTTAACACTCTCCCACCACACACACACATGCCTGTTTTCCTGACCTAAACCTCTCACCCCGAACTGCCATTTGCCCCAGAGGAAGAAACATACAGGCAGATGCCTCTGATGGGTTTTTATGTATCAGTTCTGGTCACCCGCACCTAAAAAAAGGTATTGCAGAGTTGGAAGAAGTGCAGAAAGGGGCAACCAAAGTGCTCAAGGGGTTGGAGCAACTCCCTTATGAGGAAAGGTTAAAGCAGCTGGGATTGCTTAGCTTAGAAAAAAGAGGAGACATGACAGAGCTGTACAAAATGATTCATGGTGTGGAGAAAGTGGATAGGGAGACATTTCTCTCCCTCTCTCATAGTACTAGAACCTGGGGTCATCCCATGAAGCTAATTGGTGGGAGGGTCAGGACAGGTAAAAGGATGTCCTCCTTCACACAGCACATAGTTAAACTATGGAATTCACTTCCACAAGATCTAGTGATGGCCACCAAATTGCAGGGCTTTAAAAGGAGATTGAACAAATTCATGGAGCTTGTCTGAGCGTGGAAAGCTAAGCAGCGTCAGGCCTGGTTATTAGTACTTGGATGGGAGACCCCTCCTCTAGTTTCCTGCATTGAGCAGGGGGTTGAACTCGATAGCCTTGTAGGCTCCTTCCAACTCTATAAATCTATGAAATCTAAGTCTATCAATGGCTACTAGTCCTGACTGACTATATGCTACCTCCAGTGTCACAGGCACTATGCCTATGTTGCTGGGGAACATGGGCAGGAGAGTGCTGTTGCCCTCATGCCCTCCTTGTGGGATCCTGTGGGCAGCTGGCTGGCCAATATGGTGGACTAAATGGACCCTTGGTCTGATCCAGCATGTTTCTTCTTATGTTCTTATATTCTTAGTTATTTTGACTGAGGTCCGTACTTATGTTTTAGTTGTTTTATTATGTTTGGTATTTTTAATGGATGTTGTTTTCAGCTATTTTATATTTTGTATGTTTTAATAATTCTGCAGTAAGTTACCTTGGGTAAGTTTTTTTTAAGAGAAAGGTGACTAAATAATTTAATGATGATGTTGATGATGATATAGCTGCAGTTTAGAAAGGAAAGGGTTAAAAACACTTCCTCCCAGAATCATAGCTACAGTCTGACTCCTTTAGCATCTTGTTTACTTTGGCCCTCAGGCAGAAGTCTTTCTTACCTGAGACCAACTGGTGACCGAACCTGTGAACTTTTGCGTACAGGTTTTGCTTTCCCTGCATGCAACTGACCTGTTATACAGTTGCTGAGCATGTTGCTTTGTATTAAAGGTCATCATTAATGTTTGCCAGCCTTGTAAATACTTATTTATTTATTTATTTATTTATTTATTATATTTATGAATCACCCATCTGGACAGACATCCGGCCACTCTGAGCGATGTACAGTCCAATAAAACACAAGAGGGGGCGAGCACACACACACACACACACACACAGAGTATAAAACACAATTAAAAACAGTACAAAACTTAGAAATCCTAACCCACCCCATATTCCCGCCTGAAAAGCCACGTTTTTAATACCCGGCAGAAGCTAATCAAGGAAGGGGCATGGCGGAGGTCACTGGGGAGAGAGTTCCATAAATTGGGGGCTGCCACAGAAAAGGCCCTCCTCCTAGTCCCCACCAGCCTGGTTTCTCTGGCTGATGGAACAGGGAGAAGGCCATCCGTGGCAGATCTTGTTGAGCGGCCTACTTGATGTTGCTGGAGGCGCTCCTTGAGATATACTGGACCGGAGCTGTACAGGGTTTTAAAGGTCAATGCCAACACCTTGAGTACTTATGTGCTCTCTGTTATGGTGACCTTAGATGCAAATGAAAATGTGCAGAAATGATTATTAGAAAATGGGTCATGAAGTCAAGGAGTGGTCAGTTGTGCTGGAAACGGCAGATAGGTTAGAATAAGCTTAGCGAGTTCTTTTCACCTACAAGAAGGTTCTGAGATATCTTTCATCTCTTCTATTCCATCACTTTGTAAAGAAATTGTCAGGAGGTATCTGCCAGTGAAAATATTGCAAAGTTGGCAACCGTCTTCATTGTCTATGCAAACAGAGTGAAACCAATTTCCCCCCCTTACATTTTTACCTTGAGGCTATCAATTTATGGAACTTCAGTTATGCCAATCACTTGTTAGTTACACTTGTTATTTTGCATTTGGCATACTGATCCCTATGTTTAATACACATGGAATGCTTTAGAAGCAGTGGGTAGAAGAAATATTGACAAGCTATTGTCATATATATTGTCTGGAAGTTGTATAAATCTCAAATTGAATGGGATTAGCATTCTTACTCCCTGGCTAGTGGGTTCTTCGTTTTGTTTTTAAAGCTGGAAATATCTACAATGTCTGTGGCCTGAATCTCTTGTGAATAGAGCTTGTTATGCTACCTTGCATCTTTGGGGGCAATGCTTTTATATGTTTGGAGGTTGGTTTCCCAACCATTTGAGACATCAGCAAGCATGGTTAGCCACTTTAAACTATTGGCTACATTTACTGTGCTTACAAGCACAGGGTTACTACCATTATTGTTGGCTGATACTTATGTGCATTCTCTGTTGAAGACCTGGCAATCTAAACTTGCTAATTGCCTCTCCCAGAAATTAATGGTTACTTTAAGGTAATCTTAAACCAAAACATGCTTGAGGCAAAGGCTTTTCGATGTAGGCTGTATATGCAAAGTAAATTTAATTTGATTTCCCTCCTTCTACTTTGGAGAAGTTTAACTTGCACATATTGGTGCAACAGGAAGGGCAATGTAATGAGTTCCGGACTACAAATTTTGAACTCCCGGAAAATTCATTTGTCTCCTCATCAATTACTACTTAGTAACTCCATATCAGTGGGGAATCAGAAATACACCATCAAAGGACCACGCCCACACTACAGTGTTTTGATTTATACCTGTAACAGGCTGTTTAGATTTCAAGGCTAGAACATCTGTGCTCTAGCCTCTCACTTCTGGTGGTTCCCTATATGGGATTGGATGTTAATCTTGAAACACATGTCTGATTTAGGCATACTCATCAAGGAGCCATCATTGGCTACAACTCCCAGTTGACACTTAGTTTCAAAACCAGGTTTGCTCCAAGTAGTGGTCCTTTGTGCACTTCGTGCCAATATGGACACTGAGTTTGAGTATGATATTTACTCGGAACTCCAACCTTCTTTCATGCCTCTTCTCTTCTATTATCTGACAATGTTGATCAAAATGTCTGTGTAGTGTTTTCATTTCTGCCATAACAGGCTGAACAACCCACTGTTATTTTTTAAGTATCCTGTTAGAAATTATTCCAATTGTCCAGACTGTCCAAAACCGCAATTGTTCTTAGCCTTCTGCAATTTGATGCTAACAAATTAAGTAAATGTTCTAAACTAAAAGGCAATAGTGTTAATTGGAGTTTTAGTTGGGTAGTTTGGGGAGAGGTTGTTTGGCTGTAGGACACACTTGCTCTGATTTGTCCCTTTCTCCTTTGTCAGCATGTTACAACATGGAACAGTGCTATAAAGCTTAGCAAAATGATGGCTTTCAGCAATATTTTTATATGGTACTTAGGCTTTCTTCAGATCAAAATATTTGAGGGCATTTAATATCCATCTGCTCCACAACAGAACAGAATTTTGGAAATGATGCTCCATGCTTTCCAGATTTTATTGACACTTCCTCAGAAGAATTTGTGACAGCTCTTAACTTGAAGGCTACGGGACATGATGATGACATACAGCTTTGAAAATAATACTCAATTAATGCATGTCTGTAGGCAAGTGTGAATACATTAGTGGGAAAACGAAAAGTAGATTCATTATGTGGTTTAATTTTGAAACACTAGAATGCCTACATTACGTTTTGAAAGGTGGATATTAATATTGTTTATCGAGCTAGAAATAATAAAACATCTGGAAATTATCATCTTGTTGGTTGCCATTATAAGAGTATACAGCACAGGAAAAGAAACACCTCCATTTGCTAAGGTAATCGCTTATTGCAAGTGTGGAAAAATGGGAAAATGAAATGAAATATTGCCAACCTTAATCAATACATTTTCCTTGCAGCCTCAACAGATGATAGTGCAGCAGAGAAAAAAGGTGGAACTCTTCACGCTGGCTTAATTGTTGGGATTTTCATACTGGTCCTGATTGTAGCGGCAGCAATACTTGTGACAGTTTACATGTACCACCATCCAACATCTGCAGCCAGTCTCTTCTTTATTGAGGTGAGCTGCATTTACCATAATGGATCAGCAAGGGCTGCAGTCTTATTATCTGGTCAGAGGCTGGTCTGCTTCCTGTAAGCCGAAACTCTGAAATATCCGCAGAGGAGCTCTGGCATTTGTCTTTTGCTGCCGTGTTGTTATTGTTTTTATTTGATTTACACCACATGGCTTTTAGCTGGACTGTATGATAACTGGCAGGGAACATATCTCAAGCTAGTGAAACCGCAGTGCACTTGAGCATGACCTTTCCCCCCACACAATGTGTTAAGTCAGTGTTCTCCAACCTTGGGTCCCCAGATGTTTTTGGCCTACAACTCCCAGCATGCCCCAGCTAGCTACGCTGGCTGGGGCATGCTGGGAGTTGTAGGCCAAAAACAACTCCCAGCATGCCCCAGCTACACTGGCTGGGGCATGCTGGGAGTTGTAGGCCAAAAACATCTGGGGACCCAAGGTTGGAGAACACTGTGTTAAGTGACAGGTTTGGGAGAATCACAGGCTTCTGTGAATAATTCCTGAAGTCAATAGGCTGTCTCCACCCTGTCTTTGAATCATTTTCTTGATAACAGTTTACCATATTAATCTGACTGTGCCATGATCTGCTGATTAATATTGGGTTAATGCACGGACTTCTCAATAGAGGTACAAACAATTCAGCTAAGTCAAGGTGTATTTATTGCATATTCAGAATATTCATTTCCTCTCCTTTTTTGTTTAAATATTAAAATATCACAGCTTCTATAAGAGACTTTAAATAGTTGGAATCCAGACATAGTCATGGGTAACAACATGATGTGCACAACTGCTAGTTTCTCTAAGGGCGCAATCCTATGCATGTTTAGACAGAAAAAGGAGTTGTAGGACTTTTTTCTGTCTAAACATGCATAGGATTGCGCCCTAAGAAAGCTTTTAAATTTTATTTTATTTATTATTTTTTATACCCTGCTCTTCTTCCAAGAGGTCAGAAAATAAGGACATGAAAAGAGCCTTGCTAGATCAGGCCAAAGGCCTACGTAGTGCAGCATTCCTTGTTCCCATAGTGGCTATGCAGATGCCTGTGGAAAGCCCACAGGCAGGACATTGCCATCATGTAGGGGAGAAAGCACGGACACGCCCATTGGCCCCACCTTTTCATCCCCATCACAGGGAGCCCTTTCTACTTCAGTTGGCTCCCTGCGTTACTTAAAACCTGAGAAGATCATGGTTCTAAATTAGGCAGCAGCCTACACAAGTCGAAGGGGCTCCCTGCTGCAGATGCTCATGATTCCAGCACGCGCACACACAAAGAAGATGGGAGGAGAAAAATCCATGGTAACAGATATATCCAAAAATGAAACTGAAACGCTAACTGTTTTTCGGTTCCTTGCTACTCCTGTCTTTTTCCTGTTCTTTAATAAATATTACACTGTAGCAAGTTATCATGAGAATGCATTTGGTAACACTGTATAAAAGTAATCTAGTGAAGGTATTCATAATTTACATTTTTCCACACAGTCAATGGCAAAAGATGTTTAATATAATTGAGATCTTTCATGATAAACTGCTGCACGTCTGGCTTGACAGGCCTCACAAAATGCAGAATTGTTTCAAACACCCTTACTGTGTGCATTGATAGATGAAACAACAGGTCTCTGAAATGATCTGCACTGCAGACATTATGAGCTTATTGTGGAACAAGCTCATGGAAGGAAATGCATATAAAGAGATTAGAGTCTCAGCAAACTAGCACTGAATCAGAGAATACACAGTGCTCAAAGTTGCTGTAACTGAATTCTTATAATAGGTGAAATGTACTGCATTATTGGCGTACATAAACATTACACAGCTCCTTGTAAGGCATAACAATGTGCTCCTCAGTTTCTTCAGGAGCCAGGAGAAAGCAGCCATTAAATGCCAATATCCCCACATTCTTGTGCTTGCGCAATATGTGAAAATCATTATACCCCAGTGAGCACATCTGTTCAGTCGTTCTATAACCAATCTTCTCCTTCATCACTTATCCCCTAATCTTTATCTCCTTGTGTCATGTGCATAAGAGATCACTCCCACTCCGTGTTTGCTCACAGCATTCAGAGCATTTTCACCTTCTTAATGGGTTGTTGCACATCCAAAACCACATAAAATGTCCCCCATGGATTTTAGTAACTTTTCCTGTCGATGTCTATACACACACACATGCTCACACACAGAGTGCGAAAGAGCTGAAAAGATTCTCTTCGTTTTTAAAAATAATATTGTTCTGCTGCAATCCTTTCCTGACATACCCAGGAGTAAGTCCCATTGTACTCAATGGGGATTACTTTTGAGTAGACATGTACAGAATTGCATTGTTAAATGATTTTAGAGATTTTTCAGCAGATCCTCTTAAGTTAGATCAGTGTTCTCTGTCCAGACAGTGGTACGTTTGGTATTATGCTAGCAGTGAATACATGACTAGGTGAGCAAACTGGCTGATTTAATTTTGAAAGGGTAAATAAGAAATACGGTAGCTCCTTTATTTTTCAAAGGCAGCTAGACACTTAAAAGTGTAGGAAAACATGGAAAAATTAGCAGGAATGTTCAGTTTCAGGAAAGAGATTGACTGCACCTTAAAAACTAGACAAAAGGAAACTAGCTGATTTTAATACATCCTGTGGGCATTCATGATACTACCTAAACTGCAGTAGTATAGAATGATTGCTTTTAGTTGCCAAGGACTCTGGGACATTCAGTTACAAGCTCTCTCCTTCCAGAAATATGAACATATGAAATCACTTTATATTGAGTCAAACTATTGTCCTATCTAGCCCAATGCTGGCTACTCTGGCTAACAGCAATTCTCTAAAACAGCCTTCCCCAGCCTGGTGCCCTCCAGGGTTTTGGGCCGGGTGCTTTGGCCATCAGCTCCCGTCAGTCCCTGCCAGCATGGCCAATGGATCAGGAATGCTGGGAGTGGACAGACATCTGTCAGAGATGCTTTGACCTGGATTCCTGCATTGAGCAGGGGGTTGGACTCGATGGCCTTGTAGGCCCCTTCCAACTCTACTTTTCTATGATTCTATGATTCTATGATTCTAGTAGTCCAAAACATCTGGAGGGCACCAGGTTGGGGAAGGCTGTGCAAATGCTTCAGATAGAGGTCCTTTGCCCCCACCTGTACTTGAGATTCTTGATTTAATTGAACAAATTTTAGTTGTTTTTAAAGTTTTAAAGTGTTTAAAATCTGAATTTCAAGTGACAAGAGCTAATGGAAAACAGACTAGTGAATATGGCCTGGCCTGGATTTTGGTCTCTTTCCCCTCCTTTTTTCTTTTTAGTTTTGTAGATGCTGTTAAGACTTAAAATGGTGAGAAATTAATTAGATTACTCCTGGGCAGCTGCAGTAGATTGATGAGCTGCAAATCCCAAAAGGCCAATTAACTTCTTTGCTTTGTTTTATCAATTAATAACTGAAATATTTTTACACTTGAGTCTGGGTCAGTCAAGTGAACTAAATTTGTCAAGGTTTGGTTGTTGAGAGGTACATTTAGACAACCCCCTTCTTTTTCCTTACCTGATTAGTAATGGGGAACTTAACAAGCAAAATCAAAAAAGAAAACATTTCTTATCTCAAGCATGAGAAGAAACTATGCAGAAAGCTACACTTTTGATGGTTTAAGTTGGGTATTTTAAGTAACTTCACGAATTATTTTCTTCTTCTGTATCAGCTGTTGTTTACGCTGTATCCCTTCTTACATAAACTGTCAATTTTTCTTTCTGCTTTGCAGCACCAGCTTAAGGCTGCAATCCTGGAAGTAAGTCCTATTGAACACAATGGGACTTATTTCTGAGAAGACATGTATAGGATAACACTGAAAGCAAATAATGTGTTTATTTCTTGGCAGCTTTGCTGAAAAACTGGAATCAGTTTGATTTTATGTTGTTTGGGAGGATTCATAGGCTCAAAGGTGTTTGGAGGTTTTCTAATTCTGCTCTTACTCAATGCACATTTGCCCCATGCATTTAACTCCCTTGTACATTGCAACACAGCAAATTAGCATTGCTAGTCTGTTTCAGAAGAAAAGTAAGGAGCAGGCATGTGATACCTTAAAAGAATAACTTATTTTGGCATGAGGCAGCTTTATCAGATGTGTGAAGTAAACAGAGTGAGTGGATACAGCATGTAGAAAGACACTTTTACAAGGTGATAACAAGAGATATATCACATGAGTCCTTCAGTTGAAGTCAGGGAGCATGCTAAACTGCTAAAGCCCATCCCACTGATATCAGTGAGTTGTGTTAGTCTGTTACAGCAAGTACAAAACAGATGCTTCAATCCAGAGAAATCAAGCACAACTCAGTCCCTTTGAAATCTATAGGATAATTTAGTCATGACTACTCAATTGATCAATCAGTTTATTTGTCAAAAGCTCATCTAGGATGGAACACAATAACATTATCCACATCACATAAGTGAAACAGAAATTAACAGGGCAATTTTTCATAAAACAACACTAAATAAAATGGTCTTGGACGTTTTATCGACTTTAAAGGCCCCACTCAGGAATAGAGCATCCCTGATTTTCCAGGCCATTACCATAAAATTTGCAACTCTTAGAGTAATAGGTTTAGACTTATTTCTCAACCGATAACTCATGATCTGCTTAACAGGGTATCCTGGGATCTTATCCAGGAACTGCTGTAACAAGGAATTCCAAGGGGCTATATATGGGGGGGGGGGATAGTGAAGAAAACAAAGAAAATCCTCTGTAATCCCTGACCCACGTAAACACAGCTGTTTCTAGTGGGTAGTCCTGTTATATTGCCTCCGACAGTCTCTAGTGAAAGAGTTTGAAGTCTAGCAGCTGTAAAAGCTACCCTGAGATGTAGAATGGTTTAAAAAATCAAAATAAGAACCCAAAGCCAAGCCCAGGAGAGCATACCAAGGAGAGATCCTGCTACTCTCAGCACTAGTCTGGTCTTCATGGAGGCTTATGTCTTGGAGTCTTTGTTTGAAAGCAGTCTTAGCCAGACCCAAGTCTCAAAGAATTGATTTCTGGAAACCCACACTGATTAATGACTTCCTGCATCCTTTGTGACCAGCAGTTTGAATTCAAAGCATTATTCTCAAGCATCTCCTGAAAACAGTTTCAGGAGCCTATGATGTTCTGGCAATTGCAATTTGAGCCAATAACTCACAGAAGGAAAAGTAGTCTTATTAGGGAGCAATCCTATGCATATTTAGACAGGAAAAAAGCCTACAACTCCGAGCATGGCTGGCTGGGGAATGCTGGGATTTGTAGGACTTTTTTCTGTCTAAACATGCATAAGATTATGCCCTTAGATATTGTTCTCATATTAGTCTCCAGGCTCACTCGGGTCAACGGAGGGACAGCTAAAAAACAGCACAGAGATTGGTTTTGTACTATCTCCAAAACATGAGCATGGTAGGGAAGTATAGACCCCAGACAGCTACCCCAGAAGCCCACTGGGGGAAAATAATTTCAAGAGCCTGGGCCACCAGCTTTACGCCTCATGCCCTAAATAGAATTGACATCCTCCTCAAGGTACTCTCTCCGTAGCTTTTGGTACAGTTTAGGTCACTTTTCCAAGGTTCAGTTTGTGAGAAAAGAACTCCAGGATATTTACAGCTGGGTATTTCAACCAAAGGCTGATTGTCCAATTGCCATTAGTGAACTCACAGTCTATTACCAAAAGCTACTACCTGCGACTTAACATAATTAATTAATAGCTTCTCTTGCTTGCAATAATGGTCAAATTTTTCACTAGATGTCTAAAACCAACCAGGGCCCGCAATAAAAGAACAATCTGAACCACATAAAGGAGAACTGACAAGAAAGAACCTGTCTCTCATAATGACTGGTAACATGTTTTTCACATACAAATAAAAAAGCAAGGGAACCAACAGGCAACCTTATCTGATCTTTCTGGTAACCTCACTAGGGTCAGTAAGTTGCCCTCCCATTCCTGTTTCCATGCAGACCTTAACTTTGGTATTGCTCTACATCAGCCTTCCTTTACCTGGTGCCCTCCAGATGTTTTGGACTTCAACTCCCATCAGTCCCAGCCAGCATGGCCGGTGGTCAGGAATGCTGTCAACCAAAACATCAGGGCATCAGGTTGGGGAAGGTGCTATGCAAGGTCATAATGAAATGCAGGAGACATTGATCAATGCTTAGTATCTTCACGTTTGGCCCCTGCATCTGCCAGTATGGTCAAATGCAGAAGGCAAGTCCATAAAACCCACATACAGACACCATTTCTTGCCCATTGCATGCTGGTGAATAAAATATGAAGTGTGAAGCAGTGATCTGTGGTGGCACACTCCAGCCTAAAACCTGTGTGCACCTCCGCTGATGTTCAAATAGTCAGGTTTCTAATTTCTGTAGTAAGAATCACAACCAGATTCTAGCGTGCTACAAACAGAAGTGTGCAAGATGCCAGGAAGCAGTACAGCATGTAAGGAACTGAATACAAAAAACTCTAGCAAGCCAGCCACAATACTCACTACAGGAATACGTTATTTTTCTTTGAAATACAGTATATTTGGAACCTTCTAGTGTAGCTGGGCAGTAATATATGTTTGCAACCTGTAAGGCCCAGAAACATTCACTCCATAGAGCACTCCATACAGCTCCCAGCATACCCAGCCAGCATGACTAATGGCAAGGGATTCTGGAAGCTGTAGTCCAGCAACATCTGGGGACCCAAGGTTGGAGAGCCCTGCCATAGAGCAACCCCATAGCAATAGGCTAGGGGCATAATTGGTAAATTGCCTGGTGAGGGCTATTTCTGTGCATGGTTTTGAGGACGTTAAAGATGTACAGGAAATTTCAGAACCTTTTTCAGCAGCTATTGTGGTCCTTGAACATTTCATATAGTTCTCTCCTTTTTATTTTTATTAAGAATATATCTTAACTAATCAAAATAAGGAAATAGTTCAAAGTAAATCAAACATTCTTCCAGTACTTGGATAGTAATGATGTTCTAATTCTAAATTAATCTGGTGTGTGTGTGTGTAGATAGTTTTAGATACAAATATATATTATAACCATATGTATAATTTGGACAAGGCAGTCTTCTATTTTTCTATTTTAAGGCTGCTTTCTTTTCCACTCATAACAATTATATATATATTTGCTATGGCTGTTGTGCACAGTGACTATGGCTTGATGTGTAATCATAATGTGTAAAGCTTAAACTACTTTGTGGATCAATGTGTGCCATATTTGTACCTACAACCATGTGGATTTTCCCCATTACTTGTTTCCAAAATTCTTATACCAGTTTTTATTCTCACATCATTTGTACTAAATCAATACCTAATAAGCCCATATTTCCAATACCTGGAAATGGGCACTTTCCATGTTACCTAACGGCAAGGGTTTCTGACGGAAGGGCTCCACTCGTGGAAGGACCCTCTGCCCACGTTTTTAACAAGAGCAACAGCAAAATGACTTTTTCCACCCAAATTAGGCTGCTAAAAGGAATAAAGCTTGAGGTAACCAGTAGTGGACTTTTGTGTGAAAGCACTGTGAGCTCAGTTCAGTTCTGATTCTGAAAGTAAATTCTTTGGCTCAGAATGTGCTCAGAGGCTCCCTGTTCTTTAGTTCTAAGTGTATGCCTTTTGCACCTGGCTCTGATTGGTGGCTCTTCGGGACATAGTAAAAAAACAAAAAAAAAACAAAGTAGATCTGACAAGCCTGATGTCTGCCCACCCTGAGTGTATAGGATTGCACTGCACATAATCAAAAGTGTGCAGCCTGCCAATCTTCTTCCTAGTTTTTTTTTTGTTTGTTTTGTTTTTTTGTTTAAAGATGGTTCCATTATATCATTCTATAGAAAGACTATGGCTCGGATCCAGGATCTGCCCACCATAAGAGGGACCTTCCGCAAGAGGAAGGGCTCCACTCCTGGAAGTTCCCTCTGCCCAATTTTGGGGGACATCCCTCCCCGCCCCACACACACACACACCACAGCAGGGTCTCCTGACTCTCTGTGTAGCACAGAGGGGCCTGGAGGAGCTGCCAGGGGAAAGAGGGGGAAGAGAAGTCCACTTCCATCAGCACAGTTGATCCAGCGTAAATCTGGATCTAACCCCTTATTTTTTACATAGATTTGTATAGAAATAGGCATAGCACACTTGCACAGCACTATTCCAAGAATCTGACTTCCTTGTTTTGTGTCTGTTATTCTAGCGTCGCCCGAGCAGGTGGCCTGCCATGAAATTTCGGAGAGGATCTGGACACCCTGCATATGCTGAAGTGGAACCCGTTGGCGAGAAAGAAGGCTTCATTGTATCAGAGCAGTGCTAGGGTTTTTTTTTTTAAAGGCAGATCACTGGTACTGGCCTACAGGTGTAAGACATTTACTCTGCCTCTCATTAAAGGAAAGGAAACCTAAGCCGCTGTGACCCAAGAGAGACAAAACGGATTTCTGGATAAACTTTTCCAAGGAAGAAAGAAGTATATATGATACCCGGTTACCCTTTCCACAGGGATATTTTTTCCAGAGCAAATTGGCATACAATATTTCAGTCACCTCCTTCAGTTGCCTCCAAAATACCTACCGTATGAGAATGATGGACACAATTGCCATGTTCTTGGTTTAGGTATAGGTGATGTAGAGCAACCCAGGAAATATATACAAAGCTTTAGTGCAGAACAGTGCTTCCCTATTTGATCCAGCACAGTGGTGTGTTGTTGTTTTTTAAACGGTTACCAATGGGTACCCTTTAATGCCCGGAGGTAATGCTCATCATTGACAAGGCTGCTGGTAAGATCAATCTGATGCAGATAACATAGCTTAGCAATTTTCTATACTTCCGCAAGTTTTTGATTTTTTTTCTCATCCCATCAACATGCTATATACCTGGAAATCGCAGAGTGTTTCTTGTATTCCGTAGGCTTATACCCCTTGAACTGTGATTTCTTTAATTATTATTCTCACAACTATAGTTCTATAGTTGACAAAGCACTAGAGAGTTTGTTTTTGAAGAAAAGAGAAGTGGGAAGGTTTTTCACTATGGTGAAATTGGGCTGTCCAACTGGAGTATATAGTGAAATTGGACTAATATTAAGTTTCAATGTTCACAAAAGTGAGACTGAGGCTGCAGTGCTATGCTCTGTTCCTTGGGAGTCAGTCCCTTGAAACTCAAGGAGGCTTATTTCTGAGGGACTCTGCTTAAGATTTGGCTGTTAGTTTCAGGGATATTGCTTATGCCCCTGAAAGGTGGACTGAAACAGAAGTGGTGGATGCATCTGGCTGATGCTGGGGGGGTGGGGAACAGCCATGGGACACAGACAACAGGGTGGGAAAACATTACCATTTATAACTCTTGTCATTCTGTCACAGGTCTCTTGAAAACAGCATCATTGGTTCCAATGCACCCCTCACCCAAATAAACATTAAATGTGTTGCAATCGCTGCAGATTCATTTAGAAATATTGTTTAATGCACATAGTAGCAGCATAAATATATATATATAAATATATATATATAAAAATATATTTTTTTTATAGCTAACACAAGGCAGGCTCTTGTGACTGTTAAGAGTGCATTTTTTGCCATCCAGACGATGGAAATAGATTGCATTGCTGCATATTTCCACTGAGTTGTAAAATAATCCTTAATATTAAAATAAATTTTATGTTGTGTAGAGAAAGTGGTCCATTTAACTGCAGTGCCATAACTTTGCCTGCCTCTTGGAGCCACAGTTTCTTTAACAACAAGACCCTTTCCTTCCCAACTAGGGAAAGATAATATTTTTTAGAAACTCCCAGAGACATATTCCTTTGCACGGAAAGGGAGAAATATACATCAAGCTACTAAAACGTCTATTCAGATTTTGTACCAACATTGCATTGTGGACTTCGCCATTCACATTTTTCACATACCATATGAGCAGAGGCAATTGAATCACGGTAAGGTACAATCTGCAGTTTCAGGTTTCAAGTTGTTCAGTTACCTGTTCAGGTACCAGCTTTATAACGTAGCTCTCTACATTTTCATGTCAATACTTGTATGGTTCTGTTTTTTTAAAAACAACAACACCATGATTTTTACTTGTTATTTCCTTCAGTAAATAATACAATACCGTATTTTCTGTATTCATTCTGTTTAATCCATTTTGCTGTTTGTTCACAAGTCATCAAGAATGAGCTTAGACATACCTGAGATCAGCAGTATTCCAATTGTTATCCTTTCCACTATAGGTGGGTTTTACCACTTCCTGATAGCAAAACAGAACTCATGTGCGGAGCTCCCATTCCCTTCTGTGTGAAAGAGAAACTCATTGGGGACAGCTCTCCTGCATTGTGTGACAAAGTATTTCCCTCTCCTAAAAGAGAATCAGAAGCTTCTTCATGCTTAGGACCCAGTAGATCAGCTTTCCTGGGGCCCTCCAGTTGCTTTGGACTGCAATTCCCATCATCCCTGACCATTATCCACTAGCTGGGGCTGATGGAAGTTGTAGTCCAAAGCATATAGAGGGCACAGGGTTGGGGAAGGTTCCACTAGAACATAGCCCTTGACTTTCACAGGAAAGTGAGTAGAGAATGGGTTAGATCCAGATTTAGTCATACTTACAGTAGATCCATTGAAATCAGTGGAACTTGAGTTAGTAATAGGTTTATTCTAAGGATGGCGAAGTCTGGATCCAACCCAATAGACGCAAGTCCATCTAAGTGGAGATGTGCTACTTGAAGATGCTTTCAGATGTCACATTTACCTCATACTAAAGTAGTGGTAAGTCACCTGGTGGTATTCTAGCATCCTGACTGATGGATTCATAATACTTCTCCAGGTCATTTTCTAATCCACTGCAAGTCCCTCTTCCACTCCACACATGCAAGACTATATGCATTTTGACACCTAGTCCACTTTCTCCATGAACGTTTGTAGGACTAACCTGAAAAGTATGTCTAAAATGTGTGAGAACTTGTAAAAAGAAGCATGCCTTCATAAGTTACCTTGTGTAAAAGTAATAAATAGTGGGTAGCTGTTAATATTTGTGGACAGAGACAACTGACCTGGGGATAGGAAACTGGGGTATGCATTTGAAAAACAAATGAAAAACAAATGAGCCCTACTGGTTTCAATCATTTGAATAATGACAACAAATGGGGAAAACATTAATGGAAAAACCAAATGAAATCCCGTTTGTTTCATTTTCCACTTGTTTCCATTAATTTTCAATTGCTTTACATTGGATGTGCAGTTCTGCATTGGATGCCAGGACTGGAACACAGTGTACAGTTCACAAGGAGAGGGGGAGAGGGAGAGAGCAGCAAAATTAACAGGTTGGACTATCACTGTAGCTTCCTGACCAGTAATGTATCTGGATACCCACCCACCCACCCCCTAGTTTGGTCTTGAAATTTGTGCAAATGGTAATTGCTTAAAAAGGGGGGGGGTCTTTCACAAGTTCACACCTGTGCACTTACAGGGGTCCAAAATGAAAAGCCTTGCCTCGTCAATGTCCTGGGAAGTGTCTCCTGTGAAAGTGCAGAAGGCACCATCCAGGAACATTGATAAAACAAGGCTACAAATAGGTTAATTTGTTGCTTTGCTTTCCTCTGACAGCTGTCAAATGGTGAGCTGTCAAGTGAGAGCAAGACTGCAAATGGAACTTTGCTCGTGAAAGAGGGTGATGTGTATATCACCTCCTTCACAGTGAGATCCTCTAGTTTTTATATGTGGACCTGACAGTTCTCAGTGTCTTCCACCTATTCCACCTTTTCCCAAGCCTCTTGGAGTTCGGGAAAGCGCAAGCCCACCCCATTCTCAGGGCAAATGATGTTTTGACAGCTGTCAGTGGAAAGACTTTCTTTTAAAACAGGGTTTTAGACAGGGCTAAGCAGGGTTTTTTGACAGGGATATATACAGCTGTGAAATCTGAAGGAGACGCTTCTCAGGACATTGACAAGGCAAGGCTTTTCATTTCAGACCCCCATAAGTGTGTGCACACACACACACAATTCAAGGCCAAACTAAAAAAAAAAAAAAATTTTTTTAATGCATGAATTGCTGTCATTAAAAAAAGATGGAAAGCCACGTACTGACTTGACTCGATACAAATCGAGTTGATGCCAGCAGGGGGAGAGGAGAAATGGAACATAATCCAGAGGGCCGAGCCAGAAAAATATGTCGGATTTTCATATATATATATATATATATATATATATATATGCAGTGTGCTGCCCTCAAGGAAACAATTTGGCCCTAACTTCTATAATTATAAAGAGGATGCCTGCCTGTCTGTCTGCCAGCCCCATGGCACCAAGACTGTGAAACCTAGATACAAACCTGCTGCGGGGCAGCCCACCCTCAGAGAAATTGAGTGGACAGACCCCCTCCCCATGGAGTTAAATGGGTGCGCCATGCCTAGGGGTGTGAGTGGCTGTGGCTTCACTCAGATGGGCCAGGCGCACTCTGACTCCTGTGTAACTTTGCTTGAAGGCTTCAGCGTATCAAACTAAGGGCTATTCCAACCCATGCAAAGCCAGGTCAGTTTGCTCATTCTGTAATAAAGAAAGACCAAGTGAGATGAGCGGAAAGACATTCTGTCTTCTGCACAAGAATCCACAGCAGACTCGTTATGACCCCAGAAACTCAGCAAAACTCCTGAGCTGTGTGCACTATGAAGTAAAGAAGTGGCAAATGACACCAACTTTGTGAAGCCACCATATTTACTGTCTGGGGCACGTCAACTGCATCTGACTTTTTTTTTTTATCACCAGAGGCTGTGAATTCAGATGTCAGTGACCACACGTATAAACTTGGCAAATGTCCTCCTTCCTAACGATCACAAATACATGATAGCAAATAATAAATAGCAAAGAAAAATGAGTCTCCTATGACAACTACAGAATATTCACTTGCCATTGTTTTGAGCCATGAATGAATACACATCATGTTTTGTTCACGGGTTCCAGACATGATACTTCTACCACTTAAAATTCATGCCACTCCAGAGCCTCATTTTGGTCAACACAGCACAGTTACAATGTATCATCCTTCCCAAATGATGTTTTTCGTAACATTGATGTTAATTTGTCTGGTTTAAGGGTCTTTGGCAGTAAAAAGCAATCACATGAGACCAGATTGCACATTTTGAACAGAAGCCATTGTGAGGTTCTCTTACCATGTTTTTGAGTAGCTTCTATTAATTTCTACAGGGTGTACATAGGAGAACACCCTCCCCCAGTGAATTGTGCCTTTGGGGTATAGCATAACAGAGCAATCCTATGTATGTCTACTCAGAAGTAAGTCCCATTGAGTTCAATGGGGCATACTCTCAGGTAAGTAGTTATAGGACTGCAGCCTAAGAAACCAAATCTAGGTTGTGTTGTAGTGGTGGATGCCACTGTCATGAATTGTGAACTCCTTTGGGGCAGAAAATTGGGAGGTGGGGCAGGTACACACTTTTTTTCAAAATCAACGTCTTTCAAAATGTGTACATTGCTTTATACAGCAATTGAACAAGAAATAAAATCAGATTAAAGCGCATCGGATTACTATTATGTAAAACTTTGCCTATCTCCAGAAAGTTGTTGCCAGGCTTTAGTTAATAGCTGGCATGTGAGAACTAGGCTAATGCATTAACCCCATTGTGTTATAGCGAATACAGTGGGTTGGATACAGGATCTGCCTTCTGTGGATGGAAGGGCTCTACTCACAGAAGGTACCTCTTCCTGATTTTTGGGATCCTCCTCTTCACCACAGCTTACGTCATTCATTCAACAGAGTTCCCCTGTCAATTTTTTCATTTAATCTGAACAGATAGGCATCAGCAAGCTGCTTGACCTAACCCTTGGATGGGTCGAGCCTTCTCAAATCTGGGGTTGAAAGATCACCTGCCAGAATCAAATAACAAAACAGAAAAAGAAGGGAGAGTAGGCTGTGTTCTTTTTTCATTAGCTCCTTTTTATTATAAAAGAATAACACCTGTGATAAAAACATAATCAAGATATTAAGGGTACAATACAATGAGGATGCCCGTAACCCTCCAAATTCGGAGGATTACGGGCATCCTGTGGAGGGCGGGACAAGTACAGAGGCGACCTTTGCCCCCACGTTTCTTCGGCCCTGCAAGTCAGCTAGACCACCAATTTCAGATGGGGAGGGAAGGAGGCTGAAGCACTGCCAGGATATGTCCTATCCTGGTGGACCCAGTCTCCTCCCCTCCCCCCCCAAACACCCTCTTGACCACTTCCCCGAGGTCGCTTTTGCGACCTCGGAGAAGCAGCTGGTGAGGTTCTTTCCATGCCTGCTGTGGGGGAGGCGGAGGGATCCAAGTGCAGATCCCCAGCGGCGAGGTAGGAGCAATTTTCTAACCTCGTGGCTGGGAATCTGAAAAATCCTATGGCTGCCAAGACACTGTCTAGTGGTCATAGGATTCTGCTGCCCACATATTAAATATATATTTTAAATGAATCACCCAGTAAAAAAAAACCCATGTCCAACACTCTCCTTAAAAGACTCATCGTCCTTAAAGTTTAGGGCCTAGAAGCCCATGAGGGCAAAAGCCCAGCCAAAGTGGCACCCTTGATTCTATTCCAGGCTTTCTCACCTTCCTTCTATTCCCCTTTTCAAGTCTTTCTTAATTCCATCCAAAAAGTCATTATGTTCCTGGATTCTCATAACAACAAATGCGGCTCCATATTCTGAGAAGAGTTGCATTATTATGACTTTGCTGTTTATGATAGCTTTCTGCTGGGCACCATGATGTTGTCTTCTCAGTCATGCCAATTAAAAACATGGCCTTGGCTCTACAAGCAGGCAAGCAGTTTGGGAAACACAACGCAGAAGAAAGAGCAAAGGATTCTATTCATGGCTTAGTATGGCATCGAATAGGCCAAATTTCACTGGTATGAAGTGCGTACCAATTATGTTAATCAATCGTGCAAATTGTGACACACACACCCCAACACTGTGTAGCATTTTCAGGGACTGAAGGAGCAGTCATGGGGAAAAGTGGGCCCAAAAGTCCACTTTCACCAGCCCAGTTACACCTAAAACTGGATCCAACCCACTGAGATCAGTTTCTGGATTCATTCTAGATAGAGGTATATTCCTGTGCCTGTGGAATGATGATACCTACAGGGAACTATATTTCTTGAAGATTGTACTACAATATCATCCATGTCTGCTTTGATATACTATGTGGTAAATTATGCCTCTCCCTGTGAAGCAAGAATGTAATGAAGTTATCTGTGACAGGCTTGTGACTCCATATGGTTTCTATATTTTTTAATTAAACTGGGTGGATTAAAAATGATACAAATATGATACTTTACTCCAAAGACTGTGGTCAAACATGGACATTGGCTAAGAATCCTATTATCATTTTCAACACAAATTCTGACTGATAGACCATCCCAATGCTGATTTCTTCATGTGTATGGTTTTAAATGGTGATTGTTTTGGTCCAGCAATCAATGTTCATTAGGAACGTCATGGCTCAGCTGCTCCACTCATATATAAGAACATAAGAAGAGCCCTGCTGGACCAGACCAAGCGTCCATCAAGTCTAGCATTCTGTTCACACAGTGGCCAACCAGCTGCCCACGGGAAACCCACAAGCAGGAAATGAGTGCAACAGCACCCTCCCACCCATGTTCCCCAGCAACTGGTGTACATAGGCATACTGCCTCTGATACACTCCATGAATGTTTCCAATCCCATTTTAAAGCCACTGAAAATGGTGGTCATCACTACATCTTGTGGGGAAGCATATATATGAATGATTCACACAGGTGTTTGTGAAAATGAGGCTTCACACCACAAGATAGCAGTTTCCAACAGTTGCTACAGCCACCTACACAAAAAAAAAAACACCCTCCTGGTCATTTCTCAGCACCGCTGTCACCTTGTTCCTCACCCTCCTTCTGGCAGTATCTGGCTTTTTCTTGGACTTGGAAGAGTACAAAGAAACAAGGAGCATGGCTGGGCTTGCCAGATGCTGGGGACAAACATTGCTCTCTTCATCATTCCTTGCATATGACCTGGAGTCATCTGGCTGTTGGAGGCAGGATCCTGAACTGGATGGACCTTCCATCTGATCCAGCAAGGCAGTTCTCAACATTTAGATTCACTTTGCTTTTAGAGCAGAAACCAGGGAAGAATGGAAGATCTGTAATCAAATTCAACATAGGGTGGAGGTTCCTCGTATTCTCAGTGTGTCCACATTGAAAAGTAGCAACACAAATTAAAGAAGCCCATATGCTAAGGACATAAGAAGAGCCCCACTGGATCAGACCAAAGGTCATTTAGTCTACCATCCTGTTTATCATGGTGTCCAACCAGATGGTTCTGGGAAGCCCACAAGCAGAATATGACCTCTCCTGCTGTTACTCCCCAGCAACTGGCACTTAGAGACATACTGCCTCTGAACCTGCAGGTTGTATATAGCCAGACTTATTCTTCATAAATGTGTCTGATCCCCATTTAAAGCCGTTTAGGCTAGCATCCATCACCATCTCTTGACTTGTGCAAAGAATTCCATAAGTTATCTATGCGCTAGCTGAAAAAGTGCTTCCTTTGGTTCATCCCAAATCTCCCACTAATCAGCTTCATTGGATGACCCCTGGCTCTAGTGCTCAGAGAGAGAGGAAGAAAAACTTATCTATCTCTCTCTACTTTCTCCATGCCATGCCTATTTTTATAAACCTTGATTTCCCTCCCCACTCCACCTTATGTATCTTTGTTTTCCTAAACTAAAAATCGAGGGAGTGTTGCTCTTTGCAATAACAGAAGGAGATGCTCATGGTCAAAAGCATATGGACAAATCTAACAGGGCTCTGACCTGTGCCTGCACTGCTGCTGTATCATGATTTGCTTGAAGCATGAGGAGAGAATTAGCTTTAGGCAAGAGCACTGTGGTAAGGGAATACTGGAAATTGTGCAGATATACACTATCTCTGCTTGCACCATCGTGACCTTCCATCTGATCCAGCAAGGCAGTTCTCAACATTTAGATTCACTTTGCTTTTAGAGCAGAAACCAGGGAAGAATGGAAGATCTGTAATCAAATTCAACATAGGGAGGAGGTTCCTCCTATCCTCAGTGTGTCCACATTGAAAAGTAGCAACTAAATGACCTTTGGTCTGATCCACCGGCCTGCCATGCAGAACGAGAGTGTTCCATTCCTTTGGCAACGGCCTAAGGACCAGCTGTTCTTTAGAGAAAGGTTTATACAAAAAGATTAATCTATATCAAAATATTTATTTGGGACTCCCAATATTTTTAGATGCTTAGCAGACTGGTGCTTTTAGGATGATGACTATAGTGTTTTCTGGCATTAGCCAAGTGGTCCTTAAAAGGCACAGCAGATTGGAGATGATCAAAAAGGCACATTAGAGTCCAGATGAAACAGAAGCTCCAATAAATCAGCAGATAATAGGTGAGTACAGCTTTGTCAGTGGCACAGCTGCAGCTCGATTATGTAATGAGATGACTTGCCATTTTTCCACGGGATATTTTCTTTTCTCTCTCTCTCTCTCTCTCTCTTTTTTTTTGATGTAAATTCATGGCTAGGGCAAAAATCTCAACATAGCAACTTATGCAATGCTGTTCAAGTCCTTACATGCACACCATTTTAACTATGTGAATTCCTAGTTTATAACATAGCATGGCCTCCATACTACTAGTAAACTAAATTTTAAATGTGCACATACATTTAATACATGTATGCAAAAGAGGAATTGGGATGGTTTATCTCTAGAAGAGGTGGCATCAGTCTAGAAGGGCAGGACACACGGGGCAGTTGATTGGCAATGCTACCCTATTTCTTGGTTCTCAGGGAAACGTTTAAGCTGGCCTAGGCCTTTTAGCATTACTGATGATGATGAACTTGCAGTGACAAATGGAGAGCAACATTTACATGTGAGTAGATCTATGGTGAGTGGACACTTGTTTATCATTTCCATTTCAAGCAGCAAGCCCGAGTGACAACCCATGGTTGCATCCAGTTGTAGATAACCTCTCCAGCTTGCCATGAATAAGGTACTGAGTTTCCTAGAACAAAACCCTGAAGAGGAATGATTAATCAGATGAGGTGGAGATGGCAACAACTGATCCCAGGACACGTCCTGGAAAACAGCAGCTGGTGTGGACACGCATATTAGTCATGCTGATTAATAACTCAAAACGACCCTTGCTATCTCAAGTCATTCCTTTTCATCACTCCCTCTAATAGGGAACTCAGGTGGTGAGTGCCAACAGAATTGGAGCCAAAATGGGGCAAGTAAGAAAGAAGACAGAGGTATCAGCGTGCTAGGGGGAACCCCAAGGTTTGTAGAAGTTGAAAAAGAAAACCAGTAAACCAAGAGGGTGGGGGTGGGGCTGGAATCCTGAACAGGAGCACTCTGAAACATTTTGTTGCGGGTCCGGGTTGTATCTTCTAATGCACCAGAGAACTGCCTTCCTACGTGAACCTAAGCTAGTATCATGATGATGCCCTGGCTGCCTAACCATGGCCAAATATAATCAGATCATGGTTCTCTATTATCGTTCACTATTTTTGCTGTCATTTATTTCAAATGAATGAGACAACTCTTAAATAGTTGCCAGTGAAAATACTGCATGAAAAATTATTGGGATGGCTTTGTTTACCGGCGGGGGTCTTCAAAGGCAACTCCAAAGTATTGTTGTGGGGGTAGAAATCTCCAAAAACAAGGCTGGCGTGATGGCTTTAAGCTGTGTTTGTGTTTGTAACAAGGGGCGTCAGTTCCATTTGTGTTAGCAGAACTGGTAGACAGATGAGTCATCAGTGGCACTGATTTTTGACAGACCATCCCAAATGGACAGAAAAAAGTAACTACACTGGCAGTCAGAGCTCATTATTGAGACAGGTAGTGGAAAAGACGTGTTGTCTAAAACTAAATTCAAATACAAAACAAGGGCTTCTCGAACATCCTCTCTAGAGAGCCCAAAGTGTAAGCAGAGAGAAGGAATTCATTTAATCTCTTTCAATGTGTCACTGGCTTGTGCACCTTTTCTTTCTGGTGTGAACACAAGAGCAGTTTATTTCAATCTGTAAATGTAGAATTTGAGCAGAGAGGCTCAGGTTTATTGGGGAGTTACAGTTTTACTGCACCATCCCAGGGAAGCAGTTGAATAACCACAAAAATAGCATTGTGGGCAGGCTAGCATGGTTGAAGGTTCCTTAAAAAAGTGTATGTAAGCTGAAAGAATTGATACATTACAAACAAAGTTGATTGATTTGCTTTCATAAATTACAAGCAAAGTTTGTGATGCCCATTTACTTGTGTGGGAAAAAGAAAAGAGGCTACGATCAGGCACCCAGCTGAAGTGGGGCCCCAAAGCTGCCTACCCATTCCAGATACCTGTGACACTAATGAAGTAAATATAAGAATGGTGTGTCCACTGCTGCCACCAAGGCTACGAGGGCCTAATTGCTTAAGAAGAATTCTTCAGATTCTCTAGATCTTAACAAAATGGTCTCTGATAAAACCTGTTCACATTGTCTAGATGTTATAAGAGACAAAATAGGAATGTAAGGATCTAATTCCAGTAAAGATCTATTATTTTTATTTTATTTATTACATTTGTTAATCGCCCATCTGGCCGAATACTAATTCCAAGTATTCCAGATGTTCCCTATAAGATGCATTTGTTTTATAATGGATGAAACATGGAAACAAATGGGGCCCAGTCATTTCATTTGTTACCATTAAAAAAATAAATAATATCATATATAAACTAATTTCTCATTCCTGACATATTTGGGGCCATTTTAGCTTCATTTTCCCCTAGCTGCCAAAGTAGGTCAGATGGAAGTTACAGAGAGAGCAGAGAGAGAGAGAGAGAGAGAGAGAGAGAGTGAACAGGGGAAAGGAGACTGCAACTGTAAACCATCCAATCTTCAATTCAAACACCCTTTCCAGAATTCTGATACGTCGTCTTTCCACATAAAACTATTTGCAAGGGGAGGGACTTGTGGAAGTCTATAAAAGAAGGAGACAAATACTCCTTTTTAAAACATATATGAGTTATTTCTCCTTGGAAAATGAGTTTTTGTTGGTGCCTCTGTTGGACTGCTTTTGATTGGTACATTTTGTGAGGGAAACTGCCCATCTCTTACAGTCCCTGAAGTAATTTAATCCATTCATCTCTAACTATTTCCCATTCTTTTATGCTTAGTTAGTTGTATTTATTTATTTATTATTTACATTTATTTATCGCCCATCTGGCTGGCAGCCGGCCACCCTGGGCGATGTACATAAGATAAAAACAGAATAAAATACATTTAAAACGGTATAATTTTTTAAAATTATTATTATTTTAGCTTGTAGTTCTATCTACAAGTGGTTTAGATGGTAGACAGGCTGTCTGCCTGTGTACCTTCCTTTTTAACTGCCTCTAAAATGAGAAGCTTTTTACCCCTATCTGTCTGAAATTTGGCAGGTCTGTTCCCTTGGAGGGGCAGCAGAATGTCAGAACACTTCCTGCCAGTTAGATGGAAAACACCGTTAGAGGCAGGGCAGCAGTGGAGCAGCCACATCTCCCCCGGAAAGCAATGGGAACAAGGATGAATTGGAATAACAAAAAATAATTGTAAACAAATGAGATTTTAATGACATTAATTAATGTAATAACTAAAGGAGCACATTCTTTCATACCCCTAAGTTTATCTAAATCCACAGTAGGCACATTTGCTTAAATGATAACTTCTGCGACATCCAAAAGAGAAAGCAGGTTTTTCAAAGAACAAATTAATGACTTCCTAAATGTGTGCCCCAAAGCAAAGATGATTCTCAAACTCCCTTGACTCCGACAGATGTTTAAGCCAAAGTGGCCAGGAAATCCAATATTATTTTCCTTTCTGGCAACAAGCTGCCTTTCCTTTGCTTATTACAGAACATCCATAAAAACTAAGATAAGACTAATATATGTATAACACTGAGATTTGTGTCATGAGTCAAAGAGGCACTGATGTACGTATGGAGTTCTCATATGGATAGAAACACTTCTATCCACATGATCCATTTGGGGACCAGCTCTGTGCCTGCATCTCTATTGTACCCCAAGCATTGAAGTGAGCTGGGAAGCCCCTGCAGGAGGCTACCTTCAGGTCTTCCACTTATACCTCCAATCAGATGCTGTGTTTCTCTCACCAACAAAGGCAATTAATGGATTCAAGCGTTGACAATGAGTCATGCCATAAGGCAAGTTCCTCCCTGAAGAGCCTGGGTGGGAATTCTGAAGCAGGACAGGAATTTTATGTGTATAGAAATTCTTTTTTTTTTCCTGGAGAAAGGGAAACACTTGAAGAATTTTTCATCATAAGAAATAGTTATTAGCATGTATTTAGACATAAACACAGATTGTTGTTGTTTTAAAAAAATGTTTTGTTTTTCAACTAAAAAAAAGAATGAAGATCTGCAGAAGGCTGAAAATCCCTCTCTGTACACTAAAGTCATGTTTTTGTCACTTTTCTTCCTTTTTCACTTCAATACCCTTGAGTAGCAATTAAATGACACTACCACTGAACCTCACATAAATCTGCTTTAGCAGCTGCTTCCTGTACCATTGGAAGACACCAGAATACGATTCTCTGGAACTGTAGAATATGTTCTGGGATCTTGTACTGTAGATGTATTGATCTGCCGACACCTGCTGGAACCCAGATGCTAACCATGAGATGATTATACTAGCCACAGGGGTTCAAAGAAAATTGCAGAGCAACATCTTAATCCTTTCAGATAAAGCCTCTAGCATAATTTAATCCAGTGAGTTGCCCAAGATCACCAACACTAACCATCAACAGGAAGGCAGGAACCCAAAAATGCTCTTTGCAATTTAATCTATACATGAAAAGAAATACCCCATGGGCAAGCCAAATGTGCACACTAAGCCTATGAGCACTGCACAGTCAGTCTTGGCACAAGCATTTAGCTACTGTCACAGGTAGCTAAATCTGGAACCGGCTTACACTGGGGCATCCAATATGGTAGAAGGAACTCCATCTCGGAACTGGATATTCTGAACTGGACCTGATCAGCCACCATGCTACACAGGTTGACCTATCCAAGTTGCTGCTGATTGTTTCAGGGGACCAACATACACACTGAGGCAAGCTCCTTTGCACTTTTGGGCATCTAGGAAAACCACAGGTCTACTCCAGCACATGAATGACTCCACACCATGGAGCAGGACACACAAGCAATTACTGGGTTCGGATGACACGACAAGCAAACAACGATTTTCATAAATTTCATAGATCATAGAGTTGGAGGGAACCTACAAGGCCATGGAGTCCAACCCCCTGCTCAATGCAGGAGACTAGAGGAGGGGTCTCCCATCCAAGTAATAACCAGGCCTGACCCTGCTTAGCTTTTCACGCTCAGACAAGCTGAGCCAGCGTAAGCCACAGGCGATAACAGACAACCGTTGCTTGTCATGTCGTCCAAACCCAGGTCGTTGTGAGTCACAATGGTCTGTTTTGTCCTCAGAAACAATGATAAGAAACAACGGTTTGTTCTAGGGTTTCTTCTTACAATGATTGTTTGTTGTGTTGTCCAAACCAGGGAGATATGTTTTATCGTTGGTGGTTCAAGAATCCTACAGAGTTGCATGACAAGAGCGGCAAAACAAGCATCATGGCTCAGTGGGGACTAGAACCCCAATCTCCTGAGTCCCAATCCAACACTCTAACCATTACACCACACTGGCTATTTTACACCACACCGGCTCCACTGACTTTGCTCGAACATTGCCCTCAGAGTCCTACCCTCCCCAGTTCCTGCTGGTGCAGTCAATGTATTAGACAGTCTCATGGAGCCAATCAGAACTTCCTCAGCTCCTTTGTTAATTAGTCTTGCTGAATGCTTGAATATCAGAATTGCTCTCCAGGCACAATCCAAGCTAAGGAAGGGAATTTCAAATGTATGAAACAGCATGGCAGGAGGCGAAAAAGGCAGATATGGGGGGAAATGAGCAATCAGAGTGGCTCTTAACACATATTTTGCAGGCCACAAAGATTCTAAGATTAGTTTTGCACCTGTTTTCCAGAGACGTTAAAAAGGAACATATTTCTTTTCATTGCTGTTTAGAAATTGCTTTCGCACTCTTGATTTCTCAATGCATTAC
Source organism: Shinisaurus crocodilurus (assembly GCA_021292165.1). NCBI lineage: Eukaryota > Metazoa > Chordata > Lepidosauria > Squamata > Shinisauridae > Shinisaurus > Shinisaurus crocodilurus. The sequence continues at coordinate 31,100,064 of CM037880.1, read as the reverse complement.
TGAACTTGTTTTTAACATGTTTCATTTTGTCCTGTACCCTTAGTTCTCACCTACTTGCCTTTCAGCAATATTTTTCTCAGCACAAACACGTCCATTTACAGCTTTTTCCTTTCCACATTTTCCTACTGGGAATTGAGGCCTCATTAGAAAGATCTGAGGGATCTCTCAAGGGAAAAAGGTGCTTGTAAAGAAAATTGGACACTGTGATGGTAAAAGATGCTGAAACCGATGGTTCGTTTCTCTCTTCTTTTTTAGTCACCTTGGATGTGAGAATGGTTAAAACTGTACATTACATCAAAAAATTCTTCTTTTCTCGGCACTCATCCATATATATTTTTTCTTTTAAAAAACCCTCTAGTAATTTTTGCCCACCTGTAGAGCTGCTAGTTAGGATAGACTTGTCAATTCCACCTCTCTGAACACCCACCTGCAATTTTTATGGAAATTCTTGCTGTGAGCATAAGTGCACCTGCATAGGCAAAGCGAATTAAATTCCGCCCTCTGTGTGAAGTGGCTGCAACATATTTCCATAGCTGTTTGCATTCCAGCACTGATTATCTATTTCCTATCCTGGACATGGTACTGCCATATTGGATCAGATAAATGGGTTATCGAGTTCAGTAGCCTGTCTCAGAGTGCTGTGTTAGAGATTGTGTACAAGAAGAAAAGTTCACGAGGAAATAAATATCGAGCATACTTTATGTACACGTTTACTAAATGCAACAGAAAAGAACAAAACGTACAGTGGTGCAGCTGGAGCTGGACCTCCAGTGCCCACAGTCCAGGAGCCCCAAACGACCACCCAGAGAGCAGCACATGACTGGGGCAACAGCAAACAGGCCCGGTTTCAGCACCTAGGCTGGTGTGGGCATGCCAGAGCCCAGCTGGTCATGGCATCATTCTCTTACTCTTCTTATTAAAAAAGAACACCTGTTACAGTGAGGAAGCAGCTGGACACGTACCTGGTTGCAGACGTTCATTTTATTTTTATTCTAAGCAATTCTAAGGATTGTCAGTAGGTGGTCATACCTCTAAATATGAGGTGGCCAAGGGCTTTCCTTCCTTTTCTTCTCTCCCCCCCCCCAACGAAAGGAAACCCTTGTTGCCACTTCAGGCAGTAGCTGGGAGGTCTCTGGAATTTGATTAGGCTGCTTGAAGTAGCAGCAAGACTTTTTATTTTGTAAGAAGGAAGGAGGGAAGGACCTTTAAAGGTGCGATCCTATGCATGTTTAGACAGGGGGGGGGGGGAAGTCCTACAACTCCCAGCAGTCCCCAGCCAGTCATGCTGGCTGGGGAATGCTGGGACTTGTCAGGCTTTTCCCCCTATCTAAACATGCATAGGATTGTGCCCGAAATGGAAGACCTTTCAAAGGTAACATTCAGGGCTGGCCCAACCATTAGGCAGAGTGGGGTGGCAGATGCTGGGAGGCGGCCACAGGGGCTTGGAGGAAAGAGCTGTGTGCCAAGCAGCCGGCCCTGTGTCCGCTAACCTAGCCTGCCACCTTCAGTTGTAGCGGAGGATGCCATCCCATCTCCAGTGTTGAAAGAAAGACTCAACTGCCAGTTCGGCCTGCTTTTGTGCATGGAATGGGGTTGGGCACCATCCCGTTTATTGTCTTAGGCAGCAAAATGTCTCAGGCTGGGCCCTGGTAAGATTATGTTAAAATTCCCCCCTCCTCTGTCCCCCAAAAGGTGCCAAATATCGCCCTCACTTTCGTGGGAGATGAAATAGAATCATGGTCCCAGGAAAGTAGGGGGGGGGGATATTCAGCCCAACTTTATATACAATAATCCTCCATCGAGATGTTGAAAGGAAAATACCAAAGGAATCCAATTCAAACTGCAAACCGCTCCATAGCAACCAGGGCAGTCTTTTCTTCTCTACCTCATCTTGAATTGTGTCACTAACGAATCAAGCCATTTGTCTCCAAGTTCTGCACAACAACAACCTGATTCTACAACAAGATCCTCCTATGACCTTGGTTCTAGGACATTTCCATTATTTTTTAAAGTTATGTAAATTGGGCACATTGCCCTATATTTGCGTAGAGTGCATAGATTATTCTACTTCTGTTAGCCATGCAAAGGAGGTATGATGCAGGGCACTCTCCCCCCTGACTTCTTGGGTTCTGCTGCCTTTATAAAAGTACAGTCTACTCAGTAACTCCAACTGAGTTCAATGGGGTTTACTCCCAGGTAAGTTGGTATAGGATTGCAGCCTTGCCTTGTAGTCATAAGGCCTGGAAGCTTGCCCTTTAAAAATATATTCTTGGGCCGGTGAAGCCTGTGCCGAAAATTAAACTCTGTGATTGGGTGGTATGATCAAAGAATATACAAAGGAATGGAGGAGAAATTTGTTCCGTTTGCATGTATTAGGAGAAATGTACATAACAGTGCTTATGAATTTAAGTTTAGAAAAATGAGAATGTGAGAGAAACTGACATGGGAAGATCCATCCATCCCTAGAATGTACAGAAGCCTAGGTAGGATTCTTTATAGCGGAGTCCAGGCACTGGCGCTCTCCCTCTAGGGCAGCCACTTATGAATCACTGAAAAAGAGGAAATGCATCACCAAAGAAAGAAGACAATAGAGGACACTCCTCAAATTTCACACATGCAAATTTGTAAATATAAATCCAAATTTAGAAATAATGACTGATTTAAATAGAAATACAGTGCATCTCAACATCGCGTAGAACAGTGTTCTCCAACCTTGGGTCCCCAGATGTTTTTGTCCTACAACTCCCAGCATGCCCCAGCCAGCTACGCTGGCTGGGGCATGCTGGGAGTTGTAGGACAAAAACATCTGGGGACCCAAGGTTGGAGAACACTGGCGTAGAAGACTGTGACCAAGGTGACCCGTGTGCCTGTCTGCTGTCCAGGTGCTAACTGGTGCTGGAACCAGTTCTTATGGTTCTTTATCTATAAACTGGAATTGGACAGGACAACCCTTCAAATAGAGGATGGCTTCAAATAAAGGATGTCCTCTCTAAAAGAGGACACCCTATCTCTGGTTTGAAAACTTCCACCGTAATGTGGACCATATGAGAACCATCATATCGAAAGTGTCAGACCAGCTCTTTTTCAAATTGTTTAGGCAGATGTAGATCAGGACAACCAGTGACTCACACACCCACAGTGACAGTGTTTTGCTTAAGGCTCTCTCGATGAGCAAGCTATTTCTAAAATTGCATTTTTAGCATAAAGGAACCCTGTATCAGACTTGACAGCCCCTGCACTTAACTCGTCATTCGTACCTGGAAATTTATGAACTGCAGCTATATAAATAAGTGGGGAATAACATCTGACAACAAACATCTTCACTGAGAACATTAACCATTAAGTCCAGAATGCAGAGGAGTACCAGTTAATCTTGTTTTCCTTGCAGGTCTCGAGAGCCTGGAATGCCTGAAAGGAGTTCACAGCCTAACTTACGGCACAGTGCTCCTGAGTAGTGTGAAACCACCGCCATGGGAGTAGTGGAACATGGTCTTCAGGCTTTTTTAAAAGCCACGATGACTTGCCACACATACATGATCAATCCCCACTCAGATGATGCACTCCAGCCAAAGCTAAGAACGGAAAAGTTGCATTGCTGGAGAAGCCGAACTTCTCTGCTGAGACGAGTGGGACATTAACAATGCAATCCTATGCATGTCTCCTCAGAAGGAAGCCACACTGATTTCAATGGGTCTTACTTCCAGGTAAGTGTGTCTAGCAGGGGTGGGGAACTTCTGGGGGGGCAGAGGCCAATTCCCCCCCCCTCTGGAACCCCCCGGGGGCTACACCCCTCCCTGCTGCTATTGCAGTTGCTGCTGCCAGACCACAACAGTTGTCACCAAATTCAATGGCGCAGCGGCAGCAAAAAAGCGGTGATTTCTCTTGAAAACAAAGCACATGCAAAGCGCAATTTTGCTTTAAAACAAGGTGAATGTGCTCCCCTGAGTCCCAGTGATAGAGCATGTTGGGGGATTATGGATACATGCAGCAATGACTGTATGTGCACCCAATTCCCCATCCAGCTAGAGATGATCATTTCTTTGTTTGTTATATTTATATCCCTCCAAGAAATTCAAGATGGCATACATGATCCACCCCCTCCTCTCTGTTTTATCCTCACAACAACCCTGTAAGGTGGGTTAGGCTGAGAGTCAGTGACTGACCCAAAGTCACCCAGTGAGCTTCATGGCTGAGTGGGGACTAGAACCTGGAGCTCCCGAGTCTCAGTCCAACCCTCTCACCACTACGCCACACTGGCTCACTGAATAATAATATGTTGCTGCTGCTGCTGCTGCTGCTGCAGCTGCTGTTGCTAATATGGTGCCATCCATTTATTTATTTATTTATTTATTTATTATATTTTTAAATCGCCCATCTGGCCGGTCACCCGGCCACCCTGGGCGATGCACAATCATGGTAAAATACAATAAAACACAATTAAAACAATATCAGTGTTTTAAAAAATCCTAACCCACCCCATATTCCCGCCTGAAAAGCCATGTTTTTAGTGAGTGGCGGAAGTTCATCAGGGAGGGGGCATGGCGAAGGTCATTGGGGAGGGAGTTCCATAACTTGGGGGCCACCACAGAGAAGACCCTCTTCCTAGTCCCCACCAGCCTGGCTGCTCTGGCTGATGGGACAAGGAGAAGGCCGTCCGTGGCAGACCTTGTTGAGCGGCCTACTTGATGCTGCTGGAGGCGCTCCTTGAGATAAGCTGGACCGGAGCCGTATAGGGTTTTAAAGGTCAAAACCAACACCTTGAATTCGGCCCAGCAAGCAACTGGTAGCCAGTGCAACTCCTTGAGCACCGGAATGATGTGATCTTGCCGGCGGCTGCCTTTAACCAGGCGAGCCACTGCGTCCTGTACCAGCTGTAGCTTCCGAACCGTCTTCCAGGGTAACCCCATGTAGAGCGCATTACAGTAGTCTAGGCGAGAAGAGACCAAGGCATGAACCAGCAATGGGAGCAGATGATTAGGAAGGTAGGGGCGCAGCTGCCGTATCAGATGGAGTTGATACAGCGCTGCCCAGCTCACAGCTGACACCTGAGCCTCCATGGATAGCTGGGAGTCTAGAATGACTCCCAAGCTGCGGACCTGGTCCTTCAGGGGCAGATGTACCCCATTCAGCACCAGGTCAACATCCCCTAACCATGGTCAACATCCATGAACATGTTGCTTTACAAAGAACAGGTCTGACAGGTCCCTACCCCAAGGGGCTTTCAATCTAAAAACAGACAAAGGGAAACAACAAACTAAAGAAGGAATGGTGGCAGGAGTTAAGCAGGGAAGGATATGTGGTTATTTCAATTATGCATACTTTGGCTTAGTTACAATACATTATATGTGTGCGGATATGTCCTAGCTGGATAAGGGCGGAGATGTCAGAGAAGATGTTTTTAAAAAACGAATTACACTTTATATTTATGGCTAAAGTCTTCATTAAAATGTTAGCAAATATTTCACCAATCATCATCATCATCAGGCGATCACTCGTGACCGAGTAAGATTGTCTTCCGGGATAAAAGGAGGAAATTCTAAAGAAGATTGTGTAGACTCTAGCGATGGGTCCGTAAGTGACTGTGGAGGCCAATTCTAGATCCACACAGCTTCCCACAGTGAGGACACAGGTTACCAGATGGAAGATGGTCCTGTAAAGGATTCATTTGACGTGCTTTTCGCTTAGCACGTTTCTCCCTTTCACCTTGCACTCGGGCTTCTTCAAAGTCCATGGAACCTTTGTGAAAGGCCAACCTCCATTTAGATCGTTCATGGGCCAGAGCTTCCCAGCTTTCGATGTTTATATTGCATTTTTTTAGATTAGCCTTATGAACATCTTTAAACCTCTTATATTGACCACCGATATTCCGCTTTCCATCCTTGAGTTGGGAGTAAAGTAACTGCTTTGGGAGACGGAAGTCAGGCATTCGAACAACAGGACCGGTCCACTGAAGTTGGCGTTGAAGGATCATTTTTTCAATGCTAGTAGTCTTTGCTTCTTCCAGTACACTGACATTTGTTCGTCTATCTTCCCAAGTAATTCGCAGGATTTTCCGGAGGCAACGTTGATGAAACCTTTCAAGGAGGTGGAAGTGACGTTTATAGATAGTCCATGTTTCGCAGGCATACAATAAAGTTGGTAATACAATGGCTTCATAAACCAGTGATAAATTTCTTATAAATTACGTATTTTGAAAAAGGAACTACAATGATTCTCACTCACAAATCAAATATGTTTTTGTTTCTTTCGATGTGGCGTGAGCTAAGCTCTTTTCTGGGTAGTAAACGTTACAGTCTGCAACCATTTCACATTTCTGCTCAGAGTTATTGCTTGCCAGCCATACAGATGTCAAAAAATGAATTTTCATACCTTCTTATAAATATGGAAATCAGTCGATCAAGAGTGCAGTTCCAAGCCTCTGCAAAGTATATTTAGGCACTATAATTACTTGTTTGTATTTGTTTGGAAGCTGATCATTTTCATGGCAACTCCTAAAATTATGCAGGGATTTTATGAGAAATACCATGTGAACTGTCTTTTATCAAATAAATATTTATCAAACGTGTACTGCGAACTCTGAAAACATGCCACTTTTCTCTAATACAGACACATTTGACTAATATTTTTCTTTAAAAAAAATACCAGTTTGCAGTTCCTATTGAAAAGACCACCAGGACTGTGTTTATCTGTCAATATTTATCTATGATGAGATTTTGCTTTATCCATGTATTTTGGAGAAGAACGGATCTATGATATTTATCTTTTAAAAGTATTCCAAAGTATAAAATGTTGTAATCGTTCAAATAAGCATCATGTTGTAAACCAGTGTTCTCCAACCTTGGGTCCCCAGATGTTTTTGGCCTTACTTCTTTCTGTCTAAACATGCATAGGCTTGCGCCTTAAGTTAACTTATCTTAGGGTCAAGCTACATCAGTGTTCTCCAGCCTTGGGTCCCCAGATGTTTTTGGCCTACAACTCCCAGCATGCCCCAGCCAGCTATGTTGTAAACTATAAAGGCCCCTTTGGTCTTTAAAAGATAGTTAATGGAATGCAGTTGGTGAATGAATACAGCAGCCCACTCTAGTATTTGGCCTCTTGTTAAGTTTGTCGCTTTCGAGGCCCTGTCTGCAGTTGGCATGCTTCGGCATGGCTCTGGCAGGGCCCACCACTGGTACTTGCCCTGGGCGAGTTGAGAAAATGAGGAGCTGTATGCATCCTTGGGTGGAGACACATACGTAATTTACTTTTTCTGCCACAGATAATTGCATTTAGTTCAGCTCCTCACAATCTTCTCCATACCATGTTCTCTGACAGTCCCTCAGACACATTCATGTAGAGAAGGCCATCACATGACCTGGAGGAGCATCCATGGATGCAGCTCTGTCTACCCAGAAGTCAGGGCCGGATTAAGGCCAGCTGATGCCCTAAGCACTGCCCAATAATGGTGCCCCCCCCCGGCCCTTCCATTGCTTAGCTGGCAAGATATTAAGACTCAATAAGTGCTGAAGGTGAAATAATAAGACATTAAAAACTCAGTTTTCTTCAAGGCCATCCTCCATGCCAGGACACACAGCTATATTAAATACATATAAACTGTTCTGATTATATTTATTTAACACTAAATAGCAGCAAGCAATATAAGCCAATTACTTAGACTGTTGCTCTATAGAAGGTGGTGCAGGGCTTTGCAGCAGGCCTTTGTCAAATGGCCACTGATCCAGGCACCATTTCCAGCACTGGATGCTGAGCATGCCTGTGTGAACTTACCCACGGGGGAAATGTCTCCTGTTACAGGGAGGCACTTTGTCTCTCAAACCCAGCAAAGCAGCCACTTGTGTAATACTGTATGTCCCTGAGCTGCAGCGTAGATGTGGACTTGCGTTATCTGCGGGGGCACGTTGGTATATTAAGGCTATGAAGGGAAAGTACTTCGCTAAGAAGGATAAGCAAAAGAGGTCGCACGCTGATTATTCCTGTACTTTAAAAGCAATTGCTGCAGAGAGATTAAAACTAGCCACTACCATGGTAAAGGGATTGCTTCTATCTTGTTAACTTTTATCATGTTGCAACATTAGATCTTTCAGGGTTACCTTTTAACTGTTTATGTCCTAAAGCTAGCATGGCATTTCAGGAGACAGTGTATTAAAATGAAAGTGATGTTTATTTCATCTTGCAGGCACATTTATTATCTCTGTATTATATTTAGTGTATCATTGGGGGAGAGGTCCCCCCCCCCCGTTGCTAAAAAGAGGCAGGAAGAAGACCTTTTTTTAAAAGAAACCTTCCCTTAACCCAGGAAATCTGTCTAACTATAGGCCAGTCTCAAGTGGACCATGCTTTACTGTGGTGGCATTGCAACTCCAGTCCAGATGCATCTGGATGAAACTGATTATCTGGACCCATTTCAATCAGATGCTTGACTGGGATATGGGATTGAGACTGCTTTGTTCACCTTTGTTTGACCTACACGAGGATCTGGATGATGGGAGGATGACTCTGTTAGTTCCCTTGGACCTCTTGGTGGCTTTTGATACCATCAGCCATGGTGTCCTTCTAGACTGCCTGGCAGGGCTGGGCCTTGGGAGTGCTGTTTTGCAGTGGTTCTGGTCCTATCATCTGTTGGGCTTTGTCCAGAAGGTGGTGCTAGGGGATTACTGTTTGACTCCATGGCCACTGGTCTATATTGTCCAACACAGTTCTATCTTGTCCCCCATGTTATTTATTATTTACATGACACCACGGGGAGAGGTCATTCGGAGCTTTGCAGTGCCACCAATAGCTGATGACAGACACCCAGCTCTGTTGCTCTTTGTCACCTAACACCAAGGAAGCAGTCAAAACCCTTGAATGTTGCCTGGATTCAATAATGGGATGGATGAGGGGGAACAAGTTGAAGTTAAATATGGATATGACTGATCAGTAGAAAGCCTGACCTGGGGATTGGGATTCGAACTGTTCTGGAAGGGGTTGTGCTCTCCCTGAAGAATCAAGTCCAGAACTTGGGGATGCTCCCTGATCCTATGCTGTCCCTGGATCTTCAGGTGGCGACAGTGACAAGGAGTGTGTTTGCATAATTATGCTTTGTGCACCTGCTGCGACCCTTCCTGAATCCGTCTGACTTAGCAACAGTTATCCATGCCTTGGTCACATCATGTTTAGACTATTGCAATGTGTTCTACATGTGGCTACCCCTGAAGAGTGTCTGGAAGCTTCAAATGGCGCAAAATGCAGCACCTAGGCTGCTCACTGGTGCATGGTATCAGGACCATATTACACCTGTCCAGAAAGACCTGCACTGGTTGCCACTGATTTCCGGGCACAATTCAAGGTGCTGGTTTTAACTTTAAAGCCCTAAACAGCTTAGGACCTGACTATCTAAGGGGCTGCCTGTGTTGCTATGAATCTGCCCACGTATTCAGATCTGCAGGAGGGCACCATTACCCACAGAGACCCATTTGTTGGACACACGTGAAAGATTTTCTCCTGTGTTGCCCCCAAACTATGGTCTGCACTCCCTCAAGAGCTACAATTGGCTCCCACTCTCTTGGCCTTTAGAAAAGATATAAAGACACATCTTTTCACTTTAGCTTTCAAAACATGTAGTTCAAATGTTTTCACTGTTTTTAATGTTCTTGTTTTTATTTTATTTTTTAAAGGTTTTATTGCTTTACAAGGTTGTACACTGCCTTGACAGCTTTTTTTTCATATAAGGTGGCATATAAATGTCAATAATAAAGAAATAATAAATATTAGATATTTGCTCACCTTTCCTAATAAGCCAGGGTGGTATAGCGGTTGAAGCGTCAAAGAAGGAGCTGGTTCAAGTCCCCACTCAACCATGAAGCTCGCTGGGTGACCTTGGGCCAGTCATGGTGTTGCTCAGTTGCTAGCAACTCTCTCTGCAGAAAATGTGTCGCCACTATAATTATAAATGTGATGTTGGTTGGATTAAGAGTTTGTTAGTTTAGGAGTTGGTGATAATGGTAATGGAAAAATGGTGAGAACTGTAGCTGAGTTACTGGATGACTGAGGTCCGTGCCACAAAGTTACCTCATGATTAAATGCAAGTAGCACTCAATCAGATTATTTAAAGATGGCGCATTGGATACTGGTGATTCCAAAAAATCCACAGTCCCTCCTTCTTCAAGCCAGGTTCCTCATCAGATCCTGTTTAGGATACCAGAACTTGCAATATATGAACAAACCAACTTCCTGGAAGTTAACACATACATAGTCAACATAAATGGATTTTCTGTGCTCTTTTGACTTCTAAAAGACTGATATTACAACATACAGGTCTGTGGCTTATGCTGGCTCAGCTTGTCTGAGTGTGGAAAGCTAAGCAGGGTCAGGCCTGGTTATTACTTGGATGGGAGACCCCTCCTCTAGTTTCCTGCATTGAGCAGGGGGTTGGACTCGATAGCCTTGTAGGCTCCTTCCAACTCTATGATCTATGAATCTATGAAACATTGGAAGCATAACCCTCACCTGATCAGCAATAGATTGAGGACCTAACGACACTCAACATTTGAACAGGTGGTATATATGCTACTCGCGCATGGACACATATGTGGCTATTTCGTGTGCCTTTGTTGAAGCTTATGTATACGTAATTTTTTTCTCATTATTTTTCTCTCTCTCTCTCTCTCTCTCTCTATATATATATATACGTATATACATACACACACACACACACACACACACACACATGCATGCACATACACACCCATATACTAATTGAAACTGACTTATTTAAATCTATGAAGTTACTTTTTTTCTTTTTCTTTTTATGGTTTTGTTTTGTTTTGTTGAAATTCACAATAAAAAATAAATGGGGAAAAAAAGTTCAACATACCAGACTCAACTCTCATTGCTTTCAGTGAGACTTGGTCATGATTAACAGTGCCAGTGTGGCGTAGTGGTGAGAGTGTTGGACTGGGACTCAGGAGATCCAGGTTCTATTCCCCGCTCGGCCATGAAACTCACTGGGTGACTTTGGGCCAGTCACTGACTCTCAGCCTAACCTACCTCACAGGGTTGTTGTGAGGATAAAATGGAGAGGAGGAGGAGGAGGAGGATTATGTAAGCCGCCTTGGGTTCCTTGCAGGAAAAAAGGCGGGGTATAAATATAATAAATAAATAAATAAATAAATGTACTCTGAGGTAAGTGGGTATAGAATTGCAGCTCAAGCTTTGTTGGACTGGAGCCTATGTGTGGAGTACCTTGGTGCACAGTGTGAAACCACCTCAAAACTCCAACAAGAAGGATCTCCCCGTTTGTTGTGATACACCAGCCTGTGCACATTATCAATAACTGCTCGCTGGGGATATTGTAGATGACATTCAGCACAAGAGTTAGTTTGCATTAACAAACCATTTTTTAAAAGAAGATCTTGAAACACTGACTTACTTGAGTCTCCCAACCCTGTTTGGACCAGGCTTTCCAAGACTGATTTACGCGGCGCAATCTTATGCAAGTTTAGACAGAAAAAGGCCTACAACTCCCAGCATGCCCCAGCCAGCTGTCTGGGGCATGCTGGGAGTTGTAGGCCTTTTTTTCTGTCAAAACTTGCATAGGATTGCGCCTTTATTTATTTAGGATTGCACCTTTATTTATTTATTGCCTGAACGCATTATTGATAACTGCTCGCTGGGGATATTGTAGATGACATTCAGCACAAGAGTTAGTGTGCATTAACAAACCATTTCAAAAAAATGTATCTTGAAACACTGATTTACTTGAGTCTCCCAACCCTGTTTGGATCAGGGTTTTCAAGAATGACTGATAAAATATTTATATACCACCCCTTCATTACAGATGCACATATGTGTGTTTGTGGTGCAACATGTATAACTTCCCTTAGATTTGATTACATGGGAATCGGCCCACATCTATACATTGCTAATTTGTGGCAGTCTACACTATATTTAGAATGACAGCATGAGTAAATGAAAGATGAGTTGATTAAACTAAACAAGAGTGGGGCTAACATTACTGGGAAGTCAATGGGAAAGAAGTGTAGCATTGTCCTTTCTGTATAATACTGTTTCTGTCATTTATACATATACAAGAAGGTTTTCCCCACTCTTATTTCTCATTGTTATTCTCTTCATTCTGTTAACCATTGGCTTTCATGAGCTAAGCATTCATTTTGGAAAATAAGCAAATTTAACTAGCAGTTTACTCATTTTTACTGGGCAATTTTTAAATACAAGTCTATGGGATTCTTAAATAGAGTGTGGTTTTAAAATAGCTTTGATACTTTGATAGGGCATGGGCATGTTTTTATTATTTTTGTTTTTACATTTCTGTAGTTTTCTATGTCATAAAACCCATTACAACACCAGAGGGCTCATTACACTAATGGGAATCTTAAGTAAAATGTTTTCTCCTCATAACAGAGAAGCACATTTCCACACAGCTTTGGAATGAAACCAGATGGTTCATATTATGTTGAGGTAAAAGCTGATTAAACTGATACATTTCAGTCGAAATATTATTGATAAATATGATATTTACTGAAGTGCTGACCAAAACATTGCAAAATTCAAAGATTTTTCAATATCTCAGTCCAATAAAAATATTAACCTTTTTTCTGTTCTACACCTGGGGCCTTCTATAGGCCTTCCCATTGTTGTCAGTGGAACTTATTCACAAGTAAGCATGGCTAGGATTATGCCACTTAGAAGTCTGTTTTTTAAATATATTACACTTTTCAAATATATTTCTGACACTGTTTCATGGGTCTACTCAGATAGCCATCTGATACCATTTGGTAGCTACAGCCTGGCTCATCTTGGCTTTCCAGTGAAAGCCTGGCTTTCATTGCAGTTTTATACTAAATGCCGGTTACTATGTGGATACAAATGACCTTCTACAAACCTCAGGGTCCTCTTGAGCATGCTGACCTGATACCTCCCACTTGTTTCTCAGTGGCCTGCTTTAACTCCAATCTGGTCAGTACTCACCACCTGAGTTCGCTATTAGAAGGAGTGATATTAGATTAAGGGCTTCTCTACACAAGGCATTTATTGTGCTCTTGTGATTCTTCATCCAAGGCAGTTTGTGGGTGCTTTACACAACGTCATCATCCTCCAGGGCCTCTCCCATGGTTTCCAAGTATTTCTGCGGGGGGTTTTAGAATGAGGAAAATGAGTTATTAAAGGGCTATCACACTATGAACCGCTACAATATGGTTGTGTATTTTCTCAATTCTGCTATACCGCTGCACCACCTTGTGGTTGTGTAATGGACCACATAGAAAGGCAGAGAAAGAAAAAACCCAGGGGGGAAAAACATGTAAAGGAGCCGATCTTATTCCCATAAAGAATCAGAAAGCAGAAGCCTCAGTAAAGTGGCAGGTTAAAAGCCTAATGTAGAAAAGCCCTATGAAGTAGGCCATGCATGATCTCATAATAACTGATGGTAGCAATTTCATAAGCTCACGATATTGAGTGTCATCTGCAAATATCATGTAAATACATGTGAGTTTACCTCGAGTGTGCAGTTAAAACTAGTTGAGAGGAAATTGAGGTCAAGGAAATCTTCACCCACTTCCTGGATTATGCTTCTTGCCCATGAAACTAAAGGAAGAATGCCAGCTGCACATCATTATGGGAACCTTAATATGCTCAAATTGCACAAAAATGTGCAGCTATATGCAGAGAGAATGATGATGCCACACAATGAATAAATCATGTGCATTGTAAGCATTGGTCCCTGTGCACAGAGAACAATTTGTGACTGGTCATTTCAAAGAGCCACAATCAGCTCAGCCCTGGCAAAGAAGTACATTGTATGTTTTGTCTTCTGTGATAGTTCAGGCTTTGTTTTCCAGAGTTAACGTCTGTCATATTTAATGTATAGCCTCTGGAGATTCGTTCTGAAGGCATGATAAAACAGAGAATGCCCGGAAGCTCTTTGCCTGAACAAGAAAATATTGCCGAATATGCTATTAATGTGCCATTCATTCACAAATCAAGGGAGGGGGTAGTTATATCATGTACTGTTGATCTTTAATGTTAAGGGCAGGAAGGGTTTTATATTAGTGGAGAGTGTGCTGTAAAAAAAGAAAAAAGGAAATCAGTGACAATCCTAAAACTCACTTGTGAGGGAGGAAATCCCATTGAACAAAGAGGAATTTGCTTCCCAGTATACGTGCCCAGAATTGAACAGTAAACTTCAGGAATGAAGAGTTTATATTATCTGTTTGCAGTACTTATAAAAGTACTGCAAACAAAGGTACTCATAAAAGAGTTAACAAAGTGTATGTAGCCATAGTTTGAGGCAAACGTTACATTATATATAAATCCACCCATCAGAATGTGCAGCTACAATTTTAAGCTAAGCCAATGAGGACAGCATGTCATAATCGGAGATCATCAAAGGTATGCATGGGAAGCGGCATGCACACTACCCCGCCCCTACATGCCAGTGTGCACCACCCCACCCCCTCAGTTCTGACCCTGCCACATTGAAAGCCTTTATGGCAGCCAGATGAAGTTCAAATCTTTGCCTGAATTTTCTCCAGGTTGTTTTTATTTTATTTTTGCAACATTTCCTGACATCTGGCAGCTGGACGGGGGTTGCAAAAGCCCCATGGTTACTTTTCTGCTGCTAGGCTGCAGCCAGGCCCCAAGTTGCTCTTCTTACCCACAGTATGCAGCCTCTCCTACCCCTGCTTCAGAAGTCTGTTTGGCCTCCACTTCTGACATCATGTAATAAGTTAGGGATTCATTCATGTGAAGGTTACAGCAAAGAAGAAGAAGTTGATATCACTGTTTATTGCCAGACAGATCTATATAGGAACAACTTCTGTTGGAGTCTCTCTCCAGGGACCCTCATCTCCAAACGCCCCTTCCTATGTTCCCTGTAAGGAAGAGTCTCTAAATTACCGCAGTCACTACAAACTGATTGGCACACACACACAAAGCAGTGGGTCGCCTCAGTGGTGCTGGGCATGCATATCATCAACACCACTGAAAACATTTGTCATGTTTGATCGGGAGCAGGTCCAGTGTGAGCTCTCTTGCCGCCTGAAGCAGAACATGCGCGGCTGCCAGTGGCTGTGCACCCCTCTTTCCCTGCTGCCAATGCTATTGCGGCCCCTGCATGCCCATCCCCCCCGCCTTACCTTTGTTGCCACGCTGGGGCTCTTGTGCAATTTCACTAGTGGCTGAGGGACTCTCACGAGATCTTGGCAGGACCTCATGATGACCTGGCCAAAGATCTTGAGAGACATAAGTGAGATCTCATGGGATATGGTCACGATCTTGCAAGATCCGACGGGGCGTTGCCGAGACCCAGAGCCTTGCTGTGACAGAGGGCTGGTGCTCTCTCGCTGCGGGAAAGCCACGGTGGGAGAGCGGCTGGAGAGGCTCTCTAGGGCACCTGCTGGAGGCGGTGGTGCCGTGGTGGGATCTCCTGGCTGCAGCAGCACATTTCAGCGCCCCTCCACCACCTCACACAGGAACCTCACCCTGCTTCATGGGTGGGCCGGCCCCGATTGTGAGGTGGCTAGATGTATCATGTAGCTATCTATCCTATACACACTGACCTAGGAGTAAGTCTTATTGAACTCAGTGAGACTTATGTCTGAGTAGACATGCCTAGTGTTTGCACAGTAATTTATCTTGCCAAAATACGACACACACCTAATATTCTGCCCACAGGATCTCGGGGTACTATTGTGTTCTGAAGTGTATTGATCAGTGGGCTATCATTGGGCCATGCTGGTAATGCATTTATGGAAAAATCAGATTGTATACACAGGTTATGTTATAATGTATTCAAGCTGTTTCACGCTATATGCTTCTATTGTTATATCCTGCTTTGAGCATTGAAGAGGGAATAGCATTACATTGGTACCTTGAATTTTAAATGTGTGTTTCAAATATCAGTTTCTATTATTTATGAGCAACCAAGCATTGACGTATGTTCTTCATTTTTGCAGAAAGGGAATACATGTCATTAAAAATAAATCTAAAGCCAAGTTAAGGATTTATTTTTAAAAAATGTCCTGACAGTCAAAGGATAAATGCCATGCTACATGCTACAATCATTTCCCTAAAAGGTATTGTTTTATGTCGTTGTAATGAGTTCTGAACTTCAGTCTTTTGCCTTTTTTGATGTTTGGAATGTGCATCTTTATTTTAGTTCAGAAATAGCCAATTACAGTTACCTTGTGTTTGATCAACTTTAGCGTAATAATGACATACAGGTCAGTATCAAACACAGTTATTGCCAGAGCAAGAGTAATTCCCAGCAGGTGCTCATTTATTTCTCAGATTATGCACAAAAATATCCTGGTATGGTTCTAGTCCTCTATATTAGGACTGGGCAGATGTCAGGCTTATGGGGTCTACTTTGTCTTTTCCTAGAACCCTGAGGTACATTAGCAGGAGACAGAAACAAAATAGTGGGTTATTCTTAGAATTAAGGAACAGGGTGCCTCTGAGCACACACTGAGCACAGGATATATATGGCTTTCCCTAAAGCTTTCTTGATTCAGCATCCTAGTTTTTTGTTTGTTTGTTTTGTGGGGGAGGGGGATTTTGTTGTCACCATCATATATTTATATGTATTTATTTACAAATGAAAAGTATTTATAGACTGCCTTTCTGCCCATCAGGACCCTCAAGGCAATGTACAATTAAAATGCAACAGTACAATAATACATGTCCAAAACAACCAATGAAAAATGAAACTTAAAACCAAAAACAAGAGAGAAACATTAAAATATATCAAAAGCCAGGTGGAAATCTACAATGGATTCAAATGAGCTTGGATTTCTATGAATCTGACCGATGCATTCTGCAGCGGACTGGCTTTTTCTGAGTTGCATGGATGGATTCCGCAGGCGTGTGAGCTGTTTCCCTCCCCCCTTAACTTTTGGGGGAGATTTGTGCAAATGCACAACAGGCAGTGCCCATTAACTTAAGTCAGTTGGTCTCCTCTAAGTAGGACTAAATCTGCATCCAACCCAATAGGTGGAAAGGGTGCCGGTGCTTCCTCTCTCCATCTGTGGATCCACGGATTCATCCCAGCAGCAACAAATATCCCCTGCCCCCTTTCTCTCCAGATGGGCTTATTTCTTTTCTTGGAGGCCAGCTAGGGTGGGGTGCGGGAATTATTGGAAACAACCTGGGGGAAGCATTGTAGAAAAGGATTGGCAAGCCGTTAGGCACTCCCCTCCTACCCCTTGAGTCTCCCCAGCAAATGCCCTCGTTTGCCCCCAAATTAGGGTTGCCGTGCAAGCACAAGATGTCCAGATCCTGGATTCTTCTGCGAATGTGTCATTCCACGCTACATTAGCCGCACTTCGTAGTCCGCTTACTGTGTGATTAGTTTAAATTTTAATTTGATTAAGCACTTACGTGTAATACCAGAGGGTGATTGATGTGTTCATTTCCTAAGTTACACATTGTTTTTAATATGTGAGGCTGTGTTCTTGATTGTCATAGCTGTCCTTCATAACAGAGCTTTGATTCCAGCAATAAAGCCTTCCCTTCATGGTGGCAGCTTAATGCTATATGACAAACAAATCTATACTAAGTTAGATTAAATACTGCTGTTAAAGGTTTTGTTTTTTTGTTTTTTTGTTTAATGGAATCACATTCAAATTTGTAAATGCTTGTGATCTGCAGTAAGCACGGCTGTGTGGCTTCAAATGCAAAGAGACTGGCTGTTCTTGTGGCATGTAAAAGGAACATGTGGTTTCTTTGCAGGATTGAAACTCCAGGCCACTTGGGACATTACACACATCTGAAAGAAATTCAGGTCAAGTGGATAGGCCTACCACTCTAAACCAGATTGCTTGATTTCAAACATTCATATATCCAGGACCGGTGCAGGGCAGTTTGGCACCCTACGCAAAATTATATTTAGCGCCCCCCCTCTCGTGCTGTGGGGGGGCTCCGGAGCAAAGCAGCCCTGCTTTGCAAAAAAACAACCCTGCAGCCGCTGCCCCCCCCCGCCGCCTACCTTCCCCGCCGCCGCCTACCTTCCCCCCGCTCCCCGCCCTGGCCGCCTCCTCCTCCTCCGAGCCTGCCTCCCCGTCCGCTGGTCCTGTCGCGTCCTTCCAGCGCAGAGGAAGTGACGCGACGGGACCCCCGCGCTCTGTTTTTTGCCGGGGAAACCAGGGCAGCAGGGCTGTTTAAGCCCTGTTGCCCTGGTTCCTCCCGCCAAAACAGAGCGCGGGCGGGGCTCCGGCAGCGTCGCGGAGAAGGTAGGTGGTGGCGGCGGGGGCTGCAGGGGGGCTCTGGGGGGTGGCGGAAGGGGCCGGCGGCTGCGGGGCAGGGGCGGGGGCAGGGGGATCCGGCGGCTGCGGCCAACTGACCATGGAAAAACTGGGCCCTGTGCCTTGGAAAGCGAGGTTTGATCTGCAGAAAACAGCGGCAGAATCTTCGGGGCAGGGGGGGTCCAGCGGCTGCGGGGTGGGGCGGGGCAGCATTTCTGCGCCCTCTACAGCCACGCGCCCTAGGCAACCGCCTAGTTTGCCTAGCGGTAGCGCCGGCCCTGCATACATCACCTTTCAGGTATAAACAAGTCCAATGTTTGAAGAAGCTGGGTATGTTTATAATGGAGAGGAGAAGGCTTTGGGGGGGAGTACCTGAAGGGCTCTCACGCAGCCCAATGCATGTTTAGACAGTAAAGAAGGCCTACAACTCCCAGCATTCCCCAGCCTGGGGACCCATTCCTGGCTGGGTCATGCTGCTGGGAGCTCTAGGATTGTTCTATGTCTAAACATGCATAGGATGGTGCCCTTATTCTCTGCTGCCCCAGAGGGCAGGGCTAGGTCTAATGGGCCGAAGCTACAAGAGGGGAATCCTACCTGCCATTGTGGAAAGCTCTGGTGTTGGAGCCAGCGACAAATCCTAAACTCTGCCAGTGTGAGCCCAAAAGGGCAGAAGAGAGGGAGGAGCAGCATTTCCACTTTTTTTCTTCCTGCCCTGGGGGCTTTCCCCCCCTTCTTTAATACAAATTCCCTTCCATTGATACCAATGGGATGGAACTGATCTACACCAGCTCCAGGGCTGGTGTAGATCAGGAGCCAGTTTGGGGGTGGGTCTGGGAACTTCTCCAAGTCCAAGCACACACACTGGCCCACCACCAGCATACCATTTCCTCCTCTCTGACACCAGAGTTCCAACTTCAGAGAGGTAAGGGCCATGGAAGTTTCCACAGGGGTTGGAAGGTTCATCTGAGGTCAGATCTCCCTCTCTAAGGGCAGATCTCTCTCTCCACCCTCGAAAGGGGTGATCCCAAAAATCCTATGGTCACTGGGATATCCTCCCAGGGACCATAGGTTTTCAGCCTTAAAACAGTTTATAGCAATGTAAAGAAAACCTCAGATTAAAAAATTACTGCCAAACAGAGGTTAAACTAGGAGATCAGACTCAACAGTAGACTTTATGGAACAAGAAAAAAAAATCTGTCCTAAGGGAAAATAAAACAAAATTCTCAGCCTTGTCTAACCATGGGCAAATTATATTTCAGAAGTAATTCCCCCCTGAACCACCCAGCCTTCCTTGGAGGTTTCCATCTTTTAACTGCCTCTTAAACACTGGCAGAGAAGGAAGCAAACAAACCATCGAGGAGGGGGGGCGGGGTGGAAATCCGAAGGCTTCTTCTTTCCCCCCCCTTTTCTTCCCCCCCCCTCCCTTTCCTCCCCCAGGGATTTAGTTCATGGGGATGTGTTCAAGGCAAGAGAGGATTCAGAAGGATATTGACGTTGTGATCCAAAAGTGCAAGACGGAAAAAGACTGCCTGTTTGCAGATTTCAGATACGCAGATTCCACATTTACCTTCACCTACACCGGAGGATCCAAAAGACTCTTCCACTTCACCTTCACTGTGCCCAGTGTTCTGACAAGATTGGGAATGCCCTGCCAGATATCAGTAACGCATGCTGAACTGTGGGAACGAACAGACACAAGAAAGGGCCTTTTCGGTGGCTGCTCCCAGGCTGTGGAACTCCTCCCCAGGGAGGCTAGCCACTGGGACATGATGGCGTACTGCCTGTCAACCACTTCATTTATCGATCATAGCAAATTGCTGTTGATGGACAAATTCATGAAGGATACTTCTAATAAATGCTAAGCCAGTGTGGCGTAGTGGTTAGAGTGTTGGACTAGGACTCGGGAGATCCAGGTTCTAGTCCCCGCTCAGCCATGACACTCACTGGGTGACTTTGGGCCAGTCACTGACTCTCAGCCTAACCTACCTCACAGGGTTGTTGTGAGGGTAAAATGGAGAGGAGGAGGAGGATTATGTAAGCCGCCTTGGCTTCCTGTCAGGAAAAAAGGTGGGGTATTGTGGAACTTCAGTATGCTGATGATAATGTGGTCTCCGCACATTCAGAGGATGATCTCCAAACTATCCTAAATGCTTTTGCAGAAGCATACGGAAAACTTGGTCTCTCACTTAACATCAAAAAAACCAAAGTGCTTCATCAGCAAGTGAAAGCTAACCCTTTGGTGATGCCATCTATCCAGCTTGGCGGGACAATACTGGAAAATGTCAATCATTTTCTCTATCTTGGCAGCTATCTTTCTGTTACAGCTAACATCGACAGTGAAATCCAGCATCATCTGAGCTCCGCAAGTGCCGCGTTTTCTCGAATGAAACATAGAGTGTTCGAGGATCGGGATATTTGTAAGAAGACCAAAACACTGGTTTATGAAGCCATTGTATTACCAACTTTATTGTATGCCTGCGAAACATGGACTATCTATAAACGTCACCTCCAACTCCTTGAAAGATTTCATCAACGTTGCCTCCGGAAAATCCTGCGAATTACTTGGGAAGATAGGCGAACAAATGTCAGTGTACTGGAAGAAGCAAAGACTACTAGCATTGAAAAAATGATCCTTCAACACCAACTTCAGTGGACCGGTCATGTTGTTCGAATGCCTGACTGCTGTCTCCCAAAGCAGTTACTTTATTCCCAACTCAAGGATGGAAAGCAGAATATCGGTGGTCAATATAAGAGGTTTAAAGATGTTCTTAAGGCTAATCTAAAAAAATGCAATATAAACATAAAAAACTGGGAAGCTCTGGCCCATGAACGATCTAACTGGAGGTTGGCTTCTCACAAAGGTTCTATGGACTTTGAAGAAGCTCGAGTGCAAGGTGAAAGGGAGAAATGTGCTAAGCGAAAAGCACGTCAAATGAATCCTTTACAAGACCATCTTCCATCTGGTAACCTGTGTCCTCACTGTGGGAAGCTGTGTGGATCTAGAATTGGCCTCCACAGTCACTTACGGACCCATCGCTAGAGTCTACACAATTTTCTTTAGAATTTTCCTCCTTTTAAAATCTCCTTTTTGTAAATTTTCTTTTTTTTCCTTTTTTTTCTTATCCTGGAAGACAATCTTACTCGGTCACGAGTGATCGCCTGACTGACTGACTGACTGATATATATATATATATATATATATATTTGTCCCAGGAGACACAAATGTGGTGCAAGCCACCCAAGAAAATTGTAGTTAATCATCTTCTAGCTCCTCTTTCATTTTCTTCTTTTTCTTTTTGTTCTCTGCATTCTCCACTGATGTGCTAATTGAGCATAGTTCTTCTTGAGCTTTTTGTTTTGGTCTCCTTTTTCTTTTTCTTCTTTTTGACAAGTTCATCCTCTTCTTGCTCTCCTTTGATTTCTAGTACTTTGGCCTTCTTTGTTCTTGCTGGAAACATCTCCTCTTCCACTTTGCTCCAGCGTCATACTAAATGCAGTGGCAGTGGAAAGCAGAACCCATTTTAGGTCAGGCTAGGGGCCATCTTTGACTAGATAGGAAATGGGATGTGAGAGGATACGAAATATAATTATGTCTTATCTAAAAATAAACCTCCATTTTCATTACATGACAGAAAGCAAATATATTATCTCACAAATAATCATGGTCGAGCAGAAGGCAGTCGAAGAGAAATGAATTAATCAATTTACATAATTGTTGGACTTAAGAAAGAGAGAAAAGTAATACAGAAAGGACAAATATATCATGTCCACCCAAACGTTCCATTATTTGCAGCTGTTTGGGAAATGTTTGAAAACTCCTACATACGAGAAATAGGTTGGACCTAGTCAGGAGGGCGCCTTGGAAGGACTTGGCTTCGCCTCTTCTTCGGCTCTGCAATCCTGCCCAAGGCTTCATAAACCTGGGGGCTGCCAGTGTTGTGCCCATGGCCACCAATGCGAGAACAGACACTCTTGGCACCCACCAGGCTCCCTGCCCTTCCTGGTTTTTATTTTATTTCATAAGATTTTTATTTTTTTTAAATTACGCTATTTGTTTTAAACTGGAAAGCCTGCTTGCTGCAAAGCAAAGTGCTACCTTCCAGCACTATCTTTATTTGGATTGTTTAAAAAGTGGTTTTGTGTTTTGGAGCTCAGACCCCCCCCACACACACACACACACATCTCTGCCTTGTATTAAGCTCTTGGGCAAATGGCTTTTCTTTTTGTCTCACCGGTTTGCCTTCTGGAAAATGAGTGTTTTGTGATTGACCATGCCCACGATGGCTGCCGTTTTATGAACGGGTAGCTACCGTATTTTGTGAGAGCACCCACAGCACTCTCTCAAAATTCCAAATGTGCCCACCAACCCAAAAAGGTTGGGGACCCCTGTGACATAAACCATGGTTTGTGGAGCTGTGGGTGGGTGCTGAGGCCCTGTGCTCCTCCCATGCTCCTCCCTCCCTCCTCTCCTCCTACCAGGGCCTGGCTGCTGCTGCTGCGTGAAGAGTCTGACCTGCAAGAAGTCAGAGTTCCCCATTACATCCAGACCAGGCATCTCCAGCTGAATGTCAGCTAACAATCCAGGAAAATAAACCTGTATCATATCTGGGTTGCATTTCAGGGGACAGTGTACTGTTAAGTCCTGTGGCTCACGCTGGCTCAGCTTGTCTGAGCGTGGAAAGCTAAGCAGGGTCAGGCCTGGTTATTACTTGGATGGGAGACCCCTCCTCTAGTCTCCTGCATTGAGCAGGGGGTTGGACTCGATGGCCTTGTAGGCTCCTTCCAACTCTACAATCTATGAATCTGTGAATTCACAGTGTCTGATATACAACAAAGTTCCACTCTGGGGTTCCAATCAACAAGGTAGGAACCCAGCTGGGAAAGCTGCTATGGGTGGCTGGTGTGTACAACAGCAGCCTAGAACTGAGTGAAGGGGCTTTGAGGCAGCAGATTTATGTGATTTCTGACTTCTTCTGCTGTTCCGCATGGTCCCAAGTTCCTTTCAAGGACCTACGATAACACTCATCCTTCTCTTGAACATGAAGAGAGGAGTCATTGGGGTGGGGCCATAGCTCAGTGGTAGAGCATATGTTTTGCATGCCTAAAGTCACCGATTCAATGCTCAGCGTCTCCGGGAAAGATGTTCTGGAGCCGCTGCCAGTCAGTGTAGACACTACTGAACTGGATGGCGCAACGGTCTAACACATTATCAAGCAGCATCCTGTGAGATGCTAAGCGGTCCGCATTGCAGAGATCTGAGTACAAATTCTTTGTTCGGATTCCTCTTTGGAATATTTCAGCGGCAGCTGCATTAAGAATTCATGAAAGAACAGCTGATGCTTGTAGCTGGCAGGTTTGGCGAGTGGGAGGCAAGAGGGGTTGGCTCTAGGTTTCTGGGTTGTTGGTGCATAGAAACTTGGCTAGAGGTATGGAAAAGCAAAGTCAGTAGTAGAAAGACATTCCATTGGATTAATTTCAAATCATGTTTCTCTTACTTATCTGGGACGCACAGTCATAGGATAGGATTTTAGCTAACAAACCGTTGGGCCTGGTTGTGTGATTTTTTTCTGGCCTCAGTTGTGGCATATCTATGCTGAACAATGTGCTCCTCTGCCTTTTTAAAATAAACAAACAAACAAACAAACAAACAAGTATCTTTGGCTGCTGGACCACACACACCTGTTGGTGGAAACTGCTCATTCTTTCTGATGCTCCATGAGCTAATTTTGCCTTGATGCCATGAAAAGCCAACATCTCTTTTGTACCCAACCACAATGACTGTACAAAATGCTTGGCCCTGCTGGAAAAAACAACAACCCAGGAACTGAACCAGATGGAGACTTGAGTTGGCAATTCCTGCCAGGTTCCTTTCCTCCAGTAAAGCAAAGGGAGGCAAGGATGATAAAAGAACAGGCCTTTTTTTCCTGCACCCCACGCTTCTGGTCCTTCCCCTGTACCAGCTCAGCAAGGCAATCTGCACTTGTTTTGCTTGTGTGACATCTTGGCGATATTGCGGGTAGCCCTGCAAAGGAGGGAGGATCTTATTCTTTCCTAAGCACAAAAAGGAGCAGCACAAGGAACACCAAGTCACTTGTGTTACTTCCCCAACAGACCCTTGCATTACTTTGGAAACAGGGGGGGAAGCTGGGAGATTCAGCATAGTGCTGCTTCTTCCTTCGCCCTCCAGGTCCATCTCTTTGACCTTCTAGCCCCCAGTTCTAGCACAGACCTTTGCTCTGGGAAAGTTCACTTGGGCCTACAGCAGTGTCTGAGGTGGTAGAAGGCATGGGATGTGGAAATGCCTCTCCCTTAATAGGGATCGGGAATAAATTCATCTGGTCTACAGTATAATGCAAACGTACCTAATTTCGTACTTTTGAACCAATATGTGAACTGAAACTCCATTATGCTTTGAAACTCACATTTCTCTGAATTTCACAATGGAATCCTCTAATCAGAAAATGCATGCAAAAATGTGTATATTAGGGGAAAGCTCACAAAAATGCATATATTGGCGAAAATAGCATTCGAAAAGGCATTATATGAGGACAATTGCTTGCAAAAATGTGCATATTGGGCAAAAATGCATACACACAAAATTGTGTACAAATTGTCACCTGGTGTTTCTTTTCTTTTCTCCCCCTCCCCCCTTTTTTTTAATTCTCAGTGTTTGGGATGAAGTGAATTTAATATTTAGAGAAATTCCCAAAGTTCAGGGTGAACCAAATTTCAGATCAGGAAAATTAGGAACTGAGAAGAACAGAAATTGACAGATTCATCTCTACGCATGTATTGACATAGCTTAATTTAGTTAGGTGTCTTATCAGAACTTGTAATGATGAGCCTACATGAGCACGCACTATGTCTTGGAAAGTATGGTAAAAAAAAAAAAAAAAGGAAAGCAACACACACACATGCATGGGGCGGGGTGCGTGTTCTGTAGCATGCCTATTCTTAGATTGTAATGTCTTCAAATCAGTTGTTTAGTACAGATAGTCCAGAATGTGCCATCAGAATGTAATAACTCAAAAAAACAACCCCTCACAACTTTAGTATGCATTTGAGAAGAATACTATGCCAGAAAACTGAAATGAAAAGGATTAAAGTTAGCAAAAATTTTTGGCACCTATCCTGTAGGATTAGGGGGGGGGGAATCCCCTTCTGCTATTCATTTTTGATTGACAGCATCATTATGCAAATTGCCAGTTAATACCACAAATGGAACCAATAGGTTCAGGATCATTTAATTTATTCACATCTGCCTGTGTTCATAACACAGGTATTAGAAAGATGCTCAGTGTGGATTGTGAAGCATTTGCAGGTGCTTTTCTAACTATTGTACTTCATGAAGAAGGAAAGGAATAACAATGCAGGGCTCTGCTCAATTATAGATGCTGGTGGTGCACTGAAAACATATCCAAAGACTGTTGGTCTGGACCTTTCAGGACTGCAAAGGGAAAATGCATGGTTTTGAGATCTGAAACAGTGCCAGGGATACAGCCACATACCTTCCATTCGTTTCAAGATTCCTTACATTGTTGTGGAAATGTTAGCCATCTGGTTGTCTATTGTCCAAGAGAATGGTGGCCGGGAAATATGTTCCAGCACTACTTCCAGTTACTGCCGGAGACTAGAAGTAATTTGACAATGTTGTTTTCCATACTGTGCACTCCCTAATTTCAACACAGTGCTCCCAGCCCAACCATAACTTTTTTTCTCTGTTTGCGGCAACAGCTATGCCCTCAGAAAAGGTAAACGCCCGGCTCAGATATTCACTTCCCTCGCACAAGGGGAAGAGTGGGGGCATGCTCGCTGGCCCTGCTGCCTCTGTGTCCCTGCTACCAGGCCCCTCTGCCCTCCACTCTTTGGAGGAGAAGGTCTGAAGCGGGGAGCCTGATCTACATGTGTAGGTTCCCCACACACACTGGAAAACCCTGGTCATACAGGGATCTAAATCGCACAGGGAGCCTGCTTCAGACCTTCCCCCTGACATGTGGACAGGTGATGTGGCAGCACCACCGGTGAGCATGGCCCTACTCTTCTCCCTGAACAACAGTAATTGTGTGGGTATTAATACCTGAGTAGGAGCCCTACTCTTGTTTAATGCACATTTCAGGAGCAAACACAACTTTAGTCTGAAGAAAATGTGGCACTCAAGCTGGCTATAAAATATTTGGGATGGGCTGTAGCTCAAAGGTAGAGCACCTGCTTTGCATGCAGAAGTTCCCAGGTTCAATCCTTGGTATCTCCAGGAAGGATTGGAAAATCTCCTGCCTGAAACCCTGGAGAGCCACTGCCAGTCAGTGTTGACAATACTGGCTCAATGGACCTTACTCAATGATAAGAAAGGTCCCATGGCAAGCGACTCTAATGAGAAAAGGAGTCCAAGATGGGTGGGAGTTTTAAAAAAAAATAAAATTCTAAAGGCACAATTGCAAACAATTCCCACAAGGAAAAAGGCAGACTGCAACAGAAGAAGCCAATGTGGCTTCACAAAAAGTTTATAGATGACCTGAAAACAAAAAAGGACACATAATAGGAAGTGGAAGGAAGGCCAAGAGAAGAGTACAGGCAGGTAGCACAGAATTGCAGGAATAGTGTCAGGAAGGCTAAAACTGAGAATGAACTGAGGCTAGCGAGGGATGCTAAAAGCAACAAAAAAGCTTTCTTCAGATATGTACATAGTAAAAGACAGAGGGGGGGAAATGTTGGTTCAGCTATGCAATGTGGACAGCAAAATGATAACAGATGACAAAGAAAAGGCACAAGTGTTCAATTCCTACTTTGGCTTGGTCTTCTCCCAAAAGAGGGTCTATGACACACACACACACACACACCGGCAAACCTGAAGTACAGGGTGAAGGGGCAGGATTGCAGCTTGAGATAGATAGACAAATGACCAAGGAACACCTGATTCCTTTGAACGAGTTCAAATCTCCAGGGCCCAACAAACTGCATCCTAGAGTAATAAAGGAACTGGCAGAAGAACTCTCAGAACCACTGTCTATTATCTTTGAGAAATCATGTAGGACAGGTGAAGTGCCAGATGGCTGGAGGAGGGCTAATGTTGTTCCTATCTTCAAAAATGGCAAAAAGGAGGAACCTGGAACTACAGACCAGTCAGTCTGACATCAATCCCTGGGAAAATTCTGGAACAGATTATAAAGCAGTCAGTCTGTAGGCACCTTGAAAACAATGCATTACTAGAAGCCAACATGGATTTGTCAAGAACAAATCCTACCAGACCAATCTGATCTCATTTTTTGATCGGGTCACCTCCCTTGTGGACTGTGGGAATGCTGTGGACATAATATAGAATTCAGCAAAGCTTTTGACAAAGTGCCTCATGATATCCTGATTAGCAAGCTAGCTAAAAGTGGGCTAGATGGGAAAACTATCAGGTGGATCCACAGTTGGCTACAGAATCGGACTCAAGGAGTGCTTATCAATGGTACCTTCTCAAACTGGGGAGAGGTAACGAGCAGGTACCGCAGGGTTCGGTCCTGGGCCCAGTGCTCTTCAACATTTTTATTAATGACTTGGATGAGGCGGTGCAGGGAATGCTTATCAAATTTGCAGATGACACAAAATTGGGTGGAACACAGTAGTTAATACTCTGGAAGACAGAAAGAAAATTCAAAGTGAACTCAATAGGCTGGAGTGCTAGGTTGAAAACAACAGAATGAAATTTAATAGGGATAAATGCCAAGTGCTGCACCTAGGGAGAGGAAACCAAATGCACAGTTACAGGATGGGGGATACTTGGCTCAACAATACTACAAGTGAGAAGGATCTTGGAATTGTTTTAGATCACAAGCTGAATATGAGCGCGCAATGTGATGTGGCAGCAAAAAAGGAAAATGCTATTTTGGGCTGCATTAATAGAAGTATAGCTTCCAAATCACTTGAAGTACTAGTTCCCCTCTACTCAGCACTGGTTAGGCCTCATCTTGAGTACTGCGTCCAGTTCTGGGCACCATACTTTAAGAAGGATGTAGACAAACTGGAAAGGGTTCAGAGGAGGGCAACAAAGATGATCAGGGGACTGGAAACAAAGCCCTACAAGGAGAGACTGAAAGAACTGGGTGTGTTTAGCCTTCAGAAGAGAAGACTGAGGGGAGATATCATAGTGCTCTTCCAGTACTTGAAGGGTTGTCACACAGAGGAGGGCCAGGATCTCTTGTCGATCATCCCAGTTTGTAGGACACGGAATAATGGGCTCAAGTTACAGGAAGCCAAATTCCACCTGGACATCAGGAAAAAATTCCTGACTGTTAGAGCAATACGACAATGGAGCCAACTACTAGGGAGGTCATGGGCTCTCCCACACTGGAGGCATTCAAGGTGCAGCGGGACAGCCATCTGTCAGGGATGCTTTGACTTGGATTCTTGCATTGAGCAGGCGGTTGGACTCGATGACCTTATACAGTAGGCCCCTTCTAACTCTACTATTTTATGATTCTATGATTCTGTGGTCAGTCTCAGTATAAGGCAGTTTCCTATGTTCCTAATATGAATGAGCATAGTCAGCAATGGACCATCAGACTAAGAATGTTGAGCAGAGGTCAAGAAGTGTTGGTAGGATCTCTGCAGTAATACAAAGGAACTGAAAGACAGACCTGTGCACCAAAGGTCCTAGCATCTCTTTGCATAGGTCCAAGCATGCTATCTTACTCTCATTCCAATGAGTGCTACAAAGACAAACCTTGTTGACTTGAATAGCTAGAGTTCCCAGCATGTTCTCTGGTCTAGTTTTCCTTCCTTTTAAAGAGATGGGAATGCTAGACGTGCCTCAGAATTCCTCACTCTTCCTCGTAACTCCTGATAAACAGGGTTGTTGTGAAGATAAAATGGAGAGGAGGAGGAGGATTATGTAAGCTGCCTTGGGTTCCTTGAAGGAAAAAAGGCGGGGAAATAAATAAATAAATAAATAAATAAATAAATTAGCATGTCCTCCTTCAGGCTCAGATTAACCTGCAAGGGGATTGCTGTTCTCGACGCACACCTTAGCAAGGGCAAGGGAGGGTCAAAGTTGTAACCCATAATGCAATGTCTTCCTTTTGTTGAGCCTAAATTTCAG
Organism: Shinisaurus crocodilurus; assembly: GCA_021292165.1. NCBI lineage: Eukaryota > Metazoa > Chordata > Lepidosauria > Squamata > Shinisauridae > Shinisaurus > Shinisaurus crocodilurus. The sequence continues at coordinate 31,070,745 of CM037880.1, read as the reverse complement.
AACTCATTTCACTTTTTTGGTTTCATTATAAATTCAGTCTGAACATAAAATGCAAGGTCATTTGTTTTCGTGCCCACTACATAACGGTTCTTCATTTCGTTGCAAACATTCTGTTGATGGCTCGTTGACGCCTTCCACCTATTTCTTATATTTATTGACAGTCCATTTAGACTTTTTTTTCAATAACTTCACCTCTGGTTGGGCATTTATAGCACCCTTAATTGCTAACTTCATACACAGACGTTGCAAAGTGAACAACAAAAGAACACTTTATTTGCTTGCTGTCAAACTCAATGAGAGAAGAACAAAGAAGGAGAGGCTTTGGGAAAGATTAAAAGGATGGCAGCCAGTCAAAAACACACACACACACCCCAAACCCTGCTGAAATGGTGTCATAGCAATTTTAGTCCTGCATAACTGTTTTTTTTCTTTCTTTGACCAACAGCCAATGTGGCGGGGGAGGGGCTCAATAAGAACCGTGGCTTCAGAGGAAAGAGAGGTTTGACCCCCCCCTTCACTTCGACTGTGGTCCCAGTCTGAATTGCCTCCCTGCATGCCTGGTATTCACAATGGGGGGAAATCTCCCACTGGCACCAATGGGCGGTTTCCTCCCATTGCAAATAGCTGGCTGTGCAGGATCAAACTATGTGATAGTTTGGCCCTTAAATGTATGGTTTACGTACGTAATATACTCATATCTACTCTTCCTTCTGGGAAAGCTCAAAGTGCCTTACCATCTGGCAGAGCCAGCCCGACCATGAGGCAGAATGAAGCAGTTACCTCAAGCGGCAGATGCTGAGGGGGGCATGGAGCAGTAGCAAGGTGTTGGGGGACAGAGCTGCCATGCAACTTGCCCTGCCCCCTGCCCCTAAGTTAGCCTGCTGTATGGTGGAGCACATCTCCAGTGCTGAAGTAAGATTCAGCTTCTGGTCAGCGTCTGTCTTTCGCCTCAGGCAGCAAAGTGTTTTGGTGGACAGGCCTGCCCTCCTGTCTCCCATACAGGTGAACTCTACACCTCTTCAGTGTCAGCAGTGCTACACATTAGGTGCCTACCCAACCATTCTCTGGGAGCTAGGGCGGGAATGTCACAGATGTGCACTCCGGATGTGCAGGGTGGGGAAAGTAGATATGAACTGGACCATGAGCACTTCGGAGAAGTGGGTTCACATTTCACAGTTCTTCTGAAATCTGTTCTATTATTATTATTATTACTATTACTATTGTTGTTATTATTATTATTATTATTATTATTATTATTATTATACCACCCAACAGTTGAAGCTCTCTGGGCGGTTCACAGCAATCCATAAAAACACGCAATATACAATAAAAACATTATACAAAATTTAAAAACCAGATTTTAAAATGACATATAGATAAAACAAGAAATGCAATGAGACCAATTAAAAAGTACCCACCCCACCATGCACTATGCAGAGTTAACAGCCTCAATATAGAGGGCAGTCTTAACCTGGTGCCAAAAAGATTGTAAAGTTGGCGCCAGGCAGGCCTCAGGAGGGAGCTTGTTCCAGAGTTGGGGGGCTACCACAGAGAAGGCCCTCCCACTTGTCGCTGCCCACCGAGCCTCCTTTGGAGGCGGCAACCGGAGGAAGGCCCCTGATGTTGAGCGTAGTGTCTGGGTAGATTGTGGTTGGGAGAGGTATTCCGTCAAGTATTGTGGTCCAAGCCATGTAGGGCTTTAAAGGTTAAGACCAGCACCTTGAATTGGGCTCGGAAGCATACAGGCAGCCAGTGCAAGCTGGGCCAAGACTGTTGGCTTCCTTGATGCATGGCTGTTTCCATGGTAGATTGTAGAGATTATAATATTACCTCCAGGGCTTTTTTTCTGGTGGAACTCACCGGAACTGAGTTCCAGCACCTTTTCTTCTATTAATTGCATTACAATTTAATCGCCATCTACTCCCGAGGAAATGTAATCCAAGAGTTCCGGTACCCTTTTGCTCCAGAAAAAAAGCACTGATTACCTCCATTAGTAAAGTAATGTGAAGTGGCTCAGAGATAGAGAACAAATTTGAGAACAAATCTCTTCCTTTTGTGTTGTGTCTTATAGATTGTTTCTTAAGATTTTAAGCCATTCTAGGAGCCTTTTGAGCTGAAGGGCAGGCTAAAAATCCTATAAATAGCACATTTCCCTCATAAAAGTTCTGAGATTTTTCTTTTCTTACCCCCATAGGAATAAAAGGCCACTTTGCAGAATTGTCTCCACAATTTCTTCACCCTTTTGTTCTGTGTAGAGGCCACCTTCCTTCCCCTCTCCTCCCCCAATGCCCCAGGATGATGCAAGGTCTGGGGCATTGTGGGGGCCGGGCTGCCAACAGCACAAACAAAAATCAGAAACCCCTTAGGAAAAAAGAGACAAGCTCTGCCAATGGTGAGCCCCACCTGTGAGAAACTGTTGGAGAATTGCTCCTGTCCCTTGAGAAATTCAGTAAAATTGACACACACACCCCAATTTCTTTGCCCAAAAGTAGGGCAGAGAATTTTTGTGCACAGTATCACACACACACACACACACACACACACACACACATATATATATATATAGAGAGAGAGAGACACACACACAACAGATACACACACATACACATACACACACACATATATATATACACACACACACATGCACACACATAAACACACACACACTGAGAGCCTAATTCCAATAAGAAGATAAGCCATGTGCTATGAGCATGAATGCATGGTTTGGATACCAGCCATGTTATGGAAAACATAATGGTTGGTTTTATTTGATTCATCAGACCATATTGCCTTTTATCTGCAAATGAACAGATGCACTCACTAGTTCCAAATTATCAAACTGCAGCTTCAAAACAGACGCATCTCTCCAGTAAGCAGATTTACAAGTAAAATGAACTTCTCCCCCTGGGTGGCATAGGGCTCAGCTATCTCTTCATAAATATTCACCTATATAGAAAAAAGCAGCCTTGGCCTAAAAGATATAACTTTGTTCATGCTAGCTTTGAAAGAACGCTGGAACTTAAAAGCAGGTCATTTGCCAGCACTTATGCTGGTATAGGAGATGGTCAACGGCATGGATATAGAAAGCAACTGTTAAAAAGGGGGGGCATTGGGTTAGAGTCTGGGCCATCAGTGCAGGCTCTAGGTTTTTGAGGACCCTTGAGCAATGCCTCCTTCAGCGAGTCTACCTCAGTGTTCTCCATCCTTGGGTCCCCAGATGTTTTTGGCCTACAACTCCCAGCATGCCCCAGCCAGCTATGTTGTAGGCCAAAAACATCTGGGGACCCAAGGATGGAGAACACTGCTCTACCTTCTTATCACCATTGTTGCGCTACACTTGATCATAGCCAAAAGGCCGAACCATCATTGTCAGCAGCTGCTCTATTGCTCCTCTTTCTCATCATTGCTACCACTTGCTTGCTTGGCATCTGAAAGCCAGGGAGCAAGTAGGCCACTGGCTTCTACTGCTCCTCCTTCTTGCCACCTCCGCTGTTTGAGCCGGAGCGAGAGGCAGATTACCATGGTAAAAAAAAGGAGGAGCAACTCCAGGGGGCTCTTTTCAGTGGGCCCCTACTGGAATGTGGGGCCCCCAGCAGGTGCCTGCCCATGCCTACGCTTGATGCTGGCACCCTCAATGGACTGTCTCCCTCAGTGAGTCTACCTTCTCACCACCACCATCTACGCTACACTTGATCTTAGCCAAAAGGCCGAACCACCGTTGTCACCTGCTGTTCTTGCTCCTCAAACTCTTTCTCATCATTGCTAGCACTTGCTTGTGAGGCACGATTCATGGAGTTGGATCCATTTTTAGACATGTGCCACTGGGCTAGGATGCAGATGTCCCTGCCTCTTCCTCCCCGTGGCAGCTTGTCCTCCCCCCCCATGCTATTCAGGGGGCCAGGGACCCTGCTGAATGGGATAGGCTGTGGTATGTTGGAAAAGATTATCCCCCCAAATTGGGTAGAGGTACCTTCACCCTCAGCTCCCCACCCGACAACCTGCCCCATTCAACAGCAGGGGTGTCTCTCTGGTTAGATGTCCACTTGAGTATATCTGAAGGGAGCCTGTTAGTTGGTTACTGTATATTCAATGTCTTCTGTTGATGAGATCACCCCACAAATATTTCAGTGGATAGCTGCTTTTAATGCAACATTTCCCATGTATGTTTCTGTGTACCATGGGAAACATTTCAGAAGCATCGCTTGGTTAAAAAGAACATTACTTTGGAATGAGCTCCTAGGCCCCATCCGGCAAGTACGTGACATAGCTCAGCTCCTACTTAATTTTCATACTCTGAAAAAGATAGCGCCAGCATAGCTTATGTTCAAGTCCCTAAAATTAAAATAAAATTATCCAAAGAATGGTTCCAGTCTTGTGGAATATCAGGCCTGCGTGCTTTTCCGATTCACTAAGGGCGACATCCTATGCATGTTTAGACAGGAACAATGTTCCACAAATCCCAGCATTCCCCAGCCAGCCGTGCTGTCTAAACATGAATGTTTAAACATGCCTAGGATTGCACCCTAAGGCTGCAATGAGTGGTGGGCGATCCTCCCACCACCCGACTCGCGGTGCGCTCGACAAGCGCTACTGGCGCACCTGCCAAGCTGGGTTGAAAGCAAGCGGCGGAGAGCTCCCTGGACGGGCTCCTGACCCTTTTTACGAACAGTGCTTTAACAAGACAATTTAACTTATCTGGTAATGCGAAGGCTAAAGGAACGGGGTTTTCTGGAAACTGTTTAGTTCAGCATGTAATAATTATCCGGAGGGTGAGATTAAGGGATTTGATAAACTTTCTCAAAGTGAAACTTTAAGTGCTGAGTCATCACCCGGAAATAGGAAGATGTCGGCTGGAATGGACAGCAATAATGACCAATCAACTGCAAGGCAATCTGAGGAAGGCAGTACTTCTTCCGTGGGGAAATTAAAACAAAAAAAAATGAATTTTGATTAATTGCTGGCACGTTTTCAAGTGATGATAAAAGTTGAGTTGAATCAAAACAAAGAGCAGATTGTGTCAGAGGTTCAAACTGAGCTTCAAAAAATACAAAAATCAGTCTTGGGAATCACTGCTGATATGAAAGTTATGAAAGACAGAGTTATAGTGGTGGAAAAAGGAGTGAAAGATAATATTGAAAAAATTCAGGAGCAGGATTTAAGATTTGATCAATTGGAGCGGAGAATTATTGATCTTCAGGACAGAGAGCGGAGGTCCAACGCCCGACTTCGAGGATTTCCAGAAGGTGGCAGGGAAGGTGGCAGGAATTTGAGAGATATGATTTTGTACTGGCTAAAATTATTGGCCCCTGAATTTCAATGGAAACAAGAAGATATTGTGCGTGTTTACAGAGTGGCTTTCAAAAGGGGAGGAATAACTCCCAGAGATGTAGTTATGAGTTTTGCCAACTATTATAAAAAGGAATTATTTATGAAAGCAATTAGGCAGAAATCTGATCAGCTGGTGTATCAAGGAGCTCCCGTGCAAATTTACAATGATTTATGTTCACAAACAATTAATTGGAGGCGTAGCGTGAGACCTTGCACTACTGTTCTGATGAAGAAGGGAATTTCATATAGCTGGGGGTACCCAGTATATTTAACTTTTATGTTTGATGGGAAAAAGCATAGGATTACATCTTGGAGTCAAGGAATGGAGCTACTGCGTGAAAAGGGACTTTTGGAAGAAGATGGAGATGGAGATGGACCACAGGCAGAGCAAGGAGCGGTTGGTGGTGAGCTGCGCTAAGGACTATGTGTTCGGATGGAAGCAAAGATAGAAAGAAAGACGACTGGTGTGGTAGAAGTGTAATATTAAAAAAAAAAAAAGAATTATGATTTAAGTTTTATTTGTTAATATTAATATTTTTTGTATTAATAATTACAAATTTTTCTCAACTCTATTTTTCTCTCTTTCCTTATTGGGATATAATATTAATATTTTTTGATACTAATACTTATAAAATTTTCTCAACTCTATTTTTCTCTCTTTCCTTATTGGGATATAATATTAGGTAACCAGGATATAATAGGTGCAGGATTAATAGGTTTAATAATATGATCAATGTTTAATCGGGAGGAGAAGAACAGCTGCTGCCATGAGCAGGTGGTGGATCCTTTCGCCCCCCCCCTTGACGGTGTGGCAGGCCATGAGCAGGATAAATGGGTCCCGGCTATAGGGGGGGAAACATTATATGTGTGGGTGGGGGTTTAGTATATGTGTTTTTTCTTTCTTTCTTTCTTTTTATTTTTTTATTATTTGTATAGGTAGTTGTTTGTTTAAGTTTTTGGTTATTTGTAGTATAATTTGGATGTTTATGTATTTTGTAGTTTATATGTTATTAATTATTATTTTTCCTTTTCTTTTTATGTATGTTATGTATTTGTATTTTATATATTGTTCGGGAAAAAATTAAATAAAAAATATATTTAAAAAAAAAAAAAGAAAGAAAGAAAGAAAGCGGCAGCTGAGACGCTCGCTGGACTTCCGGGTTCCCTCCGGACGAGTGCTTTTTACGAAGAAAATGGTGTAAGATATATTAAAAGCAGTTTCAATTTGCATAACTTGTGCAAATCACAGCCATTTTTAACGTATCTTACACTATTTTCTACATAAAAAGTGCTCCGGAGGGGGGTTGAGCCTGGCAAATTCACTGGACTTCCTTCCACCCCCGGACAAGATCCGCACACATCCCTAGCTGCAACCCTGTTAATCCAACCCTATACCCAACTGGGATGTATGGATTCGGTTAAATCCGTTCAGTCTGTGTTGCACAGATTGTCAGGAGTCTCCCGTTCCGTCATCCACTCACTGTCTAAACATGCCTAGGATTCTACCCTAGGACTGTTTTCATGGGCTACCAAAAGCTCATAAGAGTAGGCCTTGCAAATGCGACCTTGGAGAAGTGGTTTTGTGGACGTTCCAGGGGTTGGAAGGGGAGGAGACAGGTGCCACCATGATACAAGACATCTGGCAACTGCTCAGCCTCCTTCCCTCCCACTCCGGAGCGTCACACTTAGATGGCTGAAATCAGCCATCTAAGTGCTTTGCGGGGCAGGAGGAGTACAGAAGTGACCTTCGCCTACGTGCTCCTCCTACCCTGCATACGATGCCCATAATCCTCCAAGTTCGGAGGGCTACGGGCATCTGGATTGGACTGCGCCCTAAGCCTATTAGTTTAAATTACGCATCTTTAAAAAGATGATGGTACCGTTGTTTTGTTTTCCCAATGATAAGCAAGTATAAAACCATGGAAAATCATAACAGAAGTGAGGCTAGTTTGAAGTATTTCTAGTTTCTCAATACTTTTTCATATGAATACAGTTGAGTTGACAAAATTCACACTTCCTTCTGCTGAGCACTATATGAAGTGCAAATATCAGAAACCTGTTTTCTAGATTGGCACAAAATAAATATTGCCAATATTGCCAGTAATAAAGAGAGAGACTAGATTCTTATTCTTTCAATATAAAAAAAAGTATTTGCTTTCAAATTATTTTCTGCTATTTCTTATGAAGCAATATATAATTGTTCATCTTTTTTTTACTCTTAAACACTGTAAGAAAATGATTGAAATAGTATATGGAAGGAACAGAAGGAAAGATGAAATCTAAAACTATTTCACATAATACATTTCCTATCCACAGGAACAGTACCAGCCTTTGTTAACCATTTTATTTTCTTAGACTGCCCTGTATGTTGTGTCATTCCAGGGCATTCTGGTGGGAAAATAGCAGTTCCTCCTGGCAGCCTTCATTTGTAACACAGAATGACCCAGGGATGTTGAAGAGTCCTTGGTTCCAAGTCACGAGTCGAGTCACGAGTCTTTGGACCCGAGTCTTGATTCCGAGTCCGAGTCCTTGGTCCAAAATGGTGACTTATGAGTCACGAGTCACGAGTCACTCCCAAAGCTGACTCCACGAGTCCCTATTAAAATCAATGGGGGGTTTTCCCAACAAAATAAGGCTATTTCAGATGTGTGGCTTAAATAGATTCTAGGCACGTGTGCCTTTTTATTTCAAAACTCTGCAACTGATTTTGGCAAGAACAGACCAGGCAGACAAACCCAAAATAACCAGACAGGCAGAGGAGGCAGGGAACCCCAAAACAGGCAGGCAGAGGCCTTTGTCTTGGACAATTCAAACTGTGGAACTGGTTAAGAAGAGACCAGGCAGGCAGAGGAGGCTGGGAACCCCAAACAGGCAGGCAGAGGCAGCCAAACCCAAAATGTCTGAAAGGTTGCATTTTAGGAAAATGATTTAAAAAAATAAACTTGCTGTACTTCCTAAAACCTATCCATGTTGCATTTGAGGAACACGATTTTGGAACACGAGTCCTTGGTCTTGAGTCCCGAATCGAGTCTCGAGTCCCATTAAAAATATTGGGACTCGAGTCTGACTCGAGTCAGAGGGGGGACTCAGTCCTGACTCACGAGTCGAGTCCTGGAGTCCGAGTCCCCATCCCTGGAATGACCTGTAATGATGCAATGTCCAGGGCATTCTGGGGAAAAAAGGTCAAAATGCAGAGTTAATGTAAGGTTTGCCCTTGTGTCTGTAGTGTAGCAAGTGACTTCAGTTACCTTCACACAGACTGGATAAATGCATATTCTGGTCACAACACACCATTTCTAGATACCCTAAACAACTGAGTCCTAGAACTGCTGGTCATTGAACTGAACAGAGGGGAGACAACTATAAGTGATGCCCAATGCCCAATGACCTAGTGTGACACAGGAATGTTGTTGAACCAACTGGAAACAATGACCACAGTGCTATCAAATGTAATGGATGTGTAAGTGGAAAATTGACAAGGCACTCGAAACACAGTCACATTTGACTTCAAAAAGAGGAAACTTCTAAAAAAAAAAATGGGGGGATTGATAAAAAGGGAAGTTGAAAGGGAACATCAAGAAGGTCAAATTACTCCAGAATTCTTGGGGGCTACTCAAAAACACAATAATAGAAGCTCAGCTAGAATGTATACCATAGGGCAGGAAAGGTACCACTAAGTCCAAAAGAGCACCAGCATGGTTAATAAGCAGTGTCAAAGAAGCTATCAAAGAAAGGAAGGCTATCTTCAGAAAATGGGAGTCTTGCCCAAATGAGAACAAAAAAGAAAATAAACATGTACAAAAAGCAGACAATAAGGGATGGAAAAAGAAAATTTGAGAAGCATATTGCTTTGCTAATAACATTAAGGCCAACAATTTTTAAAAATGCACCAGAAGCAGGAAACTGGTTAAAGAGGTGGTTGGACCACCGGATTACAAGGAAGTTAAAGGAGTACCAAAGGAAGATAAGGAGAGTGTAAATAAATTGAATGAGTTCTTTGCATCTGTCTTTACTTCAGAAAATATAGAACAAATGCCTATGCCTGAACTGATATTTTCATGAAGGGACAAGAGATATAATAGTGATAAGAAATGAATTTCTAGACCTTGTTGACAAATAGAAAACAAATGAATCACCAGGTCCAAGTGGTCTCCATCCAAGAACTCTTAAATGCTCACATGTGACATTGGTGCTCTTCCCACCAAAACATGCCACGTGTCCTGATTGGCCTCTATACCAGAGGAACTTGGCCAATGTACTGCCAATTTTTAAAAAGGGATCCCAATGGGATCTTGGAAATTACAAGCTGGTTAGCTTCATATATGTTCTGGGTAAATCAGTGGAAAGCATTATTAAAGATAAAATTATCAAGCATATAGAAGGGCAAGTCTTGCAGTTCAGACAAATCAATATGGCTTTCTGCAAAGGTATGTCCTGTCTCTTTAATCTTTTAGAGTTCTTTGAGAGTGTGAACAAGCATGAGGATGGATGATTTGGTAGACATTGTTTACTTGGACTTTCAAAAAGCTTTTGACAAAGTCCCTCACTAAACACTCATGAACAAATGTAGCAGTCACTGGATAAGAGAAGAGACCCTCTTATGGATCAGTAGCTGGTTAAAGAAAAGGCAGAGTGTAGAACTTAATGGACAGTTGTTGCAATGGAGGGATATAAACATTGGGGGGGGGGCAAGGATATGTATTGGGACCAGTTCTTTTTAACTTGTTCATAAATGATCTGGAGTTAGTGGTGATCAGTGAAGTCATCAAGTTTGCTGATGACACCATATTATTTATGGTGTTTAAAACAAAGAGATAGTGAAGATCTCCAAAAGGATCTATCCAAACTGAGTGAATGGGCATTAAATGGAAAATGGAGTTCAGTGTAAGCAAGTATGAAGTGATGCACATTGCAGCAAAAAATATATATCCTAATTTCACTTGACAGTGATGGAGTCTGAGCTGGCAGTGACTGACCAGGAAAGGGATCTTGAGGTTGTGATGCATAGCTTAATGAAAATGTCAACCCAGTGTGGGGCAGTTGTGAAAAAGGCAAATTCCAGTGTTAGGGATCATTAGGACAGGAATCAAAATAGAACTGCCAATATCATGATGCCTTTATGCAAATCTATGGTGCGACCACACTTTCAGTGCTGTGTACAGTTCTGGTCACCATACCTCAAAAAAAGTAGATCTGGAAACGATGCAGAAAGGGGTAACCCAAATGATGAAGGTGCTAGAGCAACTCCTTGTTTTTCCTATGATGAAATGTTTTAATGTTTGAAGCTTTTGAGTAGGGTGAGAGCATGCTAGGGGTGTATAAAATTAAAATAATACATGGTAAGGCGAAAGTGGATGGCTCTTTCTCTTCTCTCATAATATTAGGATCGGGGAGAGTTGAATGCTGGGAGTTTCAGGGCAGATAAAAGGAAGTACTTCTTCACACAGCACATTGTTAAACTATGGAATTTGCTACCACAAGATGTAGTAATGGCCACCAACTTAGTTGGTTTTGTAACAGGATTAGACAAGTTCATGGAGGTTAAGGCTATCACTACTAGTTATGACAGCTATATATTACCTCTAGTATTGGAGGGAGTGCCTCTGAATACCAGTTCCTGCAGAACAACAACAGGAAAGGGCTATTGCTCTCATGTCCTGCTTCCCATGCCTATCTTATTGGCCATTGCAGGAACAGAAGTCTGGACTAGTCGCCTTATGTTCTCATTCTCATTGTAATTAACATTGTTATGGTGTTTTATGGTGAAAATTATCATTGTGTTTTATTTTATTTTATTGACATTGTTTGTACATGTTTGTAGAATTAGAGGACACCCTCGTAGGGATGGGAAGCAATTAGATTGGTTCACATGTAAGTGCTAATTTACCTAATTTCGAACTTTCAAAGCAATATGCAAACTCAGTTATTCTTCAAAATTCACACTTCTCTGAATTTTACAATGGATTTCTCCAATTTAATGAAAAACTGAGAGAAACCAAACATTGACAGATTTCTTCATCCACCTCAGATTGGAGAGAGGAGCTGGAAGAGACTATTGGAAACAGCAAAGGAATAGGGAGGAAGAAAAAGTACTCGGTTGAGAAATCTCTGTTGTTTTGCTGCTGGACTTTATCAGTGAGTAAACCATTTATTTTTGTGATCCTAATCTGGAATGAGCAGGCTACTTACCTAAATGCCTGCTTAGCCTCGAAAAGGGCCAGAAGTTTGGAGGAGCATCCCCAACTCAGACCAGACTGTAGAAAAACCCAGAGAAAGGGCTCTATTTTGTACACCTCCTTCTTGTCATCTGAAAGACTGGCATTGTAACATCATCTTAGGCTTTACTTTCCCTCACCATCCCTGCCTTCCAGGCAAAAATGTTCAAATAGAACAAAAGTTCTTGCTATCAAATACAGACCAAACTTCAAAAATCAAGCACTTTATTAAACTTAAGAGGCACTGCAGTGTTGTTGCAGTAGAAAAGAAAGCTGACAGCAGAGCCCCAGGGTCTTCTTCAAGACAAGGGACTTCTGTAGGAAGCCCCCCACCCGCCACAGCCCAAGGTCCATGGTGTTTGATTACTTTTCACTTTCGGCCTACTCATACATTGTGCTCTAGGCATGAGGTGCGTTCCCCCACCCACCCACCCCCGACCCCCCGGCTGTCCTTCCCTTGCCTCAGAGAATTGCACTGAAACAATTCTGCAGTTGGTTGAATTCACCTGGACACAGAACAATATGCATAGGCTCTAAGGAAAGTACGAGATACTGTAAATGAGTTTTGGATTGATAAGGGGGTTATGAAAGAATTGTGCATTTGACATAAACTTACTCTGGACAATTGTTCTCTATGAACAGCCTGTGATCAATGCATGCTTACAGGTATAGCTACCTTACCCTACTGCAAGTCAAAGGTAGTTCGGAAGAAGCTACGGGTGGAAGAACTGCCTTACTGATAAGACCCCACAGCACCAATTTAGCCACTCTGCAAGCCTTGGGAGAGTTAAATATCTCCCAGCCTCAGCCTTGGCCTACGGAGGACTAACCCATCACAGAGGTAAAAGCTTCTACTGTGCCTCCTCCCCAGATCAATAAATCTATCTCCTAGGGCCATAAGCTCCACCAATCCCCAGGAATACGTAGCTTGCCTTGATCCTCATCCTTCTCCGCCACATCAGCTCTCACTCTTCCCTGCCTCTTTCTCTCTGCGCCTTGGCACTCGCTGCTTGTCCCCGGTGTCTCACTCCCACCCATTTCCAGGAATGCCATATCCATCTTCAGGTGGAGCCACATCAGGAGCAAGCCCAGCTGGATCCCACCCCCATGCAATCACAGTAACCTATTCCCCCGCCTCCCCCCCCAAAAAAAATTAAGTGTGAGAAGAACAAGCACCTGGAACTTGCTTCGACTGGACAGACAAAGCTTGTGAACAACACAGTTATTACTTTGGGCATGCTGTCTGAATGTATCAGAATTATGTATCAGAAAATGGCCTTCTCCTTGTCCCTTCAGCCAGAGCAGCTAGACTGGTGGGGACAAGGAAGAGGGCCTTTTCTGTGGCGGCCCCCGTACTGTGGAACTCTCTCCTGAGTGACCTCCGCCATGCTCCCTCTCTGCTGAGCTTCCATCGCTCATTAAAAACCTGGTTGTTCAGGCGGGAATATGGGGTGGGTTAAGATTTTAAAATTTTTATATTGTTTTAAATGTATTTTATTGTTTTTATTCTGTGTACATCGCCCAGGGTGGCCGGTTGCCGCCAGATGGGCGATAAATATAAATAAATAAAATAAAATTATACCTATATGGAAGGATTTGGGTTAAGGTTCAGGTTGGGTTAGGGTTATGAAAACCTGTGTCCGCGTGCATGTTCCAGGCCCCAGAACAAAGGGGTGGTGGTATTCACTTCCACAGCATGACTTTCCACAAATACTCATGGTGCACATGCACATTGTCAAAAGCTTTTACTTGATCAAGTTGGAGAATGTTCCCTTCCATCATCCTTTTGAAGCCAACTGAAAGATTTCCGTAAATAAGGACAAAGAATCGACCATCACCCTCCCTGGCACCGCACTAGTTTGTGAGCCTATCACAAGCTTTCCAGCGATCTTGGTCAACCTAGCATTCAGTATCTTTGCCAAGATCCTATAGTCCACGTTAGTCATTGCGATGGGCCTCCAATTCTGGAGGAGAGTCAAGTCGCCTTGTTTTAGGGGGGAAAAATCAAAAGTTCCCGCGTAAAAGGTATCACTTAACCTACCCCGTTCCAATAAAACATTCAAAATCTCCGCTAAGGTACAGGCCAACCATTTTTTAAAAACCTGATAGAAATTCCACCCAAGCCCATCGGGACCTGAGGCAGACTTTCCTTTACCTATCATTATGGCTTCTTTCACCTCTTCCTCCATTATCGGCAATATCAGGGATTTAGCATCTTCTGAATCGAGGCCCTCGTAATAGTTTCCAAAACCCTAACCTTTCCAAATAGTTTCCAAAAAGTCCTCTATTTTATCAGGGTCTATTTCCTTCCATGAAAAAAGCTGTTCATAATAACTTTCCATAATGGCCAACATTTCCTGAGAATGAAAACTGACGTCTTCATCTGCCTGTCTCCTTAAACCTTTAAATTCCACAGGTGCTTTAGGGTTTCTAGCTTTGGCCCATTCATCCACATTGCCGATCGCCCCTTTGGCTCTAAAATCCTTATATTTAATCCTTTTCTCCCTTTGCTTATGTTGGAAAGCAGCTATAATTTCCCTAGCTCTTTTAAGGACATTTTCATTATACGGCAGCCTGGTGCTCACTTTTCTGTCACGCTTCAGAAATTGAAAAATGGCCCCATGATACCTTCTAATTTCACCATTATGAGTATTGATTTCATAACCCTTGCATCGCCTAGCAACCATACACTCAGGGCCGGTGCTACCATTAGGCCAACTAGGCAGCTGCCTAGGGCGCAGGGCTAAAGGGGGCGCCAGAAACGCCTTGGAAAAAAATACAGCACTCTCAAGTGGGAAGGGGGGGTGCTAAATATCTGATCTTGCCTAGGGCACCAAACTGCCTTGCACCGGTCCTGCATACACTTTAATTGTTCCCACCAGGTTGGGAGGTCATCACGATACAACTTGAAGAGTGAAATCATTTCGGCCAGTGTTGACACGATCACGGTTTTACATTCAATACTGTCAAGGGTTTTAGGCCTGAGTCTCCAGAGGGCTCTCCCCTTTGGGAAAACTAGTGCATGGGAAAAGCTAGTGGTCACCAGGGACACCCTCAGTGAAGACATTGGGCTTTGTGTCTCAATCTAAGGGGATTGTAATTATATGGAAGTGTTAGGATAAGGTTCAGGTTAGGGTTAGGGTTAGGGTTAAGAAAACCAGGGTCCATGTGCATGTCCCATGGCCTGGAACTTGCTTAGCGTGGACAGACAAAGCTAGTGGTCAACAAGAACACCCTCGCTGATGACTTTGGGCTTGCTGTCTGAATATATGGTGATTATAGCAATTTTAAAATATTCGGGTTAAATTTCAACTTAGGGTTAGGGTTCAGAAAACCAGGGTCCATGTGCATGTCCCAGGGCCTAGAATTTGCTTAGATTGGACAGACAAAGCTAGTGGTCTACTACAATAACATCCTCACTGATGAGTTTGGGCATGCAGTCTGCATGCATGGTGAGTTTAGCATTTTTAAATTTTAGGTTTAAATTTGAAGTTAGGGTTAGGGTTAAGAAAACCAGGGTCCATGTTCATGTTCTGGGGCCTGGAACTTGCTTAGATTGGACAGACAGAGCGAGTGGTTAATAAGAACACCCTCGCTGATTACTTTGGGCTTGCTGTCTCCGTGTATGGTTATTCAAGCCATTTATAAATATTAGAGGTAAATTTCAAGTTAGGGTTAGGGTTCAGAAAACCAGGGTCCGTGTTCATGTTCTGGGGCCCACCCCCCGCACAATCACAGTAACCTATTCCCCCGCCTCCCCCCCAAATCAAGTTTGAGAACAAGCACCTGTCTTGCACTATTCACCGTCCCCAGTCTGGGTGGCAGTGGGTGTCACGGGGACCAAAGGATTTCTCAGATGTCCACCTCCAAGAGAAGAGAGAGATGTCCACCATAGGAGGGGGAGATCTGACCTCAGAGACCCCCTCACAGGCAATGTGGCAACTTCAGAAGCAGTTCTTTTCCTACATTGGAACTTGGAAATGGCAAAAAGGAAGGGGGCAGGGTGGTCCAGGGGGGATGCCAGAAGGATCCACAGCCCTCCTAGCTTCCAGACACCGCACCCCATGGTTGCTTGTCTACACCAGCCCCGGAGGTGGTATAGTTAAATTCCTTTCCACTGGTTTCAATGGGAAAGAAATTGGAGAAAAGAAAATTGCTCTGGGATGGAAAAAAAGCAGAAATATCAGTCCTCCCTCTCTTCCGCTGTGCTGGGCTCATGCCAGTAGGGCTTTGGATTAATCAGAGACTTTGAAATTGGAGCTCTCCGCAACAGTAGGTAGGATTGCTCCGTAAGAGTCTCGATTTCATACAGGAAATGCATATTATATAACTGTTTTTTCTAAATGTTATATGCCCTTTTAACATTCAGTATTATTACTTTAGCATGACTAGATTTAAATATTTAGGTCATAAGGTACTACAAAAAGGGCATAATAAATGTGGTTGTTACAGGGATGCCAAAATCCCTTTGAAATCAATGTAACATTTAACTGTGCACTTTAATTCCATTTATCTCAATATGAGGTGTGCCTATTCTCATTGGATTACTTCTATATTCATTAACAAAATGCATGCCCTTTTGAAGCATGCTGTTCGAGTGTGACTCTTTGCCACATATATTCATATTAGATATACAGTATAGAGATACACACACACACACACACACGATTTATAACAGTAATTACCTCAATTTCTTCATAACTTTAGCCATCATAAGAAGATCTATCATCAATTCCATATATACTTTATTCACAAACTTTTAAAATATCCAAGTAATGCACACAAACATTCTACTGGTATTCGTTGAACAATAATTTCTTCTATAGTCTATAATGTAGCAGAATTTCCAATCTTTTAACAAATCTCCAAGTCTCATGGCACAGCACTGTTCACCATGCAGCAATTGTGAAGGATAATGGCTGGTGCTCAGGGACACTCAGTGATGAGAGGGGGATCTAATTTTCCATATCAAAGTGGGCACATGAGGGCCCATCAAGGACCAGCAACCAGATTTGACTTTTCTCTAAAAGTGCATTCAGTAGCCACAATAACTGGACTGACTGCAGCCTATCCCTGGGTCGATGCTGAGGTGAATCCTTCCTCCCCTAGTGGGGTGAAATTACTCACTGGAGGCTGCTGACTCCTGGATCAGTGGGGCTCCTTATCCCTTGCATCTTTCTGTTTGAACTTTAGAGGTGCTATCCATGGTGCACCAAGTTAGTGAACCTCTTTTGGGGATGGAGTTCAGCACCGTGGGTAGCTCCTATAAAGTTCAAACAAAAAGATGCAAGGGATAAGGAACCCCACAGATCTAGGAGTCACCAACCTCCCCTGAATGTAGGGGAAGCTGCTGACTCCTATTTCGGTGGGGCTCCTCATCCACTGCAGGTTTTATTTAGAGCTTTACGGGAGCTACCCATGGTGCTGAACTCCATCCCCAAAATAGGTTCACCACCACGGAGCACCATGGATCGCTCCTATAAAGCTCCAAATAAAAGCTGCAGTGGATGAGGAGCTCCACCGAAATTGGAGTCACCAGCCTCCACTGGGAATCAAGAGATTATCCATCGCCGCCATTTGAGCTTTAAAGGAGCGATCCATGGTGCTGAACCCCATCCCCAAAATAGGTTCACCACCACGGAGCACCATGGATCGCTCCTATAAAGCTCAGAATAAAAGCCGCCGCGGAGGAGCCCCACCGGCACAGGCGTCACCAGCCCCCCCCCACCTTTAATATATACAGGCATGCCTCGTTTTATTGCGCTTCGCTTTATTGTGCTTTGCAGATACTGTGGTTTTTACCAGTTGAAGTCGGCAGCCATCAACATCGAGGCAAGACCCTCTCCACCAGCAAAAGGATTACGACTCGCTGAAGGCTCAGATGATGGTTAGCATTTTTTAGCAATAAAGTATTTTTTAATTAAGGTATGTACATTGGGTTTTTTTAGACATAATACTATTGCACACTTAATAGACTACACTCGTAGGGATGTACCCGAGTAGCCCGGCAGACAGGAGCAAGGACCGAACTGGGCCTGCTCATGTCCGCCGGGCTACTCGGCCACACGCGCAGGCTTACCTGCAGGCTCTCCAGCTCTGTGGAGAGCCTGCCTCCCCGTCCGCTGGTCCCGTCGCGTCACTTCCGGCGTGGAGGAAGTGACGCGACGGGACCCTGCTCCGTCGAGCTGGACCCCCGCGCTCTGTTTTTGGCGCGGGAAACCAGGGCAACAGGGCTGTTTAAGCCCTATTGCCCTGATTCCTCCCGCCAAAACAGAGCGCGGGCGAAGGTCCAGCACACCAGAGCAGTGGCTCCGCCGGCGGCGGCTCGCAGGACCAGGTAGGCGGGTGGGTCCTGGCGGTGGGGGGCAGGAGGGTCCGGCAGCAGCGGGGGGGCCTGCGCGGGGGGTCTCTCTGGTGGCAGCGCGAGCGGCGCGAGCGGCGCAGAGAACGCTCCGCGCCACTCTGAAGAGCGAGCTCGGGCCGCCGCCACTCACGGGGGCCCGAGCCCGGAGCGAGCCTCCAGCCGACTCCAGGCTCAGTCCCACCACTAGACTACAGTATAGTGTAAACATAACTTTTATATGCACTGGGAAACCAAAAAAATGCATGTGACTCGCTTTATTGCGATATTCGCTTTATTGCAGCAGTCTGGAACCGAACCAGCAATATCTCCAAGGAATGCCTGTAATCAAAGTTGACTCTAGCTGATGATACTGTTTACTTAAGAGAGATTTCTAACGCTCCTTGCAGAAGCTACTGTGAAGTAACCAACATGCTTTCCTTGGGGCTATGCACTGATCAAAGGAGTATTTGCGGGGAAACAAGAGGATTATTCCCTTAAAAGTATTCGTTCAGCTGGCTAAAGAGTTGAGAATTCCTCTCAGAATAGAAGATACACAAGCTGTTTGTGCTCTGCAAATCCAAATGAGTGTTTCACACAAGAATGGGCAACTTTAGAGGGCCCACTGGCCACTTTTGACTCCCCCTGGCTCTCAACGGTCCACACTCCTGCTGCTGCCCTGGCCCCCCTGCCAAAATTGGTGCAGCAAGCCAACTGCTGGCAAAAAGGACACATGCAGTTTGTTCTCAAGCTAAATTTGACATTTTCACCAGTCCATAGCTGTTTGCTGCTGAAAATTGGCAACAAACTGCCATTTTGCCCCTGATGTGAATTTCAGTGGGGCAGGGGCAGCACCACGGGCAGTGGGGGGGGGGGCTTGTGGCTCGTGGCGATGTGTTGCCCACCTCTGCTTTAGCAGATAGAGAATTTGGAGGTTTATCTTACATTTTGTCAAGTGTTTTTCTTTGCAGTTGAAAGGTGAGCTGGTTCCTCCGTGACAGATGAAGCTCCAAGCTGTTTGTGTTACCCTACTGAGGTAATCCTGCATGTGTTGAGTGACACTATGTTTGTTAGTGTGTGAATGTATCTTTAATTACACCTGTGGATAAAGAGGATAGAAATCTGGGGGGGGGGGGAGAGAAGTCACCCACTTGGGAAGGATTGTTGGAGAACCAGGGGAGATTCTAGTCTGGTTCAGGCATTTATCTGAACGCAAGAAGGCTAAAAGCGTGTAGTGGGGAGAGACCCAAAACCCCTGTGACCCCCTCTTCCATGTTGCACAAAGTCACACAACGGTTTAAAAAGGAATCAGACTGCACAGGGACATGGCAGCCAGGGCTTGTGCGCATGCTCTCAGCCTGTTATGCATTGTTAGCCTTCACTTATTCAGGCAAATGCCTGAACAGGGCTTCTAATGGATTGGGAACTGATCCTAATGGAAGAGCTAGGGAGAATGGTTGGAAAGATACTAATTACATCATGAGTGTTGAATGTCAGGCGCACAGGCCAAATAGGGCCTGCTGGGGTCCCAATCCAGCCCTCTGGTGTTTCCCAGATGGCCACACCTCCTCCCCTGGCCCCACCCCCTTTCCCCCAACCATGGGTCAATTGGTAGTTTCTGGGGCTTTGTGCAGTTTTTTCCCCATTCTAAAGGGTTGAAATGGCCTCCTGAAGCTGAGTAATTGGCAATATAAGCTAAAATATGGTGATATTTGGGGTATTTTTGTCCTGCCCCCTTTTGTATTTGGCTCCACCCACCACTGGAATGTGACCCCTGAGAGCTTCTCCAAAATTGGATTTGGCCCTCAGCTGAAAGAGGTTCAACGCTCCTGAATTACACGATGCATGCTATCTGAATTTAAACAAACAATCTTAACCAATACTTTGAAAACGGATAGTAGGTGTGCAGCGCAATCCTGTGCCTGCTTCGTTGGAAGCAAATTCTGCTGTGTTCGATGAAGCTTTAGGATTCTTGCCTTAGAAGTAGTCCTAACAGCAATGCTCATTTTCATTCTCGGCTGTCATGTAAACACCAGCAGAGCTCCAGCATATTGCGACACCTGCCCCAATGATTCTTCCAACATCAAACAACAATACAAATACAGGAGGGTGTGCCCAGGATCTGTCTTCCGCTGACGGGAGGGCTCCACTCACAGAAGGTGCCGCTGCCTGATTTCGGGGGATCCCCCTCACAGAGCTGGTGTGAGCTGGGGTGCCTCTCCCTCCCAGCACCACAGCTCACCGCATTCAGCAGGGGCCCCCGGCCCTCTGTGTAGCATTTTCAGGGGCCTGGAGGGGCTGCTGCGGGGAGGAGGGGGTGGGGAAGTCCACTTCCACCAGCGCAGTTGATGAGGCTTAAATCTGGATCCAGCCCAAGGAAGATTGTATAATAGTGGCATAATATGGCCATAATGCCTGGTTCCAGTCACTACCCTAGGTGCCATATTTTGTGCTAACTAAAGTTTCCAGGTCCCATCTTCAAGGGCAGCCCCACATACAATGCATTGTAGTGATACAACCGGGATGTTCCAAAGGGCATATCTCACACACCCATTTTGGACGGTGGGATGACCTTGTGGACAGTGTCTTCTTACCTCTGTTCTGGGTTGAGTGTAGATGGAAGAAATACAGGCCCGTGGCTCATGCTGGCTCAGCTTGTCTGAGTGTGTGGAAAGCTAAGCAGGGTCAAGCCTGGTTATTACTTGGATGGGAGACCCCCTCCTCTAGTTTCCTGCATTGAGCAGCGGGTTGGACTCGATAGCCTTGTAGGCTCCTTCCAACTCTATGATCTATGAGATCTATGAAACTATGAACACAAAAGCAGGTTATCTCCCACCGACCCTAATTATAACTACGGTAGATGTCCATTTTGAGATAAAAGTACATGTATTGTTGTTTTGGTGTGGGTTGTTTTTTTTATGATTGTAAACCTCCCAAAGGGCAGCTTCCAGTTGCAGGGTACAGTATATAAATTTAATCAATCAATCAGTTAATCAATCAAATGAAGCATCTTGAAACCACCTTGTAGCTCCCCCCCCCCCCTGCAAGCTCCTCATTCATTTTTATTTCTTTATCCGCTGGAAAAAGCACACAGAAAAGAAATCCATTCGCATCTGTTCACTTCTTATTCCTCTTTCCACTGATAAGAGAAGAACTATGGTCTCTCTAGAGTTTGTTCTACTTCCATGGTTTATAGCTGTGGATTGGCACACCTCGTTCCAAACTGATCATGGTATATTTCAAAGATGACTTCAGCAAGGTGACAGCTTTTATAGCTTCTGCGCATATTGATAGTGCAAAAGTGTCATCCGCTGAGAACTTCTTTCTTAGGAAAATGCAAGGCAAAGATAGCCTGCTATTGGAAGTACATAAAGACTGCTTTCATGGGGTGAACTGCAGGGATGTAGTGGGGCCTGGGACTTGCAGGGACGCAGGTCTGGCACTTTTTTTATTAGCAGGGATGCTGACTTCATCTGCCACCCACGCTCAGAATTCCCCACTCCCTCTGACTGTAGCTGCAAACCTCACAGTAGTTGGGGGGAAATCCAGCAACAAAATATTGTTCCCCATTGTAATGGAAACTATTTTGGGGTGGCCTGGTCTCTTGAATGGCTAATTAAGACCCAATAGCTTTACAAATGACTGGCTCCTTCTGGAAATGAAAACTGCTAGAACTGGTTTTGGTTGATATGGATCAACATAGGTGTCTGCATTTTTAAACTCTCCTTGGGGCCATGGCTATGGACATGGTCATCATGAGTGCCTGCACTTCAACATTTGCCTCTACACCCCTGGTGAACTAAGCTCATTGCTTGGATTTAAGCCAGTTTGTCTAAACTGCCACCAGTCAGGGTCATTCCAGAGGCAACAGTGACAGCTGTGCTTTCCATTCATCGCCCCATTCAAAGCAGGGTTAGTGGTAATGGTTTAATTGGTACATCAAAAGTAGTGGTGGACACGAACCTTTCAGGGGGGCCCGCCTTGCCGCCGCCGCCGCCTCGCCTCTCTGCGGTGGTGGGCCCCCCGCCTCGATCTTCTGAGTGGTGCGGAGCTGTTCCCTGCGCCGCTCGAGCCGCCTGCGCCGCCCACACTGGACCCGTTGCGTCACTTTTGGCACGCCGGAAGCAACGCAACGGAACCCTGCGCTGGCGTGCTGGACCCCCGCATTACATTTTTTTGCGGGGAAACCAGGGCAACAGGGCTGTTTAAGGAGCATTTGGGTTACGCAAGCTGAATCCTCCCAGACTTTAACTCCCTGACTCCATCGATTCAGACACTTTTCTTCTCACCCAAATTATTTCTACCAGTATTGGAGCCAGGCTAGGAGAAAAGGTCCTGGAGCAATAGAGGATGGGGTGGTAAGACAGGAGGGGGGAAAGTTCAGGTACCCTCATTCATGTGCTCCCTTTGATGTAAGAAAAAGTTGGACGCACAACCCATCTCCGAGTGGGGGCCCTTGTCCTCGGCCACTGCTGCAACATGGTGGATGGGGTTCGCCTAAAGCAGGGGTGAGGAACCTGTGGTCTTCCAGACCTTCCTGGACTCCAACTCCCATCAACCTCATCCAGCATGTCCAGCAATCAGGGATGACAGGAATGGGAATTCTACAGCATCCGGAGAGGCAATAGGTTCCTAAACTTGCAGATTTGTTAGAAATGTCAGAAATTATTTGAATCGTGTTCCCAACAAGCTGTTTACAGATACAAGGAAAGAATTGTGTACACAGAACTATCCCTGTTGTTTTTGACCCAGCGGCTCCCATAAAGTGCTTGTAAAATAATGGTGGATCGCCTTGTCACGAGCAGCAGCACTCAAAGCAACAACAAACAGTTCTGCCTCTTCACTCCCTTATACTCAAATAAAGGACTTCTTTGGATCACAGACTATGCCAGGAAGATGGCAGGGAGGAGACACAGAAGATGAGATGGTAGGAGTGTGGGTCCTCTCTTGGGATGCAAACGTTCATTGATGGCGGGGGAGGGAGGTATTGCATTTAAACATAACAAGATTTTTCCTTTTATATACTTCAAAGCAAATTGCTATTGTTAAGGAGAATCAACTACAAAACAACTGTGACATATGTAGACAGCCTCAGCATTTCTCCCTTATAGAAAAAAGGGAAGGCCTTGCATTAGTATTAAAGAGCAAAATGTCTGCAAAAAAGTCAGTCATCTTTTACTGAAATCAACTACCAGCAGGGCCACCCCTACCATTAGGCAGAGTGAGGCAGTCACCTCAGGTGGCAGGTGTTGGCTGGTGTAGAGGAAACAGTGGGGGCAGCCCCCTGGCTATTCCTCTGTTTGGAGGACAGAGCTGAGTGTCCAGGCATCCTATCTTGCACCCGCTAAGCTAGCCTTCTGCCCTTAGTGGAGGATGCTGTCCTATCAACAATGTCAAAATAAGATTCACTCACCTGCCAGTCTGGTCAGCTTCTGTAGAGGGTTGGTGCCATCTTGTCCTTTGGCCTCAGACAGCAAAATGTCTAGCACAGAGCTCTCCAACTTTGGGTCCCCAGATGTTGCTGGACTACAGCTCCCAGAATCCCTTGCCATTAGCCATGCTGGCTAGGTATGCTGGGAGTTGCAGGCCAGCAACATCTGGGGACCCAAGGTTGGAGAGCCCTGGTCTAGCAGATCAGTTTTAATCCTTTCACTTTTTGTGTGAATGAGCCAGATCCTATTATGAATGGTTATCAAAAGGGAAAAGCTATACATATTTCTAAGTATAGTATTTCTAAGAACTGCCTTTTGTTCAAGTTCATGTTCATCTAAAAAAAATAATTATTTGCATCTGATACGTGAACCTTTATTTATTTATTTATTATTTATTATATTTATAGCTCGCCTTTTTTCCTGCAAGGAATTCAAGGCGGCTTACATAATCTTCCTCCACCTCTCCATTTTATCCTCACAACAGCCCTGTGAGGTAGGTTAGGCTGGGAGTCAGTGACTGGCCCAAAGTATCATCAAGGTGATAGAACCTCTAGGACAAGAGAACAATGAATGAATATTCTTGACTAATTAAAAGACAAACATCTTGTCTGTTTCAGTACCTTAGTTATTCCTATGTTGGCTTTATTTATTTGATACATTTTTATACTGCCCAATAGCCGAAGCTCTCTGGGCGGTTTACAACAGTTAAAACCATAAAATACAATACAATATAAATATAAAATTTAAAACCACAGATTAAAAACAAACAGCAAAGCTAGCAGCAGCAGTTACAATAACAGAGTTAAAAACTACAAGATTAAAATGATTAAGATGATTTAAATGATTAAAATTCCTGGGAGAATAGAAAGGTCCTCACCTGGCGCTGGAAAGAGTACAATGTAAACGTCAGGCGAGCCTCTTTGGGGAGCTCATTCCACAACCGGGGTGCCACAGCAGAAAAGGCCCTCCTCCTGGTAACTACCTGCCTCCATTAATGCTCTTCTTTGCTGTATCATACATTCAGAAAATAAGAACCATTCTACTACAGCATATTTGTATATGGATATCTAAGTTTAATGCCTTACGGTCATTCAAAAAGGTCACCTTTGTAATAAATTAATCCCTGGGTTAAGGTAAGGGAAGTGCTCAATTAACAAATGTTTATGCTATTATGAGAGGCTCAGAAATCTGTATTTACTTATTTGTGATTTACATTTATTTTATTTTATTCTTTAGAATGATCAGTCTAGCAGCCTTCCCCAACCTGGATGGACTTCAACCTCCATTAGCTCCAGGCAGCATGGCCAGTGTATTAGACAGTGTGTACACATAAACATTACTGTAGAACAACTGATAGCATTGTGCTGTTCACCATTAGTGCTCACTGATTTGGCAACAGCAGCTTGATGCAACTACAGGCATAATGTGGAGCAAGGGGAGCCTAAATGCATGGGGGGGAATCCTTTTTCCTAACTTCTAATTGCAGCCACTTCCCCATTTTATTACCGAAGAGTAGGTATTTTTCTTCACTGCAGCTACTCCCACATTTCCAATGCAAGTCAATGGAAAAGTAAAATTGACTAGACCGGTATGCAAGCAGCTTCTGGTTCAGTTCATTTTATTTCATCCCAAATGGACACTAAAAGAGGAGGTGAAAATCCTTGAATGTGCTGGAAGGGAGGGTTGCACACACAATGTTCAAAGAAATATTGGGTGAGGGGATTGTTTTAAAAAGAGAGAGATTATTGAAATGGTGTGCAGGTTTTGCACTTCCTCCTCTGTGCCCCCAATCCCCATGTGAACTAAGTCACTTTCACTTGCTTTGTCATACAGATGTCAAGAGATCAGCATAGACTGGGTTCACACATGATAACCCACACTCAAGGGTTGTGTTGTATATGGGTTGAGTGTGGGTGGTCGTTGAATCATGGGTTGTTGCTGAAACACGGGTTATCCTGTTGTCTGAACCCAGCTGCACTAACAAGCCATGGCTTGTTAACCACGAAGAGAATCCATGGTTTGTTGTTGGGTTGTGAACTGTGGGTTGTTCACCATGACTCGTTATCAACAATACGATAAGCCACATTTCAACAACAACCCATGGTTCAATGACAAGCCACACTCAACCCTTGAGTGTGGGTTATAGTGTTGTCTGAACCCATGCATGGATTTGTTATAGCATGCAGGGATCAGATGTACAAAGAAGTACATCTGAGCGTGGAGGAGGAGGGGGCAGCAGGCAGACATGCCCTGATAGTTTGATCCCATCAGTATGCTGTGATGAAACTTTCCACTTGCATTAAGCATATGGCCACTCCAATGAGAAAGGATGGCACACTCAGACTTCGTTGAAGCTAACTGCAAATGTGAAGTGTTATGATCATCAATAAAAGTGAGGATGCCTGCTATCTATTTTTTTCCCCAGCGCCTGAAGACATGTACTTTGAAATCTGAAAATACAAGGGAAGTGTTGAAACAACATGGTTCCACAAATCCCGATGGCATCCTGTGATTTAACTAATAAAGAATACAGAGGACCAGCTTCTCAAAAAGATTAAAATGCCTGTGGACATTCATCATCGAGGTGCTGTTCATAGCGTTCACATTCTCTGATTTTTTAAGGTTGAGGCTTGAAATGGGGGGAGCAATGGAAAGAAATAATGCGACGTGCTTCTAGGAAGCTTCCATTTGCCATGTATATTTTAAAAAGAGAAAAGGTGAATGGAAATATTTTTGTTCTCTAGAAGCTGAATAATGAAGCAGAGTGCTCGACTGTGTCACATAGTGAAGCTCTAGTGATGAAAATTAACATTTTCAGTGACTGTATCATTGCTGTGTATTGAAACTGATAAGAGCGTACCACTGATATTGTATATCTGGCATGAGCAGATATGCCAGAACCAGGATGTCAGATTTATTTATTTTTCACATAATCGTCCAAAGATTCACTAATACACCATCATTTCTTGAAAGGTGAACAATCTTAAGGTCAAGAATGCTTTGTGCAATTTTTTTAAAATGTCTGTTTTGGATAGGTACCAATATATACAGTATTTGCAGTAATATATAACATTGAAGGCTTGTAGAAACACATCTTTAAATGTACTACTCAGTTTACTGAACCCCTTCATTCCATTTTCGGACAGCTGGCTCCGCCCCCAAGGTTGTGCGAGGGTTGGGTGAGAATTTCATTTCAGTTTGGTTTTGATCAGCTTTTACCAACATTTACAAAGTTCTCCATATTTGGGACAAAAAGAAGCTGAGATCTTTAAAGTTTGAATGTGTGAGAAACCAAAAGTGAGAGATTCATCCATCCAGGCCCAGGATTTTAAGTGCTTTGTATTCAGCCATGGTAGTGCTTACCGGTAATTGGGGTCGCTAACTCTCTTTTTTTCTGACAGGCTCCGCGTCTTTAACTGCTGCATGACAGGCAGGTACATCATGGTCCTCTCCTTGATTGGCTGGTGCAGATGGGTGAGAACTTCATTTCAGTTCATTTTCGGTAAGAATTTACCCAAATTTGTAAAGTTCTTGATATTCCTGAGTCACGGACTCATCCATCCCTAGTTGTACAACTTCCTCTGGCCCAACCCTGATGTCCACACATTAGGTGTGGATGTCTTCAGGTGGAAAGCCCATGCTCAAAGATCTCTGTGGGAGTAGGCTTTCCTGGGCACTGGAACAGTGCACGATCAGGGTTCCAGGTTCGGGGATGCCTGTGTATGTAGACTTCCCCCCAGAAGGGTGTGTGTGTTGGGGGATGTCATGTGACCTTGAGGAACAGCCAGTGGTGTGGCCCTGCTCCCTGATAATCCCATGAGCACCCGTCATCTGTACAATACATTCGGTGTCTTTTTGTCAGCTGATAATAATTGAAATTGTCAAGAAATCCATTATAATTGTCAAGAAATCCATTTCTTGACTGAGATCTTCACTGCTAACGAGAAGCTTCATTTCATGAAGAGGGGCTGGCTTGCACTCATTACCACCACCTGTGTGCCTTATCATAGTTTTCTGCTAGTCTCCAGGCCTTCAAGGTCAGAGCCGAACAGCTGCCAAAAATTAGGCTGATTGATTTCAGCTGGTTGGCACTAAGAGTATTTTCAATCCCCCCCTCCCCTCCTGGAAGCTGAGGAAGTTATCCAACTGACTGGCTATGGAGGCTCACCTCACATTGGTCAAGGACTGGGGGAGGGTATAAAGCTACTAGGGTTATGGCTGCTAGTTGTTCTTTGTCTGGCCTTCATGTGGAAGGTGTCTTGATCTTCAGTCGTCATCCGTGAGCCTGGAATCTTGACTCAGCCCTGTCCCAATGGAAGAAACTTATCTGAGGGTAACACATGGGAGAAGATAGATAGGGTTTATTATTTTAGCCTGCAGCATGGTTTCAAGGGGCTTCTCCACTGTTTAAAGAGTTGTAGCCTGGATCTAAGCCTTTTCTAAAATAGGTGTTTCTGGTGGTCTATCTTCTTTGATCTTTGCACACCTTTTTACCATTTCGTCCCCCTTCCTGTCGTAAATCTGTCCAGTTCCAAGATAAGCCGTAGTCGTTATCACAGTCCGAGTGTCAAAGCCAAAATATATCAGTCCAGAACAGAGCAAACGTAAACCAGTTTGGGATCAGGCAAAGTCGTGGTCAGGGTCGTTCCAAGGTTCAAAGGTACAGAAGTCTGAGGTTGAGAATGTCAGGAGCGTCTGGCTGTAGCTGTAGTAACAAACAATTGCTTCCAGCATCTGAGTGTGTTTGGGACCTGCCTTTTGAGCAGGCGCTGATTGGTAAGGCTGCCTAGCTGGGTCAGGCTGCACTTAGCCTGGCTCCCCACCCCAAACACACTCTGGCCCAGGTGGTCTCTGTCTGACCTACTGGAGGCACAACACTTCCTCACTGTAAGTAAAGTTCACCGTTTCAAGCTTGTGTGTGTTCTGTTCTAGATCTGGCCTCAGTACTAACTTCGATTCGATTCTGTTTATTACAGTCAATGACCAGTATAAATTACAAAAGATAAAACAAGATACACAAGGTTCATACATACTATACTTAATTTTTTCCATTCTAGAGGCGGTCTTTTTGTTCCAGCAGCAATAAAACTGTTCGAGGCCAAATGTATAACCCAACTCCTATATGGAGCACAACTTGGTCCATATTCCAGTTTTGCACGTCTGGAAGCCGTCCAATCCAAATTTTTAAGAGCAGTTTTGCAAGTCCCTTCAGGTGTGTCAAATGCAACGGTACGACTTGAGATGGGCCTGCAAAAGATCGGAGAAGTTTTCAACTTCTGGCTGAGGCTAATTTTCTTCCCGTCCGGTTTAGCTCAATTCACCCTCTGGGATGGATTTCAGTCTACTTGGAAGCAAGCAATTTCCCGAAAGATCCAGCAATGTGGTCTCTCATTGCAGCATCTTATTTCTATGGGCCCAGAGAAGGCCAGGGCAATTTTCAAGCAGCGTATCTTGGATACAGACCGTCAGCTTGATCTTAGTACTGTGTCCTGCCAAATTTTCATCAATAGAGTGCCCCAAATTTCTATACCATCTAACTATCTTTTTGTGCTTTCTGTTCCAAAACACCGTACGGCTTTTACTTTAGCACGTTTCAATATCCTTCCCTCAAAGGTTTTGGAGGGAAGATACCAGAAAATTCCCTATCACAATCGTAAATGCCCTTGTGATTCTGGTGAGATTGAATCTGTGACTCATGTTCTCCTTTATTGCTCCTTTATTTATTTATTTTATTTATTTATTTATTATATTTATACCCCGCCTTTTCCCCCGCAAGGAACTCAAGGCGGCTTACATAATCCTCCTCTCAATCTTATCCTCACAACAACCCTGTGAGGTAGGTTAGGCTGAGAGTCAGTGACTGGCCCAAAGTCACCCAGTGAGCTTCATGGCCGAGCGGGGACTAGAACCCGGATCTCCTGAGTCCCAGTCCAACACTCTAACCACTATGCCACACTGGCTCCTTTTACCGAGATTTGCAGAGAACCTTTATTGATCCAGTTCTCCGAAATACCCCTGGACGCTCAGATGCCTTTTATACGTCATTACTCCTTTCGGATCAATTTCCCACAATTACTTTACAAGTAGCTAAATTTTGTACTGCCGCCATTAAAACCCATCAACAGGTGATTTTAGCATGTTCTTAACACTGTATAGTATGTATGAACCTCGTGTATCTTGTTTTATCTTTTGTAATTTATACTGGTCATTGACTGTAATAAACAGAATCGAGTACTAACTTCAGCACCTTCTGCTGTGGTCGTGCTACTGTTTAGGCTGGAGGGCTAGAAATACCGGTTGACCAGGTGACCGCTTATTTCTGGGGCCCCAGGATATCCAGATAGGTCCAAGTATCCCCTGGCTTGGACTGGGTGGATGAGTATGGGGTGGTGGCAGTTTACCAGGTGGTTTGTTTGCCCGCTGGCCACAGGGTAGGGAGTTCAGCATTTGGGGGTAAACCCCCCCCATCCTTCACAACGATTCTTCTGAATTGCTTAGAAATGCTAATATTTGCAACACAGTGATTTATCCTGTTGATTTCATTAACTGAATGGGATAACTTCAAGAGAAATAAAAGCTTTCTTGTCCAGTGTGAGGCGGTTCTTTCTCCCTGAGCAATGTTGACAGGGCTCTTGCACAGGGTTTTCAAGGCAATTAAAAAACAAACAAACACCCATTGACTCTTGTAATTTCATAAAGCTGGGGCTTCTGAAAGGTTTCTTGGATTGCAAATAGATGCAGCAGATGTGATTAACTCTGCTGAGATATTTAGAATGAGGGCAAGAAGCAGAGAAAGGAAACGAGTAAGGACATGCTGTTTTGACCATGCTAAGGCTCAAATCACCTTGGAGCCTCTCTTGCTATTTATGTGAAAGTCTGATTGTCGTTAATATGGAAGAAAATCCACGGGAGGAGCATTTATAATGTGAATGAGCATTCTGGCTATTGAAGGTTTTTACATTTGCATTTCAGAGCAACTGAAGCACTAGCTACTTTAAACTTCACATCTGAGGGTGCAGAGGGGAAACACCTTAAGGATAATGATGATGAGAGATGCCTTGCCTTCTTGCCCTTGCTCTAAATCTATTATCTACCCATTCTTGGGAGACCAGGCAAGACATGGGGATAGGTAGGCTCTCCACTTCAGTGATCTTTTTGGCTCAGGGTTTTTGACAGAATGGCACAGCTGCCAGGCTGATGGGCTATACAATGGAGCATAGGTTCCCAACACTGATGTGATGTCCTAGAGAGATGAGCAGGAGGAAAATATGTTTATGTAGCTGGCCATGCCTAGCTGAGGATGATGGGAATTGCAGTCCAACACATCTGGAGGGCAACAGGTTAGGGAAGGCTGTCATACAGCAAAGAAAACAAAAGAATGCCTAATTCTCACACCAATCTTTGACATGGCAAAATTATTATAATATCTATCTATTTGAGACATATATTTATTTTATTTTTTTTGCTCCCCTTCCCTCAAGGAATTCAGGTTGGAATACAAAATTCTTCCCCCACTCTATTTTATTTTCATTTTATATTCTTATTTGAATTTTTATTCCATCCCTTCTCCAAATACCTCAGTTTTTTCCCCTCCTGCCCGCTTTATCCTCACAACAAGCCTGTGAGGTAGGTTAGGCTGAAAGGGAGGGACTAGCCCAAGGTCATTCGGTGGAACTTCATGACTGAGTGGGGATTTGAACCTGGATCTCCCCATCCTAGGATGATATCCTAACCAGGCATAGCACACTGGCTCTCATATCACATTGTATTGTATGTTATTCCTAAATGGTGTAGATTTCTTCTTCTACTTTTAACGTGCCTCTGTGTGGAGATGCATCAAAAGCTAAATTTCAGAACTTCACCATGGCCTGTGGCTCACGCTGGCTCAGCTTGTCTGAGTGTGGAAAGCTAAGCAGGGTCAGGCCTAGTTATTACTTGGATGGGAGACCCCTCCTCTAGTTTCCTGCATTGAGCAGGGGGTTGGACTCGATAGCCTTGTAGGCTCCTTCCAACTCTATGATCTATAAAAACTATGAAGATCTATTCAGAAGTGTTCATCATGCAAAATGACATGGGAAAATGTATTTATGTTATTGTAATTTTATCCCACTTTTCAGACACATATTGTCTCCCAAGGTGAGGAAGAAAAGAAGGAGACCTATGCTTACAAACTAAAGAGACAAGACATAGATCTCCCAGAGACTTTTGGACCACTGGCCAATGGCAAAGGCCAGAATGTGCTTACCTTCAGCACTGCAGTCCATGCCTGCCTGCCTGCCTGCCTGCCTTCTGTGGGAAAAATGTATTGTATAAAACAGTGCAGAATTACAAGCATATCCAGCAAAGCAAGAACAAATGGTGGAAACCAGGAGATATTGGAAGGGAAACGAGGGGCAGCTTAAGCACTTAGGTTGGGATCGTGGATATTGGAGATGGTCTGCCAGTGATGCCCACACGCTTCTAACCCAATCAGCTATCTCTTCTTTCCCCAGGATCAGGGAAATGGCTGATCATTTTAACACCCTCTGTGTTGACCAGCATTACCTGCCTCTCCAACTCAGCCAACTCCACCAATGGGAGGTCAAAGCAGACAAGCAATCTTCCCCACACCAATGTTGGTTCTTTTGTTCTCAGGCCTCCCCTGTACTAGACAGGGATAAGGGAGAAAGAGTGAGTGGTGGTATTTCATAGATTCATAGATCATAGAGTTGGAAGGAGCCTACAAGGCTATCTAGTCCAACCCCCTGCTCAATGCAGGAAACTAGAGGAGGGGGTCTCCCATCCAAGTAATAACCAGGCCTGACCCTGCTTAGCTTTCCACGCTCAGACGAGCTGAGCCAGTGTGAGCCACAGGCCTAAGGCTATAGAAAATTACATTTTCACCACAGCAAATATAAACATGAGAACTAAGTTGAAGTGAATGTTGGCTCCATGTCATTGGGTAATGCTATTTTATTGTCATTGTTTTATTGTTATCCTGTTTTTTATGTCATGGGCAGTGCAATCCAATGTGGCTGCCAGTAACCCTCTTGGACTTGGAGGATTACCGGCAAGCCGTGAGTGAAATTGACAAGGAATCCCCTTGGAAACACAGGGAAGCCACAAGCTAGTCAGTTTCAAAAGAGTTTAATGGAGCTGAACAGGAATTTCACAGTATAAGCAGAACAGTCAATACAGATAGGAAAATGGAAGTATTCAATTTGCTTTCTAGGTAGGCTTTGCTCGAATGCAGAATATTACCTGACACCAGAGACTCTGATTCTAGATTCTAACGTAGCCGTTTGCTTTGCTGATGGCCGGGCGCCCTGCCCGGGGTGGGAAGTTACTTGGCCCTAGCCGGAGCTAGCGACCTGACCTGTGCGAGCCTGCACCGTGTTCCCAACAACCCTTTGTTCTCTGGCACGTATCTTTTCTATCCTCCATCGCCCCCTCCCCGCCCTTGATGACCAGGTGGGCTGGTCCCGCCCCGTGGGGTGGTGGCGCCTTTTGGGTGCTGGCATCTCCATGGGTACTTTGGGGTACTTTGCAGCTCTTTGAGACTGTGCCACCCCACCTCCGGAATCCCATGCTCTTCCTTGAGGGAAGTGTAAATGTGTCCCATTGAATGTATGCAGATGTGGCAGATGTGTTACCGGTCTGCCCAGAATTGTGTCTCCTGTGCCCCGGGTGGGGATTATGGAGACAGAGGGGTGACAGCGGAAAAGGGGAAAACATGTCAGGGTTCAATATGTCAGGGTTCAGCAGTGTACTCAGGCTTTCTCTCCACAATATATATGCGTTTTTTCCATAAAGTGTTGGATCAAAGGTGCATCCAATACTTGGTGTTTTAATTTGGAATGGTGCTCCAAAATACGCGTTTTTATACTGCAGGTGGTCTTACCCACATACAGGAGACCGCAAGGACAAACACAACCCATTTAGTCAAACAATTTGAAAAATGATACAATTTAAAGGTACTGTGATTACCAGGGCTGTTGCAATATCTTAGTTTGTAAGGTTAAGGGACAAACTGAACATCCACTACATTTGAAATGGCCATAAGTTGTATTAGCTACAATATTGGGTGGATCAATATCAGTATGTACCAACCGATCCCGCAAGTTTTAGTATGTTTAAATCCAATCTGGGGAACAATCCCACACCCCGGTATCTCAGTAACAATATGCCAATGTGTACAAGATTTTTTTAATGGAATGTGCCAGATGTGTATAAGTGAAAGAACAAGTTATCCTGTAAGATGGAACGGATTCCAAATTCTGTAGCAGTGAGGAGCGGGGAACCATAGCCGCTCTCCTCTCTGCATGATTGATAACCCTATTAGGATATCCCCTATTGATAAGTTGTTGTCTACTCTTAACCCAACTTTGGCCACTCTATAATCCTTTGCATGTGAAGAATTTCTTCGCAAACTTAAGTATTGACCAGAAGGTAAATTATTTCTTAATTGTGAAGAGTGATAAGAAGAAAAATGTAAAAGGGAATTCCTATCTGTAGGTTCTGTGTATGTATCCAGCTGCAATGGATAAAAAGCCCCACTGACATAGGAGTCACCAGCCTCCCCTGTGCAGTGTTGCCCCATTGCTTGTGTTGAAGTAAGATTCAATTGCCAGTCTGGTCTCTGCATGGAGAAAGAAAAGATGGGGCTGGGTGACATCAAGGAGTAGAGCTTTGGGGGAAGTTTCCACTCCGCTGACATCATCTGGCCCTCTGAATTGGTGCCAGGAGGCAATGCAGCCCCCAGGACCAATCCAACCCCCCCCCCCCCGCTGCTTAACATGGTACATTGATTAGGCTGGGTTCTATGCCAAGCGTGTTTGTGTAGCTCTAACTGAAGTATTTTCAGATATTTTTTTCCTACATGAAAGCTACTGTCAAACCCAAAGATCCATGCAGTCTTTGCCTTCAGCTTCAAACAGCGTAAATGCTTTCTTTTCAGAGCACAGAAGATAAAGGAGAAAGTAATGCAGCACACATCCCCTTCCTATTTCTGGAAGGCAGCCTGTAGTTTTTCATCCATTCCCAATATTTCTGGACAGTAGGCAATACTTATTTTCTTGAAATGAAAAATAAATGTTCACAGCAAAAAGAGACGAAGAAGAAGAAATAACACTGTGTATGTGTATATGAGAAGGACCTTGGTTTTAGAATGACAAAAATACATTCCCCTCTTAATACCCTCCCCCATTTTCTCCAGTACAAGAATGTATTAAGTCTTTGGATAAAGGTCAATATATTCACAGTTCTCTATGTTGGCTTATTCATATTTGTGAACTGAAAAGACCTTTCAAAACCATGCCACAGTGAGTCTATGACAGTTCTTCACTTTGGTGGTGGTGGTGGGGGGGGGAGATTTGTGAGATTAAACCACAAAAACATGATGCTTTGCAGAAAGGTTGAGATGGGGGAAAGTGCCATTATGGATAGTTCTTTGAAAAACATGTTACTGAAACAGAAAACATCCCCATGAAAAAGGGAATGTAAAGTTTGTTTGCTCAGGACTCATGTACAAGAGATATTATACCCTTTGTTATATAAAGGGCTTCTCTACATGAGGCGTTTATCCTGTGGCTTTACCGAGGCTGCTGCTTCCATTTTCTTTGCAGGAGGAAGAGAGGGTCCTTTACAAGTGGCTCCCCCCCCCCCGCCGAGGTTTTTCTTTCTCTGCCTTTCTATAAATTCCATTAAACAACCACAAGGTGGCGCTGTGGTATAGCTGCAGTATAGCGGAATTGTAACAATGCACAAGCAGCACAAGCCTTTCATTCTGGTTTGTTCCGCACTCGAGATTTAATACCTCGCTCAAGAAAAAGCCGTGAAAATGGCCGCAAAACACGGGAGAGGCCTGGAGGATGACGACGTCATGCCAAGGTCCCACAAACTTCCATGAGTGAAGAATCACGACACGAGCACACAAGAAATTTTAGAATGATAAAAATACATTCCCCTCTTAATACCCTCCCCCATTTTCTCCAGTACAAGAATGTATTAAGTCTTTGGATAAAGGTCAATATATTCACAGTTCTCTATGTTGGCTTATTCATATTTGTGAACTGAAAAGGCCTTTCAGTTCACAAATGTAGAGACATCCGAAGAGGAAGCTGGTACCATTCAGTTTAGGTAGAATACCATTTTAGGGCACAATCCTATGCATGTTTAGACAGGGGGAAAGAAGTCCTAAAACTCCCAGAATTCCCCAGCAAGCATAGATTTAGGTACTCCCTGCCCCAGCCATTTTACCTGCTACGTAGTTTTGGAAGATGGGAAGCCCCCTGAACCTGAGTCAGACCATTGGTCCATCCAAATCAGTATTATCTACATCAGTGTTCTCCAACCTTGGGTCCCCTGATGTTTTTGGCCTACAACTCCCAGCATGCCCCATCCAGCTAGCTGGCTGGGGCATGCTGGGAGTTGAAGGCCAAAAACATCTGGGGACCCAAGGTTGGAGAACACTGATCTACATTGACTCCAAGCAGCTCTCCAGGGTTTCAGACAATGGTCTTTCCCAGCTCTATTTGGAGATGCCAGGGACTGAACCTGGAAACATTTGCATGCAATCTGCCACTGAGCTACTACAGACATCTACAGTATGTTTTACTTCACATTCATCTGGAACCCAACAAGGAGGGATGGCTTGGGAAGGGCGTTGTTTAAGGGGGAAAGCAGTGACTAAAGGAAGGGTTAAACATTCCTTACCACTTCTCTGCTCTAAATTGCCCCATCCTGAACTGCTGGGGTTTTCTAGCACACCTTTACATGTAATGTGTACTTGAGCCCTTCAAAATCCACTACTTGAAACTAAGAAACCAGGTAACTACAAAACTTAAGTCTTCTTTGGATTCTTCTAAAACTAGTCACAGGCAGTGCGATCTAATGTCACTGCCCGTAACCCTCTGAACTAGGAGGATGATCAGCATCCAGTCGATTGCCTCCAAGCTTCCCTCATCCTGCAAAAGACATAGATTGCTGATTTTGGCTATTTATTTATTTATTTATTATGTTTATACCCCGCCTTTTTTCCTGCAAGGAGCCCAAGGCAGCTTACATAATCCTCCTCCTCCTCCTCTCCATTTTATCCTCACAACAACCCTGTAGGCTGAGAGTCAGTGACTGGCCCAAAGTCACCCAGTGAGCTTCATGGCTATCTATGTCTTTTGCCCCTGCTTGCGAGGAGGAGGGGTGAGCCCCCAGTGGGATACATCATATCCTGGTGGTGACTCACTCCTCCCCTCCCTGACCCCCTCCCCCTGTGCCAGTTCCAGTGTTGCACTTGTGACACCAGAGCCACAGCCACTGAGAAAAGAACTGTGCCAGCTGCAAGGGTGGAGGGAGGATGGTCCATGGTCGGAGTCCCAGCTCTGACCTCGGAACACATTTCTGAGGTCGGAGGTGGAACTCTGACCTATCTTATGGCTGTCTAAACAGCGTCTAGAGCAGTGTTCTCCAACCTTGGGTCCCCAGATGCTTTTGGCCTACAACTCCCAGCATGTCTTCTGCCATTTAGGGAAAAAACCTCATTCAACAAAGGAAAATCTAATCTTGATCATCCACAAAAGGGCCCAGGCAACAATCCCAAATTACTTTGTCATGCGTTTCAAAATGCTGTACATTATTTCAGGAAGTAAAAAAGTTCATTGCCTTTACATTCAGTCTGAGACACTTAACTTAATCGAATCGATGGATTTCAATCACTCTCTCCACACATTTACACTTATCTGCTTAAATATGCGGGTTGCTTCAGGGAAAATGGTGAAGCTGTTGGCCTTGAAGGAGCACCATTTTAGTCTTCTTGTATACAAAAATACAATTTATCTCAAGGTTAGAAACTAAAGGAATATTCATGGGCTGTTGCGTAAAAAAATGGCCCACCGGGAACCCAGAAGTTGCTTCCCCAGCTTGACTCGGGAGAACGTGAGTTGAGCTGGGGAAGGAGGTAAGCGGGATGGAGTTCGGGGGGTCGAGCCCAGCCAATTTGCCGGATTTCCACCCCCTGATACAAAATCCTCACACATCCCTAGCTTTGGCTATTGGGAGGTATAGAAATGTAATGAATGAATGAATGAATGAATTCCATGCAAAAAAAAAAAGATATAAGAGAGTCAGTGAAAACATGGCAATATATTTGCAAATTGAACGTATACTCCCAGCAAGGGATTTGCAGATTGTTGCATCCGTTCCATCTGTGTCCCACGGATTGTGAGGCATCTTCCATTCCATCGACGACAATTAGGGATGTTTGAGAATTTTGTTCCACTTGTGCTTATGCAAACTAACGCTAATTTGCACTTGTGCTATGTGTGTTATCACTCATGCACATTGGCACAAGCACGAATTTGCTCAAATCCCCCCCAAAGTAAAAAACAAAAACAAAACAACAATCCACATGTGCATAGAATTCCACGTGACTCGGGAGGAGCCAGCCTGCTGCAGAATCCACAGGTCAGATGAATAGAAATCCAAAATTATTTGAATCCATTGTAGATTTCTCAGTCATCCCTACTCCCTGGTCAAGCATCTGGAAATTTAAATAACATTGATGGCAGAAGAGGATTCTTTGGCACGATAATAATACTCATGCATTCCTTCTATATAACAGACTGCTTGGAAATACAAAAAAAAAACAAAAAAACCTCCAAAATATAACATTCTGTAACTTTCAATGCAGGATCTATTAAAAAATGCAGAAGGAAGGAAGGAAGTCAAAGTCCAGCTAGCTTAGAGGAGAAAAGCAAGAGCAAAAGGAAAAGTAATTTCTCTTATGACTTTTAAACATCTCCACCTTTTCTTTCTCCAGCAATGCCAAGGGCTCCCAGTGACTTTGCCTTTCATCTCTCACAAAGCCTGACTCATTAATGTTTTACGGCTCCTGATTCTGTTTTTTCTTACACAAACCCCTATGGAACGAAAAGTCCTTTTTCTCACTCACACATCTCGGCTCATTCTGACTACATCACCCATCCATACAATGTAAGCACAGACAGTCCACCAGGCACTGCTGTACCCCAAGCTCATTCATTTTAATGGAGTTGCACCTGATGTCTGAGCTTCTGTTACAGAACATTAGACCTCTCTTAATTTACTAAGATCTTTCACTCAGTCCTGAAATCTGTCTGAAGGTATAGCCCGTTTGTTGGCTGTGTGTTGTAGCCACCCTGCACAATTTCCTTCACTTCTGTGTGCCTTCTAATTAGGACATCCTTCCTTGGTGCTAATTTTCTTGACAACCTCAATGGGACCACAAAAATGACGTCTGCATGATGTTATAGTTCATTGACACAAAAACTATCCCCCCCACTGCACTGGAAAATTTGGTATAACTGCACTATAAAAATAATCTGATTTAACTCTAGGAACCAGCCAGGTACTCTGCTAGTAACACCTAAGTGACAAATTGAAACCTGGGAGGGACCTTACTAAAATCAGAACTGCAGGAGAATAGGACATAAAATTTAAAAAGGTATTCAGGAGTGAATGCTGTGAATTCAGATGATGATTATTATAATAATCTCTAATTTATTGAAATGATATACCGTAGTTAATTAGAAGTGTGTGTGTTATATACACATGCACACACATTCCTAAAACCATACAATGTCTATAAATAGCAAGCTTTCATTTGTAAGATGAAAAAAATAAACTGAATTAACAGTTTTGGTTCTGAACATGGATTTTCCTGAGTAGAATCTAAATAGCCCTGATGTAATACCAACCTTTCAAAATTACTTTTACTATTCAGTCCATAATCCATACAAGCAGAAGCATTTGGATTTCACGATGTTTAGCCACAGCAAAATAAAGTAGGATAGACTTGCTTATAGTACTGCAAATTAACAGCAGTGCGGATCAATCTCATTGCCATATTGTTTAAATAAAGTAGTGTTAACATTTTCTTCTGAGAGTTTGTTTGCTTTTTTTACTCCGATATTAAAGAAATCCAGCTTTTTATTGAATGTTAATTGTTGGCATTTTGCAACACTTGGGTTTCATTTAACAGCATCACAAGTTAATTATGCTAATTCTAATTTTTCATAATTCCTTCAGTTATGCTTCTTTCATCTCTCAGGAGTAGAGTCTTAATTTGGTTTTTTTAAAATATTTTTTTATTAGATTGTGAACTCACCTGAATAGTTGGAAAGTAGTTTTATGCTCTCCAGAGATATGACAAATATATTTATGTTAATGTCTTTCATTTCTACCCATTTATTGGTGTTTTTATTTATTTCTGTTACAGATGAAGGTATCTTTGAATACTTTGATTTTCCAACTCTAATCACCCCAGGCCATTTCTTTCTCATCTTTTATACATACGTCTCAAAGATTTTTGAAATACATAACAGCACAAAACAGTTATATTGTGTGTTTTTTCCTGAGAATATAAGAAGAGACTTGCTCTGTTAGACCAAAGGCCTACATAGCCCTGCATCCTCTTTCCCACCATAGCTAACCAGATGCTTGTGGGAAGCTCACAAGCAGGACATGAGGGCCACAGCACCCTCCTGCTCATCTTTCCCCACAAACTGATATCTGGAAACTGATATCTGGAAACAGACTGCCTCTGAACCTGGAGGTAATCTAAAGTCATCTTGACTAGTAGCCATCAATAACCTTGCCCTCCATGAATTCGTCTAATCCCTAAATTACAGTGTTCTCCAACCTTGGGTCCCCAGATGTTTTTGGCCTACAACTCCCAGCATGCCCCAGCCAGGTCTAAGTAGGTCTAAGTAGAGCATAGCTGGCTGGGGCATGCTGGGAGTTGTAGGCCAAAAACATCTGGGGACCCAAGGTTGGAGAACACTGCCCCAATAGAACCATTTTAAAGGGCACATTAATTGCATAACATACAGCTGAAACTGCTTGTTGCTGTTCTTTACTTGAAATTAAGCACACGGGCATCCATCTAGTTTAGCATTCTGTCCACACAGTGGCCAACCAGCTGCCTTTGGCAAGCCTACAAGTAGGACATGAGTGCAACAGCACCCTCTCGATCAGCTTCCCCAGGTGTACATAGGCATACTGCCTATTATGACAGAGGTAGCATATAGCTATCAGGACTAGTAGCCATGGACAGCCTGTTGGGGATTGCTAAAAGGGCTGGGAGAGGATATTAAAGGATATTATCTCTCCCCTCTTGCGTGTGCAAGTTCAGCAGAGCTTACCCCAACTGCAGCGGAAAAACGTGGATATGTGTGGAGCTGCCGGTTAAGGCAGTAGCAGCAATTTGGTAGTTACACAGTCTGTTCCTTTGTGTGAACAGACTGGGGCCTTTCACCTGGTTTCCCCCCCTTTATACTACCAACAAGACAAACAGTCTTTTGGAGGTTAAAAACATGCTTTACTCACTCAGATCTTGCAGATTGGTTACAGGCAGGCTTAAGAAAATATTTACACACATATAGGAATCATTTGGTAGCTGCTGTGTTCTGAACTTAGGAAAAGTTCAGGACTCTCTTCGAGCTACATCTTCACAACATGCTTCTCATTCAAGTTCATGGCGCAGACTTTTTTTCCCCAGGAGGAAGAGAAGGCAACTGGCAACGCCCACATCCTGCCCCAGGAGGTCTGGGTAACATTCCACAGAGTGTCTGCTCTAGGATGTAGAGACTCTGTGGTCCCAATTACATCATGCACTTATACATGGCTTGAGGTTTTGACTGCTCACCCCCAACACAGCCTCATCCTCCATGAATTTGTCTAATCCTATTCAAAAGCCATCAGCCTTGGTGGCCATCACTACAACTTGTGGTAGCTAATTCCATAGTTTAACTATGTGCTGTGTGAAGAACGACTTCCTTTTGTCTGTCTTGAATCTCCCACCATTCAGCTTCCTGGGATGATGCCATTGGGTTCTAGTGTTCTAGGACAGGGAAGAAAAATGTCTCTGATACTGGAGGTTGCATATAGCCATCACTAGTAGCCATTGATAGCCTCTAACCACCACACTGCGTTGGTTTGTGCAGTTTGACTCTCAGTGGTCTATTTCTATATTGCAAGAAAACTGAATACTGTAAAGGATAATCCAGAAGACAAAGGTTTGGGCAGTCTACTAGGCATCAAATCACACTGTTACTAGTGTAGCCATGTGTCCTACTTTATACAGTGCAGTCCTCTCTGTTTGAATGTATCCTCTATTTGAAGGGCTGTCCGATCCAAGTCCGCTTTAAACATAAAGAAACATAAGGAGAGGAAGCAGGAAGGGGACTTGAAGTTGCCAGGGATGTTGAAGAGTCCTTGGCCTCGAGTCACGAGTCGAGTCACGAGTCTTTGGACCCGAGTCTCGAGTCGAGTCTCGAGTCCAAGGTCCAAAATGGTGACTCGAGTCTTGAGTCCCGAGTCACTCCCAAAGCGGCGGCCCATGGAGGGAGCGGGAGGGTCTCCGCGAGAGGAAGAAGAGCTGCCCTTCCTCCCGCGGAGACCCTCCCACTCCCTCCATGGGCCGCCGCCGCCCCCACTTACCATAGGCGGGTCCTTCCCTCGTCCCTGCTCCTGCCGCCGCCGCTGCCACACCAGGGACACATTACGAGCCCTCCCTGGGTTTGTAGTTCTCCGCGGCGGCAGCGCGGCCCGATCTCGCTCTTCTGAGCGGCGCGGAGAGTGTTCTCCGTGCCGCTCGAGTTGCCGCCGTCGCTGCCTCGCCGCCACCCGCTCACCGCCGTCGCCGTCTCCCTCGCCGCCACCCGCTCGCAGCAGCCGCCATCGTATGCCACGCCGCCGCCATCGCACGCCATGCCGCCGTCCATCGCACGCAGCCGCCCGCGCCGGTCCCGTCATCACTTCCGGCGCGGCGGAAGTGACACGCCGGGACCCTGCTCCGGCGCGCTTGGCTGCCGCCGCTCTGTTTAAAGCGGCAGCGGCCAAGCGCGCTGGAGCAGGGTCCAGGCGCGTCACTTCCGCCGCGCTGGAAGTGATGACGGGACCGGCGCGGGCGGCTGCGTGCGATGGCGGCGGCAGGCGTGGATGGCGGCGTGGCGTGCGATGGCGGCAGCGGTAGCTGCGAGCGGGTGGCGGCTAGGGAGACAGCGACGACGGTGACGTGAGTGGCGGCGGTGGCGGAGTCCTTGGGCTGGAGTCCCGAGTCGAGTCTCGAGTCCCATTGAAAAAATTGGGACTCGAGTGGGACTCGAGTCAAAGGGGGGACTCAGTCGGACTCGCGAGTCGAGTCGTCGAGTCCGAGTCCCCATCCCTGGAAGTTGCCCATCAGGAGTGAGCACCTGGGCAGCAAACTGAACAGGCACACCGGTCACTTGGTGAGGTGCATCCTCTATAGTATAAAGCAGCACTTGTCAATTTTATGCAAATCGGTGTCCCTTTTAGGCAATGCATTTCATCTTTTTTGGTGATGTATAAGTGGCCACCCTGTTATAGGTTACTCCCTCCACTGCAGCTTCAAAGCGCAGCATTTTCTTTCAAAATCCCCCCATCACAAAGCCATAGAACGTGTGTGTGTGTGTGTGTGTGTGTGTGTGTGTGCACGTGCGCGCGCGCCATCTCATGACAGCTCCTACCATCGCCACAATGTCCATTAAACATATGATACTTTTCCTTTCCATGTCTTTGTTCATCTGAGGAAATAATGAGGGAAATGTCTGTCTTGAGACAATTTAAGACAAGTCCTTTAACGATTTAACATTTCCTTCTTTTGCTCTACAGTTTAATTATTTAGCAACCTGACTTGGATAATTATCTGCTGCTAAATGCATTCAGCAGAGAAGGAAAGAATAATCATTTATCTTTTTTAAAAAGTATGAATGAGAATTCCAGCTCAAAGTACAAAATATTAATTAAGCCATTTGCAGCAGTCCACAATAAATATGCCAGACATTAAAATGATTGTTTGAATAAGTCTAAAAGTACAAGGAGAATGGAATGTTTTTCTTCTTTCTTCTTTTTTGGCAGCACGATTTAGAAGACATTGTACAACTCTTTTTGTAAAGTAGCCCTCTTAATCACTGAGAATGCTCATTAACCTGTTAACATTTCCCATTGCATTCACAGGCAGTTGTGGATTGTTGTTGTTTTTAAAAATTGAAAATATTTAATGCATACATAAAACCATCTCTGTTAAATATCGAGAGGGGGGAAGCTTAGATTCAGAAAGAGAGAGAGAGAGAGAGAGAGAGAGAGAGATTCCAGATCTATAATATGTGATTTGATTACCTTATAAACTATAATTAGACTCCATTCATCCCTTTAGTTTTTTGTAGTGTGACCTTTGCTAGATTGTGAGTTGAACCAAGATAACATGTAGCACAGTCCTCAGAAGTAAGCACTACTGAACTAACAGTGCACTACTATATGCATCTACTCAGAAGTCAGAATCATTGACTTCAATGGGACTTACTCCTGGGTAAATGTCTACAGGATTGCAGTCTATGGATAAATTAATATGCATAAGCTTCTCTGTTCTTTCATTTGACACTTTCCAGGAGACCTTTCCTCTATCAAGCAAAGAACAAAATAAAGCCCCACTGAGGTTCAGCACAAAACCCACATCCTCCATTATTATTTCTATATATCTTGGGTACTTTCCAAGGCGCACGGTGCCAATACATAGCTATCTTGGAATAGTTTTCACTTAAATTTAATCTCATTTGAATTAAGGAATTTTTACTACATGAGTCACAGTATTGTAAATCTACAACCCTGCATTAGTTTGTGCACAAAAATGTGATTGATTTTTGATAACACCTTGTTATTTCCTTGTTATATAGTGTCATTCCACCAGAGCAAAGCTTCTTTTACCGCTTCTGGCGGCCTTCCCTAACCTGGTGCCTTCTGGATGTGTTGGACTGCAGTGCAGCACATCTGCAGGACATGGTTCGGGAAGGCTGGCTTACGGAAACCCTGCTTTCATCGTCACA
Source organism: Shinisaurus crocodilurus (assembly GCA_021292165.1). Classification (NCBI taxonomy): domain Eukaryota; kingdom Metazoa; phylum Chordata; class Lepidosauria; order Squamata; family Shinisauridae; genus Shinisaurus; species Shinisaurus crocodilurus. The sequence goes on along the minus strand of CM037880.1, from coordinate 31,026,575 downwards.
CACGTGTCCAATCCAATACTTTGATTCCACTGGCACAAGCCATTGTGCAAGCTGTTTCACAAGGCATTGCACGGCTCATTGCAACTCCGATGGGCTAAGTGTTGCTTGTGCTAGTCGTTTTGCAACTGCTTGCACATTGTTCTCCAACCTTGGCGCTGGCTGAGGCATGCTGGGAGTTGTAGGCCAAAAACATCTGGGGACCCAAGGTTGGAGAACATTGTCTAGCAGAACAATGGTAACTCTTGTAAATTTTTGCTAGTGTAATGTTGGCTACAACCCCTATTGTTATGGGAGAGGGAGACAGAATCATCTCTATTCACTTCTCCACACGGTACATAACAGTGTGGTTCGGGGGGGGGGGCTTTGTTTTTGCTAAGCTAAAAAGCCCCAAATGTTATAGCCTGAGCTCTTAGAAAAGGTACTTTGCAGTTCTACAAATTGCTTTTTGAGACCAGAACTGCACTCAACGTACCAGATATAGCCAAACCAAAAATCTATAAAAACATTATGAACCTGGCTAATGCATATTCATTCCCTTTGCTAATAATCCCTAGCATGGAATTTTTCACTGCCCCCATGACCCCAAGATCTCTTCCCTGGTTAGTCACTGGTAGCTCTCAGACCCCATCAGATTATATTTGCTTAAAGCATTTTTATCCTACTTTTTAGCCCAAAAGTCTCAGACAGAAGCTTATGAAGATCAATAGTATGACAGTCCCTACCTTCAGGCTTGCAATCTGAAAGACATGACACACAAGGGAAAATACATGGTGAGGGAGGAGGACAAACACAAGTTCTGGCACCAGTTCTTAAAGTAACAACCAGCCTGGATCAGAACAACTCAGATAGCCTAATGGAATGGCTGCCACTAGGTGACAGTTGAGGGTGGGCCAAAGGCAGCTGGTGAAATTATATTTGTTTTTTTTAGCCTAGTGTGCACCATTTTACACTCATATTTTACCTTAACTGTCCATCCATCTAGTCTGGAAGATCCTTTTGAAGTCCTTTGCAGCTCACTTGGGGTTTTGCCATACTGAATACCGTAATTTGGTGGCATCTGCAAACTTCGCCACCTCACTGCTCACCCCTATTCCAATGTATTGCTTGCTTCCCCCTGTGAGATTTTAGAAATATTCTATGTGTCATTAATATAATATAATAGCTTCGTAGCTGGTGACATTTTCTGAACTAATCCCTTATCTTCTAACAACATTTGACTTATCTTCCATGATCTATGTAAAGGTTCAAAAGAGAGCTCAAGAAAAGCTCAAGACATACTAAATTATGATCTGCATATAAGGAGCTCTCTCTCCCCCTCTACACAGTGGTCTTTACTAATTAACTGAGTAGAAAGCAAAAACATGTCTATTATTGAGAAAAAGGTATAATCCTTTTCATCTGGATATTGAATCCTCCAAATATCTTTTTAATTGAAAACATTTAATCCCCTTTTAAAGCCATCTAACTAATGAGCTCATGCTTTTTGCATTCATGCCAGAGCTATCCATAACGTTATTCACTACAATATTCCTATCACCTCCTAAAATGAGGTCCCCTTCTGCAAAGTTAATAAGCACATCAGCTTCCTTGCAGAAGGGGAGGGCTTTTTTTTTTTGTGCTCTTGGTTAGAAGCAGAAATGCAATCTACGGTAAAATATTATCTTGAGATTTAACTTCTGCAGGGCTATATCTCCCATTTTCATCTATGCTGTAGATCTTTTGTTTCTGAGAGTGGGTTGTTCAGATATATAGCAGTTTGCTTAGATTTAAAGTCTGTTTTCTAAAGGATGCTCCTGTTGCTCTTTATATGGGGCTCCTAAAACATTATTACATCAGCTTTTCTTTTGTATAGTCACGGAATGTTGACTGATTGTTGGGGCAGGGAATGGAAAAGGGTGTGTGTGGAATAGAATGGAATACCCTGAAAGAGGGCATGGCTGGCTGGAAACCTGAACAGGAGCATTCCAGACTACAAGATTTTGTTGCAGGCCCCACTTCTAGCCTGTATTGTGTATTTAAAATAATTGCATTAGGGGATTCGGTTTGGTTTCAACGTTTTTAATTTTATTTTACATTTGCAAATATCACGCATCTTACTGAGTGCCATATATCTGATCCCCGGCAGCTGTCTGTTCACTCATTTAAATATCAGCTTTAATGCATCTTCAATTAATCAGTAGAAGAGAAACCAAAAGAAAAGGAAAAAAAAGACCCCACTGTATTTCTAAATTCCATGTAATGACATCCTTAGCTTTTGTCTCGAGCCCATCTAGATCAGGGTAGAAGTAATTCCTCAGTAAATTCCATCAACAAGTATGGCTTGGTTGATATTAACACAGCATGTCCAGCAAAAGGAAGCTACAGGGAATGGAATAACAAGAGTGAGTGGAACTAGTTTTGTACAAATATTGAATAAGGGCATAAACCGTCAGGATGTTCTCCCATGCATGCTCCATTGAAATGAACACGAGCTGCAGAAGATGGGTTTGCTGCACTGACATTGGCTGGTCTAAGGAAGGAACAGGCATGGAAGTCAAGGGTGCTGCTTAACTTGGGCTTGGTGGGAGTCGATAGTTAACCCTTCCTTCCCAGTTTGATAATAGGTTTTTATTATTATTATTACATTTTCCTTCCTGCCTTTCTTCCAAAAGCTCAGGAGAACACATCTGATCTCCCCTTTTATCCTGAAAACAACAATGTGAGTTACATTAGGTGGAGAGAGGAAGACTCTCATGGGGGGGGGGGGGGGACCAAGGATTTGAACCTGGATCTCCCTGGTCATAGTCCCACACTCTAGCCACTACACTACACTGCCATTTTCTGCCAGCTTTAGGACTGTATTCAGTCTCTGCCTAGAAGCACCACTTGCAAAGTAATGATGATCTTTTGAGTGACTCCAGTGCAATCTGGCTCCAGAGAACCGGGGCAGAGACCGGTGGGCCCCTCCATGTTCTTCCAGCTTAGATACATAAAATCTCCTCAGCTAGTCCCGTTTGTGGAGCAATACTTATGTCTTCAGCTTTTAGGAGCGGCCCTGCGACAGAGGGCAATGTGCACATAAGGTACGTTGAGGTGTAAAGGAGTCAGTTGCCTCCCAAATCGATCAACTAGGACAGCCTTCCTCAACCTGATGCCCTGCGGATATGTTGGACTACAGCTCCCATGAGCCCCAGCCAGCCATGGTGTCTGGTAATGATGGAGGTTGTAGTCCAACACTAGGGGAGAATCTGCAAGACTCAAGCTGTCTGAGGTTCCTAGAGTTCCACCTCAAAGCTCAGTCCATCTCATTCCCATTCTTGATTGCAAGCTTCCCCCACCCTTTGAACACAAAAAGTACTTCTTGGATCTATCTAGACTTAGCCATACTTAGAATAGACCCATTGAAATAACTGAAACTTAAGTTGGTCATTGATTTCAATGACTCTACTTCAAGTATGACTGTATCAGGATCCAATCCTAGAATTCCAGTGTAAGCTGCATAAATTGCTACCTCAGCACTGTCACTCATCGGATTAGGTCATTAGAGTGAAAAGCATTTGTTATTCTACAGCAGTTGTTTATAAATGCCTCTTGGAATGTAATAAAGTGGATGTTCAGTATGTTAGAGAGGAATGGAAAAGGGAATTTGAATGCTCTATACAGCCTAATCAATGCAAAGTTGCCTCCGCTTCCATATGTACTATTTCTGTAGATTTAAAATTGAGGCTGATACAACAAAAAGTGATGTTTCATGCATATTGGAAACCACAGAGGCTGGTTCAGAAGAAGCTGGCTAGTTCTGCTAGATGATGCCATTGTAATGCACTTTTAAATTATATTCCTGTGATGTGGGGATTAACAGATGGAAAGCAAAAGTGGACTCTGAGAGCCCTAACAGTTGCAAAGAGACTTATACTCCAATAAGGACAAACACCCACCACCGATCATTCAATGGACTAAAGATCTTACTGCTCTTCCTGAATTTGAATGTACATTTTACAGTCATCAGTTTTGTCTAGATGCTTATTTAGATATATGGTCTGCTTTTATTAATGTATATACTTGAAAGAGAAGTATCAAATCCTTTCTTTGTTTTGTTTTAACCAATGGTGTAATGGAAAGCTATCACGAAGGGTTGTGTTTTCGTGGTTGTTATGTTCCTCCTATTGCTGCTGCTGTTTGTAGGTTCCCTGTTTGTTTGTTTGTTTGTTTGCTATTATTGCAAATAATATTCTAAGGGAAAGTATTAGTTATTCTATTCTCCACCTCAAAATTAACATGGAGAACCATGCAGACATTTTAATAATGAAAAAAAGATGCTTCTTTCTTATTGAATAGAGAGAAAAAAGAATTAATTACCAAACAATTGTCTCATATGCCAAGTGCTATCCAAGTTCAACAGTTTAGATCTACATCTGTGACCCTGGAATAGCAACAGAACATTTTGCATCCATGGCTGGAAGCAGATGAGACTATATTTTCTTTTAAAATGTTGACTGAATTTCATTTTATTACACAAGCTGTCTTCCTTGCTAGATGAAAAAAATAACTTTCAAGCAGGCAGCATTCACAGTGATCTTTATAATCTACCAACATGTCTCTGGGTAGTATAAAAAGTTTGCTTAAATGTTTATTCAGGCTATTTGGCATGTGATCATTTGGGAACCAAGAGATGGAGAAGCCCCAAATCAGAGCTTTGGTGTTGAATTTCAATGCAAACATATGATGCTGATAAATATTCATTGACTTTGCCCTGAACTCCAGAGTAAATCAGCAATGATCTAACATGCATTTTATTTAGCCATTTAATATACAAAGGACAGTAAATATAAACAATTAAAATACCTGATCACAGAACAAGGTATTTTCTTAATACATTGTCTGTTGTATTGTATTTTATTATTTTAATTGTTTGTAAACTACCCAAAGAACATTTGGGGCAGATTTAAAAATATAATAAATATGCATTATGGTATGTACTGATATCTTAGTTGTTTTATTATGTTTTGGTATTTTTAAAGGAAATTGTTTTTAGCTATTTTTTTATGTTTAAATAATTTTGTTGTAAACTGCCTTGGGTCTTTTTAAAGAGAAAGACGATGGGCAGAGCAATCCTGTGGCCCTAGAAAGTATCCAGAGGGCCATCAGAACATTTGGATACCTAGCTCCAAGGTCACATAATTGAGCCAACCTCGGAGTTGAGGATCCATGCTCGGATCCCCTTCCCCCTGCCTCGCAGCTGGCATGGAAAGAACCGTGCTGGTGGCTTCTCCAAAAGTGACCTCAGAGAAGAGGTTTAGGGGGCATTTCAAGGGTTGGGGAGGGGAGGAGACCGGCGCTGCCAAGATACAACATATCCTGGCAGCGCCTCAGCCTTCTTCCCTTCCCCTCTGAAACGCAGCAGTTAGACCAGAGTTCTCCAACCTTGGGTCCCCAGATGTTCTTCACCTACAACCCCCAGCATGCCTCAGCCAGCTATGCTGGCTGGGGCACGCTGGGAGTTGTAGGCCAAAAACATCTGGGGACCCAAGGTTGGAGAACACTGAGTTAGACAGTCAAAATCGGCCATCTAGCTGCTTTTCAGGGCAGCAGGAGTGCGGAAGTGATCTCCACCTCTGCATCCTCCCACCTGCATAGGATGCCCGTAATCCTCCAAATTCAGAGGGTTACAGGCAACCCCATAGGATTGCACCCTAAGAAATAACCATAATCATCATAAACAAAGAACAACTTGCTCCCTAGGAGAAACCATTGGATTGGTTTTTCTTCAGCCATCCAACTGAGAGAGGTTTCAATGCGTTTTAATCATTGGTTCATGGCAAATTAACACTATAATCAATTGGTTCCTTTAGCATAGGAAACTCATACTGTAAAATCATTAAAGCAGTGCTTTTTTCCTTTTTCCTTCAGCTTCTTTCTTATCAATGTAATTAAGGGCTGAAATAAAACATTTAGACATTTTACCAAAATGTAGGTTAAACACAACTGAGATCAACGTTTCTGCTGCTGCATGAATGTATTGTGACAAAATGGTCCATCACCTTCATTGGGAAGAGCTATATATCAAACAGCTCAGTCTGCAAAGGCAGCCGATCTATTTTACATACAGCACTAAAATGAAACTGGCTCTTCTTCCTGATTCGCATTTCAAATCTCCAAAGCTTTCACTATTTCAGGCTCTGTATTGCTGCAGAAAAGAAGGACAACATAGCTGTTTGTTGCAGCTTTTCCTTAATTTTGCCCTGATGGTATTTTTCAAGACAAATCTCTTTTTCTACAAGGGAAAACAAGTCCCATGGTGCCACACATTCCTCGTGCGTTTGGTTTGCCTGGGCATCAATCATAGCCAGCACTGACTTGCCATCGATCATAGGCAACACATTCTCCTAATATCATTTTTGTAAAACCTGCTGAACATCAGCAACATCAGTTTGTGCATAGTGGTGGAACAGGACAAACTAGTCCGACAGTAGTCTCTGCCAATTTCCTTAACCAGCCAGCCTCTAAATACTCAATCACAAGGAAGTATCTTTCTCTTGAATGTATATTACATTCAAATAAACTAGAGCGCAACTCTCCAAGCCAGACCTCCATTTGTGTTCTGGTGCAAACAGAGTACCATGTAGGGTCTCCCAGTCATGACAATGATGGGGGAGCAGCTCAGCTTGCCCAAAAGGAGGAAGTCAAGGGTTGTATCCAATGTTAGCCCTACTAAGGGTAGACCCATTGAAATGAATGGGACTTAAGTCAGACTAACGTTGGATACAACCCCATGAAATCACTTCCTTTCTTGAAAGGAGGATTGTGTGTGTTGGTTCTCTTGCACCCTTTAGATCAAGGATGGGCAGAAGGTAGATTGGGATCTACTGGTAGATCTTGGGTAACTTGCAGTAGATGGGCAAGGATTTCCAGCTTTCAATTATTTAACAATAGCCACAGCAAAATGACTCCCAGGGATGAATGGCCCTTCCAGTTTTGATTTCTCACACTAATTTTTGAATCTTAAATTCTTTCCATAATCCATCCCATTTATGCAGAAATGTGCAAACTTTTGTATGTTCTTATCAAAAACCAGTCCAAACAAAATTCTCTCCAACCTTGCTTCCAGCAGTTTTATCCTTGCCTGGCTCACTTTGGAACCAGGCTGAGAAAAACTGCTTTAGTGCTAAAGGACTATGGGATGGGCTGTAGCACAGTGGTAGAGCACCTGCTTTGCATGCAGAAGGTCCCAGGTTTGATCCCCAGCATCTCCAGGTAGGGCAGGAAAAATTCCTGCCTAAAACCCTGGAGAGACACTGCCAGGCCGTGTCGGCTAGAAGGACCAAGGCAGTATAAGACAGTTTCCTATGTAAAGTGGTGGAGGGGGACAAGGGGTGGGTTTAGCTTTCCTCTCCCTCACACTCCTTTTTGTTTTGAGGAGGAGTCTGAGGGACCCAGGCACAGACACATTTTATATAGGAACAGGTCAGATATATGCATGACATGCATTGCATCTAGTTGAACCTTCACTTGCACCACTGCAACCCACTGAAAACAAGAAAATATAATAGCTGAAGTATCAAAGAGAACATTTTCTCTCCTGTAACTCTCCATATCTGTAGGAAGAAATCCTCTCATATAAACTAGATACTAAAAGCCCTACGAGCAGTATCCTATTCAGCACTAGAGCTAACATCAGTTATGGTGCGCTAGCGCAAAAGCTACTTCTAGCGCAACACAAACAGCATTTGCTGGTGCAACGGATTTTCCAGGGAAACCCCTCGTGCCAGCAAATGCTATTGCCGTTGTGCTAGAGGGAGCTTACACTAGTGCAGTGTAATTTGCATTACCTCTAGTGCTGAATAGGATACTGCCCAATAATTTTATGGATGCATCGCTTTTCATGCTGGGCAGCGCAATGCAATGTGGCTGACCATAATTTTCTGAACTCGGAGGATTATGGGCATCCAATGGAGGGTTGAAGGAGCACAGAAGCCCTGCAAAAGGCTTAGATGGCCGACTTTGGCCATCTAAGTCTTTTCCCCCAGAGCGCGAGGAGGAGAGGCTAAGGCGCTGCCAGGATACTACGCATTGTGGCAGAGCCTACCTCCTCCCCTCCCCAGCCCACGCCCCGGAATGCCCACAAACTCCAACTCTGAGGTCGGCCTTCTGACCTTGAAGCTGTAGCCAGTGTGGCTCTTTCCGTGCCGGCTACAAGGGCAGAGGGAGGGTGTTCCGAGGTCGGAGCTGGGACTCTGACCTCTCCTGTGGCCGTCTAGACTCTGTCTAGCTGCCATAGGATTGCGCCCTAAGTAAATAAGCAGGAATAGTATATGGAATACATTGCATGAGTTCCTTATCCCCAAAAAGGTTCATGTCCACCCCACACACTCACAAAAAGAAGTCTAGGAAGTGTATCCTCCAAATAACTGCATCTAGTTCAGTTAAGTATTCAAAAGGAACAAAATTAGCACACACAGTATTAGGTCAAGAGAAGAAACTATCCTTTTCATTTTTCAGCAGTACAATCTGAAGCGCAAATATATTACTCTTCTCACCTAGGGAAGAGATGACAAATTACAGTGAATTAAATGTAAATGAAAGCAACTCCTGAGCACAGCACAAGTGATTTACAGACACGTTGCCCCGCAGCTTGAAGAGCCCATCTGTGTGAAATGAGTGCTAAGACTGCTAGAATTTAAACTAAATCAAAAGGGTGACGGTTCCCCGCGCCCCTGCCTGTTTCCAACTTTTGTTTTCACTACATCACACTTGTCCAAAACTCCCTAGAACAGCAGTGCTGGCACGTGTGCAGAAGCTGCCTCCCTGCTACCGCAGGGAAGGTGACGTCTGTCTCAGAATGTGCCTTTCCTCCTGCTCAGGGCCCAGCTCTATCTAGGGACCGGAGGGGGGGGGGGAAGTCTGTTACTTTCACTTTCTCCTGCATTCAAATCTTTTAAGTTTCAAGTTCTTTCTCTCCTGAATATGAAGAACTTTGCCAATTCTGATGAAGTCTTACCAAGAACAAATTGAAACAAAATTCCCACTGACCAGCACCAACCAAATTCGATTGGTGCAGCTACTCCCAGCGTAGAGAGGTCACCGAGGTCATTGCAGGACATTCTCCTGGTGGCTCCACATGGACCTATGGCCTGATTGGACTCCACCAGGAGAAGAGTCTGCAGTGTGGTGGCTCCACTTCTATAGAACTCCATGTCTCTGGAGGTCAAGCAGGCTCTGACACTGTCGTTTTTGGCACCTGCTGAAGACGTCTTTGTTTTGGGAGGCCTTCCTTGCTGACCGGCCATGGTTTTAATGTTATTCTGGTTTTAATGCATTTTTTTATTCTTTCACCTGTTTTATCGTTTTATTGCTCACCACTCCAGAATCTGTCTAGATATGGAGTGGTATACAAATGCTGTAAATAAATAACAATAAAATAAATGAAGAGGACCATGATGTACATGGCTGCCATATAGCTGTTAAAGTAGGAGAGCCTTTCAGACAAAAGAGGTGGCAACCCTAGTTCAGCACTAATATGGCGCTGAATACACAGGGATTCAAACCCAGACCTTGAAGAGCAAAGCACTCAGAGACCTGGGCCTGGATAGAAAAAAAAAAAGCTATCAATTCCAGTTTCTCCTACATACATTATTTTAAAAATCCCAAACATGGGAGAACTCTGCGAATTTTAGTAAATTCTTATTTTTTAAAAAATGAACTGAACTGAAATTCTCACTCCTTCCTATTCTGTGAAAAGAACTCCAGATGCTGGCAGATTCAAGACTTGTTCTCAGAAGAACCACTAAATGCATCGTGGCTACAGCAAAATGCCATCCCAGGTTAGCTCCAGCCTGCACTGAACCAAGAGTGTGAAGACAGGGACCATGCCACATGGCTGTAACCAAGTCTTGATTACTTTGGCCTTGATTACTGCATATTTCACGCCATAAGACACACCTGACCATAAGACGCACTTAGGTTTTAAAGGAAGAAAACAAGAAAAAAAATATTCTGAAAATTTATGCAGATTTAATCAATAAAAGCTCCCCCAAATTGATCATTACAATGGCAATGCAAATGTTTAGTAACTAATGAAATTAGTAATTTTATTTAGAATTTGAGGGAATATGAATTGTACTGTGCATGCTGGAAAAGTTGGCAATTACCTTTTTGTTGTTCATTATGGAGGCAGTTGGTTGTCTTACATGAGCTTTCTGTCTATATTTGATCCATTCATGCGTTGTTTTTAATAAGGTAGTTAGGCTGCAATCCTACACACACATACTTGGGAGTAAGCTCTATTGAAAACAGTGCAATCCTACCTATGCCTACTCAGAAGTAAGCCGCATTGAGTTCAATGGATTTACCCTCTATGTATAGGATAGCCTCTGGGTTCAGCGGTGGCGGCGGCGGGGGCATTGGCTGGCCGGCCCCCCTCCGCCGCGGCGCCTCCAATGAGAGCGCGGCAGGCCAGGCGAGGCGCGCGGCAGGCCAGGCGCGGCACGCTGGTCCCGTCGTGTCACTTCCGCTCCGGAGGTCGCCGCGCAGAGCAGAGCAATCAGCTGTTCGGCGGGGAATCAGCTGTTAAGCGGCGGCGCGGCCGCCTAGGGGGGAATCAGCTGAGAGGCGGGGGCTTGCCCCACTCCGCCCAGGAGCCCTCCGCTGTTCCGCTGGACAGGTTGGAGGCGCGCAGAGGGAGATATGTAAAAAAAACAATTATTTGTTTTTTACAATATTCGCTCCATAAGACGCACATTTTCCCCTATTGGGGGGGGTGTCTTATGGAGCGAAAAATACGGTACATTGCGCCTAACATGTTGCTTCAGACTGCACACAACCATAGCTGGAGCTGACATAAGCTAACTTTTTCCCATGGCTACTATATACTACAAGATGGTCTGGAAACTTCAGCTAATACAAAATATAGCAGCAAAAATACTGACTGGAAATCAGGCATTAGATCATATTAGACCAGTATTATATCACTGGTATAATAAAGGCAACAAAGGGTCAGCTCAAATTAATGTGTAATTATACATTTTTTAAATTGATTAAAAGGTGTGTTTTTTTTATTGATTTTGGCATGATGAATGTCCTATGAATAATTTGGCAACTATATACACTAATTGGTCATCCTGATGAATAACCTTCAGGAGAGAGGCAGTGTGAGTGCAACCCTGTTACTTCTTCTTCTCTATCTTTCAGCAGCTTTTGATAACACTGACCACAGTATCTTCCTGGACCACCTTGTGAGTTGCGGTCACAGTTTAGAGTAGTTCAGCTCTTACCTGTGGGGTCAGTTCCAGAGAACAACATTGGGTGACTGTGCCTCGGCCCCCTGGCAGTTGAAGTGTGGGTTGCCACGGGGCATGATTTTGTCCCCAATCTTATTTAACATGTATATGAAGCTGTTGGGAGTGGACATTAGGAGATTTGGGGCAAGTTATATGTTTGCCATGGGCCTGATCCTTCAAGCACACACTCTGGTATTCTGACACAGGACACACTAAATCAGTGAGACTTTTTCATTGCAGCAAATCCCATGGTAAAAGCTTAATGGTCAGTCTTCAGAAATCATATCGCTGGTGACAATTAGCTATAGGCTCCATAAGTAATTCCACAACAATCCAAAGCTAATGACTATAACCATGTCAGAAATCCAGACCCGTTGTAATCTCTATGGCTCAGAATACAGGGCAGGGCGCTGAATGATTCCTGAGGTCAGCCTTCCTGGGCAATCAAAGACCAGGGTTCTAGAAAAAGACCTAAACAGATTCACACATGCTAAGGTTTACACCAACCTCAAATTCTTCATTGGAACCTCTGTGTTACATGGGTCAAGGCCTCTTTTTTTTTGTAGGCGATCACTCGTGACCGAGTAAGATTGTCTTCCAGGATAAAAAAATTACAAAAAGAAAGTTTTTAAAAGGAGGAAATTCTAAAGAAAATTGTGTAGACTCTAGTGATGAGTCCGTAAGTGACTGTGGAGGCCAATTCTAGATCCACACAGCTTCCCACACTGAGGACACAGGTTACCAGATGGAAGATGGTCCTGTAAAGGATTTGTTTGACGTGCTTTTCGCTTAGCACGTTTCTCTCTTTCACCTTGCACTCGAGCTTCTTCAAAGTCCATAGAACCTTTGTGAAAGGCCAACCTCCAGTTAGATCGTTCATGGGCCAGAGCTTCCCAGTTTTCGATGTTTATATTGCATTTTTTTAGATTAGCCTTAAGAACATCTTTAAACCTCTTATGCTGACCACCAATATTCCACTTTCCATCCTTGAGTTGGGAATAAAGTAACTGCTTTGGGAGATGGCAGTCAGACATTTGAACAACATGACCGGTCCATTGAAGTTGGCGTTGAAGGATCATTTTTTCAACGCTAGTAGTCTTTGCTTCTTCCAGTACACTGACATTTGTTCGCCTATCTTCCCAAGTAATTCGCAGGATTTTCCGGAGGCAACGTTGATGAAATCTTTCAAGGAGGTGGAAATGACGTTTATAGATAGTCCATGTTTCACAGGCATACAATAAAGTTGGTAATACAATGGCTTCATAAACCAGTGTTTTGGTCTTCTTACAAATATCCCGATCCTCGAACACTCTATGTTTCATTCGAGAAAATGCGGCACTTGCGGAGCTCAAATGATGCTGGATTTCAGTGTCAATATTGGCTGTAACAGAGAGATAGCTGCCAAGATAGAGAAAATGATCGACACTTTCCAGTATTGCCCCGCCAAGCTGGATAGATGGCATCACCAAAGGGTTAAATGGAGCACCATGAGAGCCGTTGTTGTCCAAAACTGTTGCTGTCATGTTGTCATGGAGAAGTCGCAAGATATTCACAAATTTATTGGGGCATCCAATTTTCATAAGGATAGTCCAGAGAGCCGTTCAGTCTACAGTATCAAAGGCCTTAGCCAAATCGATAAATGCCATATAAAGGGGTTGATTTTGCTCCTGGCATTTTTCTTGGAGCTGACGTGCAGTAAAAATCATGTCTACTGTCCCTCTAGAGGGGCGGAAACCATATTGAGATTCAGGGAGGATCTCTTCTGAAATAGAAGACGGTTTGCGAGAATCCTAGCAAATATTTTACCAGCGGTAGCTAAGAGGGAAATACCCCAATAGTTTCCACAGTATTTTCTATCACCCTCCTTAAAGAGGGTGATAATTTTGGAATCCCTGAAGTCTTCTGGGATCTCTTATCCAGATTTTTTCGATGAGTTTATGAAGATGTTGTACAAGTTCGGGGGGGCCCTTCTTTAAAGATTTCAGCAGGAATCCCATCTGGTCCACTAGCTTTGTTATTCTTCATTTGATTAATGGCTTTTATAACATCATCCAAAGTGGGGAGTATTGCAAGTTCATCTCTAATTTGTTTATGCGGGATTTGCGAAAAAATCTCATTATCCACCTTAGATTTACGATTTAAAAGGTCATAACAATGCTCTTTCCAACGCAATGCAATAGACTCTTTGTCTTTTAAGAGTTGGTAGGGATGTAGCTGAGCAGCCCGTCAGACAGGAGCAAGGCCCGAACTGGGCCTGCTCGCGTCCGACGGGCTGCTCGGCCACGCGCGCGGACTTTACCTGGACCCTCCGCGAAGCGCAGAGCCTTCCTCCCTTGTCCGATGGGTCCCATGGAGTCACCTCCAGCGCGGAGGAAGTGATGCGACGGGACCCTGCTCCGTCGTGCTGGACCCCCACGCTCTGTTTTTGGCTGGGGAAACCAGGGCAACAGGGCTGTTTAAGCCCTGTTGCCCTGGTTCCTCCCGCCAAAACAGAGCACGGGCAGGGGTCCAGCGTGCCGGAGCAGTGGGTCCGGCGGCGGTGGCGAAGGCAGCGGTGCGCAGGACCAGGTACGTGGGGGGGGCGGTCCTGGCAGCAGTGGCGGGGGTGGGGGGGTCCGGCGGCGGCAGGGGGGGTTCTCCAGCGGTGGGTCAATCAGCACGAGCGGTGTGGACAACGCTCCGCACCGCTCTGAAGAGCGGGATCGGGCTGCCGGCGTGAGCGGAGGGCCGAGCCTGGAGCAAGCCTCCAGCCGACTCCAGGCTCAGCCCCACCACTAGAGTTTGGTGCCATCTTTTGATTGTAAAGGGTTTGTACTAGTGGTGTGAACGGTCCTTGCAGCAGCTGGCTCACGAATTCTTCGAGCTAGTTGAGTCACGAAAGATATTTTGCTTGAAGCTCGCACTACTGATAACCATAGTGGACCAGATTAGTCGGTGGTCTGTCCAGCAGTAGTCGGCACTCACCATGGCCCTAGTAAGAAGTACACGGACAATTACATAGTCCAGAAGATGCCAGTGCTTTGACCGTGAGTGCTGCTATGATGTTTTAAACTTATTCTTTTGTCGAAAGAGCGTGTTTGTAATAGTGAGATTATGCTCTGCACATTTAGACAAAAGTAAGATTGCTGTTGCTGTTACCAACTCCGTCTTTTCCAATAATTTCTGGCCATAAATCAAAGTCACGCCCGACTCTTGCGTTAAAGTCGCCCAGGATGATAATTTTATCCCCCTTAGGTATCTCTGACAGGGGATTGTCCAACTGGGCATAAAAACTTTCCTTGTTGTCTTCATCAGCATCTAATGTTGGCGCATAAGCGCTCAAAATAGTTACCTGCTGGTTATTGGTGAGCTTTAATCGAAGAGTTATCAGGCGTTTGTTAATGCCAGTGGGAACTTCTGACAAAGAGTTCACTAGTTCATTTTTGATGGCAAAGCCTACTCCATGTATTCGTCAGTCCTGCTCAGGTAGTCCTTTCCAGAAGAAGGTATAACCTCCTTTTTCTTCCTTCAACTGTCCTTCTCCTGCCCTTTGAGTTTCTTGAAGTGCTGCTATGTCAATTCTAAACCATCTCAACTCCCTTGCAATAATAGCAGTCCTACGCTCAGGGCGTTCACTATCTATGTTATCCAGCAATGTCCGTATATTCCATGTTCCAAAATTCAAACATCTTTTTCGACCGCTAAAATGGTGACCCCACTGGATGCGGTAATCCAGTCAGGGGAGAAAGAGGTAGACTATGTTTAGGGCACCTTTTCTCACCATATGGGGTGAGCAGAGTGGATCCTAAATAGGGCTGCTCAGTCATGGATACAGCTGCCGAGTTGTTCGACTACCTCGTTCCTTGAACAGGGTGACTGAATATGCATCCACCGCCCATGTGCTGGTCCATGACTAGCAGCTTCCGGGTTCACAGTCCTGCCCCCGTCGCCATTCGCCAGTCGCCATGAGACTTTTTTTTGGTTGGTTGGTTGGTTGGTTGGTTGGGTTGGAAGACGCCTGTGCGTGAAACTGTTTTATGTGGGGAGATCGGTGCATAACGAATCACCACACAAACTTGACAGACTACGGCAATGATCCAATGGCACGGTTACCATGATGATTGGAAAACCATTCTCTGCTGCAGCCTTCATCTGCCTTCACAGCCGTTGTAATTTTGGTTTAATTATCTTCCGCCTGTTCTGCCGTTGAGGACTTTATGTTTTGGATCATTCTTTGTCTGGTTCCTCTCCCCGGACCTTACCGCCATGGGTGACCCTACTGGGAGTACATAACCCCCGACAGCATTGCTCACAGGGTTCATCGGAACATTCAAGCCCACTCACCAAGGTGACGATCTGGTGAGAGGGTCAAGGCCTATCACATTCAACAAGAGTCAAAATAGTTTCAAGAGTTAGTCCAGAGGAATCCCACACACAGAGAGACTTCAACAACCATGGCTTCCACCTTGGTATCTGTATTTTTCATGTAAAACTGCTTAGAGATCTTAGGATATCAAGGGATAGAGACATACCGTAGTTTAATAAATTAAAAAATGGCTGACCTTGTGTGATAGCTCGGAATGCTTAGTTCCCAGGAAAAAAAGTAGTTTGCATCCAGTTTCTGTGAGGAAAAGGAATATTGTCAATTCGTCTGGCAAAACCTCACAGAGGAGATGGCTGAGGACTGAGAAAAGTTCCTGGGAATATTGGGATATTACAATCTTGGGTATATTGGATAAGCTGGGAGCCTTGAGGCAAGGAAGTTGAAGACAGAGCTGGCAGAGGAATCTGAATGAAATGTAGTTGGAAAATCACACATGAGGATAAATGGAACTGAGCCAAAAAGAGACTGAGGAGAGAAGGGGATCTGAAGAAACTTCACAGTCCTTAATGCCAGCAGAGTCTGTATGCGATGGGAGGAGGAAGAATGGAGGCTGGTCAACAGGACAAGGCAGGTATGTTGAAGAGTCCTTGGTTTCGAGTCACGAGTCGAGTCAGGAGTCTTTGGACCCGAGTCTCGAGTCCGAGTCCGAGTCCTTGGTCCAAAATGATGACTCACGAGTCACGAGTCACTCCCAAAGCTGACTCCACGAGTCCCTATTAAAATCAGTGGGAGGTTTTCCCAACAAAATAAGGCTACTTCAGATCATGTGTGGCTTAAATAAATTCTAGGCACAAGTGTGCCTTTTTATTTCAAAACTCTGCAACTGATTTTGGCAAGAACAGACCAGGCAGACAAACCCAAAATAACCAGACAGGCAGAGGAGGCAGGGAACCCCAAAGCAGGCAGGCAGAGGCCTTTGTCTTGGACAATTCAAACTGTGGAACTGGTTAAGAAGAGACCAGGCAGGCAGAGGAGGCTGGGAACCCCAAACAGGCAGGCAGAGGCAGCCAAACCCAAAATGTCTGAAAGGTTGCATTTTAGGAAAATGCTTTTAAAAAATAAACTTGCTGTACTTCCTAAAACCTATCTATGTTGCATTTGAGGAACACGATTTTGGAACACGAGTCCTTGGTCTCGAGTCCCGAGTCCCATTAAAAATATTGGGACTCGAGTCTGACTCGAGTCAGGGGGGACTCAGTCTGACTCACGAGTCGAGTCCTGGAGTCCGAGTCCCCATCCCTGGGACAAGGTAGCTGAAACTGGGACAAAGTAAACAGTGGACTGAAAAGCAGGAGCCTGAGGAAAGAATGAGTGGTGGAGGCATGTAGTTGAAGGAGGGAGGACCCAAGGAGAAAGCAGAACGAAGACAAAACTGGAAAGTAAAGTAAGACCAGGGTTATGCACTCTTGGCAGGAAAGAAGTGGGCAGGCAAAGAAGGTTTGGAGGATTGGAGACAATAGGCCAGAGTGCCAAGGGAGGCACAAGATTGGTAGGTCTAGATCAGGGCTCTCCAACCTTGGTTCCCCAGATGTTGCTGGACTACAGCTCCCAGAATCCCTTGCCATTAGCCATGCTGGCTGGCTTTGCTGGGAGCTGTAGCCAGCAACATCTGGGGACCCAAGGTTGGAGAGCCCTGGTCTAGAGTAACTTTCTCCAGCCTGGTGCCCTCCAGGTACTTTGGACCACAACTTCCATTGGCCCCAGCCAGCATGACCAATGGCCAGTGATGTAGTCCAAAACATTTGGAAGGCGCACCAGGTTGGGGAAGGCTGCTTTAGACCCGAGACCCGGGGTGCAGAACCTCAAGCCCTATTCTAAAAGGTTGGAATGCATCGAAGGCTTAGTTACTGGCAGCACGGGCTTGAAGCTGAAATGCGTTGGCATTTGTTTGTATTTTGACTGCACTCTTTTTGCATTCCGCCCCACCAACCATGGAATGGAAACCCTGGGAGCTTCTCCGAAACAGAATTCAGCCCCATGGACTGAAAAAGGTTCAACACCCCTGTCCAAGCCTTTGTCAGGAGAACTCTGGCAGTTGTGGATTGTACTATCATTGCAGTACTGTAAACTGACAACCCTACGGGAGTAGAAGGCCACCAAAAAGCAGCACGCACTGAAATTCACTTATTGATTTGAACTAGCCAACTAGCTGGGACTTGAGAGATCTGGGTTCTAGTCCCCGCTTGGCCACGAAACTCACTGGGTGACTTTGGGCCAGTCACTGCCTCTTAGCCTAACCTACCTCACAGGGTTGTTGTGAGGATAAAATGGAGAGGAGCAGGAGGATTATGTAAGCCGCCTTGGGTTCCTTGCAGGAAAAAAGGCGGGGTATAAATATAATAAATAAATAAACCAGTTCTTCAGCAACAGGATTCTACAGATTCTGAAATACTCTTTTCAGTCAATCAAGTGTCATAAAGCACATCGTTAAGTTTTCCATGTTATATCATTTTCTTATACATACCACAAGACCTTCTTCTTGACAAAGGACCGTCGCTCAGTGGTTAGGCACATGCTTTGCATGCAAGAGATCCCAGGTCCAATCCATGGCCAAAGAAGAATCAGAAAGCAAATGAGGAGGCTGGACCAGAGGTCAAGGGAAGAATCAGGCTGCAAGAGCAGAAATACAGAGGCGGACCAGATCTCAAGACTCAGGTAGACCGTGTTGTTCAAAGAAAGTACCACGGAGACAGGAAGTTCTCTTATACTCCTTCCTGTCCAGCAGGAATCAATGGCCTGCCTGAGTGGGTGGAGTCAATCCAAGCCAGGAGGTTCTTCACTGGGAGGCTGTAGTTATGCAGCTCACCACATGGGGCAGTGGTCAGCAGTTCCTGACACATTTCCAGATAGGGCAGGGGATGATCCTGTCCCAAACTGTGGAAAACTCCTGCCAGTCAATATAAACAATGCTGAGTTAGATGAACCAGTGATCTGCAGCTTCTTACGTATTTCCATGTCTTTCAATTGGTTGTGAAGCAAGGCTAGTCCTGCTGTCTTGGAAAATATTCGAGTGTTAAAGGAATAACACCGACAATTTGAAGAATGCTACCCATACAAGGTGTCGCTGTTTCTTTCAAAGAAATCCATCATTCTGAGATATCACATTATTTTGAAACAGTTTAAAAAAAAAAAATCTTAGACCTTTTTCATATTTCTTGCTTCGTAAAAGTTTTGCTCTCTCTCTCTCTCTCTCTCTCTCTTTCTCTGAATTAAAGTACACACAAAAACTGCAGGAAATGTCAAAATTTGGTTTAGATGAGAAATCTGGCTGTGACAGACAGGAAAGGAAGCTTTTAAACAATCATGTTTTTATAGTGACAAAATCACCTTCCCCCATTAAAAATGGCTGGAGTCAGGGCCGGTGCTACCATTAGTCGAATTAGGCAGCTGCCTAGGGCACAGGGCTAAAGGGGGCGCCAGAAACGCCTTGGGGAAAAAAATGCCGAGCTTAACTAGCCTTAAATCCCCTTAAATCCTCTTGCTCCCCCCTCAGGACCGTCTGCCTGCTTTTGCCTGTGTCATCGTCGGCCCCTTCGCCTCCACCACCACCTCCTCCTCCTCCTCCTTGCCAGCCACCAGATTGGTTCTGGAGTTAAGCAGCCTGCGAATGGAGACTATTTTCACAGGGCGTGGGGGGTGGAGGGGTGGAGTAGAGAAGATCGTCGCTTCTTGGAAAGCGCTCGCTAAGTTGAAGCCCCCAATGTGCTGGTTGCTGCAATGCAAGCCCCAAGAGGAACTTACCCCGGAGGAGCAACCACCCAAGTTTCAATGAAATGACGCCATAGCAAAGCCACTTAAGGCGGAATCCAGCAGCACACGTCCCCTGCACAGGTCCCATTGAAATTCATTGCAGCGAGGATAGTCTGCTTGTGCAGGAGAACTTCCCAGCTGCGTTGCGCCCTTAGCCATCAGTCCCCACCCCCGCCCCGTAAAAGCGAAAATCAGAACAGCCACCATCATCCTCTGTCTGTAAAACTACCAGCTTCATCTGAGAGAGAGAGAGAGAGAGAGAGAGAGAGAGAGAGAGAGAGATCGCGTCTTTTAAGAAGAAGAAGAAGAAGAAGAAGAAGAAGAAGAGAAGAAGAAGAAGAAGAAGAAGAAGAAGAAGAAGAAGAAGAAGAAGACCCGATCAGGGCAGCAGACTTCAATGTCATAAGAGGCGTTATATCACATAGCCTATGTGACAACCATCTTCAACCTACTTGATCAGGGAGTTTCACATTTAATGTGAAATCTATGGCCCCAATCCTATCGTATCAAACGCCAGTGGTTTCTTCTACAAAGCCTTTTCTTTTGTCAAAGTTTCCCTAGATTTGCATTTCCAGCACTGTTTGTGAGGGGAGTGCAGTCCAGCTTTTTTTTTTTTTTAATCTTCACGTTAGTCCTTTTGTGGCGCAATCCTATGCAAGTCTACTCAGAAGTAAGCCCCACTAAGTTCAATGGGACTTACTCCCAGGTAAGTGAGCATAGGTTTGCAGTTTAATGGAGTGTGCATAGGATTTTTATTTCATAATGGGCATAGGGAGGGAGGGCTCAAGTGGGAAGGGGGGGCGCTAAATCTTGCCTAGGGCACCAAACTGCCTTGCACCGGCCCTGGCTGGAGTAACTCCTTGACACAGATTGATCAGAGATTGAGGGTGCAATCCTATGCAAGTTTAGACAGGGGGGAAAAGGCCTGCTTCAACTCCCAGCATGGCATGCTGGGAGTTGCAGGCCTTTTTTTCTGTCTAAACTAGCATAGGGTTGCACCCTTAATTTATTTATCCCCCCAAATGTCATTCTTCACTATTAAAAGGTTATGTCACATTTATTATTAATGTTTCTTTGAGGGGCTTTTCTTTTTGCTGTTTGTTCTTACGTTTGAAATGCTGAGAGAAAAATCTGTCGCTCTATATTCTGTTTCTTATCACTTGATGGAAGCCAGATCTCTCTGTCAAATGGTGTCTCCATTTTTAAGTCTCCTCCTACAGTTGGTTTTGACCAGCTGCTGTTCTTTCTCCACTGAGTGAATTCACTATTTATGTTTTTTTTAAAGACAGATGAGAGAACATCAAATAAGAACAGAGGACAGCCTTCCAAGATAACTTTCCTAGGAGAGTTAGCTGCTGCATTTTATTTGGATTACTGGTGACCTTTATGGGGAAAGCCTATAAACAAGGTGAACATTTCATTGCCAAAACAGGCTCATGTTTTGTGACCAGCTCCCCTGTTTATGTCTCTGCAAATACAATATGAAAGAATAAATCCATCTTATGAATATACTGTATTTTTAAGTGCCCTCTTTTATTTTCCACAATGGCACGATAAAATCCATTTCCTTTCAAATTCCATCATTTCTACAGATAAGCAATGCTGGCGTCAAAAGCAATTTGCTGATGCCTTTTCAGCTGTTAGGCAAAATGAAAATACATCAAAATGTGTAGTGTCTTTTTCCTCTCTTGGAATCACAGGCCCCTCCTTAAGCAAAAACAACAACAGACAGAAAGATTTTAGGCTTACACCTGAGAGTCAGTATATTTCCCACACTAATTACAAGCACCTTTCATATCTTGTAGTAGTGCAAACAGAGGTACTACAGGCCTGCAAGAAATACAGATTGAAAACCCTAATGATGAACCAGTAGGATCTTTCATATGTATAACACAGATAAATGTTTTAACAAAACAACAACAGCAACAAAACCCCTAGACTGCTCCTGTTCTATTTTTATCTTTTGCGGGTTGTTGTTGTTTAGGTTGATAGTGTTTAAGCTTGATGGAGCTCTCTACTACAGGGGTGGGGAAAAGCTAGATTAGGTTCTACTGCTAGATCTCCAGGTGATTTGCAGTAGATGGGCAAGGTTTTCTGACTCAACCATTTAGAGTTACAAAAAATATAATCCAATAGAATTGATGCTTAACAGATAGAAGGCCCCAGTCTCAGTGCCCTCCATCTATCCTAAGCCCTGCCCAGCAGGATAGGAGGAATGGCAGAGGGTTTTTAGCTTTCTGTTCTGCCTTTAAAAAATTTTTATTTGTTTTACGGTAAGTAGATGGGCTCAGAGTCCTGACTAGCCAGTGGAGGCTGGTGGCTCCAATTTCAGTAGGGTTATGTATCCACTCCAGGCTTCAGATGGAACTTTTAAGGCGCTATCCATGGTGCTGAACCCTGTCTTCAAAATAGGTCCCCACTGCTGTGACTAGCTCTGCTATCTTCCTGGGGACAGGGACTGGGGATGGAAAAGCTTGTAGATCTGGCATGCCCACGTCCACTCTTCTCCCCTCCGCCTGCTATCATGCCCCCTTTCCCTCGTCCCCATCCTCTTGAGAGGTCACAATAGCGACCTTGGAAGAGGAGCCACTGCAGAGCTTTCCACAGTGACGGGGGGAATCCATGCAGGGAACCCTCTGAGGTCATAGCTCTGTCTATGGTGGGGAGGGCAACCTTTGGCCCTCCAGACGCTTTGGCCTACAGCCCCCATCAGCCCTCACGAACATAACCAATGGTGAGGGATTATGGGAGTTGTAAACCAAAACATCTGGTAGGTCACAGGTTGCTCATCCATGGTCAACGGCTCACGGCGGGGAGAAATCCACCACATCCTATGGTTCCTCAGACACCAACTGGAAGCCATGGGATTGCTCTCTTAAAAGCTTTCCCCTTAATTAGGTTGCTGAAAAAGAATTCTTGGTAGGAAAACCAGAAGGTGAATTTTGCGTGAAAGGACTTGTGAGCTTGGTTCTGGTCCTGATCACAAATTATTGGGATGAGTGTGTGCTCAGAGGCACCCTGTAGTCTTTAATTCTTAGCATATGTCCACCCACCTGAGCCACTATTTTGCACCTGGCCCCAATTGGTGTATCTCGGGGTTCTAGCGAAGCACAAAGACAATCTTGCAAACCTGAAGTCTGCTCTACTGACCTGCTCTACTGTAATCAGAAGGTGGGATATAAATGTTTTAATAAGGATAGAATAATAATTAATAGTTGAGTGCTAAATCACGTTACATATGAACACCACCATAGTAATAATGGGTTAGATAGCATTTCAGAATGTGATATGAAGGAGCTATGCTTCACCTTTGTCTTTGCTTAGAGGTTAGCTTAGTCACAATTTTTCCTTGCTAGAGAACTTAATAAAATAGGCAGTTCATGTTACATTTGTAATAGTGTTTCTGAATAGAGATGTTTTTAAACCTTTTATTTATTTATTTTCAAAACAATATAAAAATACGTTTTGTGTTGACAGTATCAGTGGTGGTTCTGAAGGCAATCAAATGAAGGACTGGGTATAGTGCATCCCCATACAAATCCAGATTTCCAGTCAGAATAGCAAAAAGCTACTTCAAAGAGACTTGTAACCGCTTCACCATACCAGACTAAATCTTTTCATAGGTTTCAATGGAAACCGGTTCACAGATTTTTACACTATAGCATGTAGCAGCAATTCCTCACAATATCATGCCTCTTTTCCGATATTATGTCTGTCTTGGCATATTTATGAAAGGTATCTTATCCCATTTAGCTCATTAAATGGGCTTATTATTTTCCATAAAAACCCATTTCCTCCAAACTGTAATACCTCATCATTGATGTTGTTATCTGTTTCAGGAGCACAGTGTGTTTTCTATTAGCCCTGATTGCTCAGTGTGGCTTGAAGGAAAATGTCTTCATGTTTTTAATTTGATTGAATTGCTCTTTATCTTGGAGAAGACAGCTGAAGATTAAATATATTGTCTGTTCCGAGCTGCAAGAAGTCTTATAATCTTCACCTAAGCCTCATCTGTTTGCTGTTTTGTCTTTTCTTTTTGAGGTGCAAGTTGATTTATTTATTTTTTTAATGGTGACAGGTTGTGAACTGAGCATTAGTAGGTAAAAAAAAACAAAACAAAAAAACCCTTAATAGGAAATGCAAGTTCCACTGGAGGCCATAAACAAAGAAAAGAGCCACCCAATACAGCACCTCACACATAGTCTTTATTATTTTATGTTTTATTTGATTATATTTACAGTGCCTTGCAGAAGTATTCGTCCCGCTTTGACTTTTCCACATTCTGTTGTGTTACAACCTGGAATTGAAATGGATTTAATTGGCATTGTTGCCACTTGATGTACACAAGATACTCAATACTGTGAAGGTGCAAAATATTTTTTATTGTGGCACAAAAGTTAAGTAAACAAAAACAAACTGGCACTTGATGATTACATAAGAATTCACCCCACCACCACTACCCCAAGACAATACTTGGTAGAAGCACCTTCGCAGTTACAGCTGTGGGTCTTATTGGGTAATAGATTTCATAGATCATAGAGTTGAAAGGAGCCTACAAGGCTATCGAGTCCAACCCCCTGCTCAATGCAGGAAACTAGAGGAGGGGTCTCCCATCCAAGTAATAACCAGGCTTGACCCTGCTTAGCTTTCCACGCTCAGACAAGCTGAGCCAGCATAAGCCACAGGCCTTATGGTAAGGTCTCTGTCAGCTTTGTGCATTTGGATCCTGCAGTGTTCGCCCATTCTTCCTAGCAAAATTGCTCCAGCTCTGCCAGATTGGATGGGGACTGTTGGCGAACAGCAGCTTTCAAGTCCTGCCACAGATTCTCAGTCGGATTGAGGTCTGGGCTCTGACTGGGCCATTCTAAGACTTTCAGGTTCTTACCACCCCATTGTTACTTTGGCTGTGTGTTTAGGGTCATTGTCCTGCTGGAAGGTGAACCTCCACCCCAGTCCCAGGTCCCTTGCAGACTGGAACAGGTTTGCCTCTAGAATTGCCCTGTATTTGGCTCCATCCATCTTGTCCCTCAGTCCTGACCAGTTTCCCAGTCCTTGCCGAGGAAAAGCATCCCACAACATATGCTGCCATCACCATGCTTCACCGTGAGGATGGTGTTTCAGGGCAATGAGCACTGTTGGCTTTGCCGCTAATAAATCTTGCTCTCTGTTATTCTATATTAATTGTAATCATTATAACAACTATGGTATCACTGCAGCACCATATCTGCACACACTCACTATTCCGAAGTACAGTTCATTAGACTATGTCAGCCTTTCCCAACTTGGCAGCGTCCAGATGTTCTGTACTACAACACCCATCATCCCCAGACAGTATGTGTAGTCCAGCACATCTGGAGGGCACCGACTTGAGGAAGATTGGGCTATGTCCTTTGCATTACTATATTTGGGCACAAAAGAGAAATCCAGCAGGAAACAGAAAGAGCAGGCAGATCAAAAGTGAGATGGAAATGAAAGAGAAATGGCATTTTAGGGACTGTGGGATGTCAGGAAAAATAATCTGATATATGCACAGTGCCTAACAGGCAATGAACATTAATTAAAAATAATAATACGGCCGTGCCTGCAGGGTTACAATCTAATTATGGGCAAGAAATGCAAGGAAGGAGAGAGTAAAAGGGAAGCTTCTAAAAAGAATTCATTGCCAATGCCAAGTTAGCAGACATATGACAGCATTAAATCTATCGCTTTTCTGCATTTGTGCCAGTTGTGTTCATTTTGTGTCTGCGTATGCCTGTGCCCCATCTCATATAATGAAACTACATTTAGGGACCAGAAATCACTTAACCTGCTAAGTATGCAGGTGGTGTGCAATCCAAGATACCAAATAACAGATGTGATAGTTAAGCGACTAGGATCACGTCATGATTCATTCTTTGGAGGCAGAACGGTAATGTGCAACTTTGTGCATATGGTAATACTGAAAGCAGGTAGCCTTTGAGTAAGTTTAGTTTTTGTATGTGAATATTTTGTTTTTCAAAATGAAATATTAGACTATCCTCCTGACATTCAGTGTTTATCATTGTTGCCTTATCTTTTTTAAAAAAAAATATTTCACACAGTGAATTATTTTACAATCTATACTCAGGGAGACAAAGCACTAGTGCTGTGTTCTCCAACCTTGCGTCCCCGGATGTTTTTGGCCTACAACTCCCTGGCCGGGGCATGCTGGGAGTAGCGATGTACATGTACCTGGGAGGGGGTGGCCCGCCTCGCCTTGCCTCTCCGCGACGGCCCCCCCCGCCGCTCGATTCTCAGCGGTGCGGAGTGATTCTCCGTGCCGCTCAAGCCGCCCGCGCCCACCATGACGGTCCCGTCGCATCACTTCCGGCTGGCCAGAAGTGATGCGACGGGACCCTGCGGTGGCGCTGGAACCCCGCACTGTGTCTTTTCCGTAGAAACCAGGGCAACAGGGCTGTTTTCATGGCAGGCGCAAGCGGCTCGTCGCGGAAAGGCAAGCGGGGCCCGGGACCCGGTAAGGCCCGCTAATCTTGGGCGGGCGTGAGCAGGGCCGATTTCAGCCCTGCTACGCCCGCTCGAGGCGAGCGGTTACATCCCTAGCTGGGAGTTGTAGGCCAAAAACATCTGGGGATCCCAAGATTGGAGAACACTGCACTAGTGTACCACAGTGCTTGTTCAGCTGGTTTTCATAAAAACGCTCACCTGTAAATGAGTAAATAACTAAACTTCTCTCTCTGTTAGTGCTTAAGTAGACCACATTTCTAATAACATCACAGCTCTAAATTATACTATTGATGATGTATTTTTTATTATAACAACTGTATAGCTCATAGAAAACATAAAAAAAACTTAACATGTTTCTTCTTCTTTATTTTAATGTATTAAAATAAATCTTGCTAAAGGTATTTTTAAATCTTACTGATTTCCATTTTAAAACGTTTTTAAAACCTCACTAGGTCAGACTAAAGGTCCACCTAGTCTAGAGGTTCCCAACCTTTTTTGGTCAGTGGGCACATTTGGAATTTTGAGAAAATTTCATGGGACCAAAATGGCTGCCATGGGACTTGTCCATCTGCAAAATGGCTGCCATGGTAGTCACATGGCCAGTCACAAATCACCCATTTTCCAGTAGGCTTAACGAAAAGTAACTTGCCCAAGAACCTAAGTACAAGACAGAGGTGGGGTCTGAGCTCCAAATCACGAAACTACCCTTTTGAACTCACAGTTTTCTGCTCCATTACTCATTTCACTGAAAGCAAACTGATGAGGTTCAGAGGCAAGTAACTTGACTGAGAATGTGATGTGGGGCCCAGAGGCATTTGTGGAAATAGAGGTGGCTCTGAAGGCTGGTGCTTCACTTAGCAGTATGTCAGCCTCATACTTTTAAAAAAAACATCTAAAAGAATGAAATGAAAACCTGGAGGGGCAGGAAGCCTGGCAGATGCCAAGAGAGGTGTCTGTAGGCACCAGTTGGAGGCCTCAGATCTATTATTATTATTATTATTATTATTATTATTATTATTATTATTATTTATTTATTTTATTTCTATTCCGCCCAATAGCCTGGGCGGTTTACAACAATAAATAAAAATACAATAAAATATAATATAAATACACACAATAAAAGCAGTATAAAAATTTCAATACTAAAATTTATTAAAACCAAATTTAAAAATGACTCAAATGACTACAAACAAGTTAATAAACGTGACCTGTTAAAAAAAAAAAAAGGTTGACATAACCACCACCCCATGTACTATTTGGAGCTGTTAAATGCCTCAGCATAGAGGGCAGTCTTAACCTAGCGCTGAAAGGATGTAGAGTTGGTGCCAGGTGGGCCTCAGTGGGGCTGCCACAGGAAAAAAAAACTTGTTGCTGCCCTCCAAGCCTCCCTCGGATGTAGCAGTCAGAGGAGGGCCCCAGATGTTGAGTGTAGTCTAGTCTAACTTCCTATTTCCTACAGTTGCCATTATGAAGTCATGGCAGAGGAATAATTTTATCTCAATGGTTCTATCAATAGTAGATCAAGGGAGGGCTTCTCTCAGGAGTATTTTAAAGATGGATAAAAGTGAGCCAGGCCACTAGGCCCTACCCTGACACAAAGTGTAATTTAGACATGTCCCCGAACAGGGGATAGAAGATTATCTGAGAAGTAGGATGGGGCACAGGGAAGAGGGGAAGAGTGACAACAGCAGACATCCAAACACACTGAATCTAGGAATGGTTTCAGCCATTTTGAGAAAGAGGCATGAGCAGACATTGGGCTGGTGTCAGATGCAGTCATGCTTAGAATGGGCCCATTGGAATCAATGGGACAAGTTATTCATGAGTCATGACTAACGCAAGTCCCATTGATTTCAATGGGTCTATTCCAAGCCTGGATCCAACCCATTATCTACTTTTTGCAGTTGTGGGATAAAGCCTGAAAGGGAAACCTGTTCCCCACAATGCCCCCTACAATGGAATGTCTGGGATGAGTGCAATTCCCATGCTGACAGGGCATGATGGGAGTTGCAGTGCAACACATCTGGAGGCTGATGCAGAAGATCCCAGGTTCAATCTGTAGTACCTCCATTAAAAGAAGGACCTCAAGTAGAGAAACTGGGAAATAAAACCTCTGCCATTCAAGAGGAGATGATCCTACGCTAGATAGGCCTCACCCTATGTAGGACAGCTTCATATCTTCAAAATAGCCTGTACAGACCCAGCAAAAGCCACAAAGCTTGCATATTTATTTGGGTTTTTTTTAAAAAAAAATAGTATCCCATATTTCCCTCCAAAAGAGATCCCACAAATCTCTCCAACACAGAACTTTTCAAAGGAGCCAGTTCACCCGCTCAGCTCCAAGCCATCAAGTGACAAGACATCAATTGATGTGCTAGTGAACTCTGTGCAGGCATATGTGAAACAGTTTACCGGGTGGCATTCTCTCACATTAATTCCGCTCGCTATTTCAAGGTTGAATATTGTTTTACTTCTTAATATATTTGTACTAGGTTTACCAGTTCCTAATTTTATTCCATTATTCTGAAGCATGGCCCATCGTTACACTTCAAATCTTTTCTTTCCTTCTGTTGTTTGCTTATCCATTAAATACTCAAGTAGTTGGAACTCCATCCATCACTGTCACAAAAATCTCCCACACAACACTCGTACAAAATGCAAATTCACCATTAAACTACGGTATTTTTTGGTGTCCAAATAATTTAACTTAGCACTCAGGAGAGTCATCCTGCATTTCCTTCACTGCTTTTTCAGTATGCCATGGGGGTGAGGGGAAACTTTGAGAATCACATTACAAACCAATTTTACTATAATGTAGTATAACACTTAATTTAGGGTGCAATCCTATACACAGTTACCTGGGAGTAAGTCCCATCAAACTCAATGGGCCTCACTTCTGAGTAAAACATGTACAAGATTGCGCTGCTAGTGGTGTACAGAAAATATTTTTATGGCTTGATAGCTTGTCATAGAATGTGGTGCAGGGTTTCAAGTGCCAGTGTGAAAGAACAACTCATTTCATTGGACTTAGGAAATAGGAACCTATAAAAGTGATCCATCTAACCCAGTACTGTCTGCTTTCCTTCAGATTGTACTAGCGTACTAGTCCAAATTTTGCAGTGCAGTTCTAGGCTCAAAAAAATGCAAAGTATGCATTTTAGGCAAAAACACTACCCCCAAAATCATATTTTAGGGGGGGGGATGCCTAGAAAAAGGTCATAAAATGCATATTTTATGGGGAAAACATTCAATTTAAATTTGATTTTTTTGTGCTTTTAATTTATTCTTTTGCCAACTGATGCAGAAATGGGACAAAATGCCTTATGACTGAACATATGTGAAACTGGCAAGGACCAGAAACAGACTGACCCGTCCATTCCGATCTGCTACTTGATCCTTTAACTGGACATTCAGAACACTGGAACGGAGAGCTCCTGCATGCAAGTGTGTCCACAGAGATATGGTCTTTCCCTTTCATCAGTTCATTTCAATTACTCCTTAGTGAGTGATCTGTTCAAAAATGGCAGAGAGAGGAGATTCAGCACAATAAAATGCAACATATAGACAGGAGAACCACACATGCATGTTGTATCCATGTACTTATTTATTTATTTATTTATTTATCTACAACATTTATATACCCCTCCATATTCCAGTATGGAGATTTCAGAGCAGTGTATAATAAAAGATAAAACAGAGTCAGTATGGTGTAGTGGTGAGAGTGTTGGACTGGGACTCGGGAGATCTGGGATCTAGTTCCCACTCAGCCATGAAGCTCCCTGGGTGACTTTGGGCCAGTCACGGTCTCTCAGTCTAACCGACCTCACAGGGTTGTTGTGAGGATAAAATGGAGAGGAGGAGGAGGATTATGTAAGCCGCCTTGGGTTCCTTTCAGGAAAAAAAGGTGGGGTATAAATATAATAAATAAATAAATAATATGCGAATCTCCGCTAGGCCATTTAGAATGTTCTCTGGGGGGTGAAAAGGGAGGGAAACTTTTGAAATGACTGAATGACTGTTGTGGGTGGGGGGTCGCATAGGCTCCATCACGTTTTGACAGATTTCATTGTTGTGTAGTCCCGAAGGGGGAGGGGGCAAGCAGGGATTTCATTGTTGTGTAGTCCCAGGGGGGGAGCTGGGATTTCATTGTGTGGTCCCAGGGGAGCAGGGCTTTCATTGTTGTGTAGTCCCGGGCGGGGGGAGCAGGGATTTCATTGTACAGTCCGGGGGGGAGCAGGAATTTCATTGTGTAGTCCCGGGGGAGCAGGTAGTCCTGGGGGAGCTGGGATTTCATTGTGTAGTCCCGGGGGAGCAGGTAGTCCCGGGGGAGCTGGTAGTCCTGGGGGAGCTAGGATTCCATTATGTAATCCCGGGGGACCTTTCCTATGGAGCGATTCAAAACAGCGGTCCGCAACCGCAACCTTAATGGAATTTCGATCAAATAGTGCCTATAGGAAAATGATGACCCGTGCAAACTTGGCACGGTCACTCTTCATCACGCGAGCGAAGCCGCGGGCAAAAGCTAGTAATAAATGAATGAATGAAACAAAATGTTAAAAACAATTCAGTAAAACCATGACTGGTTAGTTCCAGAAGGCTTCCTCAAATAAAAGTGTTTTCAGGAGGCGACAAAAGCAATACAATGTTGGCTCCTCTCTGACCTCCAGTGACAGGGAGTTCCAGAGAAATGGAGCCGCTACACTGAAGGTTTTTCTCCAGGTGGACTCCAGTCGGGCCATAGGTCCATATGGAACCACCAGGGACTTGAAATTAACTTGCCACCTCATTGATGTTAGGAAGCTGCAGCAGGTCAGACTATTTCCCATCCATTCCAGTATTGCCTATTCTGACTGACAGCAGCTCTTTTAGGCAGAGGCATTCCACATCACCCAAGATTCTTTTATGTGGAGATGACAGTGATTGAACCTGGGACCATCTACAAAGCATATGCTGAATCTATGAGCTTTTGTTCCCTCCCCACAGCTCTTGGCTTATACCTTCAGTCTAAATACCTTAACCGCCTTGATGGCTTTTTAGCAGATAAGGCAGTATATCAATGTTAATAAATATATAAATCTCACCAACCTCCTTTCTCCATAGCAGCCATGTCTGACACTGCACCTTATACAGACCTTCTTCTCCCATTCCTCATAGCTCTCGCTCTCGCTCTCTCGCTCTCTCTCTCTCTCTCAAAACGGGGCCCCAAGGCAATCTCTTTGTGTTTTCAATTTCTCTCTGTAAGACCTGATCAAGTTATACCCACCAGGCTTCTATTTTTCATGCTGCCTTGTAATACGTCAGAGATCAAGAACAAAAATAGAAGAGAAACAAAAAAGTGGGTGGCAGCAGCTTGGAAGAACACTGGACACTTGCACTATACAGATAAAATAAATATTAAAACTTGTGGATAGCAATGTTTGCATTTCTCAATACAATATATATATATATATATATATATATATATTAGAAGAAGAAGAAGAGGAGGAGGAGGAGGAGGAGGAGGAGGAGGAGGAGGAGGAGGAGGAGGAGGAGGAGGAGAAGAAGAAGAAGAAGAAGAAGAAGAAGAAGAAGAAGAAGAAGAAGAAGAAGAAGAAGAAGAAGAAGTTGTTTTTGAAACTTTGACCAAAGTGTTTAAAGAGACATCTGGCAACTTTATCAAAACTTCATACTGGCTGCAATCTGGAATTGTGGCATGCTTTTGTCTCAATGAACCATTAACAGAAGTGGGGACATCTGGGTTTTAAATACAGAGAATGGGTTTTAAATATTTCTCTATTATCTCTAGAAAATAGTCATCCTTTACCCAGAGCATGTTAAAAAACATGAATGCAAACTGTGTATTCACAGCACAATATGATGCTTAAAAATATTCATTTGATCATATGAAGCAAAAGGCATAATCCTGGGGGGCCCAACATGGTGCCCATGGACGCCAATGTGCCTGTGGACATCTCCACTGGTGCCCACCTGGCTCCCCTTGGATTTTTAAATTTTTATTTTAGCTGTGAGGCAGCAAAGTGAAGTGCTTCCTCCAGCACAATCTTTGTTTCCCAGAATAAGCTGGGGTGGGATGGTAGGGGGGCAAGAGGGGGCACAGGGGAGGTGTTCGCCTGTGCAGTCTCTGTGCATTTCTCTGAGCACCACCAGTTTGCCCCCTCTGCAGTTGGTGCTGGTACAGAAACCTATGGGTTCAAAAGTGAGGGTTTGTGTTTGAGAACTCAGCTCCAACCTTTGCCTTGTACTTTGATTTTTGGGCAAGTTACTTTTCTTTTAACTTATCCAGTTTGCCTTCTGGGAAATGGGCCTTTTGTGATGTCTACCATGGCAGCCATTTTGTGAATGGGGGCAACCCCGCCCCCATGGCAGCCATTTTGTGAGAGCACCCATGGCACGCTCTCGGAATTCCAAATATGCCCATCAGCCCCAAAAGCTTGGGGACCCCTGGCATAATCCATCCCCTCCCAGAAGCCTTTCTCTGTCCTCATTCTAAGGTACGGTATGCAGGACTTATCTTTATGTAAAACAGATAACTGTAAGTTTATCTTTGTTCCTTTTTTGACATTCTAAATTGCGACTCATGCACATATACACACACTCATGTGAACACACACACACACATTGTGTGTGTGTGTTTGGTCATAATGTATACCCGCCTCCTGTCTGTGCAGCTTTCTAAGGGCCATACTACATGTTCTTCAGTGTAAACCATGGATCTCCAAGAGGGGGAATTTAAGCTTCCCCACTCCCATTTTCATGGCAAAATTCCACCCCCATCCCATTGGAGGGGGGGGGGGTTAAAAGAAGGGGAAAGTATCAATTTCTCCCCTCCCATTTTTGTCCTGCAATCCCACACACACAATGTGGGGGGAGGGGTAAAACAAAAACCCATCCCCATTGGATTCCAGTGGAGGCATTTTCTTTTCTTTAAGCCTTCCCCCCCACACACATGGGAAGGAGGAATTTGGGGATGGAAACAGGACGGGGAAGCTTCCTGATGTAGCCTCCAGATGTAGTCCAACACATCTGGAGGACACCAGGTTGGGGAAGACTGCCTTTTCGTGTGTACAATAAATTTAGTAGTACTAGGATAGAAAATACACCATTCTAGGAAACAGCGGACATTATCGAGTCTGGGCTTCTTACTAAATTAATTGAGAGATCCCTGGGATTCTGCTGTGGCTGAAGAATATTACACTGAGGGTGCAATCCTATGACCCTCCGACCTTGTCTGGGGGGCCATAGGATTGGGCATAGAAGGCGCTGCGAGCTCAGAAATCCCTTCCGAGGCCACAGCACCATGGAGTACCCCCCCACACACACACACACCTCATAGCCAGCACGGTTCTTTCCGCGCTGGCACATGGAAGACCATCTTCAGTTCCCCCGGGGGGGGGCATTGCCAGGGGCGGGGAGGGGAGGAGCGAGGCATTTCCGGATTCTGAAGAATCCAGAAGGTCTCTTAGCCTCTCCTCCTCGCAAGGAGAGGTACAACATCTAGACAGCCGAAATCAGCCATCTAGGTTTTTTTCGGGGCGAGGGGAGCACTGCAGATATCCTATCTACCGCATTCCTCCCGCCTTCAATAGGATGCCCGTAATCCTCTGTGTTTGGACTGTTACAGACAGCCTCATTGGATCGCGCTGTGAGTCTGCAATTCTAAGCACTCCTACTTGGGAGTGAGATCTACTGAAGTCAACGGGTAAGGCTGCTTAGGATTTACCATTCATTTTCTGTAACACATCCCCAAAACAACATAGTCAAGGTGCCATTGTTTTGCAATTTACATCTTCAAAACTTAGCTCTTTAATCGTAGTACTTAGAAGGCTTTGCTTTTATTCTTTTTTATGTTATATTTATTACGGCAGAATAAAAATACAGAATAGTAGCTTCCAGTAGTTTCAGCCCTATCAACCTATTTACAACCTCTCTGCACATTATGGCATAATAGCATCCATAATGCACTCAGTAAGATAGTAATAGTGACACATTGGGGCTTAATCAACAAGAGTTCTGGAGGCATAAAAATTGTGGGGACAGTTGCCGATGCAGAAAATAAATCCTTGCACCACCTGCTGGTAAAAAATACATAATTGTGGAGAATTCCAACTAGCAGGGGACATTGGTAGTATGATTTTGAGTTCAATTAATTTTTTTACAAGGAAACCGCAACAGAAATTTATTTGGGTATAAAAGGAGCAGCGTCAAATGGTTGAATTAAAATTATTGCTTTATTGGTGTCTTGTATTTTCTTGGCAGATATAATATTAATGATTTATGGTGCAAAGTTTAATGTTTATATAGGGATTATGAACTAATATACAAGATTAGGGTTAATGTTCTTGTGTTATGATTCTTGAGACTTGAAAACAACACCTTCTGGTTTTTATTATTAAGCAATATTATAGCAGATTTGGGCTGCAATCTTAAACTTGGGAATAAGCCCCATCAAGCTCAATGGGATTTACATCTGAGTAAGCATGCTTAGGATTGCACTATTAATGTGCACAGTACATCATAATCCATACCTTGCTATCCTATGAGATAGATCATTATCCCCCCTTTATTTAGAGATCAACTGAGAATTAACAAGTTGCCTAGAACTAACCAGCGAGTTTATAGTCAGAGATCTAAAAATAGGCCTAAATGCAATTTTCTATCCAGTGTACCAGACTTGCAGTACTTGAAAAAAGGTTAAATTTGACATCGTAAAAATGATCCATATTGAACTTACAATTAAACTCTTTGGGATGACTTAGTGACTCCCAGTTTCAATATTAGTTCTTTAAAACCCCAAAATGCTGCTGGAATAATGAGAGCATGTTCTTGAGACCTATTGATCTCACTGTACAAGAGCATGGGTCTGACTTCATTGATGTATTGGCACACTCCAGGGTGAAAAGTGAATTTAACTTATATCATCTTCCATTAGCTAAAAGGGAGAAAATTAAATAACATTCAGTTAAGCCACAAAGTAATGCTATGCCTGCATATGGTTTTTCCCTCCCCCCCCCCATCCACTCAGATTTGTTCTGAGTGGTTTCTTTTATATATATATTAACTAGCTGTTGCCCGCGGCTTCACTTGCGTGGATTTTAGGATTTGGTACAATTGTCCACCCGCTGTCAACTCGCACAAACCACCATAAGTATGGGGTCGGGACATGTTGTCAAAGTATGCACCGGCACTCGCATAGTTGTTTCTATCACTGTCGTGGGACATTATAGAGAATGCATCCCAGTTTTCAACAACATGATCAACTATTTGTTCACGTACCTCCCTACCTAGATTTTGACTGCCATACATAACGAAAGATAGTGCCTGGAATAGGCACGCACCATTGCCTACAATTGGTACAACTGTGTGTGGTATCATCACACCATTTACATTTAAATTTTCAATTTGCATTTTGATTTTTGATTTATTTTTTTTTATGGAGAAGAAAAAAAAACAGGTTTAAAAATGAAAAGGGTTTTTTTGGGGGGGGGTTCTCCTTGAAGGCCTGCGAGAGCTATATGGAAAAGATACAGTGTATCTGACTGAAAGTGTAACATTTAGGCTGGGTGCTGGCAGCAGAAATCTTTTCTGACAGAAATATCTGATCTTAAAAATCAGGTTAATCCTGAGAGTCTACAGGTGATGAAGAGTGACTGTGCCAAGTTTGGGGTAGATCCGTCAAAACATGGAGCCTATGCGACAACACCCCACACACAACAGTCATTCAGGCAGGCAGTCATTTAAAAAGTTTCCCTTCCTTTTCACCCCCTTAGAGAACATTCTAAGTGGCCTAGGGGAGATTTGCATACCCACTCCTATTGGCCCCTGCAGGAATTCATATGAACATTCTAAGTGCCGTATGGGCTATTTGCATAACTGCTCCTATTGGCTCCTGCCTCCTGCAGCAATTCTGAGGTGAGGTCGATTTGCATAACTGCTGCCCTGTTGTTTTGCCCATAGGAGATATGATTGTGGGGTGATTCCCCCCCCTTTTCACCCCCTTGGGGACTGAATTTCCAAAAACCCTTCCTTAGTGGGTATCTATGTCATAAAAGCAATGTTCCTTCAAAATTTCACGTTCCTAGATTAAACGGTTTGAGCTGGGTGTTGATAAGTCAGTCAGTCAGTCAGGACTTCTTCTTTTATATATAGATGTGTTTTTATATTCATGTGTGCTCTTCCTTCTGTTCTGATTGACCTAACACAGCCTTCCCCAGCCAGGAGTCCTCCAGATGTTTTGCACTACAATTCCCAGCATTCCTGACCCTTGGCCATGCTGGTTGGGGCTGATGGAAGTTAAAATCCAAAATGTCCAGAGGGTACTAAGCTGGGGAAGGCTGACCTAAGAGGTCTTTTTGGCGCTCTGGTAGTATGCCAACTCAAAATAAAACAAAATAAAGATCTCTTCACTAGCACGTTATTGTAAAATATGTTCAGGTTTGTGCATCTTTCTGCAACGCCAGCAGAACACAATTTGCGACTTGCTATATCAGCACTTGATACACCAGGTAGCTGAATCAGCCTTAGCAGCTGGCTGTTATGATGCTCTCATATCACAGACTTTTCTCAACCATTACAAAAGGTTTTCTCCCACATAATGCTTTCCCTCCCTCTCGCCTATCAGACAACATCTCATGATGAGTTCTATTGTCTGTCTAGTCCAGGGGTGGGCAACCTCAACCCAATGGGCCACATCCAGCCCTCCTGGGGCCCCAAGCTGCCCCTGCCGGGGTTCCCCAGAAGGCCACACACCCTTTCCACAACCACTGATGGATCAGTGGTTTCCCAGCTTTTGTGCAGTTTCCTCCTTTTCTAAAAGTGGGAAATGCCTTTTCCAAGGCTCAGTTACGGCAGTAAGAGCTTTAGGCTACAATATGCTGGTATATATTTTTTTGTATGTTGGCTCCACCCCTTTTTCATTTTGCCCCACCCACACTGCTAGACTGTGTCTCCCTGAGAGCTCCTCCATTGAATTCGGCCATCAGGCTGAATGAAATTTCCCACCCCTGGTCTAGTCAGAGGCTGCAGCCCAAACAGAATGCATTGGCTTGCTTTTGGGTGGTTCTGGGGTTTTGCCAGTGCATTCCAAGACATTGAAGAACAGATGAATGCTGCTGTGGGCATAAACTGTTTGCAAACTCATCTTCCTGAGAATTTATATACTCCAGTAAGCCTAAGTAATAGTTTTATTTGCTGAAAGGTGTCTCCTCATAGTATTAGGAATATGCACTTTATACATTCACATAAAGCATTTGTAATTTATATTTGTTATGTTTCTATCAGGCCCTTCTTCCGATGAGTTCACGATGGATACATGCATTTTATCCTCCCCTTCTTTGAGGAAGGTTAGGCTGAGAGACAGTGACTGGCCTAAGACCTCCCAGGGAACTTCACGACTGAGAGAGGGGATCTGAACCCATGGCTCTGCACTCTTAGTCTAACACTCTAACCCAGCATTCCACAGCATGGTACCCTCCAGATGTTTTGGACTTTAACTCCCAGGAGCCCAAGCCAGCATGGGCACTGGTCAGGAAGTCTGGGTGCTGTGGTACGGAACATCAGAAGGGCACCACATTTGGGAAGGCTGGGTTAGGGTGTTAGACTAAGACTGCAGAGCCATGGGTTCAAATCCCCTCACTCAGCCATGAAGTTCATTGGGGGCGGGAAGGCTGCTCTAACCACTACACCATGCTGATCTTCATACAGTTATTATTAGTTATTAACACAGTTTGCCGCTCTTTTCTGGCCCCTTAACAGCTGTTCGATAGACAGAAATGTAGCAGGTGGCACTTTCTCCTTCACTACATTTCTGTACTGGGAACAGTGCTGGGAAAGCTGCATCTATTGAATTTATGCCTGCTGACATCAGCCATTTCTGCTGCGGTGGGGAGGAGAAGTGGCCATCCTAAATGTATTCATCAAAAGCAAGAACAAGAAAACAAAAGAAAAAAGTCTTTTAATCCCATGCAATATGTATCCACCGCCTTTTAAAGAATGTGCCCCAGAGGTCCCACTGAGATTATTCTTGCTGCAGCGAAACATATTTGACCATATGACCAGGGCTTTTTTTCTGGTGGAACTCACCGGAACTGAGTTCCAGCACCTTTTCTTCTATTAATTGCATTACAATTTAATCGCCATCTACTCCCGAGGAAATGTAATCCAAGAGTTCCGGTACCTTTTTCTCCAGAAAAAAAGCACTGCATATGACTGATTCCAGACCTGTCAAACATGCCTCTTGAAAAATGTTTTCCTTCTTATTTTCTGCCTTTGATCATAAATAAGATGAATGCACTCAAAGTTTTTGAATGGCTTTCAGCCTTTCTTCTCCAGCGCCTGGCAGCATGGAGCTGCCGAGGCGAGGTGGGAACAAAGCGCAGCTGAAGCTGCCAGCAAAATAAGAGATGCTCCCCCAAGTGAACATGAAAACCATACCTATTGTAAAAAGGACACAAAATTATTCTGAGAAGGCGGCCAGTTCACAAATTAGGCCTGCCCGTGGAACAGTGAGCCTGGGTATTCATACATCTTAAGTGTCCGTCTGCAATATATGAACACCTTGAATAAAGGGGTAAAAGTCAGTGAAGGCCAGTGGCTCCAATATATCAGCAGGGACTGTGTATATCCACTCCGGATTTTACTCTGAACTTTTAAGGAGCTATCCATGTTGCTGAACCTATTGGGGGGTAGGGGGTAGGGTTCTGCACCATGGATATCTCCTTTAAAGTTTGGAGTAAAATCCAGAGCAGATACACGGCCCCGCTGACCTTGGAGCCAGCAGCCTCCACTGGTAAAAGCATGCCCTCCTGTTGCTTGCTTTAGCCAAATATCACCTTTGCAGTCCAGCGCTATCTGCTGAGAAAGGAGCACGGATGAGGCAGGACATCATCCAAAGGACTGAAATGTTCTATGTGCAATAAGATGCTATGGGAGGACAGATAAAAGGAAGTACTTCTGCATAGATAAAGTATAGAATTCTCTACCACAAGATGTAGTGAAGGCCACCAACCTGGATGGCTTTAAAGAGGGTTTAAATAAATTCATGGATGATAAGGCTATCAATCGGTGCTAGTCCTGATGGCTATATATTACCTCCAGTATCAGAGGCAGTATGCCTATGTACACCAGTTGCTGGGGAACAGGAGCGGGAGGGTGGGGTTGCACTCATGTTCAACATGTTCAGCTGTTTGGCCACTGTTTGGAAAGGATGCTGGATGAGATGGACCTTGGGTCTGATCCAGCATGGCTCTTCTTATGTTGATAGTCCCAGCAAAATTAATTCAATCCAAAGGATCTGGGGTCTGATGGTAAGGGTGGGTGGATCAATCTATTTCCATTCCACAGCAGTTTCACATGTTCATTCATAAGTCTGTTTATTTATTTATTTTTTTAAAAAAAATCTGCACCAAAATTTGTATTTAAGTATACATTTAAGTAAATATTTTTGAACGTCTCTTCTCACAAAATACATGTTTCTGAACGTATTGCATCCTAAAATATGCTTTTTGATATGCATTTTAGTACATTTTTTTTAGCTGGAAACTGCACTGTGAAATTGGGAGAATTTTATTTGCCAGAGAATTGCATTCTGGTCCGCACATGAGTCCAGAAGGTATGGGTCAGGTCAGTTCGTATCTGAGGAGAATGGCTGGCCCAAAAAGAAGCATACCCAGCACCCTGCCCTGCATCTGAGGCCAATGAATCCATCCCCAAAGACCAGTAGATGCAACCAGAAGCTACTCAGCACCTGCAGGGGCCACTGATTCAAGCCAGGGCAGGGGTTGCGGCTCAGGGGAGGGGCACCCGCTTTGCACGCAGAAAAGGTCACAGGTGCAATCCCCACCATCTCCAGGTAGGGCTGGAAAGACTCCTGCCTATATCCCTGGACAGCCACTGCTAGTCAGCGTCAACAATACTGGCCCAGAAGGACCAAGGGTCTTACTCAGTCTAAGGCAGCTCTCTATGTTCCTAAACCAGGACTTTCCTCCTGTTACATTTTTTTTATATATATAGATAGCAGCTATGGAAACAGATGGAGAAGCTCATTTGAAGCTTCCCTATAAGTGTTATGGTTTATCACACAGACACGCTTTACATGCTTAGGTGTAAATTTAGAACATCGTAGATGAGGAAGCCCTTGTAGGCTAATACCTTCCAGACCTCTGAACAGGAAACTAATCTCCATTTTCTCCTTGAGCATTCTTTAACATGAATACCTCTGAAATAGTTCTAGAAATTGTACATCTTGTTGCTCTCCTATTTCTGTTGCCTGGTGTGCTGCTGGATGGGCCATTATAGAATAGATGCACTTCAAGTTAGATTACATGATTTTTCATTCAAGAGGAATATTTGTAAGGTCCCAGCCCCCCTTACAATCAATTTAAAGGAAACACTTCAGCATTACGCCCCATCAGATTGATTTTCTGCACAGACAAATTGTTTGGAAGCTTGTAATCAGTACAGAAGATGCACATCATACTACAGCATATTTTCCTCTGTGCTACAGTCCAATATGATTTGGATGAGATGCTCAAGAAAAGAGCAACACTGTTTCTCAATGGCTCGGAAACAGCAGCAATCAACTTCCCTGATTTTGTAATTATTAGTGCATTACTATTAGTCTTAATATTGGTACAAGTAGGACCTGTAACAAAACATTTCAGGGTGGAGTGAGTGTTTCTGTTCCAGGTTCTAGCCAGGCCCTCTTTCAGGATACTCCATTATACACACACACACACACACACACACACACACAGTACTCCATGGCCACTGAGCAAGCAATGACTCACAGCCTGAACATCAGAAATAGAGGGAAACAGTGTTTCTGCAGATGGGGAACCCATCTGAGGTTTACAAACTATTACAGCACATGGAATATAATGACACTGGCTTAATTGCAAAAATTCACTTGGAAACATGTCTCTGAAACACTTTTTATTACAAATCACCATGTTTTTAATCCTGCTGGCTGCAGCTAGTCATCAATACATCGATGACAGAAAATGTAACCAATAATTACAGTAATACTTTTCTAGCATCTGCATTAGCAGTTGCTTTCTTATCACAGGTTTCATCAGCATGCCAAGAGAATAGGCAGGTCTCCCCAGTGCCTCACAGAGAGTTGCACATAACAAAATGAAGCACTGTCAATGGCGCAGTCTCTGCAAAAGATAGAATTGTAGATGAGGGAAAAGATGTCACCGAGAATCTTTGGCCCTATTGCCTCCCGAAAAATTCAGCACTGTCACACTCGGTAGTGTTAGAAAGGACAGTAACTGTTAAATAGAGCAGCTTTTCTTGATAGGTCATTGCATTGGTGTGAAATAAGAATGCAACCTATTTTCACACAAAGGAAAAAGAGGACAGGGGCGGTGTGGCAGCAAAGATACAAAAAAAGAAAAAAGAAAAGGAGAGTGAGGGTGCTTCACCCCCAATTGGTGCTTATTGGTTCATCACCGCAAAATGTTTTCACAGAAAGAGAATTCTGTTCTCAAGTACACCTGTGAAAATGTAGAAATAATTACTGAATTCAATCAAGAAAGGGAAGTGCAGATGCCTTCCCTTATGAGCCATGTGTTCAGTGTTGGGGTAGCTGCAGGACTGAGGATACATGATGCTGTGCATGTGTACCCAGAGGTTCTATTGCATTCTGTGGGGCTTACTCCCAAGGAGGTATAGACGGGATTCCAGCATTATGGGTTCAAGCAAGCATGCTGTGCTACACACTCACTGCATAATGGAGAAGACCACGGTTTGAGAGCTAGCTGATGTTCTGCTCACAAGGGGGGGGGAATCTACATGTTAAACCTCTCCAAGGGAACAGTTCCTTTCCTATTTATTTGAATATTTATTTATTTTTATTTTAAATTTGCATCCCATCAGTTTTTAGGGCAATGAGCAGGAATATCCATGCACTCTTTGGATGATATTATTTAGAGAGACACCCTAGCT
Organism: Shinisaurus crocodilurus; assembly: GCA_021292165.1. Classification (NCBI taxonomy): domain Eukaryota; kingdom Metazoa; phylum Chordata; class Lepidosauria; order Squamata; family Shinisauridae; genus Shinisaurus; species Shinisaurus crocodilurus. Next base: position 30,984,779 of record CM037880.1, on the reverse strand, counting down.
AGTCATAAAGTTGCCATGGGATAGAAATAGTGCAGCTTTGGGCTTTCTGGGAAGCACCAACAAGCAGATGTGCATCTTTTGTCCTTGCTGTGCATTGTAAAGGCCTTTGGCTATACACAATAAATTGATTGATTGATTGAACAAGCAGATGTGTGACTGAACAAATCTGTCAATATTGGTTTCTCTTCATTTCTTATTTTTCCAATCATAAGTTTGGTTTCTCCCGAATTTTGAGAATTTGTTTAAAGTTCGCATTAACCTTTTTGTACGCATTTCGCTTAACACATACATTTTTGTAAGCAATTTTGCCTAGTACAGTAATACCTTAGATTGCAAGTAACTTGGTTTGAGAGCATTTTGCAAGACAAGCAAATTTTAAAATATTTATTTATTTATTTTTTACTTGCTATACAAGCGATGTCTTGCAATACAAGTATTGTAGTATGGCTTAAATTAAAAATCTCTATACAAATTTTTTTGGGGGGATTTCGTTTTGATATAAGAGTGTTTTGGATTACAAGCACGTTTCCGGAACGAATTATGCTCTCACTCCAAGGCATGACTGTATGTACATTTTGGCAGGGAAATTTACCTAATACAATGCATTTTTAACATGATTTGCACTAATATATGCATTTTTGTGTGCATTTTTTGAATGGAGAACTCAGCAGCAAAGTTCAGAAAAATGCAAATCTCAAAGGATAGTTGAGTTCCGGTTTGCATATTGGTTCAAAAGTGCAGAATTCAGTTCACAAACTGAATGGATTTCCTCCCCATCCTTATTGAGAGCCTTGAGCTTCTGCATTTTGTAATTCTTTATAACCTGCATTAGGGAGATGCTGCCAGGAGTCATACCTGCAGTGGATCTTGGAAAAGAAAATGGAGGGATGTCAGGAGAAGAATCATCAGTTATCACCTGGCTCTGGCCAAAGAAGAGGACTGCAGGAAGACTGGCCACACTGGTAATAACATCAATAGGCTACAGTAGATAAGGTGATGCTGCTTCCTACAAAGGCTTCTGGAGTCAGGCTTGCTTGATGGTTTGAGAAAGTAACAATGCTGTTCTTACTGGCTACAGATGACTTTCAGCCTACCCTGCCCAGCCTACCTATTTATCTTAGTTTAGATCCAGATTTACACTGGATCAACTGCACTGAGGTAAGTGGACTTTCCTGCTGACCCTGCCTTCCCACAGCCACCCCACAGCCCCCTGGAAATGCTACACAGAGAGTCAGGAGACCCTGCTGAATGGGGCAAGGTGTAGAGGGATCCCAAAAAATTGGGGCAGAAGGACCTTTCACAAGCAGAGCCCTTCCTTTCAAGGAAGTTCCTGGATACACCCCATCACTGGGAGAGAGGGATTATTTGTAAAATAAAGGTTAATTGATAAAACAAATCAGTTGGAAATGAAATCTAATTTTTGTCAAAACATTTAAAGCCGCCTTCGCTGACCTGTTGCCAGATGTTGGTCCCATACCTAGTCCCAGGGTATGGTCTGAAGGTATGGTCTGCTGAAGCTAAGCAGGTCAGGGTCTGGTCAGTGCTTGGAAGGGAGACCACCTGGGAACCACATGTAGCCACCTTGAGTTCCACGATGGAAGAAAGGTGGGACAGAAATGTAATAAATAAATAAATAAATAAAGCACAGACAGAGGGCACAGACAGGAGCTGGGAGGTTTCAGGATTCTGTGCACCTTTGGTGCCTCCCTCCCCCGTCCCGTTCCCCCCAGGGCCGGTGCTACCATTAGGCCAACTAGGCAGTTGCCTAGGGCGCAGGGCTAAAGGGGGTGCCAGAAACGCCTTGAAAAAAAATACAGCGCTCTCAAGTGGGAGGGGGGGCGCTAAATATCTGATCTTGCCTAGGGCACCAAACTGCCTTGCACCGGTCCTGGTTCCCCCTCATCTGCAATCTGAGGAAGCCACCGCGGTTCTTTCTGTAGCGCTGCCAGGGGCAGAGGAAAACACTCCCCATTTGGATTTCCCCTTCCAAGGCCTTACCGTTGTCTACAGCCATGGAGGGGAAACTCTGACAAATCCGGTGGTCCCTGCTGGGACACTCTCCAGGGACCTTAAGATTGCACCCTAAATATGTCTTTGCATTTAACGTGCAGTTTTAAAAATACAAGCAACATCAGCTGGTGTTTGTGTGATAATTATTAGGATCACAGCTGGCAAGGAGGATTAATTTAATCCTTTCCTCCCCTGCTGCGTTCTTGAAGAAAATCCTTTTTCTGAAGCTGGCATGTTCATTGGGGGGGGGGGGAATTACCCCCAACGGAAAAACCAACTTCAGAGGAGGGCTTTTTCTCCAGCCCATTGCAGGGGGAGAAAAGCAGTGCCAGCTCCAGGTGTTTGAGGGCCCTTGGGCAAGACACCCGAGTGAGTCCACCTTCTCACCACCATCGTCACCAGCTGCAATCACTCCTCATCCTCTTTCTTATCACTGCTACCATTTTCTTGCCTGACAGGCAGAGAGCCAGCGAGCAAGTAGGCAGCGGCATCTACTCCTCCTCCTTCTCACCATCAACATTGTCTGGGTCAAAGTGAGAGGCGGATGAATAAACAAGCTGCAACGGGGACAGGGAGGAGGAGCAACTCCAGGGAGCTTTGGCCAGTGGACCCCTACTGTGATGGGGACCCACTGCACGTGCCCAGCCATGCCTACCCTGGATGAAAAAAAGTTAAATTCCCGCTCCGCACCTATTGTGATCCAAACCACTGTCAGCTCCCCCACTCCTCTAGTTGATGCAATTTGCATTTAAAAGAAGGGGGGAAACACCTGCAAATTAAATGCAAAGATGCATTTAAAGTCACATTTAGTTTGGCCCTAAGATTTAACCATTGTGTCTACAAAACACAATGGTTAAATCTTAGGACCATTACCATTACTCTCATAATAAGGTAATTTCTTAATGCCATAAATAAACAAACAAAGCATGATAAAATAAAGAAATCCTCTTGATTGCCTCTGCAAATATAGGCTGGCTTTTCCTTTAAACAAATAAAAGCACATACCAAGACTTTGCCTTTCTTTCTTTTCTTTTTTTTTACTTATCAGGCACCTTATGTTTTGCCCATGTGTGCCTTTTATCTGTGTTTGAGCTGTGTCTGTTTATCGGTGCTCTGATTCACTAAATCTAGAGTCTTTAAACTGTGTTTGCTTCACTGGACACAGAGTAGGTTTGACTCGGCTCACACGGCAGCTCAGCTTTTGCAGAGCTCGTTCCGCTGCATCTGAGCACCCTTCATTTTCACTAGTTTCAATTTGCTTTTGTCTTTGCCAGTATTTGCCTGATCCTGGGAGCATGCATTCATGATAGTGACCCATTGCCTACGCATCTGCTGTAACGTTTGTTCCATGAATGCCCGTGCTTCCTTCCAAGAGCCCTGTGCTTGTGTTTGCAATACAAATTACTTTGAACCATGGGAAACCAGGAGTTGCTGGAAACTCACAGGTGCAATCCATCAGTTGTAAGGCTGGAGTCCCTAACATAGTGCCCGTGGGCACCCATTTGCCCATGGACACCTCTCTTGGTGCCCACCCCCCTGCCCCTTCTGATCTTAAAAAACTTTGCTAGATCATTCCCCCCCCCCCCAATTTTTTAAAAAAATTTAAACTGGGAGGCTGGCATGTTGCAAAGCAAAGCATAGGTCTCCAGCACCATCTTTATTTCCAAGAATGTCTTTGGGTCCCATGTGGGCCCCAGAGGCATTCTTAGAAAATAAAATGGTGAGCAGCTGAAGCTAAGGATGTCAGACAAATCCACAATAGATTCAAATGAGTCCAGATTTCTGTGAATCCGACCTGCGGATTCCAGAGCAGGTCTGCTTTTGTCAAGTCACATGAATTCCTGGGGCTTGTGGACTGAGTTTTTCTTCTCTTGGGGAGGGGATTTTGGTAAATTTGCATATGCACTAATGCACATTAGTGTTAATGTGTACTTGTGCTAATGCGTATTAGGTTCTTTAAATGCCCAGCTAGACCGTTACCTGAAGCCCAAGAAAGGTAGGTCCAAAAGTGTAGGTGTGAGTGATGCATAAAGAGCACCTTAGAGGTTGCAGCAGCCAGCTGGGCAAAGATTTTGCATCTTCCCCCCACCCATCTTGGCATCTGTATTAGGATTTTTAATCTTCTCTTTAAAAACATTTTTTAAAAATACAGTGTGCCTATATCTACCTGTTCACAAGATGTCATAAAAGAGACTTGTGGCACTTCCAGATGTGACATTTATTGTGTAATAGTCCTGCCCCGTTCATTAAATTTCATGGGGGAAATTCAGATGCTGTCATCTTTTATTTGTAACTCTCTCTTCTTTCCCCACTGCTGCTTCTGCAGTTTTTCTTTCCACCAAAAAAAAAAAAAAAAAGGAGGAGGAAAAGATGGAATACATGCGCAATATCTTTTGATTGGTAGCACTAGGAGCCCTCCACCTGGAAGCACCCTTCTTTTTTCAGCCTTTTCTTTCGATTTTGTCCATACCAGCCAATTTTTCAATCTCAAAAGTTTGTTTGCTTGTTTGTTTATTATATTTATACCCCGCCTTTTTTCCTGCAAGGAACCCAAGGCAGCTTGCATAATCCTCCTCTTCTCCATTTTATCCACACAACAACCCTGTGAGGTACGTTAGCTGAGAGTCAGTGACTGGCCCAAAGTCACCCAGTGAGCTTCATGGCCGAGTGGGGACTAGAATCCAGATCTCCCGAGTCCCAGTCCAGCACTCTAACCACTACGCCACACTGCAAAATAATCTACACAATTCCAGTGGTCCCATATCTATGGAAAACACCCACTTTTTCCATTATTCCTGCCTGCCCTGGAGCCAGAACTAACAAAACAAGAAGCTAAATGTTGCTTCTGTTAAATGGCTTGGTGAGTGAAGGATATTCGTAGAGCGGTGGGTCCATCACTTTCCATTGAGTCCTGCTCCCTGATGCCATTGGCTGTGACCACTGTAGGAGATGTCCTTCCAGCATAATTCGCTTTAACATTGTTCTCCAACTGACTCTGGGATGGGGAAACAGCAATCCAACCTCTTTTGTGTTGGACCACAAAGTACGTGCTGCAGGATCAGGCACTGAGCTCAATAAATCTTGAAGACTTCACCTTTTTAGCTGAAGTGGCAGATGTTAGACCACGTTACATGGGGCTCTGTGTTTCAGGGCGTGAAACTGCGTTAGAGGTCCTGAGCAATGATAGGAAAGTCTTTCCATTCTAATTGCTTACTCTGCACTCTGGTGGGGATTTTGCAAGCTGTTCGTTTCGTGTAGGACTCTCAAAAGGATCACAGCTTGTTTATGTTAAGAATAAGCAGTGTTGGAGGACAAATGGTAAACTAGAGATTAAGGAAGAGCTTTTCAAAAGACACAGAGGGCAGATGGAAGTCATGTGAGGCAGCCATTTCACTGCCAATTTGAGCCCTTTGAAACTGGTATCAGATTGCAAACATATCAGAATGGTCTCAGTCCAATTAGGCATGCTGGATTTTTCAAGTGGGTTGTGTCTTCAGAACTGCACCTTCCCTGCTTAATTCCAGTCAATCTCCCTATGGTTCAGGTTGCTTCTGTACCAGAGTCCTTTAGTGCTGCCAAGGCAATGCTTTTTTGGCAATTAGCTAGAAGTAGATTCAAAATGGATGTCCCACCACATGCTATATTATCCAGCAATATTGTTCTTCCTGGCCAAAGTCCTCCTATAATGTTTATTTAGCAATAAATCCTGTTCAGGCAAATATCCCTGGTAACTTCAAAGTTTCTTGCTTGTAGGTTCAGTCCCCTTTATTTCGTCCTGTTAATAATCCCGGCTCTGAGTGTGAGCTATAGCACTGAGTAATTGCCCCTTGAACAGCCTCTCTGAATTACTCCAATGTTTACTTCTTCTTTTTTAAAGAAAATGTCTTTGCCACCTTTCAGCTCCCAAGGTGTTAGTTTCTGTTTCCATGGAGAGGTGAAATGGTGATGGCTTTAATGACTGATTCCCTCTCTTTCTTTCTTTCTTTTTTAAAAATAGTGAAATATTTTTAAAATATTGGATTGCGAGCATAATTCGTTCCGGGACCTTGCTTGTAATCCAAAACACTCGTATATCAAAGCAAATTTCCCCATAAGAAATAATGGCAACTCAAACGATTCGTTCCGCCTCGCCTCGGAGAAAGGGGTTTGGGATGCCGCCGTCGCTGCTGATTCTCTTGAATCACCAGATGGGTAGTGGAGCCAACCGCTAGCAAATGAAGTGAAGAGAAAGCGGCGGCGGCGGCAGCACCATGAGCCTCCCAGCACCGGGCTAGAGAGAGATTGGCTCACCACATACGCCCCATTCAGGTGATCTAAAAGTGGTTAAAGTAATCATGTGAGGAGGGGAAGTGCACTAGCTCTGCCTCCTCCTTGCCCATTTCCATCATCCTCGACTTATGGAGGTGACTTTCTGAAGAGGAGAACCTTCTGAATTCATGGAGGTTCTCTACATGGTTGAGAACGTTGGAAAATCAGGGTTCTCAATCACGTGGAGAGCCTTCATGGATACTGGAGGTTCTTATCTTTGGAAAGTCACCCTCCACAAGTAGTAGACAATGGAAATACGTGAGGAGTTAGCATGCTTGATGCTTCCTCTCCTCAAGCATTTACTTAACCACTTTCAGAATGCCTGAACAGGGTTATAGTTGTGCCAGTACATATAAGTATAGGCTCAGAAGCTGCTTAAATGGTTGTCCTCACTCTCTCCAAGAGCAAGCAAAGAGTCCCTGTAGCTTATTAATTTTCTCCCCCAAATCTCTTTTTCTATTAGGTCTTGCCTTTGCTTTGGAAAATGTTATTTCTTCTAGCACTGAGCTTTCAGCCGAATTTGGGAAGGGAACTTGAGCATATAGTGCATGGCGGGGAGGAACGCCTTTTGTTTTCTTCACTGCTCTTGCCTGTGTTCCACAGGGAGCAACAGCTCCTGTCAGTGGTTGCAGTTGCCATCTTCCCCTCAGAAGCCCCCTCTTTGAGACACTACTTCATGATGCAGCATCCCACAGAGGGGCCTTCTGGGAAACAAAGTGGCAGCTGCCAGTGTGGGTTGCCGTTCCACACATACACCCCCATGAAGCCCTCTCTCTCTGTGACAATATGTCATGATGTGGAAGCATCATGCAAAGAGGCTTTGTGATGGGGGAGGGGGGAAGATGCCACCAGAAAGCAAGAGGAGCTGCTGCCGCCACCACCGCCACTACCCTTTTGCCTCTGTTCACTTCCCCTCCCCCCCCAAATAACCTAAAGCCCATTTTCACTGCTTACAAACGGAATGGCAAAATATGGGAGGACCTTTTTAGCTCAGCCCTATTTTTCCCATTGCCCCAATTAATTCCATGTCACTCATATCTCTGCCTCAGCAGAGATATGAGTGACCCAGGGTCCAATTCATTTAATTTCATGCAAACGTTAACATTAGGTTGTCTCTGTCCGATCTTCGCCATTGAGCTAAAATGGGTAGGTAAGCACATTCAGGCTAACTACAGTGCAATCCTAAACGTGTGGTTGCTCAGAAGTGAACTCCGCTAAGCTCAGTACAGGATTCACTTTGTAATGAAGGTGTTTAGGATTCCAGTTTAATCATTCTATTTTGGAGTTAAGGCCTTGCTCGTTTCCTCCACCGAGGAGGTAGCATTTGCCTCTTCAGATTGCTCCTTGCCTCCCACTCACGTCTAAAAACATACCCGACATGAGCGTCCACCCTCTTTACGAAGCTGAGTAAGCCGTCTCTTCTCTCCATTCGCCTCACTTTGCCCGCAGCCACTCCATATGGCATCTGTTTAGCCAGAGTGGTTTGTTCCTGTAGGGCTCGCACTTATCAATCACATTGCAGTTTAAGATTCTAAAATGGCTTCGCAGGCCAACACTGTGAAAGGAAGGCGCTTTTAATTGACTGTCGCGGATCTTCATTATGTCATTTCAGGACGTCTAGTCAAAAATGGTGCCAAAAGTCTAACCGGAGAGGGCAGAACATGATCGTCTAAATAGCTCGTCATGTTGGAGTAACAGCACTTTCCTCATCGTGGGAGGAGGACACGAGAAAGCAGGTTTCAGCTGGCAGTGGGATGGGGGGGGAGGAAATCATCTTTAATATCTCACAATCTACATCTAACCTGATATGATGACCAGAGGTATGCATGCTTAAAAATAGAATCCTCTGTGCTAAGGATCAATGATACAGAATTTCATGCATTTTCTTAATTTGAATAATTTATTGCAGCATGTGGAGGAAGCTTAATTGAAGGAGCCACCCACTGTCCGTGTGTGTTTATGCACAATGGTGCCTATTTTCACCTCCTCGCCTTCACACAGCTGAGCTGAAGTCTTCTGCCTTGTGCCAGTGCCACATTAAGCACATGTCTCTTTCCACACTGTCACTCTACAGTAATTGCATGTGCTTTGTGTGTCCGAGAGAGGAAACGTAGACTCCTTAAACTGGACAGGGTGCTTCCTATACTCTACATAATTGTTATTTTTTTACTGCAAAGGCCATATATGATGCTGCCAGTTCAGGGGTCAAGGGCCACGCATGCACGCACATATCCAGGGTCGGCGCTACCGCTAGGCAAACTAGGCGGCTGCCTAGGGCGTGTGGCTGAAGGGGGCGCAGAAATGCTCTGCTCCTGCCAGCCGACTCTTCCTCGCCACCGCCAGGACTGCTGGGCGACGCCCTGCCTGCCTGCTGCTCGCGGAGCCCGGATCTGTCGGCGAGGCAGCCGGGCGGGGCAGCCGTGGAGACACCACCGGCCATGGGCGACAAAGGCAACACCAGGTCAGTGCGGGGGGATAACGGGCACCAGATGGGCTCGGGGTCACGCTCGGCTTTCCTCGGCGGGGGGCGCCTCTTCCTGAGCTAGGCCGGGTCAGGAGCGCGCATGGCGGTGGCGATCGGAAATGCTGCGCGGAGCCTCCACGCAGTGGGAACGAACGGCGAGGCCAGCTTGGCAGCGGGGAAAGCGGCTTCCTGGAAACGGGTCCCGGAGGCGCCGCCGCCTCCAGGCCCGCGGAGGGCTGCTGGCCCCGGTGGCGGGGCCAGGGCGGGGGGGCGCTGGGCGAGCAGGCGTTTCCAGACTGCTTTGCTCCGGAGCCCCCCCGGCATGAGGGGGGCACTAAATATCATTTTGCCTAGGGCGCCAAACTGCCTTGCACCAGTCCTGCGCAAGTGCGCATATCCCAGTGAACCTGACCAAGATCACTCTTTCCTCTATGCTAGCGGCAGCGGGGAAAGAGAGTGACCCATAGGAGGATCACTGTGGGAGGAAGGCACCATCTGGATGAGAGTCGCGGGGGGGAGGGGATTCAGCAGCAGGGTGGTCAGGACTCCTGTAGGGGGGTGTCTGTTTCTGCTCTTCCCATGTGGAGCGCAGCAAGACAAGACAATGATATGCCGTGGGATTTTGCTGCTAAGAAATTTCAGATCCCTCTTTTGTCAATACTGACGATAAGAAGGATGTTACTTGCAAAAGTATTGGAAGCCAAATTGTGCTGCCTGAAGAGGAGCCTAAATCCCCCCCCCCGTCCCGTTAAGGCCCACACTTTAAACAGTTTTGCTGCACTATTCAGACACCAATTCCTGCCTCCATGTCTTTCCTCCGTGCTCCTTGCGATGTCGCCTGAAGCAAGGTGCTTCACCCTGATACATGGCAGGTCCAGTCAGTGTTGACCATACAGGTGAATAAACCGTGGAGTGACAGGGCAATGGGGAAGAGCTTCCAGACTTGCTTTGAGGAGCATCAGCCTCTGTATATGTTCAAACTGTAATATAACAGACATATAATGTGGGGGCCCATTATGCCATTCTGTTGCTGAAGCTGAGCAGCCCCAGCCCTGAGCTTTATAGGGTGGCCATGTGGCTTCTTTTATAGAGGGAAATCTTCTATTTGAAGGGCTGCCAGAGGACTGTCCTCTGTTTTGAAGGTGTCCTCTACTTGAAGGGCTGTCCAGTCCAAGTCCAGTATCAAGATCAAGAACCATCAGAAGGCAGAGCTGGGCCTTGAAGTGGCCCATCAACAGTGAGCACCTGGACAGGTCACCTGGACACAGTATTCCACACTATGGTGAGTTGTACTGTGTTTCAGTTTGAAGTATATTAATTATTTCTAACTTTGCATCTATACCTATAGATTAGATTATGCAAATTAGTATCTTCTTTTGTCCTCTTTTTTTTTTTGTGGTTCACAAGTGACCACCCTAATGGGAGACCACCAGGGAAATATGGGTGTGCGCTGAACACCTTGACAGGCTGTAAGTTAAATAAGTAAGCTGGGTTGGTGGGTTGGTTGGTTCTTTCAAGATAAAATATACCATACCTTCAACTCTGGGGGACACTACTAGATCCAGTAAGCTGTATCAACAGGACCTTTGTGAGAGGACCAGGTTTAAACACACCTTTCTAATTATGCTTTTAATCTGCATTGTGCTTCGTGTTCATTTGCTACTTGGCCATTTGCCTAAAGTACATTCTGTGCCCTTCCTGAACACTCCCCCTAAGACCCGGTGGGAGCCATGGAAAACAAATCTAAGAGGGCAATAATTGGGCTTATCTTTCCATATGACCATAGCATATGTCCAAACTCCAGAGCAGCTCCAAATAAAACTTTTCTGGGTCACCAGTAGGTGGGTTGAGAAGTCTACAACAGTAACATTGACAGTGTAAGACAGGGATGGGGAACCTCTAGCTCATGAGGCCCCTCCCCAAATCCCTGACCCTCCCCAAAGCCCCATCTCTCATAGAAGGGCACTCCAACCTGGTGATAGAAGAAGAGACCCAGTCCCTTCCTCCACACCCAAGTTTCTCTCCTTTCTCTGTGCAAAGAGAAATGATCTGGGCATGAAGGAAGAAACCCTTTGGCCCTGCCCACTTCCTGAATGGGGCCCCCGAGACCTTTTCTAAATTGGAATTTGGCTCTTGGACCAAAAAAGGTTTCCCACCCCTGGTGTTTACAGAACTTGAACCTGAATTAAATAGCCAGGCCCCAATCCAACCCAGAGTTAAGCAACATTGAGCCAAAGTAGACAGACATTATGCTGATCCAGAATCATGCATCTGGCCAGTTCTTGAGTTGGGATGGCATTCTTTCAGAATTGTGTTTCAATTACAGAATTGGAGAGATAGCAATCATAATCTGTGCGTGATGACCAAAACAACTGATTATTTAATGTGTTGTGTAAGAACAGAGTTAGAAATAATGGGGAGTATTTGAGAAGAAACTCAGCCTGAATGCCAAGTTGAAGCCGCTTGGCAGAAGAGCCACGGAGACCTGAAGCCGATGACTTGGCTGGTAAAAGCTGATACACACAACTCTCCTGGCCTACCAACTCAGTCACTGAACCATGAGAGTAAAGGGTATATATCTTGCCTCAGCCATACATTCACAGTCTTAAAAGCCACCCAGCCTGAGCTCCCCCATCTGCAATAGGAGGGTTGAAGAGGAGAAGCCCAGATCAGGGAGTTAGTGCCACTAGCTCTTGAAGAGACAACCTATCACCTGAGAGAATTCTTGTGGCAGCCCCCTTCTCAGAGTCCTGCATGGCTTGAGGGAAGGCAGAAGAGGAGAAGGCCAAGCCAGGCATCTCAACTTCATGTCACCAATGACCAGAGACGACTCTGATGTTTTATCTTTTGCAATGTGTTTTGTTTTAGTATTTTAAAATGGTCAACCACCTTGAATGTCTTGTCAGAAAGGCATTGGTATAAGCATTCAAAAAGTAAATAAAACAATAAATCACAGCAGCACTGGCCTACCTTACAAGATTGCAAGCGGGACTGTAACAATGTATGGTAGGATCTTTGAATACCATGCAACTGCCTCAAGCGCCATCTAGCAGCAACCATTCTATCAGGCTGCTGCAGAGGGTGAGATGGGAAGTGGGTCCACTCCATCGGCTCTGCTGGAGGAGCAGGCCCATCAAGCTTTCCCCTCTCAGCTGACGCCTGGCAGCAGCCATTCCATCAGGCTTCTGCAGAGAGACAGATGGGAAGCAGGTGGTCCACTCCATCGGCTCTGCTGAGACAGAGGCCAGCTACATTTGACTCCTACTCTCCCTCGGCTGTTTTCATTCAAAGTGGTCATTATAAGAGCTACAGTTTGAAGAACCGGTCCCTGTGTCTGCTTTTCTGCTGCTCACCTTTCTATGCCTTCCCCGCCCCCCTTTTGTGTTGTGTCTTTTAGATTGTAAGCACTACGGCAGGGGCTGCCTTTTTTATTGGTCATTAGTAAATGGACCCGGCTTTGCATGGGTTGCAATAGTCCTTACTTTGATACAGCAAAGCCTTCAGACAAACTTCCAGAGCTGTTAGGTTGGACACATTGTGCCCACCCTGTCTGAGTGAAGCCGTGCCCACTGGCTATCCATGGCTACTAGTCCTGATTGGCTGTATTCTACCTCCAGTATCAGAGGCAATGTGCCTATGTACACCAGTTGCTGGGGAATATGGGCGGGAGGGTGCTGTCGCACTCATGTCCTGCTTGTGGGATCCTGTGGGCCACTGGTTGGCCACTGTGTGAACAGAATGCTGGACTAGGTGACCCTTGGTCTGATCCAGCAGGGCTCTTCTTATGGCACCCCTGGGCACAGCCCCTGCCATGGTACAGTCTGTCCATTCCATTCCAATGAGGGGGGTGCCCCACAGCAGTGGGGAGTGGGACAGGTATATAACTCTATTCCCTCGGCCTACTCATCTCTCCTGGCTTCAAGCTGTATGGACTGCAAAGCTATGTGCTGGTTAGGGAAGTCTGCCCCTGGTGGCTGAAAGTGTTACTGCAGTCTTCAACTATATGAACACATTAAAATTAATTAAAATTAACTGATGAATTTTAAAAACAAAATAACCCCAAGGGGCACACCACTAGGGTCCCTTTAATATGCATGCCAAGTTTCAGGTACCTAGATTTCACGGTCCTGGCACTATGGTGCTGATGAGCAGACAGACACGTCCTATTTTCTTATTATAGATATATGTAAGCTGCTCTGGGAAGCTTTTGGGTCTGAAGTGCAAGGTAAAAATGCTTTCAATAAATAAATAAACAACTGGTATCATATTCAGTTGGATACATTTGGGATCCTCGATTAATATCAACTTCTAGTGGATATCTATTTACAATTCTGGTCACAGGCTGTAGAAGGATAATGTTCTGGAGGAAGCTCTTAGGAGGCATTTTGTTGGTACAGCACTCACAAAAGTACCAAGTATAAAGGTCAACCAAAGGGCAATATACAATTGATCCAACAAAGAAGGGAGGAAATATGAGACAAGACTATAAGGTCTGGATTTATAGCCTATTACATTTAGAGGGCATTTAAATTTAGGGACATAAAAGCTGTACAGTTAATGCCAAATGCCGTTATCAATTTTTCTCCCCTAAAGAACAGATAAGAGGACAATGGCGATAATTGAAAAGTAAAGAAAAACAAATCGGAAACAGATGTCATGTGTCCCATTTTCCTTCATAACGTGTGTGTAGAAGTCCTTTCCGAGCAAAGTCGCTGAAGCTTAAACACTGGGGGATCATTTAAGAAACAATTACAGTAAATGGCATCCTGAGGGGATTAGAGTATTAAAAGAAAATGAAACTTAATAGGCTGAATTGACTTCACTTATTCCCTGAAATTTATTATGTTCATAAACCTTGGAACAAATACAGTAGTGAAGAGATAAACTATAGGTGGGGAAGTCGGCTGTTCACTTTGTGTTCTGTCCTGTTGCCATCGTCTGTTGCAAAATGGGAAGAGAAAGATACAAACGATATAACCTCTTTAGGGACATTTCAACCGTTTCAGAGTTTGCCTCTGGGAGACGTTAACAGCAGCAATCGCTCTCAAAATTTGGCACAGCTGTTGCTAATAAAAGAACCAGTTTCACAGACTGAGACATCTGGGAATTATAAAAGCAAAAAATAAAATTAAGGTTCAGTAAAGCAGTTGCATTTTGAATGAAATTCCAGAAAAGCCATATGTGACTTGTATATTCAAGTTCCGTGTGGATAGTGTACGATAGTTGTAGGAAGATGAAAACCAGTTCATTTTATGCTAGAGAGTGGATACTGGCACTAGGCTGTTATTTTGAAGTGTTCTTCTACTTTGCCTGCTGGGATTCTAAGCTAAGGATTCATAGATTCACAGCACTAATCTTTCTAACCTGAAATACTTCTTCATGCAATGCCTAATTAACCTATGGAATCCAGCGCTGGAGCATGTTGTGATGTCCATTAGCATAAATGATGACTTTTTAAAAGATTGGACAAAGTGATGGATAGTCTTTCAATACTGGTACAAAAGCTATAGTTTATAAGCCTGTCCTTTGAGGGAGTTCAATTTCCCTCTTGGCAAGTTCAGCTTTTTAAAATAAAATATGCCAGGTGGTGTCATCAGGCCCATGCCAGGTGGAGGCCATTTTATTCTCCCAGGCTTTTTAGCTTTTAAAAGTCTGTGTTTGGTGCTTTTTAGAACCTTGTGCTGCCGTCAGTTTTAGTTTGGTTTTAATTTTGTACCCGTTAAAAAATTAAGTTTTAATTATGTGTTTTATTATGTTCTTATATTTTATGGTTTTAAGCTCTATTTTGTGAACTGCCCAGAAAGCTTTGTCTATTGGGCAACGTAGAAATGGTATAAATAAAATAGATAAAATGAGAACTGAAAGTTTGATCTCCATATTCGGACACATCATACCAAATATAAACATTAGCAAATGCTACAAATAAACAAGAAAAGTGCAATTGATTGACACTGATGGGACATAGATTACTGATTTATTACCTTCGTAACCCCTACTACATGCAACACATGTGCGTCGGAAGCATTGTATTCTCAGAGAAAGATCCTTGCTAGCATCTTCTTTTGCTACAGAACCTATAGATGCAACTTCTTCTAATAATCCAAGAATACTATATCTCTTCTCTGCATTCAGCACAAGTGTTACTGGTGAAAATTAAAATGTCACTATTAATTTATACCGTCTCTATCCTACCAGTCTGAATATATCTAAATGCCAACAGCTATCCTTCACGCTTCTCCTGTTAAATACAATTTATTAACACACCAGTTAAACCAAGCATTTTTCATATCCTGGCATCATTAATCATTTTTAAACTTGCTGGGTTTGTTGTTCCTACTGCCTGACAGGCAGGAGGGACCCTCCCCGTGTTTCTTTAATCTCTAGCAAATTGTGTTATAAGAACATCCTTTGGGACTTCACAGCTTTGGACATGTCAGCCTTCATTTTTATAAATTTCCATTTTCATTCTTAAAAAATTGCCTGCCGCAGTGGACTGATGCTCTGCATACAGCATTTCAGGCCAGGATGTTGTTCCTCAAGTTACAAGCAATTAGACTAGCGCAGTGGAATTAAACTCAAGGATCTATCAAGTCCAAAATAATGAGAGGCTCAGGCATGGAGGTAATAGCTATCTTGGAAATCAACATCTGATCTAGCATCTCCCAATGACACATTGCGCTTCCTATCCTGCACTCTAGGAGCTAGTTTGGATGTTAGATCGGTCATGGGGATGAGGAAGCCCCACCACATATCCTGAAAGGAATCTATAATTTAGGCTGTATCTGCCCAGATCTACAAAGAACAACAACTCCCATTTTTTATTTGTTTCAGAGAAAATAAGGAGGGTCAGTCAGGGGTGGGCAACTTGTGGCCCTCCAGATATTTCGGCCTACAACTACCACTGGCCCTAGCCAGCATAACCAATGCTGAGGAATGCTGGGAGTTGTAGGTCAAAATGTCCAGAGGGTCACTTCTGGAGGGCCACAAGTTGCCCACCCTTGCTTCAAAGTTGGTGTACTGTCTGCACCCCACAGACTCACACAGACCTACGTTTTATTTTTAATTTTTTAAAGCCTTTCAACTGATCTCTCTCGGGCAGTGGCTTCTCTCTCCTCAGGCCAGAAGCAGTGGGTTCGCCCTCAACCACTTCCTGGTTCCTCCCAGGAAGCACAACCCACTCAGAAAGAATCCAGTACTTTCATATTTTTACAACCCTTGGGTCAGATCATTTAACCCTAAAACTGTTTGTCTTACCCAGGTATTCACTGGAGAATACGCAAATTTGCCTGGGAGTTAAGGCATCCTTTAAAAAAATATCTTCAACATTCTTTTTATTCGTTATGTCTTTCTTTTAGATACTTTGATTCTGCTCTTCAACCAACAAGAATCTCTGACTAGGTTATATAAGGTGAGTCTAATCAATAAAAACAAAAACAATAACACATAAAAGCAGAGTCAAACACAATAAAAAGCAGCATTACAGCAAAGAATGTGTGTGTGGGGGAGGTTAATCTAGCATTAAATAAATATAGCATTAAAAGGCCTGAGCAAATAAAATGTTTTCACTTGGCACCAAAAGGAAAATAAAGACTGCCCTCAGTGAATCTCTCTTGATAGGAGATTCCATAAATCGGGAGCTACAACTGGGCCTATCTCTGGGCACCACCATGGATTCGATTTGAGGCTGATTTTATTAGCTAGAGTGTCTGTACATAATATGTGCAGTAATCCCCACTTCAAAACCACCTTCTGCTTTCTGAAAAGATATCATCTGCCTCCAAGTCTCAGTCAGTACCTGCCTGACAATATACAGAGCACCTCAAAGAATCCTAGGGAGACTGGTTGTATTCCTAAATATGTATGTGCTTGAAAGTAAATTTCATTGGGTTGGATCCAGACTTAGGTAGTCTGTTCTAAGTACGATTAAGTCTGGACCTAACCCAGTGAAATCAATGGAACTTAGACCCAGCTTATGCCCCAAATAGCCATTACTTTAAAGACATCGCTAGCTATGAACGTATAGGCCAAGTCAATAAACATAAAAGGGGGTTACATGGAGCTTTTCTATATGAGGCTGTTCATCTGCTGTATCTCCTTTCAGTTTCATTGCAAAATTGAGATCAGAGCTTTACACGGAGAGCTTTTCTGTCCTGCTATTCCACTACATAACCTCTAGGTGGTGCTGTGTTATAGTGGAATAATGTAATTACACAAGTGGGGAAGTGCATTTTGTTTCACTTTCAGAAATAATTAGCTTTTCTATAAGAGGCATTTATTGTGTGCTTGTCATTCCCTACTCACAGTTGTTTATGGATTCTTTATATGACAACGTAACCCTCCAGTTTCACTTCTGTTTTTAAAGAGCTCTTCTGGCCAGAGCCGGTGCAAGGCAGTTTGGTGCCCTAGGCAAGATCAGATATTTAGCGCGCGCCCCTTCCCACTTGAGCCCTCCCTCCCTCCAGCCCTATGCTCCTGGCGCCCCCTTTAGCCCTGCGCCCTAGGCAGCTGCCTAGTTGGCCTAATGGTAGCACCGGCCCTGCTTCTGGCTAATTTTTTTGAAAGCAGGAAAATGCAGTCTTTGTGGAAGTGAAAGAAAATGCTTTTTCCACTTGTGTATTTGTACTATTCCACTATATCACAGTGCGCAGGAAAGGAAACACTCTTTGTGTAGTGCTTGGATCTCAGTTCTGTGACAAAAATGAAAGTAGATACAGTGGATTAACAGCCTTGTGTAGAGAAGACCAATACTGCATTTCCCCTGCTCTAAAAATACCCAGGAAAGTGCTCTTTAAAAGCAGAAGCGAAACTGGAGGGTCACATTGTCTAAAGAACCCGTAAAGAAATGTGAGTGAGGAAAGACAAGTATACACAATACATTTACACAATAAATGTATACACAATACATTTATTGTGTATTTTACACAATACACAATAAATGTATTGTGTAAAAAAGCTCAAAGTTGATAAGCAGGGAATGCTTATCAAATTTGCAGATGACACAAAATTGGGTGGAATAGCTAATACTCTGGAAAAGAGAAAATTCAAAGTGATCTCAATAGGCTGGAGCGCTGGGCTGAAAACAACAGAATGAAATTTAATAGGGATAAATGCCAAGTGCTGCACCTAGGAAAAAGAAATCAAATGCACAGATATAGGATGGAGGATACTTGGCTCAACAATACTACAAGTGAGTAGGATCTTGGAATTGTTGTAGATCACAAACTGAATATGAGCCAGCGATGCGATGTGGCTGCAAAAAAGGCAAATGCTATTTTGGGCTGCATTAATAGAAGTATAGCTTCCAAATTGCGTGAGGTACTAGTTCCCCTCTACTCAGCACTGGTTAGGCCTCATCTTGAGTACTGCTGCATCCAGTTCTGGGCACCACACTTTAAGAAGGATGTAGACAAACTGAAAAGGGTTCAGAGGATGGCAACAAAGATGATAAGGGGACTGGAAACAAGGCCCTATGAGGAGAGACTGAAAGTACTGGGCATGTTTAGCCTTCAGAAGTGAAGAATGAAGAGAGATATGATAGCACTCCTCAAGTACTTGAAAGGTTGTCACACAGAGGAGGGCCAGGAATTCTTCTTGATCATTCCAGATTGCAGGACATGGAATAATGGGCTCAAGTTACAGGAACCCAGATTCTGCCTGGACATCAGGGAAAAAATCCCGACTGTAGAGCAATACGGCAATGGAACCAACTACCTAGGGAGGTTGTGGACTCTCCCACACTGGAGGCATTCAAGGTGCAGCTGGACAGCAACCTGTCAGGGATGCTTTGACCTGGATTCCTGCATTGAGCAGCCGCCGCCTCACATATGGCCTGATTCTGTTGGCGGGGGCAGCCCGATTTCGCTCTTCTGAGCGGCGCGGAGCGTTCTCCGCGCCGCTCTAGCTGCCGCCGCTGCCGCCACTGGAGTCAATGCCGGAGCCGCCGCCGCCGCCGCCGCGTCACATCCAGCTGCTTCGGCGAGAGCGAGAGAGGAGCGCGTGAAAGAAGATGGCGGCCCGCGGCGCCTCTGCGAAGCGTGGAGCCGGGTCCGGGGGCTCTCGGGGGTCCGAGCCCCAAGAGGAGCCGCCTCCACCACTCCAGGCCGTGCTGGTCGCCGACAGCTTCAACCGCCGCTTCTTCCCCATTTCCAAGGACCGGCCCCGGGTGAGCGACGGGCAGGCGGCGGAGGGGGATGCGGGCAGCTGCCGCCGAAGGCCTCGGCCTCCTCCCTTCGTTCTCCGCCGGGGAGGCGCTTTCGGTCTTCGGCGAGCTGTAGCGCTTCTGCAGAAAGCGCCTCCCCGGCAGAGAACGAAGGGAGGAGGCCGAGGCCTCCAACCGCCGCTTCTTCCCCATTTCCAAGGACCAGCCCCGGGTGAGCGACGGGCAGGCGGCGGAGGGGGATGCGGGCAGCTGCCGCCGAAGGCCTCGGCCTCCTCCCTTCGTTCTCCGCCGGGGAGGCGCTTTCGGTCTTCGGCGAGCTGTAGCGCTTCTGCAGAAAGCGCCTCCCCGGCAGAGAACGAAGGGAGGAGGCCGAGGCCTCCAACCGCCGCTTCTTCCCCATTTCCAAGGACCGGCCCCGGGTGAGCGACGGGCAGGTGGCGGAGGGGGATGGGGGCAGCTGCCGCCGAAGGCCTCGGCCTCCTCCCTTCGTTCTCCGCCGGGGAGGCGCTTTCGGTCTTCGGCGAGCTGTAGCGCTTCTGCAGAAAGCACCTCCCCGGCGGAGAACGAAGGGAGGAGGCCGAGGCCTTCGGCGGCAGCTGCCCGCATCCCCCTCCGCCACAAATCCCTTTTGCTCAGATATAAAGCAGGGGCCAGTTCTGGGCAGCATTTGAATTGAAATCCACTCCTTCCTTGCCAGCCACCTCTTCGTGCCTTGCCTCCAGTTAGGCTTGCCAGGATATTCTACATGTTTAGACATGAAAAAAATCCTACAACTCCCAGCATGATAGCTGGGGCATCCCGGGAGATGTAGGACTTTTCCCCTGTCTTAACATCCATTGCACCCTAACATGCATTGCACTTTACTTCTTGCAAGGAACCCAAGGCAACTTACATAGTCCTCCTCCTCCTCCTCCTCCATCTCCATTTTATCCTCACAACAACCCTGTGAGGTAGGTTAGGCTGAGAGTCAGGGACTCTTATAATGTTCCCCCTCCCATTTTATAATGTTCCCTCTCCCATCCCCGCAGCGATATTGTAATTTGTGTTTTATTCTTCTTTATAACCTGTTTTGGATTGTTTTTAAGAAATGCAGGGTTAAAAAAGCAGTTAATAAATAAATAAATTTATGGAGATATAATTTTGTTCTATTGCTATTAGTTTTCCAATAATTTGTACATGAATACACGATCCTGTATATAGCATTAAGGTAAGAAACATATATGCAGTGTTATATTTGTTTTAAATGTCACAATGGTTTTGCGGCTCCCAGTTGTTGTTTTTTCTTCGGAAACGGGTCCAAGTGGCTCTTTTTGTCTTAAAGGTTGCAGACCCCTGGTCTAGATGGTCTTATAGGCCCCTTCCAACTCTACTATTCTATGATTCTATGAAAGTATAAGCCTAGAGCCCTAGACCAAAAGGACATAGCTAAGATTCCTGAGGCACTTTCTGCTGCTCTGTGCTTGACAGAAGGCAAATAAAATTTGAACTAGATGTTACAGCAGATGCAAGGCAATAATAATAATAATAATAATAATAATAATAATAATAATAATATCCAGCAACCCTACATCTTGTTCTGCAGCTTTCCGTAACAACTAGGGCCAAAACAGGCAGTACCGTCAAAGACATAGCTGCTTGCTTTTGTTCTTTTCTCTTTTTTTCTTGTGTAAGAAAATTGGATTAGGACCCTAGCATGGGGGGGGGGGGGCCTTTAACCATTTCATCCCTGCTGCAGTCCCAATCTGAATCCCCCCCCCCGCCACCACATGTGCACTCCTGTAATTTACAGTGCAGTATGGTGACCCATTTGGATTAATGGATTATGATTTTACAGGTGCGGGTGGGGGTAATCTGGATTGACATTACAGTGGAGGAAAGGGTTTAAACTCCCTTACCCCCACACTAGGGCCCCAATCGAGATTGGGGATCCTGCACTTACACTAGAGTAAAAAAGAACAAAATATATCCCTGCATTGGCCCTGTGTTCTATGTAAATATGTTTTGAATCAGAATGCTCTTCACTGAGTCAAGAGATACACAAACCTATTCCCTTTCTCCTTGTCTGGGTTGCAGTACTGGGCCAGGAGCTACATGAACAAAAGCAATTGCTTGTTTATATTTGCCCATATTTTATTGTGCCAGAGGGGAATTAACTCTTTTGTTGGGAGCCCACTCAGAGTTACAGTGCAATCCAATACGTACATGAATATGGGAGTCAGTGTGGCGTAGTGGTTAGAGTGTTGGACTGGGACTCAGGAGATCCGGGTTCTATTCCCCGCTCGGCCATGAAACTCACTGGGTGACTTTGGGCCAGTCACTGACTCTGACTCAGCCTAACCTACCTCACAGGGTTATTGTGAGGATAAGATGGAGAGGAGGAGGAGGAGGATTATGTAAGCCGCCTTGAGCTCCTTGCAGGAAAAAAGGCGGGGTATAATATAATGAATAAATAAATAATATAAATACATAAGTATTTATATATATAAATACTTAGAAGTAAATTCCATTGAACTCTCTGTAAGTCAGAATAGAATTGCAGCCTTAACCTTCTCTACGTTTCAGATCAAAATAAGACTTGCACACATGAATGACAGCAGCAGCTGTACATTTCAAGGGCAGCAGCGACACTGTTAAAGTTGGTACAGCAAGTACTGACTTCTCTTTGGTCAGCGCCAGCAATAGCGCCTTCCCCACCTACGCATTTGTTGTACACACACAAAAATCATTGCATTCCTTAATTGCTTCGTGCATTTAATAATGATCTTGTCCTTGATGAAGAAAGAGCATGTTACAGGTTAAGTCATAGAGTTGGGAAAGAGCGATTAATTCAGTGTGGGCACAGAAACCAGAATGAAAAGGGGGGGGAAGGGAACCACCTCCCTCTAGACAACTATTACCCTGATGGTTCGTGGCAGGCTAGAGAATCAGAATAGCTGAAAGAACAAGTTCCTGCTGCTTTATGTTCCGATTACGCAGTGTTGAGGTACAAATACGTACACATATAATTATCTGTGCCGTGCTCAGGTTGCAACATACTGCTTTGTGACTATCTCTACGCACGCTAGGGTAGCAAAGGCATGCTTGTGATCACTGGAGGCTGGTGGCTGCAATGTCACTCCGGGCTGTAGTCTGAAAGTTGAAGGAGCTATCCATGGTGCTGAACCAATTCTGGGTAGGGTTCAGCACCATGGAGAGCTCCTCTAAAGTTCAGAGTAAACCCTGGAGTGGATATTTATTTATTTATGTATTTATTATATTTATACCCCGCCTTTTTTCCTGCAAGGAACCCAAGGTGGCTTACATAATCCTCCTCCCCCTCCTCCTCTCCATGTTATCCTCACAACAACCCTGTGCGGTAGGTTAGGCTGAGAGTCAGTGACTGGCCCAAAGTCACCCAGTGAGTTTCATGGCCGAGCGGGGACTAGAACCCGGATCTCCCGAGTCCCAGTCCAGCACTCTCACCACTATGCACCCCACCCCACTGACATTGGCGCTACCAGCATCCACGGTTTGTGATGCTTCTCCAGCTTCCTTCTTTCATGTGGGCTCAAACTGACCAGAGGGCACATGTTCTGTCGATTGCAATGACAAGAAGAGCTGCTTCTTGAACTACAGTAATACCTTGGATTGCAAGTAACTTGGTTTGAGAGCGTTTTGCAAGACAAGCAAATTTTTAAATATTTATTTTTAAAATATACAAGCGACGTCTTGCAATACAAGTACTGTAGTACGGCTTAAATTAAAAATCTCTGTACAAATTTTTTGGGTGGAATTTCATTTTGATATAAGAGTGTTTTGGATTACAAGCACGTTTCCGGAACAAATTATGCTCTCAATCCAAGGCATGACTGTATTTCCCATAGATCTTCAACCCACTTACATTTGGTGATAATACCGCAAAGGGCAGCCCTCCCCAGCCTGGTGATCACATCCAGAGGTGTTGGACTACAGCTCCCATGTGGTCATGCTGGCTGGGGATTATGGGGGTTGTAGTCCAACACATCTGGAGGTCACCTGGCTGGGGAAGGCTGTCATAGGGTATCTCTTTTTTTCCCTTCCTTTTTGAGAGGTGGGGTATTCATTGGGACAGAGCTCTGCAAATCATGGCGACTGCAGGCAGTTGGAGGTCAAGTAATTATACATGCTTCAGTTTTTCAGGAGAGGGACCTGTTGTTGTGATATGTATCACTTTACAAGCTTCAGTACATTGTTTACACATGGAAGGTACAGTGTGGCTCTGTAAACAGGTTTATTATGTCTAGACCACAGAGTCTATTCTCAGGCATGAGAGCCAGAACTGTGGGAAAGGAACGAGCTAGTCACATGGTTTGTATGTTCTGATGACGTACTAACTTGTTCAGGCAGAAGCCATTTTAAGGGGAAGATTTTCTCCATCTTCTTCTTGTTCTTTTCCTTTGTTCCTGCAACAATGTAACGCCTTTGCTGAGGTGGAGTGAAGCTCAACTTACTCCACTGGACTTAATGCTTGCTATGCATTTATACTCTGCACATGGACTGTAACTAGGAAATGTATACTCTGTAGTCTCCCAAAGCAGTTACTTTATTCCCAACTCAAGGATGGAAAGCGGAATATCGGTGGTCAATATAAGAGGTTTAAAGATGTTCATAAGGCTAATCTAAAAAAATGCAATATAAACATCAAAAACTGGGAAGCTCTGGCCCATGAACGATCTAACTGGAGGTTGGCCTTTCACAAAGGTTCTATGGACTTTGAAGAAGCCCGAGTGCAAGGTGAAAGGGAGAAACGTGCTAAGTGAAAAGCACGTCAAACGAATCCTTTACAGGACCATCTTCCATCTGGTAACCTGTGTCCTCACTGTGGGAAGCTGTGTGGATCTAGAATTGGCCTCCACAGTCACTTACGGACCCATCGCTAGAGTCTACAAAATTTTATTTAGAATTTCCTTCTTTTAAAATCTCCTTTTTGTAAATTTTTATCCTGGAAGACAATCTTACTCGGTCACGAGTGATCGCCTGATGATGATGATGACTCAGTAGAACTTTACTTGATAAGTAAATAAACAGGTAGTATTAGAACCTGTGGTGTTCCAGAGTGTTTCCTGACTCCATGGATTAATCTGCAACGGGGAAGCTGGAAGCAAGTATCATAACAAGGGAAGCTGGGCTGATAAGGCTGGTTCTGCACGCTGCATGCTGCGAGGGGAGGTGAGCTCTGCTAAGATCTGTGTGTGGAAGTCCAGGCAGTTGATAGCACACAGATTGGATTTTAAAATCTCCCAGCACCAAACACCAACACCTGTACTCTTCAACATTTTTAATAATGACCTGGAGGAAGAGCTGGGTGGAATACTTACCAAATTTGCAAGTGGGATAGCCAATACTTCAGAAGACAGAAACAAAATTCAAAATAGGAACAGAGGAAGCTGCCTTATACTGAGTCAGACCATTGGTCCCATCTAGCCCAATATTGTTGACATTGACTGGCAGCGGCTCTCCAGGGTTTCAGGGCAGGATTCTTTCCAAGCCCTACCTGGAGGCTGGGGATCGAACCTGGGACCTTCTGCAAGCATGCAAAGCATGTGCTGTATCACACTGAGCTATGGCCCCTCCCTACAGCACCTGGTATTCCAAGGCGGTCACCCATCCAAGTACTAACCAGGCCCAACCCTGCTTAGCTTCTGAGATCAGACTGAGATCGGGCTGTTCAGGGCTGTGCAGATGTAAAATGATCTCAACAGGTTAGAAAACTGGGCAGAAAATAACAGAATGAAATAGAACAGGGACAAGTATAAAGTTCGCCATTTTGGAAAAAGAAATCAAATGCCCAGGTATAAGATGGGCGATACCATCTTTCCCCACATACTGTTGCTGACCCTGGCTTGGCAATAGTATGTGGGGAAAGGATCTTGGAGTTGGAGTCGATCACAAGCTGAATATGAGTCAGCAGTGTGATGTGGCTGCAAAAAAAGGCAAATGGAATGTTAAGTTGCATCAATAGAAGTACAGTTTCAAAATCATGGAAAGCAATAGTTCCACTGTATTCTGCAATGGTCAGACCTCACCTTGAATATTCTGTCCAGTTCTGGACCCCACACTTTAAGAAGGATTCAGATACATTGGAGCAAGTTCAGAGAAGAGCAGCAAAAACGATCAGGGGACTAGAAACTAAGGAAAGATGGAAGAAATTCGGTATGTTTAACCTTGAGAAGAGAAGAGAAGAGAAGAGAAGAGAAGAGAAGACTGGGGGGGGGATATGATAGCACTTTTCAAGTACCTAAAGCAGTGTTCTCCAACCTTGGGTCCCCAGATGTTTTTGGCCTACAACTCCCAGCATGCCCCAGCCAGCATAGCATAGCTGGCTGGGGCATGCTGGGAGTTGTAGGCCAAAAACATCTGGGGACCCAAGGTTGGAGAACACTGACCTAAAGGGTTTTCACACAGAAGAGGGCCGCAACCTGTACTCTGTCACCCAAGACCATAGGACATGAAATAATGGGCTTAAGTTACAGGAAGGCAGATTTCAGTCGAACATCAGGAAAAACTTCCTGATGGTCAGAGCAGTCAGGCAATGGAACCACGTGCCTAGGGAGGTGGTGGGCTCTCCATCACTGGAGGTATTCAACCAGAGACTGGGTGGGCAGCCATCTGTCAGGGATGCTTTGAACTGGCTTCCTGCACTGAGCACTGCATTCTTGCAAAAGGCCTGTCTGTAATTTTATGACACTGCTACAATGATAACTTTGGTAAAAAGCATAAATATGTCTCACTGGCATTTTGATTTATATAATTATATGATGTATTAAACTGAAGTGTCAAATTATCTTGCCTGAGATATTTCTGAGTGGGGCTGGGAAGCCACACTGTTTTTCCACTTATGATTTAATGGTGAGAAGACACAAAGTGTCAGTAATATTACTTATGACAATTACAAACTTTCCTCTGCACACCAAGTTAATTAAATTCCAAACTGTGGCTTGAGATCAGAGGTTGCACTACTTGGGACCTCCATACTGTGTTCGGTTCATCCAGGGCTAAGCATGCTCTTGGGCACTTGTGGAGGACCCACACCTCAGCAGCGGCCCAGTGATGAGAGTCCCTCGGAGTTGTTTCTCCTCTTCATCAGTTGCAACTTGCTTGTTCACCTGCCTTTTGCTAGGGGTGGGCGATCCGTCGGGACCCGACCCACCTCCGGCTCAGCAGATGTCGCTGCTGCACCCACCAAGCTGGGCCAAAAGCTGGTGCTTGCCGTGCCACTCGCCAGACTTCCAGGTTCCAGACTTCCAGGTTCCTACGTAAAAAGTGCCACTGTTTACGTAGAAAATGCCTCAAGATACATCAAAAGCGGACAGAATTTGCTCAAATCATGCAAATTGCAGCCGGTTTAGGCGTATCTTAAGGCATTTTCTACGTAAACAGTGGCCCGCCAGGAACCTGGAACTCAGGAGAATGTGAGTCTAGCCGGGAAAGAGGTGAGCGGGGTGGAGTTCAGGAGTTGAGCCCAGCTAGTCAGTGTGACATAGTAGGTGAGAGTGTTGAACTGGGACTCGGGAGATCCGGGTTCTAGTCCCCGCTCGGCCATGAAACTCACTGGGTGACTTTAGGCCAGTCACTGACTCTCAGCCTCACCTACCTCACAGGGTTGTTGTGAGGATAAAATGGAGAGGAGGAGGAGGAGGAGGATTATGTAAACCGCCTTGGGTTCCTTAAAGGAAAAAAGGCGGGGTATTAAATAAATAAATAAATAAATAAATAAGTAAATAGTCCACCAGATTTCCACCCCACCCCGAATGAAATCCTCGCACATCCCTACCTTTTCCTCCGGCCTAGACAATAATGATGCTGGGAATGAGAGCAGCAGAGCAGCACTGCCCACGTGCTCCCTGGCTCTTTGCCTGTCAAGCAAGCAAGCGGCAACAATAATGAGAAAGAGGATGAGCAGTAATAGCAGCTGTTGACAATGGTGGTGAGAAGGTGGACTCAGTGCGGGAGGGGGGGGCCATTGCAGGTGCCTTGCCCAAGGCCCCTCTAAAACCTGGAGCCAGCACATTTGGTTGGTTCACCACTGTGTTGTTTATCGATTCATGTAGCCCGGGAATTGACAGACAGTCCAGGAAATAATAATGACCATGCCTCCGACATGTTTAAAGCAGGTGTACTGACTTTCTGAATGCAATTCAGCCCTGTACAGACATTCTCCTCCTCCATGCGTCGTGCGCTGGCTTCGCCGGCCCCATCCCCAGATCTTCATACATTGGGCGCGGAAGGGAGAACCTACACACATTTGGCAGCTGGGCATGTGGTAGGCACGTGATCAGGAACCCGGTGCGATTTGGGTTCCTGACTGGCGTGTGGAGGAACCAACGAATGTTCACGTTCAGCTGAAGACGTGCAGGTTTCCCCTTCAGATCTTACGCCCAATGCACACGACGGTCCAGAGCCAACAGGGACAGAGCCATTGGAGCGGGACCGCCGTGTGTGGCCCCACTCCCACCATCACACATTCCTGGCACACAAAGTGCCTTGAGCACCATGGGGGGGGGGGGCAGGACATAAATGTAGTAAGTATATAAATAAAATTAAAACACATATGGTTGGATCCAGATTTACACTGGATCATCTGCGTGGAAAAAGATGGACTTCCCCACCCCTTCCTTCCCACGGCAGCCCCTCCAGCCCCCTGAGATTGCAACAGAGTCAGAAGACCCTGCTGAATGGGGTGAGGTATGTGTGGGGGGGGGATAAGGGAGGGAATCCCCCAAAATCAGGTGGAGGGGCCTTCTGCAAGGGGAGCCCTTCCTCTTGTGGAAGGCAGATTCTGGATCCAACCCATAGAGGGGTAACTTCTGTGCCGGGCTTTAGCGGAGCCCTTAATCAGTGACGCGCCACCTAGGATGAGGTGATGACTGTCCCGGCGGCTGCTCCAATAGGTCTCTCATTTAAGATAAAATGGCGCAGCAGGTGCACCCCACGAAAACAATATAAATCACTACTTCAGACTTAGGGAAATATCAGAAGGGACTGGAAATTTCTATCCCATCCTTGTGGTAAGACCGAAAAGCAGAAAGAAAATGTTCTTCTTGGAATATTTCAGACTGTGACAGTCTCTGCCAGAGTACGTTTCGTACCTCTCTTGGGTTAAAGATGTAAGAGCCTCTGTTTTGTATCTGTCTGATCAGCGTCTGAAGCATCTCCCTTTGATTAAGAGATGCGACAGGGAAAGGTGCATGCGATGCGACGACAGTATCAGTTCTGTCATTGCTCTCCTCCATGCTGGTGCACAATGGGTTCTCTCCCATATCACTCCTACTTAGAGTAGACCCATTGAAATTAATGGAGGTCACTAACTTATGTCCCATTCATTTCCATGGGGCGACTCCAAGTAAAACTAAGACCGGATACACCCCTGCATCCCCCGTGTGAAGATGGAGCAGGGAGTTGTTGCTTCAACAGGACAACAGGACAATGTTTCCACGATGTGTGAGAAAGTAGACTGAGAATGAGCGCTGTGTGCCCACGTGCTGCCTCCTCCCCATCCCTCCTCCGCTCTCTTGCTCACCAGAATAGAACCATCGATGGGGCTGTTAACGTGCATGTTCCGGTCACCTCTGCCCTAGAGCTCCGTGCAAACGGCCCCTCAGAATCCTCCACCCTCTTTGTGGGCAGAGAAATTGGGGGGGGGACACACATAATTGTCCAGGGTGGGGGAACAGTGTGGCCTTTCAGATGTTGGACTGCAACCTCCATCATCCCTCCACATTGGCAGTGCTGACAGGCGTTGCAGTCCAACAATATCTGAACCACATGCTCCTCACCTCTGGCCTAGGTGGCCACGATACGAACATAAGCAGAGCCAGTGTGGCGTAGTGGTGAGAGTGTTGGACTGGGACCCGAGAGATCCGGGTTCAAGTCCCCGCTCATGCCATGAAACTCACTGGGTGACTTTGGGTCAGTCACTGACTCTCAGCTTAACCTACCTCACAGGGTTGTTGTGAAGGATAAGATGGAGAGGAGGAGGAGGAGGAAGATTCTGTAAGCCGCCGTGGGTTCCTTGCAGGAAAAAAGGCGGGGTATAAATTAAATAAATTATTATTATTATTATTATTATTATTATTATTATTTTAAAAATAATAAATAGTGGGTCTCTGGGGGTCTCCAGTGTGCCCACAGACACCTCCACTGGTGCCCACCTGCCCCTCTTGATTTTGATTTTGACTGTGAGGCCTGGCATGCTGCAAAGGGCAGTGCTGGCCTCCAGAACTGCCTTTATTTCCAGGAATAAGCTGGGGTGGGGGCGTTAGGGGGACTAGGGGGGGCGCAGGGGAGGTGTTTGCCTGTGCGGTCTCTGTGCGTTTCTCTGAGCACCATCAGTTTGCTGTCGTCCGTCCCCCCCGTCATCGTCCCCCCTGTGAAGTGGCTGCTGGAGCAGAAACCTGTTGGTTCAAAACAGTGGGTTTGTGTTTCGGAACTCAGATCCCACCTCCGCCTTGTACTTCGGTTCTTGGGCGAGTCACTTTTCATTTAACTTTGCCATCTGACTGGGAAATGGGCATTTTGTGACAGGGGACACCCACCACGGCAGCCGTTTTGTGAGAGCACCTACAACACTCTCTCAAATGTGTCTACCAGCCCCAAAATGCTCTGGCATTTTGCTAGAGAAGCCCCAGTGCGGGGCCATGGTACAATTTCAGAAAAATAGGAATGTAATTTTAGAATTAAAATAGACACTTTTCTTTCATGATGTATGGGACTGTATGTATGGAACGAGAACATGGTATGTATGCGGGAGGCTCAAAAAAGTTTCTCCCCCCCCCCCCATTTTGCTTGGGCCCTGCAGCTGTGCAATTTTAGACCCGGGACGGAATGGTCCTGCGGAGGGGCGGTTATATGGCCACGTTTGTTACTTCAGTCGTGAAGCACACAGCCAACATCTCTCGCCGCCCCGCCCCCCCCACTGCCATTCCACTCTTGACAGCTGCTTTTACATTCCTCTTATGTTAGCACAGCTGTGCCCAACCCGGCACCCTCCAGATGTTTTGGACTTTGACTCCCGCCAGCATGGCCTGTGGTCAGGAATGCTGGGAGTTGTCGTCCAAAACATCTGGAGGGCGCCGGGTTGGGGAAGACTGTGTTAGGAAAACAAAAACGAAACAAGACTGTCTGCCAACAAAGAAATACTCTGAGCGTGCGCACTTTCACATTTTAAACTTACTTAAATCATAGTGCCATCATGAGAACAGGAATAAAATGCTTCTCCTGTCCTGATGCTAAACACACTGACTCCTGGAACAACCCACACTGACAATCGGGCTCTCCGTGGGTTGTTCTCCCCTTCCTTCACCCTTGGTCCTCTTGCAGATATCCCAGGGGACTTGGCGGCTGAAGCTGCCTTGCTTCCTCTCCCCACTCTGATTGTGAGCCCTTTTGCACTCGCTGCAGCTTCCCCCTCGCCCCACTTTCCCCTTTTCTTTCCAGAGATCACAATCAGGGAAATATGCAGCCATAAATCTGCGTATGTCTCTCTGTAAAAAAAACAAAAAACAAATGTGGAGATTTGCAAGAGAGTTTTAAAAAGAAAAAAACTTTCTTTTGACAGCTGTCAAAAGAAGTGTTCACAAAGGGGGGGCCTCATGATTTTCACTTTCCCAAGTAGCTGGAGACTCAGGAAAGTGATGAAAAGGTGGGGGCACTGGGAGCTATGGGAGGAATACTAAAAATCCTGAGGATCTCACTGCAAAGGGGGGGAGTTATCACCCCCTTTCATGAGCAAAGATCCCTTGCTGACTTTGTTTTCCCTTGACAGCTCTCCATTTGACAGCTGTCAGGTGAACGCAAAGTAACAAAATAACCTATTTGCAGGCTCCCTTAGTCATTCTGTTTAGTATATATTGTGTGAAACAATGCACTGTGAAGGAATCATGCCTGAAGTAGGATTATGATTAAACATTTCATTTCAGTTTTATGATGCATGCTTCCATGATTCCCAGCTGAAGCATTAAACTACTGGACCACCCCCTTCTGATGTGGGAGGTAGTTTTTTTTATGCTGGGAATAAAGCTGTCATGTGGGGTGGGGAGTGTTTCATTTCCATATACTTGGGTCCTGCAACCTGCAAAGCTCTTAATGGTGAGTTAACAGTTTCATAAGAAAATATACAATGCTACAAAGAACTAGAATCTCTTTAGAGCTAAAGTAACTATGTCAAAATACTGAGTGCTCCTTAAGACACAATTTTGCTTCAAAAAACCACCACCAACAGAGGGTTTGAAATGGCATTCATTGTTGGCTAATACTAGCTTTTTATGTTTTGTACAAAGGAGCAAGACAGACCACCTGTCAATTTGTTCTAGACCAACAGCAGATGTCAACAGCTGGGTTTTGCTCTCCTTCCTTTGAGAATGTGACACAGGCAATACAGAGCTCATAATTTAACTGTATGTGCCCCTTGTGATAAGCAATGCCTTACGAAATGATGCCTCCTTGCTTAATGGTAACTCGTTTTAATTGCTTGCACTCTTACACTCAGCATCTGTATGTATCTTGCACAAACAGATGCTGAGCTGTCAAATACAGCCTTCACAAGATACCTTCCCTCAGTGTTCCTTGTAAGGCTGGGCTGGGGTGGGGGGGGACTAGTTTGTCAGCTTTTGCTTGACCCACCATTTTTAACATAGTGTGTGTGTGTGTGTGTGTGTGTGTGTGTGTATGTGTATGTGTATGTGTATGTGTATGTGTATGTGTATGTGTATATAAATAAATAAAATATTATATTATTATACTGCTCCCCCGTGCAGCTCTCGGTGGCCAGGCAGATCCACAGCAGCTTAACAGTTAGTAATGCTAAAGTAAAGGTCTTCCCAAACTAGGCACTGGGCCCCTTGACCCAACATTTAAAAAACATGAATAAAGCCAGCAGAACATTCAACAAAAAGGTCCTAGATCATTTATTTATTTAATATGTATTTAATGGGTTTATATACCGCTGACCATATTTTAAAATATCTTTAACTGGTTTACAAGAAAATTAAATACATTAAGGGCACAATCCTACTGTGACACCCGTAAGCCTCCAAACATGGAGGTTAATGGGCATCCTAATGCAGGGCGGGAGGAGTGGTGGAGGTGATCTTTGCCTGCCTGTCCTCCTGTCCTGCAGTTTTGCCTAGATGGACCTTTCCCCCCATCTAGCTGGAGTGTCTCAGACAGGGAGGGAAGGAGGCTGGAGCAGCTGGCGTCCTGGCATCTCCAGTCTCCTCCCCTCCCTGCTCCCCAAAACATCCCCTTCCCCCCCTCTCCAAGGTCACTTTCCTGACCTCGGAGAGCAGCCGGTGCAGTTGTTTCCACACAGGCTGCAAGGGGGCGGAGGGGGCGGAGCTCCGATTCCGAATCTTCGAGGTTGGAGCGCCGTCTCCTGCCTTGGATCTGGGAATCTGCAATATCCTATGGCCCCTCAGATGCTGTCTCAGGGCCATAGTATTGCTCCCTAAAATACATGATGACGTGCATTAAAATACATGATAATTGCTAAAAATGTGTATATAAAACATTAATAAAAACATTAAAACCAATTAAAGGTAAAGGCATTGTGACCATTGTAATTTAGGCATGAAAGGTGTTCCACTAGGCTTGGGCCACACACAGACAGCTTCCCCTCGTGGTAACAGTCACAGCCCTCCCTTGGAATGCACTTCATGTAGGAGAGGATTGGATGTGGATCAGACTGTACCCAGCGACAGACATCCTCATGTTCGTAAGGGCTGCTGAAATAACAGAGATTGCTGGCTGACCGTATCTTTGTAGAGCCCAGTTCAGATTATCTGCATCGTACGTGCTACAGGCATCAGCTCCCAGCTGCCATCTGGTTTGTCACCGTGCTACTGCCAGCTGCAATACTGATAAAGTTGGATCATGCTGGGGAAACAAGGAATTGGGGGAGGCGGGAGGGGGGATCAATCTTCACAGAAAGCTGCTTAGTGAATGGAGCACATCCTGCATGGAGGCCTTTGAGCGGAGTCACCATGTGGCCAAGACATTTGGCTGCCTGAGGGAGAGCAGCAATAGTGCCCCTCCCCAAGTTGAGGTGCACAGTACCCAAAGCCAGTCCAGTTATTTTGGCACAATCCCAAAGAACACCTCTCCCCATCTCTGGCAGTAAAATACAATAGCAACAAATTAAATATCTAATAATTTGCCACCCTTCTGCGACGCCTAAATGTGCTGCCTGAAGCAGTTGCCTCGTCCTGCCTAACGGTAGGGCCGGCCCTGCATGTGGCAGCCGTGTCATGGCAAGTGGCACGTGGAGTTGGACTACACATTACGCACAAATGCATGCAACAAAGAAGCAGGGGGCAAGGGAAAGGGACCGGTGCTTAACCCTTTCCCTACCTGCCATGTTTCCCCCTGCAGTTTTCTGCCAGCTGCTGTTCTTGCAACAGACTGTGTTTAATTCAGCCAGGGTGGCAGGGTGGAGTTGCAGAAGGATTGCTTAAGACAAAATCACCATGGCCACTTTTGCAAAGGAAAAGTTGTGGGGGCGGGTGGGGGAGGCTGATGTTTAACCATTTCCCTGCCTGCCACATTTCCCCTTGCCTTTTTTCCCCAACAGCAGCTGGGGGGGGGGATTGCAGAAGGAAAGTTGTATGTGGGGGAAGAATTACTTAAAACACCTTCGCCACGTGCTCTTCTCCCAATCACTTCCTCCTGAAACTGCAGACTAACATGCAGTCTGCAAGTCTGTCCTTAGTATTCAACTATTAACAAAGTTTCTCCTTATATGCCATTCATGTTAAATTAACATAAATTATGCTGCTGACATTGACATTATTCACAATCACCGTGCTCCAGCAACATGAAGAGACAACCGGCGTGCATCACGACAGATGGCATTGCAAAACTCCTGCACTTCAGTGTCCAGAAGAGCACAAAACAGCCAGATCATCCCAGTGAATCCAGCAACTATATTTGTGTGTGTGTGTGTGTGTGTGTGTGTATCATAACATAATAAAGACAAGTCAACTTAATCCTTTGGCTTTAATTCTAGGTAAGTCCTGAGCAGAGTCTTGAAGGATTATCTCCCTCACTCCCTCTCTCGTGCTCCCCCCCTTCTTTTTCTTGTTCTTTTCTGCTCTTAGTGAATCCTTTAAACTGTGGGTTACAATTTATTTCCTGGCTCCTGAACCTCAAGGACAACCTTTAATCTCAAAGAAGGCACCAGAGAAGAATCTCTGCTGTGCTGCCTGCTGTATTCTTTGAGAGTGCTACTAATAAGGTACCTGGAGAAAATCAACCCTTTCTCTTTTAGATCTGTAACACTGGTGTTTTCATAGAACTGGATTACTGGAAAGTACTTCATGTTGGCTGGCTTTTGAGGCTAGATTGGGAACTCCAACTGGTGCACGATGCATCCTCCAGAATGCTGATGGGGCCCAGAAAATCTGAGCATGGGACACCTCTTTTGCACCAGTGACATTTGTTACCAATTAGTTTCTGGGCTGATTTCCAAGTGCTGATTATCAGGGCTGTCATCAAGGGTCGGCACGGTTGGGCATGTTTTAGTGCAGGTACTTACAATAAAAACGGTGGCCATGCATACATATTCACTGCAGTAGCCATTTTAAGTTGGAAGCTCCTTGAATTCATGTGCCAAAACTCAAGTCTTACATGAAGTTCCATGTGCAGTCCTATAATAGACAGCAGGGGTGGGGACTCCATGGCAGGGGACAAGGGTAGACATGGTTGGGCCTCTGCCAGGGGCCCACTGACAAATGGCCCCTACACTTGCTCTTCACTTCACCAAGCTTGTTCAACTGCCTCTCGCTCAGGCCCAGACAACACTGATGGTGAGGAGGAGGAGGAGGAGAAGCAGTAGATGCCACTGCTACTTGTTCACTGGCTCCCCGCCTGCCTGCCTAGCAAGTAAGTAGTAGAAATGATGAGAAAGAGGAGGAGCAATAGCTGCTGACAATGGTGGTGAGACAGTAGATTCACTGATGGTGGGGGGCCATTGAGGGCGTCTTGCCCGAGGGCTCTCAAAAATCCAGAGTGGGCACTGCTGGTTAAAGCCTTAAATGGTCTGTGACCAGGATACCTAAAGGACCGCCTTCACCCATACAATCCTGCCCAGACATTTAAGTCATCATCAGAGACTCTGCTCCTGTTCCTGCCAGTTGGAACATCTAGTTTAGTGAGAACAAGGGCAGGGCTTTCTTGGTGGTGACCCCTCAATTGTGGAACTCCCTTCCTGCTGCCTTGCACCATAGGTGCAGGCCTTTAAGAGAGCTTTAAAAAATGTATTTATACAAGCTGGCCTTTCATAGTAGCTAGTTAATATATGTGTTCCACTCTCATCCACCCCAAACGTGGCTTTGTTTCCTAAATTTGGACAGAGTTGTTTTTGCATATTTATGCTGCCCATTTCTCCTACTAGCCCAGAACTGTTTACTTGGACTGGCAACAATTCTGCAGGGTCTCGGATTTTCTCCATCACTAGAGATGCCAGAGATAGGCCTTGGACCAAGGATGTGCTTTGCCAGCGAGCTACAAGCCCTTCCTAATGAAATTATGATGATGATGATGATGATGATGATGATGATGATGATGATGATGATGATATAAATTATTACATTTATACTTGATAGGGGGGGTAAGCAGAGCAATATGATGGTCTTAACTGTATTAGGCTTGCATATTCCACTGCATAGTACAAGTGGGGGGGAAAATAGGATTAAAAATAAAATAATGATCATTTCATTGTCAAAAGCCTTGGGGGGAATCACTTTAGGTCACCTTCACCTCAATGTTTCAGCACTGTAAGTCTCGTTTTCTGCTTGGGCAGTTTATACTAATTTGGAAGTAGTTTGATGTCGTCACTTTGCTCCAGTACAAGTAGCAAAGCGTCAAGAGGCTGCTACGGTCCCAACGCAGACTGTGGATGTGGCATAGTATGCATATGAACATCTC
The DNA here is from genome assembly GCA_021292165.1 of Shinisaurus crocodilurus. Classification (NCBI taxonomy): domain Eukaryota; kingdom Metazoa; phylum Chordata; class Lepidosauria; order Squamata; family Shinisauridae; genus Shinisaurus; species Shinisaurus crocodilurus. Next base: position 30,948,900 of record CM037880.1, on the reverse strand, counting down.
AAAGATGCTTGCGCCTCACTTGCTCTCTGAGTTAAAGTGAGGGAATTCGTACGAATACGACACACAAAAAGTGGGCATTTGCTACACGATGGTTTCAAATATTTTAGTTTCTTCAAAAGTCTGAGAACAGGAAATTCTCAGCCGTTTCCTCCAGAAATTAAGAGCATTGATATGTCTTTTAAAAGTGAATAGAGGACTGGGGGAGCTTCCCCCCACCGGCAATAGGTTTATCCCACTGTGCTCTTGTAATGTTTAAAAACCTTCAGCGATATGCATAGGGCCAATTGCATGGGTATCCACAGGATTGGTGCCCCCTCCCACCCCCAGTGGGGTTCTGATTCTATGGGCACAACTGGCCGCAACCATGTGGCTGCAGGCCTTCAAATGTTACAATGTCACCATGGGATGAGCCCACTGAGAAGCACCTTCCACAACACTAGTGTAGCATCCAAAGGATACCACAGCGGGCCTCATAAGTCATAGACGCAGCATCAGGTCCAGCAGATGGCAAGCCAAGGCAGAGATGGAGTGGAAAGTTGGCCAGCAGGACTTGCCTTGGATTGAGGTAGGGCGGGATTTGCAGTGATGGCCAGGAATGTAGATCTGAAAATAAGATAAGCCACACATGTGCGTGATTTCCCCACCATCACAAGTATTAACAACCCTCAGATTCAGGGAAATTGAGGCAGTAACCGGCCAGGAGTCCTTGCAGAATGCAAACTGTGTTTACCAACAAAGAATCAAGTGGTACACTTATTTATTTATTTATTTATTTATTTTATACCCCGCCTTTTTTACTGCAAGGAGCCCAAGGTGGCTTATAATCCTCCTCTTCCTCTCCATTTTATCCTCAGAACAACCCTGTGAGGTAGGTGAGGCTGAGAGTCAGTGACTGGCCCAAAGTCACCCAGTGAGATTCATGGCCGAGCGGGGACCAGAACCCGGATCTCCCGAGTCCCAGTCCATCACTCTCACCACTATGCCACACTGGCTTATGCTGACCAGAGTGCCCAACTCTGTCTCAGATTGTGACCAAGAGGTAAATGAAGTGTGCTGTGTGATTTGGGATGAAACCTCTTTGTTTATACCCAATACATGTTTATCCTGCCCTTTCTCCAAGTTGCTCTGGGAGACATACATAGTCCTCCCCTCGCCTCCAGTCTTATCTTCACAACAACCCTATGAGGTAGGTTAGGCTGAGAGAAAGTGACTGGCCCAAGGTCAGCCAGTGAGCTTCATGGCTGAGTAGGGATCTGAACCTGTGCCTCTCCAATCCTAATCTGACACCCTAACCATCTCACCAGCAACAGTATATTATACTAATATAAATATTAATTATTATAGTAATTTGTAATATGTTAGTGGGACAGTGCTATAGTACAGTCTTACTTAAAAGCCCATCAGTGGAATTCCACTTTGGCTATGAATTCTGGCTTTAATCATAAAACAGCCTATAACCTGCCCTAGAAAGTGATGACACTCAGCCATTCTTAAATCCTTGCGATGATTGAAAATACACAGTAACTTGAAGGAGGCGGGGCATTTGGCCAGTCCATCTGCATTTGTCAAGTGATTTACCTACGCTTTTATGAGTTTTCTCACAAACATTTTTCCACCTGTGCTGATGGTTACACTCTCACTCTCTCTCTCCCTACTGTGCTAATCAATATTGCCAACCATTGGTAGATGAAAAATTACTATATTAAAATGATATTTAAAGGTACTTTCCAAGGAACAATAATTCTCCAAGTTGTATTTGTTATCGAAATGTTGACAACTTTAATATCAAGATTTTAATATCCTGTGGGATAATGAAATTTCTGCCTGACATAGGGTCATTCCAGTCTCTGCAATATGATAACTGGATATTGCTTCTGAGTTAGCGAATGGAACAATATTTTAAACACTGCTTAGTGAAAGACAGACAGCAGCACTTCCCTATCAGTAGTGCTCTCCAGATAGGAGTTGACAAAAGTTCTAAAGTTACAAATAGTTCTTAAGTGCTCTCCAGATAGGAGTCAACGTTGTTCTAAAGTTACAAAGTGTAGCAGCCAAGATGAACAATTATCTAGCTGTTGAAATTTCAGAGCTTTACGTCCAGGCAGAGGTGACAGGCTGCAGGTGGGTGGTTCTAGTACTGATGGTAAGTGGTTTACTTTCCACTTACTGTCAGGAGGGTCAGGGGTGCCAGCATTTGAATTGAGGACGGCAGTATCCAGAGACTAGCGCTCAGGGGTGGTGACTGGTGCTTCCAAAGAGTGGAGTTTTCAACAAGTTTGCCCAGCCTGGCTAAGCTGCTCCCACCACATTGTCCCTTAGCTCCACCCACCCACTTTTCCTAGCTCAGAGGTGGGCAACCTTTTTGGGCCTGTGGGCACATTTGGCAATTTGAGAAAACTGCTGTGGGCAGCACTACAAAATGGCCGCCATTGGAGGCATGACTAGTCATGAAGGACCAGTAAGCTGCCCAACGGGCTGAGTAGAAGGCAGAGGGGGGGCTGAGCCCCAACACACTAAACAACTCCTTTGACCCCACAGTTCAAAGTCCCTTTTTCTTGTTTCTCTTCCACCCACTCCATTTCCTAAGTGTCTCTGAGCCCCACATGTGACCCGGGAGCATTCATAGGGAATGAAGATGGCAGCAGCTGAGGGCCCTTCACTTTGCTTTGAACGGGACCCCAGCTGCAGGTAAGAAAATTTGTAAACTAAAGGAAAAGTAGGAGGGGTGGGGCACCTCGGAAGGCCTCTTGGGCACCATATTGCCTACCCCTGCCCTAGCTGCTCTGGCCCAGCTCCTCCCATGGAACCTTCCCATGGGCTGTGACAGCTACATGGAACCACGTTCAGCTGCATTCCTCTGTGCAGCTGCTGCTGAGGCCAAGCAACAAAGGGGTCCTCTTGCCTTACTTGTAAGCTTCTCAAAGGCATATACAGGCTTGTGGCTTATGCTGGCTCAGCTTGTCTGAGCGTGGAAAGCTAAGCAGGGTCAAGCCTGGTTATTACTTGGATGGGAGACCCCTCCTCTAGTTCCCTGCATTGAGCAGGGGGTTGGACTAGATGGCCTTGTAGGCTCCTTCCAACTCTATGATCTATGAAATCTAGCTGAAAACAGTCTGCTGCTGGACAAGATGGAGGCAAGTGGCTTGCCCATGACCACCGACCAGTTATATGACAGAGGTGTGGCCTGAGCCCCAAACTCCAAACCACTCCTTTGACACACACACACACACACACACACACACACACTTGCTGCTACAACATCCACCTTGCAGATGGAAAACTAGTGAGGCTGAGGGCAAAAAGGGACACAGCATTCAATATGTGGACAGGTTTCATGTGTTTGTTCCCCACCCCCAAAGGACTGTCTGCTCCCATACAAGCCTACCTGGGCATTAAGAACTGCAGGGGAGATTCTCCTCTGTGTCCCAGCGATCTCAGAGGTGCATTTGGTGGGAACTTTCAGGATCTCCAGTAGACTTTTAAGCACCCAGAGTGAGGAGTCAAAATGCCATTCCCAGCTCTCTTTCAGTTTGAACTGTAGCTTAACATATGCGCATGTGTGTGCAGTGTACTCGCTCACATTCACACATTACAGTGTGGCGTAGTGGTTAGAGTGTTGGACTGGGACTCGGGAGATCTGGGTTCTAGTCCCTGCTCGGCCATGAAACTCACTGGGTGACTTTGGGCCGGTCACTGACTCTCAGCCTAACCTACCTCACAGGGTTGTTGTGAGGATAAAATGGAGAGGAGAATTATGTAAGCCGCCTTGGGTTCCTTGCAGGAAAAAAGGTGGGGTATAAATATAATAAATAAATAAATAAATTACAGTGGGAGTGAGCTAGAAAAACTGGTTAGTGGCTTTAATAGGGATGGTCAACTCTTTTTCAGTTGGCCACATTTCCTCTCAGGTAATCTGTCATAATCTTACCATGTTGGTGGTGGGTGAGGCTGAAGCCAATGGTGGGCAGGGCCAGAGCCAAAAGTGGGTAGGTCACCCCTTTCCTCTTTCTGCCACCCCCTTCTCTCTCTCTCTCTCTCTCTCTCCCTCTTCCTTTCTGCTGAGTGGGCTGCCAGGAAAGAGACAGATTGCTCTTGCCAAGGTCTCATCAGACCGTATATAGAGGGCTTTTGAAATTAGGTGCTGCATTGCCCACCCGTTATATATGCCTATGTACTCCAGTTGCTGGGGAACATGGGCTGGAGGGTGCTGTTGCACTCATGTCCTGCCTGTGGGATCCTGTGGGCAGCTGGTTGGCCACTGTGTGAACAGTATGCTGGACTAGATGAACCCTTGGTCTGATCCAGCAGGGCTCTTCTTATGTTCTTATATGTTCCTTTCTCTCAGTGTGTTACTTTAATCAAGATTATGAACAGTTGTAAATATTAATAAAAATATGTTCATGAGATCCGGTTTCTAGTCCCCGCTCGGCCATGAAACTCACTGGGTGACTTTGGGCCAGTCACTGACTCTCAGCCTAACCTACCTCACAGGGTTGTTGTGAGGATAAAATGGAGGGGGGGGGATTATGTAAGCCGCCTTGGGTTCCTTGCAGGAAAAAAGGCAGGATATAAATATAATACATACATACATACATACTTGTTGAATCTTCCTGCATCTGGCATCACTTATTACCAAGCCATGTGCGCATGGTACTGTTGCATCAGGAGTGGGGTGGCATGATGAGAAACTCTGAATTCAAGCAACAGTGGATGATAGGACTGAAGCTACCACATAATGCAGCCATGAAAAATATGGCTACTTTCTGTGGATCTCCCTTCTCTTTCTAAATGCTGCAGGGCAGAATGCTCTCACTGTATCCAATAGTTTGCTGTGTTCAGAAACAGGACTGCAAAGAAAGCTGTGACATGGCGATTAAAACATGTAAAAGATGCAAATACATAACCAAGGAGAGCAATTATCCCAGAGACGTCGAAACCATTTCCTGGGCAATATTATGTGGTGAGAGTTGGAAATTGCTGGCAAAGCAGGACAGGCTCCAGAACTCATTTGTCAGAGTCCTGGTTAGCATCTGTCCAAGGGTAAGATTATTGCAGAGAAAGAAAGAGACAGACAGAAAAAAAGAGTTTCATTTCATATCTTGTGTAATCAAAGGAAGCGACCGTGTACAATCTAATCATATCTAACCTAAAACATGTGGGGGGGGGAATAAACTTCACCTGCCTTCACCCTCTCTTTATGGCTCTCTTGCCAATGTGTTAGCAAACTGTGAGATCAGGGCTATACACCAGTGGGAAAGGTGAGGTTCATGAACAGCCTATAATTAGGTGTATGGGGAAGAGCTAAAACAGAAATGGGTGTGGGACTGGGATGATGGACGAAAAATGAAATGCTACTTGACCGGGAAACAAAGCAAAGCCAAACCGCTTTCGAGCATGAGTTCGAAGAGCGTGTGTGAACTCTGGGGCTGGTGTCCTGCAAAAGTGATGGGAGAGGCCATCCGCCTCCGCCTGCACCTTGAAGAGCATTCCAGGGGACTGCGAGAAGAATACAGAATATGGGACGATAGCAAACTCTTGTGGCCATGATGCATCATGTTAATGTCAACATAGCTCCAGTGAATGAAACCTAGTTTTCTCTTCCTCAACAAGAGCAGCACAACGTGTACCTGATGTTCATGTTTCCTGACATGACAGTTGTTTCACAGGCTGGAATCAGAAGTGCCATTTCTCTTAGATTTAAATCTGGGAGAAATGTAGATTACAGGATATTATGTTCAGTCTCTCTCTCTCTCTCTGCAGTTTTTGTCAAATGTTTTTCTTTGTGTTACATATTCCACAGAACGCGCTGCTCTGAAACCGTAAAACTCAAGGCTGTGCTCTAGAGAGGCCATAACTAATCAATTGTTTATTTGCTTTCTGACATGTAGTGGCAAGTGAGGATAAATACCATCCTTAGAAACTGGAGCTTGTTTGGATTCAGAGGCGTCTTCGTCAGCATGCTTGTCCTTCCCACCCCAACTTCTGGAGTTGCTGCTGCCCGCAAACAGCCATGTGACACTGCTTCTGTATCCACCATTTTAGTTTTTGCACAAGCAGGAACGGTGCAGGGCTGTTTGGCGCCCTAGGCCAAATTATATTAGGCGCCCCCCCTCGTGCCGTGGGGGGGGGCCTCCGGAGCAAAGCAGCCCTGCTTTGCAACACCCCCCGCGCGCGTGCGCGACCGCGCGACCGCGCGCCCGTCCGCCAACCACCTACCTTCCCACCGCCCACCGCTGCTGGCTGCTGCTGCCGCCGCCTCCTCCTCCGACGGGATGGGACGAAGGTAGGTAGATGGTTGGCGGGCGCGCGCGCGCGGGGGGCGGTTGCTGCGGCGGCGGCAGCAGCCGGCAAGCGGGCGGGGAGGAGCGGCGGAGGCGAGGAAGGGGCGCAGAGTTTGCGCCCTCTTCCGCCACGCGCCCTAGGCAGCCGCCTGGGTCTGCCTAGCGGTAGCGCCGGCCCTGTGCACAAGTGTGCAGATGTATTTACAATAAAAAATGGTGACCATATATACATTGCAGCAGCCATTTTAAGTTGGATGCACCTTCAACTCATATAAACTCAAGTCTTACATGAAGCTCCATGTGCAGTCCTATCATATATAGCGGGGTGGAGAACCTGTGGCCCTCCAGATGTTGCTGGACTTCAACTCCTATCAGCCCCAGCCACCATGGTCAGGGCTTATGGGAGTTGGAGTCCAACATCTGGAGGGTCACAGATACTCCAGCCTTGATATATAATGTACTTCAGGTGCAATCCTATGCATGTTTAGACAGAGAAAAGGCCTACAACTCCCAGCATGCTGGGAGTTGTAGGCCTTTTCTCTGTCTAAACATGCATAGGATTGCACCTTCAAGGTACTTATACTTAAAATATAAAAGTAATCAAATATAATATTTAGTATATGTATTTTACAGAACACATTTTGCCCATCGCTAATGAGGGCCAGTTCTAAAAATATGCAATCATTTCCATTTCAGAGAAGCTTGTTCAAGAAGCTTGTTGTCCCTAATATATTGCAGTAAATCCTTCCTCTTTATTTAGTCCCTCTCAGAGGTGGGGGGATGGGGGAACTTGGCACACGCTATGTTAATTTTGCATTTCCTCTAATGTATTTAAATACATGCATTTTCTAGATGTCGGTGGTCACTGCTTCACCGAAAGAGAAAAATTAATCATTCATGACCACAAGGCATTTATTTTGTAGGAGTAAAAAAAGAAAAGCCTCAAATAAATTCCCTAGGTATGTAAAAATTTGAAGCGGCTTTCCCACATTTCCCTCAATACATTTTTTTTTAATTGATCATAGCAACACGAGGCATAAGAGGTCAGGTGTTAATAAAGATTCTTAGATTATAAAGTCAAGAAGAGGGAACAGTAATAGGTATTTCCAGTTTTCAGGCTAGCAAAGCACAGAGAACAAGTTTATAAAATTAGAAGGTAAGGAAGAACAGAATAGGCAGCAGCACTGGCAAGGATTTGAGGCCAGAGGAGATAATAATCTAATCAGGGCTCAACAATTTAAGGCTTCTAAGGTTGGAGTGCTTTCTCCTCTACAAGCCTGCCTGCCTATTGAGATCATCTTTGGAGGCCCTCTTGTATGTCCTAACAACTCGTGAGATACGTTGAGTTCGGCCTAAGGAGATAGCCTTTTCGGTGGCTGCACCTAGGCTCTGGAGCTCCCTTCCAAGGAAAACCCAGCCGTCTCACCTCATCATTAACAACCTTCTCGAAGCCTTTTAAGAAGGCATTCAGTATGCAATTTTAATTTGCTGTTTTAAATTGGTCTCTGTTTTCTTTGGGGGGGGGTTACTATTTAAAATATTCTGGTGGCTGTTGCATTGTGGCTTTCTACTGCTGTTTCTGTGTTTTATGTTATGCCATGAATTGGAAGGATGCTTTTAATTGTAAAATGACTGACTTTGTTGTAAGCAGCCTAAAACTCCCGGGAGATAAGGTGGGATAGAAATGTTTTAAATTAAATAAATAAGTAAAGTAACACAGGCAATAACACTGCAGCAGCCTTTAACAGGATAACTTCTTCCAACACTTGGAAGCAGGACCGGTGCAAGGCAGTTTGGTGCCCTAGGCAAGATCAGATATTTAGCACACCCCCTTCCCACTTGAGCCCTCCCTCCCTCCAGCCCTATGCTCCTAGCACCCCCTTTAGCCCGGCGCCCTAGGCAGCCGCCTAGTTGGCCTAATGGTAGCACCGGCCCTGCTTGGAAGGTAATAGTATGTAATGCTCAAAAGATCTCATTCAGAGTATTATCTTCTACAACGTCCAGAAATGTTCATAAATTTGTAGGGATTCAACAGCTGAACTGTGATGAGAAGAGACTACAAGAGGGGTGCACAACATGAGCCCCCGCCCAGGCATTTATTGAACACCCCCCCCCATAAGGGCCCTGACTCTGCCACTGAATTCTCCACTGGCCTGTACTTGCCATTCAGTTTCCCAGAGATCCTCAAACAGATCACTGCTGCTAGCAGCAAGGAAAGAGTACTCTGTGTCAGAATCGCTTCTGCATCTGTGCATGTGTGTTTGCCTGTGCGTACATGTGCGTGTGTGTGAGTTTCAAGCTAAATGTGTCCTTTTTGAGCCTCCATAGTAGTTTGCCACTGAACATCGGTGGCAAAATGCTATTTTTGCCACTACTGCCGCACTGCTGAATTTTGGTGATGGGGCAATGGGGGCTGCATGAGAGCACGGGGGGCTCCTGAAGAAGACTTCTGGAGAACTCAAAAGCTTGCTCTCTACTTTGTGACATTTCAGTTGAGGCTTTGGGGGGCTTTTGTAATGGAATATGGCTACCCAAAATTTTAGTGCTATCTGTCCAGTCTTTCTAACTCTGCAATTTTTTTTAGGATGACCTTAAAAGCCTGGCTACTCCTTGTCCCGTCTCCAATCCCTGCCCTCCCCAATTAAAGTCCTACTGGTTGGCTGGATGCAAACATTTGGTGTCTGCCTTGCTTCAGCAAATGGAATCATTCTTACGTGAGTAGTCTTGGTATGTCAGTATTGAAATGAATTAAGAAAAGGGTTCTGTTCCAAGCAGGTTTGAATGCAAAACAGCTTGCACATACTGAGGAATATATTCAACATGTTAGTCAGAAGACTGGGCTCCTTGAAGTTTACTGTTGGTGAAATATTTTTGAAGGAAAGAAATGGTGCGCAGAAAAAGAAAGTGTTCCACTTTACTGTGTGTGTTACTGTGCTGTTTCTTGGAACCATTTCTCTCTTACTGGAGTCTGGCAGCGGGGCAGGTTTCAGACAGGAGGTTGCCTACAATAGTGTAGGCTACTGTCCAAATTGACAGTCTGAAGTGCTTTACTTTCAGATGTTCCTTCGCTTCATCTGTGACCTTTTCCTTCATCATACCCATTCTTGATTTGATATGCTGCAGGGAAACCAAGACAGCCATGATAGTTACAAATAAGATCCAGAAAGTTAGCTGCAAAGGGAGAGAAGAAAAGTAGTGCAAAAACGGATCTGAGAAGTATCTACCTCTTATCTCCTGAAAAGAGGGGACCGGAATGTGAGAGGGATGTTATGCGATCGTAACTTGCGTAAGTGATTGCCCATCTGCCTCCCATGCTGTGATGTCACTTCTACCACCCTGCAACTACCTGTGTACTACCAATTCCTTTCTAAAGCCCATACCATCCCAACAACCCCAAATGTAACCTGATCAGTGGGTGCACCAACACCTTCTCATGCCAACAAGGAAGAAGGAATGGAGTCAACTGGTGACATCACTGGACAGGTGCCTTTCAGGGATGGGGTTGGAACTCAACCAGCATAAAAAGACAAGAACCAGAAGCATAAATGGCTCTGACCTGCTGGAAAACTAGAACAGTGTATCTAAAGGAATGTCTCCTCCTGTATATGCCTGCTTGGACCCTTTGGTCATCTTCAGAGGCCCTTCTGTGGGTGCCCCCACTGAAGGAAGCTACAAGAGAGGCCCTTATCAGTTGTGGCACCCTGCTTATACAATACCCTCCCCAAAGTGGCTTGCCTAGTGCCTACATTGCTATGTTTTCATCACCAGGCAAAGACCCTTCTTTTCATAGATTTCATAGATCATAGAGCTGGAAGGTGCCTGCAAGGCCATCAAGTCCAACCCCCTTCTCAATTCTCCCAGGCATTTTAGAGACCTAGTTTTAGATTTTTATGAGAAAATTGATCAAAATATAATTGTTGTGACATTATACCCCACATGACTCTAACAGTCATAACTGCAGGTCGAGAGATTCCAGAAGTGTCAGGGCTCTGTTGATGTTGGTACTGATGTTGATACTGGTTAGACGGAGCTATGAAGAGTCAGTCATCTATGTATGGGAAGATGACTATCCCTTGAAATCTCAGGTGTGCTTGCCACTAGTGCCGCCACTACTGTCATGAACTTTGTAAAGCCTCTCGGTGCCGTGGCCAAAAGGGAGAACCTTGGACTGGAAGAGTTGTTGCCCAGGGCAAATCTGAGAAAAGGGCAGGAAGCAAGGTGTACAGCAATGTGGAACTAGGTGTCACAAAGATCTACCACAGCAAACCAGTCACCCTGACGCAGGAGGGGAAGAATGGAGGAGAGTGTGGTCATCCTGAATTTCTTCAGGTGAATATAGCGACTGGTGTCCCAAAGGTTGAGTATAGGTCAATGGCCCCCATCCTTTCTGGGACTGTAAAATACCTGGAGAAGAAATGGATGGCCTTTTGGGCAGGGATGAGCTTTTCTATTGCATCCGGGCTCAAGTGGGTAGGGATTTCTTCCCTTAAGACCCAAGTGGAGTGAGTACAATAGAAAGGGTGTCTTCAGATTTGATGGAATAGCCTCGAGAGTAGAGAGTCTACTACTCTCTAGAGAGTACCCATTTGTCAGTGGTGATGGACCTCCAGACAGGAAGAACTATTTGAACTATTTGAAAGGGTTCAAGTCTATTTGGGTAAAGGAAAGCTAGTGGTCAGGATCCTCTGTAGGAGTCAAAGGCAATGTTTAGATTGGTTGGGGTTTTTACCTCATGTAGGGTGGCAATATTTGCTCTGAAAGAGTCTCCTGGAGTGGAATGAGGAGTACGAGCTTTGTTTAGAAGCTCAGTTTGGACCCAAATCAGGTTGGCACTGAGGTGGCTATTGGCATTGCCAATATGAATGTGGCCAGTTGGTGGAGGCCACTGAGGATTGGGATCCCATTTCCATCTTTCGGGCAGATGTCTTCATTTTGTAGATACGGTCAAGAGTACATCCGTGGATTCACTGAGAAGGCCTTCACCATTGAACGAGAGGTCCTCCACTCTTGATTTAGCCTCCTCGTGCTTGATTACATGCAGTAGTGTTGGATGCATCAGGAGACTAACCGGTGGAGCGAAGTCTGGCTGTACTCTTTTAAAAACCACATCTGTGACCGCAACCTGAGGGACCTTAATCTCTAGTCCAAGGGATTTTGCCATTCTGAGGATTTGTTCTGCGAATCTGCGTATGGCCTGATGTCATCTGATGGGGGGAGTGGGATTTGATCCCCTATAGTGGTGTCCATGGATCAAAACCCATGTGTTGTTACCCACAGCAACAAGCTTCCCTGGCCAGGTTCACACAACATGACAAATGGTGCTGCCAAGGGCAATTATGCTAATTCCTCCCAGCACGTGACCAGCACACACAACAGAGGAAATAAGCCACTGTGGCTTATTTCGTCAGCCGCGCTTGTGCGAACTGGGCCATTGACTCACACACATCATGCAGCCATAATGAGAAGCAACATGACCAGGAGCCCATGCAGGCTTGGCCACAGGCAAACCACTGTTCAAACTCTACCTCCCCCTATGCAGTGCTTAAGAACTAGAGTAGCTTGTCCTGGTAAGTTTTGTTTTTAGCAACTGGTATATGCTTTTTGTCCTTATTTGATCTTTCTCTGCCTCGAATAAAGGCTGGTGGGCCTGAAGCATTGCAGATGCCATGACATCTGCTGCAGCATGATTGGGGGCAGGGGAGGCATGTAGAGTGAGAGTCAAAGAGCAGCAGTAGAAGTGCTATGCAGGAGAGGAATAGTAGCAGTGTCTCTCACACTACCTCCCCTATGGCTCAGTGGTGATCTATAGAATCTGTGTTTCTTCTCCTCTACTTTTCTGCTTGCTTTGTACACAGCAGCACAGGCAGATAACCATGCATCCAGCTACATCAGCCTTCCCCAACCCAACCTGGTGCTCCTCAGATGTGTTGTACTACAGTTCCCATCATTCCCAGCCAGCATGGCCAGGTTGAGGAAGGCTGATCTACACTGTATCCCCTTATGAATAAGTAAGAACATTACTGCTTTAAAACAAACAAACAAACAAACAAACAAGAAAGCCATGATCAAATATTATTTCAATCTGGAGGGTTTAAAAAAATATTTACGCTTATTGATAATGAGTGTGTGCTGGCTTTGTAAATTAGATATATATTAAAATGATTTTAAATGCCAATTAAAGGTGTGTTTTATTAAAAAAAAAAACAAAAAAAACATTATGTCAGTTTTTAAAAGTCAGTACAGTAAGAACTACGCCAGGGTTGCCTACCTTTAAAAAAAATCTTCAAGCCTCTGCTTATACAGCCTTGCCACTGACTGGAGTCTGATTTTTTTTATTATTTTTAAAAAGAGAGGAAGTGTTGGATCCAGGCTTATTCATACTTAGAGAAGACCCACCAACATCTATGGGACTTATTATTACTCATCATGGGGGCTTCCACTAGTCATGTGCAAACAGAACGATCACATCAAGCACAAGAAATTCTTCTAGGCTAGCTTTTTCACTAGTTTTCTATGTGTGCTAGGAGTTGGGTGGTTTGTTTTGTGGAACAGGATGCAACCCTTTGACACACGCATCTGCAGTAGTACATTCTAGCAACAGACAATCATGAGAATCTGGTGACGGTGCTGCAGCAGCTACAGCACCCAGAAGGCGGCTGCAAGTGGTGTGGTTGGACTGGAGTCTCCAACGCGGTGCCCGCTGACTCCCTGCCCCTTCCTGACTTTTATTTTATTTCTTAAAGATATTTAAACAAAAAAAATACTGTTGTTGTTTTTAACTGGGAGGCTCACATACTGCAAAGCGAAGTGTTGCCCTCCAGCACCTTCTTTAGTTGGGTTTTAAAAAGTGGCCGTGTGTTGTAGCAGCAAATGTGGGAGTCCAATGGGTGGTTTGGAATGTGGAGCTCAGACCCCACCTCTGTCCTGCACTTAGGCTCTTGGGCAAGGTTTTCTGTTTGCTTTTTAGCCTCACCAGTTTGCCTTCTGGAAAATGGGGGGGGGGTTCTTTTTAAAGGAATAGAAAACCAAAATTTCCAGCTATTCAACATCCAAATCAGTAATAGAACATCTAATTAGAAACACAGTTGGAAGCCAGTATTTGGGTTAGTCAGACATGGAGAGAGCAGCTGCAGTATGGTTCAATTGGCTCTTTAAATGTTAAACGAGATGATATATTTTGTAGCCTCTTTATCAGAGAGACTGAATTATATTGGAGTTCTAATTTAAACTGTTCTGTGCATCAACAACCAATTTGCTAATACATCTTCTTGAAACCATTTAACTTCAACTACTGTTCCAGTGAAACCAGAACTGCCACAACCTTTTCAGCATTACTTTTAAATCATCATCATCATCATCATCATCATCACCATCATCATCGGCTTCATGAGTTAATATAAAATATGTCTAATCGCTTTATGCATGAAATAACATGCTAACTAAAAATAGTTAACTCAATTATGCACCTGATAAGGTTGTCATCTATTCAGACTCTCTTGCTGTCCTGAGTCAATCAACCATGATTCCTGTAAAATTTCATCATCATCACAAGTTTTGTTAAATAGACAGTATACACCTGCCCCCTTGTGTCAATTTTGTGCAATTGCTTATGCTTTGGATAGAAACTGACACTGATGGGTGTTTTAATAATCCAACATTCTGCCCCACTAAAAAAAAGGAAAGGAACATGGAAAAAAAGCAAATGTTTGAAAACCTTAAATATTACATCAATGCATGTTGCACAGTGCTCAGCACAATAAAGTACAAGATGCAAATCCATTTCAGGATTTATTTTGGAGATCCTTCATTAGACTACAATACCATGTCAAATTTTATATAGAATGCTGGATTTGCAGCAGAAACATTTGGATTCAAGTCCCTATTCAGCAATTAAGCTCACTGGGTAAACTTGGGTCTCTCACTTAGCCTGCCTATCTTACAGGGCCATTGTATGAATACACATATGGTGGCTGGCTGGCTATACATTGTCAACTGATCAATTTTGGATATATATAAACAAAATGGTTTATATATTCCAGGTGAAAATAAACAACATTGACAAAACTGATATAGAACAATTTAGTAGGTTCAAACTTAACACCTAATATAACATTCAAATAAGTTATATACAAAAAAAATCAAATAGAAAATAACCATGTTTTTGAATAGAGAAGAGCTCTTGAAACTTCGTATCACAGACATTGACATCAAGAGTGTCAAATTAGCTACAAATGACAAGTAACAACAGGATATAGTTCATTTTATTATGATTATCTGAAGGGTGTCTGCCCTTGCCCTGGATATATCCAGAAGGGGGGCAGCTGCTTCATATATAATTATATGTGACAAAGTGTCAGCACACAAGTGAGTTAAGCACCCGTGCGAGGAGAAGGTAAGTGCTATTTACTTCTTTACTTGTTTATCTATTAAGTTGCCTCAGGAAATAATGTTAATCATTTAAAACTCATTTAGAGATCAGAATTATAGGAAATTAAAGAATGAGGTAAAGAATAAAATAGAGGAGTATAAAAAAATTGGACTTTCCTGGTTTGGTAGAATTGCTTTGATTAAAATGAAGATTTTGCCAAAGATAAATTTTTTATTTCGGATGATACCAAGTGAGATATCAGATAAGGAACTTAAAGATTGGCAATCAATTATTAATACATATTGTAATGGAGGGAAAAAATCTAGGATTACTAAAACAAGATGGTATAAAGCACAAAAAGTAGGGGGTTTGGGTCTGCCGAATTTAAAATGGTATTATATAGCGAATCAATTAAGACATATAGTGGATATTATAGCACGCCCTAAAGAAATAATGTGGTTGGAGTTAGAAACATGTGAACTACGTAGTACTTTGGGGAATATTTTTTTTCAAAAAAATAATAATAAATTGATAAAAAATATAGACAACCCTTTTCTAAGAAATTTGTTAATGATTTGGGGTACTATGAAGAGCATATTTATACCAGGGATATCTCCATTAACTCCGGTGGTAGCTCTTAAGGATTTTCCTGAAAATTTAAGATTAGAGCTGGAGAGTAAACTAAGAGAAGAAAGGGTTATTAGATTGACCGATTGGGTGGAAAAGATGGGGACTAGAGATCAAATAATGGAAATTGTTGGGAGAAGAAGATTATCGTGGTTAAATTTACTACAGTTAGAACAGTGGTCGAAGAAATGGAAAAGGAAAACTGAGTACGAGAGAGATTTAACTAATTTTGAAAAGATGGTCATGTCTAGAGACGGCCTACCAGGTAATGCATCAACAAGAGGTATAACAAGGGATTTATATAGATTGATCCAAAAAGCAAAAGAACAAGAGGATCAGCTTAAGACTGTATGGGATAATGAATTTGAAGAGGTGACCTCGAAGGTGGGGTGGAACAATATATGGGATAGACGGATTGTGAAAATGATGTCAATTAGGATAAAGGAAATTTTTTATAAACTAATTTGGAGATGGTATTTAACTCCAGTAAGATTAAATAGAATAGATAATAATTGTTCTGCATTATGTTGGAGAGGATGTCAGGAAAAAGGGACATATGCTCATATGTGGTGGAGTTGTAAAAATGTATTGGTGTTTTGGCGAGAGGTTTTTACAGAAATATCGAAAATTATTGGTACTAATTTAGAGGTCTGTCCAAAATTAGCATTGTTATCAATAACTGAGAAGCTTATTTGTGATCAAAATACGAAGGAGTTAATTGTAAACTTGTTAACTGCGGCCAGGCTAATGATAGCGAGAAATTGGAAAGTACAACATGTTTTCCTAATAACAGACTGGTATAAGGAAGTTTGGGACATAGCCCTAAATCATAAACTAACTAGTAGTATCAAATGCAAAAAAGGATTGCTAAAGAAGAATAATTTTATGGAGATATGGAATCAATTACTAGACTATGTATTAATAAAGGGGAAGGGTAACATGCCTTGTCAGGATATGTTATATTTTTGGAATTTAGACTTTATTTGATCAAGAGGATAGAAGTATATTAATTGGTCCCTTGAAGGGTGGGGGGGAGCACTTTATGATTTATTGTATGTTGATTATGTTATATTTGTGTGATAATTTTGTATTTTGCTAAATATATTTTCTGTGTTATAATTTTCTTTGAAAAATAAATAAAATATTTTTTAAAAAAAATAAAAAAAAATAAAACTCATTTAAACTCATAAATCAGCAGCTGAAGCCAAAACAAGGGCACAGCAAAGGGTGCTAAATCCTAGAAGGGCAATCCAAAAGGAACGTACAGTTCTTGCAGTCTTGCTCTAAAGTTCAGAAAGAGGCAATAAAAAACAATACACAGCTCTATACTGACAAACACCACTGTGCAGGCCTACCTAGTGGAAGACTCTTGTTTATAAACAAAAAGGTATAGGCTAGTTTCAGTTTGGGCTCAGTGTAGGCTCAGGTTTTTAGGTCTTCTAGAGAAGCTCATAACTAAGCTCAGAAATAGACTTATCCCAAATTTGAGAGTTCGGTTTATCATTTAGTTTTTTAAAACACACAAAAAGGGACTTGGCCCTTGCAAGCGACATCCCTTCCTAAATCAGATACCCAGCGCCAGCCCCTCAGCCCCTTACATCCCCAGGGAAGCCTAGACCACATCCCTTCCCAAATAATTGACCCTTTGTCTGTTGTCCCCTCCAATTGTCCTCTCCCATGAATAGAAAATCTATTTATAGGGTGTAGGGAGGAGGGGTTCAGATTTGTTAGGCACTGGGGAACATTTTGGGAGAAGCCAGACCTGTACAAGAGGGATGGGCTACACTTGTACCAAAATGGAACCAGACTGCTGGCACTAAACATAGAAAAGGTGGCAAAGCAGCTTTTAAAGTGAAAGCTGGGGGGAAGCTGACAGGAGCTGGGAAGCATCCAGTTCAGGTTGAATAATCCCTAGGGAATGAAGATGAAAATGTTTCCAATTGCCCAAATGTAGAAGAA
This sequence comes from Shinisaurus crocodilurus, assembly GCA_021292165.1. NCBI lineage: Eukaryota > Metazoa > Chordata > Lepidosauria > Squamata > Shinisauridae > Shinisaurus > Shinisaurus crocodilurus. The sequence goes on along the minus strand of CM037880.1, from coordinate 30,931,665 downwards.
GAGGAAATAGGCCATGAGCATACGGTGAAACGTGATAGCCAGTCAAAGAGGCCTAACTGCCATAGCAGAAGATGCACATGCCAGAGACATCTGGAGAGGGACACCATATAAAGTAATACCTTGGATTGCAAGTAACTTGGTTTGAGAGCGTTTTGCAAGACAAGCAAATTTTTAAATATTTTTTTTGACTTGATATACAAGCGACGTCTTGCAATACAAGTACTGTAGTACAGCGTAAATTAAAAATCTCTGTACAATTTTGGGGGGGGGGATTTCATTTTGATATAAGAGTGTTTTGGATTCCAAGCACGTTTCCGGAACGAATTAAGCTCTCAATCTAAGGCATGACTGTATAGGTTTTTCTATGCAAATGCAAGAAGCCTCTGAGCCAAAATGGGAGAGTTGGAGTACCTGACTTTAAAGGAGAACCTAGATATAGGGGGCATTACAGAAACCTAGTGAAATGGAGAGAACCGGTGGGATATGGTCTTCTCTGAATATAAACTCTATAGAAAGGACAGGGAAGGACATACTGGAGGAGGTGTTGCTCTGTATGTCAAAGAGGGCATAGTGTCAAGCAGACTAGAAAACCTAAAAGGGACAGACTCTTCCACAGAAGCGCTGTGTATAGTACTGGGCTCCAAAACTAATTTAGTACTAGGAGCATGCTAGACCAGAACACTCAAGGTGATCTTGAGATGGAAAATGAAATCAGGGAGGCCTCCAAATGAGGAAGTGTAATAATGGGGGACTTCAATTACCCCCACACTGACTGGAGAAATGAATGTTCCACTCACAACAAAGAGGTTAAATTTCTTAATGCCCTAAACAACTATGCCCTAAAGCAGTTGATCATGAAACCGACCAGAAAGGAGGCAACCCTGAATTTAATCCTAAATGGTGTCACCCAGGACTTAGTATGAGTTGTGCGTGTTGTTGAACCAGCTGGAAACAGTGATCACAGTGCTATCAGATTTAATATATTTAATATATATTTAATATATATTTAAGTGGCAAATTGACAAGGCACAGTCACATTTGTCTTCAAAAGGGGAAAGTTTCCAAAATGAGGGAAATGGTAAAAAGGAAGTTGAAAGGGGGAGTCAAGAGGGTTAAATTCATTGGAGGTTACTCAAAACCACAATAACAGAAGCTCAGCTAGAATGTATACCACAGGTTAGGAAAGGTAGCACCAAGTTCAAGAGGTCAACAGCATGATTAACGAGCAGTGTCAGGGAAGCAATTAAAGGAAGCTTCCTTCAGAAAATGGAAGTCTTGCCCAAGTGAAGGAAACAAAAGGGAGTACAAGCTTGCACAATGGAGATGCAAGCAGACAATAAGAGATGCAAAAAAGCATTTTGAGGAGCATATCGCTAACAAAATCAAGGCCAACAATTAAGAATTCTTTAAATATATCAGAAGCAGGAAACCAGCTAGGGAGGCAGTTGCACCGTTGGATGACAATGACGTTAAAGGAGTGCTAAAGGAGGATAAGGAGATTGTGGAGGAGCTGGATGAATTATTTTCATCTGTCTTCACCGTAGCGGATACAGGACAGATACCTATGCCTGAACTCATGTTTTCAGGAAGGGAGTCTGAGCAATTGAGGCAAATACTGGTGACAAAAGGTGAAGTTCTCAACATTATTGACAAATTGAAAGTTAATAAATCACCAGGCCCAGCTGGTATCCATCCTAGAGTTCTTGAAGAACTCAAATATGAAATTGCCGATCTAACAAAAATATGTAACGTGTCCCTAAGATCAGCCTCTGTACCAGAGGACAGGAGAATGGCCAATTTAACACCAATTTTTAAAAAAGGAATCCAGAGGGGATCTGGGAAATTACAGGTCGGTTAGCTTAACATTTGTTCCAGGTAAATTGGTTGAAAGCATTATTTAAAAAAAAAAAAAAAAAAAAAAACATTTAAAAATGTGTTTTTCAACAATAACAATCCCCAAACACTAACAAATAATTGTAACAATGTGTTAAATACAGTCACATACACAACATTACTCATACATCTGTAAATAATACAATTAAAATATTTTATGCATTATTATTGGTCTGTTTCTATGACAAATTAGAATCTACTACACCAGAAATCCAGGTGATTAATTAGAGGTCCATCTTCACCATTCAGTTCTGGGAAAAACATTAAGAATCAGTACCAAGTTGTTACAAACAAAGTTATTTTCCTTTATTTCTCCTCTAGCCACACAAAAGCGACTGGTTAGTTTCTCTGCCAGCGCAACCAGCCATATTCCATCAAGGTATCTCTGAAATTAGAGTTCTTGGGCATTTCCCCCAAGTTCCGGTTGAAAGCATTATTAAAGATAAAATTAGTAAGCATATAGAAAAAGAATCAACATGGCTTCTGCACAGGTAAGTCCTATTTCACTAACTATTTAGAGTTCTTTGAGAGTGTCAGTAAACATATGGACAGGAGTGATCTGGTAGACATTGTTTACTTGAACTTCCAAAAGGCTTTTGACAAAGTCCTTCGCCAAAGATTTGTGAGCAAACTTAGCAGTCATGGAATAAGAGGAGAGGTCCTCTTGCTATCAGTAACTGGTTAAAGATAACTAATTATCTGGATCTATTCCAGTCTGAATTCAGGCCTGGTTTTGGGATGGAATCGGCCTTGGTCGCCCTGATGGATGAGCTTCTTCAGGAGAGGGACAGGGGGAGTGCGACCCTGTTACTTCTTCTGAATCTCTCAGCAGCGTTTGATACTGTTAACCACGGTATCCTCCTGGACCGCCTCTGTGAATTGGGAGTTGGAGGCACTGTTTTACAGTGGTTCGACTCGTAATTGTGGGGTCAGTTCCAGAAAATAGCATTGGGTGTCTGCACCTCGGCCCCATGGCAGCTGAACTGTGAGGTACCACAGGGCACCATCTTGTCCCCAATGTTATTTAAGATCTATATGAAGCCATTGTGGGCGGTCATCGGGAGATTAGGGGCAAGGTGTCACCAGTACGCTGATGCATGGCCGGATTAAGATAGGGGCTGTGGGAGCGGCCGCTCCAGGCCCTTAACAGATAATCGGCCCGCAATTATAGGGACACGCGGCGATTTTTCCCCCTTTGGAGTTAGCTCTGATCGTTATCATTCAGCATAATTAATGATTTTTTCAAGATTAGAAAGGTGTTCTAAGCACATCTGCATTACAGGCTTGAGGCAAGACCTAGCAAGAACTGTTGTTCTCAAATCAGCATTTCAGTATCTTTGCATTTCAATCACTGTTACTACATTTCTTTGTGAGAACGTCTAGCACATGGGGGGCTTGCTAGGGTCTGTAATATTCAGATTTAGAAGGGACCTCTCTCTCCAGCCTCGAGCAAAAGATCTTTCTGATTCGCAGCTCAATTGTCCAAATGCTAGTTTAACAACAACAAAAAAAAAAAAAAGCAACAAGAACAACACAATTATTCTTGGTCAAGCAAAGCTGGCTTTTTGTTGTGGCTGCTTTTTTTTTTTTTAATAAATAATTTGGGGGAAATTGGGAAGACCCTTACTGATGAGCTGCAGGAGTTTTTGAGTTTTTGCTCCGGCTGGTCCTGATGGCCCTCCTCTGCACAGGTAAGGTTCAAAAGTTTGACTCTTTTGATCTGCAAGTTCTCCTTCTCCTTCTCCTTCTTTTCTGTAAAAGGGCTTTCCCTCTTTTGTGAGCCAAACTGAACGTAAGGGCTGTGTGTTTGTGGGTGTGGGTGTCTGCCTTTTGGGGGTGTTGATCCTCCTGCCGCCTGCAAAATGTCACCTGCTTGGCTAATACTGTGTGTGTGTGTGTGTGTGTGTGTGTGTGCACGTGCGCTTTCATGGGGAATTGTGTGGCATTTTAAGTTTTATTTTGAAAAACCCCAGAGAACAGAGTTCACCAAATATCCCTCTTGGATATTTTGGACTACAGTTCTCATTTGCCTCAGGCAGCATGGCCAGTGGCTGGGGAAGATGGGAGCTGGGGCCCCAAACATTTGGAAGGGCCCCGGTTGGGGAAGACTGCCCTAGAGGTTAAAAAACGTGGAGGTACTTATCAACGATATGTGATGAATGGTTTTATTGAGTTAACAAGCTTATTGTTTACAAAAAAAGAAATATTTTCAATATGTTTCTGTTTTGGCACTTTAATGGTAATTAAAATATTTAATTTGTTTTAATATAAAATTGCGTCTTCATTTTATTTATTTCCATAAAAAGGCCCACCAAAATCCTCAGCACCAGGCCCATAATGCTCTTAATCCGGCCCTGCGCTGATGACACCCAGTTCTATTTCTCTGTGAGATCTGAATTGGGAGAGGCTATGCACGTTCTGAACCTGTGCCTGGATGCAGTTATGGCTTGGATGAGGGCTAATAAATTGAAGCTGAATCCTGATAAGACAAAGACCCTATGGCTTGGCAGTTCCCAGGTCTGGGAATTGGGCTGTTTGCCTGTTCTGGATGGGGTTGCACACCCTCTGAAGGAGCAGGTATGTAGTTTGGGGGTTAACCTGGATCCATCTTTGTCACTGTAGGCCCAAGTAACCTCGATGGCCCGGAGTGCGCACTACTAGCTTCGGTTGGTACGTCAACTACACCCATTCCTGGACAGAGATAATCTAGTCACAGTGATCAATGCACTGGTAACCTCACGATTAGACTACTGTAACACGCTGTATGTGGGGCTGCCCTTGGGCCTGGTCCAGAAGCTGCCACTAGTGCAGGATGCAGCAGCCAGGGTGCTCACTGGGACACCCAGCTATGCCCACATAAGACCTGTGCTAAAAGAACTGCACTGGTTGCCTATCAGTTACTGAGCCATGTTCAAGGTTATGGTATTGTCATACAAAGCCCTAAACAACATAGGACCAGGATACCTAGCAGACCACCTTCCCTCATTAAGAAGGGTCCCTCCGACCATTAAGATCATCTGAGGAGACCTTGCTTGTCATTCCAAAATTATCGGAATGTCACCATTTACTACCTTGACAGCGGGCCTTCTTGGTAGTGGAAACCCACCCATGGGAAAAACTTCCTCATGCAGTTCAGGAGGCAGAAAATTTGGCATCTTTGAAACACCTCCTGAAAACACACCTGTTCACCCAGGCTTTCTCTGGCCTGTAATTAAATTAACCATGTTGTCCCATTTTACTGGTCTGAATCTGTCCTTGAGTGACTATTATGTGTATTCATGTTGGGGTACTGGGAGGGCTGCACATTTGTGCAGACACACACTTGAACACAAAACTAAGCCTCTTTTTGCCCCATCAGTAATATCTTGCTTATATTGGTCACTTTTACATTTCCGCCTGCACACACCCACATTCAGTTTAAAACAATACTGGCAATCACAGTGGTAAAGGATATTATCAGCTGGATGATCCAAAGTTCTGAATTGCTTTGTCCATGAGACAAATGAATGATCCTTACTTGAAGCCAGATGCATGGGCCTAGCAGAACGCCTGTACAAAACTTCACCTATAGCTTTATTATTACAAGCAAAGGTAGTCACTTCTAGAACATTTTAAGTGCAATATTTGTGCCATTCATTCGTGTGTGTGTGTGTGTGCATGTGCGTGCACATGCATGCATAATAAACACAAATGTGCTTTCTAAAAGAATGCATGCAACTCTTGTGGCCCAGGAGAATTGGTTCATGGAATAGCATCAGCAATGAGAGCTTTGGAATGATTGCTGATATGGATTAAGTTGCTTGCAGATAAAACTATGAAAATTTTCTTGGAAGAAAATCCCATACTCATTGCACTCCACTGCTTCAGGTACTTTTGAATAATGAATATTTTCTCAAGAAATTGAAAGCCAATGTGTGATGTAGGAAAGCATAATATCAGAATGAAAATATAAATGAATAATGCGAAACGTTCGGATGGGATAGAGGACACTGGCTGTCCAATGATATATGATCACTAGACGTGACATGGGAGATGCACAATTTCTTTGTTTATAAGCAGTTCAGATCAGTTATAGGGCTGCAAAAGGTGCAGAAAAGGTGCAATCACAACGATCAAGGGGCTGGAGCAACTCCCCTATGAGGTAAGGTTACGTTTGGGGCTCTTTGGCTTACAAAAAAGGTAAGGGGAAACATAACAGAGGTGTACAAAATTATGCATGGTATGGAGAAGGTGGATAGGGAGACATTTTTCTCCTCCTCTCACCGTACTAGAACCAGCACTGTTCTTCACACAGCGCATGGTTAATCTATGGAATTTGCTACTGTATGATGTGGTGATGGCCACCAACTTGGATAGCTTTAAAACGGGATTAGAAAATTCATGGAGGCTAAAGCTACAGGTTATGATGGCTATTACTGCCTCCTGGATCAGAGGGAGTGTGCTTCTGTATACCAGCTGCTGGAAAACACAAGTAAGATGGTGCTGTTGCGCTCATGTCCTGCTGTGGGCTTCCCACAGGCACATTGTTAATCTCTATGTCAACAGAATGCTGGACTAGATAGACCTTTGGTCTAATCCAGCATAGCTCTTTTTATGTCCTTTGTAAGATTGGGGGATGCATGCACTCTCAGATATCAAAGGTATCTCCTTAAAAGATACCAACTGAGTCATGCTACGACGTGTGAGGAATTGTGCAACTATATGAAAGATTATTTGGACAGCTAATAATCCTTCCTATTTCTGGAAAGCTCGTGTACAACAGCTCTGTGTGTCTGCCTCTGTGCACTGACCAAAATTGGGGTGGAGTGGGGGGTGGGGGTCATAGGAGGACAAGACTGGGTCTGCCCAAGACATTTTGCTGCCTGGGCTAATTAGCAAATCCCACCACAATCCCCCGGGCAAGTAAATGTGCATAGTACCCAAGGCTGGTCAAATTATTCTGGCACCTAAGGCAGAAAATCCCATGAGTACTTCTCCCCCTACTTGGCAGTATAAGTACAATAATAATGAATTAAATATCAATTTGCTGCCCTTTCATGACACCCCAAATCAGCTGTCTAAGGCAGTTGCCTCACTTTGCCTAACGGTATGACTGCCCCTGGACAAGGCAACAACAAAGAAGCCAAGGGAAAAAATGATTCCAATTGAAACAACATCTGATTAAGGTTTTATCTTCCAGCTAAAGAAAGTTAGATGGATATCAAATAGTTTTTTCTTGGCTATAGACGCAGGTTTGGGCTGCGTACAGATGTGTGCACGGAAGCAGAGGCAAGATCATACAAGCCAGAATTTTAAAAACATACATTTATAATTGTGCCCAAAATTGTCCTTGTTTTGACTTCAGTGTACAGTTACTAGACAGGACCATTTTACTTCCTGATAATGTGTTCCATTTTATTTGGATGGGGTCCATATAGTCTCCGATTTCCTTCTTCCTTTGTGGCACTCTTCAGAATCCTTTGTTTAGGAGAAGAGTGTCTCATAGAAGCCAGATAATACAAGCACTTTTCTTTAATTTTCTTCTTTGTCTGTGTGTCTCTCATATTAAAAAGCCAGACTCAATTTAAACCATCAGGGATTTCCCCCCCCCCCCTGCAATTGACATCTCAGCTCCCTCTGGAATTAATTCTGAATCCTTTGCCATTAAGAGTCATGAAAAAGATTAGCATTCAGATTTGGGCTTTTAAAACAAAATGTTTGAATAATGTTGAACACTTTTTTTCCTTGCTATGTACTTGCACAGGAATGGGGTGGGGGGGAATATTGATTCTAAATCAGGCACACCAAGTTAGCTCAAAAGACATCTATAAATACTTGCAGCTGAGTGAGGAAAGTGGAAACCCTATTGTTTTGTCTCTGCTAGTCCTCTGACTATTTTCCTTAGTACAATAATAATCTACAAAGGGGTTTGTAACCTCCTATAGCAAGATGCTGGCCGCTCTTTGTTCTCTATATCACTTTCTACTCTCATAGATTTCATAGATCACATAGTTGAAAGGGGCCTACAAGGCTATCGAGTCCAACCCCCTGCTCAATGCAGGAAACTGGAGGAGGGGTCTCCCATCCAAGTATTAACCAGGCCTGACCCTGCTTAGCTTTCCACACTCAGACAAGCTGAGCCAGCATGAGCCACAGGCCTCTCATTGTTCCAATCTTGACTATGACTGATACATACAGGACAGAGGTAAGTGAAAATTCAGCATCCTGATGCTTTGGCAGATCATATAAAAAAGTGAGATTACGATGCACTTATGACAATTACTTTGGCTCCTTAATTTTTGGCAGCTCCTCCTGAATGAGTTGTACTGAAATGAATAGGAGATATGCAAGAGCAAAGGGATGTTCAACTCAATATCATCCCAGCAGAGCCTGCTTTAGAGATGACACCCATGCTTTCATCCTAAAAACAAAAAATTGAAAGGGGTGCCGATATAGATCTGTGTCATCTAATACAGAATATATTCTGAAACATTGATAACTATCTGGTTTCATGAAAAACTATGGCGTTTCTAACTGGGAATGTTAGTTACCAGGAAGGAACCACTATCCATGACAAGGCTCAATGCGCTTCGGTTTCATCAATTTATCGTGAATACGTTTACATTCCCTTCTTTTAGTGAAAAGTAGCATCTATGAACTAAGGCTGCAATAACAGAGTTACACTTACCCACCAGAGTTTTTAAAATGGCTTTCTATGCTCACACGCACAGACCCAATCACATAAACTTTCCAGAGCTTTTAGAACACCCCCACCCCCAATGCTTTTGGTGCCAGTCACCTTAATTGGCAGATAGGAGAAGCACCTCACCCCTCAGTTCTCTTCAGCTACAGCACAGGCTAAGCCATGAATGAAAGTGGCCTCCGCAGAAGGGAAGGTTGACAGGTTATGTGACTGCACAGAAATAAAATCAGTTGAAAAATAGGAATTACTAGTGCAATTCTTTATTTTCTTCTTTGCGGCTTATACAGAGTATAAAGCTGATACCTGAAGGAGGAAGTAGAGGCCCTATCACAGGAAGATACTCTACAGAACAGCTTTGCCCACACTGGCTTCTTTCATGGCATCCATGTGGCAGTGACAGGCAGAAGCCCAGGGAGGGGCCAACCTGAACATTCCAGAGGCTCTGATTGGTTGAAGCAGAGAGCATAGAACCCCAGGGAGTTGACAGTTAAGGGTTGTTGGTTGTCAGTTGGGGAAGAGAGTGGGTTGGAGTGAGAGAGGGAGTGGAAGGTTAGTAGAGTAGGTAGGGAAAGGTGGTACTGAAGAGAAGAGTTCAGACAGGAAATCTAGTAACTAAGTTGTGAGAAAGCAAACGTGAAGGTGTTAGTATAGAACAATTCACAGGAGTCTCCACTTAGGGAGTGAAGGACCTTCTGTCTGAGGAAGAAGGTGAAACTCTGGACTAGTGTGAGGGACAGTTAAGTTCCCTGGTCTGATACTGTAACTTTCAAGTAACCAAGCCAAATTGATACGAAGAGCACTGTATAACATCTGCCTGCCTTTAACCTGAATCTAAGCAAATAACAAGTTTGAATTAACTGTTGAAAATCCAAGTTATCTGTGCCTGAGTTGAATATCAGTTTAGAGACTTTGTTAGAACAATAAATCAACCTTTTTATTCAAAGTTCTAATTCTCCAGAGTCTGACTGGTGACAGGAAAGTAAGAAGGGAATTAACGGAGGGGCACCCTGCTTCAAGTAATCAAATAAAACAAACTGCTCTTAATAAAGACAAACAAACGTGGGTGAACAGCTACATATGACCTAAGATACATAATCGGCTAACGCAGTTTAAGAAGACAGCTTCAAGTCTGAAGTGACCCATACAAGGGGGCACTTGGTGAGAGCGAAGTACACATCGAGGGTGTGGGCTTTGGAGTAAGGGCTCCCGTCCGCTTCAGTGGAACAAGGCTTCACCAATATCAAAGGGTGAAGCCGCACTGGAAAGGGTGCTTCAGTGTCAAAGGGTGAAGCCGCACAGCCGCACTGGAAACATGTGCTACCAGAACATCTCTGCAAAGAGCTGCTGAAGAAGCTGGTGGAATGAACAAAGATCTCTGCTGGACCCAGCCGGCCAATCAGGACATTGCAACTGCAACTTATGGGTGTGAATCACCCTGCAATGGCTCTGGAACCATTATCCTTATTAGCAAATCAGAGAAGAGGGGCTTTGCCTGTTCTAAAGTCAGCATTTCTATGTAGAGAGGAAAACTCCATGCTTTGGATATCGACAATAGAGGCCACACTCTTTATCAACAGTTGAATCAGAAGAGAATACAGGTAATAATAACCGGAAAAACATGTTAATGTTTTTTAACACTTTGAGTAGAAAACAAGATATTACACTTGAGCACACTAAACCCACTCAGTTGTGTAGCAGATGTGATGGCCACAAGAAGGGCAACTTTGAAGGAAAGTGATCTAAAGAAAAGGCAGCTAATGGTTCAAATGGCTTATCAATCAATTTAGAAAGAAGAGAGAAAATCCAATGTTTGCTGGCTTGTATTAGGTGTAAATAATTATTTAACCCTTCAAACAACCTTTTGTTAATCGATGAGAGAAAAACAAAACCTTTCATGGAACCATGGTAATCTAAAATGAGCATAATGAGTTGAACTTTGATGGGAGGCTTGGCCAAGTCCTCGGAAGTTCACCTTAAGTAGTCAAATATGGTAGCCAGCTAACAGAAGCTGGAACTGGAAACTAAGGCAGAAAAAACACTTCTGTTTGCAGAATGTCTGCACCTCAAAGGTTCTCTCACCATTACCCAGGACCCCTTGAGATTTCAAAGGGGGAAAAGCTATATCAAGCTCAGCATCCCAAGATCTGAAATGAAGAGGGTCTTTACAGGCTCTTCCAGACTGCTCATTCCAGAATCCAGGAATCTAATTAGCTGACCTTCTGCCATAAAGAACAGAAGCAGAAACCAGGGCTGTTTTGGCTACACCAGCACCATTAGAACGCATTGATCCCTGGTATAAAGGAACTTAAAAATAGCTACTTAGCAGTATGAGGTGGTTGACCAAAACTGCTATATGGATCACTGCCTTTTTCGCCATTCTGGACATTGCAAAGACAAACAGGGTCCCCTTTTTGTAGCCCAGCTGTGGTCAGAAATTGCTATGTCAGGGCATCTTTAGCTGGAACACCAACTCCCTCTGCTGCCCAGGCGTAGCAAAATATTTTGACTGATTGTGAACAACTGCTATGCTAACAGAACCACTTGTCCAGGGGTAGCCCTCCAGATGTTTTGTCCTACAACTCCCATGATTCTTCACCATTGGCTATACTGCCTAGAGCTGATGAGGAGTTGTAAGCCAAAAACATTTCAATGGCAACAAGTTGCCCGCTTCTGCACTAGCTGCTTCTTCAGTCTAGGAACTGTAAGCACTTTGGACTGACTGGTAATCAGAAGTTGCTGTATGTCAGGGTATCCTACCCATGCATAACCAAATGTGTCAGCTGGATGTAAACTATAGCTTGCACCTCAGGATGCTGATTAGGGCTGATGGCTGTTGTAGTCCACACATTGCCCAGCCCTGTCCTAGGCAGAAACCCTTAAGAAAACAGGGAGAATAAAAGTAGTTAGGGTTTGTGGGTGCCAGATAAAGAGTTTCTGGAATAATGTCATTTAAGGGGCACTTCAAATGCTACGTGAGTACTCATGCTTACCTTTGCAGCCCTTCGTGGCATGGAACCTACATGCCTTAGGTCGAGAAAGTCTCCAAGAGCCGCAGAGCTGCCTGTATTCTGCAGATTAGGCTCTGGTCTAAGCATCTTTGGATCATGGAGTGGGAACGGGTGGCAGCAAGGAACAGGGCCTTTACAACGATTGCCTCAAGGCTGTAAAACAACCTCCATGAGCTGGTCTTCCTCTCTTCCAAAGCTGCCCCAATACAGAAAGCATTTGATTCATGATTTGTGCTGTTATTTTATTGCTAACAGAATTATTGCTTTGCTGCTTTAATAGCTTTTGGGAATTTTATTTTGGTTAAATATTACTGTTTTTATGTGATTTATGGAAGGCCCTTGAGCAGAGGAAGGGTGGAATAGCTTTTTTAAAAGTATGTCAGAAAGTTGTTGAATCTAAAAACATAGGATAGTAATCCAGAATTGGCTCAGCAAACCCATGTTTATCTTAAGACTAATTACCGTATGTGTGTTAATCCCGTTCGTGTGTGTTTGTGTTTTAAACAGAGATTTATGGAAACATAGAATGCTCAGACTATTTGTATTATCTACTCTGCACTGTCTACTCTGTCAGCAGTTCTCCAGGGAGTCACCATCACCTGCTACTTGAACCCAATCTCTGGACATGCTGGAGACTGAACTTGGGACCTTTACATGAAAAAACATGTGCTCTGCTGCTATGTTGAGCATTCCCATTACTTAAATCTGTGTAACAGCCAGTTTGTCTGTTGATCATGCAGGACTTGAGAGCGATAGCCCCCTTCTATAGAATACAGACATTAGGAGGTCTAAGTGTGACCAAGAAATAGAGAAGATGCATTAAGAGACTTATTGCCTTCCCCTCCAATGACCCAGTCAGTAAGTCTACACTTGCTGCAATGTCACATGGCATGGGAAGTTTGGGGTAGAGGAAGTGTCCTTCCTTGTCTTGTCAGCAGCATGCAGGGATCTTGCCAGGAGAGAGAGGAGAAAACTCATGAAATGGACATCTGAGGCTGCCTTATATGGAATCAGACTATTAGACCATCTAGCCAAGTAACTTCTACTTTTACTGGTGGCAACTCTCAAAGGCAGATGTGTTACCAGAGATCATTTAACTGGAGATGCTGGGGACCGAGCCTGGAATCTTCTGCATGCAAAACACTCAACTATGGGCCTTCGTCCCAGTTGTCTCTGTTGCCACTCTACAAAGTAAGGGATCGGGGTAGGGCAAACCATCACTTACCACACACTAGTATGGGCAAGAGCATTCCCTCACTCACCCTGAAGCTGCCTGTTGAAGTGATACTTAGGGCGCAATCCTATTACTATGATTGTAAGCCCCCGAACTCACAGGCTTATGCTCATCCTATGCGGGGCAGGAGGAGCAGCTGAGGCGACCTCCGCCTCCCCATCCTCACACCCTGTGTTTTTTCTAGACGGGCTTTTTTGCCTGTCTAGCAAAAGCATTTCGGAGGGGGAGGGGAGGAGGCTGGAGAGGCCCCAGGATAGCTCATAGCTCTCCTGCCCTCCCCATTCACTCAAACGCCCCCAGTTCCCTCTCTCTGCGACACATCCCCAACCTCGGAAAGGCAGCCGGCACATTTGCTTCCATGCCGACTGCAAGGGGGAGGGGGATGGATCGCAGATTTCCCCCTCCAAGGTCGGAGTGTTGTCTCCGACCTCAGATCTGGGAATCTGAAGTCCCTTAATTAATTACTGTAAAGTAAGTTAATATCTATAGCATTGGGTGTGATAGCTTTGAAGTGCTTTTGATTAATATAATGCATACATAATCATGGCTTTAATATTTTATTTCAGTGCCATTGTATGTTATGCCGAATATGTAAATTGTACAACTACTTGACATCAACCAAAATGTGAACTAGGTTGCATAGGTTAGTACTTCAGGCAGCAGAAAATTGTTTTAGTCCACTGAGGCATCAAGATTCACAGTGTACAGGGGAAAACAGGATTTAAAGCATTTCTAATAAAATATATTTTAATAGCAGGTGTTATCCTTTTGTATAACAAAAGCCAAATTATATCAATATATCACATGATCCATTAAAATTCCCTCCCCCATTGAGCAACAAAGTTTCCCAAATGATTTCATACTCCCAGTTTAGCAAAATAACTAGGTATATTCATTTTTAAGCAAATCTACATCAAACTACAGCAGGTAATTTATTTATTTATTTTTTGCTTTTTATAAACTGTGAAAACCAGTAGATGAGTTCCACAGCATGCTAACCAGATACAAGTCAGTAAAAATTTATTTCAGGTGGTTTAGCAACTTGTACTTTGCAGTGTTGAAGTACACAGAATTGTAACAATAACTTGTAATGTAATAATACAGTAGATAACTTATGATCTCTCTAAAATAAAATGTTTCATTGCAATTTGATTACATCATACACACAATATGCAATTTCTATATATCGGACACCAAAAAAAAGCATATGAAATTCCTTTGACTGTCCTGCAGTAGTGCAGGCAAGTTCTAGAAGAAAAAAGGTCCAGGTATTTATGCTAAGGGATTCAAAGTTTGAGGTTCTTGCAGTCTTAACATTTGGATCCAGAGAAGGAACATGCATGCCAGCGTTATGGTTGCTCCTTTTCATATGAAAATGGCTGCCTTGATTATTGTTAATGGGCCCGCCCATCACATCTTTGCCTAACCAGAAGAGCGATCAGAGGCGTAGCAAAAAGGACTCAAAATATTCCTTAGTAGCATTATCCTTTGGAATAGGATTGCCAACTCTGCAAATAAAAAATCCTGGTGTGTGGAGAGAGTATGGGAACGGAACCCTGTGGGTCAGGGTTGGAGCAGTAATGGTGCCAGGCACCCAACATCGTATTAACCCAAGCACCCTTTCCCAACCGGGTGCCTCCATATGTGTTGGACTACAACTCCCACCACCTTCAGCCCACAGGGCCATTGGAGATGATGGGAGTTATTGTTTAACACATCTGGAGGGCACCAGGTTTGGGAAGGCCAACCTGAGTTGTAGACCTAGAAAAAAATGCTATGGAGGAAAATAGCAACTGGCCTTTTCTAGCAACTGATCTGAAAACAAATAATGTGGCCATGCCAGGGTTTTATTTATATATCAGTCAGTCAGATGATCACTCGTGACCGATTGTCTTCCAGGATAAAAGAAAAAAGGGGAAAAAAGAACATTTACAAAAAGGAGATTTTAAAAGGAGGAAAATCCTAAAGAAAATTGTGTAGACTCTAGCGATGGGTCCGTAAGTGACTGTGGAGGCCAATTCTAGATCCACACAGCTTCCCACAGTGAGGACACAGGTTACCAGATGGAAGATGGTCTTGTAAAGGATTCATTTGACGTGCTTTTCGCTTAGCACGTTTCTCCCTTTCACCTTGCACTCGAGCTTCTTCAAAGTCCATAGAACCTTTGGGAAAGGCCAACCTCCAGTTATATACCGGTATATACTTAGGTGGCAACCCTACTTTGGAATACTACAGCCACAGTTTGGGGAAGAGACAGAAAGATAGCTTGAAGCAAGTTTGCAGTTTGGATTTGGGAAGAGTGGTATGCAGACAGAGGCAGAAGCCTGAGAATTGCTAGCCAGAGTTACCTAAAACTGTGCTGTGACAGTTTTACAGAGAGGATCTGATGCAGGATTTGTGATTGTACAGCTTGCTATAGAGTCTGCTTCCTTCCAGTATACTCAGCTACTTGCAAATAAACAGATATTACAGACACCACGAGTCCCTAGGGCTCTCTCTCTCTCTTGCAATGAAAATGAAACCCTGTCACACTGGTTTTGGACTTCTTGCAATTTGGGGTAGGGATGAGCAATGGCAGTACATGAAACTGCTTGATACCAAGACACTTGATCTATCTAACCCAGTGCTTCTTACTCTGGCAGCAACCCTCCAAAGTCTCAGGCAGAGATCCTTTCTAGCTCTACCTGGGATCATTTCATTTCAACTGCTGGTGCCAAAGTCTGAGCCTGGAACCTTTAGAATGGAAAGCACATTCTCCATCATAAAGCTATGATAGCAGTTCCTCCTTCCAAACACCCAAGCAGGTTTTTAAACCTGTCTCTTCTGGTGCTGGGGTTGTGGACACAGCTGCAGCAAAAACAGAAAGTGATGCACTAGCCACACTCACCAGTCTCATCCCCTTGTACATGTCCTTTCTTTGGATCTCAGCCTAGGAACTGAAGGATTGATAAAGCATTGTAAAGTGCTAAATAATTTTAATTTGGCAGATGTTTGCATTTGTTAGCAGAAACCAACGGATTGTGTCTAGTAGGCTGGAAGGGTTCTGTGCCACTGACTGGTTTCAGCAAGCTATTTAAACATTCAATTTTATCCAATAATTAACAGTAGAATGTTATTCCAAACACCTAAGATCTAGAAGATTTTAATTTACAATTAAACTAGGTTCTGCTGATGACTATTATATATGTCAGTGATGGCGAACCTTTTTGAGCCCGAGTGCCCAAACTGCAACACAAAACCAACTTATTTATTTCAAAGTGCCTTAAATTTGGCAGGAAGGAAGAGGGGGCACTAGCTAATCATGCCCTGCTCTGTCTCAGGGCATGGCTCTTCACCGGGCGCACAAAGCTTCGGGCGCGCACGCGCTGTGCTTCTGAGCTGTCTGTTCAGTTAGAAGGAGGGCTGGGTGCCTGCGCAGTCCGCTTCTGGGGGTGGAGATGTTGGAGTGTGCCTGCCTGTGGAGGCCAGCGAGGAATGAGTGGAGAGGAGTTACTATGGAAACCCAACGCTGAATGCAGAAGGGGACAGTCTTTTCGCGATCTGGCGACCAATGGCTCGAGTGCCCACAGAGAGGTCCCTGCGTGCCAGCTGTGGCACGCGTGCCATAGGTTCGCCATCACTGATATATGTGATCATTTCAGAATGAAGAGCAAGTTGCAATTATACAACGGAAAGTTAAACACCCAAGAATTTGAAATATTTTTCAGCTCTCTAGAAGACCTCTTGGGGTTCGCTAGTTTTCTTGCAGTCTAATTTTGAAACTAGAATTCAGTTATGAATACTTACAGGAGTCGTCTAAGGGCTACTTCATACATTATAGGGTGATACAGTTGCCACTCAAAACTATTACTGCATGGCAGAGTTCCATAGGAAAGCAGCAGTATTTGTAAGCACCCCACCATGTAGATACAGTCATGCCTTGGATTGAGAGCATAATTCGTTCCGGAAACGTGTTTGTAATCCTAAACACTCTTATATCAAAACGAAATTCCCCCAAAAAAAATTTGTACAGAGATTTTTAATTTAAGCCGTACTACAGTACTTGTATTGCAAGATGTCGCTTGTATATAAGTTTTAAAAAATTAAGTAAATATTTAAAAATTTGCTTGTCTTGCAAAACGCTCTCAAACCAAGTTACTTGCAATCCAAGGTATTACTGTACCTGCAATCACATGGAGAGTCTGGCACCATAATGACTTCTTGAGGGAGATGGTACAGGCATTTCCATGTGATTTGTGAGGTTTTGACGTGGCAACTGAGACACTTAGGTCACAATCCTATGCATGTCCAGACAAAAAAGTCCTACAACTCCCAGCATTCCCCAGCCAGCCATGCTGGGAATTGTAGAACTTTTTTCTGTCTAAACATGCATAGGATTGTGCCCTTAATAAATGTTACAGCCCTGCATACAATCCCTAACAGGTGAAGTGATTTCCAGTGGCAAACATACTACCTATGTGATGTAATAAGCCGCCCCTGTTTATACAGGACATGTCATGTCGGTATGAAAATGGCATTTATAGCATTTATTCAGTGCTAGTATAAATATTTTCATAGTGGAAAACTACTCTTGGAGAAACTATGATCACTATCTTATTTCTGTTTTATTAAAAATATGACAGGTACCGGTAAGTAAAGGTGGCACTTATCCCTCGCAATTTAATGTGGCACGTAATAATTTCATAAAACTGCATGTACGTTATGCATGTTGTGCATAAATGAGGGCTGGGCAGGTGGTTCACTTTTGCCTAACTGGGAACTACATGTGCAATGCTAAACAGATGACCTATATGCTGTCAATTTTGACAGCACAGATCACCTACATGGTTTGTGAATGAAGGGACTAAATGCAGGATTCCCCTGTATCTTCTCCTCATCCAAAAAAAGCTTCCCAAAAAAGGTGGCTAGCACCTACAACCAACTAACACATTCAGACTCTTGATTGAAAGTACGGTAACAGTTTATGTGGGGCTCTATGGGCATCGATTGAGAGTCACATCTAATACCCTACCTTGTAAGTGTATGTACAGCATTACTAAATCAGCATCCTACAAGGGTAAAAAACAAACCCAAACCATTACAAACTAGTAATGGTTCATAAGTTACCAAAAAAACAACAACACCAAACCCCCAACTCTGCAATGAGATGTGCTCATTTACCATTCTCAAGATAAATATTTATGACTTGATGAGCTTGAGAATATTTTGGCAAACATGGCAGTACACATATTACTACTGCGTGTTAAGATTAAAAAGAGCCCCCTTTGTCTGCCATTATTATTATTATCATCATCATCTTCATTTTCATTTCTATACCGCCCAATAGCCAAAGCTTTATTCTTGGTTTAACTTTCTACCTTGCATACTGTATGCAATAGGGGATTTCCATTTTCCAGGCTGGCAAAACTGCTACTCTGGGATGGGGGTGAGAATGCCCTGCTTTTTAAGGTATAGTGGAGATGGGAGAGGACATCAATGCAACTGTTTTCTAGGGTTTGCCCTAGTGTGCGTGCAATGTGCCTGCTGCAATTCAACAATACTATTGCCACCAGAGTGAAAACTGCATGTAGATCGTCAGGGCAGAGAATGAGTATGCAGTCATCCCATGTGATAATCTACATATGGTTTCATGCTCTTTTTCCCCCCTATATGGAAGTGCTTTCCATATAGAAAATGCATTAACATTCAAAGTAGTTTAAGAGATAGCTTAGGATTAAGGACCCAAAGTATCAGATCTACATGACTACATTTCTTTCCCCTGACAATTCTGAATTCCAAACTCTTTCTTTCTGAATAGTATGAAACCAATACTTATTTCCTCAATTCAGTCCCATTTTCATTCTTTATTTTTGCTAACTCTATTTTTATCATGAAAGTCCTGAAAATTGCCATCATCATTTAATTACTTGAGAATGATCAGTTTCATATGGGAAGTACACTGAATTTGTAAGATACAGAGAGAAATGGAAATAGTTCTTGAGGCTTCCAAAGATGGTGGTGATGGCTGGCACCTATAGAATGCAAATAGCAGCTTCAGAAAAGAGATTTTTGTTGGGATGGTGCAGGGAGATAAAAGAGTGAAACTTCCCCTTGCCCTCCCCTTAATGGTCCCAAAGCTGCTCAGGCTTCCCCTTGGAAGCCTGAGCTGCATAACAAAAAATGTGCACAGTAATTGCATTCAGGAAATTAATGCCGCACATCTAGTTTGCACTGGGCCATGGTCCTTCTGCATGCACAAAGGACATTTTAAACTGACAGTCATTGACACAAATAGCAAAAGCGAATATTCACATGATGAGGTGGTAATGCACACCCATGCAAACAAAGTTTACATCTCTCTTTCATGGCAAGTTTTGTTGTCGTGGGGGAGGGCTCCTTCAAAACAAGCAACCTCACATGTAAACTGAAGTGGCATGATCCCATGAGAGGACTGTGCTATCTCATCTTGTAGCCATGTGGATCAGCTGCCAGTCTCTTATTAACACCTGATTTGATCTCCCTGCCCTGGTCCAATCCTTAGTAAAATGCACTGAACTGCCCAAGTCAAACTGTGGCAGTTCAATGGCTACCACTATTACAGAAAATCAACAGGAGACAGAACAGCTACTCATCTGCTGGACAGAGATTTATTTTTCCTCTATTAGATAAAGCAGAATAATAGAAATGCAGAAATTTCTATTCTTTGACCTCTGTACTTACAAGTGACTTAACATGTTTAAAACGTCATGCGATCCTTAATAATTACTAAAAGAAGCATTAAATATTACTCTGATTTCTGAGAACACAACTCTCTAAAAGCAGTTTAAATATGATTCTTTAGACATTAAAAAGTAAAAATATACACAATGGACCCAACGTGCCTTCAACATACCTCTGGTTACAGTGATTCATACCATTAGCAAAAGACACTCTAGCCCTTAGATACAAATATAGGTACCAATCTAGCAAAAGAGCTTTACTTTACATTTCCCTCTATCTGACCTGGATTTAAAAATTCTGGCTTGACTTGATTTGGATAGAGAAAAAATAAGAGAAATGATCATAAATAGCCGTACTTTCAACACTAAATTCTCAGTTGAGTAGGTAGAAAAATAGGTCTTTTCCATGTCTACCATTTTTCATAAATATTTGGATACTATAAACACAGAAGTAACTGACATTCATACTGATAAAAAAAAATTGCATAAACAATTAGGAAAATGTCTCAGTGAATTTGCTTCAATGTACTACTTGTTGGGATTGGGAAAATGCACTGGATTGGGGGATAAATTCTGACAGCTAAAATCAGTTATCTTTGCTCAAAGTATTTCCTAGTCTTCTACTCTTCCTATTTGTTTTGAGTTTTGACAGAAGATACCACTGGGTAAATAATAATGGGTTGGATCCATAGGTTTCCTTCATCTGACAGAAGGACACAGCCTCCAAAAGGAGTCCTTCCATTGGAGTAAATAAATCTTTGGATCCAACTTGATAATACTTGACGTTTATATAATGTTTTAGAAGATGCTAAAGTGCTTCAAAGACTATCTTGTTGTAATCCTTACAACATTCCTGTAAGGTAGCTCAGTATTATTATCCCCATTTGCAGACAGAGAACTGAGGTTGAGCAAGAGTGCCTTATCTAAAGTCAGCTATTGAATTTATGGCAGAGGTGAGATTTGAATTGGGGACTTCTCGATTCATGGCTCACAAAGCAATCTTTACTTATACATTTACTACATTTTTATGCTGCCCAATAGCCAAAGCTCCCTGGGTGGTTCACAAAAGTAAAGTACCTTAGGCAGCTAGAGAGGTTGGGATGGGGTGGGTGGCATGTCTGCTCTGGAGGCCCAGCGGTGTTCTACTGGCAGTAAACAGTGCTAGGCCTCGAAATTGTGTGCCCTAAGGGCAGCTTTGATCCACTGGTTCCGAAACCCCTCCATTCCCACATGAGACTTCACGATCAAGGTCCTTTACTTACACCAGCCTTAAGCTGGCATAGGGTTTCCCCTTCTTTTATTTTCCCTTGAAATCAATGGGAGAACTGTCGGAGGGGGGGGGGGGAACTGGCACGAAATCACTCTCCCCACCTTTGCCCTGGCCACTTGTGTGCCAACAGGATCAAATCTCTCCTTCTGCTCCCCTTTGAGTTGCTCTGCCTGTCCTAGCCACTATGCTACACCAGCTCCCACTGACTCCTAAAAACACTAAGAAGTGTTTTGTTATTCCATTAATATTAATTAGAACCAAGATGCTAAAGATAGTAGCATTAAGCCAAGGGATATCATGCTTTTTTTAAATGCTGGAAAATAATATGTTTCTATTATTTTTCACCTTTTTGTGAAGGCAAAGTTTCTCAAATGGGTGCCATGCTTTGATTATTGAACAATTCATGGTTATATTAACAAGGATGGAAAGCTACTAATATATATATATATATATATATATCTTTTCCTCAACTAAGCCTGGCTGATGAATGGGTGGGGGAAATCACACTGTTTGCCAATCAAGTCCCAAATCCAAGCCCAAATTCATGAAGTAACCTCCACAACCAATCCATTACACCAGTGTTCTCCAACCTTGGGTCCCCAGATGTTTTTGGCTGGGGCATGCTGGGAGTTGTAGGCCAAAAACATCTGGGGACCCAAGGTTGGAGAACACTGCATTACACTGTTAGAAGTAAAGGATATAGCCATTCACTTTCACAACACTCTGTATTGTAAGATTCCCAAGACAGACTCTTGACAAAAGGAGAGATTAGAGACAGATGTTATTTGTAAAGTGCCTTGAAGATAGTCATTTGTATATAAACAATGTTAGTACAAGGGACAATAGAAAAAGGTTGGATTTAACAAAATAGAAAAGGTAGGAATTAACAAATGCATTCTAAAATTGTCTCTAGCTGTGCAAAAAGGCACAGCTATGTCATAACGCAGAGATCATTCGCAACTGGTGGTTTGGGGAAGACTGACGACATAAGGTAGGACTATGGATGACAGCAAACGAGAGATCAGGGAAGAATACAGTAGACTGGACAATTGTGTATGAAGAAATTTTCAGCATTATGAACAAGATACATTTTGTTTAAGGCTGCCAGGCAGTAGTAAGCAACTTCTGATCATGTCATTCATCACGACAAAAAATATATTCAGTTCACTTGGGTTTTTAATGGCTCAAACCTTAACAGCAAGCTATAGCCTCTTACAATTTCAAAATCGCACATTAAAAAAATCAGCTGCTTTGTGGTTATAATTTAAATGAGAAATACAGCCTACTTTAATGGCAGAATTCTATTTGGGAGCTAATTGATAGAAACCTCTACATGATTACAAGCACCAGGTTTCCAGTTTCCACTGACAGTTTTTATAGACCATTTTAAGCAGCGTGCTTCTGGAGCTCAGTGCTTCTTGGTTTTCTCAGAGAACCTGTGTGTTGACTTCAGCATATGAGCACAGATTGTTACATTAACAGGGAAGTAATAAGATGTTGTCTTAAAAGTACTTTTGTAAAGATTAGGTAAATCAAAATAAAGCTCAGAAGGACTAATGGTGAGTATTAATTAACAAACTCAATGTAATTTGCTGGAAGCATTCCAGTTTTTCCAGTTCTCTGAACAGTACCATACATCCAACCATCATCAATTGGTTGCACATTAATGATGTAGTCACCATCTCTGAAGGAAACTTCATCTTCATCTTGGGCACTATAGTCATACATAGCTCTATATGTCCTCTGTTAAGAGAAAAGTGGGGAAAAGTCCATTAAATATGTTCTGCAGGTAGGCAGTTTCAAGAATGGCTGATGTATCAGTTGCCACAAACACATAGTGGGCAGTATCCAATGCTGCTGCTTCACTTATGCCATTGACATAGCACTATCATAAGTGACATCTAGTGCAGTGGCCACAGTGCATGCTGGCATAATGGGTTTCCCCAGAAAATTTGTCGTTCCAGCAAATGCTATTGGTACTGTGCTAGAGGTCACTTACCCTAGTGCTACTATGTCAATTGCGTAAGCAGAATAGCAGCATTGGATACTGCCCATTGTATCCAAAATGAAACCTTTTACAGCACCAACAATACTGGTTATATAGGTCAGCAAACTTTTAGATTGCAAAGAATGTTTCTTTGTGGAACAATAAGGCAGCATACACTGAACTATACATATAATTCTAAGTGGAAAGTCCTGAATGGCACAACCCCTTTAAAAATATGGCTTGTCATTTGCTTAGTGGCCACAAGGCAAACTAAAATATCCACATAGAGGGAAGGAAGACAGTGGTATGAATTGACACTTAGAACGCACACAACATACTGTACCAATTACATGTCACAATGTTCTAAAATAGAACCAAGGATGTGCAAGTGATGAATACAACAATACATCAGAGGAGGACTTAGACCCTTTTCCTGCCATTAATTGTATATAATCACACATCATATTATAGAAGACACACACGTGCGTGCGTGTGTGTGCGCGTGTGCGTGCGTGTGTGCGCGCACATGTGTGAGATAGAGTGATTCCTCAAAATTATAGTTGAAAAAGTGACATGGTCACACTTTTGAGTGAAACACAATCAGAAAAGATTTTAAAACATTTACATAAGCAACTACAATTTACTGAACATGTTTTTGCCAATACAAATACAGCAGAAGTATCTAGCAAGTAGTATGATATGTTGTTTTGAGAAAATGCTTGCAAAGTTTCATTATTTACAGAAAGTCTTTAATGAGAGGTCTGGAGATCACAATAAAGTTATGAACTGATTCCATGCCATTCCAAATTGTTAATGATATATCTTCAGTGGCATTTAAATCCATCATTCATAGAGTGCCAATTTCTAGCCATAAGGCAGTAGCATTGCTAGACATTTATACATATCATCAAATATCAGAAGCCTCAGGAGTATGATACTTTACTGCATTTCATCATACTGGGGAATAGCTACTCAGTTCAAACTTTTAGAGGCTCATTATGGTCTTAATGTTGCTGAGAAACAAAACCCACAGAAATTTTTACACATACTTATATAATAAGCCTGTCAGGAAAAAAAAAATCTCCATCATAATTCAATTGACATTTAGTTTCTAATGACCCCCTGCCCTACACACAATAGCTTGGGTTATGTAATTAGAGATTTACACTACTTTACAGTCTTAAATACGGTCCTTTAAATTTTTTAAGCAAATTGTTCATAATTAGGATTAAATAAATCCAGAGAACATGAAACAGTGCAAAGAAAAGTAGGCTTACAACTGCAACATATATTCACTTTGGGCACCAGCCACTGGGAAGTTATCCTGTAGAAGCACCACTGAAATGAATTTATTCCACTGATGCTCATGCAGGAAAATTTCCCAATGGATTATGTGACTTTAAAATATTTTCATGCGGTATCCCATCAAAAACTCTGAAAGCTTGATACTGAAATCTTGATAGTTTACTTGCTCTTCCTTTATCCCCACCTCTGGAACTCCCTTCTCCAGGAGATCTGCATAGCTCTTTCACCGCTAGCCTTTAGGAGTGCTGTTAAAACTTTTCTTTTTAATCAAGCTTTTGAGTCCACCTAGATATTTTGGCTGCTGTGAATTTTATTGTTTGTTATTGTCGATTATATTTGTTTTATTTAGTGCAGGCTGGGCAACTTCTGGTGGCCCAGGGGCCATTTTTCACCCCCTGGACCCCTGGCACAGGCTGTAGTCTGTCCCGGGGAACACTCAAATTGCTGGTTTGCTGATGAAATTCAGCAGCAAACCACTCCATAGTGGTACCGTTGTTAAATGTAGCTTGTTTAGAAGCTAAATTTAACCCTTTGACCAAAAGGCCAAATTTAACCCTTTGACCAAACAACAGGAAGGTCACATCAGGATGCGGCAGGAGCTGTATGTTGCCCACCCCTGATTTATTTATTTATTTATTTATTATTTATTACATTTATCAATCGCCCATCTGGCCGGTCACCCGGCCACCCTGGGCGATGTACAATTAAAATACAATAAAACACAATAAAATATAATAATTAAAACAATATAAAAAATTCTCATTAAAAACCTAACCCACCCCATATTCCCGCCTGAACAGCCATGTTTTTAATGCACGGCGGAAGCTCATCACGGAGGGGGCATGGCGAAGGTCACTAGGGAGGGAGTTCCATAATGTGGGGGCCGCCACAGAGAAGGCCCTCTTCCTAGTCCCCACCAGCCTGGCTGCTCTGGCTGATGGGATAAGGAGAAGGCCGTCCGTGGCAGACCTTGTTGAGCGGCCTACTTGATGTTGCTGGAGGCGCTCCTTGAGATAAGCTGGGCCGGAGCCGTGTAGGGTTTTAAAGGTCAAAACCAACACCTTGAATTCGGCTCGGCAAGCAATGGTAGCCAGTGCAACTCTTTAAGCACTGGCGTGATGTGATCACGCCGGCGGCTGCCCTTAATCAGGCGAGCCGCCGCGTTCTGTACCAGCTGAAGCTTCCGGACCGTCTTCAAGGGTAACCCCACGTAGAGCGCATTACAGTAGTCTAGGCGAGAGGAGACCAAGGCATGAACCACTGATGGGAGCAGGTGATTAGGAAGGTAGGGGCGCAGCTGCCGTATCAGATGGAGTTGATACAGCGCTGCCCAGCTCACAGCTGCCACCTGAGCCTCCATGGACAGCTGGGAGTCTAGAATGACCCCCAAGCTGCGGACCTGGTCCTTCAGGGGTAGATGTACCCCATTCAGCACCAGGTCAACATCCCCTAACCTTCCCTTGTCCCCCACCAGAAGTACCTCGGTCTTGTCGGGGTTCAGTTTCAGCATGTTCCTTCCCATCCAGCCAGCCACTGACTCCAGGCACTTGGACAGGGTCTCAACGGCCAACCTCGGTGAGGACTTCAAACAGAGGTAGAGCTGCGTGTCATCCGCATACTGATGACACTGCACCCCAAACCTCCTGATGATAGCTCCCAGCGGCTTGAGGTAGATGTTGAATAACATCGGGGAGAGGATGGAACCCTGCGGCACTCCACAAGTGAGCAGCCGAGGGTCCGAAGCCTCCTCCCCGAGAACTACCCTCTGATACCTTCCAGAGAGGAAGGACCGGAACCACTGCAATACAGTGCCTCCTAAGCCCAACCCCTCCAGACGGTCCAGGAGGATACCGTGGTCAACGGTATCAAAAGCCGCTGAGAGATCGAGGAGGACTAGAAAGAAGCATTCGCCCCTATCCAAA
The DNA here is from genome assembly GCA_021292165.1 of Shinisaurus crocodilurus. Taxonomy (NCBI): domain Eukaryota; kingdom Metazoa; phylum Chordata; class Lepidosauria; order Squamata; family Shinisauridae; genus Shinisaurus; species Shinisaurus crocodilurus. Next base: position 30,905,666 of record CM037880.1, on the reverse strand, counting down.
GCCCTCCTCATATCATCCACCAAGGCGACCAAGGCCGTCTCCGTCCCATGTCCAGACCTGAAGCCTGACTGGCACGGATCCAAATAATCGGCTTCATCCAAGTGTGCCTTCAACTGAGCACCCACCACCTGCTCGATCACCTTGCCCAGAAATGGTAAATTGGAGACTGGGCGAAAGTTGTTTAAATCCTGGGGATCCAAGGAGGGCTTCTTTAGAAGCGGTCTTATTACTGCCTCCTTGAGGGCTGATGGCATCACTCCCTCCTCGAGGGAGGCATTCACCACCGCCTTGATCCCCTCACCCAGTCTCTCCCTGCAGCTCATGATGAGCCAGGATGGGCAAGGGTCAAGCAAGCAGGTGGTCGGCCTCACAGATGAAAGCACCTTGTCCACTTCATCAGAAGGAAGAAGCCGAAACCGATCCCACAAAACCGGTCTGCCATTGGCCTCCTCCCGCTCACTCCCTGTGTCCACGACGTACGATATCCCACTCCTAATCCGATCGATTTTATCTGCGAAGTGCTTCGCTAAAGCCTCACAGGAGGCTTTTGACTGTTCCAGTGGGTCCGGAGCGACTGGACCGACCAGACTCCGGACCACTTGGAACAGCCTCCTGGGGCAGCACTCTGCAGACGCAATGGAGGCAGCATAGAAATTCTTTTTTGCTGCCTTCACCGCCACCCGGTAGGCTGAAGATGCAGCTCTAACCCGTGTTCGATCGTCTTCGGAGCGGGAATTTCGCCATCGGCGCTCTAGCCTTCTCACCTCTTGTTTCAGAGCTCGCAGCGACGGAGTGAACCATGGCGCCGCGCGAGCTCTGTTTAGGCGAAGAGGGCGCTTCGGGGCAACTCGGTCTAATGCCCTGGTGATTGCAGCATTCCAGTCATCCACCAGGGTCTCGACCGAGCTACCGTTTGTGTGCTCCAATTCCCCAAGCGCGTTCAGGAATCCATCCGGATCCATAAGACGCCTGGGGCGGACCATTCTAATAGGTCCCTCACCCCTGCAGAGGGATTGTGGCACCGAGAAATCCAACCCCACCAGATAGTGATCCGACCATGACAAGGGGGTGGTGGATATACCCTCGATCTCCAGATCATTTCCCCCCTCTCCGGAAACAAAAACCAAGTCCAGTGCATGACCGGCTACATGGGTAGGTCCAGTTAATACAGGGTGCAGCTCCCAGGAAGCCATGGTCTCCATAAAGTCCCGAGGTGCCCCAGTGAGGGAAGCCCCCGAATGCACGTTGAAGTCCCCCAGCACCACTAGCCTGGGGGACAACACACGCACATCGGAGACCACCTCCAGCACCTCGGCCAGGGAGTCTGTCGTGCAGCGGGGTGGACGGTACACGAGCAGAATACCCAGGCTGCCCTTTGGACCCAACCTCCAGTACATGCACTCAATAAACCTGGTCTCCCGGAGAGGGAGTCTGGTGAGGACCAAGGACTCCCGGTAGATAACAGCCACTCCCCCTTTAGTTGTATGTCACTCATCTCCTTAGGGAAAGAAGAACGGGATAGAAATAATTTTAAGCAAATGAATACAGGCAGTCCTCAAGTTAAGAACGTCCGACAGACAGACAACCCATACTTAAGAACAGACTTCTGTTCCCCGGCGCCACGTTGTTTACATAGCGTACATAGCGTAGTATACTACGCAATTTGCGTAATTTACGCAATTTGCATAAATGCCAATTTTAACATACAGAACACTATGCTGTTCCGACTTACATACAAATTCGACTTAAATACATTCTTAAGAACGGAACTTGTTGGTAACCTGGGGACTGCCTGTATTGTACAGTGGTGCCTACTGTTGATAAAAAGGTGCACTCCTTTGCTTTAAAAACAAAACCCACATACTTCCTCGATTCAGTATCTTCAATACCTATTTATTCTAGATTTAGTCCATGTGCAAAAGTGTAAAGTAAGTTTTTTAAACACTGGCTCTATGCTTAATTCTAAGAAAGGGACTGCATTTACAGAATTGCATTGGCACAAAAAGAATGAATCATTCAACTTAATACTCACCAAGGTAGCTGAATGTGGCTGTGAATGCATTGATCTCATAGATGACACACTAGTCTGGTGCATGTAACCATATCCTTGGGGCTGACTTTGCTGATATGCCCCCGGAAGCACAGGAGCTGTGAGATAAAGAAAAACAAAGGCATTACTACTTCAAGAGAACATGCCATGGTCATTCCTTGGGTGAAGTGGTGGTTGGATCTCCTAATTAGAAAATCTGAATTGCTTACATCCATAGGAATTAGTAAGTAGATAGAATGTCTGTATACACAAATAAGCTTGTCTTCAGTAGACAAAATGACTTTTTAAAAATGGGGGTGCTTTACAAAAGGCAATACCACAAGCACACACGTCAAACCTGGTAGATGCAAGGAAAAGTGCAAATTAGTCAGGATTATATTGCTCTCCTATGAGTGAACTGTAGAAAATTACTGTAGCACAGAATAACCTTAAGTTTAAAAAAACAGAACAAGGGAACATTCAGCAAGAATGAAGAATTTAAAGTGAAATGAAAGCAACCTATGGTTAAGGTACATATCAGCCATGTAGCACTGCTGTAAAATCTTCACTCTTTGTGTTCTCTGAAGCAGTTTGTTTGCCTGTAGCCATAGCTTCATTTTTTTAAAATGTCCTAATCTAGGGTTACGGAAAAAAGGAGAGAACTAGGTTCTCAGGATGCAAAAATCTTTATTAAAGGAGCCCGACGCGTTTCGGCCTGTGTATTTTTCAAGGCCTTCCTCAAGGGGCTGTGAATATTCAAAATACATACAATAAATTAACTTAACATGGTTGGGACAACACATAATAAAAATACTTTCTCATTGTGTATGGAATTTCTTTACATTCTTATTAGAAATCATTTCAAAACATTTTCTTAAAAATGAGAAACAAGTACTGCTTTTTTAAAAAAAGGAATACATTTTCTTTATATAAATAATAACTTACTTGTAAAAGAGTCTGCAGATTACTTGAACAACTAGTGTTTTCCACTGTTTCACTGGCGACTGAAAAATGGATCTTTTTGAACATGATTATATTATGGTACAGTTTTTTTTTTCGTTTTTTTTTCTTTTTTTCCTCGATGTTATCTCGTTGGCTAAATGTCAAGGACACCCAGTCAGGACACAGGTTGTTTTAAAACACCACAGTGATTCTGCAGTCACATTAATGGGAACAGTTCCAAATCCTCATTAAGACCTCTTGGTTTTAAAGTATTTAATTTAATTATCCACTGTATTTCCCTTCTTAATAATTGCTTTTCATTGTTAGTGTTAATTTTGTCCAAAGCCCAAAAAGTAAGGTCTGTAGGGGAATGTTGTTGTTCTGTAAAATGTTGAGTTAGTGGAGCACCTTGTTTTTTATTTTTTATGTTACTAAGGTGCTCTCCTATACGTTTTTTTAGGGGTCTGATAGTTTTTCCCACATAAACTTTTGGACATTTACATTGGATGGCATAAACAACAAAGGAACTGTTACAGGTGGTAAAGCAATTTAGAAAATATTTTTGTTGGTCCGAGGGATTTACAAATGCTGTGGTTTTGTTGGTGTATTTACAATAACAGCAATGTCCACAGGGGTGGTGTCCTATTGGCCTGTGAGAATCAAACAGAACATTCGAAGGGCTTCCATAATTTTCTTTGAATTCACTTCTTATTAGTAGATCTCTAAAATTTCTTGTTCTCTTAAAGGAAACCATTGGTTGATTTTGGCAACCAGGTATCTCTTGTATCATATGCCAATGTCTCCTAATACTGCTCTGTAGATTATCATTTATTTTATCATAAGTCAAAGTGCAATGGATTCGTGTTTGCACTTCAACATATGCAAATAACATCGATGTTGAGATAACATCGAGGAAAAAACGGAAAAAAAAAACTGTACCATAATATAATCATGTTCAAAAAGATCCATTTTTCAGTCGCCAGTGAAACAGTGGAAAACACTAGTTGTTCAAGTAATCTGCAGACTCTTTTACAAGTAAGTTATTATTTATATAAAGAAAATGTATTCCTTTTTTTAAAAAAGCAGTACTTGTTTCTCATTTTTAAGAAAATGTTTTGAAATGATTTCTAATAAGAATGTAAAGAAATTCCATACACAATGAGAAAGTATTTTTATTATGTGTTGTCCCAACCATGTTAAGTTAATTTATTGTATGTATTTTGAATATTCACAGCCCCTTGAGGAAGGCCTTGAAAAATACACAGGCCGAAACGCGTCGGGCTCCTTTAATAAAGATTTTTGCATCCTGAGAACCTAGTTCTCTCCTTTTTTCCGTTGCATTTGGATGCTTATCTCCTCCTGTTTCTGTCTCTAATCTAGGGTTAGTAACAATTGTTAGAAAATTGCACAAACACCAGTACCCTTCTTTAAAAGTTCCAGAAATACCCAATTAAAATATGAAAATTAGATTTTATTTTCCCTTCCCTGCCCCCGTCCCCACACACACCACCTCCTTTCTATACCACACTGACCAAATGGGGGTGCTTTACAAAAGGCAATACCACAAGCACACACATCAAACCTGGTAGATGCAAGGAAAAGTGCAAATTAGTCAGGATTATATTGCTCTCCTATGAGTGAACTGTAGAAAATTACTGTAGCACAGACTAACCTTAAGTTAAAAAAAAAAAACAGAACAAGGGAACATTCAGCAAGAACGAAGAACACCATCCCACTCAAATAGTAGCAGTTTACTTCAGCAGCAAAGGACTTTATTTCTGTGCTATCCATACTGCCAACTCATTGGGGAGCAAACTACTCCTATTCACTTTGGGGTTCTTCTGAAATAGAAATATTGCAATACCACCAACAAAAGAGAAACTTGAACTAACCTAGAACAACAAAATGCAGCGAGATACAAGCTGATATTCATTTAGCTGAAACCAGATTTATTGACCAGGAAGACAAGGTACAACAAAAGCTCTCCAAAAGCTCTGAAACAAAGTAGAGCATATGCTCTAGTGCTCTTTAGAAATAGGTTATATATTATGGGGGCATGAGAATGCCACCAATAATGACGACTCTGGGACCAGTCATCCCCATTGCCAGCAGTAAGATCTAGGCATCCTGGTACCCTTCCAGAAGTTTTGGACTACAACTCCCACGAGGCCCGGCCAGCCTGGCCAACGGTTAGAGATTATGGGAGTTGTAGTCCAAAACATCTGGAGGGCACTAGGTTGCCTATGCCTGTTGTACAGGATGCACTGTCATCATGTTGTAAACTTGCTTCCGCCCAAGTCATTGACTGTCAGTCATGGATGGGGAAACTCACAGTGTGGCAATACTGTATCACGTGGAAAGTACTACTCAGTTATTGGGACTTTCTACACAAGGCTGTTAATCTGGTGTTTCATTGCAGAAGAGATCCAAAAGCACTACAGAGTGTTTCCTTTCCTGCTTTTCCACTACATATCCTCTAGGTGGCACTGTGGTGTAGCAAAATAGCACAAATACAGAAGTGCTTTCAGAAATAATACCGTATTTTCCTTGCTCTAACAAAATTTGCCGAAAATGCTCTCTAAAAACAGAAACGAAACTGGAGAGTCACATCATCATCTAAAGAACCCGTACACAACTATGAGTAGGGAATGACAAGCACACAATAAAGGCCTCGTGTAGAAAAGCTCAGTATTGCAGAGAGCAGGTAGAGTTGCCACAAGGATGCCATTTTCAGTAGACGCCCAGCAGTTTGCATTATGTGTAACTTGGGTCTTGGGCAGTAACTGAAGGGCTTGAATTATTAGGAATCCCTTGTCTTCTTTTCATTACTCCAGACACCCTGATTTAATCTTGTCATATGGGTATTAGTCTGTGTATTTGTTTTTAAAACTTTTAGAGCAGAATACAAAGAAAGGAAGAGAATGCAAAGGAAAATAATAATGCTATTTTATTTTATTTTTATTATGTTTATATCCTGCCTCTTGTCCATCATGGACCCTAAGGTGGCATACACAGTGTTCCCAGGCAGTCTCCCTTGCAGACACTGACCAGAACAAGTTACTGTGCCATGTGTCTTCAGACTAATACAGAGTTGTCTGATAGAATGAAACATGAAATTAAAAAGTTGAAAGGGTGTTCAGGACATCCAAGCAGTGGCCTCTGAGTTTCTGATGAAGTAGAAAAGGGGCAATCTAGCAATATATATTTTTCTGGAGAAGTCAAATGAGGGGGTTACTGTTCAGGCAAAACTTAAGCAAACAGCCTACAGACACATCAGATAGGATTGCATTATTCCTTGGTACATGTTTTTTTAAAAGGATGTTTGAAAAATCACTTGTCTTCCCTGTTTTCTAAAGACATGATCTTTTATCACATAAACCCTATTAAATTGTCTGAGCTTCTTCCATACAGCAAAACCTTGCCCATTTATGTGAATAAATGACACAACCGTTACAAATTACCATGTTTTCCACATTGGTGAATAAGCAAACAACAACAAAAAGACTGCTACGGTAATACCTTGGATTGCAAGTAACTTGGTTTGAGAGCGTTTTGCAAGACAAGCAAATTTTTAAATATTTAATTTTTTTTAACTTGATATACAAGCAACGTTTTGCAATACAAGTACTGTAGTACAGCTTAAATTAAAAATCTCTGTACAAATTTTTTGGGGGGGATTTCGTTTTGATAAAAGAGTGTTTTGGATTACAAGCACGTTTCTGGAACGAATTATGCTCTCAATCCAAGGCATGACTGTATATCATAAAAGCTCCTGCTCCATTAAGTATGATTAAAAAGTGGTTTGGTTTTAATTATCTACTCAACTAGAAAATCTGATGCAATCTTAACTCTGCTTTCACTACTTGTTCTTTTACTGTGCCTCTCAATAGGATATGCACTGAAATGAACCATGGAGTCTATATAATCTAATTGTGTAATTGTTGCAAAATCTGGAAGGCTGGAAAGTAATGATTCAAGCAAAGATCTTTTGATCTTCAAAACCATTTGTAAAATGTAGACATTAGAACTGACTATACATACCAGCTGGCATCTCTGGAAATCCTTTACAAGTCTGCATGAGGCAATTTCTGCTCTTTTTTATGTAAAACTACACACATAACTTTCATTAAACTGAGATGCCTTGCCTACCCAACCCCTGGTCCCAATGGTGATGGGTGTGTACACACACACACACACACACACACACAAAATACATGGGATCATAATGGAATCCCTTCCTTAATTATCCTGAGGACTTCTCCAGATGTACAAGCACCAAAGTTTTAAAAATGCTTCTGTGTAGCATGGCTCCACTAGCCTTGATAGTGATGGAAGACAACTCAGGGAGTGAAATGTGGTTGGAATTCACAGCCTGTGGGTAGAGGGGGACTCAGTCCTCTCCATGCTCAGATCCCAGAAGGGCTGGGGAAAAAACCTTTGGCCCAATTCAGTTCTCCCCAGCCATGCTCTCCCCTACCGGACAGAGGTGCAGACAGTTGGAGCAGAGCAAAGATTGATTTTTCTTTTCTATATGCTCCCTAGTGAACCTAGAAGGATAGCGCCTTTCTATTCTACAAATCTCTCTGCCTAGGTAGTACTTCTACCCTTTCTGTATATATTGCCATCTTATGTGGAAATAATATATTTCTTTTTTAGAAGTCGTTTTTGTATCTATGAATACAAAAACCTATGACTTACGTATTAAGAAATATGATCATTAATTTTGTGGCTGAGAGGGAATTTCTCAGATTGGGTTCTTTGGAATTGCAAAAGATAGGACTTAGGCTGGATCATGCCCTGTTTTATTTAACCTTGAATCCCAGCCTATGCCAACAATGAAAATGAGATACAGTTATACAGAGAGGTATTTGACACTTTGCAAAAATGTACTAATTAGAAAACTCATTATGGAAGAGGACGTTCTTCTTTTCAGACTAACGTTTATTTTCATATGATTTTCACTACAGAAAATACACAGTTTGTCATTAAGGGATTTGAACTTTGCAAATTTCAGAAATTCAAACAGTAAAAATATTCATTCCAAATAAGAAACACACAGCTGTTAGATGCTAATGGGATTACTAAAGTTATTCAGTTTCAAGACTAAAAACTGAGATGACAAGGCATTGTTTAAGTGGCCTGGAAATATAGTGAAGGAGAACGGAAGATTGCTATGAATATTTTATAGACATATTTTAAGTGTAATACAAAACCCACTTTAAAAGTGCAGACACAACAACAAGCACACTTATTAATGCCCCATGTATATTCATTTACAAGAACAGCTTGTGATTCAGTTTGGAACACATGTATGCTGATCCTGTGAGTTAAGACTCTCACTCTACTAATACATACCAGCAATCCAATGAAAGCATGAAATAAACACAGGAAAGTCTGAACTATCAATCCCCAATCTACACGTTATGCAGGTTAACATATGTTAACAATTTAGGAAACTAACTGCCCATTGTATCCAAAATGAGACCCTTTACATCACCAACAATACTGGTTATATAGGTCAGCAACTTTTAGATTGCAAAGAACGTTTCTTTGTGGAACAATAAGGCAGCATACAATGGACTATACATATTATTCTAAGTGGAAAGTCCTGAATGGCACAACCCCCTTAAAAATATGGCTTGTCATTTTCTTGGTGGCCACAAGGCAAACTAAAATATCCACATACAGGGAAGGAAGTCAATGGTATGAATTGACACTTAGAAAGCATTCAACATACTGTACCAATTACATGTCACAATATTCTAAAAGGATGTGCAAGTGATGAATACAACAATATATCACAAGGAGGACTTTCCTGCCATTAATTGTATATAATCACACATTATATCCTATAATAAACACACACTCATTCATATGTGTGTGTATGCGTGCATATGAATTATATGTTGAAAATGTGACACGGTCACAGACTTTATCAGAAAAGATTTTAAAACATTTCCATAAGCAATTACAATCTACTAAATATGTTTTTGTTAATACAAATATGGCAGAAGTATCTAGCTAGTACTACTATGCTATATTGTTTTGAGAAAATGCTTGCACTGTTTTCATTATGAACAGAAATATGAAATGCTAGCACTAATGTTGCGCTATTGACATAGTGCTAACATAACTGACCTCTAGTCAGCTGGGAAAACCATTGCACTAGCATATGCTCTTGGCATTGTGCTAGAGTTGCGTACACTAGCACTACATCAGTTGAGTAAATGAACAGCGGTGTTGGATTCTGCCCATTGTGTAGAACATAAACTTATAATGAAAAAGATCAGGAGCCCTGCAACTGTAACACAATAAAACAGACAGTAAATAATTCACATTTCTTTCACATTTGTACCTCTGAAGTACTATTATGGCCGAATCTGCTTTGAGCATCTGGTAATGAAGGAAGGCACAAACTGAATACAACTAAACTATAAACAGGGCTCTGCATATGCTGCAATTCTACAGGTGTGCATAAAGGTTTATGGAAAGGTAAGTAAAATGTTTTAAATGAAAATAAACAAGCAAGCACAGAATGTTATAGTGGATGTAGAATTCTGAGTTACTAGGCTTTACGGCAGCAAGAATATGCTTAGAAGCATGTGGACAATGCCTGCTGAAAATTGAGTATCCAGAGAGATGGATAAAGATTTTCAGTGGGGGCAGTCTTCAGTGGCCTTGCCTCTCCCAATCAGTGGGCTCGTTCTCACGTCACAACAACCTACCCTGGCAATAATCTACGGTGGGTTGGTTGTTGTGCGAACAACCCATGATGCACCTGACAGATGATAAGGCACACCATGGCTTGCTGCCCCCCTCCTTGCCCCTTGGTCCTCCCACAGGTATCCCAGGGGACTCCATGGCAGGACCGACTTATCTCCCTTGTGATCGCAAGCCAATTTTGGCTCACAGCAGCTTTTTGTCCTTTTACCCCTTTTTCGGAGATGGTGAAATCCAGCTTGACAGACAGCTTTCATAATCCTCATTTTGACAGCCACTGACAGACCCTTCAAAGTGCCCAACCAGCACCTTGGAGGGACTGGCAGTGGTTGGAAACATTTTTTAAATTATTTTTGCGCACACAATGTGCACAAAAATGTTCAGGGTTTTTTAATTATTTATTTTATTTAGCTGCAGTTGCACGAGTGTGGAAATGGGGACTCTCAGTTGGGCAATGTTGGGGGAGGTGCCTGCTGTCAAAGTGCAGCAGATACCAACCCTGGACATTGACCCAAAGAGGATCTAAATAGGCTTTTTCTTCCCTTTACTTTCTCTTGACAGCTGTCAAAAGGTAAGCTGTCAAGGCAAAACAAAGAAGCGAGTGATCTTTGCTTGCAAAAAATGGGTGGTGAGATTTACATGCCCTTTGCGGTGAGTCGGCTCACTTGTTTTCCCTCAACAAGGGGGTGGAATGCACTTTTGCACTTTCCCGAGCAGACAGTGTCTCAGGAAAAAGTGCAAAATGTGCATCACCTCAGAGTAAAAAAAAAATTAAAAATTAAAAAATGAGGATCTCACTACTAAATCTTACCACCACCCTTTTGTGAGCAAAGATCACTCACGGCTTTGCTTTCCGTTGACTATGAAGTACTGTTCTTCACTTTTAAAAGCCCTATTTAGTTTAGGACCTGCATGCCATATGGGGTGCCTTCCCCCATATGAGCCTCCTGTATTATTAAAATCCTATTTTGACAGGCCTTTGGTACCAGGACCAGCAGCACCACTAGGCAGAGTGAGGCAGCAGATTTTAGGTATCATTAAAGGTCAGGGAATTGTTAATTATTTGTTATTATTGTATTTTCACTGCCAGGGATTGGGAAAGGCTTTTGGGGGGGGGGGGTTGCCTCATGTGCCAAAATTACTTGGCTTGCCTTTGGATACTATGCACATTGACTTGTGTGGTGGGAGATGCCATTTTCTGTTCCACCTCAGGCAGCAAAATAATTTGGGCCAGCCCCATTTAATACTGATATTTTTGGCTGATGTTTCATATGAACGGTGGTATTTCATATTGTGTATGGATTTTGAATATTTCATTATACCTTTTATTATACATAGTTTTTGTGCATCCCAATCGAAAAACAGTACTCTCTCTCACACACACACACAGAAAGGCTATATGTATGTATGCGCCAGGTGTAGGACTGAGCACCATAAATGTTGTTTTCCTACAACATCACAGCTTGTAATATTGTGCTGGTGTCATAAGTCAACTAGGATATTACATACGTTACACTGTATCAACACCACAGACTTGTCACATGGAAAAAACCATCATCTTCTGGACAATTCCAAATTAATTTGATCAAAACTATTAAAAATCACAAGCAGGTTAAAACCAGAGCCAATGTCAGGAAGTACCAGTCTCTATTCTCCTCACACATACTAACCTCTGCCTCCTTGCACTGCCTCCATTCTGATAAGCTAATTTTTATTTATTTATTTATTTATTTACATTTATTAATCGCCCATCTGGCCGGCAACCTAATACCTGGGAAAAAGGCAATTAACAGACTAACCCCCTCCACCACACCCAGTTAAAGCTACAGATTTGAAAATGATTTACACTCCATGTCCCATACACATGCATAACTTAAAATCGGAACTGGGTGAACTTATTTGAAGCAAAAGAAGTTTTAATTTAAGAACTATACTTGAGAGCCCCTAAGACTTGTGAATCATATATGGAGACAGCATGCAAGCACCTTGCTGAATGTCTCATGGGGTCTCTGACATGACATTAGCAAAAAATACTTCCTCTCACATAGCTGTTTGTTTATTGGGCAAACAAGGATTGCTTAGTTAACTGTGAGATGTGCAAAGAATAGACACACTGTGACTGTTAATCAGAAGGAAATGGTGGGTGTCTATGGGTACCTCCTTCATTAGATGGCCTTGTTACCTCACTGGAATAAGAAAATATAGAACCATCTGACTTGTCATCTTCAACGCCAGAAGTGCTGGTAGAACGTAAATGTTGTTTACTGTAACGTCTTGCTTTTTCTACAACGGGAAACACAATACTGCAGTAAATACTTATAAGAGGGCTTTTTAATTTAACAATGATTTTAAAAAAAGAAAAATAGGGCAGAAGGACAACACAGTTACTTCCCTTGCAAGCATCATCTTGTGCAAAGTAAAGGAACTGGAATTCATGAGTTCACTAAAATGTACAAAAAGGGACAACTCACACAGGAACAGAGGTATTGAATTATGGCTAGGACCCTGTGCTCTTACTACAAACACAACATTTGGTACACTTCTGTAACAGGACACTCTCCTGCCCAAGTCGCACTGCACAATCTGCAGTGCAGGAACTTGACTGCAGTATCCTTTGCAATGTTATGGCCTATGATCACACCACAACAGCAATTGAGTTATCATATTTATCCAGCCACATGCAGAAAACTAATGGTCATGCTGGCAGTATGTTGTTTGTCATGAGATTTGGGGTGCTTCCAGATGGACATTTCTAGCTGCTACCAACCAAAAGACACTGTGCAGCTACTCCATCTTTCCCTCCTTAATGGATTTTCTGTGGTAAGAAAAAGGGCAGAAGAAGTGGTGGGGAAACACAGGAGGTTTACAAATGAAAGGTGATGATATCAGGACCCCAGTAAAATTCCATAAATGTGGCAGGTTGACTTTGGGAGATAACTGCATAATAAAAGAATCACCTGGAACCACCTGTGGTGTTAAATAGTTTGCATTTAACTATAGAAGCTGGGCATCTGATTGAAAACCCACTAAGCCTATCATCAACCTTAAAATGCATTCTCTATCTATAAATCACACCATCCCAGGTAAAATTAAGCCTAATCTTTTGCAGTGATAGCATTTTAAATACATGTTATAATGGGGGGAAGGAGGAGAGAGAGAGAGAGAGAGAGAGAGAGAGAGAATTCTGGTGCGTAAATCACACAGTAGTAGTGCTGGGTCTACACTATATTTGCAACCTTCAGGCTAGTTCAGATATTAGTAAATCACTCCATGCAGACTGGCCCTAGGACACAACCAAGCGAAGGAAGTGAAATCCAATTCAGTGCATCTATGCCAAGGCTCTCCAACCTTGGGTCCCCAGATGTTGCTGGCCTACAGCTCCCAGCATACCCAGCCAGCATGGCTAATGGCAAGGGATTCCGGGAGCTGTAGTCCAGCAACATCTGGGGACCCAAGGTTGGAGAGCCCTGATCTATGCATATAGCCAGTGACAATTCACCTTAACATGGCCACTGCAAAGAATAAGCTGGTGTGCTCACACAAGTTACTTCTGAAGATCAGCAGCTATATCATTAGATGTGCTAGGTCAAATATTACTTCCATTACTTCAACCAGGCATTGGAGAAAGCCATGAGTTAAACAATACCCGAAAGCATATGTAGACTCCTAGACTGAATATTATCTTCCAAAGGGTCAATGTCGAAGATGGAGCCAGGATCTGTGCGCCACACTTTGAGGTCTTTCCCAAGAAAAAACAGTAAGACAGATGGTGAATAAAGTAAAGCATGAAGGTTTTACCAATTCCTGTTACGGTGATGTTAGTTGATTTTTATCTCCACAACTAGAGTTGGAACAAGAGAATTTTGTAACAAGAATGGGCATCGCATTATAGCTAAACAAGTACACACACCCCCTAAACAGTCAAGGGCCAATATTATAACATTCAACACTCCTTGAATCTCAAATCTATCTCCATACCTTACAAGTTACTTTCATATGAAGTCAGATTCCTAGTATCAAATCTCCACTTTTTATTCATTTTATGTAGGCCAGGCAGGATAGTGAAATGTTCTCATTTCCGCCCAGAAGCTCTTTCACAACTTACCATTTTTTCAAACTAATTTGTTCTGTTTCATCATTCCAAACATTTTTATCCCTCCCTCTGTAGGTCCTGGCAGCATACAAATTGAAAAGGACCATACTATCTCTTGATAAATGATATGCAAATAATAAACATATTTGCTTATTATTTACCCTTGGACTAATGCTCATAGCAAGCAATTGATAACATCTGGAGCATGTTAAGAATGACTGTGTATTTTTAAAGGCACTGCTTCTTATTATGCTATTCTCACTGTTTGCTGCTCTGCAGTGAGAGCTTAGAAGGTACCATGTAAAACACTGCTCTCTTGAATCACATACCTTCATTTTCTCCTTCCTCACCAGCAGTATTCAGTGTCTAACTTTGTTTTACTGAATTTGGGAGTCAATGAAGTTACAAGGTTCCGCTCTACCTACGTGCTGCTCTCTATCAGGCTAATCTGCCACCATGAGAATATGTCTTACAAAAAACTAAAAACAAAGGATTAGACAACGTAGCATGATTTTGATGTAACTATAACATGGCAGCTGAAGCAAACGATGTGACCCTGTCCAACTCATACCTTGAGCAGGTGTCCAAGTGGCCCCCTTCTGGTAAAACCTGCCCATTTATTAAAAACTTTTCAGTAAAGACTCTGCTCCATATGTCCTCACTATCAGAGGTTAGGCAAGTAGCAAATAGGAAATGGGTCCTCTGTGCAGTGGCACCCAAATCATGCAGTGCTCTCCAAAAACATATGCTTTCCTATATTCTAGAAATGCTCTTATTTAGCCAAGCCTCTGGCATGTTAGGATGATAAAAACTGTTTTGTAGCTGCTATTAATTTTAATGTTTTAGCTTGCTGTTTTATTAGATTTTACTGTATAGTGTTTTTATTGTTTGCAAACTGCCTATAGGACCTGTTTTGGTATAACGCCAGGGTGCAATTTTTTAAAATAGATAAATATCGCTACATCTGCCACCCAGGCAGTTCATCTGTATTAGCAACAATCCTAACAGAGATTAGAAATACATCTGGCTGGCATCTATCAGATATACCAATTCATTCACTTGCAAAACAGACGTTGGTCACTGAGGGAAGCACACATTACGACAGGGGTCTCCAACCTTTTTAGACCTGTGAGCACATTTGTGAATTTGAGAAACTGCTGTGAGGACCACCACAAAACAAAATGCCTAAGCAGTGGATTGCCACTTTGGGGGGAATTAAAACATTTTGCAGGTGCCTGTGGGTGCAGTGTTGGAGAACCCTTCACAGGCATAATCTTTGTAGATGCCCGCCAGCGCTGCGCTGAGGACTTCTGCTTTATGGTATGAACAGTAATGTTCACAGCACCATATCCCTGAAATAACTCTGGGGTGACAAAGTAATTCTAGGACTACAGAGACACAAGAAGTGGCTACATATATTTTTAGAAAATATTTCTTCTCACAAATAAGTTAGGGAACTAAAGAGTATGACATTGGTACTTAAGAAACATCACAGTGTTATCACAATAGGGTAAAAATGAAATATGCAGAAAAACCCAAGAAATGGCTGTAGAGATGCATTAACTCTCATCTTACAAGGATTTCCAAGGGACTGTCATAAAGTAACATTTGAAAAAGTGTAAGATAATATATCAATTCATAGTTCCATAAATTATCTTAATACTATCCAATACTGCACAAATTCTTCAGGACATTTTTAGACTTTTTGAAGAAGAAATGAATGCATCCCATTTTCGCTTCAACACACAGGTCAACTGTTATAGCTCCCAAATAAAAATAATACCGTACATATTTTCTAATAATAAAACCCTTGTCTTGAGAAGCACTGAAATAGCAATACTGAATTCCTTTTGTACTAATCTATACGAAAATGTCAAATGGTAATTTCTTCTGTGATTACTTTCATTTTTAAAAGAAAGTTAAAAGTGTTAATAATTGGCCCTTCGTATTAACAATTTAAGTACTTTTTATATTATGTCTCTTTTTTTACCTTTAAGCCTTTGTAGAGCAAATTAATGTTTGATTAAAATTCCTTTCATCTTATCATCTGTTGTGTTAATTAGTATTCTCATTACTTCAGAGGTGACTGCAATTAGCACTTTTGCTGGAGAACAATTATTGCCTGATAACCCAGAACTGACCTATCATTTTTATCTGAAAAAAGAAACCTCCTATGAAACAAAAGTACATAATATCAAATGCAGATAACATTGCAATTAGGCAGAACAAAAATAATGATAGAGCAAGATTACTCTGGTCAGAAAGAAATATCAGCAGTGCTGGACCACACAAATCTCTTTGGGTCAGTAAAGCATATGGTACTAACTTACCCACAATTATTCCAGGTCTCCTATCCATTTCAACTATATGTGGGTGAACACCTTTATAGGCAGCATCGCTAACCACTTGAGTATTTCTTCTCACCCGTTCAGTCACAGGATCATCCACTATTGGAGTGAATCCTCTGCCTTTCGTTTTCTCAAAATCTTCATGGTATTTGACCTGGGGAAGAATAGGAATCCTTTTATTGCCCAATGACAAGGAGTATGCAGAAGATGAAGCACTAACACCATCATTTCTGTTGGGCATTGACATTTTTGTTTGCAAATTACTCAAGCAGATAACTGTCAACATGCAACTATTCATTGCCAGTATATGACCCAATCAATATATGTGAAATACCAGGGGTCTTCTTTAAAACATCTTTGAAGAAATTCCATTTTATATACATATGAAGAAGTCACATGCAGTTTAATATATTAATGTCAACCAGTTACATTCACGTGTGAGTGACAGCATTAAAACCCTTCCAAAACCGGCTTACATTTCATACAAACTCAAAAGCAATTAGAACAAATGCTCCATACCAACCCTCAAATTAGTACAAGTTACCAAAGCA
This sequence comes from Shinisaurus crocodilurus, assembly GCA_021292165.1. Taxonomy (NCBI): domain Eukaryota; kingdom Metazoa; phylum Chordata; class Lepidosauria; order Squamata; family Shinisauridae; genus Shinisaurus; species Shinisaurus crocodilurus. The sequence continues at coordinate 30,888,983 of CM037880.1, read as the reverse complement.
TTATAGATATTTGTATACATTTTAACCACTCTCCCCATACTGTCATGTATACTACACACTCACACATACATAATCTTGCAAGCAAAGCCAATCAGAGTAACTAAACTCAGAATTCCACTTGCACACACAAACCAGGAACATGCACAAGCACAAGGCAGTGTGTGTGTCACCCTCTCCAGTTAAACTTTGCAATGCAGAAATAGAGAGGAACTATAAGAAATCACACTGTGAATGGTTAGGAAAATCATTTTATTAGTATTGTTGGGGGGGTGGAAATTACAACTTTTATATGCAGTTAGCAAACCCACCCAATCACAACCACTGTGTAAGAAGAAATCAGTCCATACTTTAGTAGAGTGTGCTAGTTACCTGAATTACTGAAGGGTAAAATCCAATTGTCAGCAAAACATTGTTCTTTAGAACACCCTAGCTATGTACAGAATGTACCCTACCATTGAGATGTTGTTTTGTGTCTCTTTGACATGCCTTAGCTCAGGTGTGTCTAGAATCACACTAGGTCTACCTTTCATCTGTTGCTGATCTCTGCTGTACTTGACCTGCAAAACATGGCATCATCACCACACACGGACATTTTGAGTACACAGTTGGTCATGAAAATCATACTTAACACAGCATGAGCAAATTATCCTCCCTGCTATTATTGATAATGAGCATTGCACTAGTCTACCCATTCAAAACATGAGTGTCATTGACCTTGGCTATAATTCAGAACACTTGAATGGTTAATGTGTGATACAAAAAAAGTAAGACGATACTTTTAAAGACACTGGTGCTAATCCACAAGAAAAAGTCATAGATTTTGCACAACTTGATTGGCTATTGCTGGGCCACATAGACAGACACAGTACTTTAAAAAGATTTTTAAAAATCATATGTAAAAGTATGGTGTTATGGAATGCATTAATCCTAGAAAGGATACATTCTTTATTAATCCAAAACAGAAAGAAATAAGAAGAGACAAAGGACTTGCCGAGCTGATAATGTCTTGATTCTTCTTGACTCTCTCCATTTCAGGAGTGACACTCACAGAAGTAGCTTTACCAACCTGACCTTTATAGTACACCTATTAATTTACAGAATAAAAAACAAAATATAACAATGTAACTGAACTATAATAAATAGTGCATTGTATTAAACACCACCTGGTGTTTCAAGTCCAGATGTTCCAATTAGTTTAGTGTTTATTAACACTGCATACTGAAGCAGAACAGATTGCTTTCTTTATATTTCATCAGTAAAATATGCACACATAGAAGCAATACTAACTTAAACATAATTTATTTTAAGGTGCAAATCACCAAGTACTGTTGCTGCTATGCAACCTCTACTCAGTTCAGTGGGGATTTGCACTGTAGTTCCTGAGTCTGTGCAAAGGAACAGTTTTCATATTAACACATACATTCCCAGGAACAGATCAAACCATAAAACATGATCGATCTGTCAATAGTATTTATTTATTTTATTTATTTATTTATTATATTTATGAATCGCCCATCTGGCCAGACATCCGGCCACTCTGAGCGATGTACAGTCCAATAAAACACACGGGGGGGGGGGGGACACGAACACACACACAGTATAAAACACAATTAAAAACAGTACAAAACTTAAAAATCCTAACCCACACCATATTCCCGCCTGAAACGCCACGTTTTTAATGCCCAGCGGAAGCTAATCAAGGAAGGGGCATGGCGGAGGTCACTGGGGAGAGAGTTCCATAAATTGGGGGCTGCCACAGAAAAGGCACTCCTCCTAGTCCCCACCAGCCTGGTTTCTCTGGCTGATGGGACAGGGAGAAGGCCATCCGTGGCAGATCTTGTTGAGCGGCCTACTTGATGTTGCTGGAGGCGCTCCTTGAGATATACTGAGATATATTTAGTACAGGTTGAGTGTTTGTTTTATTTCAGTGCTCATTATAAAGTCAAACACTTTGCAGATCAGAAAGATATCATTAGAAGTTGCCAGAGTGTTAGACCCTGGAAACCTGAAGGAGTACTGCAGAAGCAAAGCTATACAAGAAGGCAGCACTTCCTACACACTCTCAGGGACTAACTACATGTTACATGCAAATACACATATTAGAGCCAGGATGCTTATTTTTTCCTTAGAAAAGCAGTTTCAGGATGGGGAGATTAAGCGCAAAGTAGTAGGGAGATGCTTAGTAGTTGGATATTATTTTTCTACACATGCATTTGATGCCCTGGGGGATGATTTGAAGTTGCAAAATGGTGGGCAGGGAAATGGTTGAGTTATGATTTAGGATTGCTCTTGCTGTTTTAGGATTGTTGGCTTTATGTTTCTATTATTTTTTATTTTATTTTACAATGCTTTTCAATAGTAATAGTAATAACAACTGTTATTTGTGCAAAGGAAGGAACAATAGTTAACATCACTAAAACTTACTGCACTAATATTTTGCTGATTTTTCTTTACTCGTTCAATCTCTGGAGTCTCTGTTACTGCAGTGCCAGCACCTATCCCCTTCTTGTAAAGTATCTTCATGAAACAAAAAGGGGGGGAAATTATGGGTCTGCTAGGAATGCTAGCACTAGTTGGAAAAAGTTGGGTGGCACTTCGCACTCCTTCCCACCTGCTCCGAGGCCAAACACTTAGACACTAAGTGTCTTGCATGGTGGGAGGAGCGCGGAGGTGACCTTCGCCTCCGCACTCCTCCCGCCATGCATAGGATGTCCGTAATTCTGCAAGTTCGGAGGATTATGAGCAGCCTCATTGGACTGCACCCTAAAACATTTTTTTCTTTAACTGTGTTGCTATCCTCTCCCACACTACAATGATCTTCTTTCCCTCTCACCCTCAAAACAGTGAACATGTTTTTTCTCCTGCAGCAAGTAAGGCTAACCCCACACCCAAAGCACAATTCACCCCTTTCCATTATGTCTGCATGGTTCTCAAACTACTAAAGTTAGATTGGGGCTACTACCATGAAAGTGGCAACGGAAGGATGGTTCCTATTGCTCCATAAAAATAATCTCTACACAGCCACAGAGTCAAGCATTAAAAACTGTATGGAATCCTCAGGAATCTCACTGCCTTGTATCAGAAAGAAATGAAACTAGGTTTTCAAAGCTAATTATTATATCTGAGTGTCTAAAGGTTAGACTCTAAACAATTTTAGGTACTGAAAAGAAATTCTTAAGGAAATCTCGGGTAAATATAAAACATGGACATAATTAAAGTGACATATAAAAATGATTAAGACTGAATGGAAAGAAAAGGCACTTCAAACTTTCTCTTCCAACGTGAATGGGATATCAACTGGAATTTATGCCAGAAAAGTTGACACAATTTATTAATCAATAAAGAAAGCATAAATTCTGACTACATCTACACAGTGTTTTGTAAAAACAAAAGAATGAAGAATGTGGTTCAAACAAATTAGCCTTGTGAAGTCCCAGTTATTTTGCAATTTACTAGTTTTAACAGTTTACCAATTCAAACATTAGTGTCAAAAGATAGTGCAGCCTTAACAAGGAGAATATTCAGTTGGTTTGGGAACAATTATGTGCACATTTCCATTGTGTCCCAGGATACAAAATAACTCATTTGACATTAAGCCTTTCTAAAAAGTTTCTTCTAAAATATGAATTGCTTCAACTTACAGCACTGATATTTCTCTGTGTGCTTTTAATCCTCTCAATTTCAGGAGTATCTGGCACAGCAGAATAGGTACACAGCATCTTCTCTGCTTCATCTTTATACTTTTTCTGCAACACATACACACACACACACACACACACACACACACACAATATTCCAACACACCAGCAATTGAAATGGAGTTAAATACATGCAAATCTAATTTACTGCCACGTTAAAACTCCTTTCCACTGCCAGGTTATAGTAAACTGGGCCTTTATATAATTTGGAATTAAAATCTAAATCATCCATTGCAGGCCAAGTATCCACATGTTAAAACAAACACACTGGCATAAGTTGTATGCATATTTCTCAAAATTAAAATGCAGATCTGTACAAAGTGAATAATTCTGTAGAAGGACACCCCTGAACTACAAACAGCTCTCAATTACTCTTAATTCCCTACCCACCTGGCTAGCTATTTCAGAAGCTTTCTTCGCTCGCTGTATCTCTGGGATATTTGTGTCCACTTGCATGCCTTTCCCTTTGATTTCAGTCTCCAGGTCCTTCATATATTCTTTCTGCAAGAAATGGCACATTAATGAATTCTTAGACATACAATATCTTTAGCCTTTCATATACATACCACTGGAATAATTCATGTGTGCTGCTTTCAAAGCTATGCTAGCAACACAAACTAGTTTTCTGACGCCTGGCTGTGGTTCTGTAGGATTCAGTTTTATTATTTTCTATACTTTCTACTTTCAAAAGGATTTTGCCAAAACACTGTTTTAAAGCCCCATTGTATTTTTTACCGTAAATGCCATTGAAGTACTGCATTCTGCACAAACCTGGCTTGCAATTTCATAAGCTTTCTTCGCTCGTTGTATATCAGGAGTATCCATGCCCACCTGCATACCTTTCCCTTTAATTTCCATTTCTAGATGTTTCTTGTATTCTTTCTGTGAAGGACAGAAAAGGCAATACTCAGATCTATAGCAGCTGAAGCTTTTATATAGATCCTGCTTTAATCTGTGCGCTTTTATTAAGTAGCACTATTGAAAGTCAAAATGTCCTTTGATATAGTCAGAACATTGGCTCCATAGGAGATACTCAGATATATCTGATGTTCCCTTTTTAAAAAGAGGGGGGGGGAACGAGATTCTTTAACACACACACAAAAATATCTCTGTAGTATTTTGTTTCAGGCTGCCCCTGTTTTCATTGTCCTGAATCAAATCCCAGGTTAAATAGTAAGTTCATATAATTGAAGTACATCACGGCGATCTCTAACACGGACAATTACATAATCCAGAAGATGCCAGTGCTTTGACTGTGGGTGCTGCCATGATGTTTTAAACTTATTCTTTTGTCGAAAGAGCGTGTTTGTAATAGTGAGATTATGCTCTGCACATATAGACAGAAGTAAGAGTCCGTTCAGGTTGCTATTACCAACTTCGTCTTTTCCAATAGTTTCTGGCCATAAATTTAATTCACGCCTGACTCTTGTGTTAAAATCGCCCAGGAGGATAATTTTATCCTCCTTAGGTATCTCTGATAGGAGAGTGTCCAACTGGGTATAAAAAAATTTCTTCTTTTTTTGTAAAAAATTTTATTTTAAATTTTAGAATCCATAAAAACAAAATACCAAGAACAAGACAAAACAAAAACCAAAGAAGCATACACTACAAAAACAAAACATTAAACTAAAAAGTACTTCCAATTTCTCCACAACCAAGTATAAGTAACATCAGATATTCTATATAATGATTATAAAGGAATTGCTTTCTTTTTTCCCTTAAACAAACAAAAAAAATCAAACGAAAGATTTCCCCCCCTCTTATTCATCAACCTCACAAGTTCACAAAACCTTGAAACCTTACAGCAATTTACTCCTAAGGCACGTATAATAATCCTTCTAGTTAAACAATATTCAATATTTCTATTTATGTTTAATAAAAATCTCTCTATCTTCTTTCCCTCCATTTATAAACAGACAACCTAGCTTTTATTTTATTTTTAAAATAGTTTCACATTTCCACATTACTTCACATCTCCAATTCTATTCCATATTTAGTTGGTTCCTTTCCATTAGTTATTCTCTATGCTATATTTCATCTAGACTCAATACATTTACCAATAACAACCACCTCAAACTGGAAGTTCTCCTTTTCTCTCAAAGGGGTTCCTCTCACTAGCCCCTAGTGGTTCAGATCTATATATATTTTCTTTGGATCACTATCAGCAATCCATTTTGGTTTATCCCATCTGAATTTCTCTCACCAATCCATTTGGGAAGCTGAACTTACTTCTTTCATAAGAACCTCCCACTTCCCCCAATATTCAACAATTATCATAATATAAGTCCAACCATTTATTCCATCAAATAATCAGCAAACCATTTTTATCTTAACACAGGTCAAACCATTTATCCCATCCAATAATCAGCAAATCATTTTCCCCGATCAAACACAGTATTCATGATGTGCATCTTTTTCAGGCTCATGCTCCAGAAAAGACTTCCCCCCCCCCATGTGAGCCTCCCTAGCTATCTTCCTCCAAGTAGCCCAGCAGCGATCAACTTTCCAGTTCTCCCTGGATGGCATCTCTAAAGCGTCTTCACTGTCCGTTTTGCTGGCATCCCTCCCTTTTCTGCTGTCTCTCTTCAAAGGTCCAGTTGTTATCTCTCCCAGTATATCATTCTTCGCCTCGTCCTCCCTGCTCTGCACTTCCGACCTCACCAGTCCCCCCAACAGTTTATTTTGGAAAGTTTGAAACAGTTCCATCAGCTCTCCGGCCAATTGCAGCAGTAAATCATAAGTAGCCATCTTGTCTGTGACGCAGTTAGAATTTACAGCTACTTTAAACTCTTCCAGAATTCAAAGTAAAAGGAATTACAGTACCTCTTTCTTTCTCGTTTCAAAACACATTTGTTGATCTTCCCATTATGAAGTTTTAAAGCACATTTTCTTTTTAGTATTCCAGATGAGGGCATTTAATCCTGATTGTGGATAAAATTCCTCTTTGTTACCAATTGTCAATAAATCTTTAAGAAATGGAGTTGTCGTTCTTCAGGTTCTTAAAAAAAAAGAACTCCAAACGCGGCGGTGAGCGATGATGGCTTCTCCCACACTCTACCCCTCCCCGAGAGAATCTGCAGAAGCGCAAGCAACTGCAAAAAAAAACTCACGGAGAGCAATTAAGAGCTATACTGGGAATCACTCTTAGATCATCCTCTTGTTCCGAGGAGATTAAGCAGCCAAGATAACCTCTTGACTGGATTTCTCGCCGCGTTGGTCTCCCTCGATTTCAACAGATTTCAAGGGAACTTCAGTCCGACATTAAGCTCCACCCGGAAGTCAGTATAAGAAATTTTCTTGATGACTTCATCAGCATCTAATGTTGGTGCATAAGCGCTCAAAATAGTTACCTGCTGGTTATTGGCGAGCTTTAATCGAAGAGTTATCAGGCGTTCGTTAATGCCAGTAGGAACTTCTGACAAAGAGTTACTTTGTCTTACTAGGGCCATGGTGAGTGCCGATGACTGCTGGACAGACCACCGACTAATCCGGTCCACTATGGTTATCAACATTGCTCCCCAACGTAGGCTTCAGGGAAGGAAACCAAGGTGTAAAATGAACATCCAAGTCCTTCAAGATCCTATTAAGCAAACTCGTCTTCAATCACTTCTTAAGGAACATCTACCTACGGAACCTCCTGATAACATTGAGGACCATTGGTCTAAGCTGAAAACCTCCATTACTGCAGCTTGTGAACAAACTATTGGATATGAAACTAAGAAACATCAGGATTGGTTTAATTAAAATGATAATGAGATTAAATATATAATTGACCAAAAAAGGAAAGCCTTCCAAATATGGCAAAATGATATTAACTGCGCTGCCAAGAAAAAAATCTACGCTAGTGCAAAGGCTGAGGTCCAAAGAAGAACAAGAGAACTTAAGAACGCTTGGTGGAAAAAGAAAGCTCAAGAAATTCAACAACTTGCAGAATCTCATGATGCACGGGGCTTTTTTAAGGCCACAAGGGCCATTTATGGACCAAAAACCTATGGTACAAACCCTTTACAATCAAAAGATGGCACCAAACTCTTAAAAGACAAAGAGTCTATTGCACTGCGTTGGAAAGAGCATTATTATGACCTTTCCATTATTATGAATTAGATTATTATGAATCTAAGGTGGATAATGAGATTTTTTTGCAAATCCCGCAAAAACAAATTAGAGAGGAACTTGCAATACTCCCCAGTTTGGATGAAGTAAAAAAAGCCATTAATCAAATGAAGAACAACAAAGCTAGTGGACCAGATGGGATCCCTGCTGAAATCTTTAAAGAAGGGGGGCCCGAACTTGTACAACATCTTCATAAACTCATCGAAAAAATCTGGATAAGAGAAGAGATCCCAGAAGACTTCAGGGATGCCATAATTATCACCCTCTTTAAGAAGGGTGATAGAACAGACTGTGGAAACTATCGGGGCATTTCTCTCTTAGCTACCGCAGGTAAAATATTTGCTAGGATTCTCACAAACCATCTTCTATCTATTTCAGAAGAGATCCTCCCTGAAACTCAATATGGTTTCCGCCCCTCTAGAGGGACAGTAGACATGATTTTTACTGCACGTCAGCTCCAAGAAAAATGCTGGGAGCAAAATCAACCCCTTTATATGGCATTTATTGATCTGGCTAAGGCCTTTGATACTGTAGAACAGCCCTCTGGACTATCCTTATGAAAATTGGATGCCCCAATAAATTTGTGAATATCTTGCGACTTCTCCATGACAACATGACGGAACGGTTTTGGACAACAATGGCTCTCATGGTGCTCCATTTAAAGTGGGATCAGGTGTTAAACAGGGATGTGTTATCGGTCGCCCCAACATTATTTGCTATTTTCATCGCCATGATTTTACATCTTGTCGAGGGGAAACTTCCCACTGGTGTGGGAATTATATATCGAACAGATGGAAAGCTTTTTAATCTCAGCAGGCTGAAAGCAAAAAGTAAGATAATTACAACGTCCGTTGTGGAACTTCAGTATGCTGATGATAATGTGGGCTCCGCACATTCAGAGGATGATCTCCAAACTATCCTAAATGCTTTTGCAGAAGCATACGAAAAACTTGGTCTCTCACTTAACATCAAAAAACCCAAAGTGCTTCATCAGCAAGTGCATTATAATTGAACATTACAGATCATGGGTGCAATCCAGAAAAAGTTAGATGCATCTGTCGCAAGATCTGCCTCGCTAGTGGAAGCATAAACATCTTCCTCTTATGAAGACTTACCATGGATTGTGACTTTTAATGCAAATAAGAATGAAAAGACCCTCCCCTCCTATCCCACAGAGCAGATACCAAGTAAAGTTCACTACCACCAGGCCCTAGACGAGGGTCAGAAGCCTTTTTCAGCCCAAGGGCCAATTAGCTCTGGGCAAGCATGTCAGGGACCACATGCTAGCAGTGGGTGGGACCACATCCCAAAGTGGGCAGGACCATGCCACTGCTGCTATGTGGCCCCCAACATGATTGTCCTGACCCCACTAATGCACTTATGCATTCCCTCTGTCTCTCTCTCTCTCTCTCTCTCTCTCTCTCTCTCTCACACACACACACACACACACTCACTCACTCATACAGTACACATACTCTCCTCTCCTGAAAATGCCCCCCACTACAATTAGGCTTTTTAAAAAGCCTATATTGTTACTAAATGCAGTACAGTTTGGCGAAGAATCAGGGAAAAGACCAGAGATAAGGGATTTTCAGTGGGAAAAAATTATTATCTCCAATCAGCTGCTGATTCTTTTGGCTGGGGGGGGGGGGGAGAGGGGGCTGGGGGGGCTTGGGGAGATGGTGGGTCAAATGGAGACCTCTTATGAGCCAAATTTGGACTGTGGGCTGGAGGTTACCCATTCATGCCCTAGACTGTTTATCGAAGCTGAAACATACTGGAGAACATACACCAGATAATATAAGATCTTCCTAACCTCCTCCAAGTACCCTGACCTAAAAAGAACCAATTTCTGCTGATAGTGTTAACTGGGTGTAAAGCTCTTGGATATAAAATTGACCTTGCATATTTTCCTACCTAGAGTATTACCATCAAGAAGGAATCTATTTCGCTAAATTCAGATAAGTTAATATAAATATTACAGTCAAGTTAAAAGAAATGAAAGGATTTAAAAAAACACAACTTTTTCCCATTGTGGCTCAGACTGTTGGAACTATACTGACCAGCCCTAAACCTAAATTGGAATTCAGATGTTACTATCTACTTACACCACATACAAAAGGTTGTCAGGATAGATCACTATATCAGCACCATGGACAGCATCCCCTTCCTAATAGGCAGAAGTAGGCGTGACAAGGCTTTGTAATGTTAATGTGATTGGGGGTACTTGCTAGGCAGAAAGGTGCTTAACCTTTCTCCTGCCTAATAATTCTCCCCTACAAATGCTCCCCAGCTGTTTTTATTTTTTTGCACAGCCAGGCTCCAAAATCATAAGTTCAGCTGAGGGGCCATTGCAAGGAAATTCAATAAGTTTGGGAGGGGTTAAGAATCCTTCTCACCCACCTTCTGATCAAGCCCTGTAACTGGCCCTCATTGCCCAGGATTCCTATTATTTTGGCAAATACAGTTTGGAAACAGTCATTTTTAGAGATAGTAGGTTGTATACAGGCCTGTGGCTTACGCTGGCTCAGCTTGTCTGAGTGTGGAAAGCTAAGCAGGGTCAGGCCTGGTTATTACTTGGATGGGAGACCCCTCCTCTAGTTTCCTGCATTGAGCAGGGGGTTGGACTCGATAGCCTTGTAGGCTCCTTCCAACTCTATGATCTATGAAATCTATCCTAAAGTTATGCAGGCAAAAGGCTGTTCATGCAGTGGGGCTTTAGTGGCCCCCTTCTCTCCACTGCAGTCCCAGGCACTGTAGAGGTGGGACTGTAGCAGGACAGAAAAATCACCAAGAACTGAATAGAGACAGCTTGCTCAATTAGTACAATGGGGTAAGAAATGGAAGAGGAAACATGAGCATGAAAGGGATTTCACTGCATTTGAGCAGGTGGTTATGTCTAGAGAACTCGTAGAAGGAAATGCATCAGCTAGGGGTCTTACAAAGATGTTATATAAAATGTTGCAGAAATCAGAAGAGCAAGCAGAAAATCTTAAAATAGTTTGGGATACAGAGTTTGAAGAGGAAATATCAAAGGATGAGTGGAATAAGATTTGGGATAGGCGAATATTGAAAAATATGTCTATAAGAATTAAAGAGAATTTTTATAAGCTAATTTGGAGATGGTATTTGACTCCAGTGAGATTAAATAGAATAGATAATAAATGTTCTCCAATGTGTTGGCGAGGATGCCAGGAATTGGGTACATATGCTCATATGTGGTGGAGTTGTAAAAATGTAATGGATTTTTGGAAAATGATTTTTGAGGAAATATCAGAAATTGTTGGAGCTGATTTAGAGGTATGCCCTAAACTAGCTTTGCTAGCAATAACGGAAAAGGTGATCGGTTCTCAAAATGTTAAAGAATTAATTATAAATTTGTTAACGGCAGGTAGACTAATGATAGCAAGGAAATGGAAAATCCAGCAAGTTTTCACTATTACTGATTGGTATAAAGAAGTATGGGATATGGCTTTGAATGATATGTTGACTTGTAATATTAAATGCAAAAGGGGTCAATTAAAGAAAAATAATTTCAAGGATATTTGGGGTTTATTTTTGGAATATTTGTTTAAAAAGGGGAAAGGGAGTTTACCATGTCAAGATATGTTGTATTTTTGGAATAATGAACAATTATAGAGTTATTGGGTTATTTGGTCCCATGGTGATGGGAGCACAATATTAGTTATATGTGTGTGTTATTTTCTTTGTATTGTTTAAAAAAAATTTTTTTAAAAAAAAATTAAAAAAAAAAAGAAAAAAAGAGACAGCTTGCACAAAATGTACAGCTTGCACGAGCTGACTCCTGGCCTGCTTATGCCTGATTTTCTCAGGCTTCTCTCTCCCAGTGCAGTCCCCCACATCATAGCTGAGGCCTTTCCTGAAGGGACTGGATGAAGGAAGGAGTTTTGAGCTTGGAGCTCTCTATCACACTTATGCTCTGGAGAGTAGCATCATTTGTGCATTTTGATCCAATCGACGTAGAAGTTGGCCCTCCCTCCACACTTTTTAGTTACTTTATGCAAACGTATCAGGAAATTAAACAGTTAAATGCTTATGTTTCACCAAAATCAAATCACTGTCTTCTCCAGTTCTATAGATTTCAACAAGACCGAGATATGCTTAACTTTGTCTAGACTGAAGGCAATGGAGATATATATTTATCTATGTATTTATTCTCCAAAACTTATAACCTAATTTTCAGGCAAATAGCTTCCAAAGTGGCTCATATCATATTAAAATTCTAAAATTGCAATAAAAAAACAGATCTAAAAGATGATAAAACCATAGATAAAATAGCCTACGGTATTTGTTATTGTATTTGTGATTCATGTTTTTATGAATTGATGTGAACTGCCAGAGAGCTCCTGCTATTGGGCAGCACAGAAATGAAATAAATAAAGCAATAAAATAATAAGACAGTATAAGGCAGCAGATAAAACAACAGATCAAGTGTAGGATTAAAATAAGTCCAAGTTATTCCATAAGTTCTCGTAGCAATATCTGATACCAACTTATAAAGTATACAGTTCTGTTTCAATATTATTTTAAACAAACCTCGCTTGCAATTTCAGATGCTCTCTTGGCTCTCCGTATTTCAGGTGTATCTGTACCAACTCGCATTCCTTTCCCTTTAATTTCAGTCTCCAGATCTTTTTTATATTCTTTCTGCGAATACAAGAATAGGTTGTATATTAATTAATATCAGGTATCGATTTGAAGGGGTATCGATAATATCAGGTATCGATTTATTTATTATAAATCAAATAAATTGCCTTAATGCAGGGCTGAGGAACCTGCAGCCCTCTATATGTTTTTGAACAGTATTGCCCATCATCCCTGACTATCGGCCATGTTGGCTGGAACTGATGGTAGTTCTAACCCAACAACATGTGGGGGACCACAGGTTCCACCACGCTGCCTTAGTATTTCACCCTTAAGGGATATACATTGCATATTCAAGCCCATGACCTCACAGACCAATTTTACAGGGCAAACTGAACTGCTTACTCTCTAAAGTAGTGTTCTGGCAAACCTAGAAAATGAATAAATATGAATCATTTTCATACACAAATTATTTGATACACACAAATAATGAATTTGAATAAAATGAATTTAATTCACTGCCAGAGAATCGGCAGAGGCGTAATAGAATTGGCGAGGGCATAAGCGCCCTATCGGATTCTGCCCTAATATAAAATATCCTGTGCTGAACTAGAACAATCAGAACTTTTACACAACTTGTAGATTATCCAGGAACTAATAAACCCATCCTACTTTCCCATATATACATATATATTATTTAGGACAATATATGGCTATATATTATGTTATATTATATTATATTGTATAATATAAACATGCATTAGAAAGTGTTCTAAGTTAACCTCTCGGAAATTTAGAGTTATTCACAGTAATGTTGAGAATTCCGTTCTGAACTTGCCGTCTCAAAACTGAGGAAGGGGATCCACAACACATGCATACAATCAAATCTTTGTTATGGTCCAAGACCAGCATAAACAGTAAGTCAACAGACAAAAGACACACAAAAGTTGTACAATACCAAGTTTTAGGCTGTCCTTCAGTAAACCAAATCAGTAAACCATATCAGGATGGCATACAATAAAAACAAGACATCAGTATAAAATCACAATTAGAATCATAGAATCATAGAAAAGTAGAGTTGGAAGGGGCCTACAAGGCCATCGAGTCCAACCCCCTGTTCAATGCAGGAATCTAGGTCAAAGCATCTCTGACAGATGTCTGTCCAGCTGCACCTTGAATGCCTCCAGAGTGGGAGAGCCCACCACCTCCCTAGGTAGTTGATTCCATTGTCTTATTGTTCTGACAGTCAGGAAATTTTTCCTGATGTTTAGGTGGAATCTAGGTTCCTGTAACTTGAGCCCATTATTCCGTGTCCTGCAAACTGGGATGAACGAGAAGAGATCTTTGCCCTCCTCTGTGTGACATCCCTTCAAATACTGGAAGAGTGCGATCATATTTCCCCTCAGTCTCCTCTTCTGAAGGCTAAACATGCCCAGTTTTTTCAGTCTCTCCTCATAGGGCCTTGTTTCCAGTCCCTTTATCATCCTTGTTGCCCTCCTCTGAACCCTCTCCAGTTTGTCTATGTCCTTCTTAAAGTGAGGTGCCCAGAACTGGACGCAGTACTCAAGATGAGGCCTAACCAGTGCCGAGTAAAGGGGAATTATCACTTCCCGCGATTTGGAAGCTATACTTCTATTAATACAGCCCAAAATTGCATTTGCCTTCTTTGCAGCCACATCGCATTGCTGGCTCATATTCAGTTTGTGATCTACCACAATTCCAAGATCCTTCTCACTTGTAGTATTGTTGAGCCAAGTGTCCCCCATTCTGTAACTCTGCATTTGGTTTCCTCTCCCTAGGTGCAGCACTTGGCATTTATCCCTATTAAATTTCATTCTGTTGTTTTCGGCCCAGCGCTCCAGCCTATCGAGGTCACTTTGAATTTTGTTTCTGTCTTCCAGAGTATTAGCTGTTCCACCCAACTTTGTGTCATCTGCAAATTTGATAAGCATTCCCTGTACCTCCTGATCCAAGTCATTAATAAAAATGTTGAAGAGCACCGGGCCCAGGACCAAGCCCTGTGGTACCCCGCTCGTTACCTCTCCCCAGTTTGAGAAGGAACCATTGATAAGCACTCTTTGAGTCCGATTCTGTAGCCAATTGTGGATCCACCTGATAGTTGTTCCATCTAGCCCACTCTTAGCTAGCTTACTAATCAGGATATCATGAGGCACTTTGTCGAAAGCTTTGCTGAAGTCCAGATATATTATGTCCACAGCATTCCCACAGTCCACAAGGGAGGTTACCCGATCAAAAAATGAGATCAGATTAGTCTGACAGGATTTGTTCTTGACAAATCCATGCTGGCTTCTAGTAATCACTGCATTGTTTTCAAGGTGCTTGCAGACTGACTTCTTTATAATCTGCTCAAAAATCTTCCCGGGGATTGATGTCAGACTGACTGGCAATTAAACATGAGGAAGACACAATTAAACATGAGGAAGACAGATCAGGTTTTGGCCCTTTCTCAATGTTTCAAACAAGGACTAAGCATACATCAACTGAAATGAATAGCCAGAAGCCAACAGGCTGCTTCCCCCCCCACCACCCATTCTCTTCCATCCACCAATTCCACTGCGCAAGTGGCCCCCACCACTTGCACAATGGCAATTTAGCGCTCCCAGGGCAAACTGAAATGATTGGAAACACTCGCTTGTGGAAGAAGTCAGGTTGGCAGAGTTTGTTTCCACTCATTTCGGGGCTTCACCTAGGAAGCGCTAAATCTCCCTTGAGTAAGTGGTGCATCCCGCTAGCGTGATGGAAGTGGCAGGAACTTGCAGAAGGGAATCGACAGGGCAGAAGGGAATCGGCAGGAGCCCAAGCGCCCCATTGGATTCTACCCAATGTATTTAGCAGACCCAGGCACTGCTAAGCACCGCAGAGGGTTATCTCTAGCCCTTAGTTTGCTTTTATTTTATTTATTATATTTATACCCCGCCTTTTTCCTGCAAGGAACCCAAGGTGGCTTACATAATCATCCTCCTCCTCTCCATTTGCTAAACCATAGGATTATTTTTTCCCCACAGAATGTTATCTGTAGCCCTGATGCAAAATTACACAGCTATCAGAGTTAGACACATTGTGCCCATCTGATGTGCTCCAGCTCCCATCATCCCCACCCAGCTTGGTAATGGAGGGAACCAGGTTGGGGAAAGGCTGCTCCAACCACTACACCACCCTGTCTCTCTCTACCTCTCATGCAGCTGTTTAGAAGCATTGGGCTTTTGCCAGGAAAAACACGCGCACACAAAGACATAAATTCTAATTCAACTCTTTCTGTAATTGTGAGGGATTGAGGCCTACTCAGGCTTGAGTTTGTTGAAGCCTGAAGGCCCAAACACTTCCCTCGAGTAGTGAAGCCTGAAGGCCCAAACACTTGGATGGGTGGGGGAGTTTGAGAGTTTAAGTTACCCAATAGAAATTAAGAATTAGATCTCTATTCAAGGTCACATGATTGTGGCCTTCCATTTCTGGGGGGGCTGTATGTGTGGGGTGTGGTCAGCTAGCGGTCGGTGTGTGCTGGGAGAGAGCCGGGGGCAGCAGCGGAGAAACAGCAGAGAGAAGCAGAGAGAGAGAAAGAGAAACTGGCTGCATAGGATATAGGTAGTCTGAAGTTAACTAGAGAACATTGGATTGTTTGTTTGTTTGTTTTATTTTATCATACTTGCTTTTGAATTATAACCACTCTATTAAGTAAAAACCCTAATATTATAAGTAAAGTGTTGTTGGTTACCCTGAGAGTTTGGAGTGACTTATTCACCACGTCTACAGCCTACACCCATGCTATTGGAAGCTGTAAAAGGACTTGATCTCCTGGAACGGGAGGGGCTTTGAGGAGAGGCAGAGATCTCCCGAAGGAAGGTCAAGGGGTCCCTGCAGTAGCGGAACCTTGACAGTAATACTCTCTCCATCACCACCAACACCATCCCCCTTATAAAATACATTATTAAACCTGGGGCAGATTTCCTCAACCTGGTGCCCTCCAGATGTTTTGGACTACAACTTCCTGCATTTCTGACCATTGGCCAGATTGGCTGGGGCTGATTGGAGCTGAAGTCTGCAACATCTGGAGGGCACCAGGTTGGGGAAGCCTTTAAGCAAATTTACACAGCTGTCAGAACTGGACACACAGTGCCTGCCTCGTCTGAATGAAGCCATGCCCGCTAGGCACAGCACCTGCCATGGTGCACCATAGCCTGCTGAGAAAGGGGCCTGCCCACTCCATCTCCAAGGGAGGATTCCCCGCAGCGGTAGGGAAGGGGCAGCCATATAGGTACCTGTGTCCTTCGGCCTACTCCCCAGACCCAGTTTTGCATGGGTGGGAATAGCCCTATATTTCATACAGTGAAGCCTTCAAGCTAACATAACTTAAATTAATATGAATTAGTGCTGTTACGAACAAAATAACCCCAAGATGCACACCCATCGGGCTCCCTTAGTACAGGGGTCCACAACCTTTTTGGACCAGTGGGCACATTTGGGAATTTGATAAACTGTTGTGGGCACCGTCAGAAAATGCCTAATCAGTGGACTGCTGCTTTGGCGTATACCTGTCACATCCATAGATCTTAGGCTGCATCTTATTCAGCAAAAACTTTTGTTTCATGTCTTTTGGACTCCGCAATAAGGGATTGTCTAATTCACCTAATTGCTGGCAGTGCAATACGGTTAATGCTTATTTTAAATATATGTTTTGGCAATGTCCAGTAATTGCTTCTTTTTGCGATGAGGTTATTAGAGAGGGATTGGTGTTGGCCTCTTTAAAGGTGGCGGTAATTAGGACATTTCCAAAAAAGCCTAACCTGGACCCTGATGACGCTAACTACAGGCCAATAGCCAACATTCCCTTCATGTTGAGTGGATGGTTGCTGATCAACTCCAGGCACTCTTGAATGAAACGGATTATCTAGATCCATTTCAATCAGGCTTCAGGCCTGGTTTTGGAATAGAAACTGCCTTGGTTGCCCTGTTGGATGACCCCTGCTGGCAGAGGGACGGGGGAGCACGGCCCTGTTGATTCTCTTGGACCTCTCAGTGGCTTTCAATACCATCAACTATGGTATCCTTCTGGATAGGCTATCTGGGTGGGGAGTTGGAAGCACTTCATTGCAATGGTTCCACTCCTATTTGAATGGCCGGTCCCAGAAGGTGGTGCTGGGGGATTATTGCTCTGTGCCTTGGCAGCTATGCTATGAGGTTCCACAGGGCTCCATTCTATCTGATCAACATCTACATGAAACCTCTGGGAGAGGTGATCCAGAGGTGTGGGCTGCAGACACCCAGCTCTCTCTCTCCTTTCCAAACTACCAGGTTCGTAGTTTATTTATTTATTTTATTTATTATATTTATACCCCCGCCTTTTTTCCTGCAAGGAACCCAAGACGGCTTACATAATCCTCATCCTCCTCTTCATTTTATCCTCACAACAACCCTGTGAGGTAGGTTAGGCTGAGAATCAGTGACTGGCCCAAAGTCACCCAGTGAGTTTCATGGCTGAGTGGGAAATAGAACCCGGATCTCCCGAGTCCCAGTCCAACACTCTCGCCACTATGCCACACTGTCACTAGAGGCACAGGTGGACTAGGGGTCATGGAGCACCTTTTATCAGCTTAGGTTGATATACCAACTACATCTTTATCTGGACAGGGATAGTGTAGCTACATTAATCCATGCTCTGGTAACCTCTCAGCTAGATTACTGCAATATGTTATATATGGGGCAGCCTTTGAAAATGGTCCAGAAACTTCAGCTGGTCCAAAATAGGGCAGCAAGATTGTTAATGGGGACTGGCCAACGTGATCATATTAGGCAAGTACTTTTCCATCTGCACTGGCTGCCAGTCTATGTCTGATCCCAATTTAAAGTGCTGGTATTAACTTACAAAGCCCTAAACAGCTTGGGGCTAGGTTACCTGAAGGATTGACTTCTCCCATATGTACCTGCCCGGACACTAAGATCTGCATCAGCGGTCCTTCTCCAGGAGCCCCTGCCAAAGGAAGCGAGGTGGGTGGCTACTAAGAAGAGGGCCTTTTCTGCTGTGGCACCCCAGTTGTGGAATGATCTTAGAAAGGATTGCCTGGCACCTACATTGTGCTCTTTCCAGCACCGGGTGAAGACCTTATTTTTCCAGGAATTTTAGCCTTTTAGTCTCTGTTGTTTTAGATCCCTTACTGTATTTCAAATCTCTGTACTGCTGCTAGGTTTTATTTTGGCTTTTACTTCTATTTTATACTGCAGTTTTAAATAAATTTGTATATTGTATTTTATGGTTTTAACTGTTGTGAACCACCCAGAGAGCTTCAGCTATTGGACGGTATGAAAAAGCAATAAATAAATAAATATTACACAGATACATTTTGTACTGGAACAGTCTTTAATATTCATTGATGTACATGATCCATTAAATTATTTACCTACTTCATGGAAATTAACAAATGGTCAGCATAAATGGATTCTCCACCCCCTTTTGACAGCTAAAACACTGAAATTACAAGATTGGAAGGATAAACACTCACCTCCTACGATGCAATGGATTGAGGACCTTACAACAATTTCAGTATTTGAACGGAGTTGGGGACCCCTTCACGTGTGCCACTGGAGGTGCCTGTGGGCACCATGGCACCCACAGGCCACACGGTGGGGACCCCCTGCCTTAGTATGCATGCCAAGTTTCAGGTGTCTAGGTTTCACAGTCTTGGAGCCACGGTGCTGACAGATCAATGGACAGACATCCTTTATTAGATGTTTTCCTTTACTGACCTCACTAACAATTTCAGATGCTCTCTTTGCTCTTTGAACATCAGGAGTTTCTGAAATGAGCTTAACTCCTTTCCCCTTTATTTCGTTTTCCAGATCTTTTCTATATTCCTTCTGTAAAAAAAAAAAAAAAACCTGGTAGAAACATGGTTTCAAAGCATGTACCTTTTCACTGACTGTAAAAACCATAAGAATATATTTCATTGGGTTCTTTGTGAAGGGCTCACTTTCCATGACATTAATAACCTTTACTAACATAACCTACCTCATTTAGTATCTGAGCGGCATTTTTCACTCTAATCAAATCTGGCGTATCTTCAAACACCGTCAATCCTCTTCCTTTCATCCCTTCTTCCAAATCTTTTCTATACTCTTTCTGAAGGTTTAAAAAAAAACACACCATTTCTCTGCTTTAAATTGTGAGATCTTGAAAAGAAAAACTTCTTATTAAATATTTCAAGGAATACTTTGAAAATCCCTATAAAATATGAATTAGATAGTGCACATTTACCATAGTTAAAATAGAATTGGGAAATCAAACGGTATGTTTCACCAAGAGTGAAAAGATTGTAAAGTAATCTTTATCTTGCTCCTGGAGGGGGGGACCCACAAAACATTCTTCCTCTTATACACTAGTACTACAGTTACACAGATACTTTATTGTAAGAGCTTCTACTATGGATGGTAGCTTTACAGATTACAGACAAGTAAATGACCCTGTCACTCAAGTTCTACTAATGCTGTCATTATTCACAAAGGTGCACTAAACGCAACACAAAAGGCACTTATCCGCAAATCAAAGTTACACAGCACAATGAGCACTTGTGATAGAAATGAACATGTAGATGGATATTAAACTAACATGGCAGAAAAGGCAATCCAGAGTTGGTTCAGTTTGGGTTACACCATATCAAGAAGAGGAAATAGATTACTTATGCTTTCCTCCTTGATTGACAAACCAAGAGGTGTCATCTCAATTTATCTCCACATATCTTCAGTTTCTAGATGCAATGTTAATTCAGACATCACAACAAACCATAGTTAATGATGCTTAACTATGATGCGGTGTGGTATCTGAATTGGCAAACTATAGATTGCAATTGGACAACAAACCAGCATCAGAAACCATGGTTTGCAGTGGGTTTGCAACCCATAGCTGGTACTAACAATAGTTTGGCATGAATGGGAAAACCACAGTTGCAGCCACCAAACACTTTCAAAGGCTGCTGCTCATCTGAGACAGGAGTGCACTTATGTACTGTACTTATAAACTGAATGCTAGGTAAATAGTGGTTTCCCTGTCGTACATTTACAGAGCAATCCTATGGCCCCCAGACAATGTCTGTGGTGCCATAGGATGCTGCAGATCCCCTCCTCCACAGCCAGACAGAACTCAGACCATGGAGGAGGAGGACTCACACACACACCCAGCCACCGCAGAAACTTCTGCAGTAGCTAACTTACTCGAGGTTGGGAAAAAGCAGAAAGGGATGGGACATGCCAGTGGGCAGGGAGGGATGGAGCATGGATCCACCAGACCCAATGGCCTCCCTGGAGCTGCCCGCAGCAGTGCAACTGTAAAGGAGGGCAAGGAGGTGGAAATCGCCACTGTCACGCCCAGATGGCAGCAGCCCAGCAAGGCATAGGATTCTGGGACGCCTCCGAGATCAGAGGCTTCTGTCTAGCAGGCAGCAATCCAGTAGGATTGCAGCCTTAGAAGCTCAAAGTAGGATTAGGGTTCTAAACTCTGGTAAGCACAAACGATAGTATAGTGCAATGTCTGAATTGAGACGTAATATGTGGGCAAACAGCCACTATCCCAAGATAAATGCCTCAAAAACATTGGCGCCAAAGCACCTGGGTTCATACAAGGAACGAGGAAAATCTGAAGGGGAAAAGAAAATGCATATAATAAAGGGAACAGTCCATATCACACTCCAAAACAGATACATAAAATTAACTAGAGCTAGTCCTTCCATCTTCTAACTTTATGAATTTTACCTCTTTTAGCAGGCTGGTAACATGTTTCACATGCAAGAATTGGGGGGTCTTGTCTAAATCCAGAGCTGCCTTTCCTTTGACTTTATCTTCAAATTCTTTCCGATACATTTTCTGTATACCAAACAAAAGTATTGCTCTTTATGAAATGTATGCAATTTCATGCAACATCCATGGTTGTGTTACACTCGAGAGCTAAAAGGTTTTTGTGGAATAAACTCAAAACATAATCTAAACATTTGGGGAATATCAAAGTGCAGCTCTAAAACAACTATTGTAACATCAAATGGGAGGCACAATGAGATCCAAAGAATTGCTCAGCTTGTTCCATGTGTCCAAGAATGCTTTGAACTCCTGTCTCCTGAAAAATAGCACGCAGCACCGCAATAGGGTTTTGAAAGTGTAGGGACTTGAAAAAGCAGTTTGTGAAATGTTTTCACTGAGCAACACGCCAATTTAACAACTCCAAAATTCTGAGTGAACACAAGCCCAAGGATTAGGCTGAAGTATTTCTTTGGATTGTGACCAGTTAATCTTTATCATAGTGAAAGAGCCACCCATAACCTTTATTCAAATGCCACTGCAGCAGAGTGCACTGGTGAAAGCACTACTACAGTAATAATTTTCAAAAGCATTCAACTACCTCACTTTGAAACCTTTGAGCCTCCCTTGAAACTTGGTACGTTGGTGTATCCACAAATTCCAGCATAGACTTGCCTTTTGATTTTTCATACTTCTCTTTGTACTTAACCTAATAAAACAAAATATGCATCAAAACTACAAGTAAATTGATAGGTAGTCCTTATATATATATACATATACAGATACAGATAAGAATTTTAAAAACCCACATGCAAAGGGACTTCCCATCCGTTTCTATGAAGATAAGTGCTTCACGTGTGCATATGAATTCATGTAAAGTGTTCCCCTCCTCTGAGAAGAGTATAGTGTACACCAGGGCTCTCCAACCTTGGGTCCCCAGATGCTGCTGGCCTACAGCTCCCAGAATCCCTTGCCATTAGCCATGCTGGCTGGGTATGCTGGGAGCTGTAGACCAGCAACATCTGGGGACCCAAGGTTGGAGAGCCCTGGTGTACACAGTCTGTACACTCCCCAAGTGTGCAGAGCTATTGGACTGTGAACACTGCAGGCGTACCTGACTCTGGAGTACTGCATTTTCTTTGTGGTGCAGCTGTTCAGCTGCATCCGGTCCAAAATGACACAGCCCCTTACTTTTCTCAAACAATTTCTTATATTCATACTGAAACAAATAGGAAAATATGTCTCACTCATTTCTAAACTTCAACGCATGATTGTAAAACTGTGAAATCATTATTTTTTTTTAAACAGAAAAGGCTGTCACTCCCACCCAGTGAGAGTAAAGTGCACATAGAAACAGCACTTATGGCTGCTTGTGGGATTTCTGACATTTGGTCTGAACCGTGCATGCAGCACTGAAGTGCTTTCACAACATTGATTACCTCATAGCAGGGCTGGACGCAGGGCTTTCCATCCTTGCAAATCCATGACAAAGATGGCACTGGCTGGGTAGGTAGGCACATACAATAGCAGATACTCACCTCAGTTGTAGCACATACAGTATATGGCTTTGTATCAGGGCATTGTGCTTTCTTGAGACAAAGAGAGCACTTAAAAGTGGGTGGGAACACATGTCATGCTAAGCCAGTGTTCTCCAATCTTGGGTCCCCAGATGTTTTCGGCCTACAACTCCCAGCATGCCCCAGCCAGCTATGCTGGCTGGGGCATGCTGGCAGTTGTAGGCCAAAAACATCTGGGGACCCAAGGTTGGAGAACACTGTGCTAAGCCACCCTGCTAATAAGCCACCATTGGCTAGGTTGTTCACTGAACAACTCATGGTATTCCCGACAGACAATCATGCTTGCCGTGGTTGGTTCCCCCACTCATTCACCTTCTGTCCTCCCACCAGCTGTGGCATGTATCCCAGGCGCCTTTGTGGCAGAACACCCTGTTGCCTCCGTCCCTACGTCAGCACCCTTTCCGCAATTGGTCCACTGGGGTTGCTGGCTACCCCACAGCAACTCCCTCCCCACCCACCCCGCATCAGATCGCCAAATGGAATTAATTTTCGGAGCCCTTATAAATGTAGGAACTCCGCCAGCTTTTTTTATTGGGAAGGGGGGATTTTGCTGTTGCACAAAATATTTCTACTTTGCTATTTAGCCCAGCATACTGATATCCCTTGCTTGTCAATGTGCTAGTCAATTTCATCCTCCATTTGGGGGCTTGCCTTTTTAAAGGCTGCTTCACTTTATGCTGAAGTAAGACCACCCACTCGCAAAGCGTCTTCTCTCCAGCCGCGTTTGGCTCCCCTCTCCCTTTCCTGCTTGTCGCCTCCCTCCATGGCTAGCTGTCATGTCTTGATATCTCTGAGTTTTAGGGGCACGGAGAGAAGGTGCTGAGAAGGGATGAGGGAGGATGGCAGTGGCATGAGTGAAATCGCAAGTAGTGGCAGGGGTGTTTGCTGTTCTGGCCGGGTGGCTTTCTAGCTGTTCCCGGCAACCCACAATAACATCGCCCTGCCAGGTTCAGACGACACGACAAACCACCATGGGTATCAGCAACCCTAAAACAAGCCATGCCCATGGCTTCTCAGGGTGGCTCATTCATGAAAAATAGGTCACCCTGCAGAAACTGTCCTGCGTTCGCATGACACAACAACCCACCACGGCTGTCACCCATGGTGGGTTGTCATGTCATGCCAACGAGGTAGGTAAGTTGTGGATCCACAGACATCCTCATGTATGAAGTGTTTTCTCACGCACATGGAGGGCACTGTTGGTTTTCCCTTCTGGTAGCAGTGGCAGCCCCTCATACTTGATGACATTCTGCTCCAGAGGGTCTCCTGACTTTTAGGGCCAGCTTTGTGGAGGTTGAAACCCCCTATGAGTATGTGGTAGATCATGAACCCCAGCCTAAGTCAATAGCAACCCCCAACACATCCAGTGTTAATTACAGAAATATTAATAGCTCAGATTTGACAGTCTTCAATTGCCTCCTAGTGGAACCAAGTAAACCATTATGCAATCTCTACCTATTTTAAAAGTGAAATGCAATTAGTAAATATGCGGTGATAAAATTAGTAACTTGTTTTTAGAAGTATATGCTACACTTACTGTGCAATCCTATGCATGTTTATTCAGAAGTAAGTTGACTATATTCTATAGGGCTTACTCCCATGTACGTGTGCACGGCCCTGCAGCCTAAGACAGGAACAGCCAAAATTGTTGCCAAAACCCTGTTCACAGCTGTTCCATTACAGAGTTGTGTGCAATCATTCACATTTGTTTGTTTGTTTGCTTGATATGCCACCCTAAAACAAACATTGATCAGGTGGCTTACAAGTTAAAAAACACATTAAAATGAGCAATACAATAAAATGTATTGACTAGGAAAATAAAAAGATCTTTGCCTGGCACCAAAAGAACATTAAAGTGGGTGTCATGAGTGCAACCTACATAATTTAGAAAGAAATATTTTAGGTTTCTAGGTTCTTTGCGAGGCTCTCAGCTAGAACCAGCACTGATGCCAATGCTCTAATGCGGGTGTGGGAAAATGTCAGCAAGATTTACTCTCCTGCCTGCCCTTGTAGACTAGCACTGAGCACCATATGGAGCCTGTGCTATGGCATGGTGAAAGACTGAGGAAGCGATGGAAGCAGGCTGGCTTTTGGGGTGAGTGGCTGCTGATTGGACAATAGCTGCCAGTTTTAGTTTTGCATACCCCCCCCAGGAGAAGCAAGGAGAACAGAGGGTTTTGATTTGGTCATAGCAGAAACCCTGTTTCCTATCTCTCCTTCTGCTGCATCCAGCTGGAATAGCTCCATTTTGTCCAGCATCCTGTTTCCAACAGTGGTCAGCCTCTGGAAAGCTCACAAAGAGAACATCAGGGTAACAGCAACCTTCTCCTCCTCATTATCTATCATTCAGAGGTAAACCTGCTCTGAGCATGGAGGTTTCCGTTTAGTATAGTTCGTTTTTGTTTCTATTCATTGCTTATTGACAAATTTCCCACCCACCCACCAAAAAAAAAAACCCAATAGAAGAAAAACCCCTCCTACTTACACAGTTGGTGATGCAGGACATGTATCAATAAACCTCCGTCTCCCCTGAGTTCCTCTTTTCTCCTCTGCTTCCCAAACCCTCCCTGCATGATACTGACATGTGTTATGTTCTGTGTATTTAAAGTTACATACAAAATTATTTGCAGTGGTAGTTTACGTATACTGAGTGACTTTCCAGTTTTGCAGTACACTGTAATGGCTGATAGGATGCTCCACACCAGGGGTGGGCAGGTAGGAGATGTTTGGGGTTGGAAGGCCCAAGTGAAGGTGTGGTAGGAGCGGCTTGAAGCACTCCACTTTTTTTTTTGATATTAGCCACCCTGAACTGTAGCTACATCTACACTCTACAATCTTATTCAAAAGGAAATAATTACAAGAAAGCCAACTTACATTACTATGGATCTTGCTAGCATTCAAAGCATGCTCTAAATGTAATAGGTTTGGAAAGGCAGGTGTTGGCTCGTGAAGGTTTGCTAGGTCTTTTTTGTATTTCACCTGAAAGAAGAACAACACACATTGGGTTAAAGAACCGAAGGAGGGAATAGAAATGCACAATTTCGTTTTCATTACAAAAAAGCAGGCTCTAATTTCTCATGTTTGCCTGTTATTTACAGTGGCCATTAGATGGCACTCATTCACTACAGGATGATGATAGTCACAAAGTACCGGTATTCCATTCTAGGAATCAGTTTAACCCTTTGAAAATAGAATAGACCTTTCCAATTAAAGACTAAGCAAACGCTAACAGGAAAATAAAATGCACACCATGCAACTTCACACACCAAAAAAATCAACATATAAAGAGACCTGTATTTTGTACAGAAGTGTCAAAACAACCCTACTTACATTACTCGCCAAGGCAGATGCAAGTTGAGCTTGCTTGAAAGAAGCACTTTCAAGAGGATTGAAGCAATAATTCTTCCTATCCTTAATAAACTGCTCTTTGTATTTAGCCTGAGAAACAAATGTATTGCTTTAGGATAGAACAGTGAATAAATGCAGATTTCTGGAGAGCTTATCATTGATGGTTTCTATTCATAGCTGATCCCAAACCATCAGTTATGTAACTATAGGCCAAGTCAATAAACACACAGGGGAGGATACATGATATAGGTTTGGCTGGACCCAGAGGACACAGCTAGGTTCCAGAAGCACCTTCTGCTGATCTGTGCTTAACAGAAGGCAAAGAAGATTTGAACTAGATGTTACAGGATTGAGACCAAGAAAAAAAAAAGCAACCCTAATTGTTCTATCCCTTTCCCATAACACCTAGAGCCAGTGCCGGCTGCAGGTTTTTAAGGGCCTTTGGGCAAGACAACCACAATGGATCCCCTACCTCAGCGACTCTAGTTTCTCACTGCCATTGTCACCAGCTGCTATTGCTCCTCATCCTCTTTCTCACGTTGCTTACTTGACAAGCAGAGAGCCAGTGAGCAAGTAGGCAGTGGCATCTACTGCTCCTCCTTCTCACTACCACTGTTGTCTGTCCCAGAGTGAGAGGCAGGTGAACAAGCAGTTTACAATGGTGAAGAGGAAGAGCATCCTCAGGGGGTTCAGTCAATGGGTCCCTGTTGGGGTGTGAGCCCTCAGCAGGTGCCCAGCCATGCCAGCCCTACTTACAGCCAAAGTAGACATTACTTTAAAGAAGTAGCAAGCAGCTAGGCCAGTGTTCTCCAACCTTGGGTCCCCAGATGTTTTTGGCCTACAACCCCCAGCATGCCCCAGCCAGCTATGCTGGCTGGGGCATGCTGGGAGTTGTGGGCCAAAAACATCTGGGGACCCAAGGTTGGAGAACACTGAGCTAGGCCTTTTGGGTTTTTTTACTCTAGAGCAAGGTTCTCCAACCTTGGGTCCCCAGATGTTGCTGGCCTACAGCTCCCAGCATACCCAGCCAGCATGGCTAATGGCAAGGGATTCTGGGAGCTGTAGGCCAGCAACATCTGGGGACCCAAGGTTGGAGAGCCCTGCTCTAGAGTCTAGTATAAGCACAGAGGGCCTGATCCAAAATGGGACCCTAGTGGGGGAGGCTTTAAACCTTCCCACTACTGTAGTCCCAATCCATATTGCGGGGCCTTGCACTTGAAATTTATAGTGCAAAATATTGTCCCATTTGGTTTAAAAAGTCACTATTTTGCAATATTAATTGAAGACACAGGGTATTCAGTCTGGATCAGGCCTGCAGTGGCAGGGGGGAGGATTAAAGCTCCCCTAGCCACCACGCTAGGGTCCTGATTTGGATTAGGGACCCTGGGCTTACACTACAGTAAAAAAAGAACAAGAAATGTCGCTGTTTTGCTAAACTAATTTATGCTTTGCTCCCCTAGAAACCCGGGTTGTGGCATCATTCTGGTGGGAGCTTCTCCACCCCTGCAAGTGACACCAACGAAGTGGAATGTGGGACTGCATCGCTGTGCAATGACATTATGTCACAGGATTTGTATCACTGGCTAGACATTACTAGAGGGAAGGGTGCAAGGTTGCTGTTATCAACGGCAAATCTGCCTCCACTAAAACATCTAGCTCCAGCCCAGGAAAAAGGTAAAAGACAAATAAAAGGAACATGTGATGGCGGTCACTCTCCTACGTGAAGTAAAAACAGCACAAGCAAGGTTTTTTTAAAAATAATAATAATGTGTTTTCAAAATAATCCTGTTCTTGGTTCCATCTTAAAAGGAAGAGAATAAAGTAGTCGAAGATTGTTTTTAAGGAAGAATATCGTATACCAGGTGTGCAGCCTCTCTTTGTCCCATGCAAATGAATGGAGAAATTGTACCATTCCCTTGCATGGGAAGGGGGGGGGAGAGAACGAACGAACGAACACATATAGTGTGCATATGCACACGCATGCATGTACAGACAGAGACAAAGCACTCTCAACATTTTTGTGATTGGCCACCTCAGCCTACAACAGCAGCCAGTTTGAGTTGGCACCCAGAACACTTTTTCAAAATTCCCAATGTGCCCACAAAAGTTAGGGACCCCTGCCGTACCTGAAATGCACATACTCAGATGCCTGCCAGGCTTTTAAAACAACAACAACGAAACACTCCCAGAGTGGAGATTCCAGGAACTCCCCAACAAGCTTGTTCCATTGCTGAACTGCTTTTACAGAATTAGAAAGTTGTTCCTAACTTTAATAACCTAGGATAACATTGGGTAGTCGCACAACAAGCAAAGGTTTGTATTTCAATAGTAGTGTGTTTGTTTCTTTTCCATAAATTTAGCCATTACTATCTTTTCTTTATTTGTTTTTAAAGTCTCTCATACTAATCATTTTTATTTCAGTGTCAAGGTACTTACTGATCTGATAATTATATAAAGAGCATATTTGCTTTTGCGGGGCTGATGTTAATTTAAGACAGCATGTGTCAGAGATATAATCAAAACAGCAAGTAACTAATTTGCAACAACAACACCAAGATCCCAGAAGAATGTACCATCAAATAATGTTAAGATAAACTTAGCTAAGGCAAATCCCAGACACATCTGGGAAGAACTGTACCTTTTAAAGTTATGCAGCCATATCTTACGCTACAAGCACATTCAGGAAGTACGTATTAGGCTTCATAAGTGAACAACTCTGCTGTTCAATTTATTCCCCCCAAAAGTACAAATTAAACCAGTCACTCGACTCCCTAGAAAGTTATCCTTATAATGAACTAGGTTTGCAATCACAGAAAGCACTTTCTTATGCGGGGAAGCCCTGGACAAACAAAGGAAGGCAGCCGGAGGCAGGGGGGCCCACCTGTGGAGGCAGGTGGCCAACTTACCATCTTACTGGCACTGCCTGGGACTGTGTTTAGCTGCTGAGAGAAGCTCCCTCCTGGCTGGAGCTGAAGAGAGAAAAAAACTCTCCCAGACTCATTACTTGCAGATTTGAGCCAGCTGTGCAAGTTGCCTGGGAAGGCTCTGCAATTATACCAAAGGTGGGGTCACCCCTTTGGGGGGAGCCTCTTGGGGAGGATGCAAGGGCCACCCCCTAACAAGGGGTTGACTGGCTTTTGCGGTTCTTGGGGGGTGGGGGGTGTTGGTTTTTCTCTTAAAATCTGGTCATGTGCCTGGGTGAGAGGTGTGGGATATTTAAAGTGCAGTCAAAACCAATGGCTCATGTTTCACCAGTTAGTTGGATGAAATGGTTAAGGCCACGGGTATCTTCTAAGGGGGATTCCCTAGAAGATACTCAGTGTGTGTTTAGCTGAGTCTCAGCAGGAAGTGGACGTAGCTCTCAGCTCTTCTCTTCCTACTGAGACTCTGAATGTGGTAGTAAAGTGAGTTGTCTCCATGTGGTTCTAGCAGCAGCATGTAACCAGAGTTGCTGGTCTGAACTCCACAAGTTCAGACCCCAAGTATTTCCAAATGTACTGTAACCAACTGTAAGAAACGCTTTTAAGCCTGCCTGAATGAAACTGCATAATCTGAGTGAGTAAATGTTGCTTTTAACTTTTACAAGACTGTGTCTCTGATTATTGTTTTGAGGGAGAGAAAAGGGGGCAAAACCAGGGAAATCCAGTCTGCCTTAAAGCATCCTGGATTACCAAATGCTAAGTGGCTAACACTAGCCAAATCTAAGCTTCTTTTAAGCTGGAAAGGGACTCTACTCTGCTGATCTCACTAACGTGAGATAGGAAGGATAATACTCAACAATATATCCTCTCCTAGCATCTTTTTCAAGTCCCAACAAGAGGATATGGGGCCAAATGGGGGGACCTGAGGGGCTCTAATTAATGTGGCTACGGGTCAAGGGAGATATGACATTGGGAAGAGGGCTAGCCAGGTTAGGGGAACCCACCAACAGGTTTGGTAGTTGCTCTATCAGCCTGCCTTTAGGTCTCCAGATGCTCCCTTATCCATGATTTAATACTGGATGAGGCAACTGATCTGGCCTGTATAACCAAAACCTGGGTGGGTGAGCAGGGGGGAGTTAGTCTCTGCCAGTTCTGCCCACCGGGGTACTTGGTTCAACATAAGGACAGACTTGAGGGATGGGAAGGAGAGGTTGCTCTGGTCTATAGGAATTCCATCTCCCTCTGCAGGCTCTGACTATCTTACTGATCTGGAATGTTCGCACCCCAATGGATCCGGTTGGGGATTCTGTTGGTGTACTGTCCACTCCGCTGCTCAACAGACTCCCTCTCTGAGCTGATGGAGGTGGTCTCAGCTGTGCTGACTTTGAATCAGTCCCTTTATAGTGGTCAGATCATCACCTGCTGAGGTTTAGGCTTATGGCAGCTTTTGCCCCTCAGCAAGGGTGGGGGACCTATTAAGATGGTCTGCCCCAGAGGCTAATGGATCTGGATGGTTTCCAGAGGGCTCTGGGGAGGCTGATATGGCTGACTCCTGTTGAAACCAGTGGAATGCAGAAATGACCCAGGCGGCTGACATGAGTAGAGCTCATACCGCTTCATAGTATACTCCAGAGCTGAGAGTGATAAAACAAAATAGGAGACAGCTGAATGCAGATGGGGGGGAACTCCTAGTGGATGCAATCACAGACTGGTGTGTACCTACGGTCACGTATATTCAGGGGCAGTGAGGGCTGCAAAGAAACAACATCTTGCTGCCTCTATGGAATCCTCTATCTGCCGCCCAGCAGAGATTTTCAGGGTCGTCTAGGGCCTATTACATGCTGGCCCTAAGGACACCGTTGATCTGTCTGAGGCCTGCTGTAATACATTTACTAGGCACTTCCATGATAAAATATCTTGCATCTTCTGGGACTTAAGACTCCATAGCATGGTTTTGCCCAGTTTTGGTACAGCTTGAGGACATTAACAAGATGCTTGTTCATGAAACCACTTCTATATTGGATCCTTGTCATTCTTGGCTTATAAAAACTGGCAGGGAGGGAACCGCCAGCTGGGCCAGGGAGATGATTAATAATACCTCCTTGAAAGAGGGAATGGTCCCAGACCAGACCAGACCAGAAAGAGTGCAGCGCTCTGAAATTTGAAGCTTGTCTGGATGTATGATTTGGCACAAGTACTAGCTGAGTATAATCTGAGAAAGGATAATAAATGATAGCATAAAGGCCAGAACTGGTCCATGCATACAAGTTATTCGCAAGGATTATGAAAATAGCCTGGTTCACATGTAACACTAACCTATGGTATCGGTTGTTGAATTCTGGGTGTTTGAACGTGGCTACACTAACAAACCATGGTTTGTTAATCATGAACAATCTAGAAAGAGAACTCATGGTTTGCTATTAGGTTGTGAACTCTGGGTTGTTTAAAACATGGGTTGTCATTATGTGTGAATCCAGAATTGTGGGTTGTTCATGGGTTGTTTTGCTAGGCTACAAAGGCAGTCAGCAAGAGAGGTAAAAAAATAACCAGTACTATAGTGCCGCAAAGACATTTGGGATACAGGAAGGGAGCGAGCAAAGGAGGAGGGAGAAAAATAACCCAAATAAATAATAGAGAAAACCATAGAAAGAGATAGTTTGTTTGATAGTTTGCCAAACAAACCATGGGTAGGACAACAAACTATGAGTTAAATAAAGAATGGGTTAGCATTCTGTATGAACCAGACCAATGAAACCACATGGTGTTAAAGAGGTGTGCCCCAGGATCCATCACAATGTCACAAAAGATGCTGTGGCACAATACTGCAAGGGATCTTAGAGAATACACCCCCTCAGTGCAGCTTCTCTGGCACCCAGAGTCTTGAGCCAGGCATGGTAGAAGTCCCTGCGTTTTCTACACTGATATGGCAATACAGAATTGCTTTCACACATAATCCAAGCTGTAATAATTATCCCCAAACAATTAATTCCACATTGATTGAGTGTAAGATGTAAATTAGTATTTTTAAAGGATTATTAACAAAGAGCAAATTGTTAATATGATAATGGGATTATTCAAGCAAAACCTTATTACTCAAGCTTTAAAAAGAAAGGGAAACACATAACCTCACAGCTTTCAACTAGCATGTATGATTAAAGTAAATGATATTTTAATTACATGATTTAACTTACAGTTATCATAAAGTAGATCTTTATAATTTTCCACATGGCCTAATTAACTTTTTAAAAATTTAGTAACAGATGCACCATGGCTATTTTTTTCCCCCCTTTTCCAATCATGTTCCCATAACTTGTTATTTCGGTGGCAAACAAAAACAGAGACGGGTGTTGGTCAGCAACTATCTTCCTCCACAATGTACACATTATCCTTCATGGCTGAAATACCTGTGCACATATATTGCCTTCCTACCATAAAATGGATCGGTCAAATCAGACTTCAGATAATTGGGGCCCAACATTATTCTCAGCAAGAATGCAAGAGCAATGCTTTATTTATTTATTTTTATAATGCAATCTGTATGTATGGTGCTTGACAGATTACAGGTGTCTGCCCCAAGGGACTTACAATCAATGATGTGTCTCGGGTGAAGCAACTGAGGCAGGGAAGGGAAGCCAGAGGTAAACAAGAGAAGAATGTGCAATTATTTTCTGTTATACCTATTTAGGATTAGTTGCACTTCAGAACAAAGGGGTGCTCTAATCATACACAGTCTTAAACTGTGCCTGTGTTGCTGCTTCTCCAAGAGTTTCCCTAGTGGTTTCTGCTAAACAATATCAGGGATTTCACACAGGTCATGCAATCCAAATGAGTAAGCCCAAAATGTTTCATCACCAATTCTCATGATGATGGCTGAGCTACCCTCTTGGTAACTGTACTAAATAAACTCTGCTAGAGCAGTCCAGATAGCAGTCAGGGTACCCTATTCTGTAATTTACTAAATTTGGATTGAGATTGCTAACTGATCACAGGTGATACAGCTTCTACTGAAGATAATAAAGTAGTCCTGACCGTTTTAACCAACAAGTATCTCTTGCACAAAAATAGATCTTGGCTCTGTTCTTCTCACTGGCAGTCACACAGAGTTTTGGTTTTAAGCAGACATTTTTTTCCATGGACCCAGAGGTCAACTGGCAGCGCTTATCGTTAGAAAAGAGTAGTAGGTTATCTCCTTTCCCATGACTCAAAAAGGAGCACCATACGTTTGACCACTGTAGACATGCTTTTCTGTGGTATGTCCACAGCACCACACGGAAAATTATTGTACCCCCCTTCCCCGCCCACTGACTTACACACACACTCATTCACACACACACACACCAAGACAATAATTGCTCTAACCTGCATGGTCTTGCACTTGAGTTTAAGAAGTGCTATGGTGCACAGAAAGGTAGTGTTCAAAATGACTTTCCAAGGAAGCCATTCCAAAGTGCAGAAAAAATTGTTCAGTAAGAGTAGATCTTCCTGTGAACCTTTGTGGACTGTTGTGTATGTGATAACAATGCTTCCGTGCAAGTAACTCAACACAAGTTAGAATGGCAGCCCTTGGCCCTAAATGCTATATCATTAACTCAGAACCTTCCATTATTAAAAGATAACTACCGGTATATAATTATTATGGTTAAACAAAATCTCACATTTTAACATTTTGGGTTTTGCCTTTCCAGAAAACTGCCTTACTTTTTTCTTGACTGCTCTCTTTGAAATACTAATTTATTTCCATTGGTTGCTTGAATTGCAGAATCCTTTATAACATCTTGACATTTATCAACATCTTGACATCAAGTACTTCTTTGTGTCTTATTGGCTATATTGAGTCATGTGGCTTGATCTCTGGATGTTTTGAAATAATCCCTTATGTTTTATTTTTGTAGAATATGCTAACTATTTGGCAAAAGCAAATCTGCACTTTTGAAAGACCAGTTTTGAAACCAGAAACATCCAAATGCCACAGTGCATCCTCATTGATTAGATATTCTGCCTATGATATAAAAATGTATTAATCCTAACACCTTTTAACTGACTGAAGGCAGATTTTTCTCATCCACTTGAAGGCTATAGCTATCATTTTCTCAACATATATACCAGTTACAGTAGTTCTATGGGAAAGAGTTGTGGAAACATTATCTTCAAGTTTTCATGCAATTAAAGATAGTTTGCCATTTGACTGCACTCCTGGGAATAAAATATCTCAATTGAGTAATTATCTGAAAGCCATCAAAATCTTACTTGACTTAAAATTTTGGAAACTTCTTGGGCATGGTTGAAGTCTGGCCTTCCAAGGACAGTTGGCTCCTTACTCATTTCTTGTCGTGCTTTTGTATATTCAGCCTTCAAGACAAAAAAACCCAAGAATGTTAACCATAATTTTCATTGAGGGTTTTTTCTCCACCCTTTTTGGTTTTGTCAAGGAAAATATACGTAAGCCTCAAGAGCAACAGTAGAGCAAGTATCATTTAGGGATCTCTGTTGACACCACTTTTGCTAACACTCTAATCAGCAATTCCCACACTTCTCCCAATTCAACAAATGTACCACTTATTTTATTTCAGAAACAGTATGCTCCATTTAAAAATATGAAACAGTTTGATCAAGTTTTGAGCCTAAGAATGAGAATTGCCGATTCCCAGCTATTTTCAAGGGTTGACAATTTTAAGCAAAGCTAAACTGAAAACAAGAGAAACTGCCTTCTTCAATTAATGGATCAGATTCCACTTTAAAACACAGAAATACAGCCCTATTAAAAGTCAAGAAAGATTGCAATGGGTAAAACATAGTGGACGCCTGCATACCAGGGGATGGGGGGGGAGTAGGGGAGTTGTGTGAAATTCTATAGCAGAGTGAACCCATCAACAGGTGTGCAGGTCATGGAAGCATTAACGGGGGAAAGAGCAGAGGCTGATAAACAGCAGGATACCTTAAATGCTAGAACTGCAGGAAGAGAATCCCAACATCTACCCTTTCAAACCTGCAAAACTGGATGAATAGGCGAGGCTGCAAGAGGGCATTCTTTAATTAGTCAGTCTGACATTTTGGAGGAGAGGAACTGGGGGAATTGAAAGTAGAATGAGGTGAGGAGTGCTACAGATCTTGAGCAGCTGATGGACAGGCCTTGGGAAGCCTCGGAGGTGAGGATAGTAAGTGGCAGTCCTAAAAGATAAATGCTTGTTGCCGGCTTGCCGCCTGTACCTAAGAATGTAAGAAAAGCCATGCTTGATCAGACCAAAGGTTTACCTAGTCCAGTATACTGTCCCCCGCAACAGCCAACCAGATGCTCCCAGAAAAACCACCATTTCTTGACTTTACCTTTCCTCCCATCTTTACTGCAATGGATGGGGAGAGATGGAATACTCTCCAAAAGGAAGAACACAGGAAGTTTCTTTTTCTGCCTCCTTCTCTCCTACAAACTGATATTTACTGCTTTCTCCTCTATACAACCTTTTCAGCCCTGAGGACCGCATCCAGTGTCAGCTGGGGGGGAGGATGTGGGGAGCTTGGAACTGCATATGTGGTTGTGCACACATGCATACATGTGCACGCACACACGCACACACACTACACATACACATAGCTCCCCTCCCAGCCTTAGATTTAGGCATTGCTGGGGGAGTGGAGATAAAATCTCCTCTCCCATCCCACAGCGATCACCACCAAGATTGCTTTTTATCTGCCACTACTAGCAGCAGGAACACAGTGATCTTGGAAGCCAGGGATCAGCATTCCCCCACCCCTCCCCACAGCAGGAAAAAGGGGGTGGCTAACTGCCAGCTTCAGGGGAGCACACAAGGAGCAGCATGGGGGCCACATGCAGCCCCAGGGCTGAAGGTTGTGCACTGCTGCACTATAGCAAGGAGTGATAGAAAGGAAATACAGGAGCAAAAAAAAAGAATAGGAAAAAAAGATGAGGAGATGTCAGTCTCTCTCCTATTTTTCACAGCTCAGGACTGGCTGGGAGGGAGGAGGCAGTCACCTTCACATAAGTGGCCAGATTCAATATGCGGTCCAATGCTGTCCAAAACCTCAGAAAAATAACTTAGAATTCAAGAATCAACACAAATGCTCAGTTGAGAACCTCAGAGAGGTTCTGCCACAATATATAGCATCCTGGCGGTGCCTCACCCTGATATTCTCGCGCTCTGGGGCAAAAGACTTAGACAGCCAAAATCGGCCATCTACCGTAAGTCTTTTGCAGGGCAGGAGGAGCGCAGAGGCAAACTTCGCCTTTGTGCAACTTCCACCCTCAATGGGCTGCTCGCAATCCTCCAAGTTCAACGGGTTACGAGCAGCCACATTGGATTGCACTGTTAGTGGGTTTTATGGAGTAGTCTTAAATAGCATCAGCAAATAAAAATGTAAAATAAAGTATACCAGCTGTCTGAAAACTTATCATAAAAATAGACAGGCCTACCACTCAAGATATACTACGCTGGTACAGCAAACTGATATGTTAGCACAAATCTTTAGGATGGGGGAAGAGATAAGTTATTGAAAATGGGGGAACTGACGTCCTCTTGATTTTATCTGTCTGTTTATAAATTTAGAACGTATTAGTCTGTACAATTACTACAGTTACTCTGTCTAAAACAAAATAAAACAAAATAAAAACTACCAACGTTTTTTTTAAAGAAAAAAGAAATGTAATTTCATACGTTGCTTATTATCTTTGTTAACTTGGTTGCCATCATTACATCTGGTCTATTTGAAACTTCAGTGTATCTATGAGTATCTTGAAGATCTTTTCTGTATGAAACCTGTAAAACAAAAGTCTCATGAATTACCTATGACTTAGCAGCTCAGTTATAAATGTAATAAAATTAACGTGCTAATGTAAAGTCCTACTTATTTAGCAAGTTCCATAACACAGTACCAGGATTAAAGTGAAATAAAACAATATAGACCATATCTACATAAAAACAAGACTCCGGTTCTGTCTCAATTACCAGAACGGAAATACTAGTGTATCATAGGATCATAGAGTTGGAAGGGGCCTACAAGGCCATCGAGTCCAACCCCCTGCTCAATGCAGGAAACTAGAGGAGGGGTCTCCCATCCAAGTAATAATCAGGCCTGACCCTGCTTAGCTTTCCACACTCAGACAAGCTGAGCCAGCGTGAGCCACAGGCCTATATTAACATGCATATTATAGAATGCATATTACAAGGAGTAGACTAGACTTTATCTAAATCCGGCATGAGCAATTTCAGATAGTACAGGGACCAATTTCCAAACCCCAGAACCCACCAGGGGCTGCACCCCACCATTGACAACGAATTTCACTGGCGGTAAAAACAAATAAACAAACAAACAAACACACACACAACTTGTATTTTCACTTTAAACAGCTCCGGAGAGCGCAAATTTGCATTAAAACAACGTGTGCGTTTCCCACGTGCCTTGTTTTTAAAGTGAAAATGTGCCTCACTGTGCTGTCAAAATTCGATGGTAGTGACCTCGGGGTGGCGGGGGCTGCAAAAAAATGCCGGGGGGTGTACATGCAGCCTGTGTGCTGCATGTTGCCCACTCCTTTTGTAAATTCTCCACCTGGACATGAAATCCTATTGGATCTACTTTTCTCGTTTCACCTAACATTTTTGAAAGCAATTCTATCTAATTAATGTGCTAAGACAACTATCTTGCCCTGCAGGCAAAGTTGTTTGGAGTTTGTATACAATCTTTCCTGTAACACAGTTTGATCAGATGACAGTTGCAGCTAGGATGTCGTAAGGACCACCTTTCCCCATATGAACTTTAGCCATGCTTTAAGAAGTTCCCTGTTCCAGACTCCTCTACTGCGTATGGTCCAGTGGAGGATTACCTGAGACAGGGCTAAGTTTTTCTGGCTTTCTTATTATTGTGGTCAGCATCTTACTCCAAGGTTTAATTAATTATTTTTCTGGCTTTGCTGTATGATTTATTTATTTATTTCTTATATTTATCAATCGCCCATCTGGCCGGTCACCCGGTCACCCTGGGCGATGTACAATTAAAATACAATAAAACAATACAATAAAAAATAATAATAATTAAAACAATATAAAAAGTTCTTTTAAAAACCTAACCCACCCCATATTCCCGCCTGAACAGCCATGTTTTTAATGCACGGCGGAAGCTCATCACGGAGGGGGCATGGCGAAGGTCACTAGGGAGGGAGTTCCATAATGTGGGGGCCGCCACAGAGAAGGCCCTCTTCCTAGTCCCCACCAGCCTGGCTGCTCTGGCTGATGGGATAAGGAGAAGGCCGTCCGTGGCAGACCTTGTTGAGCGGCCTACTTGATGTTGCTGGAGGCGCTCCTTGAGATAAACTGGGCCGGAGCCGTGTAGGGTTTTAAAGGTCAAAACCAACACCTTGAATTCGGCTCGGCAAGCAACTGGTAGCCAGTGCAACTCATTAAGCACTGGCGTGATATGATCACGCCAGCAGCCGCCCTTAATCAGGCGAGCCGCCGCGTTCAGTACCAGCTGAAGCTTCCGAACCGTCTTCAAGGGTAACCCCACGTAGAGCGCATTACAGTAGTCTAGGCAAGAGGAGACCAAGGCATGAACCACTGATGGGAGCAGGTGATTAGGAAGGTAGGGGCGCAGCTGCCGTATCAGATGGAGTTGATACAGCGCCGCCCGGCTCACAGCTGACACCTGAGCCTCCATGGACAGCTGGGAGTCTAGAATGACCCCCAAGCTGCGGACCTGGTCCTTCAGGGGTAGATGTACCCCATTCAGCACCAGGTCAACATCCCCTAACCTCCCTCTTTAGAAAGAGAAATTTCTAAATTTTCTCTTGTTGATTGTGGGGGGGGGGTGTCTTAAGTCAATCTCTTAATAGACTGCAAACTGCTTTGTGGGTTTGGGGGCAAAAAGATGGGACACATTTCTTTTAAACAAATTAATAAATTGTGCTACAAAAAGGCAGTGTGAAGCTCCCTAATTCTCTCTCTCTCACACACACACACACACACACCTTTCTAATATCCTTCTTATCTACAAAACAAAGTAATTTTACATTTGCTTCCAAGGTCTAAAATTTCATGCTATCAAAAACTATTTGCTGTAGAAGAAAATCAGAAGTCTATTTTGTTTTGTTAATTGTTATTTATTTATTTATTTATTTATTGCATTTATACCCTGCTCTTCAGCCAGAAAAGTGGCTTATGTTTGATATTATGTGTTTGCGACCCCCGAGCGGGTTAGGATTTTAAAAGAAATTTTTATACTGTTTTAATTATTATATTTTATTGTATTGTTTTACTGTGTTATTTTGGTTGTACATCGCCCAGGGTGGCCGGGTGGCCAGCCAGATGGGCGATTAATAAATATAATAAATATAATAAATTAATAAATAAATAAATAAATAAATAAAATACATTTGTTTTACATAGAAATAAAAAATTTTAAAAAACTTTTAAGTTGAAACTGATGGATGGAAAGTTTTGAAAAAGAAACAGAGGCGGGGGGGGCGGGAGTCATAACAAGTAGCCTCCAATATCTCTTATACAAGGATCATACAGCAAACTAAAACAGAACAGCTTCTAAAGGTTTCTAAATTATTAACAACACAATCCTATACATGTTTATTCAGAAGTAAGCCCCACCAAGTTCAAAGGGGCTTACTCCTGGATGTGGGTATAGGATTGCAGTTTAAAGGCACAATCCTATGCAAGTTTAGACAGAAAAAAGGCCTACAACTCCTAGCATGTTGGGAGTTATAGGCCTTTTTCCTGTCTAAACCTGTATAGGATCGCGCCTTAAATTAACTTGAATGTCTAGTTTTTGTCCATCTCATTTGGGCAGCTAACAGCTTCTACATGTTAGCCACCTGATGTTTAACATTTTTAGGATTCAAAAAATAAAATGAAAACACAGGTAAAATAATTATCCATTATTATCTATTAAAATTGACACATCTCATTCACTATAGTTGTGCAAACCACTGAAATAATTTTATATAAAACCAGAAGTGCATCCAGGGTCTTGCAATACAGAGCATGACATAGATTTTGCTAATTATATGCTGTTCACCCTAATGACCACATGAGGTGAAGAGAGTACCATAAAGGCAGCAGGAAAGGGTTTCTGAAAAGGACCCCATCATCCATGTAAATTGCAAATTAAAGCCCAGCATTATGTGTTCAAAACAGCAACTAGGACTGAAACTGTCAGTTCAGACACAGAGAAAAATGCACAGAATCTTGCAGTGAAAGCTGTGGCAATTTTGTCTCGTTGTTCCCAAGTGAGAGTCACACAGTAAATGAATTAAGGAAGTGTGGTTAATTTCATGGTGAGGAGATGGAGTGGAGGGGAATCAGACAGTTGTTTTACTAAGTTTGATGGAAGGCCTAGTGCAATATTTTCCTCCCTTGAATTATTAGGCTTCAGCCACCCAGGCAAAGATATATTCATGGTGGAGAGAGACCGAGACGGGGCTGTTATCAAAGGTGGGACCCACACCCCAGCAGGAGCCCAGTGACAACCATCCCCTCGAGTTGCTCCTCCTTTTCATCACTACAAACGGCTTGTTCACCTGCCTCTCACTCAGGCCAATACAATGGTGATGGTGAGAAGGAGAAACAGTAGATGGCACTGCCTACTTGCTCACTGGCTCTTTGCATGTCAAGCAAGCAGGCGGTAGCAATGATGAGAAAGAGGATGAGGAGCAATAGCAGCTGGTGGCAATGGCAGTGAGAAGGTGGACTCACTGAGGGAAAGGATTCCTTCCCTTTAACACCCTTTTACTGTGAGGGCAAGGCAGCTTCATCTGCTGTTGGTGACAATGGCTACATGGTGCAGTGACATCATCAAACTTACTACATGACCCGATTGTCCGGAACTGCTTGAAAATGGAAGAGAGGAAAAAATGGTGCCAATGCACATTCGCATGTCATGCTAGGCCACCCTGAGAAGCAGTTACGGTGGGTGAGTGGCTTGTCGGTTACTCCTGACAGACAATCGCCCGCTCTGTGGCTTCCCATGGCTTGCTTCTCCCTGAGTCCCTCCAAGTGCTCCAGCCTGCTGCTGGCACATATCCCAGGGGCCTTTGCAGCAGAAATCCTCATTTGCTCATTCCCTACGACAGGTCTTTTTCAGTGGAGGTTCCTCCTTAAGTCACTGCTTTTACCCTGAAAAAGTTGCAGGTGAACATTCAGCACAGCCCTAATCTTAATACTGGCTAACCCTGTCTTGTATTAAGAATATAATCTGTTGATGGTTTGTGATTGCTTCACTAGAGAGCGGCATGTCAAATCCCTCGTCATCCATACATGGACCCAGAAAAGAAGTTATCACAGTTAAGTATTTTGGAATTGTCTTAATTGGTTTGCTAGTTACCTTACTGCGTTGGGTGGAGAACAGAAAAGCTCAGAGCAAGGATTATCTATGAATCCCTGGATACCTAGCCACAAGTGAGTAGTTACTCCCTCTGAAGCCAATGGCCCAACAAGTCAAGCACAGCTCCTGTTCAGTGGTCTTGTGCTTTTCTGCCCACTCCTGCTGTCTCTCTTGCGCCCATGGCCTCCCTTGTTCCATGGACCTATTTGTCACAGTGGTAGAATGAGTGGTTGGTCAGCCTCCCTGAAGGTTGCGTGGAGTGCCAGCAGCTCCTCAGGCCGGAGATCATGCAGCAAGGATATGCCAAACTGAAGTCAGGCTCTGCTCCAGAAAGTTCCTTTTTCCTGGCTGGAGTTCTCCTCCACACTCCTTCTGCCAGGCAGATCACCCTCCAACTCCTGAGAGTTGCCAGTGCAGCTCCCCTTCATTCCCCCCATTCTGTGGCCATTTCCCCTGACTTTTGCCACTGTCCACTTCCTTCCCCCAGCCTTTGACCATCTCCCCAACCCTCCTGCTCTCTTCCAGGGAAGAATAATGGCCAGCTGTGCTACTGCCTTTCCCTCTATCTCCTTTGTTTCTTCCCTCCTCCACTTTCTACTGTCTTTCTCTTGCCACCTCCCTCTACCTCTTCCATGGGCCATTTAAATAGCCCTGTTCTGCCAGACCCTCCTTTCTCAGTCAGCCACACCTGCAGCTATTACTTGCCGTAAGGTGAGCCAGCAAACCCATGGCACCTACCTATGAGATCACCAGCAGACACCAGAACTTATGGCTAGTTTAACCTGGGCCCTTATCATGGCCAGAAGCAAAGGCAAGCACTCAGTACATGTCTGCTCAGAAGTAAGTCCCACTAAGTTCAATGGGAAGTTAGAAACTTTACCTTTCTCCCAAGAAATTAGTACAGGATTGCAGCCTTAAGATTTCAGAATCATAAAACTAATCTAACACTGCCAGACATACAGTACTTGCAGGTAAACACAGCATTCTGGCTAAAATAATTTTGTACTTGTCTTAATTTGGGAAACTATTTTGTTGCTTTAGAAAAAAGATAGGGAATGAACCTTTTCACTAAGTTATAAAACTGGGGGAAATTACAGTATTTTATTTCCTACTTACAAGACTTCAGTCCACTGTGAAGCTCAGCATGAGTTCTATTCAAAATGGCATGAAATCATGGAGTACTAGACAATTTCAAACCAGGAGTGCAAGGATATTTTAAGAAGATGATAGTTTCCATCTCTAAAAGGAAATTTCCTATTTCACACACTTCATTATAAATGTCAGCTTTATTTTAAGTCTGAGCAAATAATCCAAAACTCACCCTAATCCCATTATATGTAAACTCTGCATGAAAAGGTTGCATTGAGTTGGCAGGGCACAGTTGGTAAATATGCATTCTGTTCCTGTATTCACACTGTTCTACTGGCAACTAGGAAGAGTTTTGCCCACAATAGATCTACAGTGCAATCCTATGTTTACTCAGAATTCCCATTGGGTCAGATCCAGACCTAGCCAAGTTTCCAGTACACCCACTGAAATCAATGGGATTTAAGTTAGTCATGACTTACTTGTCCCATCGATTTGAATGAATCTACTAAGTCTGGATTCAACACACTGTTTTTTTTAAAAGCTGTGCAGTGCAATCCTATGCACATTTACTCAGAAGAAACCCCAGTTAAGTGCAATGAGACTTGCTCCCAGGTACGTAAGTGTAGGATTGCAGCCTTAGTCTTTAAAACTGAACTCCTCAAAGCAACAATTCCACAAATAGTCTAAATTCCAGGAGGGTGGCTCCTTAGTTTTTGAAAACCTTATTAATTCCATTCACAAACTTTTATATTTAGAGCTGAACATGTAGCTTCATGTGACTCTCAAAGAACTTTATTTGCAATACTAGAAATCCCCAAGTAAACATTAAGCTGCCTTTTCAAGTATAAGTAAATGAAGCAGGAATTTGAAGTAAAAAAGAAGCAGCTTGGTACACCAACTAACCAAGGGATGGCAGACTTGTGTGCAATGAAAAAGTTGTAACAAGCTGGCAAAATTCTTTCTGTATATCCTCCACATAGGTGAAGCACGTTTTCAACAGTTTCTGTTTAGCTGTGTTTAAAGCGCAAAAGCAAGTATCATGACTGCCTTTCATTTTATTTGTCTTTATACTGACCTCATTCGCCAGCAGAGTATGTGCACAGCTGCAAGAAAAATCTTGGGGTTCAGCAAACACTCTTAAATTTGGATTTCCCCCCCTTAAATCTAACAATGCTCCAGGGATCCAATAACACAACTAATTTCATGTAACCAACAGGGCTTCAAACGTCTGTTTCTTAACGGTAGCCTTCCATGCCACTCGGGGGAATTTCGAACACTGTTTGTGATGTGTGGCATAGGGGGGCTGCCATTCAAGAAAGAAAAAAGTTTAGCATCTCAATGTGCAAATGCTTAGTTGTGCATCAAGTAGCTCTTCGAATTCTAAACTTTGGATGGAATTCTAACATGTACCAACAAGATGATAATTTTCCTTCACATATTGCAAGCCTTTTTGACATCAGTCTTAATTTTTTCCCCTGATAGGGCTGATTTATACAGTTAATGGAGCGGGGGGGGGGGCACAATATGTATGGTGGTGAAGTATGAACTCCTGAACACACCCACATCAACAACAAAATTCATATGTGGGGCTATATGCACACAAAATTTGTGAGATCTCTCCTCTTCTTGCCCCCCAGGGTAGGGAAGATCAGAGAAAGGCCACACATATCACTTATTACTTGTTACATCA
The DNA here is from genome assembly GCA_021292165.1 of Shinisaurus crocodilurus. Taxonomy (NCBI): domain Eukaryota; kingdom Metazoa; phylum Chordata; class Lepidosauria; order Squamata; family Shinisauridae; genus Shinisaurus; species Shinisaurus crocodilurus. The sequence continues at coordinate 30,844,810 of CM037880.1, read as the reverse complement.
TACACATGGCAGCCAGGGCTGGATTAAGCTAGGGGCTGTTGGAGCGACAGCTCCAGGCCCTTAACAGACAATAGGCCCGCAATTATAGGGACACGCTGCGATTTTTCCCCCCTTCGGAGTTAGCTCTGATTGTTATCATTCAGCATAATTAATGATTTTTTCAAGATTAGAAAGGTGTTCTAAGCACATCTGCATTACAGGCTTGAGGCAAGACCTAGCAAGAACTGTTGTTCTCAAATTAGCATTTCAGTATCTTTGCATTTCAATCACTGTTACTACATTTCTTTGTGAGAACTTCTAGCACATGGGGGGCTTGCTAGGGTCTGTAATATTCAGATTTAGAAGGGACCTCTCTCTCCAGCCTCGAGCAAAAGATCTTTCTGATTCACAGCTCAATTGTTCAAATGCTAGTTTAACAAACAAAAACAAAAAAAAAAGCAACAAGAACAACACAATTATTCTTGGTCAAGCAAAGCTTCCTGGCTTTTTGTTGTGGCTGCTTTTTTTTTTTTTAATAAATAATTTGGGGGAAATTGGGAAGACCCTTACTGATGAGCTGCAGGAGTTTTTGAGTTTTTGCTCCGTCAAGCGACCCCTCTCTGCCCACCCGCCTCCAAAATCTCCACCATGACTTCTGCTTGCTATGGGACAAACCTCTGGGATGGTCTTTACCTGCCGCTGGTCCTGATGGCCCTCCTCTGCACAGGTAAGGTTCAAAAGTTTGACTCTTTTGATCTGCAAGTTCTCCTCCTTCTCCTTTTTTTTCTGTAAAAGGGCTTTCCCTCTTTTGTGAGCCAAACTGAACGTAAGGGCTGTGTGTTTGTGGGTGTGGGTGTCTGCCTTTTGGGGGTGTTGATCCTCCTGCCGCCTGCAAAATGTCACCTGCTTGGCTAATACTGTGTGTGTGTGTGTGTGTGTGTGTGTGTGTGTGTGTGTGTGCATGTGCGCTTTCATGGGGAATTGTGTGGCATTTTAAGTTTTATTTTGAAAAACCCCAGAGAACAGAGTTCACCAAATATCCCTCTTGGATATTTTGGACTACAGTTCTCATTTGCCTCAGGCAGCATGGCCAGTGGCTGGGGAAGATGGGAGCTGGGGCCCCAAACATTTGGAAGGGCCCCGGTTGGGGAATACTTCCCTAGAGGTTAAAAAAAGTGGAGGTACTTATCATCAACGATATGTGATGAACGGTTTTATTGAGTTAACAAGCTTATTGTTTACAAAAAAAGAAATATTTTCAATATGTTTCTGTTTTGGCACTTTAATGGTAATTAAAATATTTAATTTGTTTTAATATAAAATTGCGTCTTCATTTTATTTATTTCCATAAAAAGGCCCACCAAAATCCTCAGCACCAGGCCCATAATGCTCTTAATCCGGCCCTGATGGCAGCAGTATACCAACATTCATAATGCCCCCACATAATGTATACAGCAGGTGCCTTCCAGCAAGTGTGTGAACTAGCCTCCTAGCAATCTCCACTGAAAAATATGCAAACATGTCCATTCATATCCATGAGGCTTTGGAACACTTCACAGATTACAATTTTAGCTGGTATGTTTGTTTGGAGCTTTTAAAATATATATGCACTGTATTAATTTTGTTATATTTCTATCCTGCCTTTCTTCCATGAACTCAAGGTGGGATACATGAGTTTCCCAGGCAATCTCCTATCCAGCCACTGACCAAAGCTAGATCTAGTTTATTTCAGCACAGTGCTAGGGCACCATGTGTCCTGGGCAGGAGAGAGCCAAGGTCAGTCATGGAACACACTCCAGCGGTGTCCAAAAGGTGAAATAAATATATGCTTAAAATGTTGGTTTTAGGAGGTACTTAACACTGCTATGTAACATGAACCCATAAACATAAGAACAGATGATGCAGCCCTATAGCTTTCTTAGTAGGAATTTGTCAGAGGCATTGGTTGAGGAAGGTTTCAGATATAGAAGATAGCAATTCTAGCTAAATCTGTGTTTGGGAGCGTTGACCAAGTACCAAGTCACTACACTGGGAAATGCCCTCTTCACAGTTACACTGTAACAGGTCCCCAAATCTCTTTCAAGAATTTAAAGATTGGCTAGTTTTTGCAGAGATATAGATTACTGAGTACTAGCTAAAGGGCTATGTCAGTTTTTTTGAGACAATTCGAACTGACAATGTCAGATCTACTAATGTAGTAAACAAGATATATGAATGTTAAAATTAGAGCATGACTCCTAGCTTCCTTCATTCACCATATTTATAATCTGTGGGACTGGGATCTGTCTAAATGAAATAGTTGGCATGTTATGATATGAGGCCAATAGCAGAGTGGGGGACTTTAGACATGAGAAATCCAGATTCAGTTCCTTCTACTCAGTCATTAGCTCACAAGACATTACCTCTCAGTCTAATATATTGTGAAGATAGGTAAAAATTATAAAGCACATGATACCTCTAGCATACTGTCTGCTGTGCCTGCATGTAAAATCTTGTTAATTACTGGTTTCTATCCTAGACATCTGCATTTTGGAAAAAAATTGCTTGGAATTGAGTTTTTTCATGAGCAGCATTTTGTAAGACTAATATTTCCTTAAATTCATGTTATGTTTAATTATAATTTCTCCAAAACATTGAATAAATAAATTAATCAGGTTTAGCGCCGCTGCTAAGTCACAACCAAAAGAATGAAATAATAGAAATTCTTTCATAATAAATCTATCCGGCACTGAAACTACATTTCATTTCAGGCATATACAAGAATGTTGCATATTAGTAGGAAAAAATACTCACATTACTTTGGTATTTATTAACTTCCATGGCATGCTTAACATCTGGTGGCTCCTTCATATGTACATAACTTGATGCTCCCTTTTCAGCTTCATGTTTCTGCTTGTAGAGAACCTTAAAATGACATATTTTTATATTACTGTATATATTGTGCAGGAAATGTAGCTAGATTACAGATCAGGGTTTTTTTTTTTCTTCTACCATTTTCAATTTTTCCTGGCAAGACTTTTCATTAAACCTAGTTTATACATTGCAACAACACCCAGGCCACTCATACTTTTAAAAAAAAAATAAAAATCATTTTTATAAATTAATATAAAGTAACTCTTTCGACGATGAAGTGCTCTTTCATCCTGACAGCCTGCAAACAAGGAAACTATCATCCCTATTTTACAGTTGGGTAACGAACAATAAAATACAGGTCTATTCAGAAGTAAGTCCTATTGAGTTCAATGGGTTTACTCCCAGGTACATGGGTATAGGATTGCAGCCTAAGCTGTGACACAGTGATGTAGTCTAAGACAGTAGGTTGGGTCCAAACTTAGTTATGCTTAGGATAGACCCCCTGAAATCATGACATATACTCATTACTAACTTGGGTCCCTTTGTTTTTCATATTTCTACTATAATGTATGACTAGGTATGGAGCCAATGCAATGTTTTCAAAGTTAAGCAGACATTAAACTCAAGTCTAGGACATAGGAAGTTGCCTTATACTGGGTCAGGCCATTGGTCCATCTAGCCAATGTCCACACTGACTAGCAAATTGAGAGGAGGAGGAGGAGGAGGATTATGTAAGCCGCCTTGGGTTCCTTGCAGGAAAAAAGGTGGGGTATAATATATAATAAATAAATAAATCTCTCCAGAGTTTGAGGCAGGAATTTTCCCAGCCCTACCTGAAGATGCTGGGGATTGAAACAGGGACCTTCTGCATGCAAAGCAGATGCTCTATCACTGAGCCATGTTCAGTCTGTCCACTGAATGACACTGACTTTCACTGAAGTTGAGACTTAAAAATCAGAATATTTCATTTTGCATCAAAGAATTGAAAATAACCAGAATAAAGTGTTAGGTTGGACATTCAGTCCAACTACTCCATCAGAAGAATCATAATTCTGATACTGTTTTTATTATTCTTTTGCTTTTACCTGTAAGCCGCCTAGAAGGATTTGTATCCTCAAAGGCAGGATATGAATGAGTATAACATAATAACAACAAATAAACGCTTTAAAACAGGAGGATATGCTACAAAATCTCTTCAGCCATCTTCACTGAACCCTACATATGCCAAACACTGCAGTCAACCTTGGAAGCAAACAGCCTTCTCTTCAAAATATACAAATTAGCACAATTAAGTGTTCGCTGCAACAGACAGAGAAGTCTCTATGCTGATTTCTCATATAATACTGAACACCATTAATAGCTATTGCTAATTATTTTTAAATGCTTGAAATATAATTACAGGGTTAGCAACTGTATACACGTTGCTGGACCACTTTTTTGCCCGCCTAGCCTTATCTTTTAGGGGGGAAACCACTTCAAGTAACATTGAGGCAAAATGACACCATCTTGAAATTTTCAGTTGCTGTGTGTGTTTTTAGCAAATAGCCAAAACCTGAACATTAAATTATTCTGTATCTATCATACGATTTTATGCATATAAAAGGCATTAAGAGAGCGATCCTATGCCGCCCCCCAGACATCATCTGGGGGGCCATAGGATAATTCGGATTCCCAGATTTATTTATTTACAGTATTTATAGATTTCATAGATCATAGAGTTGGAAGGGGCCTACAAGCCATCGAGTCCAACCCCCTGCTCAATGCAGGG